>OY997266.1:338193028-339443028 GCA_963921465.1 Triticum timopheevii | reverse complement strand
TTTTGAACATATTGCCCAAATTCTTCTTTAATACCTTCTCACCATAAAATCTTTGCACAACCATAGGCAGGATTTGATAGTTGCATCCCATATTGAACTTGTGCTTGGTTCAATATAAGACCGACGCACCGATCCACTACTTGATGATGCCTCCAAAGACTTATTCTTCGAAGAACTCCTAAAGAATTGCATTTTTATTTGCGAACAATTTTTGAAAAAATTTGGGACTCAAAATTTTTACCGACAAAACTTCACAAGATTGATAGCAACTACTCATAAGGAGGCATAGAGGCTATATTGAGCATTCAAACTACTTATAACTCTAAGAATTCAACATCCAAGCTCATCTACAACAGCACAAAGAGTAGCTAATTATTCAAAATATAATCCACTAGAGCGAAAAACTAATTGGAGCAATGGAGGAGTCACATACCAAGTAGCAATCCCCCAAAACAGTTTTTGGAAATGGAGCTTCGAGCAAAGAGATCAAAATCCACAGGTTTGAGAGCAAGAACATGAGAGAGAGAGAGAGAGCACAATGGTGACTTTTTTGGAGGTAGGAGATGACATGGGCTAAATAGATAAGTGAGGGGGCCCACGTGGGGACCACAACCCACCAGGGTGTGTCTGGGGCTACTAGTGCGCCCAGGTGGGTTGTGCCCACCTGGTGCACCCCCCTCTGATGTTATTTGCATCAAAAAATCAGAAATATCCAGAAAAGAAATCGTGTTAAATTTTCAGGGCAATCTCAGGACTTTTATTTTTGGGTCATTTTTTATTGGACAGGAAATCCAGAAAAATAGGATAAACATGGCATTTTATTTTATTTAACTAAGAAAAACAGAAAACAAAAGGTAAGGACAGAAGGTAGTGCCTACTAAATTCATCAACTTCATACCTCTAAAAAATGATCCATTAATAAGGTTGATCAAGTCTTATTAACAACCACCTTCAATTAGCATGAAACCGAAGAACTTCTGTAAAACGCTAAGTTACCTCAATCGGGATACGCATGTTTCCAACAATAAGTATGTTATATTTGTTATTGGCAGTAGGTAGAGGTAATTGAAAACTTCCAATAGTGAGTGTCGGAGATTTTTCAATAACATTAATGCCATTCACTTGGAATTATTTCTCCGGAAAGTGCACCGTATGCTCATTACCATTGATATGAAAAGTGACCTTGATTTTATTGCAATAAATAACAGCCCCTACAGTATTCAAAAAGGGTCTACCAAGGATAATCGACATGTTGTCGTCCTCAGGCATCTCAAGTATAAAAATGTCTGTTAAGATAGTAACATTTGCAACAACAATGGGCACATCCTCACAAATACCGATAGGTATGGCAGTTGATTTATCAGCCATTTGCAAAGATATTTCAGTAGGTGTGATTTTATTCAAATCAAGTCTTTTATATAAGGATAAAGGCATAACACTAACACCAGCTCCTAAATCACACAAAGCAGTTTTAACATAATTTCTTTTGATGGAGCAAGGTATAGTTGGTATTCCTGGATCTCCAATTTTTTTAGGTACTCCATCCTTAAAAGAGTAATTAGGAAGCATGGTGGAGATTCCAGCTTTCGGTATTTTTCTCTTATTAGTGATGATGCCTTTCATGTATTTTGCATAAGGGCCATCTTTAAAATATCAGTCAAGTGACTGTGCAAAAAGACTAGCCTAAGCATTTCAGCAAAGCGTTCAAATTCTTCATCATCTTTCTTCTTAGTTGGTGTAGGTGGAAAGGGCATTGGTTTCTAAACCCATAGTTCTCTTTATTTACCATGTTTTCTAGCCACAAAGTCTTTTTATCATATCTTTTATTTTTAGGTTGTGGGTTATCAAGATCAACAGCAGGTTCTATCTCAACATCATTATATGGTTGTTTCTCAACATCTGGTTGAGTGTCTTCATGAACATCATCATTATCTTTTTCATTATCACTAGATGAATGTTCATTACCGGATTGAGTTTCAGCATCAGAGATAGAAACGTCATTATTATTATCAGGAGGTTTTTCTATTTCAAGATCACTAGAGGTATGCAGAGTCCTATCATTGTTCTTTTTCTTCTTGTTTTTAGAAGGACTAGGTGCATCAGTGTTAATTCTTTGAGAGTCTTGTTCAGTTCTTTTAGGGTGTCCCTCAGGATAAAGTGGTTCCTCAGTCATTCTACCTCCTCTAGTTACTACTCTAATAGCATGGCCCTTCATATTATTATTCATTATCAAGCAATTCCTTTTGAGATTTAGCAACCTGTTCTATCTGAGTGTGAACCATAGAAGCATGTTTTCCTACACCTCTAACATCATTTAAGATTCTAAATAATAAGTCACTCAGATGAGCAATCATATCAGAGTTGTATTTCAATTGTTTCATAACATTTTCATTGAAGTGATCTTGTTTTCTAATGTAGTTATCAAACTCATAAAGGCATTGACTAGGATGCTTATTATAACGATTGTCATTGTCATTGAATTTTATTAAAGAATTTACCTCTACCACCTTAGGTGGTGGTGGTGTATCAAGCCTATGTATTTCTTCAATAGGAGGTAAATTTTTGACATCCTCAGCTTTAATACCTTTTTCTTTCATACTTTTCTTTGCCTCTTGCATATCTTCAGGACTGAGATATAAGATACCCCTCTTCAGTGGAGTGGGTTTAAGCGGTGGTTCGGGAAGAGTCCAATCATCATAAGTTTTCGATATGTTATTCAATAATTCCTCAGCTTGTTCAACAGTTCGTTACCTGAAAACACAACCAGCACAACTATCTAGGAAGTCCCTAGAAGCATCAGTTAGTCCATTATAGAAGATATCAAGTATTTCATTTTTCTTAAGTGGATGATCAGGCAAAGCATTTAGCAATTGGAGAAGCCTCCCCCAAGCTTTGGGAGACTATATATTTCCTGTAAGGCGGCTTATTTCTTATGAGCAGGAAAATATTTTTCAAAGAAGTAACAAATCATATCCTGGGGACTACGCAGACAACCAGGAGCAAGAGTATTGTACCATATCTTAGCATCACCCTTTAATGAGAACATAAATATTTTTAGAATATAATAGTAGTGAATTTTATCATCATGAGCAAAAAGGATGGCAAGATCATTTCATTTGGTAAGCTGTGCCACAACAGTTTCAGTTTCATAGTGATGGAAAGGATCAGATTCAACCAAAGTAATTAACTCTGGGTCGACGGAGAATTCATAATCCTTATCATTAATTCAGATAGGTGAAGTAGCAAACTTAGGATCAAATTTCATTCTAGCATTCAAAGATTTTTCTTTCAGTTTGCTTAATAATTTCTTAAGATCATCTCTATCATTGCAGGCAAGAAAATCTCTAGTTGTCTCCTCATCCATAACATAACCTTCAGGTATCTTAGGTAATTGATATCTAGGAGAGCTAGTCCTATTAGGTGTTTCAAGATTTTCAGTTTCAAGTAGTTCATAAGTTTCAATAATTTCATCGGTTTCAGCATTCTCAATATCTTTAGCTCTAGCAATTGTTCAACAAGAAATGCATGTAGTGGCATATTTATTGGGGAACGTTGCATGGGAAACAAAAAAATTCCTACGCCCACTAAGATCCAATCTAGGAGATGACCATCTATGAGAGGGGAGATTGGATTTACATACCCTTGTAGATCGCTAAGCGGAAGTGTTAAGAAATGCGGTTGATGTAGTCAAACGTCTTCGCGATCCAATCACGATCTGTCCCACGAACTCCCGATCCAAGTGCCGATCGGACGGCACCTCCGCATTCAACACACGTACGGCTTGATGATGCCTTCACCTCCTCAATCCAGCGAGCGATGGTGAAGTATGAAGGAAATATGCCCTAGAGGCAATAATAAAGTTATTATTTATTTCCTCATATCATGATAAATGTTTATTATTCATGCTAGAATTGTATTAACCGGAAACATAATACATGTGTGAATACATAGACAAACATAGTGTCACTAGTATGCCTCTACTTGACTAGCTCGTTGATCAAAGATGGTTGAGTTTCCTAGCCATAGACATGAGTTTTCATTTGACCAACGGGATCACATCATTAGGAGAAAATGTGATTGACTTGACCCATTCCGTTAGCTTAGCACTTGATCGTTTAGTATGTTGCTATTGCTTTCTTCATGACTTATACATGTTCCTATGACTATGAGATTATGCAACTCCCGTTTACCGGAGGAACACTTTGTGTGCTACCAAACGTCACAACGTAACTGGGTGATTATAAAGGTGCTCTATAGGTGTCTCCGAAGGTACTTGTTGAGTTGGCGTATTTCGAGATTAGGATTTGTCACTCCGATTGTCGGAGAGGTATCTCTGGGCCCTCTCAGTAATGCACATCACTATAAGCCTTGCAAGCAATGTGACTAATGAGTTAGTTGCGGGATGATGCATTACATAACGAGTAAAGAGACTTGCCGGTAATGAGATTGAACTAGGTATTGAGATACCGATGATCGAATCTCGGGCTAGTAACATACCGATGACAAAGGGAACAACGTATGTTGTTATGCGGTTTGACCGATAAAGATCTTCGTAGAATATGTGGGAACCAATATGAGCATCTAGGTTCCGCTATTGGTTATTCACCGGAAACGTGTCTCGGTCATGTATACATAGTTCTCGAACCCGTAGGGTCCGCACGCTTAAAGTTTGGTGACGATCAGTATTATGAGTTTTTGTGTTTTGATGTACCGAAGGTAGTTCGGAGTCTCAGATATGATCATGGACATGACGAGGAGTCTTGAAATGGTCAAGACATAAAGATCAATATATTGGATGACTATGTTCGGACACCAGAAGTGTTTCGGGAGGTTTCGGACATTTACCGGAGTACCGGGGGGTTATCGGAACCCCCCGGGGAGTATATTGGGCCTAATGGGCCTTAGTGGGAGAAGGGAAGGGGCTGCCAGGGCAGCCGCGCCCCCTGCCCCTCTAGTCTGAATTGGACAAGGAGGGGGCGGCGCCCCCCTTTTTCCTTCTCCTCCTCTCTCCCTTCCTTCCCTTCTCCTACTCCAACAAGGAAAGGAGGAGTCCTACTCCTGGTGGGAGTAGGACTCCCCCCTTGGCGCGCCCTCCTTGGCCGGCTGCCTCTACCCCCTTGCTCCGTTATAAACGGGGGCAGGGGGCACCTCTAGACACACAAGTTGATCTGTTGATCTCTCCAAGTCGTGTGCGGTGCTCCCCTCCGCCATATTCCACCTCGGTCATATCGTAGCGGTGCTTAGGCAAAGCCCTCACTACAAAAAAAAAGACAGATCCATGACATTTTGGGCCGAACGAATTTTTTTTTCTATCATACGTATAACACTTCTATTGACGATAATTGTGACAAAACCCGGTATCATCATATATGTGCTGGGCTCCTACTTCTATGACAAAAAATCATGACAGAAAATGGGCTTTTCATCCTGGGCGGGCCGGAGACACAGCTGCATGACATTCTTTGGGCCGTCCATGACGAAAAAACCATGGTAGAAGTGAGGGCGAGGAAAAATTCGGGGAGTTCCCGGTTACGGTGGGAGGTCGGGGGCCGAGCGATGCGCGTTTCTCTCGTACACGTACGCGCATGTGTGCGAGGCGTTGGCTCTAACTGAACCCGAGCGAGGCGTTGGGCTCTAACTAAACCCGAGCGATTGCACTGCAGGATATGCATTACTGATCCCGAGCGATCGATCGATGGCTGTTAACTGAACCAGATCGAGCGATTCCTTTGCTACTGCTGCTAACTGAAGGCAATCGATTGGATGAATAGTGAGCGTTGCGGGGGGGGGGGGGGGGTGGATGAACAGTGAGCGGTGGCGTTGCCTCTGGATGAACAGGACCCCATGGTGTGGAGGGCTGGATGAACATTAGACGGTGGAGGGGTGCCCGTGGAGGGGTGGTTGAACAGTAGCCGGTGGAGTAGCGCGCGGTGGAGGCTGGATGAACAGGAGCCCGTGGAGGCTGGAGGAGGTCGACGGTGGAGATGAACAGTATCCCGTGGAGTCCCATTTTGCGGTATGCCACACCCCTCCCGATGAACAGGACCCCCGTTTCGACCGTAGCGCTCCAACACAAGTCTGTTTCGTCCGTTTTGCGGTACGCCACACCCCTCCCGATCAACAGGACCCCCGTTTTGACCGTAGGAGGTCCGTTTCGTCCGTTTTGCGGTACGCCACACCCTCCCAATCAACAGGACCCCCGTTTCGACCGTAGGAGATCCGTTTCCTCTGTTTTGTGGTATGCCACACCCCTCCCGATCAACAGGACCCCCATTTCGACCGTAGGAGGTCTGTTTCCTCCGTTTTGTGGTACACCACACCCCTCCCGATCAACAGGACCCCCATTTCGAATGTGGCCGGTCGAACACAAGGCCGTTTCCTCCGTTCTGTGGTACGCCAGGCCTCGTTTCCATCGCCTGTTCCATCCAAGCCCTCCCGATGAACACGACCACACATTCCGTTCCGACCCAGCCAGTTGGCTCCCACGCGTTCCGTTGCCTCCTGATGAACACGACGCATTCCGTTGTCTCCCCATGAACACGACGCATTCTGTTGCCTCCCCATGAACACGACGATGACGTTGTTTCTCCGTTCCGACCCAGCTATGTACACGAGGCCTGGCTGTACGTATGCGCGAGTAGGCGTTTGAGACCCCGCCCGTATGTACACATACGTGGCCGTATTTTCTTTCTTGTACCCTAGCCGCTGTACGTATGTGTACATGCTACGTGCGCGCCTCTACTACGACACGTGCGCGCCTCTACATTGACCAATATATATGTACGTACACGTTCATGACCAGAATGACAACGCTACGTACGCTTCGACCAGGTGGGTCCCGACTGTCTGGCACTTCCTTGCGTGCGAAGATGTAGCTGGTGGGTCCCAGCAGTCAGGGGCGCGAATCTTTTTTTTGCTCGGACGCACTTCCTTGCGTGCGAAGGTGTAGCTGGTGGGTCCCAGTAGTCAGGGAGAAACTTTTTTCGCGAAATACGGTGGCCCGTCCGGTGGGTCCCTGCTGTCAGGTGGAGGAATCATTATTTTCGGCGTAATAAGGAGGCACTTCCTTGCTGCGGCCGTGGACCCAGCTGTCAGTCTCTCCACGTATAGTCCACGTCCGATGGAAGTCGTTCCTTGACCACGTTGACCACGCTGCGCCGAGAGCACCGGGGCAGTGGACGACGGTGAGGCCTAGGAAGGGGATGACGCGGAGCTGGTGAAGACACGGCAGTGGATGCCCACGCGGAGAGGAGTATGAGGGTTCACTCATTCAGCTGCGGTGTGAGGCTGCCGTCGCCGCAGGGCCTGGCCAGCGGTGGGAATAGTAGGGGGCAGTGAGGCCTCCGCGGCATCACAGCCGGCCACGGGAGGCAGGAGCAGGCGGCACGACCGGCGCTGCTTTGGGCGGCTGGAGCAAGAAGACCAGATGTTGAAGAAGCACTACGGCCGTTGGATGGACATCGTACGGTCACTGGAGCTAGAATCGTTCATATTGACAAAGTTGACAAAGCCCTCCATCCCCGTCAACTTAGTAGGCCCACAAGTCAGCATCCCACCAAGGTGGTCCCAGCTAGCAGGGGGAGTATTCATTTTTTTGTGCGTAATAAGGAGGCATTTCCGGTGGGTCCGAGCAGACAGCGGAGGGAACTTTTTTTCGCGAAATATGGTGGCCCGTCCAGTGGGTCCCAGCAGTCAGGGGGGAAACGTTTTTTTCGCAAAATAAGGTGGCCCGTCTGGTGGGTCCCTGCTGTCAGGTGGAGGAATAATTATTTTGTGCGTAATAAGGAGGAACTACCTTGCGGCTGCCGTGGACCCAACTGTCAGCCTCTCCACGTACAGTACTCTTCCGATGGAAGTCGGTTGTTGACCACGTTAACCACGCCATGCCGAGAGCACCAGGGCGGTGGACAACGGTGAGGCCTAGGAAGGGGATGACGCGGAGCCGGGGAAGACGCAGAAGTGGAAGCCCACGCGGAGAGGAGTACGAGGGTTCACTGGTTCGGCTGCGGTGTGAGGCTACCATCACCGCAGAATAACTGGGGGTGTGGGTGAGTGGAGGGATGGCCTGGCTAGCGGTGGGAGTAGTATGGGGGCGGTGAGGCCTCCGCGGCAGCACAACCGGCCACGGGAGGCAGGAGCAGGCAGCACGACCGGCGGTGCTTTGGGCGGCTGGAGCAAGAAGACCAGAGGTTGAAGAAGCACTACAGCCGTTGGATGGACATCGTACGGTCACTGAAGCTAGAATCGTTTATATTGACTAAGTTGACAAAGCCCTTAGTACGCTCCAACTTAGTAGGCCCATCGGTCAGCCTCCAAAACGGTGCGCCCCAGATGTCAGGGGAAGGAATCATTTTTTGGGCGGCCGAAGCTAAGAATATCCGAGATTGAAGAAGAAGCACGACATCCGCTGGATAGACATCCAACGGCCACTGCTGCTAGAACCGTGTGTTGACTATAATAAGTTGACAAAGCCTTGCATACGCGTCAACTTATTTTTTTAGGGTACGCGTCACTTAGTAGGCCCACAAGTGTGTGGCAGAGAACTTATAGCCCATTTGCGTTTTGTAAGAATGTACAACCCATTTTTGAATTCTAATGGAATTTACAACAGCCCATTTACAGTTTGTTAAAAGTACAACCAATTTTCTAGCTAGGACAACAATTAATAATTTCAACCAACCGTTGAAGACAGAATTCAATAAAATTTCCCACATTTTGATGGGATCCGAAATATTTTTATCCCGAAATTTCTAGTCAGATAAATATAAATTTGAATTACGTAAAAATCCAACGAAACATTGCGTGCGCAACAATGAAAATTTAAGATTTTCAAAATCCATAAATAATATTTTATAAACTAATTTCGTGTTTGTTGCATTTTTTTATAGTTACTGCCCAGTTTTTATAATTACATCCCATTTATTTTGTTTAAAGCCCATTTTCCTGTTAAGCCTAATGCATCCCTCCTAGGAAAGATTTGCAGCCCAGCGGGGCAGAGAATAACAAGTTGACCTTGCCTGGGTATTCCTCAAAAAAACGTATAGCTGGGCTAGCCATTTTCATCTTGAAAAAATTAGTATCTGGGCTGGATATCTGGCCTGGTCTAGATGGGCCACAGCCCGCCCAGTTAATACCCTGCTCTCCTCTGAACAACAACGAAATCATCGCCAAGAAAAACTCTGCAGTGCTCACGCCTCAAAAACACAAATATTGCTCGAGCTGCTTGGTCCCAGCTGTCGGCCGCACCTTGTGCAATTCTCTCGTTTATATTGACTAGATAGGTTGACAATGGTGTGGGACCGCGATGTCAGGAAACCAGGAGAAAGAAAAAAAAATATAGTTGTACATAATAAGGAGGCACTTGCGTACGTATGGCTATGGCCCTAG
Source organism: Triticum timopheevii (assembly GCA_963921465.1). NCBI lineage: Eukaryota > Viridiplantae > Streptophyta > Magnoliopsida > Poales > Poaceae > Triticum > Triticum timopheevii. The sequence continues at coordinate 339,433,641 of OY997266.1, read as the reverse complement.
TGGGTCCCTAGTGTCATCCAGTCAAAATAAAGTCATCTCCTGAATCCTCATGTTCGTTGACGATGTTAACAATGCTCGGCGCCACGGCGAGCGCAACAACTCGAAGGACAACGGAGAGGGCCTCGCGGGCCCTATGGATGGTCTGATACAGCACCCGCTGCTCATTCAGGAAGCCAGGATCATCGGACACCTATGAGCACCTTCGAGAAACTGAGACGGCATGAAACGGTAAGGCCGCGCTTGGGAGCTCTGGTTTATTTCAAACCTGTATTAACATACAAGTGTAATTTACTCGTCATCGGAAACAATGCGTAAAATATAGGTGTAATGAAACCGAGGGCCCGAGGTCTGTAAGTAAAACCGGTGGGTTACACGTGTAATTTGAGAGACCAGTGTATATTTTACGAGCACTGCTATATGGACGACATTACCAGACGATACATGCATGACGTGCGTATCATGCCATCCATGGGCAAGGCTGAAACAGCAGCTAACGGCTGGATTAGCAATTGTCCGAGTGTCGTTCAGCGTTTTTATCGTGTGTGAAGTACTTCCGATATTTTACTAGTCGAAATCAACCAACCAAGCGCCTTCACCCGAGACCATCTACTTTTATTTACAAGCGTCAGTTTTACAAGCGCTTTTGGTTGGAAAACGACGATCCAATCACGGCCTAATATCATGAGTTGGTTGGAAGATCATATGGTTTCACATCTAACCTACCCGACTTGTCATATAAGCTATGAATGAAACATCAGATGATGAACTTCTTAAGCACGGAAACAACAGAAGAGGATGATCTTCTTAACAAGCAAATCACTGGCATTAGATCGACATGCAAAACAATACGAAGCATTATTCTCAGGAGGCATGGTGAACAGCTCATGATGCCGCATGCCACAATATTCCAAGCTCAACTTTGCAATCAAACACAAGGCCTGGCATTACATAGACAATATTCAGAAGAAATTCTTAACACAGGAATATCTCAGCAGAGTAACTATTTACTTCTAAACTGAACACAGGAATAGGAAAAAACACTCGACGCTGCTCACAGCAAGGGCGTCCCACTCGAAAATATCAAATGCATGTCTTCTGGCTAACCTCAATGAGCAACTTTTGACAAGGTTTTCCAATTCCAATATATTAAACTAACGTCTTCTTGCTAACATCAATGATTAAACTTTGACAAGCTTTTCCCATTCAAAATATGTAATGCCTATGATCTTGGAGTCCTGTCATAGCTTCTTGTACTTGTTTGGGCACTTTTTCCCCAAGGCACTCCACGTGCTGTTAAATTGCCAATGCTCTCTGCAGACTAGTCATGTCACCAGTGTCTAATAATACTCTGTAAAGCTTCTCGGTCATTCCTTCTGTAATGTAGCACAAATAGTGACTGCTTCTTTTTGCAAAGTGGAACGACCAACTGGACCCAGTAATGCAGCAGTTTGCCTTGGACACATTGACTCCTTTTGTGCAGTTGAACTAAAATCGAAGTCGGAATAAAACCGAGCTTTAATTTTGATATCCCTGTAAGCAACAATAGGTATAAGGGAAACAATTACTGAGAAATAACGGTTGATGACTTGTACTCCCAGAAGAAAAGCATCTACTGATCTACTTTATCTTAATGGGAAACAAAGCAGGAGAGTAGCAATTCTCCATCAGTGTGATTCATTCATATTGACTGAGACATTATCTTAACAATGCCTTGTTTCAACATGTATAAAGAACGACAAAGCAGAAAAGTACCATTCCTAAAACAATTCAACTGATTCATTTTAAAAGAGACATTATCTTAACAATACCTTGGTTAAACATGTAGAAAGAACTACAAAGAAGGATAGTACCATTCCTAACAAGTGTTGCAGTTTTGAACTAAGATTCGGTAGTTAATTAATTCTGAGAGTGGCATTGCTTAATTTTACCAGCAGCATTAGATTTATGAAAAGCATAAACAGTTCTAGGGGAGAGTGGGTGCAAAAATAGTATGTGCTTCCATCTACTTATAAAGGGGGTGATGCAGAGTTTGTTGTAACAAAGCAACAAGCATCATGTCTGGGTTGGTCCCATTTTTGTTCACTACTTAATGGGAAAAGACATCAATACAATAGCTTAAATTCAACATTTATTAAAACAGTACCAATACAAGTAGCACAACATCTCAAAGCACACTGCACAATCATGTGGATGAAGGCCTATACTGACCTTTCATGAGCCCACCATGATAAAATACGAATCTGCCAACACGAATAGGAAATCCTATCTCGTTTTGTGAAGTTGCACTGAAATCAAGCAAAGTGTTCCGCGTAGCGAAGCAAAATGTCGCAATAGCAACAAGTTGAATAGATATCCCTGTTTAAATAGAGGCAAAAAAGGAATCAGTTACTGGCTAATAAAGGAGGATGAAACATGCGGCCACAAAAATGGTAATCCCGCCAATCCCTAACAAGTGTTGCAGTTTTGAAATAAGATTCAGTAGTTAATTCTGAGAGTGGCATCAATTACTGGCTTATAAAGGGGGTGATGCTGAATTTGTTGTAACAAAGCAACAAGCATCATGTCTGGGTTGGTCCCATTTTTGTTCACTACTTAATGGGAAAAGACAGCAATACAATAGGTTCAATTCAACATTTATTTAAAACAGTACCAAAACAAGTAGCACAACATCTCAAAGCACACTACACATCATGTGGATGAGACCAAGATTTGAAACAACTCATCATGAAGACTGGAAACAAATCTCGATCTCCTTTTGTGCAGTTCCACTAAAATTAAGCAAAGTCACTGGTGTGACATTCAAGTTGAACTGCACAAAACACTATTAAAACATAAGTGTTTCGAGTAGCGAAGCAAAATGTCGCAATAGCAACAAGTTGAATCGATACCCTTGTTTTAACAGAGGCCAAAAAGGAAACAATTACTTGCCGATAAAGGAGGATGAAACAAATGGTGACAAAAAGAAGCATCTAACTTATCTTGGATGGAAAACAAAGTAGGATAGTAGCATTTCTAAAACGGTTGCATTGATTCATATTAACAAAGACATTCTCTTGAAACAACATTCGTTAGAAAATGTAATTTACTTTTAATAGTGGCATTGCTTCAATTTTCCGGCGGCATTCTTAGATTAACAACAGCAAAATAGCTGTATGGGACATGCCAGCACCATGTGCGTCCACACGTATAAATGGGTGATGCAGAGTATGTAGCCAAGATGCATATATGCGTTGGTCCCATATTTGTTCTCTTTGAACCTTTTTCCTATGTGAGGGCAGCAAATCTAGTCCTGCATAAACTACCCGATCCCCCAGTTTCTTTCCCTTTTCAACGAAGAGATCGGTTCCTTATAGATGTGTGTACTGGGTTACCCCCCTTTTCCCTTTTCGACCAATAAAGCGGCTGGATAGCCAGTCTATACTACTTTCCGCCCCTCCTTTCCTCATTGAACCACGTCCTAGATTCTTGCTCCAGCCCACCGCACCCTTCTTTCCTCTTTGCACCAAGACCTAGATTCGACTACAGATCGAAAAAGATCCACATGCAGCTAAAGCAACGACGGTTTCAAAGAAACTTATACCTTAGGGTCGTCGGGATGTGGCAAGGCGTGCGGCGGGAGGCTGGATCTGCCCACACTATGTATGGCAGCGAGGAAGAAGGGGTCGGTGTCCCTCCCGCACAGGCGCTGGGTGAAAGAGAATAGCGCAGCCGGCAATGGATTGCCTCCCTCGCCGAAGGCGATAGAGTGAACGCTACACCTCCTCCCCTTCCCGGTGCGACGGGATACGGATGCCTCCTTCACCAGCTGTGAGGGGGGAGAGAGAGACAAGAGGCCAACACAATCTTGTTTAGATTTGGTGAAGAGAGGGTGAGAGACTGTGAATATAGCAAACCCTAGCAAATGAACGCTGAACCTCCGGCGTGTATACATATATGTAGTGCAGCGACAAAGTGGAGAGTGCAAACCCTAGAGAACCAGCGCTAAGGCTCCAGCTTATATATATACTACTGTAGTACGGACTAATCTCTGGTGCCTTCACTGCACCTGCTTTTGGCCGTATGACATGTGAGCCAGCCACATTTTGGGCCCGCCTGTCATAAACCCAAAGGCAGGTGCACTAAGTCAATGAAGCTGCGTCCATATAGTACTCTCGTGTATACGACTAATATATAGTGGAGTGGTTTTCTTATTCTCTCCATAACAATCATTTTAAATTGTGTAAGTACGAAACGAAACTCTTTATTTAATGTACAGTGAAGAAAACTACTACTACTTCCGATGAACTAACAATCCACGCCCACGCGTCCTGGTTGCACTTCCTGTCCTTCACATGTGGTACACTACCCTCCCTTAAGTGAACAACCACACATGCGCCAAATTATCGGAAACGTGTGAGAGTGTGTACAAATAAAGAATTTTAATTTCAATTATCGGAAAGGTTTGAGAGTATTACAAAGTTTGACTTCAGTCAAATCTAATATGCAGAGTAAATAAAAATGGAGGACTACTACGTCCATCCAGGTTTTTAGTCCACACCATTTTTTAAATCAAAGTTAATAGCTGGACAAATAAAATTACAGGGGAGCTGGAGACAAAGTTGTGAGAAGGCTTAGAAATCAATAGTAACTTATGCTCTTAGTAACAACATTGATCCTTCTTCGAGGAAACATTTGGTTCATAGCCAATTGTGTGATAAAATTGCACCAACGTGAAAGACGACTGCGTCTCCAACGCAACCAAGGTGAACCGATGAAGGATATCATCTTTGTGCGTAACAAGCAAAGAGCACTGATGGAAGACAACTTGTTTTTCATTAAAAATCGATCAGCTTCACCAGCCGACGCAACCATGAGGCGCAACCATGAGCATCGATAGGTCATCGTGGTGATGCATCATCCATTTGGCATCAAGTTTGGGTGAGGCACCTATGAAGTTCGACAAATCCTCACCGTGGTCTATTTCTTCTCAGTAATCAAGCTCGAGGAAGGAAGAACCACATGGCAGAGGACAGTGAGGCGGAACAACAATGGCCATCCAATTTTGTGTAGTTCCACTAAATTTGAGGAAGACATGCCCGGGTATGGAGACACGCATCGCTGTTTCCAAAAATATAAAAAAGGGTTAGCAACGACATCTCAATTGTCAATAAGAATTAATGAAAATTACACCAACAAACAGAAGCATCATAATTATCTTGATGGGAACTAAACCAGGATACCCGAGAAAAAAAAGCATTTCTTCATTTAACCAGTGATAGTACTACCACCATATGGACAATGACCGCACACCCACCATGTACTTTTTGTCGAAACAACATGTATACCTCCACCGAGGCATAAATCAGGACAACTTTTCGAGTGGCATTTCCTCTATAATAGTACTAGTAGGTGATGTTGGACCAGCCGACGAACCCTAGCTACTATGCATGGGGAGCTGGGGAGTAGTCGCATAGAAGAAAACCTGCACGCAGCGACCTGGGGAGCTGGACCAGTACAAGAAGTTATACCTCAGGTGGGCGAGATGTCGTTTAGGCGGGCGGGCGGGATCTGCCCACACGAGGGAGCGAACAAGGGCGCGGGGGATCTTCGTCCGTGCCAGCGCTGGCTCCGAGAGGACGGTGCACATCGGTTTCCTCCGTCACCGACGGCAAAAACGTCAATGCTGCACCTCCTCACCTCCTGCAGCGGACGAGATTTGGCCGGATCTGTGACCACCGGTGAGGAGAGGGATAGAGTGGACACTGTCATCTTGTTTTGATATGGAGAGGGTGAGAGAGCGAGACGCAAGAAACTCTATCAAACAAGAGGCTATAATGGAGTAAAAATTCTCTCCATAGCAGTGGTTTTAAATAGAATACGCACGTTCCCAGAAAAAAAACAAAAACTGGCGGACACTTTTTTAAGGGTCTGTTTAGGACACATCTAGATGTGACATAGTTATGTCACATCTAAGTTGGTGTCCACTCTGTTTGTGGTCTATTTTTTTGTCCTAGTTTTTTTGTTTCTTGTTGCTAAATTATATACTTGTGGGAGCTTAGATTGATATCCTTAAATAACATCTAGATGTGAATTAGACAAACTGATTTTCTAACGTACCAAGAAAGAAAACTCGATAAAAAACACGCCCCCGCTTCTAGGTCGCGAGGGTCGTCGTACACACACACATAGACATAGACATGCATATCCGTGTTTACATAAAATTCCATTTCCATATCCATCTCCAATCATATTTGTCCAACTGGCACATTATTTACGTTGTCAATTATATACGCAGCAATATTAACGTACATCTTCTCGTGTTTGCAGACGTCCGGACCGCTGCCACGGCCGGTCCTGACCAACCCGAACCCTCTTCATCACCCGCGCGTGCTTCCCGCCCGAGTGCCGCATTCATGCCCGGCCAGATCGGACGCGACCTCTCACTGGCGCCGGCATTAAAGTTACGCGCCGGTCGAGAGAGCGTCGCCCGCGTCGCTTCCGGGTGCACGTGGCTGTTCCACGTTCGAAGGTCACAATAGCCGGCTACAACATGCATGTAAAAAGTTCTTGGGAGTCTGTGCTACAACTAGCTGTCCTCCCCCAACTCGTCAATCTCTTCCAGTAGTGCTAGTACTCCATGGTGCGATCCATCAACAAGCAGGCGGGAAAGTTATCGTATACTCGGTTTGCGGTGAGTGGCATGCCGAGCGATCGTGTGGGGTTAAGCCATTGAGGAGGGTGAGAAACGAACATGACAAACGTGATTTAAACGTTGGTTTTGCTCGATGGCGCGATCCAACGAAACAAAACGCTGGTTTCTCTCCGTTTCCATTTTTTCTCCGAAAAAACAGAAACTTTCCACTCCATTTTCATTCCTATTCCAAGGTTTCCCCGTTACAACATTCCATCAAATACAAAGGAAAACTAACACGCATGCTGATGCATCTCAATGATTCACAAATCATAGCCAATATTTACTTCACAACTAAAGAAAAAAGTTGTGAGAGCGTGTATGAAAGAAAAACTACTGATGGGGTCACTACGACTTAAACCCTAAACCCTAAACATGATTTAATTTCCTGGCCAAGTAGAACCTGTCGAAGGAAAGACGGCTAGCACCCTCGGATCATACAATGCTTTTGTGCAGTTCTACTAAAATCGACCTGAGCATCCCCGATGGCAAAGATATCGAAGAAGTGTGATTAGAATAATAGTACTGGCACTAGTTCATGAGACATAAACTCATCACAAGTAGAAGCCGGTAGAAGTAGAGAAAGATTGACATGGAGATGGAGCTACAGCAGTGGAGCAAGCCGGCTCCAAAAGGAAGATGGACTACCTGGGACGTCGGGCTATAGCTAGAAGGGCGGTTGGGACGCGGCATCGGCCCATACCGCGGTGACCCCCGATTGGGACGCACCGACTGTGGGTTTTCTCCCTCGCCGATGTCGACCGCGTCTACGTAGAACATTGTTCCCTTCTCCCAGCTGCGGGATCAGGCCCGTCGTTCTATGCTTGTGCAGAGAGCAACCTAAGCAAGCTGGCTTGTGGCTTAGGCTCCTGCTAGTGTATATATAGTGGTTTTCTTTTTCTCTCCATATCAACCATTTTATATTACACACATGTCATTCAAGAGTGAAATGATGGTTGCTTCTTCCGACTAACTTACTGTGTGATTTGACTTCTCCTTAGTGGCCCCTACACGTACTCCCCCTACGTGTATGCAACAGTCACACGTACACATGGATGCAAAAATGCGCGCGACGCCCTAATGCAAGCATGTCCAAGCACATGACGGAACACACACGGTCACGCTGTGCTCAACCTACACGTGCATGCACACACATACTCAGTCAGGGTGAGCTAGTGACCGTATAAACACCAGAAAATATATATATTGAGCGCAATGAGAGTATTATGAAGTCCACTGACCGCATTTTTACAAATATACAATGACAAATAGTGTATTTATCTCGTTTGAAATTAAGCCATATTAACCGGAGAGGAGGCAGTATGGACTAGCATTACTTTGTTGTGTCCCATCAACTTGCCGAACAAGGAGAAGGTTGCAGGACGGGAGAAGCTTGCGCGCGGTGGCTCGCTGGACAAGGAGAAACTTTTGACTAATGCAAGCTCTCCCTCGCTCAGGCGGTGGACGTGCAACAGTTAATTCGGTGTCAGATTGCCAGAAGCATACACTATACTACTAGTGCTATTATTGTTCAACTTCCCGAATAGGCGAACAGCCAAGCACAAAGTTTACTAGTAGTACTAGTACTACTACTATAGTCTATAAAGGTATGTACTATACTAGTACTAGGAACCGGATGGAGGAGCGTCTGCACTCTTATTATAATTTTAAATTGTGATAAAGCAATCTTCAACACATTTGGTTCTCTTCGAGGGTTCTCGCATGTGATAATGGAAGTTGATTGCATGGAACACTCGCCACAATTCTCGCTTAATTCTGGCTCATATCCTGTTACAAATAGTAGCGCTCGGTAATATTTCCTCTTTTTTTGTTATTCAACATGTAAACAGGTCAGCAAACCTTGCGGCGCATCTTCATGCGAACCGTGCTTGCTGCACTTTGAATGTGGCCGAGAGCTGGCTTGATGAAACACCTTGCTTCCTACTTCTTTTTTTGTGGGGTACCTCGCTTCCTAGTGACCAGTGTCTTGGCTGATCGTCCTAAGAATGCTTATATATGAATAAAGCTCTCTCATTTACCCGCAAAAAAGATTAAGCCATATTAACCGGAAAGAAGGGAGTATGGACTAGCACTACTTTTTGGTGTGTCTTGTCAACTCACAGAACGAGGAGAAGCTTGCAGGACAAGGTGAAGCTCGCTTACGCCTTTTGACTAATGCAATCTACCCTCGGTGGACATGCATCAGTCCATTCGGTGTCAGATTGTCAGAGTCATACACTGTAGTACCCAACATGCGGAGTACCATCATTGTTCGACTTCACGAAGAGGCGAAGAGCCAAGCGTAGTAGTACGAGTAGTACTACTACTAGAACCGCATGGTGGAGCGTCTGTACTCTTATTTTTTTTATCTTTGATAAAGTACGCGTTTATTCCCGAGAAGGGCGGAAAACGGCAGCCCAACATGTAATGAATGATATCGATCAACCAACCATGCTCGAATATATCTTGGCCTCCGTGCGAGCCCGTCTGTGTTTTCGCTCCTCGTCTCTCTCAAGGAACGGCGGGTTGGCTCTTTGCCGTCAATTGAGATCGGTTTGCTCACACTCCTGTCCCACATGTCAGTGATATGCCAAGAGGAGGTGCGTTGACCGACTGGCCATACGCGTACTTGGTTTTGCACCTTCATACTACTCCTCCCTCCGTCACAGTTTACAGGGCGCGCTTCATTATGATGCATTTCTCTCAATGCATTTCCACCATCAGAGAGACTTTAGACGCATTTGGTTTAATGCTCAATTAATTAGGGCGTGGTAACCGCAATCAAGTCCACAATTTTCTCTCCATGTACTATACTACTATGGAGTGGAGTAACTGCATGCATGTGTGTACTCGGGGTGGAAGCACTACATGCATGTGTGTACGCATTATTCCCTCTAGTAATAGACGCCGTGCTATAACTACCAATGCTATTTTTCAGGCCGATCGCTAGTCGTCTTGGTCCCACAGATTTTTTTTCTTTTTTCTGAAGCGCGCTCTATAAACAGTGACGGATGGAGTAGTATGAGCGGATTCAAAGAAGAGCGTATTGATGGTTGCTTCTTCCGATTAACTTATAGTGGGAAAGGTGGGGCTTATGATTTGACTGCTCATTACTCACTATTGATGCGGTGCAACGACCGGGCTGAGTCTCCCATGCGGTTGTGCACTACCCCCTCGGTTCTTAAATATACTCCGGAGTATTTGTCTTTCTAGAGATTTCAACGAGTGACTACTCAAATATTTGTCTTTTTAGAGATTTGAAATGGATTGGCACATACGGATGTATATAGACATATTTTAGAGTGTAGATTCACTCATTTTGCTCCGTATGTAGTCACTTGTTGAAATCTCTAGAAAGATGAATAGAATATTTAGGAACAGAGGGAGTACACATATTAAGCAAAATGAGTGAATCTACACTCTAAAATATGCCCGTTTGAAATTTGTAAAAAGACAAATATTTAGGAATGAAGGAGTATAATTTTGTGCATGGAACATGGACCCGGATGATGAAGAGGCTTCTGGCAATGCTATCAAGCTTCCATCATTTGTTTATATAATTGACGTACTATACAAATAAGTTTCCAGCGACATGAAATTGTACAATGGTGTAAGCTTTCAGCTTTTGTTTCACGTGTCTTGCCATCGATGCTCTTTCGGAAACAATAAAAAACTAACTTCCTTACTAATGCATGTCAATTATTAGCAGATCAGAGCTATAATTACTCCCTCCTTCCAAAAATACTTTCATCAAAATGAATAAAAAGAGATGAATCTAGATTACATCACAACTAAAGACAGAGTTGTGAGAAGGTGTTAAATCAAAATTGATCCATGCTTTCATTGGCAGCAACGTCCCCCCAGCTCTGTCTAAATCAACAAGGCATGTTGGAAAAAAAGTAGCTGTCTGGAGCATGCAACATTCCGATCATTTTGTGCAGTTCCACTAAAATAGAGCTGAGCATCCCTGTTCCAAAGATATTAAGTGTGATTACGATAATAGAGGACTGCTGATGAAACAATAAACACACAAATAGAAGCCGGTCACCTTTGTAGTCTCTCTTAAGACTAACTAGTTGGAGAAGATTAGGCTCAGAGTTGGATGAGGAGGATAGAGAAAAACCAATCTCCCTTTGTGCAGTCGCACTGAAATGTAGAGATGTTGCCCGTGTGACATTTTAGTACAACTGCACAAAACACTATTAAGAAAAAAGTTATTCGTGCAGTTCACCAAAAGGTCGCAATAGCAACGAGGTGAAATGGATAGCCCTGTTTGCAAAAAAGAGGTAGAAAGGAAACAATTACTGGCCAATAATAGTTGATGACACATGCGACGACAAAAAAGAAGCATATTCCTTGTCCTAAGGGAAGATAACAACACGATTGTGTTTGTCTAAAAAGTGTGAGGACGAGAATGCAATATGGAAAGTACGACGGACGAGCTACGTTTTGGGCAAAGAACTATGGAAGATCCACATGCAGCAACATGGGAAGACAGGCAGTGGAGCAAGGCCGGAGGGGATATCTGGAGGTCGTCGAGATGTAACTGGGTGAGCGGCGGCGGGCGGAATCTGCGAGCAGGTGGCGTTGGCCCTGCCGCGCCAGAGGTTGGTCAGAGAGAACGGCATGTACCGTAGATCGGGACGTGCTGCCTCAGCGCTGTCGAAAAGAGAAACGATGCACTTCCTCCCTTTCCCCCGACGGACAGGATGCGGCCGGATCAGTGACCAATGGTGAGAGAGATAGGCCACCACACTCCCTTTCCCCCGACGGACAGGATGCGGCCGGATCAGTGACCAACGGTGAGAGAGAGAGAGAGAGAGGCCACCGCAGCCTTGTGTGAGATACTCTGAAGAGCGACAAACCAGGCAGACAGGCTCCATTGTATATAGTGAGCGGACTACCTTTTTCTCCATAAAAATCGTTTTATATTCTGTGTACGTGCCATTGAGCGCTATAACTTTGTTTTAAAATAACGTGGCAACGCATCAAGTCGAACTTTGTTTCGTGCTCGCACGGTACACGACCTCCCTAGGTAAACAACCGCTACAGGCGTTCAAATTAGCACGTGGGCTGCCATTTCATAAAGAAATGAGCTCCACCGTGTACCCGCGCGGGTGTGGCTGGGCACGAAGCGTGAGTACGTGCACGGTGCACCTATTCTCCTCTTGTATACGTACACCACCTACGTGGGGTTGTGTGTGAGAGATACAACCTAGAGAGATATAGTGTGTGGGTTCTTGAGAGTTTTTTTTGGGGGGGGGGTCAATCAAAAAATGTAACATATGCAATGTGTGTGAAATAGAGTCTTGGATATAACATATATATACAGGGGGCGATCCACGAGAAGAGAGTGGAGGTATCATCGGCTTGAGGTGTCCATAGAATCGAAGAGAGGGATGATGTGTGTGTGTGTGTGCGCGCGCGCGATCGATAAAGAGTTCCATCGAATTTGTGTGTGCCCACGTCAAAGATATAGAGTGGCTGGCCTACTGGAACGTGAGAGGGGACATGTGCAGTTTGTCTCTGTGGCATGGATACCTACCTGCAACGCTCGACTATCGGTGTGTGGTGGGGGAAGAGGGAGGCCCAATTAACTATAGAGGTACAATGGCTGGTATATCTGTGGAGGAGGAGAGAGGCCTACCTCATGTATTAAGGAGATCGATCTGCCTCATGTATTAAGGGAGATCGATCGGCATACATGCATATGTGCAGAAGAGGAATAAGGTTGGGAGAGACAGAGCTAGAGTGTTGGAGGGGGGTGGTAGTGGAGTTGCTTCTAACAAATGGTGGGATAGGCTTGCTAGACAAACGGAGGGCACGCCCGCAATATCAATAAGAGAGGAGATGGCTGCTTGTTGTCTGTGCACGTGCGTGTGAGAGACGGGTCAGGAGGCATGCACGAATGATGAGGGGGGACGATGTGGCTGTGGTAAGAAGACGTAACTACATAGGAAGATCAATCGCCCTTTGTTAGAGAAAGGAGAGACATAACTTGTGAGGTACATCGATCGATGGGGGTGGGTAGTTAAAGTCGATCTAGGTATATGTTGGGAGATCGATTGGTATACATGCATGTGTGTGTTAGAAGCAAATGAGGCACGAGGAGAAGGATAGAGAGAGAGAGGGATGCATCTAGGAGGTGGTACGAGAGGCATACTATATCGAGGGGGAAGGAGTGTGCGAGTACGAGAACGATGAAAAGAGTGGTGGGAGTGAGGTATGGACGGTGACAAGAGAAGAGGGGAAGCTTGTGTTTGTGCTAGGCACACCTGGCTAGAGAGGCATATCGATCGATGTGTGCCATAAAGAAGGAGTTGGGGGCCTACACACACCGTGGGTGAACGACCTAAAGTGAAAAGACGAATTTGCGCAATGGAGCTAGAGAATGCTGAGGGAGGGTGAGAGGGATGCGGGCGTGTGCATGCACAAGAGAAAGTTAGCGCTAGGTACAAAGATAAGAGGGTTGTGTGGGTGTAAAAGATGAATAGAGATCATATATACTTCATTATAAAAAGCAAATTCGGATATTTGAAGAATTTATCATAGTGTTTTAAACCGACGCATGTGTGAATATATATAACGATGATACACATGGTGTGGTTATGAACATGTTATACTACATTTAATGTATTTTATCTCTACTCTTATAAAAAAACGGAGTTGTTGATGATGGTGTGCCTGCCATCCTGCATTATAGGTCGTCCGATTTATATCTGGCGGATAGCAAGGAAACTATGATGGTTGAAGTTGGCAACAATCATGATTGTAGATTCTTATTGAAATAGAGAAAGAAATTCAAATTTAGTTCGAATTGTAGCGGTAGTATAGACATTTGGAATGCACTAAAATGTTGGTATGAGTAGGTTACATGCATTATACAATAAGCGAAAACAATTAATCGGACATAACATGGATTCATACTCCCTTCTTCCATCTATATAGGGCGTAATGAGATTTTTAAGACCGCCTTTGACTATTGACAAGATTAATAGTACATGACATGCACAATGTGAAAATTATATCATTGGAAGAACCTTTCACAGACGAATTTAACGGTGTGCTTTGTGTAAATTGCATGTCATGTATCATTGCTCTAATATTTGGTCAAAGTTAGCATCGAAAAACGCATTAGGCCCTATATAGATGGAAGGAGGGAGTAGCTTTGAATAGCATTTGTATAGTGAAAGTGCTAGTATCGACTAGAGGGGGGGGGGTGAATAGGCGATTTTTAGGAAAGTCTTCAAAACTTGGAAGTTTCGAAGAAAAACAATAGAAATGACCTAGTTGATATGCAGCGGAAGATAAACTACCATAAGCAAGCCATAGTCAAGTATGCAATGACGTGAAAGTACAGGACTAATAGCAGCTAAGTAGTAAGGATCAGGATGGAAGATAGTATGAAGCCAACCAACAGTAGTAGTCAAGCAATGAAGTCAAACAGATGCGACAGACAGGCAATGACTTCACGAAGACAAACTTAAGTAAAGGAGGGGATAGGATAGAACCAGTCACTTGTTGAAGACACAGTATTTGTTGGACCAGTTCCAGTTGCTGTGACAATTGTACGTCTGGTTAGGGAGGCTGAGATTCAACTCAGAAGACCGCGTCTTCACCTTATTCCCCTTGAGCTAAGGACACCCAGTCCTCGCCCAATCACTCTGGTAAGTCTTCAAGGTAGACTTCTAAACCTTCACAGACTTTGTTCACCGGCAATCCACAATGACTCTTGGATGCTCAGAACGCGACGCCTAACCGGCTGGAGGATACACAGTCCTCAAGTGTAATAAGTCTTCAGGTCACACAGACAGAAAGAATTCAGTGATGCCTAACACTCTTTGGCTCTTGGTGTTTGGGCTTTGTCCTCGCAAGGATTTCTCTCTCTCAAAGACTTCAAGGTGGGTTGCTCTCAAACGACAAAAGCCGTGCACAAACTCTGAGCAGCCACCAATTTATGGTGTAGGGGGTGGGCTATTTATAGCCACTGTGCAACCCGACCTGATATGTCCGAAATGACCCTAGGTCACTAAGGAACTGACACGTGTTCCAACGGTCAGATTTCAAACACACACGGCAACTTTACTTGGGCTACAAGAAAAGCTGACTCATCCATCTCTGGATAAGATTTTCTCTCATTGTCTTCGCTCGAAGACATAGGATTTGGGTTGAGCATCACTTCAGTCACTCCGACTTAGTTCACTTGGACCCCACTTAACAGTATGGTGGTTCCTATGACTCAACAAAGAAGAAAAGGAAACAACGAAACCACACAGTCTTCGCGCTCCATAGTCTTCATGCAATGTCTTCTCATGTCATAGTCTTCAATATGAATATCTTCGCATACCACCATTGTCTTCAATGTCTTCATACATTTTTAGGGGTCATCTCCGGTAGGTAAACCAAATCAATGAGGGACACTACCTGCGTTATCCTGCAATTCTCACAAACGCATTAGTCCCTCAACCAACTTTGTCGTCAATACTCCAAAACCAACTAGGGGTGGCACTAGATGCACTTACAATCTCCCCCTTTTTGGTGATTGATGACAAACTGGTTAAAGTTTTCAATGGGGATAAAGTATGTGAAATTGGAAAGGATAGGGTATTGTCTTCATAAGCAGCAAGGGCTCCCCCTGAAGATGTGCATATAAGTAATTTGCTTTTGGAATGCAAATGCACATGGCAGGTTGTACTTGTGGAGATCCTCTTCAACTTATGAAGATAATTCATCATGCATGAAATGATATAGCAAGTAGAATGATATGCATAATGAAAAATGGATGTCTGCAGAATGATCTAAGTGCGGAAGTTATCATCGCACATGTGGAATTTATCATCGCATCACAGTAAAGCAAATAAGTAGCAGACGACCATCAAGTTTAGGTGTTACAACTCAAAGAACCAAATGTTTCAAAAGCAAGAGTTGTAAGCACGAGGCAAAATATAATGCAACCGCCCATATGAACCCGCTTGAAAACTATCAACTCATACGCTTCTCCCCCTTTTGTCAGTAATGACCAAAAAGGTTTGAAGACATAGAGCATCTTCTCGTCCTCATGAGTAGGTGAAGCAGCAGGGTCGTCGTCGTTGGTTGGCGGTGCAGACGTACTTGGTGCAGTGTCGATGCGTGCAGTAGTAGGAGGTGGTGAATTAGCATCATCTTCATCATCGATCACTCTGGCATTTACAGTTGCCGCGGAGGAAGAATAGTCAGAGTCTTCAAGAGATGGAGTTCGACGTAGGACAGCAGTCCATGGAGGAGTGGAGTCAAACTGGAATCTTTCATTGAAGCCATCGTCCTGAAGATCTGCTTCAACACTTAACAGAGTCAAACTCTTCCATGATCGCCGGCAAGTCTCATGAGCAACAAATGCATTCTTGGTGGCAAGGTTTAGAATGCGATTGACATCCACCAAGAGGCTTTGCATCTGTCTCTTGAGCCAATAGTGATGCTTATCTTGTTTCTGATGAAGGGCCACAAGAAGTTCTCGGTCATTGAGAACGCGAGAGCGCTTCCGAGGCCATTGGGCAATGGTGCTTTCAGTGGCTTCAGTAGGTGCACTATGAGACAGACGAGTATTTCCGGCCATTGGATAGATTTGTGTTGCAGCTTGGACGCCTTCAATGGGTTGAGTGAAGCTTTGGTGCTTGACATTCTGAAGACAAAGAGGCTTCTTGGCAGGGTCAGAGTATATGGCTTCAACTGACATATCAACCTCTGGCAAAAAGATCAGATGATTGCGAGCAGAGGGCTGATAGTTGATAGATGAGTGTCGCTTGATGAGGCGCATGACCCATGGAGCATAAAACTTTAGACCAAAAAGGTTAGATCCAGAAGCAGCAAGTTGCCTGATGAAGAATTCTTGAGTATTGAAGCTGATGCCATTGAGAATGTAAAAGACCAAAGTCTTCATGGCTCCTTCAAGCTTGGCCGCTGATGAATGTCCTTTGATAGGCCATAGAGTTCGCCTGATAATATGATATATTGTGCGCGGCAGATACTCAAGGTCTTCAACAAAGAACTCTGTTGGATATTCAGCATCAGATGGCAATGGCTTCATCATGCTCAACATCTGGCTCATATTGGGTTCAGGCTTATGGAAGATGCTCTCCAAAGCATTGCAGTGTAGTTGACAATCAGGTTCATATAGCTCTCCAGGAGTGGCTAGGCCTGTAAGCTCAATGATATCTAGAGCTTTGGCTTCATGATGAACATTTCCGGTCATCCACTCGAGAACCCATGTCTTGATATCTCTGTAGTAGCCGCGAATGTGTAGAGTAGCATAGAATTGAAGCAATATCTCTTCATTCAGTGTTCTTTGTCTGTCACAAAGTTGAGCAGACCAGCATCACAAAAGCAATCAAGTGCTTCTTCTAAGCACGGCAGTCCAGCAATGGCTTCAGTGTCGAGGCGCATATGAGGGAAGATGCGCCCTTGATCATATAGAACGCAGGAGTAATAGCTTCTCTGCTGATAGCTCCAGAACCGATCTGATGATATCCTTGGCTTTGAGTAGGAGTTCTTGGCGCTGTCAAAGAAGGTATTGTGGCTTTTGAATCCATTAGCATTGAAGGACCCTGGTGAGTTTGCAGTACCTGGAAACCTTGGCAGTCTTGGCTTTGGCTTCTGGACCTGAGGCCTATGCTCAACATGATAATCAAATTGAGGTCCATAGGCAGTAGGCGGAGGTACCAGAATGGGCCATCGGATAGTGGTTAGCTGACCATGACTGTATGCTTGCTCAATTGTATGGGGCCTTGGTGGCGGAATAGGAGCAGGGGCAACAGCTGAGTCTTCAGGCTGCACAACAGGTGCTTCAGGAGCAGTTGCCTCATTAGCTTCAGGTGCAGTGGCGTCATTAGCTTCAGGCACACTGGTTGGTGCAGGCTCCACATTAGCGTAAGCCATGACTACGTCATTGGCTTCATTGGCGTTGGTGGTGGCAGCTTCAACATTGTCAACCTCCACTTGATGAACAGGAAGGTCGGGCACTGGCACGTTCACATCAGGAACAGCTTCTTCATTAACGAGGGGAGTAGGGACACGTACGTATTCTTGATTTTCCTCGGCTGATGCAGCCGGAATGTCTTCAGCAGCTTGGGCTTCAAACACGGAGACATTCACAGTTGGAGTGGGTTCAGAAAATACTTGACGTGCAACAGGCTGGCGTTGCACTTCTCCTTCTGGAACGCTCAACAGAGGGACTTGAGGCCTTTGTCCTTTGCGAAGCCTGCGAAATGCTGGCAACGCCTTTGGAGATGGAGTTGGCTGGGCCTCAAAGTCTTCATCTTCTTCTGGCACGGGAGGTGTAGCTTGTTGTTGTTGTTGGGGAGTACTGGGGGAGTCTTGTTGCTGTGGGTGATCAGCCCACGATGCATCCTGAGCAGTTGGCGTCAGAGGACGACCAATGCTGATGAGTTCGCTGTTCGTAAGAATAGGCGATGATACCACATTGTGTTCAATCTGAGGAAGAACTTCATCATCTTCAACATTGTCATCATGTCCAATGTCTTCAGCAGCGGTGGGTTCAACTGCTGGAATGTCTTCAGCTTCATGAGCCTCTGTGGGAGCAGGCTCATGAACTATCATCCTTCTTTCTTGATCTTCAGACGCAGGGAGAACCACTGAAATGGGTTCAACAACTAAGGGCTCTGTGGGAGCAACCCTAGTCTTCTTGGTCTTGCGCTTCTTCTTGGATGGAGCGGCATCAGAGGCTTCAGTATTCTTCCTCTTTCTGGCTTCAGCCTCGGCAGCCCTCGTCTTCTTCTGTTCTGAAGCGGTTGTGGTGACCTTTGGCTTCGAGCCAGTCATACTGCTTGGGAAGATAATGCGAGGGGCTTCTTGTCTTGAAGGCGCAGGTGGAGCGGTAGATGGCTTCTTCTTCTTTGCAGCCATCCTGGGGTCAATGCCAGGACGGCCAAGAGATTTGCGCTTCTCTGCCTCATTGTAGGCAAGCACACACTTATCAGCCAAACTCTTCATGCGCTCACAAGAGCCTTGAGCTTCTTCACACTTTTTCAGAAAAGCTTCTTTAAGCTCATGCAGCATGACCTTGAAGTTTCTGACGTCTTGAACACTTAGCTTGGCCACATGCTTCTTGAATTGAGCCTTCTCATAATCAATCTTGTTCTTCAGCTCAACGATGCACTGAGCGAGAGCTAGCTCAGAAGCAATGGCGCCATTGAAAGAGATGATGAGGCCAATGTGAAGCTGCAGATCTTCAAAGCTGAGATTTGGTGTGTCAAACCACTCATCAATGAAGTTATGGATGATTGCCACATCAAAGAGAGGCAGGTTGTTGAATATTTCTGCTTCTTCCTTGCTCTTTATCAGTTGCTCAAGGGCATCATCTGCAAGATCTTTGTCGCTGGACAGATCAATGGGTTCTTCACGCAGAATGGCAGCAGGAGTCAAGGTTTGATCAGTATGCCTGACAATTTGCTTTTTCTTCTCCGTTCTCTTGAAGATACGGGATTGATCTTCAGACTGCACACTGTCTTCAGGAGGTGTAGTGGCCAGTGGCTTCGCACGAGAAGCTTTTGGAGGTGCAGCTGATCTTGAAGCCTTTGGCTTCTTTTGCTTCAGTGGCTTCGGAGGAGGAGCTGGAGCTTCATCAGTATCAGCATCATTATCAGAATGATCTACTTTGGCACCCTGGACCAAGATGTAGGTGATGAGGCCGTCAAGGTTGGAGAAGGGGCCGATGACATTAGGTTCTGCATCACGGGAGCCATCAGCACGGGGAGCAGAGGGACCAGGGTTGAAGTCTAATCCCAATGACTTCTTGTTTTTCTTGGCCGAAGCCCTAGCGAACTGAAGGTTGCGCTTGAAGAGAGCATCGTCACGACACCAGAGTAATGATGTGGGATCGGCGTTCTCAGGCTGAGGTCCATGGACCATGCAAGGATAGAAGCCTTGCGCAATACCTTCAACTCTGTTCTTGGGTTGAAGTCCTCGATAGAGAATATCACCCCAAGGTCTCTTGATAGCATTCTCCTCTGCATATTCCTTGGTCACAAACTTGTACTTGAACCATTCTTCAGCCCAATAGTGTCGAATCCATTGGATTCGTGTCTTGCTCTGATGATAAGTCTCTTCAGGATCTGTCTTGTAGAGCTCTGCTAGGTCATCAGGCAAATCTTTGGATGTTCCTTCTCTGCGCTGTCTGCCACCCTTCCTTTCTGATTTTTCTGCAGCCATGAACTTCAAACTGAATGGCTTCAATATGTTCAAAGGCTTTAGAGACTTATGCTTGCTGGTTAAGCAGGAACTGGCTTCAGGAGAATTGATGTGATGCTGTAAGTATTCTGCAAACGAATGCAGACTATGAGAACCAAGGGATTCTCCCACGGACATGTACCTGTGACAGCATTAGAGATGCGAGGGAAGGGGAAGAGGTCATATGCATTCTCAGAAGATTTTGAAGATAAATCAGTTTGAAGACATTGACCTCATGATGCGAAGACATTCACTTATATAGGTGAGTTGGTTCCAGATTTGTACCAATCCGTGAATAAGTACAAGTGAGGAATCAAACTAGATAGGAAATCTAAGTGAATAGACTAGGCAGTATGAGATGCAGATAGAATAGATCTAACATTGTATAGACAGAAACCACTTTCGGTAAATAGGATGAATCTTGAATATCAAAAAGGTGGTAAAAATAGAGTTATAATTACCGCACGAATAACTGCTAGATGGGATGAATAGGAGACCGAGCAGTTCAGCCCACCGTGCCCTAACTTGGCGACGGAGGACACCTACGGCGACGGCGGAGAGGACAATGTCCGCGGCCGGTGTGAGGACGGCGTCGGAGATGTCGCGGCAGCTAAGCGCTTCGTCTCCGGCGTCATCGAGAGCTAGCAGTGGCGCTAGGGTTTTGACGAGGTGGAGAGGTGGAAGAAGGATTTCTTTACCGCAGGGGACAAGTATTTATAAGTAGGTGAGCGGCACAGCGCAATTACGCTGGTGCCCCTGGCGGTTCACATCTGAGGGGCACGTGGCAAGCATGCAACATACTTGGAGTTGTCCCACGTTCCCATGCCCGCCAAGTATGTCAGAGAGTTGTTCCGGCTTCTCCGGATTTCAACAATAAAGATGAGATATTTAAAACAGACTTAATGTTTGTCTCTTTGCCTTCTGCTGACTAGGACGCAGAGAAGACATTCGACAGTTTCAACAGAATGCATATGATTTGGACAGATAGAGTTTGAGATTGAAAGCATAGAGAGGTTAGGGTCCGATCACATTCACTTAGTTCAAAAGATTCAACTTGAAGACATAGCTATAAGTGAATGCTGTAGAGGACAGAACACTTGTATATATATATATATATCAGAAAGCAATCAAATCATCATAGTGAAGAAAATCATGAAGATAAAATGAAACTGAAGACAAACCAAATGCGAAGTCATTGCAAAAATAACACCATGAGTGAAACACTTCAAACAGAGAAATTTGGTGGTGGCGTTACCCACCGTATAGGAAATATTAGACCCAGACACGGCGCACAATTATCGTGGCACTCCGAAGTCAAATTCCATGTTAATGTATTCACACTCAGAATGTAAGACTTCATTGATTGAAGATATACAGTACTTCGTGTGTTGCACATCTAAGTAATCAACATGCATAAGTGTTAGGATGTGTGCCTGATTATAGGACATTAGAGGATTCCAAGATATTTAGCTCACACCGTAACTTGCAAAACCTTTTCTCATCCAAGGGCTTCGTGAAGATATCTGCAAGTTGCTCTTCAGTGTTGACATGAATGATGTCAATATCTTTCTTCATGACATGATCTCTGAGAAAATGATGACGAATTTCAATGTGCTTTGTCTTCGAGTGCTGGACTGGATTGTTGGCTATCTTGATGGCACTTTCGTTGTCGCAAAAGAGAGGTACTTATTTCAGGTTGATGCCATAGTCCTTGAGAGTTTGCTTCATCCACAGAAGCTGAGCACAACAAGATCCAGCAGCAATGTATTCAGATTCAGCAGTTGAGAGTGATACACAGTTTTGCTTCTTTGAAGACCAACAGACAAGTGACCGACCAAGAAAGTGACATGTCCCTGATGTAGACTTGCAATCCACCTTGTCACCAGCATAATCAGCATCCGAGAATCCAACCAAATCAAATTTTGAGCCCTTGGGATACCATAATCCGAGTGTTGGGGTGTAAGCCAAATATCGAAGAATTCACTTCACAGCTAAGTCATGCGATTCCTTTGGTGCCGCTTGGAATCGAGCACACATGCAAACACTAAGCATAATATCTGGCCTAGATGCACATAGATAAAGTAAAGAACCAATCATGGAGCGGTATACCTTTTGATCGAACTCTTTACCATTGTCGTCGGGACCAAGATGGTGTTTGGCTGGCATTGGCGTCGTGTAGCCTTTGTAGTCTTCCATTCCAAACTTCTTCAGACAATCTTTGAGGTATTTTTCTTGAGATATGAAGATGCCATTCCTTTGCTGACGAATTTGAAGACCAAGGAAAAACTTCAGCTCACCCATCATGGACATCTGATATTGCTCTTGCATCATGTATCCAAACTCATCAGTATACTTCTGGTTGGTGCAGCCGAAGATTATGTCATCCACATATATTTGGCACACAAACAGTTCACCATCATATGTCTTCGTGAAGAGTGTGGCATCGAGGGATCCTGGTTTGAAGCCTTTGCTCTTCATGAAGTCTTTGATCGTATCATACCGTGCAAGAGGAGCTTGTTTGAGGCCATACGGTGCTTTGTTTAGCTTGTACACCATATCAGGATGTTTTGGATCTTCAAAGCTAGGTGGTTGAGCGACATATACTTCTTCTTCAATCTTTCCATTGAGAAATGCACTCTTCACATCCATTTGATATAGCAAGATGTTGTGATGGTTGGCGTAGGCTAGCAGTATGCGAATAGCTTCAAGCCTAGCAACAGGAGCAAATGTTTCATCGAAGTCAATTCCTTCTAATTGAGTATATCCTTGAGCCACAAGACGTGCTTTGTTTCTGACGACTTGACCATGCTCATCTTGCTTGTTTCGATATATCCATTTTGTTCCAATAATGTTATGCTTGCGAGGGTCAGGTCGCTTGACAAGTTCCCAAACATTGTTCAGCTTGAACTGTTGAAGTTCTTCTTGCATAGCTTGAATCCATTCAGGTTCCATAAAAGCTTCAGCAACTTTCTTGGGTTCTGATATTGACACAAAAGAAAAGTGCCCACAAAAGTTTGCTAACTGTGTTGCTCTTGAGCGAGTAAGTGGACCTGGCGCATTGATGCTGTCAATTATCTTCTCAATTTGTACTTCATTTGCAACACGAGGATGAACAGGACGAAGACTTTGCTCTTGCTGATCATTGTCATCATTGGGAGGATTGTCTTCGGTCTGAGCATTGTCTTCAGGTTGATTTGGAGCAGAGATGATAAGTTCCTCTTTAGGCTGTGCTTCAGAGGGCATGATTTCACCAGTTCTCATCAGCTTGATAGATTCGCTGGGCGGAGCTTCGTCTAGTGTACTTGGCAGAATCTCTCTCTGTGAACCATTGGTTTCATCAAATTTCACATCCACAGTTTTGACGATTTTGTAGAGATAAAGGTTGAAGACTCTGTAGGAGTGTGAGTCCTTTCCATAGCCAAGCATGAAGCCTTCGTGAGCTTTAGGTGCAAATTTTGACTTGTGATGGGGGTCCTTGATCCAGCACCTTGCTCCAAATACTCTAAAGTAGCCGACATTTGGCTTCTTGCCAGTAAGGAGCTCATAGGATGTTTTGTTCAGAAGCTTATGGATGTAGACACAATTGATGATGTGACATGCTGTATCAATAGCTTCAGGCCAGAACTTTCTTGGTGTCTTGTATTCATCGAGCATTGTTCGAGCCATCTCAATGAGAGTTCTGTTCTTGCGTTCAACGATGCCATTTTGCTGAGGTGTGTATGGAGCAGAGAACTCATGAGTGATTCCCATTGTATCCAGATACAGATCAAGACCGGTGTTCTTGAATTCAGTGCCATTATCACTTCTGATATGCTTGATCTTCACACCATAATTGTTCATTGCTCGATTGGCGAAGCGTCTGAAGACATCTTGAACTTCAGTCTTGTAGAGAATTATATGAACCCATGTGTATCTTGAGTAGTCATCAACAATGACAAGCCATAGAGACAAGCAGTTGTTGTGAGGGTGGAGTAATGAGTAGGTCCAAATAAGTCCATGTGTAACAGCTTAAAGGGTTGAGATGTTGTCATGATTGCCTTCGAGGGGTGCTTTGCCCTTGTCATCTTTCCAGCTTCGCAGGCACCACACAGATGATCCTTCTTGAACTTGACATCTTCGATGCCTATGACATGCTTCTTCTTGACGAGTGAGTGCAAGTTCCTCATGCCAGCATGCCCTAGCCTTCGATGCCAGAGCCAGCATTCTGAAGCTTTTGTGAGAAGACATAGGGCAAGCTGTGGACCTGCTAAGAAATCTACCATGTATAGATCATCTTTTCGATACCCTTCAAAGACTAGAGACTTGTCAGATTCCATTAGTACAAGACAGCGATATTTTCCGAATAGCACAATCATGTTCAAGTCACAAAGCATTGAAATAGACAGTAAGTTGAAACCAAGGTATTCAACAAGCATCACTTTATCCATGTGTTTATCCTTTGAGATTGCAACTCTACCTAGACCCAATACCTTGCTTTTACCAGTGTCAGCAAATGTGATGTGACTCTTGTCGGATGGACGTAAGGTTGAGTCCATGAGAAGACTTCGATCACCAGTCATATGATTTGTGCATCCACTGTCCATAATCCATTCTGAAGCTTTTGGTGATGTACCCTACAGTGCAGTTAGGAGGATAGGCTTCACAAGAGTGTTGTGAAGCATAAGCATTTGACACATATAGGGATTGTCACAGCTTATATCAAGATTAGAATACATAGTATGACAGGTAAGCGATTCAGATGTGAAGTATATAGAATGACATTTTATCATGCGTCCTTAATGTGTTTTAGGTCCCCAGCAATAGTATCGGACGCCATTGATTTCAGGCAGGAGACCCTTCTCTTCAAAAGAAAGTTAATTCTTCTTCGCCACCCACATCTTTAGGGGTGGCTTAGAAGCAATGAGTCTAAGTGCAGCATCTGAGAATTTCGGCTTTGGAGCCCTAGAAAATAGCCTTGCAGGAGAAGAATGATACTCATATGAATAAGCAGAAAAGTTCTTAGTCCTATGAACATAGCGGTTCGAAGACACACGCTCATATTCATAAGTCTGAGTATGATTTCCCTGCAAAACATTGGCGTTAGGGTGACTCAAGTGAGTCATGTATCTGTATGAAGCATTTGGGCCATATGAAGCTATAGGTCTGGGGTTTGTCTTCTTCCTTGGTGGTGTCATGACGAAATTCACAGGAAGATTCTCAATGTACTGCTTAGGTACCCAGATCTTCTTCATAGGTGGTCCATTCCTGCAGTTAGTACCAATGTACCTGGCAAACACTTCACCATTCTGATTCTTGAACAATTTATAGTTTGCATCAAAGGATTCATCAATGATAATAGGACTAGCATAGGTAAAGCCAGATAAAATGGATGGATCTACTGAAGGTTCCTTTGCAGCAACCCATGTGGTTTTGGGGTACTGCTCAGGCTTCTAGTACGAGCCATCAACATTCATTTTCCTCTTGAACCCAACACCCTCTTTCCTAGTGTTTTGGTTCAGAATCTTCTTTTTGAGGACATCGCAGAGTGTCTGATGTCCCTTCAAACTTTGGTACATCTCTGTTTCAAGTAATGTCTTCAACATAGCATTTTCATCAGCAATAGCAGTGGTATCCTCCGCAGAGGGGTTAGTAACCACATCAGTAGGTGAAGACAATGAAATAGTAGTAGCAGTGGAACATTCAGCAATAGATGTAGCGTTATCACGCTCAATGCATTTTATACATGGTGGTTCAAATCCATCCTGAGCGGAACTGATCTGTTGAGCGCGAAGTGACTCATTCTCTTTTTGAATATCTTCATGAGCCGCTCTCAATTTCTCAAGCTCTTGTTTCCTTTGAAGATAATCATAGGAGAGCCTTTCATAAGTAGTTGAGAGCGTTTCATGACGACCTTCAAGTTCTTGGTACTTAGCATGAAGATTTTTTATGTCTTCAACTAAGGACTGTGAACGTGTCATTTCCGCGTCCAACAGGTCATCGCTTTTGTCTAACAGTTTTTGAGTATGTTCCATAGCCTTTTGTTGTTCAGTTGCAATTTTAGCAAGTGTTTTGTAGCTAGGTTTGGATTCACAATCAGAGTCATCTTCACTTGATGTTTGAAACTAAGCATCACGTGATTTTACCTTGGCACCACGTGCCATGAAGCAGTAGGTGGAAGAAGGATCATCTTCGTTATCAGCTTCAGCGTTGGTGTGGAAGTTATTGTCTTCAGTGTTGAAGATGGACTTGGCAACATAGGCTGTGGCTAGAGCCAGACTTGCAACGCCAGGGTCAGACTCCTCTCCAGACTCCACCTCCGCCTCCTCAGAAGCAGACTCCTCCTCTGAATCCATTTCCTTGCCAACAAAAGCACGAGCCTTGCCAGATGAGATCTTCTTGTATGATGAAGACTTGGAAGAAGACTTAGAAGAAGACTTTGAGGATTTCTTCTTCTTCTTGTCATCAGAATCATATTCCTTGCTCTTCTTCTTCTTCTTCTCATTGTCCCACTATGGACACTCAGATATGTAGTGACCAGGTTTCTTGCACTTGTGGCAGCTTCTCTTCTTGTGATCATGGGTGGAAGCTTCATCATTCCTTGAACTAGATCGTGAAGACTTTCTGAAGCCTTTCTTCTTGGTGAATTTCTGAAACTTCTTCACTAGCATAGCAAGCTCCTTTCCAATGTCTTCAGGATCTTCAGAACTGTAGTCAGATTCTTCTTCAGATGAGGAAACAACTTTTGCCTTCAAAGCGCGAGTTCGGCCATAGTTTGGGCCATAGATATCTCTTTTCTCAGAAAGCTGGAACTCATGTGTGTTGAGCCTCTCAAGTATATCAGACGGATCAAGTGTCTTGAAGTCAAGACGTTCTTGTATCATGAGTGCAAGGGTGTCAAAGGAGCTGTCAAGTGATCTCAGCAGTGTCTTGACGATTTCATGCTTGGTAATCTCAGTTGCGCCAAGAGCTTGAAGCTCATTTGTGATGTTAGTGAGGCGATCGAATGTTAGCTGGACATTCTCATTGTCGTTTCTCTTGAAGCGGTTGCGAAGAACATTGATCCTTTGATCTCTCTGGGTTGAGACGCCTTCGTTGACCTTGGATAGCCAGTCCCAGACTAGCTTCGACGTTTCCAGAGCACTCACACGGCCATACTGTCCTTTGGTCAGATGACCACAGATGATGTTCTTTGCAGTAGAGTCCAGTTGAATGAACTTCTTGACATCAGTAGGGGTGACACCTTCACCAGTTTTGGGAACGCCGTTCTTGACGACATACCAGAGGTCGACATCAATGGCTTCAAGATGCATACGCTTCTTATTCTTCTAGTAGGGATATTCAGTTCCATCGAACACGGGGCAAGCAGCGGAGACCTTGATTATCCCTGCAGTCGACATAGCTAAAACTCCAGGTGGTTAAACCGAATCACACAGAACAAGGGAGTACCTTGCTCTGATACCAATTGAAAGTGCTAGTATCGACTAGACGGGGGGGGGGGGGGGGGGTGAATAGGCGATTTTTATGAAAGTCTTCAAAACTTGGAAGTTTCAAAGACAAACAATAGAAATGACCTAGTTGATATGTAGCGGAAGATAAACTACCATAAGCAAACCATAGTCAAGTATACAATGATGTGAAAGTACAGGACTAATAGCAGCTAAGTAGTAAGGATCAGGATGGAAGATAGTATGAAGCCAATCAACAGTAGTAGTCAAGCAATGAAGTCAAACAGATGCGACAGATAGGCAATGACTTCACGAAGACAAACTTAAGTAAAGGAGGGGATAGGATAGAACCAGTCACTTGTTGAAGACACAGGATTTGTTGGACCAGTTCCAGTTGCTGTGACAACTGTACGTCTAGTTAGGGAGGCTGAGATTCAACTCAGAAGACCGCGTCTTCACCTTATTCCCCTTGAGCTAAGGACACCCAGTCCTCGCCCAATCACTCCGGTAAGTCTTCAAGGTAGACTTCCAAGCCTTCACAGACTTCGTTCACCGGCAATCCACAATGACTCTTGGATGCTCAGAACGCGACGCCTAACCGGCTGGAGGATACACAGTCCTCAAGTGTAATAAGTCTTCAGGTCACACAGACAGAAAGACTTCAGTGATGCCTAACACTCTTTGGCTCTGGGTGTTTGGGCATTGTCCTCGCAAGGATTTCTCTCTCTCAAAGACTTCGAGGTGGGTTGCTCTCAAATGACAAAAGCCATGCACAAACTCTGAGCAGCCACCAATTTATGGTGTAGGGGGTGGGCTATTTATAGCCACTGGGCAACCCGACCTGATATGTCCGAAATGACCCTGGGTCACTAAGGAACTGACACGTGTTCCAACGGTCAGATTTCAAACACACACGACAACTTTACTTGGGCTACAAGCAAAGCTGACTCATCCAGCTCTGGATAAGATTTGCTCTCATTGTCTTCGCTCGAAGACATAGGATTTGGGTTGAGCATCACTTCAGTCACTCTGACTTAGTTCACTTGGAACCCACTTAACAGTACGGTGGTTCCTATGACTCAACAAAGAAGAAAAGGAAACAACGAAACCACACGGTCTTCGTGCTCCATTGTCTTCACGCAATGTCTTCTCATGTCATAGTCTTCAATATGAATATCTTCTCATACCACCATTGTCTTCAATGTCTTCATACATTTTTAGGGGTCATCTCTGGTAGGTAAACCGAATCAATGAGGGACACTAACTGCGTTATCCTGCAATTCTCATAAACGCATTAGTCCCTCAACCAACTTTGTCGTCAATACTCCAAAACCAACTAGGGGTGGCACTAGATGCACTTACATATAGTAAAGCAGGGCAAGACTCTCTCTTTGTGTGGTGTGAATAGTTTTATTTTTTCATTTTCTTTTTGGTTGAGGGAAGTGCAAATTGATTTGGTACGTACAAGTACTATATTACTACACATTAGGCTTGTCCCTAAAATTCAACCCGCGTCTTGTTATATCCCGAAAATTCAGATATCGTGCTCCCAAAATGGGCGCCTTCACAACCCACGCCTTGCTATCCCGAAATTACAACGCGTGCAAAAACTCCCTCCAGCTGCCAAATCCCGACGCACGAAATCCCCCTTCTAACCCTGAGCCGAAAGGGCCGCTAGTTCAAATCGGTGGGGGTACTTTTGTAACACACCCTACATTTCGAACAAGCGCGTCCCCAAGTCATGCTTCACCCCCTCCCATCGCCCCCTTTTCGCCATTCCAAATCCTAGGCCGCCATAACCTCTCCGCTCTAGCCGTGAAACCCCACCCTCCTCCATCCGCCACGTCACCGCTGCCCAGCCGGAGCCTCTTCCTTGACGACGTCGTCCACCGCAACAGCTGGACGTCCCATCCACCTCCCCGGATGAGGATCCGTCGTCCATCTCGCCGTCCCGCCGGTTCAGCCGCCCCATCCTCCACCTCCAAGGAGCTGCTCCGACAATCGCCTCGTCTATAGCGGCTGCTCCATCCCCACAGTGCCGCCTTAACCTGCTCCACCGGAACCGCAGCATCCTCACCGACTCCTCAATCAAAGCCGAGGCCTACTCGGCGCCACCAAAGAGGTTGTAGACTCATCGCATCGCACCTTCTCCTTAACTCGACCTCCCGGCACCAACGGTGCTCCATCCCGCACCCCAATGGAGCGGCTACCTTGAAGCCGGCGCCGCGGGCGACATCTCTACGGAGGCTCTCCCCCAGTGTGAGGCCCCTTCGGTGGCGGCGTCCATACCAGCCAGATCTGCTCCTGCTGCTCTGGCTCTCGCTCGCTCGCTTGTGCTGCAGCTGCTACTTCGGCTCTCGCTCGATCGCTCGCTCGCCTAGCTGCTGCGGCTCTCCCCCTCGATCATGCTGCTGCTCTGCTCCGATTAAGCCACACTTCAGTCGACTGAATTGACTTTTGGGTCAGTCAATTTTCAGGGGTTGGGAGGGCTCGTCGGAGTTAAGGAAGAACCACCCGCAGCGGGGATGGGGGCTCGCCGGAGAGTTACCCCACTATCTATCTTAGGGTTCAGGGTGGAGGGGCTAGAGGGCTGGCCGGGGCGGCGATGGTGAGTTGTTTCGGGGCGGCGAGGCGGTGCTGGGGCCGGCGGTTCGGCCGGTGCTGGCTGGCGGCTCAGGGGGGTGCAGGTTGAAGATGAACTGCAGGCCCTCCCTAAACTACATGTCAAGTGCCTCTCTACTACCATTGCGTTCAGTTTCGACAGTAGCATTCAGATTCCATAGTAAATTTCAGTTTCGACAGTTAAGTTCAAAGTCAACAGTTTTTACCTCATCCATTGTAGTCAGGTGGTTTTTGGTGATGTTAATTTTACATCCATTTTACATCATCTATTGGAGATGCTATTAGAATCCCACTTGAGATTGACGATGTCTATCTTGTGCTGCTTCAGCCTTGACGTCTTACGGCTCACTGGAGCTGCTCCAACGACAGAACAATCCATCACAATAGAGCAGTGCCCTAGACGCCGTCTACAGATTCCTCAGATCTTCCTCCACACCTCCAACAGCCACCTCTGCCTCAACTGCTTCAGTGACCAACCCAATGATGCTGAGGTCGACATGGCTACGGCAAAGAGGTTGTACACTTGTTGCATCACTTATTACTATACATTCACGTCGATCCATTAGGGGTATTTTGGTTCAACAGAAAAACATCGATCCACTGGTTGTTACCATCACTCTAAATTTCTGCATGCTCTCCTTACATAATCTCACCATATTTTTTTCGTATGCATGTCAGATATTGTACACAGTCATACTGAACATGTAGAGACAAAGAGAAGAGTTTTGCGCGGCAATACAATGTCATGCAGACATCGCTCCATGGTGGGTTCAATGGCAAACCCTCCCCACCCCTCTCCAGATTGTAATCCAGAGGAAGATATCTGTTCTGAGGCGGATTCAGACGCCGTTGACCACTCGTATTTACCCCCAAGGTGTTTGCTCTACCTTGGCATGATGATGTTAGTCATATCATCCATATGTTGCCTTGCAGTGCCTACTTTTGACATCATATATGTCATCTGCTTAGTTTAGACATGTTCTGTAATGCCACCTGTTTAGTTTCTATATCATATATGTGAATTATGCAGTCTCATGTCTTTTATCCAGCCATAATATATGTGAAATGTGCAATGCCATCCTGTTTAACCAGGCATCATATATTTGAATGATATCTTGCCCATCCTTTTCTTCATTACATTTCCATTTGTCGACAATGTTTGTACATTAAACTACTCTTCCTGTGAATCAGCTATTTGGGCGGGAGATGGAAAAATCTGGAGTGAAAACAAGGCCTTCAGGGCAGACAGTGCTACCTGTTGAAGCAGATCTCTTGTTGGGTCCCGATAGCTCCTCAGAGATGGATTCAGAGACAGATGACCAGTCCTATTCCCCCACTGAGGTGTATGCTCTAATTTGGCACGGTTATACTGCTCATATCATGCATACGGTGTCTTGCATTGTATAGTTTAGACATCATATACATAATATTCAACACCATGTTCTTAGTTCAGACATCATATCGAATGCCCTCTGTTTAGCATATAAATCACATATGTGAATTAAAGGATGCGATCCTGATTACTTAGATAACATGTAGGTGAATTATGTCATGCGATCCTGTTTAGTTATTCATCATATCTTTGAATTATGTTATGCTATGCTATCCAGTTTAGATAGACATCATATATGTGAAATTATGTCATGCTATCCGTTTTAGTTAAACAATATACATGCCAACTATTTCATGCCCTCTTTTTTCCACACTATCTATTCCATCTATCTCTCATACAATGTCTGTACATTCAACTATGTTTCCTGTTTATCAGCCATTTGAATTGGAGCGGGTGGTGCCAGTATATAGCGGACTAAAAACACAGTCTTCAAATAAAACAGTGCTACCTCTTGGTGGAGATAGCACCCCGGTTGTACATGCACAAGAGCCAGCCCTACCACACATAACCCAAACTCTCGCAGATTGTACCCCTACTACGATGGACAGAGAACCAACTTCACCCAATCTAACCACAACCCCAGCCAATAGTAACCTAGTTCCTGTTGACACAGCACCATCTCCACCACAGAGCTCCCAAACAAGAGCAGTTAGTAAGGCAGCTCCAGTGCCCAAAGGGCCAGTACTATCACAGCGAACCCCAACTCCACCAGTTAGTACGCCTATTCCTGTGGAGGAAGCCCAACCAGCTAGTCGTAGTTTAGCATCTATCGCATTTGATGTTGTTAAATCGTATGTGCGTATCTTCCTATCTTGGAAATATTATACTGAAGATGAAGGAAAATGCCAGTTGCAGGTGTTTGTCCAGGAGTTATGTGTAAGTACTGTTATTGATGGCAATTACTTTGCTTCGTCCCATACATCCTACCTCCATGATGGTTATAATCCAGCAAATTTTCCCATTTTTCTCTATAGAAAGACTGATTTGGAAACTCAGGATGAGGTAACCTGTGCTAATACCTCTCTATCTTCAAGAATGCTTGGTGGCAGTATCAGAATTACCTGAAGAAAACGTACTTCACCGGCAAAGAAACTCATCAAATTCCCTTACGTTCTCCTGAGACACATTTACTGGACGATGACTGGGAACGCCCTGTTCTGTACTGGTCCCGAACCAAGAATGTGGTAAGGTCTATGAGCTCATTTTCTATTTTTAAGTATTATATTCTTGCGTCTTATTGTACTCTGTTCACATAGAACAAGTGCCTAAACCTGAAGAAC
This sequence comes from Triticum timopheevii, assembly GCA_963921465.1. NCBI lineage: Eukaryota > Viridiplantae > Streptophyta > Magnoliopsida > Poales > Poaceae > Triticum > Triticum timopheevii. The sequence continues at coordinate 339,401,031 of OY997266.1, read as the reverse complement.
AACTGTTCTAATTTAAGATTCCATTGCTATCATAGTTCAAAAAAGCGCTAGGCGTTAATTTTGCATTTTTGCCACCGCCTTGCGCTTTACTTACCAAAGCGTATGCTTATGCACAGTTATGCACAGATTAGCATAGTTATGCGCAATGCGTTTGCCAACGCCTAAAGCCTAGGCGCGCTTAAGCGCTCTCTTAGGCGCGCCTTTTTTAACTATGATTGCTTCGCTCTTGTATCACTGTATTTACTCATACAAACTTATTTTTAAATTGAAGGATCCAATCGAAACTCCAATGGCACAGTAGGTATGTTCACGCATGTTTCTTTAACAGGTTTGCTCTTATCAATAGCTCTGTTGATTTCAATTTCAATTGTGTATACAGTTGACTTTCATATCATGCACATTACTAGCATCACAACAGAGCCAATAGTGTTGTTATACATGTAGACCCGTGGTACCCGTCTGAAATCTTGTTGTGCCGTGTAGTTTCCCACGCTTTGTATTCTTTCACTTCTGCTTTCTGTTGAACTGATATGATTTGAACCGTGTCTCTATTTTGATTTGGAAAGACATGCAGTGACCATAGGACATAGATATATGTTTGTTTGATGCTTTTATTATGTACTAGTACTTGGCAATAGAAGACTTGGTAGTTTAATCCTTTCCACCTTATTAATGAACTGGTTCACCGAAATGAGTTTCATATACTAGTACATGCTAAATTTGTTGTGTGTCTGCTTGTTTCTTCTTTTAGAATGCTAACAGAATATTGGGGAAGAGTGCCTTATTAAGCAATGGTAAAGGAAGTAATGCAGATATGGTTCAGGATAGTGACACATCCTTGTTGGTCTCCAACAAAGCTGATAAAACAGCTAAGGAAGACTATCTTGAAGACAACGAGACGACCCCAAAGTCCTGTCTTGGATTAGTGTTCGAGTTACAGGCCACTACGGCTTGCACAAGGTATTCAAACTCACTGTCTGAATCAGTTTGGTTTCTTGAGTCTCAACTACAAGCTGAAAGACATCGATCAGCTATGCTGTGTCAAGAAGTGGAAGGACTGCGGAAGTCCCTGGAGCATTCAGATGCATACTTTCTGGTGCAACAGCTAGTGTTGGAGGATTTTAGTGCCAAACAGGACAAAGCTAATCAGCTTGCTAAGCTTATTGCCAGCATGGTGGATACCCAAAATAACGTTTCTTGAGCTCTTCTGAAGTTGTTTCAGTTATGCTCTTGTTTTGCTGCCGCGTTTATTTGCATTGGTGGCCAATTTTGACGGCCAGTGCATGTAATGTGCTGCTTTGTTCCCTATATTTGCACTGGTGGCGAACTTTGATGCCCAGTGGATTTAATATGTGTAATAGCGGTAATAGGCTAGCGTTAATTGCTTGCTTATTTATTTCCTTATTGTCTTGTTTAGTTGATTGCTTGTAGTCACTGCAGTTCTTTTTCTGTGTTCTTCTAGTGGCACAATAGCCTATTTTTGGTAACTAGGCCAAAATAATCATGGCAACACACGGACTGTTGTAACCATGGGCCTCCTACAGGCCGTATGATCCATGGGCCTTCTTCCGGCCGTAGGATCCATTGGCCTTATATACGGGCTGTAGGATCCATTGGCCTTCTATACGGGCCTTAGGGTCCATGGGCCTTCTACGGGCTGTAGGGTCCATGGGCCTTCTACGGGCCGTACGATCCATGGGCCTTCTACGGGCCGTACTATCCATGGGCCTCATACGGTCCATAGGATCCATGGGCCTTCTATGGGGCGTATCATCATTTTGCCAATCTTGGGCCGTACTATTCATGGACCATAACGAGCCATTAATAGGCCGTATTTGATAACTCAATGAAAGCAACCCAATGGGTTTTTTTGACATGAAAACGGCCCAACGTATTAATGGTCCACAAATGGGCCGACTGTAACGACGGGCTGAATTTGGCCCACAGGCAGAAAATGACAGTAACAGGCCGTATGTAACCGAATGCTGCAAATGAGCCCAAGAATCAATGGGCCCCGAGAAGGCCGAAAGATAACTTCGGCTGGAAACGGCCCAATGGAATAACGGGCCGTTAATGGGTATAAAGTGATACACTATTCATTACGGGCCAGTTTCACCACGGGCCGTTAATGGGCCAAGATTTACAAAGGGCCTCATATGAGCCGAATGAAGTCATGGGCCACACATGGGCCGGAAGTTAAAACGGGTGAGGGAGTCCTGGACTAGGGGGTGTCCGGACAGCCGGACTATCAATGTCCGCCGGACTCCAAGACTACGAAGATACAAGATTGAAGACTCCGTCCCGTGTCCGGATGGGACTTTCCTTGGCGTGGAAGGAAAGCTTGGCAATACGGATATGCAGATCTCCTACCATTGTAACCGACTCTGTGTAACCCTAGCCCTCTCCGGTGTCTATATAAACCGAAGGGCCTTAGTCCGTAGGACAACATACAATCATACCATAGGCTAGCTTCTAGGGTTTAGCCTCCTTGATCTCATGGTAGATCTACTCTTGTACTACCCATATCATCAATATTAATCAAGCAGGACGTAGGGTTTTACCTCCATCGAGAGGGCCCGAACCTGGGTAAAAACATCGTGTCCCTCGTCTCCTGTTACCATCCGCCTAGACGCACAGTTCGGGACCCCCTACCCGAGATCCGCCAGTTTTGACACCGACATTGGTGCTCTCACTGAGAGTACCTCTGTGTCGTCACCGATAGGCTTGATGGCATCTTCAACCTGCAACGCTGTCCAGGGTGAGACTTTTCTCCCCGGACAGATCTTCGTATTCGGCGGCTTCGCCCTGCGGGCCTATTCACTTGGCCATCTGGAGCAGATCGAAAGCTACGCCCCTGGCCGTCAGGTCAGATTTGGAAGCTTAAACTTCACGGCCGATGTCCGAGGAGACTTGATCCTCGATGGACTTGAGCCACAGCCAAGCGCGCCGCACTGTGACGATGGGCATGATCTAGCTCTGCCGCCGAACAGTGCCTTGGTGGCCGCACACGGATCCGCTTCGGCCATTAGCCCGGAGCCGATCGCCCAGATCGAGGGTCGGTGGATAGACGCCGCCCCGGGGGCTCCAACATCCACGACGATGGAGCCGAACACTAATCTTGTCCCCTGCGAAACTCGTGATTCCGAGGCGCCGGACTCCTCGCCGGACTCCGAACCTCCCGCGCCCCTACCAATCGATCCGGATTGGGCGCCGGTTATGGAATTCACCACCGCGGACATCTTCCAATGCTCGCCTTTCGGCGACATCTTGAATTCACTAAAGCATCTCTCGTTACCAGGAGAGCCCTGGCCGGATTATGGCCAGGATGGTTGGGATACGGACGACGAAGAAATTCAGAGCCCACCCACCACCCACTTTGTAGCCACTGTCGACGATTTAACCGACATGCTAGACTACGACTCCGAAGACATCGACGCTATGGACGACGACGCCGGAGACGAACAGGAACCAGCGCCCACAGGGCACTGGAAGGCCACCTCGTCATATGACGTATATATGGTGGATACCCCAAAAGATGGGGATGGCGAAGAAACAGCGGAGGCAGATCCCTTAAAGAAACAGCCCAAGCACCGACGTCAGCGGCGCCGCTCTAAATCTCGCCACAGCAAGAATAGAGATTCCGGCACAGGAGATAATAATACTCCAGAGAGTGCCGAAGACAATCCCCTCCAGCAAGACTCAGCGCAGGAGGATGCAGAAGCAAGCCCTCGTGAGGGGGCGGCAGATGAAGAGGTTGAGGATCATACTTATATGCCTCCCTCCAAAGACGAAGCAAGCCTCAACGATGACGAATTCGTCGTACCCGAGGATCCCGTCGAACAAGAGCGCTTCAAGCGCAGGCTTATCGCCACAGCAAAAAGCCTGAAGAAGGAAAAAACGGAGGCTCAAAATAGCGGAAGACACACTCAGAATGAGATGGAGCAAAGCGCTCAAAACCGCAGATAAGTACGGTAATGGCCACCAATCAAAGAGCTACCCGAAGCGCAAGCTGCTACCAGAATTCGACGAGGAGGCCATAGAGCCCCCACCGTCCAAAAATAAAGAGGCTGCCTGGCCGGATAGACGGCCAGATGATAGGCCAAATTCTGACAGCGGCGCCCCACATAAACCAACCAACGAACTTGGAAGGATAGATGGCCCAGCCAGATCCATCTTGGGGCCAAAGGAGAAGGCCCCAGGAAGCAAGGCAACACGTCAAGTGTCCGATGATAGCGGCACACACAAATACAGGGGTGCCGCACACCCACTATGTTTCACTGACGAGGTGCTAGACCATGAATTACCAGCAGGGTTTAAACCCATAAACATAGAAGCCTACGATGGAACAACAGACCCTGGAGTCTGGATAGAAGATTATATACTACATATACATATGGCAAGAGGAGATGATCTCCACGCCATAAAATACCTACCCCTCAAGCTCAAAGGGCCAGCCCGTCATTGGCTTAAAAGCCTCCCAGAAAATATTGTTGGAAGTTGGGAAGAGCTCGCGGACGCGTTTAGAGCAAATTTTCAAGGGACTTATGTCCGCCCTCCGGATGCAGATGACCTAATTCATATAACTCAACAGCCCGGAGAGTCAGCGCGGAAATTCTGGAACAGGTTCCTTACCAAAAAGAACCAAATAGTCGACTGTCCGGACGCCGAAGCCTTAGCAGCTTTCAAGCACAATGTCCGAGACGAATGGCTCGCCAGGCACCTCGGTCAAGAGAAACCGAGGACAATGTCCGCACTGACAAGCCTCATGACCCGCTTCTGTGCGGGCGAGGATAGCTGGTTAGCACGATGCAGCACCAGCGACCCAAGTACATCAGAGATAAGAGATGGAAACGGAAAATCACGGTGCAGAAAAGAGCAGCGCCGGAATAAAGAGAAAAGCCCAAAGAGCGCAGCAGTCAACGCCGGATTCAAAAGCTCGTGGCCCAATAATAAAACACAGCCTCTTAAGGATGACAGTGACGAATTGTCCAACTTAAACAAAATTTTGGGTCGGATATGTCAAATCCACAGTACCCCCGGAAGGCCTGCAAATCACACCCACAGGGATTGTTGGGTTTTTAAACAGTCCGGCCGACTAAATGCCGAACACAAGGGGCTCGACGCGTCAAGCGAAGAAGATAAACCCCACCAGCAGAGCACCAGAAAACAAAAGACTTTCCCACAAGGGGTCAAAACAGTAAACTCACTTCATGTGATAATACGGAAAAATAGTGCGGCACTTTCTAAAAAGAGCTTCGCACGGTCCAACCCAGCAGACCGTAGAGATTGGATATCAAAACCAATCACCTTCGACCACCTGGACTATTCCAGAAGCGTTCGAAATGCGGGACGGACTCCCCTGATATTGAATCCCATAATAGACGGATTGCAATTTACTAACGTCCTAATGGACGGAGGCAGTGACTTAAACCTGCTATATTCAAACACAGTCCGTAGGATGGGGATAGACCCTACCAAAATTCGACACAGCCGCACTTCCTTCAAAGGAGTGACGCCAGGCCATTACGCCAAGTGCACAGGGTCCATACTACTAGAAGTCGCGTTCGGATCGCCGAACAATTCTCGACGCGAAAAATTAATTTTTCATATCGTCCCATTTGAAAGTGAATATCAAGCACTCTTGGGACGAAAGGCTTTTGTCCGCTTCAACGCCATACCGCATTACGCATCTCTTACACTCAAGATGCCCGGACCGCGTGGCGTAATTTTAGTGCGAGGGTCACTTAAAGACCCCGGACTTGGATAGACGAATCCGGCGTCAGTAGGCTAGGGGCTCCCTAGCCGCATACCCCTTCACAGGGGGCTGCGCGCACAAATAACCGCGGGTTCATATAAACCCCGCTTTAAATTATTTCTATTTCTAATATTTTTTGCACAAATTGTTTTTACACTAAACGTTCCTCTCTTTTCACAGATGAACAACGTGCATACCCGTCCAGGATAACGGCGCAACAGAGACACAGGCGCAGACGTGCAGTAGGGACCCGTTGCGAGGATTCTTTTCAGATTAAGACCCTGCGTAAACCTTTTTTACTGTCTCTTGTTGTTATTCTCCCTTGGTTTCTTCCTATAGCCAAAGCGGAGCCTGACGTTTTGGCATCGGCCGCGTCAGAAGACCATGCCCGTACCTGGACACTAGGGGCTTAGGGCATCATTCTGCCCATTATTATAAAGACCGAACACCTTAGGGAGTGTTCGGCGTCTCGAGTTAGGCATTATATGCATCAGCTCCGAATCATGTCTTTGGTCAAATGTTGGGTTTGCCCGGCTCCTGTGTTTTGCTGCCTTACGTTCCGTATCATCGGCTAACGCGGCACCAGGAGAACTACTGCGATTGTGCCCCAGTTCGGCTGGGCGAGCACCTCAGTAGAGAAAGCCAAAAACTGACTGTCATGATACAGCGAGAGACTGGTCAGCCCTCGATCGACTATCGGAATGTTTAGAATTCCCCGCTTTGACGAAGGGCCGTTTCCCAGTCAGGCACACGCGCTCTGATTTCGGAGAAGGGCGATGCCACCAGGGGCTATATCGTAGCCCCACCCTCGAGCTCCATTGGCTAAGTGAAAGTGATAAAGCATTATAGTCCGGATTTCCTCGTTCGCTACGCTACCACCTCCTCATAATAGGACCGAGACGTCGGATTAAGTGTGAAAACGCGCTATTTTTGCGAACACCCCAACACCTTGTGCGTGGGGGCTGAAGCCGAAGACTGCCATCTTTCAGGTTATACACAAGTATACGTAAACGGCCGAAAAGGAGAAATTTTACTACTTGGACGCACAAGTATAAAAAGCAGTTATAACATAATCATCGATTTATAAGCTAATGCGTTCATTTGAACGTTACATTCTTCGAGCACTACGACTCTATTACATGAGTGCCACGCATAACTTCCCCGAAATAGTGCTCGGCAGGGAGCCGGTTTTCATCCAAACCCTGGGCAGCAACAACGGTGGCGTCCATCTCTGGACAATGCTCCTTTACACGGGCAAGAGCCATCCGCGCGCCCTCTATACAGGCCGACCGCTTCATCTCCTTTATATGCGGCACCGCTCCAAGGAATTGCTGTAATAAGCCAAAGTAGCTCGTCGCCTTGGACCTCTCTGGCCAGACATGAGCCACGATGTCAGTCATGGCAAGTCCGGACAATCTATTTAGCTCGGCCCATTCGGCCAACCGGTCTGTCAATGGAAGTGGGTGATCCGGACTGTGGAATTGAGACCAATATAGCTCTTCCGCCTCGTGATCCTTCTAGCTCCGGAAGTGCTTAACAGCATCGGCCGCACTTGCAGCTAAGTCCATATACGGATCCTTCGGACTCCACAGCCGCTCAAATTGAGCATACTTTCCATCCATAAATCGGCGACGCAACAGAAAAGGCTTGCCAGCCACGATTTCTCCGGCCTGGCGCAGCTCCTCCTTCATAGCCCGCATTGCATAGCGGGCATCCTTGGCTTCGGCGGTGGCCTTCTTCAGGTCTTCCCGCTCCGATAAGCGCTCCTTTTCAAGAGCCTCATTGCGGTCGGCAGCATCCTTTACTTTCATGGCCAATTCGGCCACCTCGGCCCTGCTTAGGCAGTGTGCAGCCTTTTCGGCTTTCAACTACTCGGCCGCCCTCGAGGCAGCCGCTTCACTCCTTCGGGCATGCTCCTTAGCTCGAGCAAGTTCGGCCCGAAGGCCCTCCACAGCAGCAGCACCGTCTGTATAAATAGCATATAATTTATCAAAAGAGGGCTTCGACCCCCTTAAATAAAGCGTCTGCGGAGAACTCTTTTACCTTGCGACTCGTCAAGTCGCCTGTTGACAAGTGCGATGTTCGCATCTGCCAAGTCCAATTGCCAATTTAACTCGGCAAACTCACTAGTCCGGCTAGCCCCCGGACTATCCGCCACCTGCATAGGAACGACGGAATTCATTTCTTTAGATTTCGATCCTCGGTACGCTGTCGTTTCCGACAACCTACCGAGTCTCAGGAGCTACTATCTATACAGGGCGCATTTTTTATATGCAAAACTGTTAAAAGACAAAGGGGTGCGTCATTCTCGCATACCTCAAATCCTGCCAGCAAACTCATGGCGGCATTACGCAATTCGCTCTCAGTGGACGAAATCCTTCCAATCACCATACGCATTAATGCACGGTGATCTTCTGAAATGGACGCCCTCTCAAGCAGATTTTTCAGTTCTCCCGGCCGGACACTAGTAGGTGCCGAACTCTCTGGCCCCTCCGGACTCGGGGATACCCTCCGTGATGACACTTCGGGTTCGCCTGCCTCATCTGGCAGCGCTGCGGATGGAGGCGTATCGCTCTCCATCATCTCCGGAAGAAGGTCCCCCGAAGATGAACTCATCTGAGAAGGCTGCAGATCCGAACTGCAATATAAATATTTTGGTTATCTACAGAAGCACAAATGAAGGTATTTCCTTACTAATTAACTCCCTCTTTCATACTCACGGCTCGCTGGAGGGCCGATCCTATGATGATGATTGTGCGTCCGGATTCTTTCCGGGCGCCGGACCCCCCGGGGAAGATCTCTTCCCACGCTTAGGGGCTTTGGCCTCCGGATCTTCGGAGGCGGTCCTCTTCTCCCCCTGAAGGGAGGGGTTCTTGCTTCCTCCCTCTTCAATTGCCCCTTTGGGCGAAATATTAGCTCCTCTATTTTCCCCGTCGCCCCCTTCTGCGGGCGCAACCTCCAAAATTCTGACCAGCACGGGCTCCTGTGCGGTCTCTGGGAGGGGGGCCGGACACCTTATCAGCCTTGATCGCGCCACCCATTCCTGTAAAGAACAAAGGGTCAAGAGGCGAATTATAGAAAGGCACATAAACTGAATGTCCGGACTCTGAGCTACTTACCTGAGTATCCGGGCGATCGCGGCTTAGACCTGCATCCTCGGCTAAATCCGGACACGCCACCTGCGGTCCGAAGAACAACTTGTACATCTCCACAGGTGTCGCACCCATGAAATGTTGGAGAATCCGAGGTCCCTCCGGGTTGAACTCCCATAGACGGAGAGGACGGCGTTTGCAGGGCAGAAGATGCCTGATTAGCATAACCTGCATCACCTTGATCAAGTCGATCTCCCTCGCTTGGAGATCTCGAATCCGGCCCTGCAGTAAAGGCACGTCTTCGGACGGCCCCCAATTGAGCCCTTGGTTGACCCACGACATCAGTTGGCGTGGAGGTCCCGGGCGGAATAAGGGTGGCGGCTTTTGCCTGCTGCCCCTTGGAGCGGTGATATAGAACCACTCCTGCTGCCACAGTCCGGATTCCTCTTGGAAGGAACCCACGGGCCACGGGGCATCGACCATTTTGCTTATGGTCGCCCCGCCGCACTCCGCTTGACGCCCCCCGATCATCTTCGGCTCCACCTTGAAGGTCTTCAGCCATAAGCCGAAGTGGGGAATGACGCGGAGGAAGGCTTTGCAGACGATAATGAATGCGGAGATATGGAGGATGGACTCCGGAGCCAAGTCGTGAAAGTCCATCCCGTAGTAGAACAGGAGCCCTCTCACGAAGGGATCCGTCGGGAAGCCTAAACCCCGACGGAGGTGGAATACGAAAACGACGTATTCACCGGGCTCGGGGGCTGGCACAGCCTGCCCTTGGATAGGCAACCTGTGAGAAACCTCGTAGGCCAGGTACTTGGCCTCACGCAACTTCAATATGTCTTCCTCCGTGACGGAAGAGGGCATCCACCGGCCCTGGAGGTCGGAGCCGGACATGATTAAGGATCCGAAGCGCTCGAATCTGAGGCTCTGGGTGTTGGAACCAGGAGCGGGGAAGAGATTCGATGCGAGGTTGAAGAACAATGGCGAGCCTTGGTCCTCTTATAAAGGGGAAAAAATATCAAGGGCCGTCTCCGTGACCGTTTGGGATTCCCCTTCGATAGAGGAGGCGTGGCGATGGGAGCGGTTGGGTTACCCACGCACGTATTGATGAGAATCCCGGAATAAGGGGAACACGATCTCTGCTTCGACAAGACGTGCCAAGGAAACCGCTTCGCTAAACATGCTGAGGTGGTATAATGATTCAAACAAAAGCCTGGTGGCGGTGTGATGTCACACCGCATAATACGTCAGCAGATTGAACTAAGTGTACATTTTTCTCTCTACGATGGAATGTGGAATTTATTTTGCAGAGCCGGACACTATCCTGGTGTTCATGATCTTCTCTGAATTATTCAAGGGAGGAACCCGCCTTGCAATGCCGAACATTATGCACGCCGGACTTATCGTCATTGAAGCCTGGTTCGGGGGCTACTGAGGGAGTCCTGGACTAGGGGGTGTCCGGACAACCGGACTATCAATGTCCGCCGGACTCCAAGACTACGAAGATACAAGATTGAAGACTCCGTCCCATGTCCGGATGGGACTTTCCTTGGCGTGGAAGGCAAGCTTGGCAATACGGATATGTAGATCTCCTACCATTGTAACCGACTCTGTGTAACCCTAGCCCTCTCCGGTGTCTATATAAACCGGAGGGCCTTAGTCCGTAGGACAACATACAATCATACCATAGGCTAGCTTCTAGGGTTTAGCCTCCTTGATCTCGTGGTAGATCTACTCTTGTACTACCCATATCATCAATATTAATCAAGCAGGACGTAGGGTTTTACCTCCATCTAGAGGGCCCGAACCTGGGTAAAAACATCGTGTCCCTCGTCTCCTGTTACCATCCGCCTAGACGCACAGTTCGGGACCCCCTACCCGAGATCCGCCGGTTTTGACACTGACAATGGGCTAGAATCATATTGGACGGCCCAGATGACGCTACTGGGCCTAATTCGGATAGGGCGTAACGGGCCCTGGTTTAGCGGGCTGTAAATGGGCTATATGCGAACAGGCCGTTAACAGGCTTTCCGTGGGCCGGCCCGCCACCTTTTGACCAAGTCAAACGGGCCTGGCTTTTCACAGGAATGGGCTTCTATAGGGTCGTGCCACATGTCGCCGTATCATAGGAACCTTCGGTCCAATGAGCGGATGACATCTGTCCCAACGGTGAGCCGACATGTGTTTCCTCCAGCCAATGATGATTTTACACGTGGAAAATCCCCATTGGTCGGGGCTGTTAACGGGTTATTGGATCCAAAACCCGACCCGATAGCTTAACGGTGTTCCGTTACGGTGGATGCCACGTGTCGGTCACCCTTGACAAAAGCACTTCTGTGATGCGCGATTTATCATCATGGAAGTGGACACTTCCGTGATGATAATTTTGGTAATGTCATGGAACACTTCTACGACAGCACAGGTATGACTATCTTCATACTATCATAAAATCGTCATGGATGTACATGCATGACAAAAAACACGACCTACTGTGACAAACACGTATCATCATGGAAGTGTATTTTTTTTGTAGTGCCTGCGTCGGTAGCAACATCATCACCGTCATCATGCTGTCGTGCTGACGAAACTCTCTCGTGAAGCTCTGCTGGATTGGAGTTCGCGGGACGTCATCGAGCTGAACGTGTGCTGAACTCGGAGGTGCCGTACGTTCGGTAGTTGGATCGACTGGATCGTGAAGACGTACAACTACATCAACCGCGTTGTGCTAACGCTTCCTCTTTCAGTCTACGAGGGTACGTGGACAACATTCTCCCCTCTCGTTGCTATGCATCACCATGATCTTGCGTGTGCATAGGAATTTTTTGGAAATTACTACATTCCCCAACTATGGCATCCGAGCCAGGTTTATGCGTAGATGTTATATGCACGAGTAGAAAACAAGTGAGTTGTGGGCGATACAAGTCATACTGCTTACCAGCATGTCATACTTTGGTTCGGCGGTATTATTGGATGAAGCGGCCCGGACCGACATTACGCGTATGCTTATGCAAGACTGGTTCTACCGACGTGCTTTGCACATAGGTGGCTGGCGGGTGTCAGTTTCTCCAACTTTAGTTGAACCGAGTGTGGCTACGCCTGGTCCTTGAGAAGGTTCAAACATCACTAACTTGACAAAATATCGTTATGGTTTTGATGCGTAGGTAAGAACGGTTCTTGCTCAGCCCGTAGCAGCGACGTAAAAGTTGCAACAACAAAGTAGAGGACGTCTAACTTGTTTTTGCAGGGCATGTTGTGATGTGATATGGTCAAGACATGATGCTAAATTTTATTGTATGAGATGATCATGTTTTGTAACAGAGTTATCGGCAACTGGCAGGAGCCATATGGTTGTCTCTTTATTGTATGCAATGCAATCGCCCTGTAATTGCTTTACTTTATCATTAAGCGGTAGCGATAGTCGTAGGAGCAATAGTTGGCGAGACGACAACAATGCTATGATGGAGATCAAGGTGTCGCGCCGGTGATGATGGTGATCATGACGATGCTTCGGAGATGGAGATCACAAGCACAAGATGATGATGGCCATATCATATCACTTATATTGATTGCATGTGATGTTTATCCTTTATGCATCTTATTTTTCTTTGATTGATGGTAGCATTATAAGATGGTCTCTCACTAAATTTCAAGATTAAAGTGTTCTCCCTGAGTATGCATCGTTGCCAAAGTTCGTCGTGCCGGGACACCACGTGATGATCGGGTGTGATAAGCTCTACGTTCATCTACAACGGGTGCAAGCCAGTTTTGCACACGCAGAATACTCGGGTTAAACTTGACAAGCCTAGCATATGCAGATATGGCCTCGGAACACTGAGACCGAAAGGTCGAGCGTGAATCATATTGTAGATATGATCAACATAGTTATGTTCACCATTGAAAACTACTCCATTTCATGTGATGATCGGTTATGGTTTAGTTGATTTGGATCACGTGATCACTTAGATGACTAGAGAGATATCTATCTAAGTGGGAGTTCTTAAGTAATATGATTAATTGAACTTAAATTTATCATGAACTTAGTGCATGATAGTATTTTGCTTGTCTATGTTGTTGTAGATAGATGGCCCGTACTGTTGTTCCGTTGAGTTTTAATGCGTTCCTTGAGAAAGCAAAGTTGAAAGATGATGGTAGCAATTACACGGACTAGGTCCATAACTTGAGGATTATCCTCATTGCTGCACATAAGAGTTACATCCTGGAAGCACCGCTAGGTGTACCACCTGCGCCAGCAATTGCAGATATTATGAATGCCTGGTAGTTGCGTGTTGATGACTACTCGATAGTTCACTATGCCATGCTTTATGGCTTAGAATCGGGACTTCAACGATGTTTTGAACGTCATGGAGCATACGAGATGTTCCAGGAGTTGAAGTTAATATTTCAAGAAAATGCCCGGATTGAGAGAAATGAAGTCTCCAGTAAGTTCTACACCTGCAAGATGGAGGAGAATAGTTCTGTCAGTGAAAATATACTCAAAATGTCTGGGTATTGCGATCACTTGATTCAACTGGATGATAGTATCATTGACAGAATTCTTCAAACACTGCCACAAGCTACAAAAGCTTCGTGATGAACTATAATATGCAAGGGATGAACAAGACAATTCCCGAGCTCTTCACAATGCTAAAGGCTGCGGAGGTAGAAATCAAGAAGGAGCATCAAGTGTTGATGGTTAACAAGACCACCAATTTCAAGAAAAAGGGTAAAGGGAAGAAGAAGGGGAACTTCAAGAAGAACGACAAACAAGTTGCTGCTCAAGAGAAGAAACCCAAGTCTGGATCTAAGCCTGAGACTGAGTGCTTCTACTACAAGCAGACTGGTCACTGGAAGCGGAACTGCCCTAAGTATTTGGCGGATAAGAAGGATGGCAAGGTGAACAAAGGTATATGTGATATACATGTTATTGATGTGTACCTTACCAGAGCTCGCAGTAGCACCTGGGTACTTGATACTGGTTCTGTTGCTAAGATTTGCAACTTGAAACAGGGACTACGGATTAAGCGAAGACTGGCTAAGGACGAGGTGACGATGCGCGTGGGAAATGGTTCCAAAGTCGATGTGATCGCCGTCGGCACGCTACCTCTACATCTACCTTCGGGATTAGTTTTAGACCTAAATAATTGTTATTTGGTGCCAGCGTTGAGCATGAACATTATATCTGGATCTTGTTTGATGCGAGACGGTTATTCATTTAAATCTGAGAATAATGGTTGTTCTTTTTGTATGAGTAATATCTTTTATGGTCATGCACCCTTGAAGAGTGGTGTATTTTTGTTGAATCTCGATAGTAGTGATAAACATATTCATAATGTTGAAGCCAAAAGATGCAGAGTTGATAATGATAGTGCAACTTATTTGTGGCACTGCCGTTTGGGTCATATTGGTGTAAAGTGCATGAAGAAACTCCATACTGATGGACTTTTGGAATCACTTGATTATGAATCCTTGCGAACCATGCCTTATGGGCAAGATGACTAAAACGCTGTTCTCCGGAACAATGGAGCGAGCAACAAATTTATTGCAAATCATACATACTGATGTATATGGTCCGATGAATATTGAGGCTCGCGGCGGGTATCATTATTTTCTCACCTTCACAAATGATTTGAGAAGATATGGGTATATCTACTTAATGAAACATAAGTTTGAAACATTTGAAAAGTTCAAAGAATTTCAGAGTGAAGTGGAAAATTATCATAACAAGAAAATAAAGTTTCTACGATCTGATTGTGGAGGAGAATATTTGAGTTATGAGTTTGGTCTACATTTGAAACAATGCGGAATAGTTTCACAACTCACGCCACCCGGAACACCACAACGTAATGGTGTGTCCGAACGTCGTAATCGTACTTTACTAGATATGATGCGATCTATGATGTCTCCTACTGATTTACTGCTATCATTTTGGGGTGATGCTTTAGAGACGGCTGCATACACGTTAAATAGGGCACCATCGAAATCCGTTGAGACGACGCCTTATGAACTATGGTTTGGCAAGAAACCAAAGTTGTCGTTTCTTAAAGTTTGGGGCTGCGATGCTTATGTGAAAAAGCTTCAACCTGATAAGCTCGAACCCAAATCTGAGAAATGTGTCTTCATAGGATACCCAAAGGAAACTATTGGGTACACCTTCTATCACAGATCCGAAGGCAAGACATTCGTTGCTAAGAATGGATCCTTTCTAGAGAAGGAGTTTCTCTCGAAAGAAGTGAGTGGGAGGAAAGTAGAACTTGATGAGGTAACTAAACCTACTCCCTTATTGGAAAGTAGTTCATCATAGAAACCAGTTCATGTGACGCCTACACCAATTAGTGAGGAAGCTAATGATATTGATCACGAAACTTCGGATCAAGTTACTACCAAACCTCGTAGGTCAACCAGTGTAAGATCCACACCAGAGTGGTACTGTAATCCTATTCTGGAGGTCATGTTACTTGACCATGGCGAACATACGAACTATGAGGAAGCGATGATGAGCCCAGATTCCGCAAAATGGCTTGAGGCCGTGAAACTTGAGATGGGATCCATGTATGAGAACAAAGTATGGACTTTTGTTTGACTTGACCGATGATCGGCAAGCCATTGAGAATAAATGGATCTTTAAGAAGAAGACTGACGCTGATGGTAATGTTACTGTCTATAAAGCTCGACTTGTTGCGAAAGGTTTTAGACAAGTTCAAGGGGTTGACTACGATGAGACTTTCTCACCCGTAGTGATGCTTAAGTCTGTCCGAATCATGTTAGCAATTGCCGCATTTTATGATTATGAAATTTGGCAAATGGATGTCAAAACTGCATTCCTGAATGGATTCCTGGAAGAAGAGTTGTATATGATGCAACCAGAAGGTTTTGTCGATCCGAAAGGTGCTAACAAAGTGTGCAAGCTCCAGTGATCCATTTATAGACTGGTGCAAGCCTCTCGAAGTTGGAATAAACGCTTTGATAGTGTGATCAAAGCATATGGTTTTATACATACTTTTGAAGAAGCCTGTATTTACAAGAAAGTGAGTGGGAGCTCTGTAGCATTTCTAATATTATATGTGGATGACATATTCTTGATTGGAAATGATATAGAATTTCTAGATAGCATAAAAGGATACTTGAATAAAAGTTTTTCAATGAAAGACCTTGGTGAAGCTGCCTATATATTTGGGCATCAAGATCTATAGAGATAGATCAAGACGCTTAATTGGACGTTCACAAAGCACATACCTTGATAAAGTTTTGAAAAAGTTCAAAATGGATCAAGCAAAGAAAGGGTTCTTGCCTGTATTACAAGGTGTAAAGTTGAGTCAGACTCAATGCCCGAACACTACAGAAGATAGAGAAAAAATGAAAGATGTTCCCTATGCTTCAGCCATAGGCTCTATCATGTATGCAATGTTGTGTACCAGACCTGATGTGTGCCTTGCTATTAGTTTAGCAGGGAGGTACCAAAGTAATTCGGGAGTGGATCACTGGCAGCGGTCAAGAACATACTGAAGTACCTGAAAAGGACTAAGGATATGTTTCTCGTTTATGGAGGTGACAAAGAGCTAGTCGTAAATGGTTACGTCGAAGCAAGCTTTGACACTGATCCGGACGATTCTAAATCGCAAACCGGATACGTGTTTATATTGAACGGTGGAGCTGTCAGTTGGTGCAGTTCTAAACAAAGTGTTGTGGCGGGATCTACGTGTGAAGCGGAGTACATAGTTGCTTCGAAAGTAGCAAATGAAGCAGTCCGAATGAAGAAGTTCATATCCGATCTAGGTGTCATACCTAGTGCACCGGGTCCAATGAAAATCTTTTGTGACAATACTGGTGCAATTGCCTTGGCAAAGGAATCCAGATTTCACAAGAGAACCAAGCACATCAAGAGACGCTTCAATTCCATCCGAGACCAAGTCTAGGTGGGAGACATAGAGATTTGCAAGATACATACGGATTTGAATGTTGTAGACCCGTTGACTAAGCCTCTTCCACGAGCAAAACATGATCAGCACAAAGACTTCATGGGTGTTAGAATCATTACTGTGTAATCTATATTATTGACTCTAGTGCAAGTGGGAGACTGAAGGAAATATGCCCTAGAGGCAATAATAAAGTTATTATTTATTTCCTCATATCATGATAAATGTTTATTATTCATGCTAGAATTTTATTAACCGGAAACATAATACATGTGCGAATACATAGATAAACATAGTGTCACTAGTATGCCTCTACTTGACTAGCTCGTTGATCAAAGATGGTTGAGTTTCCTAGCCATAGACATGAGTTGTCATTTGATCAATGGGATCACACCATGTGACGCCCCCGATTCAATCGTAAACTAATCATGCACGCAAACGTGTACGATCAAGATCAGGGACTCACGGGAAGATATCAGAACACAACTCTAAAAGTAAAATAAGTCATACAAGCATCATATTACAAGCCAGGGGCCTCGAGGGCTCGAATACAAGTGCTCGAACATAAACGAGTCAGCGGAAGCAACAATATCTGAGTACAGACATAAGTTAAACAAGTTGCCATAAGAAGGCTAGCACAAACTGGGATACAGGTCGAAAGAGGCGCATGCCTCCAGCCTGGGATCATCCTAAACTACTCCTGGTCATCGTCGGCGGCCTGCACGTAGTAGTAGGCACCTCCAGTGTAGTAGGAGTTGTCATCGACGGTGGCATCTGGCTCCTGGGCTCCAACGTCTGGTTGCGGCATCCAAGAAGAAGAGGGAAAAGGGGGGAAATGGGGGAGCAAAGCAAGTGTGAGTACTCATCTGAAGTACTCACAAGCAAGGATCTACACTACATATGCATGTGTATATGTGTAAAGAGGCAATATCGGTGGACTGAACTGCAGAATGCCAGAATAAGAGGGGGATAGCTAGTCCTATCAAAGACTACGCTTCTGGCAGCCTCCATCTTGCAGCATGTAGAAGAGAGTAGATTGAAGTCCTCCAAGTAGCATCGCATAGCATAATCCTACCCGACGATCCTCCCCTCGTCGCCCTGTGGGAAAGCGATCACCGGGTTGTCTGTGGAACTTGCCTGGGTGTGTTTTATTAAGTATCCGGTTCTAGTTGTCATAAGGTTAAGGTACAACTCCGGGTCGTCCTTTTACCGAGGGACACGGCTATTTGAATAGATCAACATCCCTGCAGGGGTGCACCACATAACCCAACACACTCGATCCCCTTTGGCCGGACACACTTTTCTAGGTCATGCCCGGCCTCGGAAGATCAACACATCGCAGCCCCACCTAGGCACAACAGAGAGGTCAGCACGCCAGTCTAAATCCTATGCATGAAGGGGTCTGGGCCCATCGCCCATTGCACACCTGCACGTTCCGTGGGCGGTCGGAAGCAGACCTAGCCCCCTTAATACAAGAGCAGGCTTACAGTCCAATCCGGCACGCGCCGCTTAGTCGTTGATGTCAAGAAGGCTTCGGCTGATACCACGACGTCGAGTGCCCATAACTGTTCCCACGTAGTTGATTAGTTAGTATAGGCCAGTGGCCAGACTCAGATCAAATACCAAAATCTTGTTAAGCGTGTTATTATGAAGTAACCGCAAACGCCGACCAAGGCCAGGCCCACCTCTCGCCTAGGTGGTCTCAACCTGCCCTGTCGCTCCGCCTCAAAGTAACAGTCGGGGGCCGTCGGGAACCCAGGCCCACCTCTACCGGGATGGAGCCACCTGTCCTTTCAGCCCCCATATCTGAATCACTTGCGGGTACTCAACGAGCCGACCATACTTTAGTCACCTTCTATATAGTATGTATATATGTATAGTATATACTATAGGGCCACTAATGGTAAACTAGCATCCTATACTAAGCATTTAGGATTGCAGGTAAGGTATCAACAGATGTAGCAACAATGACAGGCTATGCAACAGAATAGGATTAATTGAAACAGTAACATGCTACACTACTCTAATGCAAGTAGTAGAGGGAAGAATAGGCGATATCTGGTGATCGGGAGGGGGGGCTTGCCTGGTTGCTCTGGCAAGAAGGAGGGGTCGTCAACACCGTAGTCGTACTGGGTAGCAGCAGCGTCGGTCTCGGTGTCTAACAAGAGAAGAGGGGGAAGAAACAATAAATATAATGCAAACATAAACATGATGATGCACGACATGACAACGAGGCGGCGGAGAACACCGGCAGGCGAGCAGTGGTAGGCGGTGGGGGAGGCACGGTGATGCGGGGGCGTGCGCGCGCGACATGGCAGCACGGCGCAGGCGTGGGTGCCGTGTGCGTGCGGACGGCGCGTGCACGGGACGAGGGAGCAATGATGGAGAGGGCGCGGACGGCTCGTTCGGGGCGCGGCCTCGTGCATAGAGGCGCATCCAAGGGCACGGCCGGCATAGGCAGAGGAAGGCAAGGGCGCGACGAGTGCAGGACGAGACGCGGGTCGCCGGCGACAGATGGGGAGAAGGGGAGAGGGAGGCCGTGGCCTCACCGGTGATGTAGGGCACGGGGCAACGGGGCTCGTGGAGGGGGTCGGGGACGACGGCGCCGGAGAGGAAGCAGTCCGACGGGGGAGGTCCAGCGAGGTGGCTCCAACGACGGGCGGTGTTCCGGGCAGCAGCGGACGGCGAAGGGCGAGCGCAGGGCGACGGGGCAGCGGGACCGGGGCCGATCCCGATCCAGATCGAGCAGGGAGTGAGACGAGCGAGCGAGGCGGAGGGCGTCGGGGATCGATCCTGATCTGGGAGGGAGAGTGGGGGCGCGAGTGGGGGGAGTGGGGGTGTTAGTGCCTAGGGTTTCGGCACCAGGGGGTTAAGGGAGTGAGGGGGCGGCCGGTTGGGCCAGGTGGCCGGTCGGCTAGGCCGTGGCCCAGGAGGGCGGGGGGGGGGGGGGGTTCCTTGTTTTCTTTTGATTTGTTTTATTTTTTGTTTTGCCTTTTTCTTTTTATTTATATTACCTTTTTTTCCTGTTTTAGTTATGTTTTCTATTAATTTAAGTTTTAGTAAAATATACACGTAGGATCTAAATTTGTATTTCAACTTAGTCCATAGTCACAAAAAGTCTAGTCCTCAAATAAATTAGTTTGACATTTTATAAATTAAAAAGTATTTAAATAATTGTTTTTATGGCTGTTTTATTCATCTTATAGTATTTAAACATTTTATAAAGGTGTGGCTTCCTCACCATAATTACCTATGCAATATTTGGTTCAGTCCGAACATTTTAGTTTTAATATTTGAAAACTTTTATTGTTTGCTTGATTTTGAATTTGAATTCAAACCGGTTTCGAACTAATGGGAGATTAGCAACAGTAATCGTGGTGACGTGGCATCATTAGCAGAGGTTTACTGTAGCTTGATTATCCGGGCATCACAATTCTCCTCCATTACAAGAAATCTCGTCCCGAGATTTAAGCAGTAGAGTAAGGGGGGAAGGTGCCGGTAGCAAAAAACCTAACGAGTCTTCTCGGTCTTGGCTACCCTTTCGAAGAGGTTGATCCCTTTCGTTGATGTCTTCATTTCTCTGCTTCAAGTCACCATGATCAAGTCGTCATCCTTTCTTCGGGATCTCCATCGTCCTACGAACGTGACCAAGGGGAAAAACTCCGGAAGAACGCATCTCCACAAAGTTGGACATCTGACGGTGAGCTCAATGGGAAATATGCAAGGCACCCCATGAGTTGTATTTTAGTGAATTTGTTGAGTGCAATATAGGATGATACCAAAGTTTCAAACGAGTAGGCAATCATTCGATGACTAGACAGAAGCTGGAATGGGGGTTTGAACAACAAGAATAACATGGTATTTGATTCCAGGATGAATAATGGTATAGCATTTAGCTCGTGAATCACATAAGAAGCCAGGGGAAAATGATACATTAGAATCCGGGTTGTAAAGAAGAGTCAGGTTTCGATCCAGTGGACCTGTGGGTTATGGGCCCACCATTTGGGTTTAAAAGTAGAAAGGGTGGTGACATCTTGCACAGCCGCAACAGGGAGGCATGTCAGTGAATAGCTTGTCAGCTATGCCGGCAGCAATGTTGGTACCAAGGACGGGGAACGAAGAGAGCAATTTTCCTGCTTGTTGAACAAGGCGAACCAATTGGCAAAGTTATCACCCATCGGTGGTTACCAGAATGTCATCAACAATAGTAACATGATCTTACAGACAGAATGGTACAACAAGGTGCCTACCTAAGCAAGGAATTATCTCTGCTTAGTTAAGTCAGATTCGGAAAAGGTTAAACAAAAGAATGGAAAGGAAAACATGATTATCAGATTAAACAGAACAATGGAAAGGAAAATTGTGATTGCACACAATTATTGGGAGTATATCCTTCCCATGTACAAGCAAAGCATGGCATACAGGGTAGGAGAGCAAGTACCCAACCATTCAGATAAGGGAAAGGATTAATCAAGATGTTACCCATACAATGGTGTTTGGATAACTGACCAAGAAACATTTAGTATCGGGCCTCCAATGTTCTTGTTGAAGAGCGGGATATCATAGCCATGCTTCGAGGTAGCAATGATATGGTGTTTCAATCAAGGGCCAGACTTTGGATACGCAAATGATTCATCAGGAGCAACTTATAAAATAAGTCCTACAATTTCCTCCAGGAAGAAAGGTTATCCTTGCAAAAGAAATTATAATGATAGGTCCTCCAACCAGGGTGCTAGGCATGACATCATATTATCGCGTCATCAAAGGACCAACATCATAACTCCTGGAAAGTTGTCCCAACCATCATATCTGACCGAGATTCAGATCCGATTGGTGTCATGATACCTCAGACTCAAGATGTCCGAGAAGAAAAGGTGAAACATAAATTGATGAAATGACATTGCAAGATTCTTGGGAAATGAACTATGGGAGCAGGTTCCTCAAACAATAGTTTGTCATTAAACCAAGGAGGGAATGAGGAGGTGGCTGATGGGCTCAGCGACAATTCATCGAGAATTCCAAACGGATGGATTTCCACAATAATGTGAAAAAGAAGATGACACTTGTCAATTCAAATGATATAATGTTGTATGCTCGAGGAAAACATACACCATCAATCATTAGTTGAAAGGTGTGCCCGAAATATGAGCTTAGGCAGCAAGATAAATGTTAGAGTGACGATTCAATAACCAACAGTCTAAGAACAAACTGTCGATCGTTAACTTCAAAGCAATAGGGTTGCCAGAAGTACAGAACTCAAACAACAACATTAGCATATTGGTATCCTGGTTAAAAACAACATGGGGACCAAGGAAGAATGGTGATGGTGAGAAGTA
The DNA here is from genome assembly GCA_963921465.1 of Triticum timopheevii. Lineage (NCBI taxonomy): Eukaryota > Viridiplantae > Streptophyta > Magnoliopsida > Poales > Poaceae > Triticum > Triticum timopheevii. Next base: position 339,378,932 of record OY997266.1, on the reverse strand, counting down.
TCATCATATCGAGAATTTCTAAGAGGTGGAGCAATCCCCACAACATTCTCGACAGAAAAGACAGTAATAGTTCAAGGCAGAACACAACACTAGCTGGACAGCAAGTTGAATTCATAATGTGGACAAGTTCGCGATGAAAGGAAGTCAAGGGTGTTTTGATGATAATAAAAATAATCGAGGGCAAGGAGGGTATTTCTCATCATGAACACATTTGACATCTCGGAAGAAGTCAAAGTGTTGAAGGTGATCCGACACATTTGCCGGGAGGTTTCGAGAGGATGCAATCAAACAACAACGGCAACAAGCAAGGGAATGACGAAGTGGCAAGTTATAGGATCAATATATAAGATGCAAGCTCGAAACCAAAGTTGCCTTTCAAGACAAGCAACATGATGTTGAAAGCTCGACGTAAGTCATGCTCACATACTGAAGAATCTATGCACCAGAGAAGGACGAGGTAGCATAGTCAAAGAAAGCAAGACCAGGATGCAGCCGATAGTCTAGGAATGACCAGATTGAGTTCAGAATTTCCTAGTAAAAATACTAGGGGTATTTGATTTGTAGTGCAGAATAATTTCACTAGTCGGTGTCCTTGGTTGACAAAAACCCAAAACCCGTAGAGTGATTACGACAAGGAAAGACATTACTTCGACAAAGTTAGTAAGATGTGGTGCAATGGCAAGACATCTTCGAGATACCGGTGGTAATACTCAAAGATAGAACATGATAGAAGTAGAACCGGGTCATTGACCTATGACAGTAGATACTTCAACCTTGCCAAAAATAGATGAGGCACTGAAATGAATTCCCATCAAATATATTAGATCAGGTCAGCATGGTCGGAACAAGGAATCAATTTCAAGAATACCGAAAGAATCATACAGCTGGATAATCATTTTGCAAGAAGCTACCAAGACGGTCTACATCATTTTCATGGGCATGAACACAAAGTTCAAGGTCGATTCCCACTTCTTTAATGCATATCATTTCATTCACCTCTCGCTTTGATAAAACTGTAGTGTTGGAATTATATCTGGTAGAACACCGGAAGAGTATGACTCGTGAAAACTTTCCGGTCCTCACGGATTAGGGGAAGGCATAGGTTCAACCTATCGGGCATCTTAGTAACATATACCACAAGTTTCAAAAGTAAATACACAAGCTCGAAAGCAGAGCATGGTTGGCCAAGTAGAGGATACAATTTACCAAAGGCACTATGTATCAGGGTAAGAACTCACAGGGTGATTGAATATGACGGACACTGTCGGATAACAATCCAACAATGGATCGGGCTACCCACTACGGAGCGGATATGAGTATCGGTACTCACTTAGAGGAAGAAAGAATGCAGAGGCATCAGATTCAAGAATCACCTAATTAGTCTGATGCTTAAATAGAAATAAATTATGGTTTTCCAAACGAAGGATCAGAAGCAGGCGCTCTGATCAAGGATGGATAAGTTGAAAACACTTTGTTGGACAATCAAAAAAGGTTTGAATTGCCGAGAACGAACTCATGTCCGGAATGACGTCTGAGTCGGAAAGATAATTTTAAAAAAGGATAACCTGATGAATGCGTGCATGCGCACATATTGAATAAATAGGCTCAAAATGACTAAGACAAGGGGTGTTATCGAGGACTACTAGTCATATGGAATTAACCATAATGCAGGCAAGCAAGAATTTCAAGAGTAACAGGCTACAGAGGATTTTTGAAAGATCGAAAAGTATTCCGAAGAATTTTGTGAGACACATGAATAATTGAGAAGAACGGATCCTCGATAAATGTGAGGAAAAAACCGTAAGGGTTTTCATGCCAAATAAAAGTGCAAGACAGTAAACTCAAAGGATTCTCGGGACAACGAAGAATAGGTCGAGGCATCTTGTAACAACAAGAGCGACAAGAAATGATCATGAGAATGATAAGCACATGCAGATATCAATAGGGATATATCGGTGGCAGTGAATTGCAAAGGCAATGAGCACAGGGGTCTCAGGAAAATATCGAGGGATATCCTCATAATCTTCTGACGAAGCAGGTGATCTTCCAGAAAGAGGGCTCTCCGGGAGAAATAGTTATGAGAACCTAGAGGTAGAGTTAGCAAAATCATTTAACCCAAATAGAAGAGAGATCAGAGTCCAGAGTATAGGCCGAGGAGTAAAAGATCCTAATACCACCCAATGGCGACGTGGGCCCGTAAGCCGCACATCCAAGTTAGTAAAAACTTTTTCAATGAATAGACTCAACTTCGGCCAAGGAGTTTGGAAGGGGGATTCCTACAGGCAGTCGGCTCTGATACCAACTTGTGATGCCCCCAATTCAATCGTACACAAATCATGCACGCAAACGTGTGTGATCAAGATCAGGGACTCACGGGAAGATATCACAACACAACTCTAAAAGTAAAATAAGTCATACAAGCATCATATTACAAGCCAGGGGCCTCGAGGGCTCGAATAGAAGTGCTCGAACATAAATGAGTCAGCGGAAGCTACAATTTCTGAGTACAGAAAAAAGTTAAACAAGTTGCCAAAAGATGGCTAGCACAAACTGGGATACAGATTGAAAGAGGCGCCTGCCTCCTGCCTGGGATCCTCCTAAACTACTCCTGGTCATCGTCAGCGGCCTGCACGTAGTAGTAGGCACCTCCAATGTAGTAGAATTTGTCATCGACGGTGGCATCTGGCTCCTGGGCTCCAATGTCTGGTTGTGGCATCCAAGAAGAAGAGGGAAAAGGGGGGAAAAGGGGGAGCAAAGCAACCGTGAGTACTCATCCAAAGTACTCACAAGCAAGGATCTACACTACATATGCATGGGTATATGTGTAAAGAGGCAATATTGGTGGACTGAACTGCAGAATGCCAGAATAAGAGGGGGGTAGCTAGTCTTATCAAAGACTACGCTTCTGGCAGCCTCCATCTTGCAGCATGTAGAAGAGAGTAGATTGAAGTCCTCCAAGTAGCATCGCATAGCATAATCCTACCCGGCGATCCTCCCCTAGTCGCCCTGTGGGAAAGTGATCACTGGATTGTCTGTGGAACTTGCCTGGGTGTGTTTCATTAATTATCCGGTTCTAGTTGTCATAAGGTCAAGGTACAACTCCGGGTCGTCCTTTTACCGAGGGACACGGCTATTCGAATAGATCAACTTCCCTGCAGGTGTGCACCAAATAACCCAACATGCTCGATCCCCTTTGGCCGAACACAGTTTCCTGGGTCATGCCCGGCCTCAGAAGATCAACACGTCGCAGCCCCACCTAGGCACAACAGAGAGGTCAGCACGCCGGTCTAAATCCTATGCGTGCAGGGATCTGGGCCCATCGCCCATTGCACACATGCACGTTGCGTGGGCGGCCGGAAGCAGACCTAGCCCCCTTATACAAGAGTAGGCTTACGGTCCAATCCGGCGCACGCCGCTCAGTCACTGACGTCAAGAAGGCTTCGACTGATACCACGACGTCGAGTGCCCATAACTGTTCCCGCATAGTTGGTTAGTGCGTATAGGCCAGTGGCCAGATTCAGATCAAATACCAAGATCTCGTTAAGCGTGTTATTATGAAGTAACCGTGAACGCCCACCAAGGCCAGACCCACCTCTCGCCTAGGTGGTCTTAACCTGCCCTGTCGCTCCGCCTCAAAGTAACAGTCGGGGGCCGTCTCGGAACCCAGGCCCACCTCTACCGGGATGGAACCACCTGTCCTTTCAGCCCCCATATCCGAATCACTTGCGGGTACTCAACGAGCCGACCCGACTTTAGTCACCATCTGTATAGTATGTATATATGTATAGTATATACTCGTGATCACCTCCCGAGTGATCATGGCCCGATAGTATAGCAAGGCAGACTGACAAGAATGTAGGGCCACTAATGGTAAACTAGCATCCTATACTAAGCATTTAGGATTGCAGGTAAGGTATCAACAGATGTACCAACAATGACAGGCTATGCAACAGAATAGGATTAATCAAAACAGTAACATGCTACACTACTCTAATGCAAGTAGTAGAGGGAAGAATAGGCGATATCTGGTGATCAGGGAGGGCTTGCCTGGTTGCTCTGGCAAGGAGGGGTCATCAACACCGTAGTCATACTAGGTAGCAGCGGCATCGGTCTCGTTGTCTAACGAGAGAAGTGGGGGAAGAAACAATAAATATAATGCAAAAATAAACATGATGATGCATGACATGACAACGAGCGGTGCTAGGTGTTAATGCAGCAGTAGGTGGTACCGGCAAAAGGGGGAAACATCCGGGAGGTGAAATGTTGCAGGTGTTTTGCGTTTTCGAATAGATGAACCGGAGGTGAAATGTTGCAGGTTCGCTATGCTAGGGACGCGTGGCGGACGGATTCGTCTCATCGTTCTGAGCAACTTTCTTGTACAAAGTTTTTCCATCTGAGCTAAGGTTTATTTTATATTAATTTTAAAAGATTTAATCATTTTTAGAATTTACTTATTTATTTTAAATCAACATTATCCGGAATAGTGTATGCTGACGTCATCATGACGACATCAGTCAACAGGGCGTTGACTGGGTCAAACTGACGTGCGGATCCCACCTGTCATACTCTGTTTAGGTTAATTAGGATTTAGCTAATCTAATTACTGTTTAATTAAACTAACTAGTTCATTAGATTAATTAAACATGATTAATTAACTTAATTAATTCACTAATTAATTATTAATTCTATTAATTCATTTTTATTTTATTTTATTTTTTAAAACGTTCTGGGCTGGGCCCCGGCTGTCATTGGGCCAGGGCCTTAGCGGCGTGCGGGGTTACGGGCGCCGGCGCAGCCCCGCGTGGCCGACATGGGCGCACCCGACTGGGGCGAGCCCAGACGCTGGGACTCGGGCGAGGCCATCGGCTCTGTCGCCGGCTCCCACGGCACCGGTCAGCAGAGGCGGTGGAGAACACCGGTAGGCGAGTAGTGGTAGGCGGCAGGGGAGGCGTGGTGTTGCGGGGGCGTGCGCACGCGGCACGGCGCAGGCACGGGTGCCGTGTGTGTGCGGACGGCGCGTGCATGGGACGAGGGAGCAACAAGGGAGATGGCGCGGACGGCTCGTTCGGGGCGCGGCCTCGCGCATAGAGGCGTGCCCAAGGGTGCGGCCGGCACATGCAGAGGAAGGCAAGGGCGCGACGAGTGCAAGACGAGACGCAGGTCACCGGCGACAGATGGGGAGAAGGGGAGAGGGAGGCCGTGGCCTCACCGGTGATGTAGGGCATGGGGAAGCGGGGCTCGTGGAGGGTTCGGGGACGACGACGCTGGAGAGGAAGCAGTTCGGTGAGGGAGGTCTGACGAGGTGGCTCCAACGATGGGCGGCGTTCCGAGCAGCAGTGGACAGCGAAGGGCGAGCGCAGGGCGTCGGGGTGATGGGATCGGGGCCGATCCCGATCCAGATCGAGCAGGGAGAGCGACGAGGGAGAGAGGCGGAGGGCGTCGGGGATCGATCCCGATTCAGGAGGGGAGGGAGAGTGGGGGCGCGAGTGTGGGGAGTGGATGTGTCGGTGCCTAGGGTTTCGGCACCAGGGGGTTAAGGGAGTGAGGGGGCGGCCGGTTGGGCCAGCTGGGCCGGCCGGCTAGGCCGTGGCCCAGGAGGGGGGTTTCCTTGTTTTCTTTTGATTTGTTTTATTTTTTGTTTTGCCTTTTCTTTTTATTTATATTACCTTTTTTCTGTTTTAGTTTTGTTTCCTATTAATTTAAGTTTTAGTAAAATATACACGTAGCATCTAAATTAGTATTTCAACTTAATCCATAGTCACAAAAAGTCTAGTCCTCAAATAAATTAGTTTGACATTTTATTAATTAAAAAGGTATTTAAATAATTGTTTTTACTGCTGTTTTATTCATCTTATAGTATTTAAACATTTTATAAAGGTGTGGCTTCCCCACCATAATTACCTATGCAATATTTGGTTCATTCCGGACATTTTAGTTTTAATATTTGAAAACTTTTACTGTTTGCTTGATTTTGAATTTGAATTCAAACCGGTTTCGAACTAACGGGAGATTAGCAACAGTAATCTGTGTGACGTGGCATCATTAGCAGAGGTTTACTGTAGCTTGATTATCCGCCGTCACACATCATTAGGAGAATGATGTGATTGACTTGACCCATTCCGTTAGCTTAGCACTTGATTGTTTAGTATGTTGCTATTACTTTCTTCATGACTTATACATGTTCCTATGACTATGAGATTATGCAACTCCCGTTTACCGGAGAAACACTTTGTGTGCTACCAAATGTCACAACGTAATTGGGTGATTATAAAGGTGCTCTACAGGTGTCTCCGAAGGTACTTGTTGAGTTGGCGTATTTCGAGATTAGTATTTGTCACTCCGATTGTCGGAGAGGTATATTTGGGCCTTCTCGGTAACGGACATCACTATAAGCCTTGCAAGCAATGTGACTAATGAGTTAGTTGCACGATGATGCATTACATAACGAGTAAAGAGACTTGCCGGTGACGAGATTGAACTAGGTATTGAGATACCGACGATCGAATCTCGGGCAAGTAACATACCGATGACAAAGGGAACAACGTATGTTGTTATGCGGTTTGACCGATAAAGATCTTCGTAGAATATGTGGGAACCAATATGAGCATCCAGGTTCCGCTATTGGTTATTGACCAGAAATGTGTCTTGGTCATGTATACATAATTCTCGAACCCGTAGGGTCCGCATGCTTATATATCGGGGCAGGGCGCCCCCCTTTTCCTTCTCCTCCTCTCTCCCTTCCTTCCCTTCTCCTACTCCAACAAGGAAAGGAGGAGTCCTACTCCCGATGGGAGTAGGAATCCCCCCTTGGCGCACCCTCCTTGTCCGGCTGCCTCTCCCCCCTTGCTCCTTTATATACGGGGGCAGGGGGCACCTCTAGACTCACAAGTTGATCTGTTGATCTCTCCCAGCCGTGTGTGGTGCCCCCTCCACCATATTCCACCTCGGTCATATCATAGCGGTGCTTAGGCGAAGCCCTGCGTTGGTAGCAACATCATCACCGTCATCACGCCATCGTGCTGACGAAACTCTCTCGTGAAGCTCTGCTGGATCGGAGTCCGCGGGACGTCATCGAGCTGAACGTGTGCTGAACTCAGTGGTGCCGTACGTTCAGTACTTGGATTGGTCGGATCGTGAAGACATACGACTACATCAACCGTGTTTTGCTAAAGCTTCCGCTTTCGGTCTACGAGGGTACGTGGACAACACTCTCCCCTCTTGTTGCTATGCATCACCATGATCTTGCGTGTGCGTAGGAATTTTTTTGAAATTACTATGTTCCCCAACAAAGTAGTAGCTCGAGTCCTCTGGCAGCACGATGGCATGGTGGCGGTGGTGGTGGAAGAATCTCAACAGAGCTTTGCTAAGCGCTACAGAGAGGAAGAGGGAGCGAGGGAGAGGAGAAGCAGCGCCGTGGCACGAATAGATCTGTATATGGGTGTGGCTGCCCTCTCTCTTCCTCTCTATATATAGAAGGGAGGAGGGGGTGGCGCTCTTAGGGTTTCCCCTAGGGGGGGGGGCTGCCATGGCAGATGGGGTCTCCCCTAGGAAAACCCTAGGGTGACTTGCCCCCCAAGCCAGGTGGAGGCTTGCCTCCTGCTACGTCTTGAGCTTGTGTTGGTTTTCCTTGAAGAGGAAAGGGTGATGCAGAAAAGTAGTGCAAGTATTTCCCTCAGTTTTTGAGAACCAAGATATCAATCCAGTAGGAGGATCCTCAAAAGTCCCACGCACCTACACAAACAAACAAGAACCTCGCAACCAACGGAATAAAGGGGTTATCAATCCCTTCACGGCCACTTGCGAAAGTGAGATCTGATAGAAATAATAAGATAAGATAAATATTTATGGTATTTTTATGATATAGATTGGAAAATAAAAGATGCAAATAAAAGTAGATCAAAAACTTATATGATAAAAGATTGACCCGGGGGCCATAGGTTTCACTAGTGGCTTCTCTCAAGATAGCATAAGTATTACGGTGGGTGAACATATTACAGTCGAGCAATTGATAGAAAAGCGCATACTTATGAGATTATCTAGGCATGATCTTGTATATAGGCATCACATCCGTGACAAGTAGATCGAAACGATTCTGCATCTACTACTATTACTCCACACATCGACCAACTCCTGTCTGCATCTAGAGTATTAAGTTCATGAAGAACAGAGTAACGCATTAAGAAAGATGACATGATGTAGAGGGATAAACTCATGCAATATGACATAAACCCCACCCTTTTATCCTTGATGGCAACAATACAATACGTGCCTTGCTACCCCTGCTGTCACTGGGAAAGGACACTGCAAGATTGAACCCAAAGCTAAGCACTTCTCGCATTGCAAGAAAGATCAATCTAGTAGGCCAAACCAAACAGATAATTCGAAGAGACTTTCAAAGATAACTTAATCACACATAAAAGAATTCAGAGGAGATTCAAATATTTCTCATAGATAAACTTGATCATAAACCCACAATTCATCGGATCTCGACAAACACATCGCAAAAAGAGTTACATCGAATAGATCTCCAAGAAGATCGAGGAGAACTTTGTATTGAGATTAAAAGAGAGAGAACAAGCCATCTAGCTAATAACTATGGACCCGAAGATCTGTGGTAAAGTACTCACAACTCATCAGAGAGGCCTTGGAGATGATGTAGAGGCCCTCCATGGTCGATTCCCCCTCCGGCGGAGCACCGGCGAAGGCTCCAAGATGGGATCTCGCGGATACAGAAGGTTGCGGCGGTGGAATTAGGTTTTCGTGGTGCTCCTCGATGGTTTCAGGGTACGGGAGTATATATAGGAGGAAGAAGTAGTTCGGTTGACGCTCGAGGGGCCCACGAGGGTGGGGGCGCGCCCACCCCCAGGGGGCACGCCGGGCACCCTCTTGGCCGCCTCGTTTGTTGCTTGACATCCACTCCAAGTCTCCTGGTTTGCATTTGTTCCAAAAAGATCGCTCCCGAAGGTTTCATCCCATTTGAACTCCGTTTGATATTCCTTTTCTTCGGAACACTAAAATAGGCAAAAAAAACAGCAATTCGGGCTGGACCTCCGGTTAGTAGGTTAGTCCGAAAAATGACATAGAAGTGTAAAGTAAAGCCCATAAACATCCAAAATGGGTAATATAATAGGATGGAACAATAAAAAATTATAGATACATTGGAGACGTATCAAGCATACCCAAGCTTAATTCCTGCTCATCCTCGAGTAGGTAAATGATAAAAAAAGAATTTTTGATGTGGAATGCTACCTAGCATAATTCTCAATGTAATTTTCTTTATTGGGGCATGAATGTTCAGATCCAAATGATTCAAAATAAAAGTTCATATTGACATAAGAAATAATAATACTTCAAGCATACTAACAAGGCAATCATGTCTTCTCAAAATAACATGGCTAAAGAAAGCTATCCCTACAAAATCGTATAGTCTGTCTATGCTCTATCTTCATCACACAAAGTATTTAATCATGCACAACCCCGATGACAAGCCAAGAATTGTTTCATACTTTAGTAATCTCAAACTTTTTCAACTTTCATGCAATACATGAGCGTGAGCCATGGACATAGCACTATATGTGGAATAGAATGGTGGTTGTGGAGAAGAAAAAAAAGGGAGAAGATAGTCTCACATCAACTAGGCATATCAACGGGCTATGGAGATGCCCATTAATAGATATCAATGTGAGTGAGTAGGGATTGCCATGCAACAGATGCACTAGAGCTATAAATGTGTGAAAGCTCAATAAAAGAAACTTAGTGGGTGTGCATCCAACTTGCTTGCTCACGAAGACCTAGGGCGTTTTGAGGAAGCCCGTCATTGGAATATACAAGCCAAGTTCTATAATGAAGAATTCCCACTAGTACATGAGTGTTACAACATAGGAGACTCTCTATCATGAAGATCATGGTGCTACTTTGAAGCACAAGTGTGGTAAACAGGATAGTAACATTGTCCCTTCTCTCTTTTTCTCTCATTTTTTATTTGGCCTTTCTTTTTTTTATTTGGCCTTTCTCTTTTTTTGTAAAGTCCGAAGTCTCATCCCGACTTGTCGGGGAATCATAGTGTCCATCATCCTTTCCTAACTTGGGACAATGCTCTAATAATGAAGATCATGACACTTTTATTTACTTACAACTCAAGATTACAACTCGATACTTAGAACAAGATATGACTCTATATGAATGCCTCCGGCGGTGTACCGAGATATGCAATGAATCAAGAGTGACATGTATGTAAGAATTATGAAGGTGGCCTTGCCACAAATACGTTGTCAACTACATGATCATGCAAAAGCAATATGACAATGATGATGTGTGTCATAATAACAGAACAGTGGAAAGTTGCATGGCAATATATCTCGGAATGGCTATGGAAATGGCATAATAGGTAGGTATGGTGGCTGTTTTGAGGAAGGTATATGGTGGGTGTATGGTATCGGCGAAAGTTGCATGGCACAAGAGAGGCTAGCATTGTGGAAGGGTGAGAGTGCGTATAATCCATGGACTCAACATTAGTTATAAAGAACTCATATACTTATTGCAAAAATCTACAAGCCATTGAAAACAAAGTAGTACGCGCATGCTCCTAGGGGGATAGATTGGTAGGAAAAGACCATCGCTCGTCCCCGACAGCCACTCATAAGGAAGACAATAAATAAATAAATTATGCTCCAACTTCATCACAAAGCGGTTCACCATACGTGCATGCTATGGGAATCACAAACTTCAGCACAAGTATTCTTTAAATTCATAATTACCCCACTAGCACGACTCTAATATCACCATCCTCATATCTCAAAACAATTATCAAGCATCAAATTGATCATAGCATCCAATTCACTTTCTATGATAGTTTTTATTATACCCAACTTGGATGCCCATCATTCTAGGACCAATTTTATAACCATAGAAAATACCATGCCGTTCTAAAAGACTCTCAAAATAATATAAGTGAAGCATGAGAGATCAACAATTTCTACAAAATCAAGCCACCTCCGTGCTCTAAAAGAAATAAGTGAAACACATAGAGCAAAACTATCTAGCTCAAAAGATATAAGTGAAGCACATAGAGTATTCTAATAAATTCAAATCAAGTGGGTCTATCCCAAAAGGTGTGTATAGAAAGGATGATTGTGGTAATCTAAAAAGAAAAGACTAATATCATACAAGACGCTCCAAACAAAACACATATCATGTGGCAAATAAAAATATAGCTCCAAGTAAAGTTACCGATAGACGAAGACGAAAGAGGGGATGCCTTCCGGGGCATCCCCAAGATTATGCTTTTGGAATATCTTGGGGTGCCATGGGCATCCCCAAGCTTAGGCTCTTTCCACTCTTTATTCCATAGTACATCAAATCTTTACCCAAAACTTGAAAACTTCACAACACAAAACTCAACAGGAAATCTCATAAGCTCCGTTAGTGCAAGAAAGAAAAACCACCACATAAGTTACTGTAGTGAACTCATTATTTATTTATATTGGTGTTAAACCTACTGTATTACAACTTATCTATGGTTCATACCCCCCCCCCCCCAATACTAGCCATAAATGCATCAAAATAAGCAAACAACACACGAAAAATAGAATCTGTCAAAAACAGAACAGTCTGTAGCAATCTGTAACTCTAGAATACTTATGGAACTCTAAAACTCCTACCGAAATAGGAAGTCCTGGTAAATTTGTGTATTTATCTACATAAAAAGGAATCAACACAAAATCATGTTTCTGTGAATTACTAAAATTAGTTTCGTGTGTGCAAAGTTTCTGTTTTTCAGCAGAATCAAATTAACTATCACCATAGGTTATCCTATAGGTTCTACTTGGCACAAACACTAATTAAAACATAAAACCACATCTAAACAGAAGATAGATGAAAATTTTATTACTAAATAGAAGCAAAAAGCAAGAAACAAAAATAAAATTAGGTTGCCTCCCAACTAGCGCTATCGTTTAACACCCCTAGCTAGGCATAAAAGCGAGAATAGATCTAAGTAGTGCCATCTTTGGCATTCAATTCATAAGTAGCTCACATGATAGATTCATAAGGTAATTTAACTTTATTTCTAGGGAAGTGTTCCATGCCTTTCCTTAATGTAAATTGGAATCTAATATACCCTTCCTTCGTATCAATAATTGCACCAATCGTTCTAAGGAAAGGTCTACCAAGAATAATTGGACATGAAAGATTGCAATCTATATCTAGAACGATAAAATCTACGGGCACATAATTCCTATTTGCAACAATAAGAACATCATTGATCCTTACCATAGGTTTCTTAATGGTGGAATCCGCAAGGTGCAAATTTAAAGAGCAATCATCAAAATCATGGAAACCTAGCACATCACATAAAGTTTTTGGAATCGTGGAAACACTGGCACCAAAATCACACAAAGCATAGCATTCATGATCTTTAATTTTAATTTTTATAGTAGGTTCCCACTTATCATAAAGTTTTCTAGGTATAGAAACTTCCAACTTAAGTTTTTCCTCATAAGATTGCATCAAGGCATCAACGTATGTTTGGTAAAAGCTTTATTTTGACTATAAGCATGAGGAGAATTCAACACGGATTGCAACAAGGAAATACAATCTATTAAAGAACAATTATAATAATTAAATTCCTTGAAATCCAAGATAGTGGGTTCAATGCTATTTAAAGTCTTGACCTCTCCAATCCCACTTTTACCAAATTTAGCATCAAAATCAAAAAACTCTGAATCATTGGGACGCCTTTTAACTAAAGTTGACTCATCTCCAGTCCCATCATTATCAAGATTCATATTGCAAAACAAAGATTTAATAGGGGACACATCAATAACTTTTAGATCTTCATCATTATTTTCATGGAAACTAGAGGAACACGCTTTTACAAAGCAATCTTTCCTAGCACGCAACCTAGCGGTTCTTTCTTTGCACTCATCAATGGAAATTATCATGGCTTTGAGAGACTCATTGATATCATGCTTAGGAGGAATAGGTATAAGTTTCAAAGAATCAACATCAAGCGAAAGCCTATCAACGTTCCTAGCGAAATCATCAACTATAAGCAATTTTTCTTCAAGCAAAGCATTAAAATTCTTTTGAGAGATCATAAATTCTTTAACACCATTCTCAAAATCAGAGGGCATCTTATTAAAATTTCCATAAGAATTTTTGTAGTAATTACCATAATTATTATAGGAATTACTAGGGAATGGTCTAGGATTAAAGTTTCCTCTATAAGCATTGTTACCAAAATTATTCCTACCAACAAAATTCACATACATAGATTCATTATTATTCTGAATCAAAGTAGACAAAGGCATATCATTAAGATCAATAGGAGCACTCTTAGTAGCAAAAAATAGGAGCACTCTTAGGAGCATTCTTAGTAGCAAACAACTTCATAAGTTCATCCATCTTTCCACTCAAAACATTAATTTCTTCTATAGCATGCACTTTTTTACTAGTAGATCTTTCGGTGTGCCATTGAGAATAATTAGCCATAATGTTATAAAGGAGTTTAGTAGCTTCTCCTAAGGTGATTTCCATAAAAGTGCCTCCCGCGGCCGAATCTAAAAGATTTCTAGAAGCAAAATTCAATCCGGCATAAAAGTTTTGTATGATCATCCATAAATTCAAACCATGAGTAGGGCAATTGCGAATCATTAATTTCATTCTTTCCCAAGATTGGGCAACATGCTCATGATCAAGTTGTTTAAAATTCATAATATCTTTTCTAAGAGAGATAATCTTAGCGGGAGGAAAATACTTAGAGATAAAAGCATCTTTGCACTTATTCCATGAATCAATACTATTTTTAGGAAAAGACAAAAACCAAGTTTTAGCATGATCTCTAAGTGAAAATGGAAATAACTTCAATTTAACAATATCATTATCCGTATCTTTCTTCTTTTGCATATCACACAAATCAACAAAGTTGTTTAGATGAGTAGCAGAATCTTTGCTAGGAAGGATAGAGAATTGATCTTTCATAACAAGATTCAACAAAGTAGAATTGATTTCACAAGATTCAACATCATTAAGAGGAGCAATCAGAGTGCTAAGGAAATCATTATTATTGGTATTGGAACAGTCACACAATTTGGTATGATCTTCCGCCATCTTGACAAGCAATCCAACACACAAGCAAATAAAAAGGCAAGCGAAAGAGGGAGGAGATTGGGAAAGAGAGGGCAAATAAAACGGCAAGGCTGAAGTGGGGGAGAGGAAAACGAGAGGCAAATGGCAAATACTGTAATGCGAGGGAGATGAGTTTGTGATGGGTATTTGGTATGTCTTGACTTGAGCGAAGACCTCCCCGTCAACGGCGCGGGAAATCCTTCTTGCTATGTCTTGAGCTTGCCTTGGTTTTCCTTGAAGAGGAAACGGTGATGCAACAAAGTAGCGTAAGTATTTCCCTCAGTTTTTGAGAACCAAGGTATCAATCCAGTAGGAGGCTCCTCAAAAGTCCCACGCACCTACACAAACAAACAAGAACCTTGCAACCAACACAATAAAGGGGTTGTCAATCCCTTCACGGCCACTTGCGAAAGTGAGATCTGATAGAAATAATAAGATAAGATAAATATTTTTGATATTTTTATGATATAGATTGGAAAATAAAAGATGCAAATAAAAGTAGATGAAAAACTTATATGATAAAAGATAGACCCAGAGGCCATAGGTTTCACTAGTGGCTTCTCTCAAGATAGCATAAGTATTACGGTAGGTGAACAAATTACTGTCGAGCAATTGATAGAAAAGCGCATAGTTATGAGATTATCTAGGCATGATCATGTACATAGGCATCACGTCCGTGACAAGTAGATCGAAACGATTCTGCATCTACTGCTATTACTCCACACATTGACCGACTCCTGCCTGCATACAGAGTATTAAGTTCATGAAGAACAGAGTAACACATCAAGAAAGATGACATGATGTAGAGGGATAAACTCATGCAATATGACATAAACCCCATCTTTTTATCCTCGATGGCAACAATACAATACATGCCTTGCTGCTCCTGCTGTCACTGGGAAAGGACACCGCAAGATTGAACCCAAAGCTAAGCACTTCTCTCATTGCAAGAAAGAACAATCTAGTAGGCCAAACCAAACTGATAATTCGAAGAGACTTGCAAAGATAACTTAATCACACATAAAAGAATTCAGAGGAGATTAAAATATTTCTCATAGATAAACTTGATCATAAACCCACAATTCATCGGATCTCGACAAACCCACCGCAAAAAGAGTTACATCAAATAGATCTCCAAGAAGATCGAAGAGAACTTTGTATTGAGATTCAAAGAGAGAGAAGAAGCCATCTAGCTAATAACTATGGACCCGAAGGTCTGTGGTAAACTACTCACAACTCATCGGAGAGGCCTTGGAGATGATGTAGAGGCCCTCCATGGTCGATTCCCCCTCCGGCGGAGCGCTGGTGAAGGCTCCAAGATGGGATCTCGCGATACAGAAGGTTGCGGCGGTGGAATTAGGTTTTTGTGGTGCTCCTCGATGGTTTCAGGGTACGGGAGAATATATAGGAGGAAGAAGTAGGTCGGTTGACGCTCGAGGGGCCCACGTGGGTGGGGGCGCGCCCACCCCCAGGGGCGCGCCGGGCACCCTCGTGGCCGCCTCGTTTGTTGCTTGACGTCCACTCCAAGTCTTCTGGTTTGCATTTGTTCCGAAAAGATTGCTCCCAAAGGTTTCATCCCATTTGGACTCCGTTTGATATTCCTTTTCTTCGAAACACTGAAATAGGCAAGAAAATAGCAATTCGGGTTGGGAAATGATATAAAAGCGTAAAGTAAAGCCCATAAACAGCAGAAACGGGTAATATAATAGCATGGAACAATAAAAAATTGTAGATACATTGGAGACGTATCACCTCCCAGGCCAGATGGAGGCTTGCCTCCCAGCCAGTAGGTGCCCCACCTTCCTTGGTCACGTCGGATGGGGTAAGAGGGGCGCTCAGCCCCTTAGTGGGCTGGTTTGCCCCCTCCCCTTGGCCCATGAGGCCCCCAACACTTGCCGGGACCCCCCCGAAACCCCTTTCGGTCATGCTGGTCATCACCAGGTACCCTCGGAACTATTCTGGACTCCAATATCCTTCGTCTAATAAATCTATATTCACATCCGAACCATTCTAGAGCTCCTCGTCATGTCCGTGATCTCATCCGGGACTCCGAACAAGCTTTGGTAACCACTATAATGACTCAACTATACTCATATCGTCACCAAATGTTAAGTGTGTAGACCCTGCGGGTTCGAGAACTATGAAGACATGACCGAGACACCTCTATTGTCAATAAACAATAGAGGGACTTGGATGCCCATATTGGTTCCTACATATTCTACGAAGATCTTATCGGTCGAACCTCAATGTCAAGGATTCTACTAATCCCGTATGTAGTTCCCTTTGTCCATCAGTATGTTACTTGCCCGAGATTCGATCGTTGGTATCTCCATACCTAGTTCAATGTCGTTACCGGCAAGTCTCTTTACTCGTTCCGTAATACAAGATCTTGTGGCTAACTCATTAGTCACATTGGTTGCAAGCTCATTGTGATACTGTATTACCGAGTGGGCCCCAAGATACCTCTCCGTCATACGGAGTGACAAATCCCACTTGATCCATTCCAACTCAACAGACACCCTCGGAGATACCTGTAGAGAACCTTTATAGTCACCCAGTTACGTTGCGACGTTTGGTACACACAAGGTACTCCTCCAGTGTTAGTGAGTTGCATGACCCCATGGTCATAGGAACATATACTTTACATGTAGAAAATGATAACAATAAAATTGACACCATCATATGCGATGTTTATAGTTTGGGTCTTGTCCATCTGTGGCACCCCGGCTCAGAGCAACCGGTTTACCTTGCATTGCCAGCCCAGAGACCATGTCTTCTGGCAACACATAACATCTTGGTACAGAATACAACCGATTTATTGATGCTAGCGGAACAGAGTTCATATTACAACAAGTTAGGAGGCCAAGCGGCACACACGGTGTGGCTGGACAATATGTACATTATTTAATGAACATAAGGGGGCCTCGATCATGACCACTACACGGCAGCGGAACGACGACAAAGCGGGACTCCATAGCACAGGGACACCGATGTGAACACGATCTAGACTCGAAAAGCACTCAGTTCCAACGAACCTTTACTGAAATCTGGCATGACACGCCAGATCAGTACATTGAATGTACTTGCAAACTCACAACAAGCATAAACATAATGACAACCAATATCATGACATTAACCAATTTCATCATCAATGCAAGATCATGCTATGAATGCACTGAATCAAATCTCGTGCCTCAAGTCCCACAGACTTGCTTACCAACGGGTTACCACGTAAACAAACGGTGATCTTTCTCGGATCACAAATGGACCAACATCTTGGTCATCAACATCAACATGGTTTATCAACCATCATCTTTTCAATAGTGCCATGTTATTTTAGTGTGCAATATTTATTTAAAACGTTGACCCATGGTGTGACAAACTTTCGAGTGTGTCCGTAACCGTGGACTCGGCTATCGATAGATTTAATACACTCTGCAGAGGTAGCGCATTGTACCCAGACCAAGGAACCCATGGCCTCGCACTCCAATTTGAGTGGACCAACGGCATTCCAACAAAACCCCTCCATTGCCACGACACTCTGCCGGCAACTCCGACTAACTCCCCACTGGGCTAAGTCATGGGTGGCCCCGTGTCTATCCCAGACACTAACGGCCACCGTCATGGCAAAACGGTCCCAAACGGGGACAAGGTACCATAACAACATTAACGGGCACACAAGGTTATGTTTGCTTACCGGGCCAGGGTACCGCACGCCCATAACCTTCCCTCGTTGGAGGTACCGACCAGAGGCATGACAACGAACCGAATAAAGGCCTTCCAATAAAGGCAAATGTGGTTGCCCTGGGAAAAACTCGATTCAGTGGTACCATGTCCCGATCAACGATATGTTCAAGTTGATTTATTATCAGGTTCAACTTAAGATAAAAATGACCGGTGTCATGACATGCCATGCAAAGCACTCATATAACATGCTTTACTAGTCATCACAATCATACCGGGTCAACTTATATAAAGCACTAAACAATTCAAAACCTCATAGCACTTTTCTGGTCATGTTTATGCACCAACTAATAATGTCAAAAACTTAGCATAATCATTTTCTTTACTCAAGAAAATATTCTTTAAACTAGTCCCCTTATAAGCATTTTATTTCTCCATATTGCAATGACACCATGAAAATGTTGCTCTGGCTTGCTTAGTGCAGATGAGGGTCACACTCTCCCTGGTGATCCTCAAGACAAGCTCCACCATCTAAAAACAATTATAAACACAAAAAGAAAACATCATGAACCCTTCTAAAAATTACCAGAATATCTAGGCAGTAGGGAAAAATCCCATATTTGGTGTGCTGCTAGAGATTTTCATACAGAACCCAATGCAAAAAGAAACAATTCATTTGGACTTATGGTTAAAAAGTTGTGGCTGTTTAAAGTGTTCTGGAATTATTTAAATTTTGAATTAAAAAAACAGAACTAGGAGGGATGACGTCGAAGGCGTAAACCCCGAGGGGCGCCTCCACTCGTACCGCTTCGGGCGCATAAAGAGTGGCTGACTAGCGGGCCCCGCTAGTCAGGTGAGAGGGAGGGGGAGAAAGAGACAGAGGGTGGAGGGGATCCGCCAGAGCACACGCCGACGAGGAGGGCTCCTTGGACAAAACTTGAGGGAGGGATCGAAAGACGGGACGGAGGCGCACCTTCCCGTACCCGTAGGTTAGCTAGGGGTGGTCGGACGACGTCAGAAATGGCCTCTACAGCGGCGACAGGAGGCAGAGGTCGCCGGAGTTGAAGACGATGACGACTATAGGCAGCACCAGGGGCTCCAACCGGGCGGAATGGCACCACGAAGGCACGGCGGAGGTCCTGGAAGGGTTGCCTGAGCTTGGGAGGGGCTGGAGTGGTGCGGACGGATAGAGGGGATAACCAGCGAGCTCGAGCTTGGGGACGGCGGCCCGAGGCCTGCCCGCCCGGGCCACGGCTTTCTACAGGTTTGTGGAGTGTGTGTGACGAGTGGATGATTCTTGAGGAGGATGGGGAGAGCTCTATTTATAGCCGAGTGACGAGAGGTGCTCGAGCTTCGCCGGAGGACGCCTGGACGCCATGCCCGACGACGAGCAGCATCAGCGAGAGAGGGGGAAGGTGACACAACTCACGCGGGAACTGTGGGCATGCGAAGACGAGGACAGGAGCGAGGAGAAGGTGACGAACACAGTGTGCAACGCACTGTTGGGTTGGCCGGACCGCGCCCGTGCTCGCTGCGGTGAGCTCCGGCGTCGGCGAGCGCCAGGGTGAAGTTAATGGCGTCAGGACGGTGATGGTGGCGGGGTTTGGCAGGCGGGGAAGCAATCACGCGAGCAACAGAGGCTTGGGCGCGATGCAGAGCGCGTCGGTTGCATGCCAACACGCTTGGTCGAACGTGGTCACCGCGTGAACTATGACCTCAGGCTGAGCTAAGCCTAAACTTCATGTCTGGCATGTTTTCCGTGGTAGATTTAGAGGTTACCACACTTTGGTTTGAGCTTAGACGCAGTGAACATGATTTTTACTTCACTGCAAGTTACCGGACAATAACTTTGAGAGCTTGCTATGGTTAAACGGCTGGGAGTTGGGAGCTGTGCTTTGGTGGTTAGCAATGAGCTAGGAGGGTAGTGATGCACAAGAAAGTGCAGCACCAATGGAGCAAGTAAAATGGTAGTTGTTGTAGAAACTACCATTTCTATCCAAAACAGAAAATAATTTCTGTAGCAAAAATATTCCAAAAAGTGATGAGATATTTTTGCTCAGGGAGGTGCCCTAGGGTTCAAAGGATTTTTGTGAATTTTCTTAGATTTTTGTGGGCAAGAAAAATAGGGGTGGCTTTGGAGCACAAGTTTTTGTTTAGGGTTTTTGAGAGGAAAATGAATATTTTTCATTAAAGAAAAATATCCATGACGAACAGAGAGGAAATGATTGGTTGGAGTAGGAGTGAGCCACTTGGGTGAAATCCAAGGTGATGCCCAAGTGTTTTAAGTCCAACTGAAATGATTCAAACTCAAAATTCAAATCAAAACTCAACTGAAAACCAGAAGTGGAAAGAGGGAAAAAACCAGGCTGTCACAAACCTCCCCCACTTAGGATGAATCTCGTCCTCGAGATTCGGTTGCTCAGGAAAACAATTCTGTATAATTTGCCTTTAAAAATTCTTTGTGCTCCCAGGTTGCTTCTGCCTCTGTATGATGCTCCCACTGGACCTTGTAAACTTTTCTCGTCTTGCTTCGAGTGACCCTTTCCATCTCATCCAAAAAATGTAATGGTCTCTCTTCATATGTTAAATCCTTAGCCAGTTCTATTTCTGTCATAGCAGTCCTTTTCTCGGGTGGTGATATACATCGTCTCAACTGGGAGACATGGAACACGTTGTGCACTTCTGACAATTCTGGCTGCAGCTCTAACTGATATGCAACAGTACCCACTCTGGAAATAACGGGGAATGGACCAATAAACCTGGGTGCCAATTTTCTGCGATTCTGAAACCTTTTTATTTCCTTAATAGGAGTGACTCTGAGGTACACTTGTTCTCCGGGCTCGAAACTGACCTGTCGGTGCTTTGCATCGTAATAGCTCTTTTGTCGGGATTTGGCCAGTCGCGGACGGTCTTTGATTTCTGTTACTTGTCTTTCAGCTTCCATCATGAGGTTTGTTCCGAAGAGACGACTATCCCTGGTTTGAGACCAATTCAGCGGGGTGCGGCACTTACGGCCATACAAAGCCTCATATGGTGACATTTCTAAACTGGCCTGGAAACTGTTGTTGTACGAGAATTCAGCATACGGTAGACACTCTTCCCACTTAGGCCCTTGGGCCAAGGCACATGCTCGTAGCATATCTTCAAGTATTTGGTTTACCCGTTCAGTCTGCCCATCGATCTGAGGATGGTAGGCGGTACTATATTTCAGTGTTGTTCCCAAAGCTTGATGGAGACGGGACTAGAAAGCGGAGGTAAATAGGGACCCCCGGTCAGAAGTGATCGTTCGAGGCATGCTGTATAAACTGAGTATTCTGGACACATATAATTGTGCGAGCTGATCAACACGGTATGTGGTTTTGATGGGAATGAAATGTGCTACCTTGGTTAACATATCCACTATGACCCATACTGCGTCATTGCCTCGCTGAGTTTTTGGTAGCCCGGTGATAAAATCCATGCAGATGTCATCCCACTTCCATTGTGGAACGGGCAATGGTCGGAGGAGTCCGGCTGGTTTCTGGTGCTCTGCCTTTACTTTATTCCATATGTCGTAGCAGGCCACAAAATATGCTATGTCCTTCTTCATTCCATCCCACCAGAATATTTGGCGAAGGTCTTCGTACATTTTGGTACCTCCGGGGTGGATTGAATACGAGGATTTGTGTGCTTCAGATATTATTTTCTTCCTTAAACCTTCTTGACTTGGTACGCAAATCCTCCCGCGGAACCGCAGTGTACCTAGATGGTCCTTGGAAAAATCCGAGGTCTGTCCTGCTAGCATGTGCTTGACATATTTTTGTAAGATTGTGTCATCCGGCTGGGCCTTGCGAATCTAATCCTCGAGGGTAGGAGTAATTTCCATAATATTGGCAAGACCAGCTTCAACTATGACCAGATTGAGCTGAGCAGTTTCTTCTTGGAGTTCGGAAGGCATAGTTGCCATTATGGCATTTAAACTGACGGGCTTTCTGCTGAGTGCATCTGTCAGATATTGGGTTCCGGAAAAACCCTTAAGGTTTGAACTCTGGGGTGCGCACGAAGATCTTCTCCCTACCGAAACACGCCCGGAGCCTCGCCGTGATTCTAAGCTAGCACAATGAACAACGCAAGAGACATGAGGTTTATACTGGTTTGGGCCACCATTGTGGTGTAATACCCTAATCCAGTGTGGTGTGGTGGATTGCCTCTTGGGCTGATGATGGATAGTACAGAGGAAGAACAACCTCGCGAGGAGAGGTGTTCTTGTGGTGGAATGCGGATGAACCTAACTTTGGGTCGCCTCTCTTGGCTATTGCTCAGGTGATCCTTCTACTGTGGTGGCTATATCTATTTATAGAGGCCCTGGTCCTCTTCCCAAATGTTGAGCGGGAAGGGAGCTAACAACGGCCATTTTGAAAGGGGACAACTAGTACAAGCTATCCCAACTAAAGGTGGTCTTCGACTACCAAAGGCACTACTGATGACGCCGTCTTGGGCTCCACGGTGACCTCCGTCCTGCCGTCCTACTGGTCTTGGTCTCGTTGCGCCGATATTGGAACCTTTGCCTGATGCCTTGGTACTCCATGCCTGCACTTGCCCCCTTTGTACCAAAGAGGAAACGAGGACACTGCGCAGGCTGGCGCCCGCCTGGTCTTGATCGTCATGGCTTGCGTCATGAGCACCTCACGAGGTACCCCTCGCCTTGATCTCTCCGCCTCCTCGCGAGCCTGCCTGGTGAGGCCGCCCATGAGGAGGCCTTGTGTCGTCCGTCCCGCGAAGCTTGGCCCCTCGCGAGGGTCTTGAACTTGGGTTGATGAAGATGGGTCGTATTGGGCCACTGCTGAGCCATGCTGCAGGCCACAGGCAGGCAAGTCTAGGGACCCCTGTAGGATCGAAAGTATGTCTAGAGGGGGGGTGATTAGACTACTTGACAATATAAAAATTCTGCCTTTTGACAAAGAACAGTTTTTGGCAGATTCACACTTATGATCAAGTCAAGCATCACCCTACACATGCAATTCTAGAGTATAGGCAGCGGAAAGTAAATTGCACATGTAGTAAAGAGAGGTGGAGAAGAGCAAACGCAATTTTGGAGACGCGGTGATTTTTCTCGTGGTTCCGATAGGTGGTGCTATCGTACTTCCACGTTGATGCAGACTTCAACCCACGGAGGGTAACGGCTGCGCGAGTCCACGGAGGGCTCCACCCACGAAGGGTCCACGAAGAAGCAACCTTGTCTATTCCATCATGGCCTACGCCGACGGAGGGCTAGCCTTACTCGGGGTAGATCTTCACGAAGTAGGCGATCTCCTTGCCCTTACAAACTTCTTGGTTCAACTCCACATCTCGATGACGGAGGCTCCCAAGCGACACCTAACCAATCTAGGAGGCACCACCCTCCAAAAGGTAATAGATGTTGTAGATGATGATGAACTCCTTGCTCTTGTGCTTCAAATGATAATCTCCCCAACACTCAACTCTCCTCACTGATTTGGCTGTGGTGGAAGAAAGGATTGAGTGGAAAGCAACTTGGGAAGGCTAGAGATCAAGCTTCATATGGTGGGAGTGGAGCAACTTGATCTCAACACAAGGGTAGGTAGTTCTCTTCTCAGAAATGTAAGGTAGGAGTGGTAGTTCTTTCTGATGGCTCTCTCCACGAATGAAGAGGGGGTGGAGGGGTATAAATAGCCTCCACACAAAATCCAACCGTTACACACATTTGAGCAATCTCGGTGGGACCGAAGTGGACAACTCGGTGAGACCGATAGTTCAAATAATGTGAACGTTGGGATTTTCGGTGGGACCGAAAATACAATCTCGGTTAGTCCGATTCGTGCAATGACAAGAGCATGCCAGTTTCGGTGGGACCGACTTCATCATCTCGGTGACACCGATTTGATGACAGAAGGTTACAGAAGCTTGGCAACTCATGTTTCGGTGAGACCGAGTTCAGAATCGGAAAATCCGAGTTTTCTTGGGTTTGGCTTATGGCTGAGGTGGTTCATCTCGGTGTGACTGAGTTTGGAATATCGGTGGGACCGAGACTACTTATGAGTGTATATGGCAGTGAAAGTTGCTGATAGTTTAGGAGATGTATCACTAAGCACTTGAGCAACCAGATCATCATCATAACCTCATCCCCTTTTAATAGTATTGGCTTTTCCTATGGACTCAATGTGATCTTGGATCACTAAACCAAAAATGGAGTCTTGAGCTTTTGCCAATGCTTGCCTTAGCATTTTGGGGGGTCCACTTCTTCAGTCCTTGCCATACCCATATCACTGAACTCTCTGAAATGATTCTCAAGTAACTATTAGTTCAATGATATATATGTTGTTATTAATTACCAAAACCACCCGGGGATTAGTTACACTTTCAATCTCCCCCTTTTTGGTAATTGATGACAACATATAGATCAAAGCTTCGACAAAGGATATAATCAATGAATAATATCGTCGCTTTGAGAAGTATGTGATAAGCAAGAGCTCCCCCTAAATTTGTGCATTATTTAAGATTTGCGTTTGAATGCAAATGCACAATCGATTAGGATCATGGGTCACTCTTCCATGTCACATACATCTTGGTGGAGCGCACAAAATGATAAGAATGAATAGCATGCACCCAATCACCAAGACATGAGTAAATGGTCATACGAGATAGGAATGGCATATGATAAGCATTAAGCACACATTAAAGCATAGTACGACCAAGCACTCATTAAGGTAGAATCAAACGGAGTATCAAACACACTGAATGTCTCGAAAACCAAAAGTATCTCAAAGAAACCGCAAAAGAACGAAAGAGCAAAAGCGCAAAGACAACAACACTCTCTCTCTCGAAGTCCTATGATCTATACAATTTCTCCCCCTTTGGCAACAAGTTACCAAAAAGTTCGAAAAAGCATAAAGCTAAGCGTCACTGTGGACTCTGCTAGCGGCTCCCGTCTGGGTTGATGTCGGAGTGGATATGACAGCATCGGCGAAGACTTCAGCTGATGTCTGTGCTGGAGGAGTGGTCACTGGAGCTGGAGTTGGAGTAACTGCTGGAACTGTGGGAGGTGCTGAAGCTGTAGTCCTGGTGTCAGTCACTGGAATAGCAGCTGATCGGGGTCCTTTGGGAACCGGAGCAGTCTGTCGATGAGAATCCTGGACTAAGTCATCCTGCAACTCATGCATAAGCTCTTCCTTCTCCTGCTTTGCTTCCTCAATGTCTGCCTTGAGCTTGTTGACGGTCACTTGTACTTCAGTCAGCTTCATGTCCAGAGCGTGGATCTTGTCCTCAACAATCCTCTCTAAGCTCTCCTGAGACTGTACAATGCTGGCCAGGCGTTGTTCAATCCTTTGAGTAGCTTCAAGTATTTGCTCTCCGAAACTCTTTGGTTTAGCTGCTCTGCTGCTGCTTCCTTGTCAGCTTTGGCTTTCTTAGCAGCTTCGATCTTGGCTTGACCTTCAACAGATGTCGGATCCTCCTCATCCATCACAACAACATTGTCTTCATGCTCTGGCTGCAACGGTAAATGTTCTCTATCCAACAAGAATGTGCCCGTGCCAAACTTGGCATTGATAAGCATCTGAATCTGCGGGGCAAATCCACATGACCTTTTCTGGTCAGCTGCAGTCCTCTTAATGGTCTCTACCATCAAGTCCATCACCTTGAAAGGTGCTCTCTCATCAAGTATGTGCAGCATGTTGATAGAGTATCCTCTGATCATGCGATCATCTCCAGATTTGGGCATCAAGGTATGCCTCAAAATGGTATTAGTGGTAGGTAAGCCTGCCTGGAGATAGTAGACTGAGCCGAGCTTCCAGATTCCCAAATCCTCTGCTGGAATCTCTTTGTACATGTTCTTCATGGATTCATGATTCTTCTTTGGAATCCCATATACATCAATATCATCTTCTCGTTGCACTGGAGCATTCAGAATTTCTGCCCATTCTTCAACAGAAGAAGAAAACCTTTGACCTTCAGTCATCCACGTAATCTTTCCATCAGGGTAGAAGTGAGCTGTGGCATAGAATTGCATTATCATCTCATTGTTCCAACTGGTCAATTTCTGACCTACAAAGTCTGCAACGCCACATGCAGTGAAACTTTCATGCACATGTGGAAAGAAATCTCTGTGCTCTTCGCTGTCAATGTACTTCCAGTCAACATATCGGGTGTCTGCGACTATGGGCTTCTTGTCCATCAGCACGGTCTCATAGAAGTCCTGCTGCTCTCTGGTGTGAAATCTGGGATCTACAGCAGTTCTTCTCCTCACGACATATGGGTCAGTTTGTCTCCATAGCCTGAGACCTCTATCTTTCCTTGCCTTCATATCCTCAGCTTGAGGATGAGCATCATCATGGAGTGGCAGTTTTGGACGAAGTTTCAGCAAAACTGGTCCTTCATCGTCTGACTCAGCTGGTGGCACATCATCCTTGTTCTTTTCAGACGCTGGAATGTTTCTGACGGTCTTCTTGGGCTTGGTAGCAGGCTTTGCTGGAGCTGCCTTAGCTGGAGCAGATTTCTTGGGCTTTGATGTGGCTCCAGCCTTAATGGCATCACCCATGAGCTTCGGCTTCTGAGGAGGCTGGGGTGCTTCCTCATCCTCATTCTCTACTGCTGCATCATGCACCATCCTCTTTCTCTTGGAGGTTTTCTTCACTTTGCTTGCAGCTGCCTCTCCCAAATTCAGCTTCTTAGCAACAGTTGACTGCTTGACTTTGCTGGTGCCCTTCTTAGATTGTTGACCTTGTTGCTCTTTGGCAACAACCTTTCTTTTAGGCTTTGAGGTCACCTCTTCCTCAACAACAAAATCTGAATCCTCATCATCTGAATTCCTCTTCTTTCTAGCTCTGGTGGCTGCAGGAGGCAAGCCACTTGGTGTACTCCTCTCACCATCATCAGATGAGCTACTAGGATCAGGACTAGTGCCTGCCTCTGGAATGTCTGCAATGGGTGTCTCTGACCTGTTCTGACTGTCACTGGCATCTGACATGGCTGACAACCTGTGAATAGATAAGGTGTAGGCAGAGAAGAAGAGTCATCACAAACTGCAGAAGTTTTTGCAAAAAAATGAGTTCAAATTCTAGTATTAGGTTTTCACAGAAGACATTTCGGTCAGACCGAGTTTAAGGTTCGGTGAATCCGAAGTGTTAAACAGGAGCTTGGCACACCACTTTCGGTTTGACCGAAGTGGGTTTCGGTCCTGCCGAAAACACTAGGGTTTCATAGAATCTTCATTTCGGTCACACCGATTTTGCACAACTCGGTTGGACCGAAAGGTGCAGTGCAATGGCCATAGGCCAAATCGGTCATACCGAAATTATAAAATCGGTCTCATCGAGATGTGTTCCGCGGAAACCTAACCCTAAAACTTTTACTCGAATCTAGTTCAAACGAACTAATCTGGTGTACAGGAGGATTTCAATCGTGGCAAGATACTAGGCAATCCAAACGTGCATTGAATCGGAGATGGGAGCACGAGTGGGATCAAAACTCACCCTAACTTGGTGGAGTTTTTCTACGGCGGCAACGGCGCGGAGGAGATGTCCGTTGACGGCGACGGAGACCTGCGGCGAGGGCGCACAGGCGACGACGGCGACGATCCGGAGACCAAGGCGACGGCAGCAAGGGGTGTGGGGGCGAAACGTTTGAAGGAGGAATCAACGCGCGCGGCCCTCGGAATACATACCCCTTTGCTGTCGGTGGGACCGAGTTGTAAAACTCGGTGGCACCGAGATGGATAACTGCTAGGCAGTTATGCACTTCGGTCACGCCGAAAATCACAACTCGGTTTCACCGAGATGAAAACCTAGATCAGTCTAAATGCTTTCGGTTCGACCGAGTTTGAGTGAGTTGGTCTGACAGAAATCAATTAGAAGGTTTGGAAATTAGCCCTTGACGGATCGGTGGCTCCGAGTGCTCCTCACCCGGAGGGTCCGAAAATGACTTGTTCAAAATTTGTGATGTAAGCATGAATAGAATTTGAAACAAGAAAGCATAGATAGCTAGGGGAGGTACTTAGGCATTCTTGTCCATCCATTTGGTCAGAAAAATCAAAACGACCAAAACAACAAATGGATGTCCTCGAATGGATAAAATCATGCATCCAACATGCTCACACAATAAGATAGCAAATGAAATATGTGTCAAACATGCACAACCAAAACTCTAGCAACTAACACACAATTTGTCGATGACTAGGTCATCTTTATATGAGTATATTGACTTAGGAGCCAAATGAGAACATTTGATCATAGGTCATACTCATCGTTTAAGCACAAGTGGGGTTACCACTTTTACATAAAGCATTGATGTGTTCACATCATTTGAAGATGCTTTAGCTCAATTTTTAGAGCAAAGCTCCCCCTAGATGTGAGAACCCCTTTTAAAGGGTCAAACTAACCTTGGGTTGTCGTATAAGACTTCATGTAGATGTTGAAGATGTAGATGCTCAATGTTGATGGAGATCATCAAGAGTTGGGAGCTATCCTTTGGATTCGGGCACTTTCAATACCTACATGGGTTAGTCCCACAAGGAACAAACAAGGATATCCATGGACATAGATTGAAGTTCACAACAGATGATGTCCATGAAAGCAATGATTACCTTGTCCCTTGACATACCAACAAGAGGGTTTGTGACTCCATGAACTAGTGCACGATGTGGAAGTTGATTGCACAAGTTTTTGCCAAAATGAATGTGAGTGAAGTATGTTGGCGGAGTCACCCTCAAGAACTTTCTAGTTCTTCTTCTTCGGGATCCACATCATCTTGATGGGAATCCTTGGGGTTGTAGTTGAGCTTGACGAAGTAGAACTTGACGTTTCCTTGGGAACCCACTTGACCATGGCTTGAGGTGCTTCAACAAATGCATCAATCTCCTCTTGAAGCTTGTCCTTGCCTTTTAGCTTGTGGTCTTGTGGTGGAAGATCATCTTGAGCTTGTTCCACATTGGAAGAAGTAGGATCATACTTCTCCTTTTGAGGAACAAACTGTGGAGTAGGATATTGACCTTCTTCCCACTCAACGCCTTCGGCGTTGAACTTTCGCTCAAAACCAATTCCTTGATTCTTCCGGTGCCTTCCTTGCTTGCGAACAATTTCCTCAAAGTTCTTGCTTCCGGCAAGGCTCTTGTAGACACCTTTCTCTATGATCCCTTTCAATAAACTATTTTCTTGCTCAAGTGTAACTTGGCTTGAAACATTGTTAGTGGAATCAAGAGAACTACTAGAAGCAACAACATTGGATTTAGCATGGTTATTGTTACTGCTAGAGGAAGAATTTTTCTTATGCTTGTCATGCTTAGTCTTAATGGGTGGCAAGAAATTAGACAAGAGAAGTCGTTTGGCAAGATATGAAGAACTCTTCTTTCGAAGATCGTCATTGATTGCTTTTAGAAACTCATGTTCTTGCTCTAGAGTGAGCTTCTCGAAACGTAGCTTCTCATGAGATCTTAGGAGCTCTCTATGATCTTCTTGAGTTGTTTCATGAGCTAACTTAAGAGTGTTTAGTTCTTTAGTTAGACGCTCAATCTCCTTCATAGCATTGTCATTCGACTCTTCTCGACTATAAAGACTATTAGCATGTTCATCGTTACTAGGCTCACTGGATTTATCAAGCAAGAGCTCATCTTCACCAAGCAAGTCATCCTCATCACTATTGAAGTCAATGAATTCAGGGTGTGATACCTTGGGGCCTTTAGCCATGAAGCATCTTTCAATTACCTCATTTGGTGAATCAAATAAGTCGTAGGAGTTGGAGTTGGAGGATACGAGAGCAAGACCGGCAACACCTTCATCTTGACTGTAGTCGGAGTCGGAGTGATAGCTTCCTTCGGATTGATTGTCGGAGTCGGAGCCGGAGACCCATTCACCTACATGAGCTTGATGTTTTCTTCTTGTGTAGCTCCTTGATGACTTGTCTTTCCTCTCCGAATCCTTGCTTCTCCGAGAGGGTCTTCGTTCATAACGATCATCTCTGCTCCTTCTCTCTTTCCGAGGTGACTCATCTCTTGAGCTTCTTCTTCTTGGAGATTCTTCTCTTCTCTTGTGGGGAGCCGTACACTCATTTGAGTAGTGTCCGGGTCTTCCACAATTGTAGCAGTTTCGATCACGACTAGAAGATCTCTTTTCATCATATGATCTAGACTTTGAGCTTCTCTCTTTGCCTCTATTCTTGTAGAATTTGTTGAAGTTCTTGACCATTAGGCTTATCTCTTCATTGGAAACTAACTTGTCACTTGAGGTTGTGGGAGCATCACTTGTAGCTTTGTAAGCACCACTTGACTTGTTGTGAAGCTCTTCCTTATCCTTAAGTGTCATCTCATGAGCAACAATTCTTCCAATGACTTCGGTTGGCTTGAGATTCTTGTAGTTTGGCATCATTTGGATCAAAGTGCACACGGTGTCATACTTTCCATCCAAAGCTCTGAGAATCTTCTTGATGATGAATCGGTCGGTCATTTCTTCGCTTCCTAAGCCGGCAATCTCATTTGTGATGAGAGCAAGCCTAGAGTACATTTCAGCGACTCCTTCACCATCCTTCATCTTGAACTTGTCAAGTTGACCTTGAAGAATATCTAGCTTTGATTCCTTCATGGACTCGGTACCTTTGTGCATTTCAACCAAAGTATCCCAAATCTCTTTTGCATTCTCAAGACGGCTGATTTTGTTGAACTCCTCGGGACACAAGGCATTGAAGAGAATGTCACAAGCTTGAGCATTGTTTTGCAACATCCGCAATTCTTCCGTTGTAGCTTCGCGATCCAGAACTTTTCCTTCCTCGAAGAATTCACCTTGCATACCAACACAAATAATGCCCCATGCGGCTGGATTATGACCAAGAATATGCATTTTCATTTTATGCTTCCAACTAGCAAAATTTGTACCATCAAAGTAAGGACCTCTATGAAAATTACCCTCACTAGACGCCATACTCTCCTAGGTTGTGAAACCAAGCTTATGGAGTCCAATGCAATGGAAACCAATACAATGGAGACCAAAGCTCTGATACCACTTGTAGGATCGAAAGTATGTCTAGAGGGGGGGTGATTAGATTACTTGACAATATAAAAATTCTTCCTTTTGACAAAGAACAGTTTTTGGCAGATTCACACTTATGATCAAGTCAAGCATCACCCTACACATGCAATTCTAGAGTATAGGCAGCGGAAAGTAAATTGCACATGTAGTAAAGAGAGGTGGAGAAGAGCAAACGCAATTTTGGAGACGCGGTGATTTTTCTCGTGGTTCCGATAGGTGGTGCTATCGTACTTCCACGTTGATGGAGACTTCAACCCACGGAGGGTAACGGCTGCGCGAGTCCACGGAGGGCTCCACCCACGAAGGGTCCACGAAGAAGCAACCTTGTCTATTCCATCATGGCCTACGCCGACGGTGGGCTAGCCTTACTCGGGGTAGATCTTCACGAAGTAGGCGATCTCCTTGCCCTTACAAACTTCTTGGTTCAACTCCACATCTCGATGACGGAGGCTCCCAAGCGACACCTAACCAATCTAGGAGGCACCACCCTCCAAAAGGTAATAGATGTTGTAGATGATGATGAACTCCTTGCTCTTGTGCTTCAAATGATAATCTCCCCAACACTCAACTCTCCTCACTGATTTGGCTGTGGTGGAAGAAAGGATTGAGTGGAAAGCAACTTGGGAAGGCTAGAGATCAAGCTTCATATGGTGGGAGTGGAGCAACTTGATCTCAACACAAGGGTAGGTAGTTCTCTTCTCAGAAATGTAAGGTAGGAGTGGTAGTTCTTTCTGATGGCTCTCTCCACGAATGAAGAGGGGGTGGAGGGGTATAAATAGCCTCCACACAAAATCCAACCGTTACACACATTTGAGCAATCTCGGTGGGACCGAAGTGGACAACTCGGTGAGACCGATAGTTCAAATAATGTGAACGTTGGGATTTTCGGTGGGACCGAAAATACAATCTCGGTTAGTCTGATTCGTGCAATGACAAGAGCATCCAGTTTCGGTGGGACCGACTTCATCATCTCGGTGACACCGATTTGATGACAGAAGGTTACAGAAGCTTGGCAACTCATGTTTCGGTGAGACCGAGTTCAGAATCGGAAAATCCGAGTTTTCTTGGGTTTGGCTTATGGCTGAGGTGGTTCATCTCGGTGTGACTGAGTTTGGAATATCGGTGGGACCGAGACTACTTATGAGTGTATATGGCAGTGAAAGTTGCTGATAGTTTAGGAGATGTATCACTAAGCACTTGAGCAACCAGATCATCATCATAACCTCATCCTCTTTTAATAGTATTGGCTTTTCCTATGGACTCAATGTGATCTTGGATCACTAAACCAAAAATGGAGTCTTGAGCTTTTGCCAATGCTTGCCTTAGCATTTTGGGGGGTCCACTTCTTCAGTCCTTGCCATACCCATATCACTGAACTCTCTGAAATGATTCTCAAGTAACTATTAGTTCAATGATATATATGTTGTTATTAATTACCAAAACCACCCGGGGATTAGTTGCACTTTCAACCCCCGTTCCCATAACACCGACAGTAGCCCCCGGGCCCAAGGCGTGCTTGGACTTGGCTTAGCAGCGAAGCCAAAGGGCAAGTGCGGAGCACCGTGGGCCCCAACAGCCTGCGGACTTGGATGCTGCATGGCGGTTGATTGGACGTGGGCGTCTCCGCTTCCCCACGCTGCCTCGGAAACTGCCCAATTTGACGAGTCCCTGCTACATGATAAAAGAGTCATCATTACCTGTGATCGTGGAGGCCGATGGTTGGCCTCCCTTGGGCTATAAGTATGGACAGGCGAGAGCCCCCGTTGCCCATCTCTTCTTGCTCCGCCTGCTTCTTCTCCCTTGCTCCACCTCCATTCTCGACGCCAATGGCACCGATACATCGGTTCTCAGTCGAAGAGAAAGGAACCCCCCCCCCTAGTAGGGGCCTGACCCGCTCCCGCCGAAGAAACGGCCGGTCCCGTGCCGCCGCGATGAGGTTGCGAGGCTGGAGATGACGAGGCCTTGGTGCGAGCGACCACCTCCTAGGTTCCCGCTACCCCTGTACGCCCGGGCCGAGGGCCCCGGAGAAAGGGACGAGGAGCGATGCCGCCCGCCCGCAGGCGAGGTCGATGAGCCGTGGCGGCGCGCGCCGTCGCTCCTGGAGTCCACGCCGCGAACTCCTCTCGCGAGCTCGTGCTCCATTCCGCGATGCCTCCAAGCACCTGGATCCACTTCCCTCCATTCTTCGCCTTCGATATGCCGCCGAGGGGGCCTCTTGAGCTTTGGCTGTAGCACGCCGACTGCGGTGCTCCGGCGAGCAGAGCAGAGGTTGAAGTCGTTGCTCCGGGCATGGTCTTCATGACCCGATGTTGGGGCGAGGTCGCTCGGGTCTGCTGAATAGGTGATGCCCTCATGATTCATTTTGAATACGATGGTGCCTCCTTGATGCTCTTCAAGGTCTTTGACGCAGAAGGCCGTCGCCTGGAGTGCTGCCCCAAGGTAGGCAGCCGGGACAGCATCGTGGCAAGGGCTAAGCGTGCCACCCGCTTCCCCAACGGCTCCTCTGGCAGTAGCGGCGATGCTTGGGAGTCCAGTGACTGTCCCGAGCACTTCGTGACTCCGGAGACGAGCGACAATAGCTACGTGCCCCCGAGCTTGCGTCGTGCCCGGAGCAAGGCAGCTGCATCAGGCCGCAGGTGCAGCTGATCTGGATGGGGTTGGCGCTGGCCTCCCATGGCCCACTGTTGATGATGGCGTCGGACATGGAGGCACGTGTAGTTAGGGCTCCTTAGGACTCGCGTCTTTTGTTCCCTGCGAGGAATCGAGAAAACACCCCGCGGGGGCATGTAAAGGGTCCGCGATGTCTTTTGTTAATATTATCCTTATTATGAAGCGGTGCAAATGCCCGTCCTGTCCTGCCTTGGTTCCCCCTTTCTAGCCTTGCGATGACTTGGTGCTCTACGCTAACAGGTCCTAGTCCCCAGGCAGGCTTCAGCCGTCGCTGGTATGCCAGGTCGCAATGTCATGGTCAAGGCCAGGAGGTGAGCGGCCCGAGGTCCAGTAAGAGCCCCTGAAGCGTGATGCTCTAGAGGTCCCCTTTAGCGTGCAAGCAGCCGTCGAAAGGTGAGAAAGGAAGGTAATGTCGCCATCATAGAGCCGCATTAAGTGGAGATTCTGGGCTGCGTCGGACTTGGACGTCGGCAGTTGGGATGTAGCCGGGGCAGGCCCTCGCGAGCTTCCCTTCTCTTCCCCACACATCCCTTGGTGCTCTGCATCCTCAGGTACCGGCCCTCGAGGGAGCTCAGCCGCCGCTGGTATGCCAGGTCACGATGCCGTGGACAAGGCTAGCGGGTGAGGGCTGGAGAGCCAGTAAGAGCTCCTGAGTCGCGATGCTTAGGAGCCCCGCTTTTAACGCGCAAGCTGATCGCATGAGAGAGAGAGAGCTCGTGGTGCCACCCGCTGTAGACCTCAGAAGGTTCCTGTAAACCAACACCAGGGAAAGCACGAGTTGCCATTATGATTGCCGGCCGGCCATTGGTTGCTCCGAGAGAGTGGTGAGGGCACTAAGGGCCTGGTGAGGTGACGCTTGCGGTGCTGCTGCGGGCCAGAGCTCGACCACTCAGATTTGTTGACGTTGCAGGGACGGACCCATGCGCAAGCACCGTGCCAGCGCGAGCGGCTCCAAAGGTAGGCATCAATCGAGCAGGCGATAATGACAGACAGGTTAAGCATGAAAGGTAAATCAGCTTAGATAGACGCAGAATGGATACACGCCACTGGGTCAGGCCCGAGCACCTTGGGGATGATGCAGCCCGAGGGACGCCCCCAGCAAGGTAAACTAAAGACATAAGCAAAAGGATACATGCCGCAGGGACGGGCCCATGCGGCCTTGGAATGATGCAGCCCTGAGGGCGCTCCCAGCTGAAATGAACTCAGAAGATGTCACCCGGTACCATTGTAGAAGGGGTGTCGGAGTAGCTGATGATGCGCGGTGAAGAGGCCGATCCTCACGAGCCGCCGGAGCCCTGAGCCTCAGGAGGCTCTGGGGGTTCAGGCGGTTCCTTGAGGACCATCTCCATCTCCGCCAGGACCGCGTGATGCCTGGCCTCCTGAGCCGCCAGGATGCTCTGCAGATGGCGCTGGTGAGTAGCAGTAGCGTTCGGCAGGCTGAAAGGCATGCGAACATAGTTGCGCGGCGGACCCTCACAACGTCCCACGCGCAAAGGCCAGAGGCACTCCTGAGATGCAGCTCGGTTCAGCCCTGGGAAGTCGATGCAGACGCGCAGCCCACCATTCTCGCCCGGATGGGGGCTATGCCCGACAAACGGTGATCGCCGCGTATGACCTTGATTCCTGAAGCTCCTGAGTGGCCTTGGTGATGAACTCCTGAGGGTTGGGCCTTCCTTGACCCATGCCTTCCTGAGGGAAACGTGCTGTGAAGCACGCCTCCAAGTGGTGCCCGAGCGCCTCCCTCGTGATCTTGGCAAAGTCTGAGGCCCTCCAGAAGAGAGCCCCCGAGCCCTGCCCGAGGAGGGCGTCGGGCGCGCCTTCCTATGCGATGGAGGGAGGCACCCCTTGCACTTGCATGGATCCTGATGCGACACCTCCTGAGATGCCAACCTCCTCAGGCCTTGAGCTAGGCGATGTCTTCTTCTTCTTAGATACTGCCTCAGGAGGGTTCTCGCCCTTGCTGTCTTTGTCCTCGATTGATGCAGCTTGTAGACGCGCTCGAGGGAGCACACCGCATCCTTCTCTTCGCAGGGGACTGTGATCATTCCGCCGCTTCCTGGCATCTTGAGGACATTGTAGCCATGGTGGGTCAACGCCATGAACTAGTCCAAGGCCAGATACCCGAGGATGGCATTGTATGGCAGGCGGATGTGGGCAATGTCAAAGTCGATGAGCTCGGTGCGGTAGTTGTTTCACTGCCCGAAAGTGATAGGGAGGCGGACCTGCCCTATCGGGGTGGTGGAGCCATCAGTAATTCCTGAGAAAGGCTTGGTAGGTTGAAGTTGATCATATGGAACTTGAAGGTTGTTGAATGTCTCGACGGACAGGACGTTGAGTCCTGCGCCGCCATCGATGAGGGTCCTAGTAAATTGCATGTTACTGATGACTGGGGAACAAAGCATTGGGAGGACGCCGACTGTAGTCGCACACTTGAGTTGATCTGCTGAGCTGAAAGTGATGGCGCACGTGGACCACCTGAGCGGGCGCGTGGCCTCGAGATTGGGGAGGACTGCATTCTCCTCGCGAGCAAACTGCTTGAAGATGCGCTGAGAGGCGGGGGCCTGGGCTCCGCCCAAGATGCAAGAGATAGCACGTGGCTCCTCGAAGCCCCCAGCCCCCTTTTCCTGGTGGTGGTCATCATTCCTTCTTGGCGGTGGCGGCAGAGGAGGAAGGCCCGCTTTGCCCTACGGGCGATGCTCGCGAGGCTGATCCCTCCAAGCTCCCTCGCGAGGCTGGTCCTGCCAGCGATCCTCGCGAGGTCGGTCACGCCACTCCTGGCAAGGGCCTCGGTCGTCCCATCGTCCTCCGCCTCGGCCTCTTCCTCGGCCGTAGCCCCGGTCGTTGCGCTCGGGGCATCGACCGATGCGTCCTTCTCGAACGGCCCTGAGCTCCTGGCATTCGTTGGTGTTATGGTGTAGAGGTTGTGGTAGGCGCAAAATCGGTTGCCCTTGGACGACTTCGGCTGGTCCCTGCCGTGCTTCGTGTCTGGTTCTGCTGCGAGCACGACTGCTCCTTTGCGCTTCACGTCCTTGGCCTTGGCCTTCTTCTCTTCTGGGTCAACAGCTGGAAGCTCGAGGAGGGAGAGGCGCCCTTCCTAAGCTCTTGCGCACTTGGTCGCCAGGTTGAATAGCTCCAGAGACGTCCACAGATCCTCGTGGATGGTGAGCTCCTCCTTCATCTTGACGTCACAGACGCCATCAGAGAACGCTGAGATGATGGCCTCATCCGTTACCTTGGGGATCTTGAGGCGAGCGCTATTGAAACGCTAAATGTACTTCTGTAGGGTCTCTCCAGGCAGCTGCTTGCTGCGGCGCAGGTCACCTATGGCCGGGGGGCGGTCGCGAGTGCCTTGGAAGTTGGCGATGAAGCGGCTACGCATCGCGTCCTAAGAGGAGATCGAGCTGGGAGGAAGGTACAGGAGCCAGTTGCGGGAACCATCCTTGAGCGCCATGGGAAACTAGTTTGCCATGACCTTTTCATATCCGTTGGCCGCCTCGATGGCCAGCTCATAGAGCTGCAGGAACTTCGTGGGGTCGGCAGTACCGTCATAGCAAGGAGGCAGGTCCGGCTTGAACTTGCCGGGCCAGGCGACACTACATAGCTCGGTGGTGAAGGCATGGCAACCTGCGGTGGCCACCAGGGCCCTTTGCAGGCGCGCGATTGCTCTTGATTATTCCCGCGCACCGCCGCTAGGGGCAGTGCGGGGTCTTTGTTGGAAATATTCCCTAGAGGCAATAATAAATTGGTTATTATTATATTTCCTTGTTCATGATAATCGTTTATTATCCATGCTATAATTGTATTGATAGGAAACTCAGATACATGTGTGGATACATAGACAACACCATGTCCCTAGTAAGCCTCTAGTTGACTAGCTCGTTGATCAATAGATGGTTACGGTTTCCTGACCATGGACATTGGATGTCGTTGATAACGGGATCACATCATTAGGAGAATGATGTGATGGACAAGACCCAATCCTAAGCCTAGCACAAAGATCGTGTAGTTCGTATGCTAAATCTTTTCTAATGTCAAGTATCATTTCCTTAGACCATGAGATTGTGCAACTCCCAGATACCGTAGGAATGCTTTGGGTGTACCAAACGTCACAACGTAACTGGGTGGCTATAAAGGTGCACTACAGGTATCTCCGAAAGTATCTGTTGGGTTGGCACGAATCGAGACTGGGATTTGTCACTCCGTGTAAACGGAGAGGTATCTCTGGGCCCACTCGGTAGGACATCATCATAATGTGCACAATGTGACCAAGGGGTTGATCACAGGATGATGTGTTACGGAACAAGTAAAGAGACTTGCCGGTAACGAGATTGAACAAGGTGTCGATATACCGACGATCGAATCTCGGGCAAGTAAAATACCATTAGACAAAGGGAATTGTATACGGGATCGATTGAGTCCTTGACATCGTGGTTCATCCGATGAGATCATCATGGAACATGTGGGAGCCAACATGGGTATCCAGATCCCGCTGTTGGTTATTGACCGGAGAACGTCTCGGTCATGTCTACATGTCTCCCGAACCCGTAGGGTCTACACACTTAAGGTTCGATGACGCTAGGGTTATAAAGGAAGTTTGTATGTGGTTACCGAATGTTGTTCGGAGTCCCGGATGAGATCCCGAACGTCATGAGGAGTTCCGGAATGGTCCAGAGGTAAAGATTTATATATGGGAAGTCCTGTTTTGGTCACCGGAAAAGTTTCGGGTTTTTTCGGTAACGTACCGGGACCACCGGGAGGGTCCCGGGGGTCCACCAAGTGGGACCACCAACCCTGGAGGGCTGCATGGGCCATGTGTGGGAGGGAACCAGCCCCAGGTGGGCTGGTGCGCCCCCCACAAGGGGCCCAAGGCGCAGGGGAGAGTGGGAGGGGGCAAACCCTAGGGCAGATGGGCTCTAGGCCCACCCCAGGCGCGCCTCCCCTCTCTCCCCCTCTGGCCACCACCCAGATGGGATCTGGGGGCTGCCGCCACCCCTGGGGAGGGAACCCTAGAGGGGGCGCAGCCCCTCCCCTCCCCCTATAAATACTTGAGGTCTGGGGGCTGCCCAACACACGAGAATCTCTCCCTCTTGGTGCAGCCCTACCTCTCTCCCTTCTCCTCTCCCGCGGTGCTTGGCGAAGCCCTGCAGGATAGCCACGCTCCTCCAACACCACCACGCCGTTGTGCTGCTGCTGGATGGAGTCTTCCTCAACCTCTCCCTCTCTCCTTGCTGGATCAAGGCATGGGAGACGTCACCGGGCTGTACGTGTGTTGAACGCGGAGGTGCCGTCCGTTCCGCACTAGGATCTCCGGTGATTTGGATCATGACGAGTACGACTCCTTCAACCCCGTTCTCATGAACGCTTCCGCTTAGCAATCTACAAGGGTATGTAGATGCACTCTCCTTCCCTCGTTGCTGGTTTCTCCATAGATAGATCTTGGTGACACGTTGGAAAATTTTGAATTTCTGCTACGTTCCCCAACAGTGGCATCATGAGCTAGGTCTATTGCGTAGATTCTTTGCACGAGTAGAACACAAAGTAGTTGTGGGCGTTGATTTTGTTCAATATGCTTACCGTTACTAGTCCAATCTTGTTTCGACGGTATTGTGGGATGAAGCGGCCCGGGCCGACCTTACACATACTCTTACATGAGACAGGTTCCACCGATTGACATGCACTTGGTGCATAAGGTGGCTAGCGGGTGCCAGTCTCTCCCACTTTAGTCGGAACGGATTCGATGAAAAGGGTCCTTATGAAGGGTAAATAGCAATTGACATATCACGTTGTGGTTTTTGCGTAGGTAAGAAACGTTCTTGCTAGAAACCCATAGCAGCCACGTAAAACATGCAAACAACAATTAGAGGACGTCTAACTTGTTTTTGCAGGGTATGCTATGTGATGTGATATGGCCAAGAAGAATGTGATGAATGATATGTGATGTATGAGATTGATCATGTTCGTGTAATAGGAATCACGACTTGCATGTCGATGAGTATGACAACCGGCAGGAGCCATAGGAGTTGTCTTTATTTATTGTATGACCTGCGTGTCATTGAACAACGCCATGTAATTACTTTACTTTATTGCTAACCGTAGCCATAGTAGTAGAAGTAATAAGTTGGCAAGACAACTTCATGGAGACACGATGATGGAGATCATGATGATGGAGATCATGGTGTCATGCCGGTGACGATGATGATCATGGAGCCCCGAAGATGGAGATCAAAAGGAGCAAAATGATATTGGCCATATCATGCCACTATTTGATTGCATGTGATGTTTATCATGTTTATGCATCTTGTTTACTTAGAACGACGGTAGTAAATAAGATGATCCCTTACAAAAATTTCAAGAAGTGTTCTCCCCTAACTGTGCATCGTTGCTAAAGTTCGTCGCTTCTAAGCACCACGTGATGATCGGGTGTGATGGATTCTTACGTTCACATACAACGGGTGTAAGACAGATTTACACACGCGAAACACTTAGGGTTAACTTGACGAGCCTAGCATGTACAGACATGGCCTCGGAACACAGAGACCGAAAGGTCAAGCATGAGTCGTATAGTAGATACGATCAACATGAAGATGTTCACTGATGATGACTAGTCCGTCTCACGTGATGATCGGACACGGCCTAGTTGACTCGGATCATGTAATCACTTAGATGACCAGAGGGATGTCTATCTGAGTGGGAGTTCATAAGATGAACTTAATTATCCTGAACATAGTCAAAAGATCTTTGCAACTTATGTCGTAAGCTCGCGCTTTAGTTCCACTGTTTAGATATGTTCCTAGAGAAAATATAGTTGAAAGTTGACAGTAGCGATTATGCGGACAGTAGAAAGCTTATGTCCTTAATGCACCACTCAGTGTGCTGAACCCCAAACGTCGTTTGTGGATGTTACGAACATCAGACATGCACGTTTTGATAACTACGTGATAGTTCAGTTAAACGGTTTAGAGTTGAGGCACCAAAGATGTTTTCGAAACGTCGCGGAACATATGAGATGTTTCGAGGGCTGAAATTGAGATTTCAGGCTCGTGCTCACGTCAAGAGGTATCAGACCTCCAACGATTTTCTTAGCCTGCAAACTAAAGGAGAAAAGCTCAATCGTTGAGCTTGTGCTCAGATTGTCTGAGTGCAACAATCACTTGAATCGAGTGGGAGTCGATCTTCCAGATGAGATAGTGATGTTTCTCCAAAGTCATTGCCACCAAGCTGCTAGAGCTTCGTGATGAGCTATAACATATCAGGGATAGATATGATGATCCTTGAGGTATTCGCGATGTTTGACACCGCGAAAGTAGAAATCAAGAAGGAACATCAATTATTGATGGTTGGCGAAACCACTAGTTTCAAGAAGGGCAAGGGCAAGAAGGGATACTTCATGAAACGGCAAATCAGCTGCTGCTCTAGTGAAGAAACCCAAGGTTGAACCCAAACCCGAGACTAAGTGCTTCTGTAATAAGAGGAACAACCACTGGAGCGGAATTACCCTAGATACTTGGTAGATGAGAAGGCTGGCAAGGTCGATAGAAGTATATTGGATATACATTATGTTAATGTGTACTTTACTAGTACTCCTGGTAGCACCAGGGTATTAGATACCGGTTCGGTTGCTAAGTGTTAGTAACTCGAAATAAAAGCTACGGAATAAACGGAGACTAGCTAAAGGTGAGCTGACGATATGTGTTGGAAGTGTTTCCAAGGTTGATGTGATCAAGCATTGCACGCTCCCTCTACCATCGAGATTTGGTGTTTGCGTTGAGCATATACATGATTGGATTATGTATATTGCAATACGGTTATTCATTTAAGGAGAATAATGGTTACTCTATTTATTTGAATAATACCTTCAATGGTATTGCACCTAAAGGAATGGTTTATTGAATCTCGATTGTAGTGATACACATTTTCATGCCAAAAAGATATAAGATAGCAATCATAGTACCACTTACTTGTGGCATTGCCATGTAAGTCATATTGGTGTAAAACGCATGAAGAAGCTCCATGTTGATGGATCTTTGGACTCACTCGTTTTTGAAAAGTTTGAGACATGCGAACCATTGGTGTATACGCATGAAGAAACTCCATGCAGATGGATCGTTTGGACTCACTTGATTTTGAATCACTTGAGATATGCAAATCATACCACGTGGGCAAGATGACTAAAAAGCCTCGTTTTTCAGTAAAATGGAACAAGATAGCAACTTGTTGGAAGTAATACATTTTGATGTGTGCAGTCCAATGAGTGCTAAGGCATGCAGTGAATATCGTTATGTTCTTACTTCACAGATGATTCGAGTAGATGTTGAGTATATTTACTTGATGAAACACAAGTCTGAATTATTGAATGGTTCAAGTAATTTCAGAGTGAAGTTGAAGATCATCGTGACAAGAGGATAAAATGTCTATGATATGATCATAGAGATGAGTATCTGAGTTACGAACTTGGCACGCAATTAAGACATTGTGGAAATTGTTTCACAATTAATACCGCCTGGAACACCATAGTTTGATGGTGTGTCCGAACATCATAGTTGCACCCTATTGGATATGGTGCGTACCATGATGTCTCTTATCGAATTACCACTATCGTTTATGGGTTAGGCATTAGAGACAACCACATTCACTTTAGATAGGGCACCACGTAATTCTGTTGAGATGACACCGTATGAACTATGGTTTAGAGAAACCTAAGCTGTCATTTCTTAAAGGTTTGGGGCTGCGACGCTTATGTGAAAAAAGTTTCAGGTTGATAAGCTCGAACCCAAAGCGGATAAAATGCATCTTCATAGGACACCCAAAACAGTTGGGTATACCTCCTAATTCAGATCCGAAAGCAATTGGGATTGTTTCTTGAATCAGGTCCTTTCTCGAGGAAAAGTTTGTCTCGAAAAGTTGAGTGGGAGGATGGTGGAGACTTGATATGGTTATTGAACCATCACTACAACTAGTGTGTAGCAGGGCCTAGGAAGTTGTTCCTGTGGCACCTACACCAATTGAAGTATAAGCTTATGATAGTGATCATGAAACTTCGGATCAAGTCACTACCGTACCTCGTAGGGTGACAAGGATGTGTACTGCTTCAGAGTGGTACAGTAATCCTGTCTTGAAGGTCATGTTGCTAGACAACAATGAACCTACGAGCTATGGAGAAGCAATGGTGGGCCCAAATTCTGACAAATGGTTAGAAGCCATGAAATCCGAGATAGGATCCATGTATCAGAACAAAGCATGGACTTTGGTGGACTTGCCCAATGATCGGCAAGCCATTGAGATAAATGGATCTTTAAGAAGAAGACGGACGTGGACGGTGATGTCACCGTCTATGAAGCTCGACTTGTGGCGAACAGTTTTTTCACAAGTTCAAGGAGTTGACTACGATGAGATTTTCTCATCCGTGGTGATTCTTAAGTCCGTCGGAATCATGTTAGCATTAGCTGCATTTATGAAATCTGGCAGATGGATGTCAAAACAAGTTTCCTTACCAGTCTTCGTAAGGAAAGGTTGTATGTGATACAATCCAAAAGTTTTTGTCGATCCTAATGATGCTAAAAGGTATGCTGGCTCCAGTGATCCTTCTAAGGACTGGAGTAAGCATCTCGGAGTTGGAATGTACGTTTTGATGAGATGATCAAAGATTTTGGGTTTATACAAAAGTTTATGAGAAACTTGTATTTCCAAAGAAGTGAGTGGGAGCACTATAGAATTTCTGATGAGTATATGTTATTGACATATTGTTGATCAGAAATGATGTAGAATTTCCGGAAAGCATATAGGGTAATTTAAAAAGTGTTTTTCAATGGAAAACCTGGATTAGGCTACTTGAACAATAAGCATCAAGATGTATAAGATAGATCAAAATGCTTAATAATACTTTCAAATGAGCACGTACCTTGACATGATCTTAAAGGTGTTCAAGATGGATCAGTCAAAGAAGGAGTTCTTGCTTGAGATGTAAGGTATGAAGTTAAGACTTAAAGCTCGACCACGGCAGAAAAGAGAGAAAGGACGAAGGTCGTCCCCTATGCTTCAGACGTAGGCTCTATAGTATGCTATGCTGTGTACCGCACCGGAAGTGTGCCTTGCCATGAGTTAGTCAAGGGGTACAAGAATGATCCAGGAATGGATCATTGGACAGCGGTCAAAATTTTCCTTGGAGTAAATAAGGACATGTTTCTCGATTATGGAGGTGATAAAGAGTTCGGCGTAAAGGGTTACGTCGATGCAAGCTTTAACACCTATCCGAGTGACTCTGAGTAGCAAACCGGATACGTATAGTGGAGCAACCATTTGGAATAGCTCCAAGTGGAGCGTGGAAGCAGCGTTTACAATATGACCTAGAGATTTGCGAAGTACATACGGATCTGAATGTTGCAGACCCGTTGACTAAAACCTCTCTCACAAGCAAAACATGATCAAAACCCCAGAAATCACTGAGTCTTAATCACATGATGATGTGAACTAGTTTAATGACACTAGTAAACTCTTTGGATGTTGGTCACATGGTGATGTGACCTGTGAATGTTAATCACATGGCGATGTGAACTAGATTATTGACTCTAGTGCAAGTGGGAGACTGTTGGAAATATGCCCTAGAGGCAATAATAAATTGGTTATTATTATATTTCCTTGTTCATGATAATCGTTTATTATCCATGCTATAATTGTATTGATAGGAAACTCAGATACATGTGTGGATACATAGACAACACCATGTCCCTAGTAAGCCTCTAGTTGACTAGCTCGTTGATCAATAGATGGTTACGGTTTCCTGACCATGGACATTGGATGTCGTTGATAACGGGATCACATCATTAGGAGAATGATGTGATGGACAAGACCCAATCCTAAGCCTAGCACAAAGATCGTGTAGTTCGTATGCTAAAGCTTTTCTAATGTCAAGTATCATTTCCTTAGACCATGAGATTGTGCAAATCCCGGATACCGTAGGAATGCTTTGGGTGTACCAAACGTCACAACGTAACTGGGTGGCTATAAAGGTGCACTACAGGTATCTCCGAAAGTATCTGTTGGGTTGACACGAATCGAGACTGGGATTTGTCACTCCGTGTAAACGGAGAGGTATCTCTGGGCCCACTCGGTAGGACATCATCATAATGTGCACAATGTGACCAAGGGGTTGATCACGGGATGATGTGTTACGGAACGAGTAAAGAGACTTGCCGGTAACGAGATTGAACAAGGTATCGGTATACCGACGATCGAATCTCGGGCAAGTAAAATACCGTTAGACAAAGGGAATTGTATACGGGATCGATTGAGTCCTTGACATCGTGGTTAATCCGATGAGATCATCGTGGAACATGTGGGATCCAACATGGGTATCCATATCCCGCTATTGGTTATTGACCGAGGAACGTCTCGGTCATGTCTACATGTCTCCCGAACCCGTAGGGTCTACACACTTAAGGTTTGATGACGCTAGGGTTATAAAGGAAGTTTGTATGTGGTTACCGAATGTTGTTTGGAGTC
The DNA here is from genome assembly GCA_963921465.1 of Triticum timopheevii. NCBI lineage: Eukaryota > Viridiplantae > Streptophyta > Magnoliopsida > Poales > Poaceae > Triticum > Triticum timopheevii. The sequence goes on along the minus strand of OY997266.1, from coordinate 339,333,942 downwards.
CCGGATGAGATCCCGGACGTCACGAGGAGTTCCGGAATGGTCCGGAGGTAAAGATTTATATATGGGAAGTCCTGTTTTGGTCACCGGAAAAGTTTCGGGTTTTTTCGGTAACGTACCGGGACCACCGGGAGGGTCCCGGGGGTCCACCATGTGGGGCCACCAACCCTGGAGGGCTGCATGGGCCATGTGTGGGAGGGAACCAGCCCCAGGTGGGCTGGTGCGCCCCCCACAAGGGGCCCAAGGCGCAGGGGAGAGTGGGAGGGGGCAAACCCTAGGGCAGATGGGCCCTAAGGCCCACCCCAGGCGCGCCTCCCCTCTCTCCCCCTCTGGCCGCCACCCAGATGGGATCTGGGGGCTGCCGCCACCCCTGGGGAGGGAACCCTAGAGGGGGCGCAGCCCCCTCCCCTCCCCCTATAAATACTTGAGGTCTGGGGGCTGCCCAACACACGAGAATCTCTCCCTCTTGGTGCAGCCCTACCTCTCTCCCTTCTCCTCTCCCGCGGTGCTTGGCGAAGCCCTGCAGGATAGCCACGCTCCTCCAACACCACCACGCCGTTGTGCTGCTGCTGGACGGAGTCTTCCTCAACCTCTCCCTCTCTCCTTGCTGGATCAAGGCGTGGGAGACGTCACCGGGCTGTACGTGTGTTGAACGCGGAGGTGCCGTCCGTTCGGCACTAGAATCTTCGGTGATTTGGATCATGACGAGTACGACTCCTTCAACCCCGTTCTCATGAACGCTTCCGCTTAGCAATCTACAAGGGTATGTAGATGCACACTCCTTCCCTCGTTGCTGGTTTCTCCATAGATAGATCTTGGTGACACGTAGGAAAATTTTGAATTTCTGCTACGTTCCCCAACAGTCTTGACGTGCTGGCACAGGGATGCGGTTTTGTCGTGCCGGAGTAGGGAGCATGTGAGCGCCTTCTTATGGCTGAGGGATTTCTTGGCAGCTTCTTTCTTGCCGCGTGGGTGCCGTACACGGTGGGTCACGTCCAGGGGCGGCGCGCCTTGGAGCTAGGGCACCTTCTTGGGGAGGAGGTGGCATAGGCGCTCCTTGAGCCGCGTCACCAATGCATGATGGAGGGCGAGGCAGCGAGAGGGACGGCGTGGGAGAGCGCCCTGCGGCGCTGACGAGCTCGGTGATGCGAGTGAGCCACTCCTCGTAGAGGTCGTCGACGGGGCGTTAATGCAGGAGCTCATGCGCCAGGAGCAACGCAGCCTGCGCGTCCGTGGGGGCGCGACGAGCTTGAGACGATGAACCAGTTGGGCCTAGCGACAAAGTGGCGGTGCAGCCTACCCGCCGCACCGAGGGGTGCAGCGAAGATGCTTGCTGCTCATTCCCCGTCGGGACGGTGGCGGTGTTGGCGGCAGGCGACGGAGAACGATGAGGAGGCCCACCGACGGGAGCCGTCTGGGCGACTCGGGCAGCGAGAGCAGCCCGATGCTCGGCGCGAACTCGGTGAGAGTCTGCCATGGATGCGACAAAGCGATGGGATGCAGATTAGCGGAAGGAAGATTCCGGCGACCCCCTACCTGGCGCGCCAAATGTCAGATTTCGTGTTCCGGCAAAACCCTTAAGGTTCGAACTCTGGGGTGCGCACGAAGATCTTCTCCCTACCGAAACACGCGCGGAGCCTCGCCGCGATTCTAAGCTAGCACGATGAACAACGCAAGAGACACAAGGTTTATACTGGTTCGGGCCATAGTTGTGGTGTAATACCCTAATCCAGTGTGGTGTGGTGGATTTCCTCTTGGGTTGATGATGGATAGTACAGAGGAAGAACAACCTCGCGAGGAGAGGTGTTCTTGTGGTGGAATGCGGATGAACCTAACTTTGGGTCCGCTCTCTTGTCTGTTTCTCAGATGATCCTTCTACTGTGGTGGCTATCTCTATTTATAGAGGTCCTGGTCCTCTTCCCAAATGTTGAGTGGGAAGGGAGCCAACAATGGTCATTTTGAAAGGGGATAGCTAGTACAAACTATCCTGACTAAAGGTGGTCTTCGACTGCCAAAGGCACTGGTGATGACGCCGACTTGGGCTCCACGGTGACCTCCGTCCTGCTGGTCTTGGTCTCGTTGCAGCGATATGGAAACCTTTGCCTGATGCCTCGGTACTCCGCGCCTGCGCTTGCCCCATTTGCACCAAAGAGGAAACAAGGACACTGCGCAGGCTGGCACCCGCCTGGTCTTGATCTTCATGGCTTGCGTCATGAGCACCTCGCGAGGTACCCCTCGCCTTGATCTCTTCGCCTCCTCGCGAGCCTGCCTGGTTAGGCTGCCCCTGAGGAGGCCTTGTGTCGTCTGCCCCGCAAGGCTTGGCCCCTCGCGAGGGTCTTGAACTTGGGTTGATGAAGACGGGCCGTACTAGGCCATTGCTGAGCCACGCTGCTGGCCGCAGGAAGGCAAGTCTGGGCACCCCCGTTCCCAGAACACCGACAGCATCGGCCACAATGGTGGCCTTACCCGGGTGATAATTAATGCCAAGGTCATAGTCCTTGACTAACTCAAGCCATCTGCGTTGGCGGAGATTCAAATCTGGCGGAGTGAATATTATACTTGAGGATTTTGTGGTCGGTAAAGATTTGGCACCTTTTTCCAATGAGATAGTGCCTCCAGATTTTTAGAGCATGAACCACCACGGCCAATTCCAGATCATGAGTAGGACAGTTACCTTCGTGGAGTCGCAGCTGACGAGAGGCATAAGCTACTACCTTGCCATCTTGCATAAGTACGCATCCAAGACCCTGTCTGGAAGCATCACAATATACCTCAAAGTTGTGGTAGATGTCTAGAAGTGTCAACACAGGGGCTGAGGTCAATCTGATTTTCAGCTCGCTGAAACTTTTCTCACAATCCTCAGTCCATTCAAATTTCTTATCCTTTTTTAGAAGCTCTGTCATTGGCTTGGCAATTTTAGAGAAACGTTCAATGAACCAGCGATTGTATCCGGCTAATCCAAGGAAACTCCGGATTTGACACACTGTTGTGGGTGCCAACCAATCAAGTATGTCTTTTACTTTGCTTGGATCCACGGCTATACCTTCCATGGATAGTATGTGCCCAACAAATCCAACTTGCTTGAGCCAAAACTCACATTTACTGAACTTGGCATACAGTTGATGGTCATGGAGTCTTTGTAAGACCGCTCGGAGGTGTCCTTTGTGCTCGTCTTCACTTGTTGAGTATATGAGAATATCATTGATAAAACTACCACAAATTTGTCGAGGAAATCCATGAATACTTTATTCATCATATGCATGAAGAAAGCAGGGGCATTGGTGAGGCCGAAGGACATAACAGTATATTCATAAAGACCGTACCGGGTAGTGAATGTGGTCTTAGGAATATCTTCCTTTTTAGTCTTGAGTTGGTGGTATCCGGTCCTCAAATCAATCTTGGAGAATACTTTGGCCCCACTGAGTTGATCAAATAAGTCATCAATCCTAGGCAGTGGATATTTGTTTTTGATGGTGAAAACATTCAGCTGACGGTAATGTACACACATACGGAGACTTCCATCTTTCTTATCCATGAAAGTAGCAGGTGATACCCATGGCGAGGAACTGGGACGGATATAACCTTTATGGAGCATCTCATCAAGTTGTTTCTTTAGCTCCACTAATTCTGATGACAACATTCGATAATACTTCTTGTATAACGGTGTTGTTCCGGGCACAAGATCGATTGTAAACTCGAGCTCTCAGTCTGGTGGCATGCCTGGCAGCTCTTCTGGGAATACATCGGGAAACTCACTGACTACAGGAATTAATTCCAACTCAGCGACAACAGCAAAAACCATTTCTTTCTTTGGTATGCTCCTGCGGGCATCGAATTTTGTAGCTTGCCCTTTTGGACTAGTCAAGGTGACTTCTCGAGTTGCATAGTTAATACAGACTTGGTATTGTGTCAACCGATTCATTCCCAAAATGATGTCCAGCTTAACAGACTCAATGACTATCAAGGAAGCAGGAAAGTGGACTCCGTTGATATTTATTTCCATATCACGGCAGACCAGATTGCTTCTGAGCAAAGATCCCGGGGATTGTACCAGCATATTCTTTCTCAAAATCGAACAAGGAAATTTGTTTTGGGCAACAAAACTCCGCGAAATAAAAGAGTGGGAAGCCCCAGAGTCAAATAAAATCACGGCAGGTATGCTATTATCTGAAAACATACCAATGACGACTTCGGGGTTCTCTTGGTCTTCATCTGCGGAGAGGGCGTGGACTTGGCCAGTGATGTTTTCCTGGACAGGGTATGCCCCAATATAATTGACTTGCGGCCTGAATGGAGAGTTATTCCTGCCGCCCTTGGGACACTGTCTGGCGTAATGTCCGGTTTGCCCACAACTGAAACAGGAATAGTTGCGCTGGCATTCTTCTTGCACCGGGTTGGTTACGACATTCTTGACTTGTGTGGGGGCCTTGTTGATATTCTGCTGCCAACTGGGCTTGTACTCTACTTGCGGTTGCTGCCAGGTACGAGCCTTTTGCATAGGCTGAACCTCCTTCCTTGGTTCAAATTTGTGCTTGTGATCATTATTTGAAGTCTTGTTGTCATGTATCAGCTTGTGCTCCCTCTCAGCAATGAGGGCCTTGTTTACCAGAGTTTGGAAATCGGTGAAATCAAACATGCTGAGGGTGCATTGAAGATGTTGATTTAGTCCTCCAAGAAAACGGTCAATCTTCCTTTCTTCGGTGGCCACATCATGAAGAGAATAGAGGTCCAAAAGATTGACCTTATTCAAATATTCACTCACAGACTGACTCCCTTGGAGGAGCGCGAGGAACTCACGCTGCTTGACCTTCATAACTCCAGCAGGAATATGATATTTACGGAACCGATCCTTGAATTTTACCCAAGTGATTTCTTCATCGGCAGGCCACATAGCTTTTTCATTTTCCCACCATATTGTAGCAGCGCCTTCAAGGTAATGGGTTGCAATGGGACTTTGTCATTTCTATCAGTATGGGTAATCTCAAGTTTCTTCTCGATAGTTCGCAACCAGTCGTCTGCATCCAATGGATCAATAACCTGACTAAAATTGGGAGGGTTGGTTCTCTGAAAGTCTGACAGTTTGGAGTGATGACTGTTCTGATTTCCATTCTGTCCAACCATAGCTTGCACACTTCTCAACATTTCAAGCAGATCATTATTTCGCCTTTCTTCAAACATACGGAGAATTTGTTCGGTGGAGGGTGGATTTGGCGGTGGAGGCGGTGGTGGAATGTACGGCTCGGGGGAGTGTCCTGCCTGTCGTGCGGAACGACGAACAGGGGTATCCTCATGAGCGTCTCTACTGCTGCCTCCCCACGTCATCCTATTGTTTTTCCCAAGACAACACGATCGTGATGAGCAACATCCAAAAAGAAACACAGTGGGGAAAAGTCAGCGACAAAAGCCCGAAAGAAAGCTAAAGTCCGAAGGAAACCCATCAAATAAGAGAAAGTCCAACATAATTATACATAGACCCATACATAAATGACACAACAAGTTCAACTACTCTCATACATCGAACGGAACATCATGACTCGTACGACTACGTCCGTACATCAACTTGATAACTGCGATTACTCGAGCGCTCTAATGCTCTGCTGGTGCTGCAGTGTCCTCTCCTGAAGCGGACTCAGATCCTGAACTGATTGCGTTAACCGCGACCTCCAGGTTAAATGTAACACGATGACGCTGACTCGAGGCTCTCCCTTAGGAGCAGGTGCAGGGTGAAGCTGAAGCATCGGGGCTACAGGGGTGGCGAGAAGAGAAACCCACTCTGCAGGAGCACTAATAGGGTTCACAATCGAGGTTCCCGAGCTACTCGGGGGAGCAATTGGTGAAACTGGTGAGCTAGAAATGGATGGATGATAAGGGGTAAATCCCATAGAAGATGGAGTAGTGACAGCTCTAGTAGCGGCTACAGCAACACGAGCACGAGTCAGCTCTCGAGCCAGCTCATGGATCAGCAGGTAGCTAGCAGTAATGTATCGATAAAGGTGGCTAGCAGTACTATCGGGCTTCGGATCAATGGTAGGAAACGGACACGACCATTGTCGTGCAGGGAGGGATAGTAGTAGAATCCTGGATGGTTCTGCATTCAGACCTTGTTATAGCGTAGCTCGACGAGGACCTCAAATGCAGCGAACTGGACAGCCTGAGAAGCGGTAGAAGCGTAACCGCTCCTGGAAGTGCGAGTGTAAGAGGTCAAAGATGAACTGGTGCGCAAAGCAACCACAGCGTGATACTCATACACTGAATCTAACAGACGCTCCCAGTACACACGATAGGCTGGGTCGTCACCATGAGGATACAGTCGACGCTACACGTTGCGAAGGAGATGCGGCGACGTGTACGGCATCAGCTGCAACTGGCACGGATACAGCACCGGGGCCATCTACACTCACAACCATTAGTAGGTTAGAAATAAAATAACCAAGTGCATGCAAAGCAACAACCAGCTAGAAAATACTGTCGTCGCCTAACTTTTACGCTAACTAACATCCAGTAACGTGGCAGGAGTCTAGCGTGTCCTACAGTCAGCGCGGCTCTGATACCAAGAGTTGTGGCACTCCGGCTCAGAGCAACCGGTTTACATTGCATTGCCAGCCCAGAGACCATGTCTTCTGGCAACACACAACATCTTGGTACAGAATACAACCGCTTTATTGATGCTAGAGGAACATATTTCATATTACAACAAGTTAGGAGGCCAAAGCGGCACACACGGTGTGGCTGAACAATATGTACATTATTTAATGAACATAAGGGGGCCTCGATCATGACGACTACGCGGCAGTGGAACGATGACGAAGCGGGACTCCATAGCACAGGGACACCGATTGAACACGATCTAGACTCGAACAACACTCCGTTCCAATGAACCTTTCCTGAAATCTGGCATGACACGCCAGGTCAGTACATTGAATGTACTTGCAAGCTCACAACAAGCATAAACATAATGACAACCAATATCATGATATTAACCAATTTAATCATCAATGCAAGATCATGCTATGAATGCAGTGAATCAAATCTCATGCCTCCAGTCCCACGGACTTGCTTACCAACGGGTTACCACGTAACCAAATGGTGATCTTTCTTGGATCACAAATGGACCAACATCTTGGTCATCAACATCGACATGATTTATCAACCATCATCTTTTCAACAGTGCCATGTTATTTTAGTGTGCAATATTTATTTAAAACGTTGACCCATGGTGTGACCTACTTTCAAGCGTGTCCGTAACCGTGGACTCGGCTATCGATAGGTTTAATACACTCTGCAGAGCTAGCGCACTGTACCCACACCAAGGAACCCATGGCCTCGCACTCCCATTCGGGTGGACCAATGGCATTCCAACAAAACCCCTCCATTGCCACGACACTCTCCCGGCACTCCGACTAACTCCCCACTGGGCTAAGTCATGGGTGGCCCCGTGTCTACCCCAGACACCAACTGCCACCGTCATGGCAAAACGGTCCCAAACGGGGACAAGGTACCATAACAACATTAACAGGTACACAAGGTTATGTCTGCTTACCGGGCCAGGGTACCGCACGCCCATAACCTTCGCTCGTTGGAGGTACCAACCAGAGGCATGACAACGGACCGAATAAAGGCCTTCCCATAAAGGCAAATGTGGTTGCGCTGGGAAAAACTCGATTCAGTGGCACCATGACCCGATCAACGATATGTTCAAGTTGATTTATTATCAGGTTCAACTTAAGATAAAAATGACCAGTGTCATGACATGCCATGCAAATGCACTCATATAACATGCTTTACTAGTCATCAGAATCATACCGGGTCAACTTATATCAAGCACTAAACAGTTCAGAACCTCATAGCACTTTTCTGGTCATGTTTATGCAGTAACTAATCATGGCAAAAACTTAGCATAATCATTTTCTTTACTCAAGAAAATATTCTTTAAACTAGTCCCCTTATAAGCATTTTATTTCTCCATAGACTATCATTACTTATAAACACTTAAATCCAACTTAGTTAATTATTAACTTTCTGAAAATCAACATACCCACATGGATAAGCTTGCAACAGAAAGAAAATAATTATTTAACTAGGTGATTTAAATGCATGAACAAATTTATCCATTCAAGTTGAAAAATAAATCACAAATATTGCAATGACACCATGAAAATGTTGTTGTGGCTTGCCTTAGTGCAGATGAGGGTCACACTCTTCCTGGTGATCCTCAAGACAAGCTCCACCTTCCGAACACAATTATAAAAACAAAAAGAAAACATCAAGAACCCTTCTGAAATTTACCAGAAAATCTAGGTAGCAGGGAAAACTCCCATCTTTGGTGTGCTGCTAGAGATTTTCATACAGAACCCAATGCAAAAAGAAACAATTCATTTGGACTTATGGTTAAAAAGTTGTGGCTGTTTGAAGTGTTCTGGAATTATTTAAATTTTGAATTTAAATAAACAGATCTGGGGGGATGACGTCGAAGGCGTAAACCCCGTGGGGCGCCTCCACTCGTACCGCTTCGTGCGTGTACAGAGTGGCTGACTAGCAGGCCCCGCTAGTCAGGTGAGAGGGAGGGGGAGGAAGAGACAGAGGGCGGCGGGGCTCCGCTGGAGCACACGCCGGCGAGGAGGGCTGCTTGGCAAAAGCTGGAGGGAGGGATCGAAAGAGGGGACGGAGGCGCACCTGCCCATACCCGTAGGTTAGCTAGGGGTGGTCGAACGGCATCGGAAATGGCCTCTCCAGCGGCGACAGCAGGCAGAGTTCGCCGGAGTTGAAGACGACGGCGACTAGAGGCAGCACCGGGGGCTCCAACCAGGCAGAACGGCACCACCGAGGCACGGCGGAGGCCCTGGAAGGGTCTCCTGAGCTTGGGAGGGGCTGGAGTGGTGCAGACGGACAGAGGGGATTGCCGGTGAGCTTGAGCTTGGGGACGACGGCCCGAGGCCTGCCCGGCCGGGCCACGGCTTTCTACAGGTTTGCGGAGTGTGTGTGAGGAGTGGATGATGCTCGAGGAGGCTGGGGAGAGCTCTATTTATAGCCGAGCGATGAGAGGTGCTCGGGCTCCGCTGGAGGATGCCTGGACGCTGCGCCCGACGACGAGCGGCATTAGTGAGAGAGGGGGAAGGTGATGCAACTCACGTGGGAACTGTGGGCGCGCGGAGACGAGCACATGAGCGAGGAGAAGGCGACGAACACAGTGCGCAGCACACTGTTGGGTTGGCCGGACCGCGCCCATGCTCGCTGCAGCAAGCTCCAGCATCGGCGAGTGCCAGGGTGAAGTTAATGGCCTTGGGACGGTGATGGTGGCGGGGTTTGGCAAGGTTTGGCAAGCGGGGAAGCGATCACGCGAGCAACAGAGGCTCGGGCACGATGCAAAGCGTGTTGGTTGCATGCCAGCAGGCTTGGTCGAACGCGGTCACCGTGTGAACTCTGACCTTAGGCTGAGCTAAGCCTAAACTTCATGTTTGGCGTGTTGCCCGTGGTAGATTTAGAGGTTACCACACTTTGGTTTGAGCTCAGACGCAGTGAACATGATTTTTACTTCACTGCAAGTTACTGGACAGTAACTTTGAGAGCTTGTTGTGGTTAAACGGCTGGGAGTTGGGAGCTGTGCTTTGGTGGTTAGCAATGAGTTAGGAGGGTAGTGATGCACAAGAAAATGCAGCACCAATGGAGCAAGTAAAATGGTAGTTGCTGTAGAAACTACCATTTCTGTCCAGAACAGGAAATAGTTTCTGTAGCAAAAATATTCCAAAAAGCGGTGAGATATTTTTGCTCAGGGAGGTGCCCTAGGGTTCAAAGGACCTTTGTGAATTTTCTCAGATTTTTGTGGGCAATAAAAATAGGGGTGGCTTTGGAGCACAAGCTTCTGTTTAGGGTTTTTGAGAGGAAAATGAATATTTTTCATTAAAGAAAAATATCCATGACATTATTTTGAAGTGGAACAGAGAGGAAATAATGGTTTGGAGGAGGAGTGAGCCACTTGGGTGAAAGCCAAGGTGATGCCCAAGTGTTTTAATTCCAATTGAAATGATTCAAACTCAAAATTCAAATCAAAACTCAACTGAAAACTAGAAGAGGAAGGAGGGCAAAAACCAGGCTGTCACACCATCACATCATTCTCCTAATGATGTGATCCCATTATAAAATAACAACTCATGTCCATGGCTTGGAAACCATAGCCATCTTTGATCAACGAGCTAGTCTGGTAGAGGCTTACTAGGGACATGTTGTTGTCTATGTATCCACACATGTATCTGAGTGTCCGATCAATACAATTCTAGGAAGGATAATAAACGATTATCATGAACAAGGAAATAAGATAATAACCAATTTATTATTGCCTCTAGGGCATATTTCCAACAGTCTCCCACTTGCACTAGAGTCAATAATCTAGTTCACATCACCATCTGATTAACACTCATAGTTCACATCGCTATGTGACTAACACCCAAAGAGTTTACTAGAGTCAATAATCTAGTTCACATCACCATGTGATTAACACTTAATGAGTTCTGGGGTTTGATCATGTTATGCTTGTGAGAGAGGTTTTAGTCAACGTGTCTGCAACATTCAGATTCGTGTGTACTTTGCAAATCTTCATGTCATATTGTAGATACTGCTACGACGCTCCACTTGGAGCTATTCCAAATGGCTGCTCCACTATACGTATCCAGTTGGCTACTCAGAGTCATCCAGATTGGTGTTAAAACCTGCATTGACATAATCCTTTACGCCGAACTCTTTATCACCTCCATAACCGAGAATCATTTCCTTATTCCTCTTAGGATAATTTTGACCGATGTCCAGTGATCCACTCCTGGATCACTCCTGTACCCCCTTTCCAGATACGTGGCAAGGCACACATCAGGTGTGGTACATAGCATGGCATACCGTATAGAGCCTCTGGCTAAGGCATAGGGGATGACCTTCGTCCTTTCTATTTCTTCTGCCGTGGTCAAGCTTTGAGTCTTACTCAACTTCACACCTTACCACTTAGGCAAGAACTCCTTCTTTGACTGATCCGTTTTGAACTCCTTCAAAATCATGTCAAGGTATGTGCTCTGTGAAAGTCTTATCAGGCATCTTGATCTATCTCTATAGATCTTGTTGCCCAATATGTAAGTAGCTTTACCCAGATCTTCCTTTGAAAAACTCCTTTCAAACAACCCTTTATGCTTTCCAGAAATTCTACATCCTTTCCGACCAACAATATGTCATCCACATATACTTATCAGAAATGTTGTAGTGCTCCCACTCACTTTCTTGTAAATACAAGTTTCTTCAAAACTTTGTATAAACCCAAACGCTTTGATCACCTCATCAAAGCGAATGTTCCAACTCCGAGATGCTTTCTCTAGTCCATTGAAGGATCGCTAGAGCTTGCATACCTTTTAGCATCCTTAGGATCGACAAAACCATCTGGTTGTATCACATACAACCTTTCCTCATGGGAACCATCAAGGAAACTTTGTTTTGACATCCATCTGCCAGATTTCATAAATGAAAATGCAGAAACTGCTAACATAATTCCAACAGACTTTAGCATCGCTATGAGTGAGAACGTCTCATCATAGTCAACTCCTTGAACTTGTCAGAAACTTCTTTGCGACAAGTCGAGCTTCATAAATGGTGACATTACCACCGACGTCTATCTTCTTCTTAAAGATCCATTTATTCTCAATGGCTTGTCGATCATCGGGCAAGTCCACCAAAGTCCATACTTTGTTCTCATACATGGATCCTATCTCAGATTTCATGGCTCCTAGCCATTTGTTGGAATCTGGGCCCACCATCGCTTCTCCATAGCTCGTAGGTTCACCGTTGTCCAAGAACATGACCTCCAAGACAGTGCTACCGTACCACTCAGAAGTTGTACGTACCCTTGTCGACCTACGAGGTTCGACAGTAACTTGATCCGAAGCTTCATGATCGTCATCATTAGCTTCCTCTTCAACTAAAGTAGGTGCCACAAAAACATCTTTCTGTGTTGCGCTACTCTCTGGTTGAAGTAAAGGTTCAACAACCTCATCAAGTTCTATCTTCCTCCCACTCAATTCTTTCGAGAGAAACTCTTTCTTGAGAAAGGACCCGTTCTTATAGACAAACACTTTACCTTTGGATCTGAGATAGAAGGTATACCCAACCGTCTCTTTTGGGTATCCTATGAAGACGCACTTGTCCGCTTTAGGTTCGAGCTTATCAAGCTGAAGCCTTTTCACATAAGCGTCGCAGCCCCAAACCTTAAGAAACGACAACTTAGGTTTCTTGCCAAACCATAATTCATATGGTGTCACCTCAACAGATCTAGATGGTGCCCTATTTAAATTGAATGTAGTTTTTTCCAATGCATAACCCCAAAACAAGAGTGGCAGATCGCAAAGGGACATCATAGAATGCACCATATCCAATAAGGTACGATTATGATGTTCAGCCACACCATTATACTGTGGTGTTCCAGGTGGTGTCAACTGTGAAACGATTCCACATTGTCTTAAGTGATTGCCAAATTTATAACTCAGATATTCTCCCCTTCGATCGGATCGCAGGAATTTAATTTTCTTGTTACGATGATTCTCAACTTCACTCTGAAATTCTTGAACTTTTCAAACATTCAAGACTTATGCTTCATTAAGTATACATACCCATATCTACTCAAATCACGATGAAGGTGAGAAAGTAGCGATATCCACCATGCGCGTCAACGCTCATCGAACAACACACATTAGTATGTATGATTTCCAACAAGTCAATTGCCCGTTCCATTGTACCAGAAAACGGGGTTTTAGTCATCTTGCCCATAAGGCATGGTTCGCATGTGTCAAGTGATTCGAAATCAAGTGACTCCGAAAGTCCATCAGCATGGAGTTTCTTCATGTGCTTTACACCAATATGACCTAAGCGGCAGTGCCACAAGTATGTGGTACTATCATTATTAACTTTGCATCTTTTGGCATCAATATTATGAACATGTGTATCACTACAATCGAGATTCAATAAACCATTCACCTTGGGTGTATGACCATAGAAGGTATTATTCATGTAAACAGAATAACCATTATTCTCTAATTTAAATGAATAACCGTGTTGCAATAAACACGATATAACCATGTTCATGCCTCAATGCAGGCACCAAATAACATTTATCTAGGTTCAACACTAATCTCGAAGGTAGAGGGAGCATGCGATGGTGATCAGATCAACCGTGGAAACACTTCCAACACACATTGTCATCTCGCCCTTAGCTAGTCTCTGTTTATTCCACAGCTTTTGTTTTCGAGTTACCAATATTAGCAATTGAACCGCTATCTAATACCCAGGTGCTACTAGGAGTACTAGTAAGGTACACATCAATAACATGTATATCAAATATACTTTTGTTGAGGTTGCCATCTTTCTTATCTACCAAGTATTTGGGGTAGTCTCACTATGTCAGATTTCAGGTTCCGGCAGACCCTTGAGGTTCGAACACTGGGGTGCACGCGGAGATCACACCCCAGCCTACACATGTCTCACCGCCTTGCCAGGATCTAAACTACATGAAGAACAACACAAGGGACGCGAGATTTATACTGGTTCAGGCCACCATTGTGGTGTAATACCCTACTCCAGTTTGTGGTGTGGTGGATTGCCTCTAGGCTGATGAGGAATAGTACAAGGGAAGAACAGCCTCGCGAGGGTCTGTTCTTGGTTGGTGCGATAAACTGCTAGGAGGAGTTCAGTCGCCTCTCTCTCTGTCTCTCAGGTGTGTATCTCCTCCCCCTACCCTGTGGGTGGCTAGTCCTATTTATAGGCGAAGGACCCGGGCCTCTTCCCAAATATTGAGAGGGAAGGGCGCCAACAATTGGCCATTTTGAAGGGGAACATCTAGTACACTTATCCTGACTAAAGTTGGTCCTCGCCTGCCAAAGATCCTGAGGATGACGCTGGCTTGGGCTCCACGATGACCTCCATTCTGCCGTCCTGCTGGTCTTGGTCTTGTTGCACCGAAATGGTTGCCTTTGCTTGATACCCTTTCCTGCGCTTGCCCCCTTTGCACCAAAGGGGAAACAAGGACTCTGCGCAGGCCGGCACCCGCCTGGCGCCCGCTGGACCTTGGTCTTCATGGCTTGCGTCACGGGCACCTCGTGAGGTACCCCGCCTTGATCTCTCCGCCTCCTCGCGAGCCAGACTGACGAGGCCGTGCCTGAGGAAGCCTCCTGTAATCCGCCCCATGAGGCTTGGCCCCTCGCGAGGGTCTTGAGCATGTGTTGATGAAGATGGGCCGTACTGGGCCACTCCTTGAGCCACGCCGCAGGCCGCAGGCAGGCAAGTCTGGGTACCCCCGTTCCCAGAACGCCGACAGTAGCCCCCGGGCCCAAGGCGCGCTTGGACTTGGCTTAGCAAATAAGCGAAGAGGCAAGTGCGAAGCGCCGCGGGCCCCAATAGCCTACGGCCTTGGGCGCCGCGTGGCGGTTGATTGGACGTGGGCGTCCTTGTTCCCCCACACCTCCTTATTTTGCGCTCGGCTAGGCGAACCCGCTGTTGCACACAGTCTCCCATCTTCTCGCTGCCCGCGTGCCTCCTGCTCTTCCTTCTCTCGAGCTCCAGCTTCCGCTTCCAATCCAATCTCGCATCCTCTCCCTTACTGTCGCCATGGCTCCGACGAAGAAGGAGCAAGGGCCAAAGCCTGTGCCCTCGCCCCGCACGTTGCCGTCGGTGGCTCCTGTTGTCGACCAATTGATCATACTCTACCGGGAAGGCTCGGACAAGGTCAGCTCCGCCGTCGCCACCATCTTCAACGAGTGCGGGAGGACCATGGTCTGGCCCGCGTCTCACTTCTCCATTGATAGAACAGTCACCGAGGTCCGGTACTTCGCCGACGCTCTGTGGGCGGGACTGGTTCCCCCCTTTTCCGATTTCTTCAACGCAGTGCTTTCTCATTACCAGATCCATATGATGCATTTGGGTCCCGAATCCATTACTCTTCTTGCCGTCTTCGCCTTTGTCTGCGAGGGGATGATGGGCATTCCTCCTTCAGTTGCCTTGCTGCACCACTTCTTCTCTCTGCATCTCAGCGATCCCACCCAATGCTCGGGGTGAGTGCGCTTCCTTGCCTCACCAGAAACAGCGGCTTCGGGAATCGATTTCAGCCTTCCTCCGCCCACGACCGCGTTCCGTGAGCGGTGGCTGTACGTGGATGCCGGGGTGCCCAGCCCCCTACTTTCAGAGTGAACCGTGCCCGCTATCCCCAATTCGGGGTGGGGCCAAGAGACGCTCACGAGCCCCCGGCTCGTCTTCGTCTGGCATCGCTTCGCGTACTTGAGGGCGCTCGGTGTGACGGCACCCAAGGTGGTGAAGGAGTTCCTCCTGTGCTTCATTGCCCCTCTCCAGCGTCATTCCCGCCAGATGTGGGCCTTCGAGGGACGCTAAGACCGCATGAGGCTTCAAGAGGAAGATCTGACGCCTGAAGTGCTGAGGACGGTTCTCATGATCCTGACTGGGGACCCTTCCCCTGGAAGCATCTGGCATGGGGGCGCCCTGCTGTACCTTTGCTCAAACAGGGGTGATTTTGTGAAGCAGATGCCCAGCTTCGACGAATGGGGGTTGCGCCCTGCAGGCCTCAGGGGACCTCGCGAGAATCCAGTTGTGGTGGTTGCCCTTCCGGTTGCCCAAGACGGTCCTTCCTCGAGTGGTTGAGCTGGGAGGCAAAGGGCGTCGGGGGCTGAGGGGGCCACCGTCGGGACAATGACCCCACGCGGTACTCCTGAGGCGGCAGCTCCTGAAACCCGCCCTGCGGCGGCTGAAGGTGCCGAGCTGCGGCCCGCGGCCCCCGTGGCGGAGGCCCCTGAGGCCCCGGCCACCCTTCACGGTGCGGCGTCCAGCGGCGTGCGCCAGGATGATGTCCCCAACGCCGGTCACCTTGGCGCTTCTTCCTCGTCGCAGGCTGACCCCTGCGCCGAGCTTCTGGGTCGCTTCCATGTGGACTTCGAGGCTCTCCGAAAGAGAAGGGAGTCCTTGGGTGATGATTACCCTTGTCGCCTATTGAAGCGCAGGAAGGACTTCGCCACCGATGAGTAAGTTTTTCCCTTTCTCAGTTCCTTATTTTCCTGCTGCTTTTGCTGATCATTGCCCTGCAGGGCCCTTCCTGCCGAGTTCACGGAGATGGCCAAGGAGCCATCCCTCCAGGCCTCGCCCTCTCCACCTTCCCCAAGCATCCCGAGCTCCAGCACTGCCCTTGCGGTGAGGCCGGTTGGAGAGGCGGGCCATCCTGTGATGCGCCTTGGTTCTGCGCAACTCGCGATCATCCTTCGCAAGCCCTCCCGGGGCATAGCCAGCCTGCCCTGGGCTCTTCGACTGGTTGTGGACAGCGACTGGCTGAGGTCGGCCTTGCGATCTTCCTTGGAGGGCGAACTGGCCCCGGGCTAGGCTTCTGGCGAGGCGCGTCCGGCCATCACGAGGGCGCCAGCCCCCAGCCCCCTGCCCAGCGGGGGAATGCTGATCTGTGGCCCTCCTCGCATGCCCGAGGCAGAAGGTGATGCAGAAGACGTGCTTGAGTGCGCTTGGGAACGTCGCGCCCTCCGCCAAGGGTTCCTCCGGAGGGCGGCGGACGCGGTGAGCCAACTTGGTGCAGAGCTCGCTGACGAGGACGCGCGCCTTGAGGCCGAGGGCCTGCGCCTAGCTGAGGAGAGGCGCAAGCTGAAGGTGGTCGTTGCCCTTGCGTGCCACCAGGGTGACCTCGACAACGAGAAGGCCGAGGCGCCGCTGGCCGCTTCTCGGGAAGCCTGCTCCCGGGCCGTCGAGGAGGCTCAGGAAGCCAACCTGCGGCGCAGGGTCGCAGAAGAGCGGGCGTGGGAGCTCCGGGCCCGGAGTAGCTCCCTGGAGCAACAGGTGGAGTTGCATGAGGCGGGCCTTGGGTCGATGGAGGTGGGCTCGGTCGATCGGGCAGAGCTTCAGAAACGTGAGGAGGCACTGAGGCTGGAGGCCACCGAGCGCGCCCTGGAACTCGAGCGATTGGAGACGAGGGAGTGCCTGGTGGCGCAGGCGGAGGATGACGTCCCGGTGAGGGAAGCCCGAGCCTTAGAAGAAGTTGATCGCCGGGTGGCGGCGGCTCGCTCGAACCTCAAGCGCGAGTTTGGGGAAAGGCTTGAGCTGATCCAGGTCGAAGCAGAAGGCAGGACCGCCGCCCTGAAGGCCAAGCTGGATGAAGTGATGCAGCATGCGGACGCTGCCGGGGCTGCCCTTGGCGCAGCACAGGCAGAACCAGCTTCCCCCCGCGCCGAGGTGCTTCTTCTCCACCAAAGGGTCTGCTGTTGGCGTATTTCCGGCAGACCCTGGAGGACGTGCACAGCCCCATGCTCCGCGAGCTCCGGGAAAGAGCTAACACGGCCTTGGGTATCATCTGCGAGGCAGCCGTTGGGGAGCCTCGTGTGGTTAACTACGCTGGTAAACTTCAGTTCTTCACCGATGTGGTGACGCAGCTGGAGGTCCGTTCGGGCAGAGCCAACAGGTTGGTGGAGGAGAGGAGCCGTGCCCTACTTGGGCGTGCTTTCTCTCGTGTCTTCAGTCACCTTCAGAACATGGACCCCCACTTCGACTTCGATGTCGCCATCGCACCGGTACCCTTGGCAGTCCGGGACAATCTGGCGAGCTGGGTGGAATACAACGTGGACGCCCTTGTTAGGGCCTTCACCGCTGATGACGACGGTGTGGTCGTAGCCGCTGATGAGGGCGGAGTGGTGAATGGCCCAGGCGCTGGTGAGTGCGGTGTGGTGAATGGCCCAGGTGCTGACGGCGGCGACGTAGAAGGCGACGACGAGGCCAGCGACGCCAGTGGCGACTCCGGAGGTGTCCCCGGGGATGCATTGGGGGATTTATCCGATTGACCGTGTGCTGTTCCTATTTTTACCCTGCGCAGAGAGAGTTCGGGCTTGGCCCGGGAGGTTGTGAGAGCATTTTGGGAGGGGGAGCCCCTCGTGTAAAAACTTGCAGTTAGCATATTTGTAGACATGATATCACCCGTGTGCCTGTGCCAGGCGGCTGGTTCATGGCGAGCCGACTGGCTTGTTTACCTTTGACCCGCGTGGGCCTTGAGCTAGCCTGCGGAGGGCCGTGGTGTCCTGAGCGTCTCCTGAACGAGCCTGTCGAACCTTCAAGGAGAACCTCCTGAGAGGGCGTGCCGACGGCAGTCTGGGCTGCGTTCATGCTGGGCCTGGCCCGGCTCTCGAGGGGCTCACGAGGGGAGGCAGCTGAAGCTTGGACGAACGCAAAGCGGCATCCAGAACGCAAGAGATTGCTCAAACAAGACTAAACACCCCTTCCCCGGACACATGCAAGTTTCAAGCACAAATCCAACTTAAATCCAAACGGGGAAAAGCAACAACCAAGGGAAAAAGCAAGAAAAGCAGAAGAAGCCGCGTCCAGTACCTAGTCTAGTCTTCGACGTCTTCTCACCAGCGCGGAGCTAAGTGCTACCACTGGGCGTGGGCGAGAGCCCCCGAGGCCCGAGGGCGGCTCTCCAGAGACTCCGGGGTGTGTACAGCCCCACTCATTATTACGTGAGAGTGTCACGGGGCGGCGAGCTTCATAGGCACTGGGCCTTCTTCACAGGTACCGTCCTTGCTTCATATCGCCAGACGAGGGCCCCGCCTTGCGCCACACTCTATTGCCACCGACGACGGCCGGAGACCGAGGATGCTGCCGATGGGATAGAGCGGTCGCCAGCGGTTCCCTCGATGACCACGGGTCCTCTGCCGAGGGTAGGCCCTGGGGCACCTCCCCGGCAGAGGGCCTACCTCCTGAGGACGCCTTGCTCCGAGCGCCACATGGGCAAGGCCGGATCTCGGCCCCTCTCCTGCAGCCCCCGTTACCCTCCTCCTGAGGGGTTGGGAGCTGCTGGATTGGGGCAGCCACCCGCTGCGACAAACTGTATCTCCTGCGATCCATGGTTAGCGTATGCCTGCTCCTCAGGGATTAGCGGTACCCGATAGTCGCTGCCTCCGGCGCGGTCGATGGGGCCTTCCCTGGGCTCCTGAAAGAGCTCAGCCTCGGGTGTTTCTTCTCCCCAGCCTAGGCCGAGGAACTGGCCATGGTCTTCCTCCTGCGCATGTCCTTGGTCCACCATGTGGGGCACATATGCCTCCGGGGCCCCCGCTCCGAATGCCTCGCCATAGTGCCCCATGTGCTACGCAGTTCTGCTCACGGTGCCAGCCTGGGAGTGGTAGCGCGGCGGCTCACCAGGACCGTGGGCTGTAGTGGATCCCCCTTCGATGGTCGAAGGCGGAGGCGGCACCATTGGTGGCCAGACGCTGACGGCCAAGTTGGCGTTGAAGTGGCCCTGGAATCCGCTTGGAGCTGTGCGGGCGCGTGTGGAGCCTCCGTGCGATCCTCCTTGGGCCTAAGGTGGCTGCTGGGTGCAGAAGGGGTGAGCCCTCTAGCATCCTGCATTGCAGTAGCTCTCGAGCTATCGTGAGCGCGGCCCTTGAGTTCGCTTGCTCTCGCCGTGGCCGCTGCGTGGCTCGAGGCCCTCGCTATCGACCGCACCTGCCGCGGCGTGAGAGGTGGTGTCGTCTGACCGCGTCGCCCGCGGCCCGCAGCGCCCTGCGGACCGCGGGCTTCCTGGGGCACGGGGTTGAGATCGCCCTGGGCAAGCGGCTCTGCGTGGGCGGGCAGGCCGCCCAGGGATCAAGATTGCCCGTCGGGTCGCCGGACATGATGACGATGAGGCGACGGGTCGCGAAACACGAGGCGACGGAAGGCAGATTCCGGCGCAACCCTACCTGGCGCGCCAAATGTCGGATTTTGGGTTCCGACAGACCCTTGAGGTTCGAACAATGGGGTGCACGCGGAGATCACACCCCCAGCCTACCCATGTCTCACCGCCTCGCCAGGATCTAAACTACACGAAGAACAACACAAGGGACACGAGATTTATACTAGTTCAGGCCACCATTGTGGTGTAATACCCTACTCCAGTTTGTGGTGTGGTGAATTGCCTCTGGGGCTAATGAGGAATAGTACAAGGGAAGAACAGCCTCGCGAGGGTCTGTTCTTGGTTGGTGCGATGAACTGCTAGGGGGAGTTCAGTCGCCTCTCTCTTTGTCTCTCAGATGTGTATCTCCTCCCCCTACCCTGTGTGTGGCTAGTCCTATTTATAGGCGAAGGCCCCGGGCCTCTTCCCAAATATTGAGCGGGAAGGGCGCCAACAATTGGCCATTTTGAAGGGGAACATCTAGTACACTTATCCTGACTAAAGTTGGTCCTCGCCTGCCAAAGATCCTGACGATGACGCTGGCTTGGGCTCCACGATGACCTCCGTTCTGTCGTCCTGCCAGTCTCGGTCTTGTTGCACCGAAATGGTTGCCTTTGCTTGATACCCTTGCCTGCGCTTTCCCCCTTTGCACCAAAGGGGAAACAAGGACTCTGCGCAGGCCGGCGCCCGCCTGGCGCCCGCCGGGCCTTGGTCGTCATGGCTTGCGTCACGGGCACCTCGTGAGGTACCCCCCCCCTTGATCTCTCCGCCTCCTCGCGAGCCAGCCTGATGTGGTCGTGCCTAAGGAAGCCTCCTGTCGTCCACCCTGCGAGGCTTGGCCCCTCGCGAGGGTCTTGAGCATGTGTTGATGAAGATGGGCCGTACTGGGCCACTCCTTGAGCCACGCCGCTGGCCGCAGGCAGGCAAGTCTGGGTACCCCCGTTCCTAGAATGCCGACACACTACCAGTGACCATTACCCTTACAATAGAAGCACTTAGTGTCGGGTTTGGGTTCAACCTTGGGTTTCTTCACTGGAGCAGCAACTAGCTTGCCATTCATGAAGTTTCCCTTCTTGCCCTTCTTGAAACTAGTGGTCTTGTTATCCATCAACACTTCAGGCTCCATCTTGATTTCTACCTTTGTGGCCTACCGCGAACAGCTTTGGGATCATCTCCATCCCTTGCATGTTATAGTTCATCATGAAGTTCTAGTAGCTTGGTGATAGTGTCTGGAGAACTCTGTCAATTGCTATCTTATCTGGAAGATTAACTCCCATTTGATTGAAGCGATTGTAGCACCCAGACATTCTGAGCACATGCTCACTGACTGAGCCTGAAATACCTCCTAAAATGGTCAAAGAACTTGTCAGAGGTCTCATACCTCCTAAAATGGGCATGAGCCTGAAATACCAATTTCAGCTCTTAGAACATCTCATGTGTTCCATGGCATTCAAAAAAAGCCTTTGGAGCCCCGATTCTAAGCCGTAAAGCATGGCACAGTAAACTATCAAGTAGTCATCAGGACGTGTCTGCTAGATGTTCACAACATCCACAGACGACGTTAGAGAGGTTGGCACACCGAGCGGTGCATCAAGGACCTAAGCCTTCTATGCAACAGTGAGGACAATCCTAAGACTACGACCCTAGTACGCATAATAGCTTACAATATCTTTCAACTTAGTCTTTCTCTAGGAATGTATTAGAACAGGGAGCTATATCGTGAGCTATTGATCTGCAACATAGTTTGCAAAGGGAACTTAGACTATTGTTCATGATAAGGAGTTCAATTAATCATATTACTTAACGCCGTCATTCTCCTTCCCGGCTTTGTCGGTGACACCCCACCGTGCTTGGATCTCTGCCGACCTCTCCGCAGCAGCGCGTGCGTCCTCTTCTTTCTTGCGGCGGCGGGCCTCTCCTTTCTTGAGTGCTTTCTGACTTATCCGCTCCCTCTGTGCGGCTTTGGACGCCTCTTGCTCTACCGCCCATTTGGCCTTGGCAGCTTCAAATTCTGCCCCGTAGTTGTGCGGTCGCAAGCAGAAATGAACTCGGCACGGCGGGATGCCATCGCTTCCCTACCATTTTGTGTGCAGTCATGGGCGGCAAGGAACTCGGCGCGGGGGGATGCCATCGCTTCCTTACCGGTTAGTGTGCGGCTCGGTGGCATGAACGATGCTTGGTGAGAGCTCTGGGGTGGAGTGGCCAGACAACCGTATAGTGCATTGGTTTTTCAAGAGCTCAAGGACAGAAGACGAAGGAAATTTGGATTCCCCTTCAATCCTGGTCATTTATTACCAAGTAAAATGCATTGGCGGTCATCGAACTTGTCTTGATAGCTCACTTTGATCATTGTATATGAGATATGGTGATTATACGGTCACTGGCTCAGCGTATAGCTCTGTATTTCTCTGGTTGACCAGTCAAACAGTCCGCATGTGCCTCATCAGCTCGTGTTGTTTATCTATCTATCTATGCAGGCCTACCTGTTAGTGGAGAAAGAAATAAAAACCAAAATTATGCGTATGTGAGGAATCAAACCACGGACTCATCGCTGCAACGCACACTCGTCAGCCAAATGAAAATGAAATACTTTGTGTTAAATGCACAAACAGATTTTTTTATATTATACGTGATGCACACATTAGCGCACACTGTCCATAGAGGCAAGTAGCATGTACGCGTGCAAACACTCACGCTCACACTGTCAAACCATGCTAATGCATGCACATCGCCCTCTCAATCAAAGTCCTGCTCATGGCGCAACACAAACGACGAGCCCGTCACGTGCGTGCCCCGGCGGTGCCTGACATTACTATTTAGACGTTTGATGGAGGCCTCCGTGAACGCCGAGCATGTATTCACCTGGCTCAACACCAATGGTCATACTCGGGACTCGGCGCCTTGCTCATGTATATCATCCATCACAACGACATTCTAGAAAACAGCCTAGCTAGAGAGGGTACTATGGTACGGAGTATGTACTATCGTGAGCGACCGATCATAGTGCCCTGCACACGAGTGTGTGTCTGATCAATTCATCCATAATTCGTAAGTTATGCATGGTTGTCTGGTGTCTAAGGGTGGTCGCCGAAGGCTAGCTGGCGACAAGAGCGGTTGCATGGACGCCTGGTTGTCAATACGTGCCGCATATGCTTCAAAGGCTCGTCATCCATGAGTTCACATTTTACCACCACGCCAGTGTCTGACCGCCCTGGCCTACCGAAACCCCTTCCGTCGCTAGCACACGCTTCTCGCCTGAAACGGTCACCATCTCTCCAGAACGTCAATGTCGCATTCATCGGACTTAACTACAGGTCCAGTTGGTGTGTCACTGACATCCGGGTCAGATGCCCGTTGGGCCCACATGTCAGTGACCGAACGGACCTGCAAGTCACTAAAGCAGCATCCGCATTCACGCCCGACGAACCTACTCTGGCACCAGCCGTCCATCCGTCTGCCGCGGCTCATTGCCATTCGCCCGCTATATTAACTTGAGCCCCAGCTCCCAGCCATAGCCAAACACCCACACTCATTCTCCTCCAGTCCCTTCCTTCTGTCGGCACCATTCCAACCATGGCCTCCTGGTGTTCCAAAGCTCTCTTGGACGTACTGTCGCAGGAGAAGACAAAGGACATCAGTGCCTCTGCTCCGGGCACGCTCCAAAGCTCTCTTGGACGTACTGTCGCAGGAGCAGACGATGGAGATCACCGACTCCACCCCTTCCCCCCCGGTCGCCCTCCGCCACCATGACCATGAAGCCGGCGCGCGGGCGCGGGCGCAGCCGGCAGCGAAGAAGAGTAGTACATGGTAGGTTGCCGCCACACTGGTCCTAGGAAGGCCACCACTACTCCACTCAGTCAACGCCAAGCTTGGTGTGATAAAGATCGACGGCTGATTGGCCGCTTGATGGCGACA
The DNA here is from genome assembly GCA_963921465.1 of Triticum timopheevii. Taxonomy (NCBI): domain Eukaryota; kingdom Viridiplantae; phylum Streptophyta; class Magnoliopsida; order Poales; family Poaceae; genus Triticum; species Triticum timopheevii. The sequence goes on along the minus strand of OY997266.1, from coordinate 339,310,310 downwards.
TGGAGGTGGAAATCTTCAGAACCTTGTTCTCCGGAGGAGGAGACTATTGAGGTGGATGAGGAGGAGGCAAAGGCAATGGCAGGCTTTCTCGGGTTCATGGCCGGACATGGTGGTCGGGCGCCAGCGATCGTTTAGATTAGGTTTACAGTAGGTTTTAGTACGGTTTGTGCGAAATATGTAATGAATTTCATCCATTTTGTAGGAAAAGTTTTCGAAATGTAATGAATTTCATCCGGTTAATTTGAAATTTTCTTTGTTTGCACGAATTTCATCCGGTTAGTTCATATAGTTTTCGAAAGGTATGTAGGCAGCATTGGATGGCATCCATCAGTGTCCTCGGATAGATGTCGGTGTAAATTTGTGGGTCAGCGCTGGAGATGCCCTAACTATCATGCTATAATCACTAACATTGCTCCATTATTTGGCAGGGAACAGTTATCCCTTGATCAAAATTAGATTTGTCGTGTTTCGCACTCCTCCCACATAAGAGTGTAAATTGTTTCTTGCATAAAAATGGAGCAAGTGGACGGCACTGTAGCACGTCATATCACTCAAACTAGCCCTCCTAACGCGTAGGAAAGCACCGCCCTCGTCATTTTGTTCTGGATTTCTATCGATTGATTGCACAGAAATGTTACGCTTTGCAAGTTCAAAAGGAAAAGGCGTCACACTTACAAGTCGTATGCATCGCACCCCCGATAGTCCGGCTCGCACGCCCCTCACCATAGAGGACATGCATTGTCTTGCAATTTCACTGACATGTGGGACTGCAATTGAATAAACCGTCCATAGCTGAAATCTAATCGCTCGGCGGACGTCGACTGAGAACAGAGTGACGGGGGAGGGAGAAGAGATCACCTGCCCACCGCGCACAGACTCCAAGAAATATATGGTGATAATGTGAGGTGGGCCATGCGGGAGTCCGGACCGCTTCCAAGCCCGCTTCTGACCGCCTTGGGCTACCAGAACCCCCCCCCCCCCACCTCCCCGCGCGTGCTCCCCCCTCAGACGCCAGCTGCCCTCATTCATAGCAAGTAGTACCAATAAAATACTAGGCTATAAGCCCTCTTATGTGGAGGAGAGAGAGGCATTGACAAAGTCAAGGAGTGGGCTCTGCAAGAGCCCGTCTCTACATGTGCTCCTAGGTATAAAAAACTAATTCTAAAAAAAGAGGCATAAAAAACAATTGTGTCTAAAAAAAGAAAGGTAAAAAAACATTCGAGAGGAAATAGATAGAGAGAAAGTGAGAAAAAGTTGTAACCTTATAGCCAACCTTGTAGTCAACACTATGGTAGTATTACATGAGGAAGGAGGGAGTGGTGCACATGCCAAGTTCATTGGGCTGCCGTGTTTCACAATCCTCTGTCGTAACAGTGGAGAAAATGGCTTTCATCAAAATAAACAATGAATACTCACTGCTCGTCCTCTATATCGGAAAGAATACTTTCATTCGACGACATGTGGGACGTCGACCATCCTGGTCCACCTGCCATGCCCAAAATTATCCTGGTCCACCCCGGTCGTAGCGCAGGCCAACCTTTCCCACTGTAAGTTGGTCGGACGAAGGAACAATCATGACTTTGTTGAATTCCGCTTCTTCAAGAAAACTTACAGTACCCGCAATATTGCTACCACACGCAAACACTAGACGACTTTGTACCACGTCATATCACTGAAACCCACTAGGCCAAACTAGCCCGCCTAGGATTTGTACTCCCTCCGTGTCAATGTTAGTAGACAAAGTTGAGTCATCTATTTTGGAATGGAGGGAGTACGTCTCTGTACTGCTATGATTTTGTGTTGTACGTCTATGTACTTTTGCTACGATTCCTACCCTATGAAGCAAATGAGGCCTGATGTATCTGTGTCGACTATTGTCTGATCGATTGCTAAGCCTACAATTTTAGGAGCTTGGGCTATTGGCCGATCGATGACGGATAAGTATAAGTGTACCATGAGCTCATCAGCCACAACGTTTCTCTTTAGTGAGTGTTTTGCAAGTACTATAGCTCGCATAGTAGCTAGCCTACTAACACCAAGAATCATCAAACAAGCCTTGCTGATATGATAAACAGTTCAAACTTACATCTAAGCATGCCATATATTACATCAAAAGCTGGTGAGGATACATATATTTCCATAACTCGGAGAGGGTTCGCATGATTCACTATCAAAATAAATTAGCAAGTACCACCCACACAAGATAGTGCACTAGCCCTAAGATCGTTTGATAACACGCATCATTCTGGTAATTAAACACAGAGCAATGCAAACTACCATGAAGGATTAGCGCGGCCAACTATTTCTTGTCCTCGATCTCTCGGGAAATGACCACATGACGGACAGCGGCATGGGAATAGATCTCTAGGGCGATATCCACAGGACTGACCGCGACATCAGAATAGATATCTAGGGCGATGTCCACAGGATGGACAGCGGCATCAGAATTGATCTCCGGGGCGATGTCAACAGGACGAACCGCAACATCGAAAACGATCTCTGGGGCGTTGTCCACAGGACGGGCCACGACATCGGAATCATCAAGGACGTCCACCGGCACCTACACAACCCTAACATATTAGCAAGCACATTGCAAATAACAGAAAACACAAGTATGGTAAGCCATTATTTTTTACCTTGTGCAGCTCACCGGGGGATCCCATCCCTCCGCGGGCCATCTCCTCGTCCTCGATGGGGGCCATCACCTTGCCAGGGGAATACTGCTTTTCAACAGAGACTATCTCCTCAAACTTGGCCTTGAGCCTCGCATAGGTGGCCATTAGAGTTTCTGGGGTAGGCACGGTGGGGCCCTTGCTGTTCTTCCAACTTTCTTTGAGGAGTTCATCCGCCAACACCGTCAACTCTTTGGCCAGTGCTTGTTTCTTGGAGTTCTTCGTCTCCATGGGTTGGCCCGCCAACATGGTTAACTCGTTGGTTGGTTCTCGCTTCCTGGAGATCGCTGTCTCCAGTGGATTGTCCGCCGGCAACTCTTCACCTAGTGCCCCAGGATCCATCAATGAACTGACAAACAAAAAGCTATCGAAAGGAAACCACAATCGCAATGAAAACGGGAAAAGAATAGGCTGTGAGAATTGGTCGGTGCTTCGCAAAAAGAAGATTCTTAGAATGAAAATATAGCAGCATCACTGCTTCGCCCACCTTTCCTTCGTCGGTATAGAAGAAAAATGGCAGAAGTGAGTAGCCTGGAGTGAGGTTTTCTCAACAAAGGGGAGAAAGGGCTTCAATGAGCGTTCCAGTGAAATGATGGTTGCTTCGTCCAGTCCAACTTCGAGGCCACTTTACCACTGCTGGTAAAGGTGTGGGTTTCGTGATATGACGGGTCATGATGGCCACACCGGGGTGACCGGTGAGTCTTGACTGTAGCACCTCGTTGTGATTTGGTGGATGGCACGCGGGCCCGGAGGCTTTGATGTCCCGCATGTAGATAAAGCGGCTAGTCATATAGGAGTGCTCAATATTGTGCACCGCGACCAAGGCGGAGAGGAAAACGAGAGAACTACGTAATTAATGCATGAGTTTAATTAGGGTAGTTTTGTAAAGTACGAGATACATTCCTCCAATCACAAAATGCCTTGGTTGATGAGATTTGAGATTTGAGCCCTATAAACCGTAAGGGAGGGAGTACTGCATGCGGTGTAGTGTAGTCACTTGTTGAAATCTCTAGACAGGCAAATACTCATTTCCGGTTTACAGGGCTATACTAGCAAGTACTAGTACTACAATAGTGGGCTCAAATAGCAATTTTGTCTCATGCAAGAGCCTGGCTGTATGCATGCTCCAAGGCACCGCACCACGCCCCACTCCTACACAAGGACTGCCACGTGAGCGTTCGCAACTGCCACGTTCGGGTTGCGCTTGGCTCTTCGCCTCTTCTAGAATACGAACAATGATGTTACTACTACTTCTACAGTATCTAATCAACTATTGCATGTCCGTCCACCGCGTGCGGGAGGGATAGCCACCACACGCATGGGCGAGGGAGAAGGCGTGTAGTAGTAAAATCAAGCTTCTCCTCGTTGTATGAGTTGACGCGACACATCATAGCACTGGCCCCACATGCTTGCCTCTAAACTTGGCTGAAAGACCAGCAGTGTACAATATATTTGCTGCAACCTCTAACATTTGCCCCACCACAAATAAAAATATATATTCCTGTCTTGACCAGATAAGCGTGCAAACTACAATCACCAGGATGACAGGTAGGGCTAGAAGATTATTTTAATAAAAAAAGCTTCAAGACAGCCTCATAGCATGGAGCTGACCCCAACAATTTTAAGCTTACAGGCACGGTACACGCTGTCCTAGACTACTCTACACATGAAACTTCCACACAAGCATCCTGGCTGTGCTTGGCTCCTCGCCTTTTCAAAAAGTCGAACAATGATGGAGTACTACTGTAGTGGAGGAGTACTACAGTACTCCCTCCATCCTTGAAAGAGTGTACTTCCAACTTTGTTGGAAAGTCAAAGTTTTTTATGTTTGACCGTATTTATACAATAATAGACCAACATTTATGCCATCAAATTAGTAGCATTAGATTCATGATAAAATATATTTTTGTCACATACCTATTTGGTTTCATAAGCATTGACATATATTTGCACAAACTCGGTCAAACTTTGAGATATTTTGACCCTCCAACAAAGTTGTAAGTACACTCTTTCAAGGATGGAGGGAGTATGTTTCTCGCCCTCTGACACCGATTGAACTGCTGCATGTCCACCGCGTGCAAGAGGGATAGCGTGTAGTGAAAGCTTCTACTAGTCCTGCCATCCACCACGCTCATGCGCGAGGGAGGGACGCAGCTTCATTGACTTACTGCTCCCGCCTTTGCGTCTATGACAGGTGGGCCCAACAGGTGGGTGGCCCACCTGTCATGCAGCTAAAGGAAGGTGCAGTTAAGGGACCGGAGCTCAGTCCGCTAGGGAGAGGGCGTTGTAGTAATCAAACTTCTCAGTCTTGTACGAGTTGATGCGACACATCAAAGCACTGCACTCGATATATTTCAATAATTTGCGTTTACTGATGCATTAATTACTCCCTCCATTCCTAAATATAAGTCTTTTTAGACATTTCAAATGGACTACAACATATGGATGTATGTAGACATATTTTAGAGTGTAGATTCACTCATTTTGCTTCGTATGCAGTCACTTGTTGCAATCTCTAAAATGACTTATATTTGGAAACGTAGGGAGTACAACGCATGCATGCATGTCGTGACTTTCCTTTTGATACTTGCATGTGTTGATTTGATGCACCTTGCCAAATTTTGACTATGGGCTGTTTGGATTGTGACTATCTTTGCCATATATTGCCACATGATTTTTGCCACACTTGCCTTAGTTGAGTTGCTCAAATTGTTAGCCACACTTTGGCTTGCCTAAGGGAATCTTGCCACACTTTTTGTGTCTATCACATGTGGGGCTCACTTCTCATAAAAATCCTTGCCTTAGGTGTGGCTAGAACCAAACACCTACCTAACTTGGTCAAACTTGCCTAAGGTTAGGTGTGGCAAAGTGTGGCAAGGTGTGGCTAGGAACCAAAAATTTAACTAACCAAATTTTCATGCATGTCATAAAAAATTACATCATTGAAAACTATGTTCAAATATGAATCAAACGATATAATATTTATTAACATGCACTAACATTTTTTCAGTTAAATCTTTTGTCAAAATTTAGCACCAATTGCAAAGGGGCCCAATAAATATTGTACTCTCACATTTTGTTTTGAGGATACTCCCACATACTCCTCCGTTCCCAAATATAAGTCTTTTTAGAGATTCTAAGAAGTGACTACATACGGAGCAAAATGAATGAATCCATACTTTAAAATATGTCTACATACATCCGTATGTTGTAGTCCATTTGAAATGTCTAAAAATACTTATATTTAGGAACGGAGGGAGTAGAAAATATAAATAATAATGCATGTTGTGGCAGCCCACGTTTCCGATAATTTTAGCCGTGGGCTTGTTCACAATTTTTACGAGGGGGTGGTTGTTCATTTAAAGGAGGGTCTTGAACCAGACTTGAACGATACAAAGTGTGACCTGGCACACCGTAACACCAATTGGAATAAGCGGGTAGCTATCTCAAAAAATAATCAACAACTAAAAAACAACGAGCTGGCACGTACACAATTTTAAACGATTGTTTTGATTGAGTGAAAAAGAAATTCTACCCCACTACGTATATATAGGCCGGAGCCTCCGCGCTTGCTTGCTAGGGTTGCTCTATTCACACACTCTCATCCTCTCCAAATCTAAACAAGATAGCGGTGGTAACACTGTCTTTCTCCCTTCAAAAAACACTGTCTTTCTATCCTCACCGCTGGTTACAGATCCGGGCGTATCCCCCTCCGCCGATGAAGGGGAGGAGGGGCAGCGTTTAGGCCGTCGTCGACAGCGAGGGAGGAGACCCATTGCCGACCGCACCGTTCTCTCTAACCGAGCGCTGCCGCGGGAGGTCCTCCGATCCCTTCGTCGTTGCCCTAGTGTGGGCGGATCCGGCCTCTCGCCACCCACCTATCCACATCCCGACGACCTTCAGGTATATCTTCCTTCGAAACCGCCTTAGCTCTACTTCCCCAGCTCGCTACGTCGCCGCATGTGCATCATTTTCTACCTCTCAGCACTACAAAAAAATACACTTACGTGATGATACGTGTTTGTCACAGTAAGTCGCGTTTTTTGTCATGCATGTACATCCATGACAAATTTATGATAGAATCAAGATAGTCATACCTGTGTTGTCATTGAAGTGTTCCATGACATTACCAAAATTATCATCACGGAAGTGTCCACTTCCATGACGATAAATCGCGCGTCACAGAAGTGCTTTCGTCAAGGGTGACTAACACGTGGCATCCAACATAATGGAACGCCGTTAAGCTATCGGGTCGGGTTTTGGATCCGATAACCCGTTAACAGCCCCGACCAATGGGGATTTTCCACGTATAAAATCATCATTGGCTGGAGGAAATACATGTCGGCTCACCGTTGGGACAGATGGCATCCGCTCATTGGACCGAAGTCGCCTATGATACGGTGACACGTGGCACGACCCAACAGAGGCCCATTCCTGTGAAAAGGCCGGCCCGTTTCACTTGGTCAAAAGGTGGTGGCCTGGCCCACGGAAAGCCTGTTAACGACATGTTTGCATATAGCCCATTTACAGCCCGCTAACCCAGGGCCCGTTACGCCCTATCCGAATTAGGCCAGTAGCGTCATCTGGGCCGTCCAATATGATTCAGCCCATTTTAACTTCCGGCCCATGTGTGGCCCATGACTTCTTTCGGCCCATATGAGGACCTTTGTAACTCTTGGCCCATTAATGGCCCGTGGTGAAACTGGCCCGTAATGAATAGTGTATCACTTTATACCCATTAACGGACCATTATTCCATTGGGCCGTTTCCAGCCCAAGTTATCTTTCGGCCTTCTCAGGGCCCATTGATTCTTGGGCTCATTTGCAGCAGTCGGTTACATACGGCCCGTTACTGTCATTTTCTGCTTGTGGGCCAAATTCAGCCCGTCGTTACAGTTGGCCCGTTTGCGGACCGTTAATACGTTGGGCCGTTTTCATGTAAAAAAACCCGTTGGGCTGTTTTCATAGAGTTATCAAATACGGCCTATTAACGGCCCGTTATGGTCCAAGAATAGTACGACCCATGATTGGCGAAATGATGATACGCCCCGTAGAAGGCCCATGCATCCTACGGCCCATATGAGGCCCATGGATAGTATGACCCCGTAGAAGGCCCATGGATCGAACGGGCCGTAGAAGGCCCATGGACCCTAAGGCCCGTATAGAAGGCCGATGGATCCTACGGCCCGTATAGAAGGCCAATGGATCCTAGGCCGGACGAAGGCCCATGGACCATACGGCCTGCAGGAGGCCCATGGTTACAACAGTCCGTGTGTTGCCATGATTATTTTGGCCTAGTTACCAAAAATAGGCTATTGTGGCCACTAGAAAAACGCAGAAAAAGAACTGCAGTGACTCCAAGCAAACAACTAAACAAGACAATAAGGAAATAAATAAGCAAGCAATTAACGCTAGCCTATTACCGCTATTACACATATTACATCCACTGGGCATCAAAGTTCGCCACCAGTGCAAATATAGGGAACAAAGCAGCATATTACATACACTGGCCGTCAAAATTGGCCACCAGTGCAAATAAACGCGGCAGCAAAACAAGAGCATAACTGAAACAACTTCAAAAGAGCTCAAGAAACGTTATCCTGGGTATCCACCATGCTGGCAATAAGCTTAGCAAGCTCATTAGCTTTGTCCTGTTTGGCGCTAAAATCCTCCAAAGCTTGCTGTTGCACCAGAAAGTATGCATCTGAATGCTCCAGGGACTTCCGCAGTCCTTCTGCTTCTTGTCGCAGCACAGCTGATCGATGTCTTTCAGCTTGTAGTTGAGACTCAAGAAACCAAACTGATTCAGACAGTGAGTTTGAATAGCTTGTGCAAGCTGTAGTGGCCAGTAACTCGAACACTTAACCAAGACAGGACTTTGGGGTTGTCTCGCTGTCTTCAAGATAGTCTTCCTCAGCTGTTTTATCAGCTTTGTTGGAGACCAACAAGGATGTGTCACTATCCTGAACCTTATCTGCATTACTTCCTTTACCATTGCTTAATAAGGCACTCTTCCCCAATATTCTGTCAGCATTCTAAAAGAAGAAACAAGTAGACACATAACAAGTTTAGCATGTACTAGTATATGAAACTCATTTCGGTGAACCAGTTCATTAGTAAGGTGGACAAGATTAAACTACCAAGTCTTCTATTTCCAAGTACTAGTACATAATAAAAGCATCAAACAAACATATATCTATGTCCTATGGTCACTGCATTGTCTTGCCAAATCAAAATAGAGACACGGTTCAAATCATATCAGTCCAAGACAAAGCAGCAGTGAAAGAATACAAAGCGTGGGAAACTACACGGCGCAACAAGATTTCAGATGGGTACCACGGGTCTACATGTACAACAACACTATTGGCTCTATTGTGATGCTAGTAATGTGCATGATATGAAAGTCAATTGTATACACAATTGAAATTGAAATCAACAGAGCTATTGATAAGAGCAAACCTGTTAAAGAAACATGCGTGAACATACCTGCTGTGCCATTGGAGTTTCAATTGGATCCTTCAATTTAAAAATAAGTTTGTATGAGTAAATACAGTGATACAAGAGCAAAGCAATCATAGTTAAAAAGGCACGCCTGCTTAAGCGCGCCTAGGCTCTAGGCGTTGGCAAAACGCATTGCGCATAACTACGCATAATCTGTGCATAAGCATGCACTTTGGTCAGTAAAGCGCAAGGAGGTGGCAAAATGCACAATTAACGCCTAGCGCTTTTTTGAACTATGATAGCAATGGAATCTTAAATTAGAACAGTTGTTCTTCAGGTTTAGGCACTTGTTCTACATGAACAGAGTACAGTAAGATGCAAGAATATAATACTTAAAAATAGAAACTGAGCTCATAGACCTTACCACATTCTTGGTTCGGGACCAGTACAGAACAAGGCGTTCCCAGTCATCGTCCAGTAAATGTGTCTCGGGAGAACGTAAGGGAATTTGATGAGTTTCTTTGCCGGTGAAGTACGTTTTCTTCAGGTAATTCCAATACTGCCACCAAGCATTCTTGAAGATAGTAGAGGTATTAGCACAGGTTACCTCATCCTGAGTTTCCAAATTGGTCCTTCTTTATAGAGAAAAATGGGAAAATTTGTTGTATTATAACCATCATGGAGGTAGGATGTATGGGACGAAGCAAAGTAATTGCCATGAATAACATTACTTACACATAACTCCTGGACAAACACCTGCAACTGGCATTTTCCTTCATCTTCAGTATAATATTTCCAAGATGGGAAGACACGCACATACGATTTAACAACATCAGATGCGATAGATGCTAAACTACGACTAGCTGGTTGTGCTTCCTCCACAGGAATAGGCATACTAACTAGTGGAGTTGGGGTTCGCCGTGATAGTACTGGCCCTTTGGGCACTGGAGCTGCCTTACTGCTCTTGTTTGGGAGCTCTGTGGTGTAGGTGATGTTGTGTCAACAGGAACTGGGTTACTATCGGCTGGGGTTGGGGTTAGATTGGGTGAAGCTGGTTCTCTGTCCATCGCAGTAGGGGTACAATCTGTGAGAGTTTGGGTTATGTGTGGTAGGGCTGGTTCTTCTGCATGTAACCGGGGTGCTATCTCCACCAAGAGGTAGCACTGTTTTATTTGAAGACCGTGTTTTTATTCCGCTAGATACTGGCATCACCCGCTCCAATTCAAATGGCTGATAAATAGGAAACATAGTTGAATGTACAGACATTGTATGAGAGACAGATGCAATAGATAGTGTGTGTAAGTGTATCTAGTGCCACCCCTAGTTGGTTTTGGAGTATTGACGACAAACGTGGTTGAGGGACTAATATGTTTGTGAGAATTGCAGGATAACACAGGTAGTAGTCCCTCCTTGATTCGGTTTACCTACCGGAGATGACCCCTAAAATTGTATGAAGACATTGAAGATAATGGTGGTACGTGAAGATATTCACATTGAAGATTATGACAGAAGAAGACATTGAGTGAAGACTATGGAGCGCGAAGACTTAGTAGTTTTGTTGTTTCTTTTCTTCTTTGTTGAGTCATAGGAACCACCGCACTGTTAAGTGGGGTCCAATTGAACAAAGTCAGAGTGACTGAAGTGAAGCTCAACCAAAATCCTATGTCTTCGAGCAAAGACAATGAGAGCAAATCTTATCCAGAGTCGGATAAGTCAGCTTTCCTTGTAGCCCAAGTCAAGCTGTCGCGTGTGTTTGAAATCTGACTGTTGTGACACGTGTCAGTTCCTTAGTGACCCCAGGGTCATTTCGGACAAATCAGGTCGGGTTGCCCAGTGTCTATAAATAGCCCACCCCCTACACCATAAATTGGTGGCTGCTCAGAGTTAGTGCATGACTTTGTCGTTGATAGCAACCCACCTCCGAAGAGTTTGAGATAGAAATCCTTGTGAGGACAAAGCCCAAAACACCCAGAGCCCAAAGAGTGTTTGGCATCACTGAAGTCTTTCTGTCTGCGTGACCTGAAGACTTGTTACACTTGAGGACTGTGAATCCTCCAGCCAGTTAGGCGTCGCGTTCTGAGCATCCAAGAGTAATTGTGGATTGCCGGTGAACAAAGTCTGTGAAGGTTTGGAAGTCTACCTTGAAGACTTACCAGAGTGATCGGGAGAGGACTGTGTGTCCTTAGCTCAAGGGGAATAAGCTGAAGATACGGTCTTCTGAGTTCAATCTCAGCCTCCCTAACCAGACGTACAGTTGTCACAGCAACTGGAACTGGTCGAACAAATCCTTGTCTTCACAACACACTGGTTCTATCTCTTACTCTCCTTACTTACAATTCGTCTTTGTGAAGTCATTGACTGATTGCTATGCCTGTTTGACTTCACTGTGTGACTACTTGTTCTGATTGGCTTCATACTATCTTCCATCCTAATCCTACTACCTAGTTGCTATTAGTCATCAAGCTTTAGATTCATACTTGTTTAACTATGGCTTGTCTAGTGTAGTTCATCTTCCGCTGCATGTTTATAGGTCCAGTTTTCGTGTTTGTCTTCAAAACTTTCATGTTTTGAAGACTTTCATAAAATCACCTATTCACCCCCCTGGTGACCCACAAGTATAGGGGATCTATCGTAGTCCTTTCGATAAGTAAGATTGTCGAACCCAACGAGGAGCAGAAGGAAATGATAAGCGGTTTTCAGCAAGGTATTCTCTGCAAGTACTGAAATAAGTAGTAACAGGTAGTTTTGTGATAAGATAAATTGTAACGAGCAACAAGTAACAAAAGTAAATAAAGTGCAGAAAGGTGGCCCAATCCTTTTTGTAGCAAAGGACAAGCCTGGACAAAATCTTATAATAGGAAAAGCGCTCCCGAGGACACATGGGAATATCGTCAAGCTAGTTTTCATCACGCTCATATGATTCGCGTTTGGTACTTTGATGATTTGATATGTGGGTGGACCGGTGCTTGGGTGCTGTTCTAACTTGAACAAGCATCCCACTTATGATTAACCTCTATTGCAAGCATCCGCAACTACAACAAAAGTATTAAGGTAAACCTAACCATAGCATGAAACATATGGATCCAAATCAGCCCCTTACGAAGCAACGCATAAACTAGGGTTTAAGCTTCAGTCACTCTAGCAACCCATCATCTAGTTATTACTTCCCAATGCCTTCCTCTAGGCCCAAATAATGGTGAAGTGTTATGTAGTCGACGTTCACATAACACCACTTGAGGTTAGACGACATACATCTCATCAAAATATCGAACGAATACCAAATTCACATGACTACTAATAGCAAGACTTCTCCCTTGTCCTCAGGAACAAACATAACTACTCACAAAGCATATTCATGTTCATAATCAGAGGGGTAATAATGTGCATAAAGGATCGGAACATATGATCTTCCACCAAATAAACCAACTAGCATCAACTACAAGGAGTAATCAACACTACTAGCAACCTACTAGCACCAATCCCGGACTTGGAGACAAGAATTGGATACAAGAGATGAACTAGGGCTTGGAGATGAGATGGTGCTGGTGAAGATGTTGATGGAGATTGCCCTCTCCCAATGAGAGGAGCGTTGGTGATGACGATGGTGATCATTTGCCCCTCCCGGAGGGAAGTGTCCCAGACAGAACAGCTCTGCCGGAGCCCTAGATTGGTTCCGCCAAGGTTCCGCCTCGTGGCGGCGGATTCTCGTCCCGAAAGGTTTCCTTATATTTTTTTCTCATCAAAAGACTTCATATAGGAGAAGATGGGCGTCGGAGAGCCACCAGGGGGCCCACGAGGTAGGGGGGCGCGCCCCAGGGGGGCGCCCCCCACCCTCGTGAGCAGGGTGTGGGCCCCCTGGCCTTCATCTTTGGCGACAATTTTTCTTTATTTATTTTAAGATATTCTGTGGAGTTTCAGGGCTTTTGGAGTTGCGCAGAATAGGCCTTCAATATTTTCTCCTTTTCCAGCCCAGAATTCCAGCTGTCGGCATTCTCCCTCTTCATGTAAACCTTGTAAAATAAGAGAGAATAGCCATAAGTATTGTGACATAACGTGAAATAACAGCCCATAATGCAATAAATATTGACATAAAAGCATGATGCAAAATGGACGTATCAACTCCCTCAAGCTTAGACCTCGCTTGTCCTCAAGCGAAAAGCCGATAACAATAAATATGTCCTCATGTTTAGAGGTAGAGGCGTCGATAAAAATAAAATACGGGCATGAAGGCATCATGATTATTTCCATAACAGCAACATATATAGATTTTGTCATATGATTACTTATGTTCAAGTGATGATCTTTTCACAAAGCCAAAAGTATGAGTTAGAAACGTTATTGAGCACCAACAAATTAAAACCTCAGTCATTGAAGCAATTGCAATTTATCATAACATCGGAAAGAGTCTATGTCAGAGCTTAAAAGCAAGTCCACATACTCAACTATCACTTAGTCCTTCATAATTGCTAACAGTCACGTAATACTTGTGGTTACGGAGTTTTAATCAGACACAGAGAAAGATAGGGGCTTATAGTTTTGCCCCACAACCTTTTACCTCAAGGGTAATGTCAACAATAATAATTCATGCTCCCCTACATCCAATTAGATATATATATATATATCATGTTCTTTCCAACATGCTGAGCTTGCCAAAGGATAAAATGAAAAAGGAAAGGTGAGGATCACCGTGACTCTTGCATAAGGTAGAGGATAATAATAAAAGATAGGCCCTTCGCAGAGGGAAGCAGAGGTTGTCATGCGCGTTTAGGGTTGATGCACAAAATCTTAATGCAAAAGAACGTCACTTTATATTGCCCCTTGTATGTGGACCTTTATTATGCAGTCCGTCGCTTTTATTATGTCCACAACAATTTCGTACAAAGCTTATTTTCTCTGCACTAATAAGTCATGCATATTTAGAGAACAATTTTTATTGCTTGCACCGATGACAACTTACTTGAAGGATCTTACTCAATCCATAGGTAGATATGGTGGACTCTCATGGCTAAACTGGTTTAAGGGTATTTGGAAGCACAAGTAGTATTTCTACTTGGTGCTACGAATTTGGCTAGCATGAGGGGGAAAGGCAAGCTCAACATGTTAGAGGATCCATGACAACATACTTTATCTCAGATATAAGAAAACATAACTTATTATGTTGTCTTCCTTGTCCAACATCAACTCTTTAGCATGTCATATTTTAATGAGTGCTCCCAATCATAAAAGATGTCAATGATAATATATCTATATGTGAAACCTCTCTTTCCTTATTACTTCCTATTAATTGCAATGATGACCAAAGCTATATTTGCCAACTCTCAACAACTTTTAATCATCATACTCTTTCTATGTGAAGTCATTACTTCCAATAAGATCAATATGAACTCTTTGATTCTTTTTATTCTTTTTCTTCTTATTCACCCAAGATCATGGCAAAATAATCAAGCCCTTGACTCAAAACTAATCTTTATTATATAGCTCATGGACTCAAATACAAAGAAGGATCATAAAGCAAAACTCAGAACTAGATCATGCCATAACTTTATTCTACTAAATCAAGATACTACTAAAAGGATCAAACTAAGAAAAACGGTAAAGATAGGAGTTGTGATGGTGATAAGATACCAGGGAACCTCCCCCAAGCTTGGTAGTTGCCAAGGGGAGTGCCCATACTCATGTGATTATATCTTCGGAGGTGGTGAAGTAGGAGTTGTTGATGGTGGAGTTGTTGCATTTTTCTTCTCCAGCTTGCATCTGAGGCTAAAATTTTCCTCCCTCAGGTCCTCATTCTCGAGCTCAAGTTTCATTATCTTTTTGCATAGTGCTGCCTTGCTGTCCTGCAAAAAACGAGGTGGGATAGATTGGACCTTAGGGAGGCTGGACTTCTTGAACTCCACATGCATATCACCAGGTTGAGGTAGTGGATTGTCGGTGTACTAGAGTAGGGGTACCCCAGTATCCCGAACTTGTGCACGGGCAGTCGCGGCACCCCGCGGCAAGGCTTGCCGGGTGACCGCCAAGGTCCTCCGTGGTTCCTTTGGAGCCATTCAAGAACAAAGTATTCAAGCCAAGGAGACAAGGCCCCGGCAAGAGGAGCTTGCTGGGAAGGCCAACCAAGGCATCTCAAGGAACTTGCCACGATGCGCCACGCGTCCCGGCAAGGCCCGGTGAGCGACAAGCTTCCAGACGCGACAAGACAACGACCGCGGCAAGGCGCTTGCCGCGGCAAGCTACCACTCTGTACCCGCGCTCCAACACATCCACCACGTGTCACCCTGGGACCTTTACAGGTGTGCGTGGCAAGAGGCTGTGCAGCCAGCGGTGCGAGGTGGCAAGCGACACTGACAAGATTGCCATCGTGGCAAGCGGTGGCGCCCCTGACGGTCCCTTTTTGCACTATTTGGGCGACGCAGACGGGCATTTAATGCCTTTTTTCCCTGCCGTCAGAGTTAGGTATGATACACTGTACAGGTAGTTGTACCAACCGCAACACTTTTCCATTTTTACCCTTGTCTACGTTGCCACATGTTGGTGACCCCTTGAGCATATAAAAGGAGGCCCATGCGCAACGTAGAGGGGGGTTCGAAGCCAGAAAACACTCACGCTCGGTCTCGTTAGTAGCTAGTGTGTACTGTAGCACTTAGCGCTCCCGGGCAAGAACTCAATACACTCAGACATGCAGCAGTAGGAGTATTATCTCTCCGGAGAGCTCCGAAGCTGGGTAAACAGCTCGTGTGCTTCGCCTCGATCTGCTCTTCGCGCGACCTCCGCCCCCCGCCGAACCGAAAGGGGCTCGGTCCGCCGGTCCCATAGGTGTTCGTGGATCAGTTTCCCCGGCATCTTTGGCGCGCCAGGTAGGGGGCATCAAGGTTGTGTGAACCTGATCCGACGTTCACACGAGCTAGATCTTCATCTTCTTCATCGACATGCCACCGAAGAAGAAGGCTTCGGAGGTGGCTGCTCCATCCGCATCGATCCCACCGCCATCGGAGCAAACGGGTGGTGGGGTAGACGCCGGCGGAAGAACGGGCGTCGACGAGGGAGACCACGGTGCTGCCAGGTCCAAGGACAAGGCTGCGCAGACTTCGGCGTCCGTACATGCACCGCGCCCATCTCAGGAGGCGCGGGACCGATAGCGTCATGGTACTCGCGGTACCATACGTTTGTTGGACCAAGATCGAGCTGGTGGATCTCGGGGTGCTCAAGACCAGCATGCACGCCAACATGCTGGCACAAGCAAGACACGGTCGCCCGGACGGTATACTGCTCCTTCTAACATAGTTAGAAGTCCGAGCATATCCCTCTCCTCGCACCGTTCGCCACTCCCACCCACCACTCCAACTGAAGCTTTGGCACGAGCTCAACTGCTCCTGGATTACCCTCCAACGGCGGACAAGATCGACGAATGGAGGGCCACCATTCAGAGTCTCATCGGCTTCGCCAACAGCGACACCCCACGGCAGCCGAGTACATCGCAGCCGCGGCAAGATTGCCAGGCACGAGCCGATGGCGACAAAACCGGTGGGGGTGCAACCACCGTGCACTCTCCACCCCGAAGGCCAAGATCGCCGACTCGCCGGATCTACCTCGACGACGACTCCACTGCATCATCAGATCCACGAGCTCGTCGCGATCAGCACCAAGTTCTTCACGAATGACAGCAAGAAGACGCTCGCACTCGCATCGAGCGTCAAAGAGAAGCGCGGCGTCAATCGGACCAGCGCACTGTGCCCTCTATCGACATGCATGCGCCAGCGGAACCAGGCGACTTGCCGTACGCGGTAGGTTGCCCTGCGTTCACTCGTGAGCTGCGGCAAGTCCAGTGGCCCAGCACGAAGAATTTCAAGCCAGACGTACTAGAGAAGTACGATGGCAAGTCGCATCCATCGGAGTTCCTCAGCATCTACACCATTACGGTGCAAGCTGCCGGGGGGCGGGACGACAAGATCCTTGCCAACCACTTCCCACTGGTGCTCAAGCCCAATGTCAGGTCCTGGCTCATGCACTTGCCGGATAACTCCATATCCTCCTGGGCAGACATATGCCATCAGTTTGTCGGCACCTTTACAGGCGGCCACAAACCTCATGGCCAAGAGAGTGACCTTCATCTGCTCGCCCAGAAGGAAGGAGAGCCCCTGCGCAAGTACATTCAGAGATTCAGCCGTGTCCAGCACAACATCCCAGATGTCCACCCTGTCGCGGTCATCAACGCGTTCCATCAGAACGTGCGAAACCGCAGAAAGCGGGAGGAGATGGCGATGTAAAAGATCAGAGACGTCAGTGAGCTATATGCCCTGGCCGACAAGTGTGCACGTGCTGAGGAAGGGAGGAAACTTCCCGGAGAGAATACAGAAGCAGGAGGATCTAACAGCGAGGATGCCGCCCTGGCAAAGAAAACCGCCGGCGGAACAACAGGAAGAAGAAAGGCAAAGATGTGCTAGTCGTTGAGCAGTCCGGCAACGGAGGTGACGCCAAGAAAGCCGGAGCTACCAACTGCCAGGCTGTGGCGGTCGCCGACAAGCAGGACGGCACCGGCAAGCAGTACTGCAAGATCCACCGCACCAAGGGCCATGACCTCCAGAGCTGCAAGAAGGTCGAGCAGCTTGTCTAGCAGCAAAAGGCTGAATACGAGTGACGCGACAAGGAGAAGGCCCGAGAAGGTACTGGAGGATCCGGCAAGAAACGCCCCGGCCGAGGGGGACACCACGGCAAGGCCTAGCAGCGGCAAGGAGACAGACCTCCCCGCGGCCGCGACAAGGATGAAGATGACGACGACGATGAAGATATGGATGATGACGAGACCGATGAGCAGGAGTTCCAGAAAGCCACAGAGGTCCTGTGCGTTGACGATGATGCTTCTCTGCATACTTCACACCGCCAGCTCAAGCAGTGGGTGCGGGAAGTCAATGCGGCAGAACCACCCGTCGAGTCACACAAGCCTCTGAAATGGTCCGGCACGCCTATCATCTTTGATATTGAGGACCACCCTGATCGCATAACTGCGGTCGGGTGCTTGCCGATGTTGGTTTCACCAACTATCCGCAACCTCAAGGTCACTAAGATGCTAGTTGACGGCGGGGCCGGCTTGAACCTGATCTCCTCCGCGGTACTCTAGAAACTCCAGATCCCTGACAGCGAGCTCGAAGAGACCGGCACATTCCAAGGAATCAATCCGAGAAGGAGCAAGCCGAAGGGAAAGATCATGTTGCCAGTGACATTTGGCAGCGAGTTGAACTTCAGGACTGAGAGGGTCACTTTTGACGTTGCTGACTTTCCATTGCCTTACAATGGGATACTCGGCCGTCCAGCACTCGCCAAATTCATGGCAGCCTCTCACTATGCATATAACATGCTGAAGATGCCAGGCCCGATAAGTGTCATCTCTGTCCCTGGCGATAAGAAGGATGCTCTTATCTGTGCCGACAAGATCTACCGGGAAGCAGCAGCCGCAACAGATCGCAAGTCACTTGCTGTTGAAGCTCCCGGGGGGAAGAAGAAGACCAAGTCCGGCAAGAGTTCTGATGCCCACTCTGCAAGCGCACCTCTTCGGAGTGCTGCGCTACCGTCGAGGATGCACCATCGAGCTCCACCGGCAAGCATAAGAAGACAATGCCAGAGACCAAGAAGGTGTCCGCCAAGGAGGACGGCACTGGTGGTACCTTCACCATCAGTGCCACTGTCGACCCTAAATAGGAAAGCGCGCTTGTTGCTTTCCTGCGGGCAAACGTCGACGTGTTTGCATGGCAACCGTCTGACATCCCTGGTGTACCCAGGAAAGTAATCAAGCACCATCTTGCCGTCTGTCCTCATGCGCGGCCCGTCAAGCAGAAGGTCAGTAAACAAGCAATGGAGCGCCAAGAATTCAACGCAGAAGAAAGGAAGAAATTGGAAGCAGCAGGCCTTGTCAGAGGAGTGCTCCATCCTACGTGGTTGGCGAATCCTGTAGTCGTGCGCAAGGCAAACGGGAAATGGAGGCTTTGTATCGACTTTACCGATGTCAATAAAGCTTGTCCCAAAGAACCATTTCCCTTGCCGCGCATTGACCAGATTGTTGACTCCATGGCCGGATGTGATTTGCTTTCATTTCTTGACGCATACTCAGGATACCATCAGATCTTCATGGCAGAAGAGGATGAGGAGAAGACCACATTCATCACTCTGATTCAGTTTAAAGAATGCTGGTTCAACATTTGCAAGGGTAGTCCATGACGCTTTTGAGCCACAAATGCACAGAAATGTGGAATCCTACATGGATGACATAGTGGTCAAGAGCAAGGACAAGGCTACTCTGATTCAGGATTTAGACAAAACCTTTGCAAATCTGCGCAAGATCAACCTCAAGCTTAACCCCGAGAAGTGTGTGTTTGGGGTCCCCTCCGGCAAGCTTCTCGGGTTCTTCGTGTCTCAGCGAGGAATTGAAGCCAATCCCGATAAGATCAAGGCCATTGAGCAGATTGAAGCACCAAAGCGCGTCAAGGATGTACGAAGACTTGCCGGTTGCGTGGCTGCTCTCAACAGGTTTATCTCTAGGTCTGCTGAGTGCGCCCTGCCGTTTTTCAAAATATTGAAAAAGGCAGGTCCAATGAAATGGACTCCGGAAGCGGAGGCTGCGCTGCAGGACTTAAAGAGATACCTGTCCTCCACTCCAACACTTGTCGCACCTAAGCCGCAAGAGAAGTTGCTGCTGTATATAGCGGCAACCAATCAAGTGGTTAGTGCTGCGTTAGTAGCGGAGAGGGAGGCGGATGATGAGCCAGCAACCACGGCCGATGCATCCAGCGACAAGCAGGGGACTTCACCGACAAGCTCTGGTCCCAACAAAGAAGGATCTGCGCAGGCGCGTGAGGAGATACAGAAGAGAATGGTGCAGCGCCCAGTTTACTTTGTCAGTTCCCTTCTGCAGGGGGCTAGGTCAAGGTATTCTGGTGTGCAGAAATTTCTTTTCGGCCTTCTCATGGCCTCGAGAAAGCTGCGCCATTACTTCCAAGCACATGAGATCACAGTTGTCACTCGTTTTCCGCTGAAGAGGATACTGCAGAATCTAGAAGCAACAGGCAGGATTGTCGTGTGGGCACTGGAACTGTCAAGCTTTGGCCTCAAGTTTGAGAGCACTTCAACTATCCAGAGAAGAGCATTGGCAGAATTCATAGCAGAATGGACGCCAACACCAGATGAAGAAATTCCAGAAACGAGCATCCCCGTCAAGGAAGCAAGCAAGGATTGGCTGATGTACTTTGATGGTGCCTTCTCGCTGCAAGGCGCCGGTGCGGGCGTGCTGCTTGTTGCGCCCACTGGAGAGCACCTCAAGTACGAAGTACAGATGCACTTTCCCAAGGAGCAAGCAACAAACAATACCGCAGAGTATGAAGGTTTGCTTGCCGGTCTCAGGATCGCAGCAGACCTTGGGATCAAGAAGCTCATTGTCAAGGGTGACTCGCAGCTTGTCGTCCGCCAAGTGAACAAGAATTATCAGAGTCCGTTGATGGAAGCTTACCTTGATGAAGTGAGAAAGTTAGAAGAGCACTTTGATGGCCTACAGATGGAACATGTTCCAAGAGCTCAGAACGACATTGCTGATGGCCTGTCGAAGTGCGCCGCACTTAAGTTACCTGTGGAACCAGGGATTTTTGTGCTCAAACTGACTCAACCGTCTGTAACGCCATCAACTAGACAGAGCAAGAAGAGGAAGTTGATTTCTGGTGACTATTTTCCGGCAGAGCTCCCCGAAGCCGCCGCCAAGAAGGTCCCCAAGATCAACACCAAGGGTGCTGAGGAGCAGTCTGCTCCGGCAAGCCCTAGGGTTTGTTCCGTTGAAGCAGACGCTCCCGACAAGTTTTGCTCCGGCAAGCTTGCCGGGGAACGTCAGGCTCCGGCTGAGCCGCTGGTTCTCGCCGTAGAAGCGGATGTTCCCGCAGCAGCAGATGTGCCTTTAGTCCTTGTTGTCGAGCCGCAAGCTCCAGCATGGGCACAACAGATTGTCCGTTTCCTTCAGACAGGAGAACTTCCCGAAGAGCAAGAAGAAGCGGAAAGAGTAGCCCGGTAGTCAAGTATGTACCAGTTTGTCGACAACACACTGTACAGAAGAAGACTCAACGGTGTGAAATTGAAGTGTATTCACCGGGAAGATGGACAAAAGCTGTTGGCAGAGATACATGGAGGCATATGTGATCACCACATTGGCGCAAGAGCACTTGCCGGCAAAGCGTTCCGGCATGGTTTCTTTTGGCCGACAGCCCTCCAGGATGCAACTGCACAAGTAACCAAGTGTGAAGCGTGCCAGTTTCATTCCAAGCAGATACACCAGCCAGCTCAAGCTCTCCAGACGATCCCTTTATCCTGGCCATTTTCGGTCTGGGGGCTCGACATCCTCGGCCCCTTTCCCCGAGCTGTCGGGGGCTTTGAGTACTTGTACGTTGCGATCGAAAAGTTCACAAAGTGGCCAGAAGTGGAAGCAGTGAGGAAGGTGACAGCACAGTCAGCAGTCAAGTTCTTCAGGTCGATTGTTTGCCGCTTCGGGATCCCTAACAGGATCATCACTGACAACGGCACGCAATTCACGAGCCGCACCTTCATGCAGTACGTCCAAGATCTTGGCGCCAAGGTCTACTTCGCTTCTGTTGCTCACCCGAGAAATAACGATCAAGCGGAGAGGGTAAATGCTGAAGTGCTGCGCGGGATCAAGACCAGGACTTTTGACAGGCTGCGCAAGTGCGGAAAGAACTGGATTGAGGAGCTGCCGGTGGTTCTTTGGTCGATCAGGACGACGCCAAATCGAGCCACTGGCCAGACACCTTTCGCTCTAGTCTATGGAGCAGAGGCAGTTCTCCCCACGGAACTCGTATACAGGTCACCTCGAGTGCTCGCTTATGATGAGCTTGAGCAAGAGCAGCTGCGACAAGATGACGCGCTGCTCCATGAGGAAGACCGTCTTCAGGCCGCGGTACGAGCTGCTCGATACCAGCAAGCTTTGCGCCGCTACCATAGCCGCAAAGTTAATGCCAGAAGTCTCGAGGAAGGCGACCTTGTTCTTCGGCATGTTCAGTCCGCCAAGAATTCCAACAAGTTGACGCCAAAGTGGGAAGGCCCTTACCGGGTGAAGCGAGTCACTAGGCCTGGCGCTGTCCGCCTTGAGACCGAAGATGGCACTCCGGTGAGCAACTCCTGGAACATTGAGCATCTTCGTAAGTTTTACCCGTAAGGCGCGGTTGCCGGAACCTGTCCCGGCAACCACCTTTTGTACAAGTCTTGCCGATGTTGCATGTAATCCTTTGTACAAAGCCGGGCGCAGACCCCGTGCATAAGTAAAGATCATGTGCTCCGCATATCTTGTCAATTTCATGCTTTCTATTTTTTGCATGTGCTATCTGACAATTTGTGTAGCGCCTACCCCCGATAAGCAATAACGAGCCATAAGGCTCCATATCTTTATTTTCTTTTATTTCTCTTTCTCAAAAGGAAGGTTCCCACGCCCACAAGTTTGCCGGGGGGGGGGGAGGAGAAGATAATGGTCTGGACCAGGCATCGTTCAAGAAAGTTTCGCCTTACCGGGACGCAAACGACAGAAAAGCTAAGTTGCCAAAGTTTGAGCAATCAGTTTTAAATTTTTTAATTTATCTTCCTCGAACGACCGTGCTTTGTATGTATGGAAAACCTGTGCGCGAAGGAACCAACTCGTAGCTAGTTGCGCCCTTATTTTGTTTCGAGTCCGCTCAACAACTTAAGTGAGCTGCGACTAGTTGCGACAAGGTTTCTTGTCGGTAGCGGCACCGCCAGCAGGCTGCTGACGTCCTGCACTCAGCGCTCGCGGCTAAGGCGCTTGCACCGGCAAGTTCCCTAAAAGCGTAGGGCAAAAACATACAAAGGAAGGAATCAAGTAAAGGAAATAACATAGCAATCGATACCCAAGATAGAGTTATATTACAAGATAGCTTGTCGTAGCTCTAAAAGATTGTTCCCATAACATGACCAGCAGCGACAAGAAAAGGAGAAAACGGGCGGCCTAATCTACGCGATTGCCCTCAATCCTCTTGATCCCGCTCACCTTGTCCACAATGGGTGCGACAAGGGTCTTGAGCGCTTCCAGACCAGCTTCCGGCGGCAAAGTCCTGAGGATGTTGGTGAGGTTGAGGCCTGGGTTGCGGAAGGCCACCTTCACTAACACCTTTTGAAGAGCTCCCGCGCAGATCTTGCGCGACTCCTCGGCCAGCTGCTTTGGGATCTTCTCCCGGAGTCGCTGGAGGGCCGTCGCCACGCCTTTGAAGAACAAGCTGAGCTTGGCGCTGGGTTGGAGGTTCTCATCGGAGGAATACCCGAGATCCTCCATCCCCAACTGCGCCAGCTCCCTGTCGATGGCTGCGGCAACATCCACGAGACCCTCCGTCCAGTGCTCCACATTCTCCCTAAAAGTGTTCTGGGTGGCAGCAGCACTCGCCAGCAGCGCCTCGTTGGCCTTGATCTGCTTCTTCAAGGTGACCTCCTGCTCCCTGGCGCCGTCCAGCGTCTTGGTCAAAGTAGTCAGCTTCAACTCAAGATCTGCGTTGGAGTCCTTGGCGGCGCCAAGCTCCTTGCCCTTCTCGACGAGACGACCCTGCAGCTTGCCAAGGGTGTAGGCGTCCTTCTCGCGCTCACGCTTGAGCACGGCAAGCTCTTCACCGCTCGTCTTGAGATCGGCCTCCAGCTACGCCACCTTCGTCTCCAGCTCCTTCTTGGCGGCCTCGGCAGCTGCGGCAGCATCCTCTGCTTCCTTGAGAGCCCCGCCGAATGTTTGCTCGCGCGCGGCAAGCTCCTCCTCGTGGCTGTCAAGGTTGACCTTCCGTTGAGCCAACTCACCCTCCCGCGCAAACAGCTCCTCGGCGGCAAGCCGCTGTTGCTCTTCGACTTCGGCCTTCTCAAGGAGGAAGGCTTTCCGCGCCTCGGCGAGTTGCTCCCGCTCCTTTGCCAGGGAACGGAGATTTTCCTAGTTAAGATCCCGGAGCTCCTCCACGCGCTTCTCGATGTCCACTCCCGCCTTCGCGACAAGCGCTTCTCGAGATTCCACCTTGGCCTGCCGAGCGCGGTAGAGCGACACCAGCTTCCGTAGCAGCCGCTCCTCCTCAGACTCGTCGCTGCTGCTGCTCGGCGCGTCAACCAGCGTCAGCCCAGCGGAGGCGAGCACCCCTCCATCAAAGGTTTCTCCTTCGACCGGCGCCCTGGAGCTTGACGCCCAGGGGAGCTTGATGAAGACGCCCTCGCTGGCCTTCAAATAAGCGCCGGGCTGGGGCTCTTCGGAGCCTGACGCTGCAGCGGCGGCGGAGGGATCAGCGGTCGGCGTATCGCCTTGCGCTCCTACGGCCTCGGGGCCGTCAGTGCGATCGCCGGACCCCTCGCCAGTTTCCACGGCAGCAGCTTTGGCGGCCTCTTCGCCAGCGGGATCTTCAGCGCCGGCTTCTTCTTTGGTGGCGGCGGCGTCATCAGTATTGCCGCGCGCGTTCTCCTCGCCGGTGACCT
Source organism: Triticum timopheevii (assembly GCA_963921465.1). Lineage (NCBI taxonomy): Eukaryota > Viridiplantae > Streptophyta > Magnoliopsida > Poales > Poaceae > Triticum > Triticum timopheevii. Next base: position 339,285,712 of record OY997266.1, on the reverse strand, counting down.
CGATCTCCATCGGCTCTGTGGCAGATGGATCTGACGGCCGGGAAAAGGGAGAAAAAGTCAAGTAAATATCCAAAAAGAAAATCAGAAGAAGAAGAACCCAAGGGAAGTTTTCAAGCAAGAGGATTACCTGTACTGGGTTCTATAGTCGTGGTCTCCGCCACGGGGGGGGGTCGCTGGTGCTGTCCCTTGCGGAAAAACTCTCCCTTGCCGGAGTCTTCTCCCTTGCGGGAGAACGCTCCCTTACCAGGGAACCCTCCCTTGGCGGTGTAGTCGAAGCAGATGTCATGTCGGGGGCGGCTTCCGGGCGCTCCTGGTGAGGCTGCTCTGCTCCTACACAAACCAATAATCAGATATCAGCAAAGAAAGAGCACCCATGCGCGCCTAACAGCGGGAAGTAAACCATATACTTACGTTGGGGGCTACGCTGGGGGCTGCTTTGGGGAATGGTTGCCGGGTCCAGCAAGGTGGTCTCGGACACACCCCCTGCTGTCACGGTGGGATCGTCCTCGATGACGATCACCGGGACCTTGGCTCTCTTCGCCGCTCTCTGGGCCAGAGTCCTGAAAAGGAATGGGTTCGGAGTAAAGCAAATCAGATACAAGACAAAACAGCAAGAATTGAAGAACTACAAGTACAGCAAAGAATCTTACTCTTCTTCTTCCTCGTCGGTGTTGAGCGCGGAGAGGTCGAAGTCCGGCTCGCCTCCGGCGCGACGAGGCGGAGGAGTAGGTTCCCTTGGCCGCTTGGCGGGGGCAGTGGCGGTGGTCTGAGACGACCCAGCTCCGGCCGCCGCCGCGGCATGAGGAGCGGCAGGAGCAGAAGCGGTGGTCCGGGAGGACCCCACTCCAGTTGTCGCTGCGGCATGAGGTGCTCCCGCAGCAATAGTGCTTGCCACGGTAGAGCGTGTCGCGCGGCGCGGCGGTTGTTGACTCGTCTACCGCCCCGCTACGTCCCCGGCCTTGCGGAGACGCCTTCTTGGTGGAGCTGGGGGCTCTGCTTGCGGCGAGCTGTTTGAAGATGAGGAGGAAGTGGAGCTGGTCTTCGACGAGCCGCTTGCACCCTCGGCGGGCTCGCTCGACTCGGCTTCAGGCTCGGCAAGCTCTCCCTCGCTGGCAAGCTCCTCTCGCTCGGCAAGGCTTGCCGCCTCTGCTTCCTCTGCCTCCTCCATGGTGAATCCAAACTCGCCCGCAGCAGCGGCTGCTGCCGCCTCCTCTAGCCTAGTGGCGATGCGCTGCATCTCCGCATCGGTGGTGTCGCAGGTGAGGCTGTTCTGCTCATCGGAGCGGACCGGCACTTCTACCAAGCCGTCAAAGAACTCCTGCATGACGTCGTCTGCTGGCTCTTGCCAAATTGGGACAATTCCATGCGAATCGCACAGCGGCATCATTGCACGGATGCGGTCGAGCGAGAAATTGTTGCACAGCGGAACGACATCCTTCGGCAACCTGAACACTTCGGGATGTTGACGGTCGTACTTGAACAGTTCCTGGACCATTGCCTCCAGTTCCAGGACAGTGAAGTTGAAGTTGAGGCCCGGGCGCAGCCTCATGATGTCCGCCGCATTCTGGAACTCCTAGGCGGGTCTCCTCCTCTCCTACAGGGGGGCGATGCGGTGGCTAAGAAAATCTGCACCAACGGCGCCTACAGTGAGCCCGGCAAGCCTGAGGCGTAGGATCCGGGTGACGGCGATCTTCAGCCTATCGTCTTCCGGGGCCATGTTGCTCCAATCATTGCCGCGCGCTACTGGGCTTGGCGATGGGCGGTAAACGGCTGCGGGTTCTCCTCGACGATCCAGCACCAGTCTGCTCTCCATTCTTCCCACTTGCCGCGGAGCTCTCCCTCCAGATAAGCTTCCTTCTTGCCGGCTCTCGAGATCCAGGCGATTCCGCCGGATAAAGGCTCTCCTCTCTCAACTCGGGGCATGAAGAAGTGGCAAAAAAGAGCTACATTTGGATGGACTCCGACAAAGTTTTCGCAGAGATGTGCGAAAACTGCCATGGTCAGAACGACATTGGGGGTGAAGTCAAGGAGGTGGAACCCGTAGGTGTTCATAATGTCGCAGAAAAATTCAGAGAAAGGCGGGCAGAGCCCGCAGTAGAAGAACAGTGCGAAGTAGGAATATCCATTCGGAGCCCGTTCCGAAGCAGCGGCGGAGAGTACCTTCGTGCGCGGATGCGCTCGCGTCTCCGTCGACCAGAAGAGGTAGTAGTACTCCCTCAGCTCCTTCGCGGCGAGCTTGGGGGGGAAGGTTGTCCGCTCCTTTCGCAGCGCCGCGAGCCGCTGCGCCTCGGTCGACTTCACGGCCTTCCCCTTGCCGGCTTTCGGAGCCATGGCGGAGGTGGTGGGGGAGATCGACGGCGTTGGTGATGCTGGTGGCGATGGGGGGCGGAGCGTTGCTCTCTCTCAGTTTTGGGAAGAGGGGGGAGCGGCGGAGGTTTTTGAGATTGGAATAGCAAACCGGCGAGATGGGGGAACTGCCCCTGTTTCCCCTGCTCATAAAGAGGGAGGGGCGGACGTTCCGTCTTTCCGAATAAAGAAACCACCCACGATCTCTCCCACGATGCCGCATTCAACGCGTGCCGTTCGGGGAGGGCGCGGTGGATACGGAGTAAGATACGGCGTAACCCAGGCCGCGCGTGCCCGTGCCTTGTTTTGGGCCTGGCCCAACAGCGCTCGGCATCGTGTGTGGCCTAGGCCCGGGGGCTCCTATCGGTGTACTAGAGTAGGGGTACCCCAGTATCTCGAACTTGTGCACGGGCAGTCGCGGCACCCCGCGGCAAGGCTTGCCGGGTGACCGCCAAGGTCCTCCGTGGTTCCTTTGGAGCCATTCAAGAACAAAGTATTCAAGCCAAGGAGACAAGGCCCCGGCAAGAGGAGCTTGCCGGGAAGGCCAACCAAGGCATCTCAAGGAACTTGCCGCGACGCGCCACGCGTCCCGGCAAGGCCCGGTGAGCGACAAGCTTCCGGACGCGACAAGACAACCACCGCGGCAAGGCGCTTGCCGCGGCAAGCTACCACTCTGTACCCACGCTCCAGCACATCCACCACGTGTCACCCTGGGACCTTTCCAGGTGCGCATGGCAAGAGGCTGTGCAGCCAGCGGTGCGAGGTGGCAAGCGACGCTGACAAGATTGCCATCGTGGCAAGCGGTGGCGCCCCTGACGGTCCCTTTTTGCACTGTTTGGGCGACGCAGACGGGCATTTAATGCCTTTGTCCCCTGCCGTCAGAGTTAGGTATGATACACTGTACAGGTAGTTGTACCAACCGCAACACTTTTCCATTTTTACCCTTGTCTACGTTGCCACCTGTTGGTGACCCCTTGAGCATATAAAAGGAGGCCCATGCGCAACGTAGAGGGGGGTTCAAAGCCAGAAAACACTCACGCTCGGTCTCGTTAGTAGCTAGTGTGTACTGTAGCACTTAGCGCTCCCGGGCAAGAACTCAATGCACTCAGACATGCAGCAGTAGGAGTATTATCTCTCCGGAGAGCTCCGAAGCTGGGTAAACGGCTCGTGTGCTTCGCCTCGATCTGCTCTTCGCGCGACCTCCGCCCCCCCGCCGAACCGAAAGGGGCTCGGTCCGCCGGTCCCATAGGTGTTCGTGGATCAGTTTCCCCGGCATGGATCGTCCTCTTCATCGGAAATCGTTTCCTCCTTCCTCTTTGGATCATAGTCTTCTTCTTCCTCCGTGGTCCAGCCATAATGCTACACATCCCCATATACTTTTGGGTTTGCAATATAATCAACCATGTAGCTCTCTCCCTCCGAATCTTGGGACGACATCTTGCTCCAAATCTGCAACAGGAACAACTCGAAACGAAAGCAGAGGATATTTGCGTGATACGAGAGTCAAAACCTTCGGGAGAATATACAATGAATTTTTACCGACCAAAATATGTATCGTGCAAGAAAACGGAGTCCGGAGGGCACACGAGGTGCTCACGAGGTAGGGGGCGCGCCCAGGGGGTAGGGCGCGCCCTCCACCCTCGTGAAGGCCTCGTGTCCTTCTCGGACTGCCACTTATTTTTCTATTTTTCTAAATATTCCAAAACGGAGAAATATTGCCTTAAAAATTGTTTTGGAGTCGGTTTACTTACCGTACCACATACCTATTCCTTTTCGGAGTCTGGAACGGTCTGGAAGGTGTCCCTTATGTATTCCTCCGGGGTTACGGTTTCAATAATATTGGTTTCAACATTTATAGGATTACCTGAGATATAGTGTTTGATCCTTTGACCATTTACCACCTTCGGATTTGTGCCTTCGAAGTTGTTGATTTTTATGGCACCGGAACGATAGACCTCCTCGATAACATAAGGACCTTCCCATTTAGAGAGAAGTTTTCCTGCAAAAAATCTTAACGTCATATTTAGCAAGCATCTTACGGAAAGCACCATGAATAAAGTGTGAACCACCATCAGTCATTTAATATCTAGGGACTCCAAACCTTGGAAAAATAACTTCCTTGAGCATTTTAATAGAAGTGTCATGATCAGCACTACTAGTTGGAATAGCTACTACCCACTTAGTAACGTAATCAACATCAACTAAAATATGTGTATATCCATTAGAGCCAGGAAAAGGTCCCATATAATCAAAGCCCCAAACATCAAATGGTTCAATAACAAGTGAATAATTCATAGGCATTTCTTGACATCTACTAATATTACCAATTCTTTGACATTCCGCAAGACAAAACAAACTTACGGGCATCCTTGAAGAGAGTAGGCCAATAAAAACCAGATTGCAATACCTTATGTGCAGTTCTATCTACAGCGTGGTGTCCTCCATAAGCCTCGGAGTGACACTTGCGTAGGATCTGTTCCTGTTCATGCTCAGGTACACAACGTCTAATAACACCATCTACTCCTTCTTTATAAATATGTGGGTTATCCCAAAAGTAATGTCGCAAGTCATAGAAAAACTTTTTCTTTTGTTGGTATGTGAAGCTAGGTGGTATAAATTTAGCAACAATATAATTAGCATAATCATCATACCAAGGAGTGCTACTAGAAGTGCTTATGACATTTAATTGTTCATCAGGAAAGCTATCATCAATAGGTAGTGGGTCATCAAGAACATTCTCTAACCTAGATAAGTTATCTGCAACGGGGTTCTCAGCTCCTTTTCTATCAACAATATGCAAATCAAATTCTTGCAGCAAGAGAACCCATCTAATGAGTCTAGGTTTTGCATCTTTCTTTTCCATAAGATATTTAATAGCAGCATGATCTGTGTGAATAGTTACTTTAGAATCAAAAATATAAGGTCTGAATTTATCACAAGCAAATACAACTGCTAAAAGTTCCTTTTCGTTAGTAGCATAATTTCTTTGAGCATTGTATAGAGTCTTACGAGCATAATGGATAACATTTAATTTCTTATCAACTCTTTGCCCTGGAACAACACCTACAGCATAATCACTAGCATCACACATAATTTCAAAGGGTAAATTCCAATCAGGTGGCTGAACAATAGGTGCAGAGACTAATGCTTTCTTAAGTATTTCAAATGCTTCTACACAATCATCATCAAAGACAAATGGTACATCTTTTTGTAATAAATTAGTCAGAGGCCGAGAGGTTTTTGAGAAGTCCTTAATGAACCTCCTATAAAATCCGGCGTGGCCAAGGAAACTTCTTATACCTTTGATGTCCTTGAGACATGGCATCTTTTCAATTGCATCAACCTTGGCTTTATCAACTTCAATACCTCTTTCAGAAACTTTGTGCCCCAAGACAATACCTTCATTAACCATAAAGTGGAACTCTTCCCAATTCAAGACAAGATTAGTTTCTTCACATCTCTGCAAAACTCGAGCAAGATTGCTCAAGCAATCATCAAAAGAGGAACCATAGACAGAAAAGTCATCCATGAAAATCTCACAAATCTTTCGCAAAAGTCAGAGAATATAGCCATCATGCATCTTTGAAAGGTAGCAGGTGCATTACATAAACCGGAAGGCATACATCTATAAGCAAAAGTATCAAAAGGGCATGTTAAAGTAGCCTTTGATTGATCTTTAGCCGACATAGGTATTTGAGAGAAACCGGAATAATCATCTAGAAAGCAATAATGTGTATGTTTGCATAATCTTTCTAGCATTTGATCAATAAAAGGTAAGGGGTAATGCTCTTTCTTAGTAGCCTTATTTAATTTGTGGAAATCAATTACCATCCTATAACCTGTGATAATTCTTTGCAGAATCAATTCATCTTTATCATTAGGGACAACAGTAATACCTCCCTTCTTAGGGACACAATGGACAGGACTTACCCACTGACTATCAACAACTGGATAAATTATACCTGCCTACAGAAGCTTGAGTATTTCTTTTCTTACCACTTCTTTCATTTTAGGATTCAAACGTCGTTGAGGATCACGAACTGGTTTGGCATCCGCTTCCAAATTTATTTTATGTTGACATAGAGTGGGACTGATGCCCTTAAGATCATCAAGAGTATATCCAATAGTGGCACGGTGCTTCTTCAGAGTTTTCAATAATCTTTCTTCTTCATGCTCTGAAAGGTTAGCACTAATAATGACAGGATATATTTTCTTTTCATCAAGATAAGCATATTTAGGATTATCAGGCAATGGTCTAAGCTCAAACACGGGATCACCCTTGGGTGGAGGAGGAACCCCTGGGATTTCAACAGGCAAATTGTGTTGCAGAATAGGTTCCTGTTTAAAGAATACTTCATCTATTTCCCTTCTTTCATTCATGAACATATCATTTTCATGGTCTAGCAAATGGTGTTCTAAAGGATCACTAGGAGGTACGGAAATAGAAGCAAGACCAATAATTTCATCCTTACTAGGCAATTCTTCCTCACGATGTTGTTTACTAAATTTAGAGAAATTAAACTCATGAACCATATCATCCAAGCCAACAGTAACAACATTCTTTTCGCAGTCTATCTTAGCATTAACAGTATTCAAGAAGGGTCTACCAAATATAATGGGACAAAAGCTATCTTGTGGAGAACCAAGAACAAGAAAATCAGCGGGATATTTGGTTTTTCCACACAAGACTTCAACATCTCTAAAAATTCCCATTGCAGATATAGTATCTCTATTAGCAAGTTTAATTGTAACATCAATATCTTCCAACTCAGCAGGGTGCAATATCATGCATAATTTCTTCATACAAGGTAATAGGTATAACACTAGCACTAGCACCCATATCACATAAGCCCTGATAACAATGATCTCCTATTTTAACAGAAATAACAGGCACGCCTACCATAAGTCTATGTTTATCTCTAGCACAAGGTTTAGCAATTCTAGCAGTTTCACCACGGAATTGAATAACATGCCCATCAATATTATCAGACAAGAGATCTTTAACAATAGCAATATTGGGTTCTACTTTACTTGCTCAGGAGGTGTATAAGTTCTAATATTGCTTTTACGAACAACAGTTGAAGCTTTAGCATGATCCTTCATTCTAACAGGGAAAGGTGGTTTCTCAACATAAGAAGTGGGAACAATAGGATCATTATAAATGACAGTCTTTTATTCAACATTAATAGGTGCAGCTACTTTTACTTTTATGGGAGGATGATATTTAAACCACTTCTCCTTGGGGAGATCAACATAAGTAGCAAAAGATTCACAGAAAGAAGCTACTATCTCAGAGTCAAGTCCATATTTAGTGCTAAACTTACGGAAAATATCGGTATCCATAAAAGATTTAACACAATCAAACTTAGGTGTCATACCTGACTCCTTACCTTCATCGAGGTCCCAATCTTCAGAGTTGCGTTTAATTCTATCCAATAAATTCCACTTAAATTCAATAGTCTTCATCATAAAAGAGCCAGCACAAGAAGTATCGAGCATGGTGCGATTGTTATCAGAAAGCCGAGCATAAAAACTTTGCATAATTACTTCTCTTGAGAGCTCATGATTGGGCCAAGAATATAACATTCATTTAAGCCTCCCCCAAGCTTGAGCGATGCTTTCTCCTCCGCGAGGCCAAAAATTATATATATAATTGCGATCACGATGAACAAGATGCATAGGGTAATACTTTTGATGAAATTCCAATTTCAATCTTTTATAGTTCCATGATCTCATATCATCACATAGCCTATACCCTGTCAATGCGTCTCCCTTCAAAGATAAAGGGAAGGCCTTCTTCTTAGCAACATCATCGGGTATACCTGCAAGCTTAAATAGTCCACAAACATCATCCACATAGCGTAGATGTTCATCAGGATGCTTTGTTCCATCTCCTGTAAAAGTGTTAGCTAGCAGTTTTTCCATCATACCTGAAGGAATCTCAAAAGGAGTTTCATTTTCAATAGGTTCAATAGGTTGAGTAGGTTGAGGAGCAACTCTTTGCTCTACTGGACGGGGTGAAGATACCCCACCAAGCCCCTCAGAGAATTACTTTCCATAGTAACAAGTGACAGAAAATTTCAGCACACTAAATAAATTTTTCCTTACCAAATTCCACCTACCAAAGGCGCTTCACTCCCCGGCAACGGCGCCAGAAAAGAGTCTTGGTAACCCACAAGTATAGGGGATCTATCGTAGTCCTTTCGATAAGTAAGAGTGCCGAACCCAACGAGGAGCAGAAGGAAATGATAAGCGGTTTTCAGCAAGGTATTCTCTGCAAGTACTGAAATAAGTATTAACAGGTAGTTTTGTGATAAGATAAATTGTAACGAGCAACAAGTAACAAAAGTAAATAAAGTGCAGCAAGGTGGCCCAATCCTTTTTGTAGAAAAGGACAAGCCTGGACAAACTCTTATAATAGGAAAAGCGCTCCCGAGGACACATGGGAATATCGTCAAGCTAGTTTTCATCACGCTCATATGATTCGTGTTCGGTACTTTGATAATTTGATATGTGGGTGGACCGGTGCTTGGGTGCTGTTCTTACTTGCACAAGCATCCCACTTATGATTAACCTCTATTGCAAGCATCCGCAACTACAACAAAAGTATTAAGGTAAACCTAACCATAGCATGAAACATATGGATCCAAATCAGCCCCTTACGAAGCAACGCATAAACTAGGGCTTAAGCTTCTGTCACTCTAGCAAACCATAATCTACTTATTACTTCCCAATGCCTTCCTCTAGGCCCAAATAATGGTGAAGTGTTATGTAGTCGACGTTCACATAACACCACTAGAGGTTAGACAACATACATCTCATCAAAATATCGAATGAATACTAAATTCACATGACTACTAATAGCAAGACTTCTCCCTTGTCCTTAGGAACAAACGTAACTACTCACAGAGAATATTCATGTTCATAATCAGAGGGGTAATAATGTGCATAAAGGATCTGAACATATGATCATCCACCAAATAAACCAACTAGCATCAACTACAAGGAGTAATCAACACTACTAGCAACCTACTAGCACCAATCCCAGACTTGGAGACAAGAATTGGATACAAGAGATGAACTAGGGTTTGGAGATGAGATGGTGCTGGTGAAGATGTTGATGGAGATTGCCCTCTCCCGATGAGAGGAGCGTTGGTGATGATGATGGTGATGATTTCCCCCTCCCGCAGGGAAGTGTCCCCGGCAGTACAGCTCTGCCGGAGCCCTAAATTGGTTCCGCCTCATGGCGGCGGAGTCTCGTCCCGAAAGGTTTCCTTCTATTTCTTTCTCATCGAAAGACTTCATATAGGAGAAGATGGGCGTCGGAGAGCCACCAGGGGGCCCACGAGGTAGGGGGCGCGCCCCCCACCCTCGTGAGCAGGGTGTGGGCCCCCTGGCCTTCATCTTTGGCAACGATTTTTCTTTATTTATTTTAAGATATTCCATGGAGTTTCAGGGCTTTTAGAGTTGCGCAGAATAGGCCTTCAATATTTTCTCCTTTTCCAGCCCAGAATTCCAGCTGCCGGCATTCTCCCTCTTCATGTAAACCTTGTAAAATAAGAGAGAATAGCCATAAGTATTGTGACATAACGTGAAATAACAGCCCATAATGCAATAAATATTGAAATAAAAGCATGATGCAAAATGGACGTATCACCCCCCCTCTAGTCGATAACTAGCAGTTTCAATTGGTATTAGAGCAAGGTACTCCCTTGTTCTGTGTGATTCGGTTTAACCACCTGGAGTTTAGCTATGTCGACTGCAGGGATAATCAAAGTCTCCGCTGTGTGCCCTGTCTTCGATGGCATTGAATATCCCTACTGGAAGAATAAGATGCGTATGCATCTTGAAGCCATTGATGTCGATCTGTGGTATGTCATCAAGAATGGCGTTCCCAAGACTGGTGAAGGTGTCTCCCCTACTGATGTCAAGAAGTTCATTCAACTCGATTCTACTGCGAAGTACATCATCTGTGGTCATCTGACCAAAGGGCAGTATGGCCGTGTGAGTGCTTTGGAAACTTCGAAGCTAGTCTGGGACTGGCTCTCCAAAGTCAATGAAGGTGTTTCAACTCAGAGAGATCAAAGAATCAGTGTCCTATGCAACCTATTCAACCGCTTCAAGAGAAATGATAATGAAAATGTCCAGCTCACATTTGATCATCTCACTGACATCACAAACGAGCTTCAGGCTCTCGGCGCCACTGAGATCACCAAGCATGAAATTGTCAAGACGCTTCTGAGATCTCTTGACAGCTCGTTTGACACTCTAGCTCTTATGATTCAAGAACGCCCTAAATTCAAGACACTCGATCCATCTGACATACTTGAGAGGCTCAACACATTAGTTCCAGCTATCTGAGAAAATAGATATCTATGGTCCCAACTATGGCCGAACTTGCGCTTTGAAGGCAAAGGCTGTTTCCTCGTCTGAAGAAGAATCTGACTACAGTTCCGGTGAAGCTGAAGACCTTGGAAAGGAGCTTGCTATGCTTGTGAAGAAGTTCCAGAAGTTCACTAAGAAGAAAGGCTTCAGAAAGTCTTCACGATCCAGCTCAAGAAATGATGAAGCCTCTTCCCAAGACCACAAGAAGAGAACCTGTCACAAGTGCAAGAAACCTGGCCACTACATCTCTGAGTGTCCATAGTGGGACAATGAGAAGAAAAAGAAGAAGAGCAAGGAATATGATTCTGATGACAAGAAAAAGAAGATATACTCAAAATCTTCTTCCAAGTCTTCTTCCAAGTCTTCATCACACAAGAAAAGTTCATCTGGCAAGGCTCGTGCTTTTGTTGGCAAGGAAATGGATTCAGAGGAAGAGTCTGTGTCTGAGGAGGCAGAGGTGATGGAGTCTGAGGAGGGGTCTGACTCTGGCGTTGCAAGTCTGGCCTTAGCTTCAGCCTACGTTGCCAAGTCCATCTTCAACACTGAAGACAATGCATCTATCACCAACGTTGATGCTAGTGATAAGGACGACTCCGCCCCCACTTACTGTTTCATGGCACGTGGTGCCAAGGTAAACTCACGCGATGCTTACATTCAAACATCAAGTGAAGATGACTCTGATTGTGAATCCAAACCTAGCTATAAAAAACTTGCTAAAATTGCAACTGAACAACAGACAACTATGGAACATATTCAAAAACTGTTAGACAAAAGCGATGACCTGTTGGACGCGGAAATGACTAAGACTCAGTCCTTAATTGAAGACATAAAAAATCTTCATGTTAAGTACCAGGAAGTTGAAGGTCGTCATGAAACCCTCTCAACATCTCATGAAAAGCTTTCCTGCGATTATCTTCAAAGGAAGCAGGAACTTGAGAATTGAGATCGGATCATGAAGATCTTCAAAAGGAGAACGAGTCACTTCGCGCTCAACAGATCAGTCCCGCTCCGGAAAGATTTGAACCACCATGTTTAAAATGCATTGAGCGTGATAATGTTGTCTCTGTTGCTGGATGTTCTACTGCTCCTGTTGCAATATCTTCAACTGCTGATGTGGTAACTAACCCCTCTATTGAGAATATCACTACTATTGCTGATGAGAATGCCAGGTTGAAGACACTGATTGAGACAGGAATGTACAAAAGCCTCAAGGGGCATCAGACATTATGTGATGTCCTCAAAAAGCAGATCCTGAACCGAAACCCTAGAAAAGAGGGTATTGGGTTCGAGAGAAAAATGAATGTTGATGGGTCATACTGGAAGCCTGAGCAGTACCCCAAAACCACATGGGTTGCTGCAAAGGAATCTTCAGTAGATCCATCCGCCTTATCTGGTTTCACTTGCGCTAACCCTATTATCATTGATGAATCCTTTGATGCAAACTATAAACTGTTTAAGAATCAGAATGGTGAAGTGTTTGCTAGGCATATTGGTACTAACTGCAGGAATGGACCACCTATGAAGAAGATCTGGGTACCTAAACAGCGTATTGAGAGTCTTCCTATGAATGTCATCATGACACCACCAAGGAAGAAGACAAACCCCAGACCTATGGCTTCATATGGCCCAAAGGCTTCATACAGATACAGGACTCACCAGAGTCACCCTAACGCCAATGTTTTGTAGGGAAACCGTACTCAGACTTATGAATATGAGTGTGTGTCTTCAAACCGCTATGTTCATAGAGCTAAGAACTTTTCTGCTTATTCATATGAGTATCATGCTTCTCTTGCAAGGCTATTTGCTAGGGCTCCAAAGCCAAAATTTTCAAATGCTGCACTTAGACTCATTGCTTCTAAGCCACCCCTGAAGATGTGGGTGGTTAAGAGGAATTAACTTTCTTTTGCAGAGAAAGGTCTCCGGCCTGAAATCTACGGCATCCGATGGTATTGCTGGGGACCTAAAACACATTGTGGGATGCAAGATAAAATGCCCAAATGATCTTTCTATGTATTTCACATCTGAATCGCTTGCCAATCATATGAGTCCTAACCTTGATCTAAGCTTTGATAATCCTTTTGTGCGTCAAATGCTTATGCTTCACAACACTCTTTGTGAAGCCTATCCTCCTAACTACGCTGTAGGGTACGACACCTCGTGCGACAGAATGGATTATGGACAGCGGATGCACTAACCACATGACTGGTGATCGAAGTCTTCTCATGGACTCAACTTTATGTCCATGTGATAAAAGTCACATAACATTCGCTGACACTGGTAAAAGCAAGGTATTGGGCCTAGGTAGAGTTGCAATCTCAAGGGATCAGCACATGGACAAAGTGATGCTTGTTGAATCCCTTGGTTTCAACTTAATGTCTGTCTCAATGCTTTGTGACTTAAACATGATTGTGCTGTTTGGAAAATATCGTTGCCTTGTACTAATGGAATCTGACAAGTCTCTAGTCTTTGAAGGGTACAGGAAAGATGATCTGTACATGGTAGATTTCTCACCAGGACCACAGATGGTCGTATGTCTTCTAGCCAAGTCTTCAGAGTGCCGGCTCTGGCATCGGAGGCTAGGGCATGCTGGCATGAGGAACTTACACACTCTCGCCAAGAAGAAGCATGTCATTGGCATCGAAGACGTCAAGTTCAAGAAAGATCATCTATGTGGTGCTTGTGAAGCTGGGAAGATGACAAGGGGCAAGCATCCCTCGAAGACAATAATGACTACATCTCGACCTTTTGAGTTGCTCCACATGGACTTGTTTGGTCCCACTCACTACTCTACTCTCACTGCTACTGCTTGTCTCTATGGTTTCATTATCGTTGATGATTATTCAAGATACACTTGGGTGCACATAATTCTCTTCAAGACTGAAGTGCAGGATGTCTTCAGACGCTTTGCAAACTGCGCCATGAACCACTATGGCATCAAGATCAAGCACATTAGGAGTGACAATGGCACAGAATTCAAGAACACAGGCCTCGACCTCTGTCTTGACACCTTAGGCATCACTCATGAGTTTTCTGCTCCTTACACACTGCACCAGAATGGAACCCTTATTGAGATGGCTCGCACGATGCTTGATGAATATAAGACTCCAAGAAAATTCTGGCCAGGAGCCATTGATACTGCATGTCATGTCATCAATCGTGTTTATCTTCACAAGCTTCTGAAGAAAACATCCTATGAGCTCCTAACTGAGAGCACCTGCCAAATGTGCTAGATGAAGTACCTGCCAGTGAATCAATCAAGCTAATGGAAACAGGAGAGATCATACCATCAGATGCCCAGCCTGAAGAGGAACTCATTATTTCTACACCTGATCAACCTGAAGACATTGCTCAGCCTGAAGATAATCCTCCAAATGATGACAATGTTTAGCAGGAGCAAAATCTTCGTCCAGTTCATCCTCATGTTGCAAATGAAGTACAAATTGAGAAGATAATCGATAGCATCAATGCACCTGGTCCACTCACTCGTTCAAGAGCAACACAGCTAGCAAATTTCTGTGGGCACTTTGCATTTGTCTCAATCTCTGAACCCAAGAAAGTTGTTGAAGCCTTCATGGAACCTGAATGGATTCAAGCTATGCAAGAAGAGCTTCAACAGTTTGAGCTGAACAATGTGTGGGAACTTGTCAAGCTCCTGATCCTCGCAAGCACAACATAATAGGCACAAAATGGATATATCGCAACAAACAAGGCGAGCATGGTCAAGTAATCAGAAACAAGGCTCGGCTCGTTGCTCAAGGATACACACAAGTTGATGGAATTGACTTCGATGAAACATTTGCTCCAGTGGCTAGGCTCAAAGCCATTCGCATACTGCTAGCCTTCGCAAATCATCATAACATCCTTCTATATCAAATGGATGTGAAGAGTGCCTTTCTCAATGGAAAGATTGAAGAAGAAGTATATGTTGCACAACCGCATGGCTTTGAAGACCCAAAACATTCTGATATGGTATACAAGCTCAACAAGGCACTGTATGGCCTCAAACAAGCCCCTCGTGCTTAGTATGACACACTCAAAGACTTCCTGAAGAGCAAAGGCTTCAAACCTGGTTCTCTAGATCCCACTCTCTTCACGAAGACATATGATGGTGAACTGTTTGTGTGCCAAATCTATGTGGATGACATTATCTTCGGCTGCAGCAACAAGAAATACAGTGATGAATTTGCTTACATGATGCAAGAACAATATCAAATGTCCATGATGGGAGAGCTGAAGTTCTTTCTCGGTCTTCAAATCCGTCAGCAATGCAACGACATCTTCATATCTCAAGAAAAATATCTCAAAGATTGCCTGAAGAAGTTTGGAATGCAAGACTGCAAAGGATACACGACGCCAATGCCAACCAAAAGTCATCTAAGCCCCAACGTCAATGGTAAAGATTTCGACCAACAGGTATACCGCTCCATGATTGGCTCTTTACTTTACTTATGTGCATCTAGGCCAGATATCATGCTTAGTGTTTGCATGTGTGCCCAATTCCAAGCGGCACCAAAGGAGTCGCATCACTTAGCTGTGAAGCGAATTCTTCGATATTTGGCTTACACCCCAACACTAGGATTATGGTATCCAAAGGGCTCAGAGTTTGATCTGGTTGGATTTTCGGATGCTGACTATGCAGGGGACAAGGTGGATCGCAAGTCTACATCAGGCACATGTCACTTTCTGGGTCGATCTCTTGTCTGTTGGTCTTCAAAGAAGCAGAACTGTGTATCACTCTCAACTGCTGAATCTGAATACATTGCTGCTGGATCTTGTTGCGCTCAGCTTCTCTGGATGAAGCAAACTCTTAAGGACTATGGCATCCATCTGAAGCATGTGCCACTCTACTGCGATAATGAAAGCGCTATCAAGATTGCCAACAACCCAGTTCAGCACTCGAAGACAAAGCACATTGAAATTCGTCATCACTTCCTCAAAGATCATGTTATGAAAGAAGATATTGATATCATTCACGTCAAGACAGAAGATCAGTTGGCTGATATCTTCACTAAGCCCTTGGATGAGAAAAGGTTTTGCAAGTTGTGGTGTGAGCTAAATATCTTGGAATCCTCGAATGTCCTGTGATTAGGCACACATCCTAACACTTATGCAGTTTGATGACTTAGATGTGCAACACACGAAGTAATGTATATCTTCAATCAATGAAGACATACACTCTAAGTGTGAATACATTAACGTGGAAATTGACTTCAGAGCGCCACGATAATTGTGCACCGTGTCTGGGTCTAATACTTCCTATACGGTGGGTAACGCCACCACCAAACTCTTATGAAGTGTTTCCTCATGGCGTCATATTTGCAAAGTCTTCGCAAGTGATTTAACTTCAACATTAATTTGACTTCATGGTTACTGATTTGGCTTTACACTATTATATATATATATATATATATATATATATATATATATATATATATATATATATATACTGTATTCTGTCCTCTACAGCATTCACTTATGGCTATGTCTTCTTGTTTGAATCTTTTGAACTAAGTGAATGTGATCGGACCCTAACCCCTCTATTCTTTATATCACAATCTCTATCTATCCAAATCATATGCATTCTATTGAAACTGTCTAGTGACTTCTCTGTGTCCTTGTCAGCAGAAGATACAGAGACAAACATTTATATCTAGCTTTAATGACTTATCCCTTTTGCCTGAAACCCGGAGAATTCGGAACGACCACCCCGACAATCCAGGCGTGCGTGGGACATGGAACAACTTTCAATGAGTTGCATGTTCGCCACGTATCCATCAAATGTGAACCGCCAGGGGCACCTACGTAATTGCGCTGTGCTGTCTCTATCCTTATAAATGCATGTCTCGTCTCGGTCAAAATCCTTCTTCCTCCTTCTCCAGCTCTTGCAAACCCTAGCGCCTACGCTAGCTCTCAACGACGCTGACGACGAAGCACTTAGCTGCCGTGACTTCCTCAACGTTGTCCTCACGCCGGCCGCGGACCTCGTCTTCTCCAGCGTCGCCGTAGGTGTCTTTCATCGCCAAGTTAGGGCACGGGAGATCGAACCGCTCGGCATCCATCTTCGCTCCTTCTAGCAGTTCTTCGTGTGGTAATAAAAGTTTACTTTTTACCGTCTTTTTGATCTGATAGATTCATCCCTTTCTACCAAAAGTGGTTTCTATATCTTCGAACATGAATCTATCTCTTTCTGCATCTCATATTCTGCCTAGTATATTCACTTATGCTTCTTCACAAGTTAGATTCCTCACTTGTACTTATTCTTGGATTAGTACAACTCTGGAACCAACTCTCATCTTATAAGTGAATGTCTTCGTGTTATGAGGTCAATGTCTTCAAACTGATTTATCTTCAAAATCTTCTGAGAATGCATATGACCTCGTCCCCTTCCCTTGCACCTTTAATGCTGTCACAGGTACATGTCCGTGGGAGAATCCCTTGGTTCTCATAGTCTGCATTCGTTTGCAGCGTTCTTGCAGAGTCACATCAACTCACCTGAAGCGAGTTCCTGTCAGTCCAGCCGATTGAAGCCTTTGAAAGTACTGAAGCCTTTTAGTTTACACTTCATGGCAACTGGAAAATCAGCAAGAAAGGGAGGCAGACAGCGTCGTGGTGACACCTCCAAGGACTTACCTCCAGATTTGCATGAGATGTACAAAACTCATCTAGAAGAAACCTACACTGAACGCAAGAATCGAATCCAATGGATTCGAAGATATTGTGCAGAAGAGTGGTTCAGATACCGCTTCATCACCAAAGAGTATGCAGAGAAGAATGCCATCAAGGCACCCTGGAATGATATTCTGTACAGAAATCTTCCACCCAGGAATCAGGCTGAAGCTATTGAGCAAGGCTTCTATCCTTGCATGGTGCGCGGACCACAGCCTGAGAATGCTGATCTGTCCTCACTACTCTGGTGTCGTGAAGACAGTCTGTTCAAGCGCAACTACCAGTTTGCCAAAAACTCAGGTGCTGCGAACAAGAAGGATCTGGGGCTTGACTTCAACCCTGGTCCCCCTGCACCTCGGGACGATGGCACCTGTGAAGCCAATGAAAACATGATTGGCCCCTTCTACAACCTTGTTGGCCTCATCACTCACATTACTGTTCGAGGTGCCAAAGTGGATCATTCTGATTATGATGATGCTGACACTGACGAAGCTCCAACTCCTCCTCCAAAGCCTAAGAAGCAAAAGAAGACTAAAGCTTCAAAATCATCTGCTGCTCCAAAAGCTTCAAGAGTGAAGCCATTGGCAACTGCCCCTTCTGCTCCAAGCAATGACTCTGAAGATCTCTCTCGCATCTCCAAGAGGCGTGAGAGGCCTCAGAAGACATCAGTTCAGAAACTGAGTCAAGCACTGATGCCTATAGCCATTCTACGGAATGAAACTGAACCAATTGACTCATCTTCTAATGAAGAATTTGGTGAAGATGCTCTGGAACAGCTGATCAAGAGCAAGCAGGAGGCGGAGATCTTCAACGATATGCCCCTCTTTGATGTAAACATTCTAAAGAACTTCATTGATGAGTGGTTTAATAATCAGGAGCTCAGCTTTGACGACCTTCAGCTTCCCATTGGCTTCAGTGTTGCCTTCCAAGGCGCCATTGCTCCTGAACTAGCTCTGGCTCAGCGCATCATTGAACTGAAGCGAAAGATCGACTTCGAGAAGGAATAGTTCAAGAAGCATGTAGCCAGGCTGAATGTGGCTGATGTGCAAAAGTTCAAGGTGATGCTCAATGACCTCAAGGAGTCATTTCGGAAGAAATGCAAGGAAGCCAAAGGCTCAAGAGAGCGCATGAAAGCACTCGCTGGCAAATGCGTTCAAGCCTACAATGAAGCTGAAAAGCGCAAGGCACTTGGCCGCCCTGGCATTGACCCCTCAATGGCTGCCAAGAAAAAGAAGTCATATGAAGCCCAAAAGTGAAGCACCACGGCAGGAAGAACCATGCATTGTCTTCCCTGCCAGCATGCGCGGCTCAAAGCCCAATGCTCCTTCAGTGGCTTCTGAACAGAAGAAAACCAAGGCAGCTAAAGCCGAAGCCAGGAAGTGGAAAACCAAGCGCACCACTGACGAAGAACTACCCCCTAAGAAGAGAAAAACCAAGAGAAGAGATCGGGCTGCTCCCAAAGAGCCCCTTGTTGTTGAACCCCTTGCCTGTGTTCCCCCTTCGTCTGCAAACCAAGAGCGTCGGATGATCGTTCATGAGCCTGCATCCACAGAGGCTCCTAAAGCTTAAGAAGTTCCAATCGTCGACCCCATCGCGACTGAAGATATTGCTCAAGATGATGTAGTTCTTCCTCAGATCGAGCGCCCAACGATATCGTCGCCTGTTCGAACGAAAAGTGAGCTTATCAGCATTGGTCGTCCTCTGACGCCAATCTCACAAGATGCATCATGGGCTGATCGCCCCCAGCAAGCTACCCCACCTCAAGTCTCACCAAGTACACCCCAGCCATCCTCTGTGCCCGTCATCAGCCCCATGTCAAATGATGACAACTACATGGAGACAACACCATCGCCAAAGGCGTCGCCCGTATTCCAACGGCTTCGCAAAGGCCTGAAGCCATCTGCCTCCATGACCACCATCACAGAAGAGGACTCCAACTTGTCAAGCTCTGTGGCACGTCAAGTGTTCCCTGAAGACAATCCTGCTGTGATAGTCCCTGTGTCTGAAGCCCATGCTGCTGAAGACCCTCCGGCTGCATCACCCGGAGTAACACAAGAAGAAGAGCGTGTCGCTACTCCCCCTACAATTCAAGAAGAAGTTAATGAAGAGAACCAGTCCATGCCAGAACCTCCAGCTACTCAAGTGGAGGGTGAGACCCCTGAGGCTGCCACACATGACATTCCTGAAGCCAATGACGTTGTCATGGCCGACGATAATGTGGAGCCTACAGTGATCAATGCACCAGAGGCCAATGAAGCCAATGAAGCCCATCAATCAGATGAAGTCAATGCCGCACCTGTCGCCAATCTGTAGCCTGAAGTTAATGCCACTGCTCCTGTTCTGCCTCCAAGGCCACATACTATTGAGCAAGCATACAACTATGGTCAGCTTGTCACTGTCAGATGGCCTATTCTGATTCCTCCACCTGCTGTTGGTCCTCAATTTGACTACCATGTCGAGCACAGGCCTCAGGTTCAGAAGCCAAAGCCAAGACTGCCCAGATTTCTAGGTACTGCCACTTCACCAGGATCTTTCAATGTCAACGGCTTCATTGCACACAACACCTTCTTCGATAGCGAGAAGAACCCCTACACCAAGCCCAAGATTTCATCTGATCGATTCTGGAGCTATCAGCATCGCAGCTACTATTCATGCATTTTGTACAACCAAGGTCGCATATTTCCGCATATGCACCTTGATACTAAAGCCATAGCTGGCCTGCCCTGCTTAGAAGAAGCTCTAGATTGCTTCAGAGAGGCTGGCTTACTGCATTTTGTCACTGACAAGGAGCACTGGAATGAAGAGTTGCTGCTCCAATTATACGCCACTCTGCATATCAGAGGCTACAACAGGGATCCGAAGACTTGGGTCCTTGAGTGGATGACAGGAAATGTCCATCATGAAGCCAAAGCATTTGATGCCATTGAGCTTACTGGCCTACCCACTCCAGGTGATCTCTACGAGCCTGGTTGTCAGCTTCACACTGCAGCTGTGGAAAGCATCTTTCACAAGCCTGAACCCGACATGAGCCAGATGCTGAGCATGATGAAGCCATTGCCTCCAGATGCAGAATATCCAAAGGAGTTCTTTGTTGAAGACCTTGAGTATCTGCCACGCACGATCTATCACATCATAAGGCGAACTCTCTGGCCTATCAAAGGACATTCTCCACAGGATAAACTAGAAGGTGCAATGAAGACATTGGTCTTCCATATTCTTCATGGCAAAAGCTTCAGTGCACAAGATTTCTTCATCCGCCAACTTGCTGCATCGAGATCTGACATTTTTGGCTTGAAGTTCTATCCTCCATGGATCATGCGTCTGATCAAGCTTCACACTGCCTTCAACTATCGGCCATCTGCACGCAACCACATTGTCTTCTTACCAGATGTTGATATGTCCGTTGAAGCCATCTATCCAGAGCCTGACAAAGAGCCACTTTATCTTCATAATGTTGATCGTCAGAGCTTCACTCAGCCCATTGAAGGTGTGCTGGCTTCCACTCGAGTCTATCCGTTGGCTTGTACTACACGTGCACCTCACCATGCCCCTACTGAAGCCACTAACAGTACAATTGCTCAACGGCCTTGAAAGTGATCTCGTGTTCTCAATGACCAAGAGCTTCTCGTTGGCCTGCATCAGAAACAGGATAGGCATCATGATTGGCTCAAGCGCCAGATGCAGAGCATCATGACTGATGTCAATCGCATTCGCAACCTTGCAACCAAGAATGCCTTTGTAGCTCATGAAACCTGTGAACGCACATGGAAAGGGCTAACGCTTATGTGTGCCGAGGGAGATCTTCAGGACGATGGCTTCTCAGAACGATTCAAGTTTGATTCCACTCCTCCCAGAAATGCTATTCTGCGGTGCACTCCATCTCTTGAAGACTCAGAGTTCTCCTCTTCTGCTGCTACTGTGAATGCTCGTGTGATCGATGATCAAGATGATGCTACTTCGCCACCTCCAACACGCATCGACACTGCTCCAAGTTCGTCTGCACCGCCAAACCTCGACACCAACCCTACATCCTCTCCTACTCCTTCTGGGAACGAGTAGAGGCTCAATGTCTTCAACCCTTTTTGGTCCTTACTGACAAAAGGGGGAGAATCTATGAGTTGATAGTCTTCAAGCGGGTTCATATGGGCGGTTGCATTATATTTTGCCTAGTGTTTACAACTCTTGCTTTTGATACATTTGGTTCTCTGAGTTGTAACACTTAACCTCAATGTCGTATGCCACTTATTTTCTATTTGGTGATGCGATGATAAATTCCGCATGTGCGACGATAACTTCCGCACTTAAATCATTTTGCAGACGTCCATTTTTCATTATGCATGTCATTATCTTTGTTACATCAGATCATGCATGATGAATTGTCTTCATAAGTTGAAGAGGATCTCCACAAGTAGAACCTACCATGTGCATTTGCATTTCAAAAGCAAATTATTTATATGCACATCTTCAGGGGGAGCCCTTTGCTACTTACGAAGACAATACCTCATCCTTTACAATTTCACATACTTAAACCCCCGTTGAAAACTTCAACCATTTTGTCATCAATCACAAAAAAGGGGGAGGTTGTAAGTGCATCTAGTGCCACCCATAGTTGGTTTTGGAGTATTGACGACAAACGTGGTTGAGGGACTAATGTGTTTGTGAAAATTGCAGGATAACACAGGTAGTAGTCTCTCCTTGATTTGGTTTACCTACCGGAGATGACCCCTAAAAATGTGTGAAGACATTGAAGATAATGGTGGTACGTGAAGATATTCACATTGAAGATTATGACAGAAAAAGACATTGAGTGAAGACTATGGAGCGCGAAGACTTAGTAGTTTCGTTGTTTCTTTTCATCTTTGTTGAGTCATAGGAACCACCGCACTGTTAAGTGGGGTCCATGTGAACAAAGTCAGAGTGACTGAAGTGATGCTCAACCAAAATCCTATGTCTTCGAGCGAAGACAATGAGAGCAAATCTTATCCAGAGTCGGATAAGTCAGCTTTCCTTGTAGCCCAAGTCAAGTTGTCGCGTGTGTTTGAAATCTGACCGTTGTAACACGTGTCAGTTCCTTAGTGACCCAGGGTCATTTCGGACAAATCAGGTCGGGTTGCCCAGTGGCTATAAGTAGCCCACCCCCTACACCATAAATTGGTGGCTGCTCAGAGTTAGTGCACGGCTTTTGTCGTTGAGAGCAACCCACCTCCGAAGAGTTTGAGAGAGAAATCCTTGTGAGGACAAAGCCCAAAACACCTAGAGCCCAAAGAGTGTTTGGCATCACTGAAGTCTTTCTGTCTGTGTGACCTGAAGACTTGTTACACTTGAGGACTGTGAATCCTCCAGCCGGTTAGGCATCGTGTTCTGAGCATCCAAGAGTAATTGTGGATTGCCGGTGAACGAAGTCTGTGAAGGTTTGGAAGTCTACCTTGAAGACTTACCAGAGTGATTGGGCGAGGACTGTGTGTCCTTAGCTCAAGGGGAATAAGGTGAAGACACGGTCTTCTGAGTTCAATCTCAGCCTCCCTAACCAGACGTACAGTTGTCACAACAACTGGGACTGGTCGAACAAATCCTCGTCTTCACAACACACTGGTTCTATCTCTTACTCTCCTTACTTACAGTTCGTCTTTGTGAAGTCATTGACTGATTGCTATGCCTGTATGACTTCACTATGTGACTACTTGTTCTGATTGGCTTCATACTATCTTCCATCCTGATCCTACTACCTAGTTGCTATTAGTCATCAAGCTTTAGCTTCATACTTGTTTAACTATGGCTTGTCTAGTGTAGTTCATCTTCCGCTGCATGTTTATAGGTCCAGTTTTTGTGTTTGTCTTCAAAACTTTCATGTTTTGAAGACTTCCATAAAAATCGCCTATTCACCCCCCCCCCCTCTAGTCGATAACTAGCACTTTCAGTGTGGAAAAAAGAGGGCATGAAATAGTTGACATGTATATTGTTTAACTAAAATGGATAGGATGACATAATTTCACATATATGATGTCTATCTAAACTGGATAGCATAGCATAACATAATTCAAAGATACGATGAATAACTAAATAGGATAGCATGACATAATTCACCTACATGTTATCTAAGTAATCAGGATCGCATCATTTAATTCACATATGTGATTTATATGCTAAACAGAGGGCATTCGATATGATGTCTAAACTAAGAACATGGTGTTGAATATTGTGTATATGATGTCTAAACTATGCAATGCAAGACACCGTATGCATGATATGAGCAGTATAACCATGCCAAGTTAGAGCATACACCTCAGTGGGGGAATAGGACTGGTCATCTGTCTCTGAATCCATCTCTGAGGAGCTATCGGGACCCAACAAGAGATCTGCTTCGACAGGTAGCACCGTCTGCTCTGAAGGCCTTGTTTTCACTCCAAATTTTTCCAGCTCCCACCCAAATGGCTGATTCACAGGAAGAGTAGTTTAATGTACAAACATTGTCGACAAATGGAAATGTAATGAAGAAAAGTATGGGCAAGATATCATTCAAATATATGATGCCTGGTTAAACAGGATGGCATTGCACATTTCACATATATTATGGCTGGCTAAAAGACATGAGACTGCATAATTCCCATATATGGTATAGAAACTAAACAGGTGGCATTACAGAACATGTCTAAACTAAGCAGATGACATATATGATGTCAAAAGTAGGCACTGCAAGGCAACATATGCATGATATGACTAACATCATCATGCCAAGGTAGAGCAAACACCTGGGGGGTAAATAGGAGTGGTCAGCGGCGTCTGAATCCGCCTCAGAACAGATATCTTCCTCTGGATTACAATCTGGAGAGGGGTGGGGAGGATTTCCCATTGAACCCACCATGGAGCGATGTCTGCATGACATTGTATTGCCGCGCAAAACTCTTCTCTTTTTCTCTACATGTTCAGCATGATTGTGTACAATATCTGACATGCATACGAAAAAATATGCAGAAATTTAGAGTGATGGTAACAACCAGTGGATCGGCATTTTTCCATTGAACCAAAATAGCCCTAATGGATCGACGTGAATGTATAGTAATAAGTGATGCAACAAGTGTACAACCTCTTTGCCGTAGCCGTCTCGACCTCAGCATCATTGAGTTGGTCGCTGAAGCAGTTGAGGCAGAGGTGGCTGTCGGAGGTTTGGAGGAAGATTTGAGGAATCTATAGACGGCGTCCAGGGCACTGCTCTGTTGTGATGGATCGCTCTGTCGTTGGAGCAGCTCCGGTGAGCCATAAGATGTCAAGGCTGAAGCAGCACAAGACAGACATCGTCAATCTCAAGTGGGATTCTAATAGCATCTCAAATAGATGATGTAAAATGGATGTAAAATTAACATCACCAAAAACCACCTGACTACAACAGATGAGGTAAAGATTGTTGACTCTGAACTTAACTGTCGAAACTGAAATTTACTGTGGAATCTGAATGCTACTGTCGAAACTGAACGCAATGGTAGCAGAGAGGCACTTGACATGTAGTTTAGGGAGGGCCTGTAGTCCATCTTCAACCTGCACCCCCCTGAGCCGCCAGCCACCACCGACCGAACCGCCGGCCCCAGCGCCGCCTCGCCGCCCCGAAACAACTTGCCACCGCTGCCCAGGCCAGCCCTCTAGGCCCGCCACCCCCCACCCTGAACCCTAAGATATATAGTGGGGTACCTCTCCGACGAGCCCCCGTCCCCGCTGCGGGTGGTTCTTCCTTAACTCCGGCGACCCCCCCCCCCCCCCTCCAACCCCTGAAAATCGACTAACCCAAAAGTCGATTCAGTCGACTGAAGTGTGGCTTAATCGAAGCAGAGCAGCAGCACGAGCGAGGGGGAGAGCAGTAGCAGCAGCTGGGCGAGCAAGCGATCGAGCGAGAGCCGGAGCAGCAGCAGTAGCGCGAGCGAGCGAGCGAGAGCCGGAGCAGCAGCAGCAGATCCGGCTGGTATGGACGCCGCCGCCGAAGGGGCCTCGCACTGGGGGAGAG
Source organism: Triticum timopheevii (assembly GCA_963921465.1). NCBI lineage: Eukaryota > Viridiplantae > Streptophyta > Magnoliopsida > Poales > Poaceae > Triticum > Triticum timopheevii. Next base: position 339,260,322 of record OY997266.1, on the reverse strand, counting down.
CCGCCATGGAGATGTCGCCCGCGGAGCCGGCTTCAAGGTAGCCGCTCCATGGGGGTGCGGGATGGAGCATCGTCGGCGCCGGGAGGTCGAGTTAAGGAGAAGGTGCGATGCAATGAGTGTACTACCTCTTTGGTGGCGCCGAGTAGGCCTCGGCTTCGTCCGAGGAGTCGGTGAGGATGCTGCGGTTCCGGTGGAGCGGGTTAAGGCGATGTTGTGGGGATGGAGCAGCCGCGATAGACGAGGCAATCGTCGGAGCAGCTCCTTGGAGGTGGAGGACGGGGCGGCTGAACCGGCGGGACGGCGAGATGGTGTAAGTGCATCTAGTGCCCTTCGTGATTTTGGTGTATTGAAGACTTATAGGTTAAGGGACTAATGTGTTTATGAGTGTACACAGGTCTATAAGTCTATCAGGAGTTTGATATTTACAGAGAAAGTCGACCCCTAAAAATGAATATCTTCGACTGAAGATTTTGGTAAAGACTTTAAAAGTGAAGAAATTGGTGTGTCCGTGAAGACTTGATATTCATGCAAGGAATATGAATCTTGAAGACTTTCGTTTTCATAGTTTTGTTTTTCTCTTTCTTGAGTCATAGGAAACACCGTACTTTTAAAGGGGGTCGAGGAAATACTAAGGAAAAATTTCCATGTGATGCTCAACTCAAAATCCTACACCTACCAATCCCTTCGAGTGAAGCCATTGGAAATCTCATACAGTTCAGTTAATTTCTTTAGTGACAGAGACGAAGTTCTTTTGGTCGCTGAGGAATTTGTTCTGACTGAGGAGTTAGGAATTCGCCAGTGCGGATTGCCTACACAGTGAGGAACATGATAGCCCTGAGGAATTTGAGAGTCAAATTTCTAACCGTTGATGTGCTACGCGCTAGCTGTCCCCAAATATCTTATCCACATAACGGTCATATCACTGAAGGGCATTTATGTCTTATCATGTCGGGCTGCTCCCTAGGCTATAAATAGCCGCCCCCTACAACCACTAGCTGGTTGGCTGCTCCGAGAGAAACTGACACTTGTCATTTGAGAGCAACCCATCCTCCGAGGACTTTGAGTGAAAATCATCGAGTGAGGAAAATCCCAAACCCCAAACACCTACAAACCCAAAGTGATTGAGCATCATTGAAGAGATCGATCCTGCGTGGATCCGACGCTTGTTACCTTTGAAGACTATGCTTCTTCTAGACGGTTAGGCGTCATGGTCTAGAGCATCCAAGTGGAATTGTGGATCGCCGAGTGACCGAAGTCTGTGAAGGTTTGGAAGTCGCCTGAAGACTTACCACGAGTGATTGGACGAGGTCTGTGTGACCTTAGTTCAAGGAGAATACGGTGAGGACTTGGTGTCCTGAGCTGCGTGCTCAGCGACTGGGTGTCCGGGACTGTGTGTCCTCGAGTTTAAATACTCAGCCGCTCCAACCAGACGTACAACTGAGATAGCAGTTGGAACTGGTCTACCAAATCATTCTCTTCACCAACCTTACTGGTTCTATTTCCTCAACTCTTTCATTTCCTCATTATGGTATTGACTGATTGTTCATATCTGTGTTTGAAGACTTTGACTGAAGACTTTCTCAATTTCCTCAGTTCAATTTCTTCACTCTGTTTGTCTTCATCTTGTGTTATCTTGTGTTTACGCTTTCTGTACTCTGTGTTTGTCTTCATTTCATCATGATGACCATGTGTGTATTCTGTCATGCTTACTTCTGAGTACTTATTCCGCTGCAGTCGATATAACGCACTTTCAATTGGTATCAGAGCAAGGTACTCCCTTGTTCTGTGTGATTTTGGTTTAACCACCTGGAGTTCTAGTTATGTCGACCGCAGGTATGATCCAGGTCTCTGCTGGGTGTCCTACCTTCGATGGCACGGACTACCCCTACTGGAAGAATAAGATGCGAATGCATCTTGAAGCAATTGACAACGATCTCTGGTACGTTGTGGAAAATGGTGTTCCCTCAGTCACACCTTCCCTGAATGCTGCTGATGTGAAGAGATTCAAGCAACTCGATTCTCAAGCGAAAAATAGGTGGTCATCTGAGTAAAGGGAAGTATGGTAGAGTGAGTGCTTTGGAAACTGCTAAGCTTATCTGGGATAGGCTCTCCAAAGTAAACGAAGGAGTCTCAACTGAATGTGACTCTCGTATTGACGTTCTTCGCAATCTCTTCAACCGCTTCAAAAGACTCGACAATGAAAATGTTCAGCAAACCTTCGATCGCCTCACTGATATCTCAAATGATCTTCAAGCGCTCGGTGCCACTGACATCACCGATCATGAGGTGGTGAAGAAATTGCTGACATCACTCGATTCGTCATTTGACACTCTGGCACTGATGATTCAAGAGCGTGCTGATTACAAGTCACTAGATCCCGCTGATATCCTCGAGAGGCTAAATACTCATGAGTTCCAGCTTGCTGAAAAGAGAGATCTCTATGGTTGAAGCTATGGCAGAACACGTGCCCTGAAGGCCAAGGCAGTATCTGAATCTGAATGTGAAGATTCTGGTAGTAGCCTTGGTGATCCTGAAGAATTGAGCCAGGGGCTAGCACTGCTCATGAAGAAGTTCCAGAAATTCTCAAGATGTGGTCACTTTGGAAAATCTTCAAGGAGCAGTGATTCCTCATCAAGTGACTATAAGAGAAGGCTATGCCACAAATGCAAGAAGCCTAGAAACTACATTCAAGATTGTCCTCAGTGGGACAAGGAACTAAAGAAGAAGAAATACAAGGATTACAGTTCTGATGATGCCAAGAAGAAGAAGAAATCTTCAAAGTCTTCATCATCAAAATCCTCGAAGTCTTCATCCCACAAGAAGAGCAGCTCCAAGAAGGCTCGGGCATTCATTGGCAAGGAAATGGATTCTGAGGCTGACTCTGAGGATAATGAGGAAGAGGAGGCATCCGAGGAGTCTGAGTCAGGTGTGGCAAGTCTAGCTCTTGTTACCGCATTTGTCAGCAAGTCTATCTTCAACTCTGAAGAAAATGGCAAGACCAACAACGCTGATGAAGGCAATGACGACTACGCTCCCACCTATTGCTTCATGGCAAAGGCTGCTAAGGTAACTAAATACCCCTCCTCTGAATCAAGTGAGGATGAATCTGATGAAAATCTCAAGCCTAGCTACTCTAAACTTGCTAAGATTGTTGTGAAACAACAAAAGGCTATTGAAAAACTTCAAAACATGCTAGACAAAAGTGATGATATGTTGGGTGATGAAATGGACCGCACTAATGACTTAACTGAAAATCTTCAGAGACTTTAGTCTAAGTTTGACAACCTTCAAAGTCATCATAAAACTCTCTTAACTAATCACGAGAAGCTTTCTTATGAACTTCTTCAAAGAAAGCAAGATCTTGAGAAGCTAAGAGTGAGTTATGAAGATCTTCAGAAGGAGCGCAATTCGTTACTTGCTCAACAAATCAGCGCTACTCAGGAAGAATTTGATCCTCCATGCTTAAAGTGCATTGAACGTGAATCTGCTAATTCTTCACCTAAATGTTCAAATGCTTCAAATGTTACAAATTCTTCACCTGCCTCTGCTATCACTAATTCCTCATCTGAGGACATTGCTAGTTTCACTGACAATGCAGGGCTGAAGGAATTGTATATGACAGGCATGTACAAAAGTCTCAAAGGGCATCAAACTCTTCGTGATGTGCTTAAAAGGCAGATCCTCAACAGAAACCCTAGGAAATAGGGTATTGCCTTTGAGAGGAAACTCAATGCTGATGGAACATATTGGAAGCCTGAGCAGTACCCCAAAACCTCATGGGTTGCTGCAAAGGGACCTCCATTTGATCCATCTAACTTATCTGGATTTACATGTGAATATCCTCATTCTTCTGATGAGTCATTTGACTCCAACTATAAACTGTTCAAAAATCAGAATGGTGAAGTATTTGCTAGATATGTTGGCACTAACTGCAGGAACGGTTCCCCTATGAAGAAAATCTGGGTTCCCAAAAGTTGTGTTGAAAGTCTTCAGGTAAATGTCCTCATGACACCACCAGTGAAGAATGGGAACCCCTGATCAAACTCTTCATATGGACCAAATTCTTCATATGGATCCAAGTCCTCATACGGACCAAATTCCTCACATGGATCAAATTCCTCAAAAGGATCAAAATCCTCATATGAACATCATCATGCTAATAACCATGTTTCGTAGGGTAGAGCTAAGGGTTATGAATATGTGCATTATTCTTCAAATCATTATGTTCATAAGTCCTCGAAGAATTTCTCTGCTTATTCATATGCTTACCCTAACCCCTCTTATGTGAAACGAAGTGGACTGGCGTCCATGCCACCTTTCTCATATGGTGCTCGCAGAGTGATGAATTCTTTGCCACCCCTCCAGATGTGGGTGGTGAAGAAGAAGAACTAATATCTTATGCAGGGTCTGGTCTCCAGTCGTGCTCAAAACCATTGAAGAATTTGCTGGAGACCTGAACAGTGCCTGAAAGGATGCACGCGAATCATGATGAAATGAACTTTCATTTCACACGTCCTCACACTGCTTATCTGTGCTATTGCTTGATGAAATTGAACTGATGATACTGATATCATATTCTTCACTGATGAAGTATATGAGTTTGTAAGCTGCACTAATTCATCTGCAGGATGATCAACCCAAAGCAAAATGAGCGGGTCCTCGATAGTGGATGTACAAATCACATGACTGGTGACAAGAATCTTTTGATGGATGCTCCCTTAACACCGTCACATCTGAATCATATCATCTTCGCTGACAAAGGCAAAAGTCAGGTATTGGGTCTAGGTAAGGTTGCAATCTCTAAGGATCGACACATGGACAAAGTCATGCTTGTCGAGTCCTTAGGATACAACCTCATGTCTGTCTCAATGCTTTGTGATCTTGATATGGTTGTTGTCTTTGGCAAGTATCGTTGCGTTGTGATCATGGAAGCTGAGAATTCCAAAGTCTTCGAAGGCTTTAGGAGAGGAGACTTGTACATTGTTGATTTCTCTACAGGACCACAACCTGTCGTGTGCTTACTTGTAAAAGCTTCAGAAGGCTGGCTATGGCATCGACGACTTGGTCACGCAGGCATGAGGAATTTGCACACGCTTGCGAAGAAGAAGCATGTCATTGGCATTGGGAATGTCAAATTCCTCAAGGATCACTTGTGTGGTGCCTGTGAAGCTGGGAAGATGACTAAGGCCAAGCATCCAGCGAAGACTATCATGACCACCACTAGACCATTTGAATTGCTTCACATGGATCTCTTCGGTCCTAATCATTATTCTGCTGTGACTAATGATGCATCTCTATATGGCTTTGTTATTGTTGATGATTACTCTCATTACACATGGGTACACATTGTTACTTACAAACATGAAGTGCATGAAGTCTTCAAACAATTTTCCTCGAGGGCTTCAACCAACTTTGGTGTGAAGATCAAGCACATCAGGAGTGACAATGGAACTGAGTTCAAGAATTCCGGTCTTAATGACTATCTTGATGAACTTGGTATTACTCATGAGTTATCTGCTCCTTATACTCCTCAGCAAAATGGCGTCGTGGAGCGCAAGAACAGAACTCTTGTTGAGATGGCTCGCACTATGCTTGATGAATACAAAACACCTCATCGTTTTTGGATTGATGCAATCGATACCGCGTGTCACATCATCAACAGAGTATATCTTCACAAATTCTTCAAGAAGACTGCCTATGAACTCCTCACTGACAAGAAACCCAATGTGAGTTATTTCAAAGTCTTCGGTACTAAATGTTGGATTAGGGATCCTCATCACAATGCTAAATTCGCACCAAAAGCACATTAAGGTTTTATGCTTGGTTACGGAAAGGACTCGCACACCTACAGAGTCTTCAACGTCGCTCTTCACAAGATTGTTGAAACTGTAGATGTGCGGTTCGATGAAACTAATGGCTCGCAAAGAGAGCACCTACCTTCTATGATAGATGAACCAGCACCTGAAGATTCTATCAAGTTCAAGGCTACTGAGGATGTCATTCCTACCGAAGAATCTACTGAAGAATTCATTCCATAACGCGAAGATCGTTGAGCTGATGTACCTGAGGAAAATGCTGAAGAAAATGGTGCTGAAGAAAATGCTGATCAAATTCCTCGACGACAACCAGCTCATCCTCGCGTTGCAAAAGAAGTGCAAGTTGAAAAGATCATCGATGACATTGAAGCACTAGGTCCTCTCACATGCTCAAAAGCTTCACATTTATCTAACTTTTGTGGGCACTATGCTTTTGTCTCTATCACAGAGCCCACTAAGGTAGATGAAGCATTTCTGGAGCCTGAATGGATTCAGGCCATGCAAGAAGAATTACATCAGTTCGAGCTCAACAATGTCTGGGAACTGGTCAAACGTCCAAATCCTCACAAGCATAATATCATCGGCACAAAGTGGATCTACCGCAACAAGCAAGATGAAAATGGCCTTGTGGTGAGGAATAAGGCACGACTTGTAGCTCAAGGCTACACACAGGTTGAAGGAATTGATTTCGATGAAACTTTTGCACCTGTTGCTAGACTTGAGGCTATTCACATATTACTTGCTTATGCTAACCATCATAATATCACTTTATATCAAATGGATGTGAAAAGTGCATTCCTCAATGGTAAGCTTGAGGAAGAAGTATATGTTGCTCAACCCCCAGGTTTTGAAGATCCAAAGAATCCTGACAAAGTCTTCAGACTCAACAAGGCCCTCTATGGCCTCAAACAGGCCCCTCGGGCGTGGTATGATACTTTGAAGGAATTCTTCATGAAGAATGGCTTCACACCCGGTTCACTCGACCCTACTCTCTTTACTAAATCTTATGATGGTGAACTGTTCGAGTGCCAAATATACGTTGATGATATTATCTTTGGCTGTACTGACCAACGTTATAGTGATGAATTTGCCTATATGATGAGTGAAGAATATCAAATGTCTATGATGGGAGAGTTGAAATTCTTCTTAGGTCTTCAAATTCGTCAATAGCACAATGGCATATTCATATCTCAGGAGAAATACCTCAAGGATGTTCTGAGGAAATTCGGCATGCAAGATTGCAAAGGAGTTAAAATTCCTATGCCCACAAATGGCCATCTATGCACTGATGAAAATGGTATTGACTTTGATCACAAGGTATACCGCTCCATGATTGGTTCTTTATTGTACTTATGTGCATCTAGGCCAGATATAATGCTTAGTGTTTGCATGTGTGCCCGATTTCAAGCTACACCGAAGGAATCACACCATAAGGCTGTGAAGCATATTCTTCGATATCTAGCTCACACACCAACACTAGGATTATGGTACCCCAAGGGCTCTACTGTTGATCTCATTGGATATTTTGACTCTGACTATGCTGGTGATCGTGTGGACCACAAGTCAACATCTGGTACTTGTCATTTCCTCGGACGATCTCTGGTCTGTTGGTCCTCGAAGAAACAGAACTGCGTATCACTGTCTACTGCGGAAGCTGAGTACATTGTTGCTGGTTCTTGTTATGCTCAATTGCTGTGGATGAAGCAAACTCTCAAGGACTACGGCATCAACATGAAGAATGTGCCTCTCTACTGTGACAATGAGAGTGCCATCAAGATTGCTTAAAACCAAGTTCAGCACTCGAAGACAAAGCACATTCAGATTCGTCATCATTTTCTTCGTGATCATGTGTTGAAGGGCGACATTTCTATTGAGCATGTGAAGACTGAAGAACAGCTAGCCGATATCTTCACAAAGCCCTTGGATGAGAAGAGATTTAGCAAGTTGCGGTGTGAGCTAAATATCTTAGAGTCTTCGAATGTTCTTTGAAAAGGACACACATCCTAACACTTATGCAAAATTGATGACTTAGATGTGCAACACATGAAGAAACATTTTTCTTCAATAAATGAAGAATAACACTCTAAGTGTGAAAAAATTAATGAAGAATTTGATTCTCAGAACCCTATGACAATTGTACGCGGTGTCTGAAATCATCATTCTTATACGGTGGGTCACGCCACCACAAAAAGTTGAAAGTCTTCAATTTGAGTTTTTCCTCAGTATTGAAATTCTTCAGTTTTTCAAATTCTTCAACTTTGCAAAATCTTCACTATTTCCGTCGTTTTTCTTCATTGGCTATATATATATATATATATAGGGTCGCGCTATTCGTCATCCTGGGTGAGGAATAGTTATTCTTCACCCCCTCTATTTTAACATGAATGCACCGTAATTTTATGTTCCGTAAATTTTATCTTATTTCAGACATAAAAAGAGAACGTAAGAAAATATATAATCGCCGTAAAAAATATTTTATATTACGCAAATTTCAAACGTAAAAATATAGTGTAAAATGTACATAAAATGTAATTTTTCTGGTCTTTTGACATTTTTTATGCCAAATTTTACGCAGTGAATCAATATGACTGTAACTATTTGTATTTGAAACATAATTTATTTATGAAATGATCGTAAGATTACCACGGGTGAAGAATAACGTATTCTGGACCCTGGGTGATGAATAGTAACACTATATATATATATATATATATGGGTTTATGTCCTCTACAACATTCACTTATGGCTATTTCATCAAGTTGCATTTTCTGCTAAGTGAATGTGATCGGACCCTTCCCCCTCTATGCTATACTCAACCCAATATATTCACAAACTCTTCATGTGCGTTCTATTTGAAACTCGTTCAAAATCTTCACTGTGTCCTGTCAGCTAAAGAAATTGCGAATGGAACTTTAAAACTAATCTTATACAAATTTTTGGTTTTGCCGCTCAAACCGTCCCGTATCCCATGATAGACTTATCTATTCACCCACGATCTAACACGATATCCATTTTTCAGTACGTGGGTGACACATGTCAAGCGAATGAGAAGGGCCAGGGGCACGTTCATCCTAAATCTTCAGGCGAACAGTTTTTCACTGCGACTATAAATACCCCTCACCCTTCCTCACTTCCTTTACTCCGCTCGACCGCTCTCTCTCTCGCTCGAGCTTCTCAAACCCTAGCGCCGCCGCTACTCCATCGTCGCCGGTGAGGAAGAGCTTCACTGCCTCGACCTCGTCACCGTCGTACTCGCGCTGGCGGCGGAAATCTTCACTCCGCCGCCACCGTAGCTGTCTTCCTCAGCCAAGGTAGGGCGTGGAAGATCTGAACTGACAAACTTCAAATCTACACTTCTCAGTTTGTCATGGTCTTCATCCAGGGTAATTAAAAGTTACTTTTACTGCCCTTTTTGATTCGAATTTTCTCCACAAAATCTTCAAAGGTGTTTTATTCTTCAAATCCTCACACACAAAACACCTCACTAGTCATCTATTCCTTGATTCATTTCCCTAAGCATCATTTTTCTTCAAGATTCCTCAATTGTGTGGATTGTCGATCTATACAACTCTGGAACCTAAGACAAAGTACGCTTAGTGAAATTCTTCAAGACTCATCTGGTCAAATTCCTCAAACTTGTTCATTTTGAAAACCTTCTGAGAACGCATATGACCTCTTCAAATTCCTCGCAACTATACTCTGTTCACAGGTACTCATGTCCGCTGCTGAATCACTAGGTTCTCATCAACTTAACTCATTTGCAGCGTTCCTCGAAGAAAAGTTGCATACTTCTTCAGAGAATTCGATTTTTCAAATTCCTCAACTGAAGAATATGGCAGAAGGTAAGAAACCACAAAAAGGAGGAAAGAAGCCTGAGGTCATGACTGCGTTTGAAATACCTGAGAACATCTATGCTGACTATTGCACACCTGATGAAGCAAGGTTCGGAAAGGAAACAAAAATCAGCACAAGGTGCGCATACAGAGGGTTGAAAGGAGATGGGCAAGAGAATGGAGGGAGTACAGATATGTAACTCCAAAGTATATGAAGAAATTCGCTCTAAATCCTCCATGTCCAAGAGCTCCATTGGCACCTGGTCAAGAAGCTGATCCCACCAGCATCAAGCGCGGTGAGGATTTTCCTGAAGAATGGGCCAAACGCCAAGCCAAGTTGGCAAGACAAGCCAAAGAAGCAGTGAGGAAATTTAATGAAGACTCTGCTGCTGCTGCTGCCACAAAGGCCTCTGACAAGCCTAGAAAATCAATGGCAAAGAAGCCTGCTCACAAGCCAAGTGCTTCATCAACTGTGCCCTCACGGCCAAGTTCCTCAGCAATGCCCTCACGGCCAGAATCTTCAAAGCCCTCACGGCCAATTTCTTCAAAGCCCTCATGGCCAATTCATCACGCTACTCCTGTTCCTCCAAAGTCCTCAGTTGCTTCGGCAAAGTCCTCAACACCTGTACATCTTGCCACATGCCAAAGGACTGCAGGCATCTCCATTGCCTCTGGTGTCTCAGCGAGTTCCTCAGCTACACCAAATTCTTCATCAGGCCCCACTCTGCTGAAGACCAAGGCCACTGCTGGACGAGGTCCTCGGCCTAGTCCAAAGAAGAAACAAGTTGCCTTCCAAGTGCCATCTGACGATGAAGCTGATGATGATGAACTTGCAGAAATCATCAGAGACAGGCAAGAAAGGGCCGCTAGAGCCAAAGGCACAAATGTGCCACTACTTTTGGATCCAAAGGTGATCCTCGACTACATTGATCTCTGGCACCAGGACCCAAACACTCCTATGCCTGATTTTCATTTGACTCCTGGCCAGAGTCACGTGCTGACCCATTTCATCAATGAAGAGAAATGGAAATTTTAGAAGGCCAGGCAAATCAAGAAGCCTCAGTTCAGGAAAGAGAAGTTCTTGAGGAAAAACGTTGTCAAAATGACAACTGATGAACTCCTCACGATCCAGTCTGAATTCAAAGCTCTCAACGATGATTTCAATGCTTATTATGCTGATTGGCAAGGAGCCAAAGTCAGGTTCGTTAAACTGACTGAGAAGTTGACCAATATTGCAGCCCCAACGCAACAATAAATTCCTCAAGCTGAAGCCTCTACTCAGCAAACTGAAGAACATGCCAGCACCGCTGATGATTTTCAGCCTGCTGAAGAAAATGCTAGGGCTGATGACTCCATTCCAGCCGCTGAAGAAACTGTCAGGGCATCCACTCGTGGTGCGCCTGAAGAAAATGAAGAAGTCAGGGCAACTACATCAGTTGTGCCTGAGGAAATACAAACAGATTCCTCAGCTCCTCCTGCGCATACCCCAACTCCTACCCTTCCATCTGCATCAGATGTGAGGAAGACCAAGGCTACAGAGAAAGCTGCAGTGAAGAAAAGGAAAGCATCATCTGCTTCAGATTCTTCAGCTCCGAAGAAAATGAAGCCTATGACCAGCTCACTTGAGAATCCCATTGATGCTGTTCTGATTTCCACCATTCCATCAAAGGACCTTGTTCCTTATGGTGAAGAATATGTGATCCCTAGCGGATCTGATGAAGAAAACCATTCTGCTGCTTCGTCAGAGCAGATTGATGAAGAAATTGAAGTGGATGCGATCCCTTCAACACCTGTTGCTTCCTCGCCAATGCCTCAGTTCACAGTTGAACAGGCTGGCGTTGAAGAAATTGAAGATGAAGACGTGGATATTGGATGCACCACGCCTGTGATGAATGATGACTTTTGGGAAAGTCAGCATCCCAATTCTCCACACTTCACCCCACTACAGCAAATACCTCAGTCCCCTGCACCAACCGTTCAAATGGGCTCTGAAGAAACTCATCCCACCTCATCTGTGCATGAAGAAATTCCAGCCACTAGTGCTGAAGAAACTGCTGCTGCTGATACCTTGAACATGCAGACTGCCACTGAAGAGGAACCAGAAATTCCTCAGCCTGAAGAACCGGAGATTGTGATTCCTGAGGTTGTGATGCAACTCACTGACACTCCTGTGCCCAAGCCAAAGGATCCATTCTCACAGAAGCAAAAGTTCAAGGCTGCTGATTTCTTCAACGAGCATGTGTTCTTCACTGACTATAATCCCTATGATTCTGCTCGCATAAGGAAGAGGCGTTTCTGGACTGCTAGTCAAGCAAATTTCTATTCCTCTGTACTATTTGACAAAGATAAAGTCTTCGATCATGTGCACATTCCTCACGTGGACATGGAATCTCTGCCGTGCTTCGAGCCAGTCCTCAGTGTTCTTCACGATGCTGGATTACTGAATTTCTGCACTGACATCTGTGATTGGAATGAAGAACTCATTCTTCAATTCTATGCGATGCTGCACATCACAGGAAATTCTGAAGATGTGAACTCATGGGTGCTGGGCTGGATGTCAGAAAATACTCACTACAAGGCACCAGCAACTGAATTGCTTCGTGCCCTCCCACTCAGTCCTCCCCTTGATGGTGCATGTTGCATCTACAATGAACCTCAGCTTACAAATCATTACATGCAAGTGCTGATGAAGCCTTTGAAGCCAGGCCAGGCCCCATGAAAAAAATTCCTCGTCAAGGAATTACTATATGTGCCTCGGACTGTCTATCGCATTCTGACGAAGACAATGAGTCCTATCAAAGGCCACGACTCAAATGATGAAGAAGTCGTTGGCATCATGAAGAATATGCTTTTCAATATCATTCATGGCGTTCCCGTCAACTTCCATGATTTCTTCATGAGGACTCTGGCAAATATTGCTATGTCACCATTTGAGCTGAAGCCTTATGCACTATGGATTATGAAATTCATCAGGACAAGGTCTTCACTCAACTACAAGGCTGATACTCTGAACCATGGCAGTTTCTTTCCTCCAATTGAAGTCCTCAACGGACATTTTCCTCAGCTGATGACAAAGGCAAGGCAACTGCTGTGATAGATGAAGGCATCCGTCCATTGGATGGTCAATATCGCAAGGCTGCATCCTACTCCACCAATGATGACTCTGCCACACATGATTCTGCCGCCAACACCTCTGCCAAGAAAATTCCTCAAGCCACAGCACCCAGGGTGATGACTGATCGTGAGTTACTCCTCAGTCTTCATCAGAAAGTTGATCGCAATCATAAATGGGTCAAGCGTTAGTTTGGTTAAATTCTTTACAACATGACCTCAACCTACAATGTAGTGAAGAAAAACAAATATTACCTCCATGAAACCTTTAACCGTACCTGGGCTGTTCTATCTCAAATCTACAGCGCCGAAGATCTGAAGAGCATGGGTCTCAAGCAAGAATTTGAATGGTCTGCACCTCCACCGAAGAAATTCAAGAAGGTCAAGGTTCCTTCCTTGGTGGCCAGCGCCTATTCTTCATCGCGCGACACTGATGAAAATGAAGACTTGGACGACACTGCGGCAGGCCCTACTACGACAACCGACCCAGACAACGCTGGCGCTCCTCCATCAACTTGATATTCTTCAGGGGTGTTAGTCCTCAGTTTCAATCATTTTGGTCATTCGATGACAAAGGGGGAGAAATCTGAGTTAGTCTTCAAGCGGGTATATTATATGGGCGATTTTTTGCTAAGTTACAACTCTCACTCTTCTGAAACTTTTATTGGATCGAGTTGTGATCTTAAACCCGATGGTGCTCTGATACTTTTGATGCACTGTGCTCTGATGCTTTTGATGCGTTATTCTACGTGCTTGTTCCTCGTTAATATTATTGCACGCATGCTGAATTTCTTCAGGCACCATATTTCATCATGCATTTCAAATTCTTCATATTATATGTCAAATGCATGTATGAATTACAAGATATAGGGGGAGATCTCCATGATTCAACTCTTCAAGTGTGCATTGCTTCAAAAGCAAATTCCTCACTATGCACATCTTCAGGGGGAGTTCTTCTATATCTTGCAATCAAATTCCTCAATATCAGTACTTACACTTCATATCTGTATCCCCGTTGAAAACTTAACCTATATTGTCATCAATCACCAAAAAGGGGGAGATTGTAAGTGCATCTAGTGCCCCTTAGTGATTTTGGTGTATTGAAGACTTATAGGTTAAGGGACTAATGTGTTTATGAGTGTACACAGGTCTATAAGTCTATGCGGAGTTTGATCTTTACAGAGAAAGTCGACCCCTAAAAATGAATATCTTCGACTGAAGATTTTGGTATTCCTGAAGACTTTCATGAAGACTTTGAAAGTGAAGAAATTGGTGTGTCCGTGAAGACTTGATATTCATGCAAGGAATATGAAGCTTTAAGACTTTCGTTTTCATAGTTTTGTTTTTCTCTTTCTTGAGTCATAGGAAACACCGTACTGTTAAAGGGGGTCGAGGAAATACTAAGGAAAAATTTCCATGTGATGCTCAACTCAAAATCCTACACCTACCAATCCCTTCGAGTGAAGCAACTGGAAATCTCATACAGTTCAGTCAATTTCTTTAGTGATAGAGACGAAGTTCTTCTGGTCGCTGAGGAATTTGTTCTGACTGAGGAGTTAGGAATTCGCCAGTGTGGATTGCCTACATAGTGACGAACATGATAGCCCTGAGGAATTTGAGAGTCAAATTTCCGACCGTTGCTGTGCTACGCGCCAGCTGTCCTAAAATATCTTATCCACATAACGGTCATATCACTGAAGGGCATTTATGTCTTATCATGTTGGGCTGCTCCCTAGGCTATAAATAGCCTCCCCCTACAACCACTAGCCGGTTGGCTGCTCCGAGAGAAACTGACACTTGTCATTCGAGAACAACCCATCCGCCGAGGACTTTGAGCGAAAATCATCGAGTGAGGAAAATCCCAAACCCCAAACACCTACAAACCCAAAGTGATTAAGCGTCACTGAAGAGATTGATCCTGTGTGGATCTGATGCTTGTTACCTTTGAAGATTGTGCTTCTTCCAGACGGTTAGGCGTCATGGTCTAGAGCATCCAGGAGGAATTGTGGATCGCCGAGTGACCAAAGTCTGTGAAGGTTTGGAAGTCGCCTGAAGACTTACCATGAGTTATTGGACGAGGTATGTGTGACCTTAGTTCAAGGAGAATACGGTGAGGACTTGGTGTCCTGAGCTGCGTGCTCAGCGACTGGGTGTCCGAGACTGTGTGTCCTTGAGTTTAAATACTCAGCCGCTCCAACCAGACGTACAACTGAGACAGCAGTTGGAACTAGTCTACCAAATCATTGTCTTCACCAACCTTACTGGTTCTATTTCCTCAACTCTTTCATTTCCTCATTATTGTGTTGAGTGATTGTTCATATCTGTGTTTGAAGACTTTGACTGAAGACTTTCTCAATTTCCTCAGTTCAATTTCTTCAGTCTGTTTGTCTTCATCTTGTGTTATCCTGTGTTTACACGTTCTGTACTCTGTGTTTGTCTTCATTTCATCATGATGACCATGTGTGTATTCTGTCATGCTTACTTCTGAGTACTTATTCTGCTGCAAATAGTTCTTCGCTAAGGAATTTCCTCACCGGAAAATTCCTCAGTGAAGAATTCATAAAAATCGCCTATTCACCCCCCCCCCTCTAGTCGATATAACGCACTTTCAGATGGACGACAGATCCTCATCCGGGGACGTGGACGAGGGATGTTGAGCTGTTGCGGTGGACGACGTCGTCGGGGAAGAGCCTCCGGCTGGGCAGCGGTGACGTGGCGGACGGAGGAGGGTGGGGTTTCGCAGCTGGAGCGGAGAGGTTATGGCGGCCTGGGATTTTGAATAGCGAAAAGGGGGCGATGGGAGGGGTAAAGCATGACTTAGGGACGCGCTTGCCCAAAATGTAGGGTGTGTTACAAAAGTACCCCCACCAATTTGAACTAGCGGCCCTTTCGGCTCAGGGTTAGAAGGGGGATTTTGCGTGTCGGGATTTGGCGGCTGGAGGGAGTTTTCGCGCGTGTTGTAATTTAGGGATAGCAAGGCACGGGTTGTGAACGCGCCAGTTTTGGGAGCACGATATCTGAATTTTCGGGATATAACAAGACGCGGGTTGAATTTTAGGGACAAGCCTAACATGTAGTAATATTGTACTTGTACGTACCAAATCAATTCGCACTTCCCTCAACCAAAAAGAAAACGAAAAAAATAAAACTATTCACACCACACAAAGAGAGAGTCTTGCCCCGTTTTACAATACAAATGCTATTCAAAGCTACTTCCATCTATATAGGGCCTAATGTGTTTTTCGATGCTAACTTCGACCAAATATTAGAGCAATGATATATGACATGCAACTTACACAAAGCACACCATTAAATTCGTCTCTGAAAGGTTCTTTCAATGATATAATTTTCACATTGTGCATGTCATGTACTATTAATCTTGTCAATAGTCAAAGGCGGTCTTAAAAATCTCATTACACCCTATATAGATGCAAGGAGGGAGTATGAATCCATGTTATGTCCGATTAAATTTTTTCACTTGCTGTATAATGCATGTAACCTACTCATACCAACATTTTAGTGCATTCCAAATGTCTATACTACCGCTGCAATTCGAACTAAATTTGAATTCGTTTCTCTATTTCAATAAGAATCTACAATCATGATTGTTTCCAACTTCAACCATCATAGTTTCCTTGCTATCCGCCAGATATAAATCGGACGGCCTATAATGCAGGATGGCAGGCACACCATCATCAACAACTCCGTTTTTCTTATAAGAGTAGAGATAAAATATATTAAATGTAGTATAACATGTTCATAAAAAGACAAATATTTAGGAACGAAGGAGTATAATTTTGTGCATGGCACATAGACCCGGATGATGAAGAGGCTTCTGGCAATGCTATCAAGCTTCCATCATTTCTTTACATAATTGACGTACTATACAAATAATTTTCTAACGACATGAAATTGTACAATGGTGTGAGCTTTCAGCTTTTGTTTCGCGTGTCTTGCCATCGATGCTCTTTCGGAAACAATAAAAAACTAACTTACTTGCTAATGCATGTCAATTTTTAGCAGATCAGAGCTAATAATTACATCACAACTGAAGACAGAGTTGTGAGAAGGTTTTAAATTAAAATTGATCCATGCTTTCATTGGCAGCAACATCCCCCCAGCTCTGTCTAAATAAACAAGGCATGTTGGGAAAAAAGTAGTTGTCTGGAGCATGCAACATTCCGATCATTTTGTGCAGTTCCACTAAAATAGAGCTGCGCGTCCCTGTTCCAAAGATATTAAGTGTGATTACGATAATAGAGGACTGCTGATGAAACAATAAACACACAAATAGAAGCCTGTCACCTTTGCAGTCTCTATTAAGACTAACTAGTTGGAGAAGATTAGGATCGGAGTTGGATGAGGAGGATAGAGCAAAACCAATCTCCCTTTGTGCAGTTGCACTGAAATGTAGAGACGTTCCCCGTGTGACATTTTAGTACAACTGCGCAAAACACTCTTAAGAAAAAAGTGATTTCTGCAGTTCACCAAAAGGTCACAATAGCAACAAGGTGAAATGGATAGCCTTGTTTGCAAAAAAGAGGTAGAAAGGAAACAATTACTGGCCAGTAACAGTTGATGACACATGCGACGACAAAAAAGAAGCATATTCCTTGCCCTAAGGGAAGATAACAACAAGGTTGTGTTTGTCTAAAACAGTGTGAGGACGAGAATGCAATATGGAAAGTACACCGGACGAGCTACGTTTTGGGCAAAGAACTATGGAAGATCCACATGCAGCGACGTGGGAAGACGGGCAGTGAAGCAAGGCCGGAGGGGAAACCTGGAGGTCGTCGGGATGTAACTAGGTGAGCGGCGGCGGGCGGAATCTGCGAGCAGGTGGCGTAGGACCTGCCGCACCGGAGCTTGGTCAAAGAGAACGGCGTGTACCGCAGATCGGGATGTGCTGCCTCGGTGCCGTCGAACAGAGAAACGATGCACTTCCTCCCTTTCCCCCAGCGGACGGGATGCGGCCGGATTAGTGACCAACGGAGAGAGAGAGAGGCCACCGCACTTTTCGGCATTCTGGGAACGGGGGTCCCAAGACTTGCCTGCCTGTGGCGTGGCTCAAGTGGGGGCCCAATGCAACCCAGCTCCATCAGCTCAAGCTCAAGACCCTCGCAAGGGGCCAAGCCTCACAGGGCGGACGGCAGGGAGCTTCCTCAGGAGCAGCCTCCTCAGGCAGGCTCGCGAGGAGGCGAAGAGATCAAGGCAGGGCACCTCCCGAGGGGCCCGTGACGCAAGCCATGACGATCAGAGGCCAGGCGGGTGCCCGGCGGGCGCCGGCCTGCGCAGTGTCCTTGTTTCCCTTTTAGTGCAAAGGGGGCAAGCACAGGCCAAGGCATCAGGCAAGGGTTACCGTTTTGGTGCAACAAGACCAAGACCAGCAGAACGACGGGATGGAGGTCATCGTGGAGCCCTGGGCGGCGTCACCGTCAGGACCTTTGGCAGCCGAAGACCAACTTTAGTCAGGATAAGTGTACCAGATGTTCCCCTTCAAAATGGCCAATTGTTGGCGCCCTTCCCGCTCATTATTTGGGGAGAGGCCCAGGGCCTCCGCCTATAAATAGGACTAGCCACCCACAGGGTAGAGGCATCTAGAAACCAACCAGAAAGATAGAGAGAAAAGCGAGTGAACTCACCCAAGCAGTTCATTGCACTAGCTCAAGAACAGCCCCTCGCAAGGCTTTTCTCCCTTTGTACTATTCACTATCAGCCCCTGAGGCAATCCACCACACCACACACTGGTAGGGGGTGCGCCGGAATCTTTCTTTCGTTGGTCGTGTCTGATCTTCCGCGGTGACCATGGCTGACGCTCGCCGAGCCCGTGCCGAGCGTCGAGCTGCTCTCACCACCCGCGTCGCCCAGACGGCACCCGTCGGCGGACGCCCCCGTCGTTCTCCATCGCCTGCTGCCACCGGCCCGGCGGGGAATGAGAAGCAGGCCTCATCCCTGCGTCCTTCGGTACGGCGCGATGGCTGCACCGCCACCCCGTCGCTGACTCCCGTCGGTTCATCGTTTCGCGCCCATCGCGCCCCTATGGACGTGCCGCCCACTCCAACAACCGATGTCGGTGCTGGGGCTAGGGGGCTCCGAGCCTTGGCCCTAGCCTTGCGACAGGTGCAGTGGCCGCCCAAGTTCAAGCCCGAGATGCCGCCACGCTACAATGGCTGGGCGGACCCATTGGTTTTCCTACTGGCGTACGAGGAGGCTGTCCTCAAGGCTGGGGGCGACGACAGGGTGATGGCCAACTGGTTTCCCATGGCCCTCACTGGTGTTCCACGCATGTGGCTGCTCCACCTACCGACGGCTTCGGTGACCTTCTGAGGGGGAGCTGCGCGACCTCTTCCTGGGCGGCTCGCAGGCGCCGCCCGCGAGTCGCCACGTCAATCCATTCACCCGCCAGATCGGTGTCGCCTCCCAGCGCCGATAGGCTCCCCCAGGTTGGTTGGCGCCCGAGGCTGATCTGACCTTCAACTCGGACGATCACCCCTCCAACCCCGCCGGTTCGGGTGCGCTCCCGATGCTGTGCACCCCCACCATCTGCCAAGTGGCCGTCACCAGGACCCTCATCGACGGTGGAGCTGGCCTTAATGTACTCTCAGCGGAGGCCTTTAGCCTCCTCCACGTGCCACCGGAGCGACTTCAACCCAGCAGGCCTTTCTCGGGGGTCGGGGCCGGTTCCACCGACTCCTTAGGGAAAATCTGCCTCCCGGTGACCTTCAGCACCTACGACAACTTCCGCACAGAGCTGGTCGACTTCGACGTCGCCCACATCGTCCTCCCCTACAACGCCATCCTCGGCTACCCGGCCTTGGCCCAGTTCATGGCAGCAACTCACCCGGCATACAACCTCATGAAGATGCCCGGAAGTAGCGTCGTCCTCACCATGTCTGGAGACACAAGAGATGCGCTGCAGGCACTCAAGCTTGCCTTCAAGACTGCCGCGGCGGCACAACTCACCAGCTCTGACGCCCCTGAGCCCAAGGGGACTGCACCGGCCAAGAAGATGCAGCTATTCACCCAAGACAGGACGAAAACCAAGCCTGTACTGGTCGACGAGGACGGGTCCACTAATGCCACCTTCACCATAGGCGCCAACCTCGAACCCGAGCAGGAGAAGGCCTTGGTGAAGTTCCTGCGCGCGAACAAGAAGGTGTTCGCGTGGGAACCTGATCAGCTAGCAGGGGTCCCGAGGGGCGTAATTGAGCATCACCTCAAGGTGTGCCCCAACGTGCACCCCGAGAAGCAGAAAGCGAGGTGGCAGTCCACTGAGAAGCAAGCTTTCATCGTCCAAGAGACCCACAAGCTAGAGGCGGTAGGGGTTATTCATGAGGTCCGCTACCCAGATTGGTTGGCTAACCCGGTTGTCGTGCTAAAGAAGGGAGGAAAGGAACACATGTCTGTCGACTTCACCAACCTCAACAAGGTCTGCCCGCAGGATCCATTCCCGCTTCCTCACATCGACCAAATCATCGACTCCACTGCTGAGTGCGACCTGTTATGCTTCCTGGATGCCTTCTCGGGCTATCACTAGATCAAGATGGCAGTAGAAAACGTGGAAAAGACGGCTTTCCTGACCCCGTGTGGAGTGTACTGCTATACATGCATGCCTTTTGGGCTGCGCAATGCAGGTGCGACCTTTCAGCGGCTGATGCACATCGCCTTGGGTCGGCAGCTCGGGAGGAATACTGAGGCTTACGTCGATGACATTGTGGTGAAGTCTCGGGAGGCAAAAACCCTGATACAGGACTTGGAGGAAACCTTCGCGAGCCTCAATGAGGTGGACCTGCAGCTCAACCCGGAGAAGTGTGTGTTTGGAGTCCCCTCGGGCAAGCTCCTGGGCTTCCTCGTATCCCAAAGGTGTATCGAGGCCAACCCGGAGAAGGTCAAAGCAGTCGAGGACATGAGCCCGCCGAAGACCCTCAGAGAGATGCAGAAGCTCACCGGGCGTGTGACCGTGCTAGAACGCTTCATCTCCAAGCTGGGGGAACAAGCACTGCCCTTCTTCAAGCTGATGAAGAAGAAGGGCCCCTTTGAATGGACAGAAGAGGCCGACAAGGCATTCCAGGATCTCAAAAGGTACTTAACCAGCCCTCCGGTGATGGTGGCTCCGCGTCCTCGAGAGCCCCTGGTGCTCTACCTTGCAGCCACCCCCTACTCTGCCAGCGCAGCCCTGGTGGCGGTTAGGGAGGAGCGTTGGACCAAGGCCACAGCAACCGTCCGGGTCGAAGCAAAGCAGAACCAAGAGGGCCTCACAGAGACTGCGACCGCAACCGAGAAGGATCAGCCACTGCAGGGGAGCACACCCAGAACCGAAGAGGCCCCCCCAAGCGACCAATCGCTGGGGGCTCCATTGTCTCAGGAGGCGCCCCGGCCTCTGGAGGACGCAAGCAGCACTAGCACTCCCAACCTCGTCGAGCACCTCGTGTACTTTGTCAGCACAGTGCTGCGGGACGCAAGGGCGGGGTACCCCATGCCTCAAAAACTCCTCCTCGCGCTATTGGTAGCCTCACGCAAGCTGCGGCACCATTTCCAAGGCCATCCCATCAAGGTCGTCTCAGCGTACCCCTTGGAAAGGGTGCTTAGGAGCCCCAACTCAGCTAGAAGAGTCGCTGAGTGGAACATCGAGCTGCAAGCATTTGAGCTAGAATTCAGCACGACCAGAGTCATCAAGGGGGCCGTGCTTGCGGACTTTGTGGCGGAATGGGCAGAGGCGCCAGGCCTCGAGGCTGGCGAGGATCAATCACTTTCCCCAGGAAGCGAGGCACCGGACGGCTGGGTCATGTACTTCGACGGGGCATTCTCCCGACACGGCGCGGGGGCTGGCGCGGTGCTCGTATCTCCCACTCAAGACAAGCTCTACTACATTGTGCAACTCTGTTTCCAGCACGGAGAAAAGGTCTCCAACAACATAGCAGAATACGAAGGCCTGATAGCAGGCCTGAAAGCCGCAGTCGCCTTGGTGGTGAAGCGCCTCACCATCAAGGGTGATTCGCAACTCCTCGTCAATTTCTCCAACAAGGTGTACGAGCCGAAGGACGAGCACATGGAAGCCTACCTCGCGGAGGTCCGCAGGATGGAGAAGCAGTTCTAGGGACTGGAGCTACAGCATGTGCCTGATGACATCGCCAAGAGGGCATCCAGGTGGCTACCTCAGGAGCCTAGCGTCTTTGAGGAGCGGCTCTTCAAGCTCTCGGCGACGCCATCACTATCAAGCACGGTGCAGCCTCGGGAAGAGCCCCCCAGCCGCCTGCCTCGGGAGCCCCGGTCTGCGGCCCAGCCTCAGGGGCGCGCCTGCTCCTGGCGTTGGAGCCTCAGGAAGGATGCTAGATCACAGAGCTCAGGAACTACCTAGCACAAGGGACCTTGCAGGAGAAGGAGGAGGAAGTGGAGCGTGTGGCGCGGCAGGCCACGGCATACTGCATCAAGGATGGAGAGCTCTACCAGAGACGACCGAATGATGTGTCCTTACGTTGCATTTCCAGAGAGCAAGGGAAGGAGCTGCTGGCAGACATACACGGTGGAGACTGTGGGCATCACTCGTCATCACGGACCCTCGTTGGCAAGGCATTCCGCAGCGGGTTCTATTGGCCCACGGCACTCAATGACGCTGTGGAGCTGGTGAAGGCTTGTGAGGCCTGCCAATTCCATGCCAAGCAGATCCATCAGCCGGCGGGAGGTCTATAGACTATACCCCTCTCATGGCCATCGCAGTCTGGGGCCTGGATATCCTGGGCCCGTTCCCTCGGGCGCCAGGAGGCTATCGCTACCTTTACGTCGCCGTGGACAAGTTCACCAAGTGGGCTGAGGTGGAAGCCGTCCGCACCATCCCTGCAGGTTCCGCGATCAAGTTCATCAAGGGCCTCGTGAGCCGATTCGTGGTGCCTAACCACATCATCACCGACAACGGTTTGCAGTTCACTAGTAACCTCTTCAAAACATACTGTGCTAACCTTGGAACCCAGATATGCTACACTTCGGTAGCGCACCCATGGAGCAACGGTCTGGCCGAGCGAGCCAACACAGAGGTACTGAGGGGCCTCAAAACCAGGACCTTCAAGAAGAAGCTGTAGGCCTGCGGCAGGGGCTGGTACGACGAGCTCCAGTCCGTGTTGTGGTCTATCCGCACGACCGCGGCCAAACCAACCGGCGAGACTCCGTTCTTCCTCGTCTACGGAGCCGAGGCAGTCCTCCCTCATGAGGTTAGGCGTCATTCCGCACGGGTCCTGGCGTTCGACGAGGCGCAGCAGGACGCCACACGGGGGACAGACCTCGTGCTAGGGGAGGAACATCGTCGAGAGGCTGCACTACGAGCGGCCAGGTATCAACAGGCGCTGCAATGATACCACTACCACAATAGCCGCCCCAGGACTCTTGAGGTAGGGGACCTCGTGCTCAGGTGGGTCCTCTCTAGGGAAGGGCTGCACAAGCTCTCTCCCATGTGGGAGGGCCCGTTCAAGGTTGTTCATGTTTCCAGGCCCGGCTCCGCGCGCTTGGACACCCAGGAAGGAGTACCCATCCAGAACGCATGGAACATTCAACATCTCCGGAGATTCTACCCCTAAGCGAGGCCCAGTGCCTGCGGAAAAGGCCCGGTGCCTGTGAAGAAGGCCAACGCCTGTGAAGCTACCGCATTTTGGAGAATGCCCGGTGCCTGTGAAGAAGGCCAACGCCTGTGAAGCTACCGCATTTTGGAGAATGCCCGGTGCCTGTGAAGAAGGCCAACGCCTGTGAATCTACTGCATTTTGGAGAAGGCCCGGTGCCTGTGAAGAAGGCCAACGCCTGTGAAGCTACCGCATTTTGGGGAAGGCCCGGTGCCTGTGAAGAAGGCCAATGCCTGTGAAGCTCGCCGCCCGTGACACTCTCACGTAATAATGAGTGGGGCTGTACACGCCCCGGAGTCTCCGGTGTGCCGCCCTCAGGCCTCGGGGGCTCCTGCCCACGCCCAGTGGCAGCACTTAGCTCCGCGCTGGTGAGAAGACATCGAAGACTAGATTAGGTGCCGGACGCGGCCTTCTCATTTTCTTTCTGCAGTTGGCTTGTTCTTTCCTATTTGAAGTTTTATCGAAGCTGCCCCTGCCTCTGGCTTGAGCCCCCCTTTCTCCTTTTTGCTCACCTGCTTTGGTTTTTCCTCGCGCAAGTCTCGCGAGGGAGGTACGCAGGTGCCCTCGCGAGTGTTTTCTTCCTCGGTCACCTAAAGCTCTCCTATCCAGGTCCGCTGAGGGAGCACCACTCCCAGTCCTTGCCCCACGGGCATTGCGACGCAAGCACGGGACCTGGGTCGTTCGCCCCCGCAACCGAACCAAAAGCCACCCCTCTTGACTAATCCTTGCAGGACATAAAGTGCACGGCAAGGCCTCGACCTCGGGAGGCAAAGACCGCTGCAAGCCACCACGGGGGACGCTGGGTGCTAGCGGGGCCGGCCCCGACCATGCTTGGTCAGAGCAGAGTCAGGCCCTTCATGGCGAGCCTATCCCTTCTCCGCAGCCGAGAATGTAACGCCCTGGATTCGATGCGCCAGGTGTCTGCCAGTTATTCGCCGTCGTTGCCATGTCATTTGCTTGCGTGTTGCACTTTGCCATGTCATCACCTACATTTCATATCATGTCGTCATGTGCATCTCATTTCGCATTTGTGTTCGTTTCATGCATCCGAGCATTTTCCCCGTTGTCCGTTTTGCAATCCGGCACTCCTATGTCCTCCGGCGTCCCCTTTTTGTCTCTCGTTGTGAGCGGGTATGAAACATTCTCGGAATAGATCGAGGTTTGCCAAGCGGCCTTAGTATAGCACCGGTAGACCGCCTGTCAAGTTTCGTGCCATTTGGAGGTCGCTTGATACTCCAACGGTTAACCGGGTAACCGCAAATCCCTCTTTGTGTTGCAGCCCAACACCCCTTCCAAAGTGGCCCAAAACCCAGCAAACTCCCCTCCATGCTCTCGGTCGTTCGATCACGATCGTGTGGGCGAAAACCGCTCCTCATTTGGACTCTCCTAGCTCCATCTACCTATAAATTAGTCCCCCTCCCCCGAATTCGAGGTCTAATCCTACCCTAACCCTAGATCTCCTCCCTCTCCGCGCCAGACACGTCCGCCCCCGGCCGGACACGTCCGCACCGCCGCGCCCAGCCATCCGCATCCCGCCACGTGGCCCTCCGCCACCACGTGCCGCTGCAGTCCCGCTGAGCCCGAGGCCAGCCCGCTCGGCCCGTCCCGCCGCCGCCGCGAACCCGCGGGCGCGCCGCCGCTGCCGCGCCCCGCGGCTGCTCGCCTCCGCCGCCGTCATCGTCGGCCACCTCCGCCACCTCTCCAGATCCCGGCCGTGCCGCCCGGCCGCGCTGCCCGTCCCCGCTCGCCTCGCCGTGCCGCCCGGCCTCGGCCTCCGCCGCCGTCGCCGCCGGGTCGCGCCGCCTCCGCCGCCCAATCTCCGCCCCAGTGACCGCGCTGCCTCGGCCGGCCGAAGCCCGCAGCTCCTCTGCCCGGCCCCATCGTCCTCCGCCCGGCCCCGTCGTCCCCCGCCCCGGCCTCCTCTGGATCCAGCGCCCCTCATCGCCCCGCGCCGCCACAAGCCTCGCCGGCCTTCTTCCCCGCGCCTCCCTCGCTGGAGAGCTCGCCGGAACTCTCCTCCGGCCAGACCCGCCGCGAATCAGGACCAGATCCACCGGTCCCCGATCCTAACGCCTCCGCCCGTCCCGGATCTCTCCGTCCCGGAACGTCCCCGTCCACTTTTCCGCGGAGGTGAAATTCTGCCAAGTCCCGAGATATTTGCTTTATCATGCCATGTACATTGCATCATAACTCTGCATCCGTAGCTCCGTTTCGTGCGTGTAATATGTCAAATTGTTCGAATCAACGAGTACTTCATTTCGTTCCACTGCAATGTTTTCATTTGAGCTCATCTTGGTGCTCGAAATACTGTTGGTAGAGTGCATGTTGATGTTAATCTGCTGGAACTGTTATAACATGCTTATTTGTCATTTTTGCCATGGTTGATGTGTGCATCCTATGAGGTTGATGTCTACATGTGTTTTGATCTATATCATGCCATCTTTCCAGGGGTGCCATCCATGTATTTTTGTGAGTCTTGTATTGAGTGCATCGAGCTTGTTAAGTAGGGCACTTGCTGTTGCTGTTTTGCTAGGCTGATTCTGTTATTTCGTGATGCTATGTTAACCTGCTGCTACAAGTCATGCTATGCATAATCTGGAGATGTTCACTAAGGATGAATTGTTATACATGTCATGATCTATTCATTCATGCCCCTGGTTGCATTTATAGCCTGCTGTAGCTTGTTGTAATCTTGCTCCAAACTTGCTAAATAATGTTGCTGTCTGCCTGTTAACATTAAGTTCAGTTTTGGCCATGTGTTTTGCTAGTGATCCATGCACCCAACGAACTTGCTCTTGCCATGTTTAGCTTCAATAACATGTCTTCTTACTGTTGGTTGCCTTGCCATGCCATGTATTTCTCTGTGGTGAGTGGTTCAAGCTCACCAACATGCCTACTTATTGTTGTTCCTGCCATGTTTGAATCTGTCATATAACTTGCTATGTTTACATGGGTGCCATCATATCTTCTGTGCCTTTTTGGCTCATGGTCACTAAGCGACTTCTGTTCTATGCATTTTGTAGTATCACACCATGCCATTGTTTGCCATTATAAGTTCCTGTAACATGTTGTTTGATAGCTCTAAACATTGCAACCTGATGTTATTTCTGCCAAGTCTGAAACTGTTATTATTTGCAATCTTACCATGTCCTTTTGAGCATGTTCTAGTTGTTTCTGGAGATAGCTCAGTGTTCATGTCTTGTCATGCTTTACCTGTACTTCATTCCCATGCCTTTTGTTATTATGTTGAGATGCTGTAGCCTGTTGGTTTGATGCTTGTAAGATGCCTAGTTGCTGCTATGGACAGATTGTTGCTATGACTTGTATAGTGTGTTTAACCGTTGCTCCGTTTTGAGTGTGCTCTATATGAAACTTGCTTGATTTTGCATGTAGCTTCATATTATCATGTTGCATCCTTGTTTTGAGGTGTTAGCTTGATGTTTGTATGCGTTTTGCATCAATGCCATGTTTAACTTGTTTTGCTCTTATCTTCTAGACCGTAGCTCCGAACTAAATGAACTCTATATGTAACTTGACTAGAATTTCGTGTAGATTCTCTTGGTGCTATTTAACTTCCTGTATAACAACTTGAACATAAGGTTTACTCAGATCTGGACCCATTTCTAAATTTGCATATAAGGACTTACTGAAATTGTTATATGTTGTTTCCGGCCTCATTTAAACTTGTTTTGATGTGTTGCTCTTGTATGCATCATCTCTTGACATGAGTAGCCTCATCTAGCTTTCTCATGCATCATGCTTGTTGTGCATCATGTCTTGTTCATGTGTGGTATGTTTACTATGTTGTGTGCTTCTTCTCGATAGTTCCCGTTTCGTTGCGATCGTGAGGATTCGTTCGTCTACGTGGCTTCATCTTCTTCATGGACTCGTTCTTCTTCCTAGCGGGATTTCAGGCAAGATGACCGCTACCCTGGATCTCACTACTATCATTGCTATGCTAGTTGCTTCGTTCTATCGCTTTGCTGTGCTACCTATCTTTTGCTCTTCAAGCCTCCCCAAATTGCCATGAACCTCTAACCTTTGACACACCTCCTAGCAAACCATTGCTTGGCTATGTTACCGCTTTGCTCAGCCCCTCTTATAGCGTTGCTAGTTGCAGGTGAAGTTGAAGATTGCTCCATGGTGGACAGGGTTATGTTGGGATATCACAATATCTCTTATATTATTAATGCATCTATATATTTGGTAAAGGGTGGAAGGCTCGGCCTTATGCCTGGTGTTTTGTTCCACTCTTGCCGCCGTAGTTTCTGTCATACCGGTGTTATGTTCCCGGATTTTACGTTCCTAACGCGGTCGGGAGATTTATGGGACCCCCTTGACAGTTCGCTTTGAATAAAACTCCTCCAGCAAGGCCCAACATTGGTTTTACCATTTGCCTCACCTATTACCTTTTTCCCTTGGGAGTCGCGCATCCCAAGGGTCATCTTTATTTTAGCCCCCCCCGGGCCAATGCTTGTCTAAGTGTTGGTCCAAACTAGAGCCACTTGTAGTGCCACCTCGGGGAAACTTGAGGGCTGGTTCTAGTTGTACATACTGCTCATCCGGTTGTGGCCTGAGACGAGATACCCGCGGCTACTATCAGGATGTCTGCACGCCGAGAGGTCTTGCTGGTCTTGTTTTACCATTGTCGAAATGTCTTGTAAACCGGGATTCCGAGACTGATCGGGTCTTCCTGGGAGAAGGAATATCCTTCGTTGATCGCGAGAGCTTATCATGGGCTAAGTTGGGACACCCCTGCAGGGTTATAACTTTCGAGAGCCGTGCCCGCGGTTATCTAGCAGATGGGAATTTTTTAATGTCCGGTTGTAGATAACTTGACACCACATCCGAATTAAAACGCATCAACCGCGTGTGTAGCCGTGATGGTCTCTTCTCGGCGGAGTCCAGGATGTGAACACGGTCTTTGGGTTATATTTGACGTAAGTAGGAGTTCAGGATCACCTCTTGATCATTGCTAGCTTCACGACCGTTCCGTTGCTTCTCTTCTCGCTCTTATTTGCGTATGTTAGCCACCATATATGCTTAGTCGCTGCTGCAACCTCACCATTTTAGCCCTTCCTTTCCCATTAAGCTTTGCTAGTCTTGATACCCATGGTAATGGGATTGCTGAGTCCTTGTGGCTCACAGATTACTACAACAATAGTTGCAGGTACAGGTTATGCGATGATCATGACGCGAGAGCGATGTTTGCCTATTTTGGAGTTCTTCTTCTGCTTCTTCGATCAGGGGATAGGTTCCAGGTCGGCAGCCTGGGCTAGCAGGGTGGATATTGTTTGAGTTTCTGTTTATGATTCATCTGTAGTCGGAAGTTGTTCTTGTATGTTGTATTGTTGTATTCATGTGACATTGTATGTGTTGGATGTATCCCCACTATTATGTAATGTTGATGTAATGATATCCACCTTGCAAAAGCGTCTTCAAGATGCGCTTCTATCCTTGGTGGGACTTTCGAGTTCCTTTAGGATAGGGTCGCATCTTTGGCGTGACAAGTTGGTATCAGAGCCTCGACCGACCCTAGGAGCCCCCTTGATTGATCGTGTAGTTTGGCCGTTGTCGAGTCTAGAAGAAAAATTGCTTTTGGAGTCTAGTTATATCGGAGAGTAGGAATTCTTTTACTCCTCAGCCCCTTTGTCGCTCTGGTGAGGAATCTTGACGTAGGTGTTTTGAATCACTCCTCTTCCCCTTCAAATTTTTCTTTAGGATCACGCAGTTGGTTTTCCGATCATTGTTCCTCAGCTCTTTTCATCCGGTGCACCTCTCTTCGAGTGGTTTCGATCCTCGTCATCTTCTGCAGGATTAATCCTCAGCTCTTTTCAATCAATGTTGTTTCCCTGTCTGAAGGTGTCCTTTATTTTTCCCACCCGCCACCCTTCTTCCTCTTGAAACCGGAGTAATCGAGTATCCATCCTACTCGTGCGAAGTCTTTGTTTTTTTTTTCTGAATGATTTCAACCAGTGTTTTCTCTTCAAGATATTCGTCGTTTTCCCCCTTCCAAGTTGCCTTTGTTTTCCCACCCTCCCACCCTCTTCTTCCCGGAGCATGAGTCTCTTTCGACCATCAATTTCATTCGTGTGGAGCCTCTTCAGTCTTTCCTCAGTTGTTTCAACCGGAGAATTCTCTTTTGTTTGACATTCTTCATCTCTTTTCCGGTGGACTCAATTCAAGTTTTCCGGTAGTGATTATATTCTTTCTCTCGGCTCAAGTGTTTTCCTTGCTCGTTCGCCTCTCGCCAGTTTATCCTTCCGGAGTGTGCAAGAAATCTCAGGAGATTCGTGAGTGTTCCAATTAACTCGAGGTTGTCACCTCATTCAAATATTTCAATTGTTCCAATGCATCATCTATCTGTTCATCATCCCTTTCCAATGGTGTTTTATTTTAGTGGGCCCTAACCCACAGGTATTTTCCCAGGATCTTACCTGACTCTTCTAATTATTCCGGAGCCATTCCTAATTCTTTTTCGAGTTTGACGTAAGAATGGATTTCATCAGTCAAATGCTTTTCCAAGATCGATTTCAAATCATTTCCATTGTTGGCTCAACCTCTTCGTTTTTCATTCCCCTGGAGTGTCCCAACAATTTTGGTGTTTTTCTCATCGTCATTCTCAACTTTTGAAGACCGAAGAAGAGTTTCTCTTAAATCTTGTCCGTTCCCCCGAAGATTCGTGTCGCTAGCTTGATGCTATCTACTCAAATTGTTTCCAGTCGTGCAATTCTTTTTCATCCATCCGGAGTATCTAAGGAGTTGCTTCCCTCTCGATCATCCGGAGGCCATCTTTTCGGAATATTTCTTCGTTCTAAGTTTTCAAATTCGTTCTCCAATTATTCTATATCTGTGCCCTTTCGTTCGTCTCAATATTCTTCCGGTGCTTCGTTCAAGTATTCTTCAATCAGTGAAGACCTTCTCAAGTTTGCGATATGTCACTTCTCAATCCTTTTTTTCAAGAAGAATAAGTAGTATGCAAAATCCATTGCTTGTCATCAATTTAATTTGATGGAGGATAAACATACAATAAATCTTATTCTTATTTCATCCAAGTGAGTAATCTTTTCCTTCAGAGTTTGTTCTTGAAGAATAAATTCTAGTTCCAAGTGTTTTCTTCTTTTCTTTTTCGGAGTTCCAAGTTTTCCGCATTATCGTCACGAGGCTCCATCTAAATCATCGCATGCTTTAATCTTATTCTTTCATCCTTCATTCTATCTCATCATCTTTTGTCACCGGAGTTCTTCATGGTGGTTCTTCATGATTTAATTCATTATTCAAGAGTTCATCAACACTTTGTTGGAGAAATTCAAGTACCTTTTCTTCTTGCATCTCGAAGTGCAATTAAATCTCTGTATTCTTTTGAAGTGGACTTTTGCATTTCTTCGTTCTTCTCAGCTATCCAATCATTTCCGTTTGTGGTCGGTTATCACCTTATGATTTTGAGATGTTATCCATAAGTCCACAACAAGCTTATTCTTTTCGTTGTTGAATTTTCTCAACAACTCCGTTCAATCCTTTCTTCTAAAGATGCTTTCAATTTCATTCATGGCACAAGGTGTCGTTTTCTTATCCGTTCTTTTCATTCAACTCTTCCAATTCTTTCCGGAGGTTTTGTGTCATGTCTTCATCAAGTATCATTCCGTCCTCTCAAGCTCGTGTTCTATTCTTCCATGTTCAGCCGGAGTGCTGTCTAAATCCTTTCAGTCTTATTCGTTTCTTATCTCGTTCTAACCGGAGTGGTTTCAGTCTATCTGATTCCGTGAGCTTTCGATTCTCGTCATTCTCGTCGGTCCTCTCTTATTATCGAGTGCTCTCGATTCTTGGCTTCTTCTCTTGAGTTCTTGTTTCGCCTCATCCCTTTTCCCTTCCGTCTCGGTCCTAAGATCTCGGGATGAGATCTCTTGTTAGTGGAGGAGTGTTGTAACGCCCCGGATTCGATGCGCCAGGTGTCTGCCAGTTATTCGCCATCGTTGCCATGTCATTTGCTTGCGTGTTTCACTTTGCCATGTCATCATCTGCATTTCATATCATGTCGTCATGTGCATCTCATTTCGCATTCGTGTTCGTTTCATGCATCCGAGCATTTTCCCCGTTGTCCGTTTTGCAATCCGACACTCCTATGTCCTCCGGCGTCCCCTTTTTGTCTCTCGTTGTGAGCGGGTATTAAACGTTCTCGGAATGGAGCGAGGTTTGCCAAGCGGCCTTGGTATAGCACCGGTAGACCGCCTGTCAAGTTTCGTGCCATTTGGAGGTCGTTTGATACTCCAACGGTTAACCGGGTAACTACAAAGCCCTCTTTGTGTTGCAGCCCAACACCCCTTCCAAAGTGGCCCAAAACCCAGCAAACTCCACTCCATGCTCTTGGTCGTTCGATCACGATCGTGTGGGCGAAAACCGCTCCTCATTTGGACTCTCCTAGCTCCCTCTACCTATAAATTAGTCCCCCTCCCCCGAATTCGAGGTCTAATCCTACCCTAACCCTAGATCTCCTCCCTCTCCGCGCCAGACACGTCCGCCCCCGGCCGGACACGTCCGCGCCACCGCGCCCAGCCGTCCGCATCCCGCCACGTGGCCCTCCGCCACCGCGCGCCGCCGTGGGCCCGCCGAGCCCGAGGCCGGCCCGCTCGGCCCGTCCCGCCGCCGCCGCGAACCCGCGGGCACGCCGCCGCTGCCGCGCCCCGCGGCCGCTCGCCTCCGCCGCCGTCATCGTCGGCCACCTCCGCCACCTCGCCGGATCCCGGCCGCGCCGCCCGGCCACACTGCCCTTCCCCGCTCGCCTCGCCGTGCCGCCCGGCCTCGGCCTCCACCGCCGTCGCCGCCGGGTCGCGCCGCCTCCGCCGCCCCATCTCCGCCCCAGTGACCGCGCCGCCTAGGCCGACCGGAGCCCGTAGCTCCTCCGCCCGGCCCCATCGTCCTCCGCCCGGCCCCGTCGTCCCCCGCCCCGGCCTCCTCTGGATCCGGCAACCCTCGTCGCCCCGCGCCACCGCAAGCCTCGCCGGCCTTCTTCCCCGCGCCTCCCTCGCCGGAGAGCTCGCCGGAACTCTCCTCCGGCCAGATCCGCCGCGGATCGGGACCAGATCCACCGATCCCCGATCCAAACGCATCCTCCCGTCCCGGATCTCTCCGTCCCAGAACGTCCCCGTCCACTTTTCCGCGGAGGTGAAATTCTGCGAAATCCCGAGATATTTGCTTTATCATGCCATGTTCATTGCATCATAACTCTGCATCCGTAGCTCCGTTTCATGCGTGTAGTATGTCGTATTGTTCGCCTCGACGAGTACTTCATTTAGTTCCATTGAAACATTTTCATTTGAGATCATCTTGATGCCCGAAATGCTGTTGGTAGAGTGCATGTTGATGTTAATCTGCTGGAACTGTTATAACATGCTCATTTGTCATTTTTGCCATGGTTGATGTGTGCATCCTATGAGGTTGATGTCTACATGTGTTTTGATCTATGTCATGCCATCTTTCCAGGGGTGCCATCCATGTATTTTTGTGAGTCTTGTACTGAGTGCATCGAGCTTGTTAAGTAGGGCACTTGCTGTTGCTGTTTTGCTAGGCTGATTCTGTTATTCCGTGATGCTATGTTAACCTGCTGCTACAAGTCATGCTATGCATAATCTGGAGATGTTCACTAAGCATGAATTGTTATACATGTCATGATCTATTCATTCATGCTCCTGGTTGCATTTATAGCCTGCTGTAGCTTCTTGTAATCTTGCTCCAAACTTGCTAAATAATGTTGCTGTCTGCCTGTTAACATTAAGTTCAGTTTTGGCCATGTGTTTTACTAGTGATCCATGCACCCTACGAACTTGCTCTTGCCATGTTTAGCTTCAATAACATGTCTTCTTACTGTTGGTTGCCTTGCCATGCCATGTATTTCTCTGTGGTGAGTGGTTTAAGCTCACCAACATGCCTACTTATTGTTGTTCCTGCCATGTATGAATCTGTCATATAACTTGCTATGTTTACATAGGTGCCATCATATCTTCTGTGCCTTTTTGGCTCATGGTCACTAAGGGACTTCTGTTCTATGCATTTAGTAGTATCACGCCATGCCTTTGTTTGACATTATAAGTTCCTGTAACATGTTGTTTGATAGCTCTAAACATTGCAACCTAATGTTATTTCTGCCAAGTCTGAAACTGTTATTATTTGCAATCTTACCAGGTCCTTTTGAGCATGTTCTTGTTGTTTCTGGAGATAGCTCAGTGTTCATGTCTTGTCATGCTTTACCTGTATCTCATGCCCATGCCTTTTGTTATTACGTTGAGATGCTGTAGCCTGTTGGTTTGATGCTTGTAAGATGCCTAGTTGCTGTTATGGACAGATTGCTGTTATGCCTTGTATAGTGCGTATGTGTTGCACCGTTGCTCCGTTTTGAGTGTGCTCTATATGAAACTTGCTTGATTTTGCATGTAGCTTCATATTATCATGTTGCATCCTTGTTTTGAGGTCTTAGCTTGATGTTTGTATGCGTTTTGCATCAATGCCATGTTTAACTTGTTTTGCTCTTATCTTCTAGACCGTAGCTCCGAACTAAATGAACTCTATATGTAACTTGACCAGAATTTCGTGTAGATTCTCTGGGTGCTCTTTAACTTGCTGTATAACAACTTGAACATAAGGTTTATTCAGATCTGAACCCATTTCTAAATTTGCATATAAGGACTTACTGAAATTGTTATATGTTGTTTCCGGCCTCATTTAAACTTGTTTTGATGTGTTGCTCTTGTATGCATCATCTCTTGCCATGAGTAGCCTCATCTAGCTTTCTCATGCATCATGCCTGTTGTGCATCATGTCTTGTTCATGTGTGGTGTGTTTACTATGTTGTGTGCTTCTTCTCGAAAGTTCCCGTTTCGTTGCGATCGTGAGGATTCGTTCATCTACGCTTGGTTCGTCTACGTGGCTTCATCTTCTTCATGGACTCGTTCTTCTTCCTAGCGGGATTTCAGGCAAGATGACCGCTACCCTGGATCTCACTACTATCATTGCTATGCTAGTTGTTTCGTTCTATCGGTTTGCTGCGCTACCTATCTTTTGCTCTTCAAGCCTCCCCAAATTGCCAGGAACCTCTAACCTTTGACACCCCTCCTAGCAAACCATTGCTTGGCTATGTTACCGCTTTGCTCAGCCCCTCTTATAGCGTTGCTAGTTGCAGGTGAAGTTGAAGATTGCTCCATGGTGGACAGGGTTATGTTGGGATATCACAATATCTCTTATATTATTAATGCATCTATATATTTGGTAAAGGGTGGAAGGCTCGGCCTTATGCCTGGTGTTTTGTTCCACTCTTGCCGCCCTAGTTTCCGTCATACCGGTGTTATGTTCCCGGATTTTGCGTTCCTAACGCGGTCGGGTGATTTATGGGACCCCCTTGACAGTTCGCTTTGAATAAAACTCCTCCAACAAGGCCCAACATTGGTTTTACCATTTGCCTCACCTATTACCTTTTTCCCTTGGGAGTCGCGCATCCCAAGGGTCATCTTTATTTTAGCCCCCCCGGGCCAATGCTTGTCTAAGTGTTGGTCCAAACTAGAGCCACTTGCCGCGCCACCTCGGGGAAACTTGAGGGCTGGTTCTAGTTGTACGTACTGCTCATCCGGTCGTGGCCTGAGACGAGATACGCGTGGCTACTATCAGGATGTCGGCACGCCGGGAAGTCTTGCTGGTCTTGTTTTACCATTGTCGAAATGTCTTGTAAACCGGGATTCCGAGACTGATCGGGTCTTCCTGGGAGAAGGAATATCCTTTGTTGATCGCGAGAGCTTATCATGGGCTAAGTTGGGACACCCCTGCAGGGTTATAAACTTTAGAGAGCCGTGCCTGCGGTTATGTGGCAGATGGGAATTTGTTAATGTCCGGTTGTAGATAACTTGACACCAGATCCGAATTAAAACGCATCAACCGCGTGTGTAGCCGTGATGGTCTCTTCTCGGCGGAGTCTAGGAAGTGAACACGGTCTTTGGGTTATGTTTGACGTAAGTAGGAGTTCAGGATCACCTCTTGATCATTGCTAGCTTCACGACCGTTCCGTTGCTTCTCTTCTCGCTCTTATTTGCGTATGTTAGCCACCATATATGCTTAGTCGCTGCTGCAACCTCACCACTTTAGCCCTTCCTTTCCCATTAAGCTTTGCTAGTCTTGATACCCATGGTAATGGGATTGCTGAGTCCTCGTGGCTCACAGATTACTACAACAACAGTTGCAGGTACAGGTTATGTGATGATCATGACGCGAGAGCAATGTTTGCCTGTTTTGGAGTTCTTCTTCTGCTTCTTCGATCAGGGGATAGGTTCCAGGTCGGCAGCCTGGGCTAGCAGGGTGGATATTGTTTGAGTTTCTGTTTGTGATTCATCCGTAGTCGGATGTTGTTCTTGTATGTTGTATTGTTGTATTCATGTGACATTGTATGTGTTGGATGTATCCCCACTATTATGTAATGTTGATGTAATGATATCCACCTTGCAAAAGCGTCTTCAAGATGCGCTTCTATCCTTGGTGGGACTTTTGAGTTCCTTTAGGATAGGGTCGGGTCTTGGGCATGACAGAGAACCTCTTCGGTGGAGCCATGGAGATAACAAGCAGCCGGAGCGAAGAAGAAGAGGGGTAGCATAGGAGATGAACTGGAATGGCTCGCGCCGTTCTATACTTATAGCCGGAGGAGGCCAACCGTCGGCCTCCACGATCGCAGGTAATCATGACCCGTTTTTGCATGCAGGGACTTGTCAGGTCGTGCGGTTGCCGAGGCGTCGTGGGGAAGCGGAGACACCCACGTCCAATCAACCGCCACGCGGCGCCCAAGGCCGCAGGCTGTTGGGGCCAGCGGCGCTTCGCACTTGCCCCTTCGCTTCTCTGCTAAGCCAAGTCCGTGCACGCCTTGGGCCCGGGGGCTACTGTCGGTGTTCTGGGAACAGGGGTCCCCAGACTTGCCTGCCTGCGGCCTATGGCTTGGCTCAAGTGGGGGCCCAATGCAGCCCAGCTCCATCAGCTCAAGCTCAAGACCTTCGCGAGGGGCCAAGCCTCGCGGGGAGGACGGCAGGGAGCTTCCTCAGGAGCAGCCTCCTCAGGCAGGCTCGCGAGGAGGCGGAGAGATCAAGGCAGGGCACCTCCCGAGGGGCCCGTGACGCAAGCCATGACGATCGGAGGCCAGGCGGGTGCCAGGCGGGCGCCGACCTGTGCAGTGTCCTTGTTTCCCTTTCGGTGCAAAGGGGGCAAGCACAGGCCAAGGCATCAGGAAAGGGTTATCGTTTCGGTGCAACAAGACCAAGACCAGCAGAACGGCAGGATGGAGGTCATCGTGGAGCCCAGGGCGGCGTCACCGTTAGGATCTTTGGCAGCCGAAGACCAACTTTAGTCAGGATAAGTGTACCAGATGTTCGACTTCAAAATGGCCAATTGTTGGCGCCCTTCCCGCTCATTATTTGGGGAGAGGCCTAGGGCCTCCGCCTATAAATAGGACTAGCCACCCACAGGGTAGAGGCATCTAGAGACCAACCAGAAAGAGAGAGAGAAAAGCGAGTGAACTCACCCAAGCAGTTCATCGCACCAGCTCAAGAACAGCCCCTTGCGAGGCTGTTCTCCCTTTGTACTGTTCACTATCTGCCCCTGAGGCAATCCACAACACCACACACTGGAGTAGGGTATTACACCACAATGGTGGCCTGAACCAGTATAAATCTCGTGTCCCTTGTGTGTTCATCTTTCTTGCTTAGATCTTTGCGAGACCTCAAGACGTGAGCTGGTAGGGGAGAGATCTTTGTGCGCACCCCAGTGTTCGAACCTCAAGGGTCTGCCGGAACCCGAAATCCGACAGCACTCCCTTTCCCCCGGCGGACGGGACGCGGTCAGATCAGTGACCAACGGTGAGACAGAGAGAGAGGCCACCGCAGCCTTGTGTGAGATACTCTGAAGAGCGACAAACTAGGCATGCAAGGCTCCATTGTATATAGTGAGTGGACTACCTTTTTCTCCATAAATATCGTTTTATATTCTGTGTACGTGCCACTGAGCGCTATAACTTTATTTAAAAATAACGCAGCAACGCGTCAAGTCGAACTTTGTTTCGTGCACGTGTGGTACACGACCTCCCTAGGTAAACAACCGCCACATGCGTTCAAATTAGCACGTGGGTTGCCATTTCGTAGAGAAATGAGCTCCACCGTGTACCCGCGCGGGTGTGGCTGGGCACGAAGCGTGAGTACATGCACGGTGCACCTATTCTCTTCTTGTATATGTACACCACCTATGTGGGGTTGTGTGAGAGAGATACAAACCTAGAGAGATATAGTGTGTGGGTTCTTGAGAGTTTGTTTTTGGGGGGGTCAATCAAAAAATGTAACATATGCAATGTGTGTGAAATAGAGTCCTAGATATAACATATATATAGAGGGGGCGATCCACGAGAAGAGAGTGGAGGTATCATTGGCTTGAGGTGTCCATAGAATCGAAGAGAGGGATGATGTGTGTGTGTGCGCGCGTGCGATCGATAAAGAGTGCCATCGAATTTGTGTGTGCCCACATCAAAGATATAGAGTGGCTGGCCTACTGGAACGTGAGAGGGGACATGTGCAGTTTGTCTCTATGGCATGGATACCTACCTGCAGCGCTCGACTATCGGTGTGTGGTGGGGGAAGAGGGAGGCCCAATTAACTATAGAGGTACAATGGCTGGTATATGTGTGGAGGAGGAGAGAGGCCTACCTCATGTATTAAGGAGATCGATCTACCTCATGTATTAAGGGAGATCGATCGGCATCCATGCATATGTGCAGGAGAGGAATAAGGTTGGGAGAGAGACAGAGCTAGAGTGTTGGAGGGGGTGGTAGTGGAGTTGCTTCTAACAAATGGTGGGATAGGCTTGCTAGACAAACGGAGGGCACGCCCGCAGTATCAATAAGAGAGGAGATGGCTGCTTGTTGTCTGTGCACGTGCGTGTGAGAGACGGGTCAGGAGGCGTGCACGAATGATGAGGGGGGACGATGTGGATGTGGTAAGCAGACGTAACTACATAGGAAGATCAATAGCCCTTTGTTAGAGAAAGGATAGACATAACTTCTGAGGTACGTTGATCGATGGGGGGGTAGTTAAAGTCGATCTAGGTATATGTTGGGAGATCGATCGGTATACATGCATGTGTGTGTTAGAAGCAAATGAGGCACGAGGAGAAGGATAGAGAGAGAGGGATGCATGTAGGAGGTGGTACGAGAGGCATACTATATCGAGGGGGGAGGAGTGTGCGAGTACGAGAACGATGAAAAGAGTGGTGGGAGTGAGGCATGGACGGTGACAAGACAAGAGGTGAAGCTTGTGTTTGTGCTAGGCACACCTGGCTAGAGAGGCATATCAATCAATGTGTGCCGTAAAGAAGGAACTGGGGGGGCCTACACACACCGTGGGTGAACGACCTAAAGTGAAAAGACGAATTTGCGCGATGGAGCTAGCGAATGTTGAGGGAGGGTGAGAGGGATGCGGGCGTGTGCATGCACAAGAGAAAGTTAGCGCTAGCTACAAAGATAAGAGGGTTGTGTGGGTGTAAAAGACGAATAGAGATCATATATACTTCATTATAAAAAGCGAATTGGGATATCTAAAGAATTTATCATAGTGTTTTAAACCGACGCATGTGTGAATATATAACGGTGATACACATGGTGTGTTTACAAATTTCAAATGGGCATATTTTAGAGTGTAGATTCACTCATTTTGCTTCGTATGTGTACTCCCTCCGTTCCTAAATATTCTATTCGTCTTTCTAGAGATTTCAACAAGTGACTACATACGGAGCAAAATGAACTCTAAAATATGTATATATACATCTGTATGTGCCAGTCCATTTGAAATCTCTAAAAAGACAAATATTTGAGTAGTCACTCGTTGAAATCTCTAGAAAGACAAATACTCTGGAGTATACTTAAGAACCGAGGGGGTAGTGCACAACCGCATGGGAGACTCAGCCCGGTCGTTGCGCCGCATTAATAGTGAGTAATGAGCAGTCAAATCATAAGCCCCACCTTTCCCACTATAAGTTGCTCTGAAGAAGAAACCATCAATACGCTCTTCTTTGAATCTGCTCATACTACTCCATCCGTCACTGTTTATACAGCGCGCTTCAGAAAAAAGAAAAAAAATCTGTGGGACAAAGGCGACTAGCGATCGGCCTAAAAAATAGTATTGGTAGTTATAGCACAACGACTATTACTAGAGGGAATAATGCGTACACACATGCATGCAGTGCTTCCACCCCGGGTACACACATGCATGCACTTACTCCACTCCGTAGTAGTATAGAGTACATGGAGAGAAAATTGTGGACTTGATTGCGGTTACCACGCCCTAATTAATTGAGCATTAAACCAAATGCGTCTAGAGTCTCTCTGGTGGTGGAAATGCATTGAGAGAAATGCATCATAATGAAGCGCGCCCTTTAAACTGTGACGGAGGGAGGAGTAGTATGAAGGTGCAAAACCAAGTACGCGTATGGCTAGTCGGTCAATGCACCTCCTATTGGCATATCACTGACATGTGGGACAGGAGTGTGAGCAAACCGATTTCAATTGACGGCAAAGAGCCAACCTGCCGTTCCTTGAGAGAGACGAGGAGCGAGAACACACAGACGGACTCGCACGGAGGCCAATATATATTTGAGCATGGTTGGTTGATCGATATCATTCGTTACATGTTGGGCTGTCGTTTTCCGCCCTTCTCCGAAATAAATGTGTACTTTATCAGAGATAAAAAAATAAAAGTACAGATGCTCCACCATGTGGTTCTAGTAGTAGTACTACTCGTACTACTGCGCTTGGCTCTTTGCCTCTTTGTGAAGTCGAACAATGATGGTACTCCACATGTTGGGTACTACAGTGTATGCCTCTGACAATCTGACACCGAATGGACTGATGCATGTCCACCGAGGGTAGGTTGCATTAGTCAAAAGGCGTAAGCGAGCTTCACCTTGTCCTACAAGATTCTCCTCGTTCTGCGAGTTGACGGGACACACCAAAAATTAGTGCTAGTCCATACTCCCTCCTTTCCGGTTAATATGGCTTAATCTTTTTTGCGGGTAAATGAGAGAGCTTTATTCATATATAAGCATTCTTAGGATGATCATCCAATACACTTGTCACTAGGAAGCGAGGTACCCCGCAAAAAAAGAAGTAGGAAGCGAGGTGTTTCATCAAGCCAGCTCTCGGCCACATTCAAAGTGCAGCAAGCACGGTTCGCACGAAGATGCGCCGCAAGGTTTGCTGACCTATTTACATGCTGAATAACAAAAAAAGAGGAAATATTACCGAGCGCTACTATTTGTAACAGGATATGAGCCAGAATTAAGCGAGAATTGTGGTGAGTGTTCCATGCAATCAACTTCCATTATCACATGCGAGAACCCTCGAAGAGAACCAAATGTGTTGAAGATTGCTTTATCACATTTTAAAATTATAATAAGAGTGCAGACGCTCCTCCATTCGGTTCCTAGTACTAGTATAGTACGTACCTTTATAGACTATAGTAGTAGTACTAGTACTAGTAAACTTTGCGCTTGGTTGTTCGCCTATTCGGGAAGTCGAACAATAGCAGCACTAGTAGTATAGTGTATGCTTCTAGCAATCTGACACCGAATTAATTGTTCCACGTCCACCGCCTGAGCGAGGGAGAGCTTGCATTAGTCAAAAGTTTCTCCTTGTCCTACGAGCCACCGCGCGCAAGCTTCTCCCGTCCTGCAACCTTCTCCTCATTCAGCAAGTTGACGGGACACAGCAAAGGCCCTGTTTGGATCCATGGGTTAGAGTTAGTTTGCGTTAGTTTGTACTCAACTAACCCAAAAGTATCCAAACAGGAGGGTTAGTTTGGGTTAGAAGCATCTAACCCATCCAAAAAATCGAACCCACCCAAGAGGTGCTTATTTGGGTTACTTCTTCTCTGGAGCACTAAAAAACACATTTTTCTCTCGCTCTCGCCGCGGCAAATCCCTCGCCACTTCCTCGAAGCTTCTCGTCCTCTTCCTCCCTCCCTCTCGCAACGCCCGTGAAGGCGCCTTGCCGTATCCGCGCTCCATCTAAACCTGTCATCTAAACACCTCTTTGGCAAGAGTTAGTTCACGGTTAGTTTAGGGTTAGAATCTAACTCTAACCTCTAACTGAGTTAGAGTATCCAAACAAGGCCAAACTAATGCTAGTCCATACTGCCTCCTCTCCGGTTAATATGGCTTAATTTCAAACGAGATAAATACACTGTCTGTCACTGCATATTTGTAAAAATACGGTCAGTGGACTTCATAATATGCTCATTGCGCTCAATATATATATTTTCCGGTGTTTATACGGTCACTAGGTCACCCTGACTGAGTATGTGTGTGCATGCACGTGTAGGTTGAGCACTTAGCGTGACCGTGTGTGTTCCGTCGTGTGCTCGGACATGCATGCATTAGGGCGTCACACGTGTTTTTGCGTCCATGTGTACGTGTGACTGTTGCATACACGTAGGGGGAGTACGTGTAGGGTCCACTAAGGAGCAGTCAAATCACACAGTAAGTTAGTCAAAAGAAGCAACCATCATTTCACTCTTGAATGACACGTACGCAATATAAAATGGTTGATATGGAGATAAAAAGAAAACCACTATATATACACAAGCAGGAGCCTAAGCTACAAGCCTGCTTGCTAAGGTTGCTCTCTTCACAAGCATAGAACGACGGGCCTGATCCGCAGCTCGGGGAAGGGAACAATGTTCTACGTAGACGCGGTCGACATTGGCGAGCGAGAAAACCCACAGTCACTGCGTCCCAATCGGGAGTCACCGCGGTATGGGCCGATGCCGCGTCCCAACCGCCCTTCTAGCTACAGCCCGACGTCCCAGGTAGTCCATCTTCCTTTTGGAGCCGGCTTGCTCCACTGTCGTAGCTCCATCTCCATGTCGATCTTTCTCTACTTCTACCGGCTTCTACTTGTGATGAGTTTATGTCTCATGAACTAGTGCTAGTACTATTATTCTAATCACACTTCTTCAATATCTTTGCCATCAGGGATGCTCAGGTCGATTTTAGTGGAACTGCACAAAAGCATCGTATGATCCGAGGGTGCCAGCCATCTTTCCTTCGACAGGTTCTACCTGGCCAGGGAATTAAATCATGTTTAGGGTTTAGGGTTTAAGTCGTAGTGACCCCATCAGTAGTTTTTCTTTCGTACATGCTCTCACAACTTTTTTCTTTAGTTGTGAAGTAAATATTGGCTATGATCTATGAATCATTGAGATGCATCAGCATGTGTGTTACTTTTCCTTTGTATTTCATGGAATATTGTAACGGAACAACCTTGGAATAGGAATGAAAATGGAGTGGAAAGTTTCCGTTTTTCTGGAGAAAAAATGGAAACGGAGAGAAACCAACGTTTCGTTTCGTTGGATCATGCCATCGAGCAAAATTAACGTTTAAATCACGTCTGTCGTGTTCATGTCTCACCCTACTCCACGGCTCGACCCCATACGGTTTCTCGGCATGCCACTCACCACAAACCGAGTATACGATAACTTTCCCGCCTGCTTGTCGATGGATCGCGCTATGCAGTACTAGCACTACTGGATGAGATTGACAAGTTGGGGGAGGACAGCTAGCTGTAGCATGGACTCCCAAGAACTTTTTACATGCATGTTGTAGCCGGTTATTGCGACCTTTGAACGCGGAGCAGCCACGTGCACCCGGAAGTGGCGTGGGCGACGCTCTCTCGGCCGGCGTGCCGCTTCAATGCCAGCGCCAGTGAGAGGTCACGTCCGCTCTGGCCGGGCATGAATGCGGCACTGAATGTTTCGGGCGGGAAGCACGTGCGGGTGATGAAGAGGGTTCGGGTTGGTCAGGACTGGCAGTGGCGGCGGTCCGGACGTGCGCAAACAAGAGATGTTGTACGTTAATATTGCTGCGTATATAATTAACAACGTAAATAATGTGCCAGTACGACAAATATGATAGGAGATGGAGATGGAAATGGAATTTTACGTGAACACGGATATGCATGTCTATGTCTATGTGTGTGTGTGCGACGACTCTCGCGACCTGGAAGCGGGGGCGTGTTTTTGATCGAGTTTTCTTTCTTGGTACGTTAGAAAATCAGTTTGTCTAATTCACATCTAGATGTTATTTAATGATATCACATCTAAGCTCCCACAAGTATATAATGTAGCAACAAGAAACAAAAAAACTAGGACAAAAAAATAGGCCACAAACAGAGTGGACATCAACTTAGATGTGACATAACTATATCACATCTAGATGTGTCCTAGACAGACCCATAAAAAAATTTCCGCCAGTTTTCGTTTCTTTTTTCCGGGAACACGTGTATTCTATTTAAAACCACTACTATGGAGA
The DNA here is from genome assembly GCA_963921465.1 of Triticum timopheevii. NCBI lineage: Eukaryota > Viridiplantae > Streptophyta > Magnoliopsida > Poales > Poaceae > Triticum > Triticum timopheevii. The sequence continues at coordinate 339,216,587 of OY997266.1, read as the reverse complement.
GATTTTTTTTACTCCATTATAGCCTCTTGTTTGATAGAGTTTCTCACGTCTCGCTCTCTCACCCTCTCCATATCAAAATAAGATGACAGTGTCCACTCTATCTCTCTCCTCACCGGTGGTCACAGATCCGGCCGAATCCCATCCGCCGTGGGAGGTGAGGAGGTGCAGCGTTGACATTGTCGCCGTCGGCGACGGAGGAAGCCGATGTGCACTGTCCTCTCGGAGCCGGCGCTGGCGCGGACGAAGATCCTCCACGCCCTTGTTCGTTGCCGTCGTGTGGGCAGATCCCGCCCGCCCGCCTAAACGACATCTCGCCCACCTGAGGTATAACTTCTTGTACTGGTCTAGCTCCCCAGGTCGCTGCGTGCGGGTTTTCTTCTATGTGACTACTCCCCAGCTCCACATGCATAGTAGCTAGGGTTCGTCGGCTGGTCCAACATCACCTACTAGTACTATTATAGAGGAAATGCCACTCGAAAAGTTGTCCTGATTTATACCTCGGTGGAGGTATACATGTTGTTTCGACAAAAAGTAAATCGGTGGTTGTGCGGTCATTGTCCATATGGTGGTAGTACTATCACTGGTTAAATGAAGAAATGCTTTTTTCTCAGGTATCCTGGTTTAGTTCCCATCAAGATATAATTATTATGCTTCTGTTTGTTGGTGTACTTTTCATTAATTCTTATTGACAATTGAGATGTCGTTGCTAACCCTTTTTTATATTTTTGGAAACAGCAATGCGTGTCTCCATACTCGGGCATGTCTTCCTCAATTTTAGTGGAACTGCACAAAATTGGATGGCCATTGTTGTTCCGCCTCACTATCCTCTGCCACGTGGTTCTTCCTTCCTCGAGCTTGATTACTGAGAAGAAACAGACCACAGTGAGGATTTGTCGAACTTCGTAGGTGCCTCACCCAAACTTGATGCCAAATGGATGATGCATCACCACGATGACCTATCGATGCTCATGGTTGGGCCTCATGGTTGCGTCGGCTGGTGAAGCTGATCGATTTTCAATGAAAAACAAGCTGTCTTCCATCAGTGCTCTTTGCTTGTTACGCACAAAGATGATATCCTTCGCCAGTTCACCTTGGTTTCGTTGGAGACGCAGTCGTCTTTCACGTTGGTGCAATTTTATCACACAATTGGCTACGAAATCAAATGTTTCCTCAAAGAAGGATCGACGTTGGTAGTAAGAGCATAAGTTTTGTATTGATTTCTAAGCCTTCTCACAACTTTGTCTCCAGCTCCCCTGTAATTTTATTTGTCCAGCTATTAACTTTGATTTAAAAAATGGTGTGGACTAAAAACTCGGATGGACATAGTAGCCCTCCATTTTTATTTACTCCGCGTATTAGATTTGACTGAATTCAAACTTTGTAATACTCTCAAACCTTTCTGATAATTGAAATTAAAATTCTTTATTTGTACACACTCTCACACGTTTCCAATAATTTGGCGCATGAGTGGTTGTTCACTTAGGGCATGTACAATGGTTGAGAAGGTAGTCTTATCTTAAGTCTTGCATGTAATTTAGATATGACAAAAAAAGAGAGTCTACAATGGGTCATCTTTTAGCCTTATCTTCAATAACTAGTCATTCCTAAAAATGTGGTGAGACATATTGTGTTAAAAGATCATCTCTTGTCTTCGCTTAAATAAGAGAAGACACACCTTTTCTTATGAGTTCTCTTTCCTCCACCTCATTATTTATCCTACGTGTCACTTCTAAGATAGCGCCATTGTACATGCCCTTAAGGAAGGGTAGTGTACCACACGTGAAGGACAGGAAGTGCGACCAGGACGCGTGGGCGTGGATCGTTAGTTCATTAGAAGTAGTACTAGTTTTCTTCATTGTACATTAAATAAGGAGTTTCATTTCGTAGTACTTACACAATTTAAAACGATTGTTATGGAGCGAACAAGAAAACCACTCCACTATATATTAGTTGTATACACGAGAGTACTATATGGACGTAGCTTCATTGACTTAGTGCACCTGCCTTTGGGTTTATGACAGTTGGGCCCACAATGTGGCTGGCTCACCTGTCATACAGCCAAAAGCAGATGCAGTGAAGGCACCGGAGCTCAGTCTGTACTACATTAGTGTATATATAAGCGGGAGCCTCAGCGCTTGTTCGCTAGGGTTCTCCACACGCTCGCCGCACTACATATATGTTACACGCTGGAGGCTCAGCGTTCATTTGCTAGGGTTTGCTATATTCACAGTCTCTCACCCTCTCTTCACCAGATCTAAACAAGATTGCATTGGCCTCTTGTCTCTCTCTCCCCTCTCATAGTTGGTGAAGGAAGCGTCCGTATCCCGTCGCACCGGGAAGGGGAGGAGGTGCAGCGTTCACTCTATCGCCTTCGGCAAGGGAGGCAATCCACTGCCGGCTGCGTTGTTCTCTTTCACCCAGCGCCTGTGTGGGAGGGCCACCGACCCCTTCTTCCTCGCTGCCGTATGTAGTGTGGGCAGATCTGGCCTCCCGCCGCACGCCTTGCCACATCCCGACGACCCTAAGGTATAAGTTTCTTTGAAACCGTCGTTGCTCTAGCTGCATGTGGATCTTTTTCGATCTGTAGTCGAATCTAGGTCTTGGTTCAAAGAGGAAAGAAGGTGCGGTGGGGTGGAGCATGAATCTAGGATGTGGTTAAATGCGGAAAGGAGGGAGGAAAAGTAGTATAGACTGGCTATCCAGCCGCTTTGTTGGTCGAAAAGGGAAAAGGGGGTAACCCAGTACACACATCTGTAAGGAACTGATCTCTTTGTTGAAAAGGGAAAGAAACTAGGGGGGTCGGGTAGTTTGTGCAGGACTAGATTTGCTACCCTCACATAGGAAAAAAGTTCAAAGAGAACAAATATGGGACCAACACAGATATGCTGCTTGGCTACATACTCTGCATCACCCATTTATACGTGTGGACGCACATGGTGCTAGCATGTCCCATACAGCTATTTTGCTTTTGTTAATCAAAGAATGCCGCCGAAAAATTGAAGCAGTGCCACTGTTAAAAGTAAATTACATTTTTTAACGAATGTTGTTTCAAGAGAATGTCTCTGTTAATATGAATCAATGCAACCGTTTTAGAAATGCTACTATCCTACTTTGTTTTCCATCCAAGATAAGTTAGATGCTTGTTTCTGTCACCGTTTGTTTCATCCTCCTTTATTGGCAAGTAATTGTTTCCTTTTTTGCCTCTGTTAAAATAGGGGTATCGATTCAACTTGTTGCTATTGCGACATTTTGCTCTGCTACTCGAAAAACTTATGTTTTAAGAGTGTTTTGTGCAGTTCAACTTGAATGTGACACCGGTGACTTTGCTTAATTTTGGTGGAACTGCACAAAAGGAGATCGAGATTTGTTTCCGGTCTTCGTGGCGAGTTTTTTCAAATCTTGGTCTCAACCACATGATGTGCAGTGTGCTTTGAGATGTTGTGCTACTTGTTTTGGTACTGTTCTAAATAAATGCTCAATTGAAGTTATTGTATTGCTGTATTTTCCCATTAAGTAGTGAACAAAAATGGGACCAACCCAGACATGATGCTTGTTGCTTTGTTACAACAAGTTCAGCATCACCCCATTTATAAGCCAGTAATTGATGCCACTCACAGAATTAACTACTGAATCTTATTTCAAAACTACAACACTTGTTAGGTATTGGCGGGATTACCATTTTTGTGGCCGCATGTTTCATCCTCCTTTATTAGCCAGTAATTGACTCCTTTTTTCCTCTGTTTAAACAGGGATATCTATTCAACTTGTTGCTATTGCGACATTTTGCTTCGCTACGTGAAACACTTTGCTTGATTTCAGTGCAACTGCACAAAATGAGATTGGATTTCCTATTCGTGTTGGCAGATTCGTATTTTATACTGGTGTTCTCATGAAAGGTCAGTACAGGCCTTCATCCACATGATTGTGCAGTGTGCTTTGAGATGTTGTGCTACTTGTATTGGTACTATTTTAAATAAATGTTGAATTGAAGCTATTGTATTGTTGTCTTTTCCCATTAAGTAGTGAACAAAAATGGGACCAACCCAGTCATGATGCTTGTTGCTTTGGTACAACAAACTCTGCATCACCCCTTTATAAGTAGATGGAAGCACATATTGTTGTTGCGCCCACTCTCCCCTGGAACTATTTATGCTTTTCGTTAATCTAATGCCGCTGGTAAAATTAAGCATTGCCACTCTCAGAATTAATTAACTACTGAATCTTAATTCAAAACTGCAACACTTGTTAGGAATGGTACTATCCTGCTTTGTAGTTCTTTCTACATGTTTAACCAAGGTATTGTTAAGATAATGTCTCTGTTAAAATGAAGCAGTTGCATTGTGCTATGTCTTGAGCTTGCGTTGGTTTTCCTCGAAGAGGAGACGGTGATACAACAAAGTGTAGCGTAAGTATTTCCCTCAGTTTTGAGAACCAAGGTATCAATCCAGTAGGAGGCTCCTCAAAAGTCCCAGGCACCTACACAAACAAACTAAGAACTCGCAACCAACGCAATAAAGGGGTTGTCAATCCCTTCACGGCCACTTGCGAAAGTGAGATCTCATAAAGATAGTATGATAAGATAAATATATTTTTGGTATTTTATAATATAGACACAAAAAGTAAAGATGCAAATAAAAGTAGATTGAAAGCAAATATGATAAGAGATAGACCAAGGGGCCATAGGTTTCACTAGAGGCTTCTCTCAAGATAGCATAAGTATTACGGTGGGTGAACAAATTACTGTCAAGCAATTGATAGAAAAGCGCATAGTTATGAGATTATCTAGGCATGATCATGTATATAGGCATCACGTCCATAACAAGTAAACCGACTCCTGTCTGCATCTACTACTGCCTGCATCTAGAGTATTAAGTTCATAAGAACAGAGTAACGCATTAAGCAAGATGACATGATGTAGAGGGATAAACTCATGCAATATGATATAAACCCCATCTTGTTATCCTCGATGGCAACAATACAATACGTGCCTGGCAAGCCTTTCTGTCACTTGGTAAGGACACTGCAAGATTGAACCCAAAGCTAAGCACTTCTCGCATGGCAAGAAAGACCAATCTAGTAGGCCAAACCAAACTGATAATTCAAAGAGACTTGGAAAGATAACTCAATCATACATAAAAGAATTCAGAGAAGATTCAAATATTATTCATAGATAAACTTGATCATAAACCCACAATTCATCAGATCTCGACAAACACACCACAAAAAGAGTTTACATCGAATAGATCTCCACAAGAGAGGGGGGAACATTGTATTGAGATCCAGAAAGAGAGAAGAAGCCATCTAGCTAATAACTATGGACCCGTAGGTCTGTGATAAACTACTCACAACTCATCGGAGGGGCAAGGATGTTGATGTAGAGGCCCTCCATGGTCGATTCCCCCTCCGGCAGAGTGTCGGCGAAGGCTCCAAGATGGGATCTCGCGGATACAGAAGGTTACGGCGGTGGAAATTGTGTTTCGTGGTGCTCCTGGATGTTTTCGGGGTACGTAGGTATACATAGGAGGAAGAAGTACGTCGGTGGCCGCCCGAGGGGCCCACGAGACAGGGGGCGCGCCTAAAGGGGGGCGCGGCTTCCTATCTCGTGGCGCCCTCGGAAGCTTCTTGACTTGCACTCCAAGCTCTCCGGATCATGTTCAGTCCAAAAATCACGCTCCTGAAGGTTTCATTCCGTTTGGACTCTGTTTGATATTCCTTTTCTTTGAAATACTGAAATAGGCAAAAAAAAACAGCAATATGGGCTAGGCCTCCGGTTAGTAGGTTAGTCCCAAAAATGATATAAATGTGTAAAATAAAGCCCATAAACATCCAAAAGGGGTAATATAATAGCATGGAACAATCAAAAATTATAGATACGTTGGAGACGTATCACATTGTTTTAGGAATGGTACTTTTCTGCTTTGTCGTTCTTTATACATGTTGAAACAAGGCATTGTTAAGATAATGTCTCAGTCAATATGAATGAATCACACTGATGGAGAATTGCTACTCTCCTGCTTTGTTTCCCATTAAGACAAGTCATCAATCGTTATTTCTCAGTAATTGTTTCCCTTATACCTATTGTTGCTTACAGGGATATCAAAATTAAAGCTCGGTTTTATTCCGACTTCGATTTCAGTTGAACTGCACAAAAGGAACCAATGTGTCCAAGGCAAACTGCTGCGTTACTGGGTCCAGTTGGCCGTTCCACTTTGCAGAAAGAAGTAGTCACTGTTTGTGCTACATTACAGAAGGAATGACCGAGAAGCTTTACAGAGTATTACTAGACACCGGTGACATGACTAGTCTGCAGAGACCATTGGCAATTTAACAACACGTGGAGTGCCCTGGGCAAAAAGTGCCCAAACAAGTACAAGAAGCTACGACAGGACTCCACGATCATAGGCATTACATATTTTGAATGGGAAAAGCTTGTCAAAGTTTAATCATTGATGTTAGCAAGAGGACGTTAGTTTAATATATGGAATTGGAAAACCTTGTCAAAATGTGCTCATTGATGTTAGTCAGAAGACATGCATTTGATATTTTTGAGTGGGACGCCCTTGCTGTGAGCAGCGTCGAGTGTTTTTTCCTATTCCTGTGTTCAGATTAGAAGTAAATAGTTACTCTGCTGAGATATTCCTATGTTAAGAGTTTGTTCTGAATATTGTCTATGTAATGCTAGGCCTTGTGTTTGATTCCAAAGTTGAGCTTGGAATGTTGTGGCATGCGGCATCACGAGCTAATCACCGTGCCTCCTGAGAATAATGCTTCGTATTGTTTTGCATGTCGATCTAATGCCAGTGATTTGCTTGTTAAGAAGATCATCCTCTTTTGTTGTTTCCGTGCGTAAGAATAAACCTAGGCAAACGTCGGGCCGCGCCATGTTTCGGGCCGGGCTTGTAAAAGCCCGACCTTCATTTCTCAAGCCCAAGCCTGGCCCGAAGCCCGAAATACTCCATATTTTCAAGCCCGAGCCCGGCCCGAAATCAAGCCCGAAGCCCGAAAGCCCGGCCCGAATGTTGTTTTTTAGTACGCGTACGTGCAAGCCCGGCCCGAAGCCCGAAAGCCCGGCCCGAAATACAGAAAAAATGAAGCTTGAGCCCGGCCCGAACTATCTTTCGGGCTGCAAAACAAAGCCCGAGCCCGGCCAGAATGTCAAGCCCGGACCGGGTTTTTGGGCCGGGCTCAGGCCGGGTCGTCGGGCCGGGCTGCCCATGCCCGGGTTTACGTAAGAAGTTCATTGTCTGATGTTTCATTCATAGCCTATACGACATGTCGGGTAGGTTAGACGTGAAACCATATGATCTTCCGACCAACTCATGTTATTAGGCCGTGATTGGATCGTCGTTTTCCAACCAAAACCGCTTGTAAAACTGACGCTTGTAAATTAAAGCAGATGGTCTCGGGCGAAGGCGCTTGGTTGGTCGATTTCGACTAGTAAAATATCTGAAGTACTTCACACATGATAAAAACAATGAACGACACTCGGACGATTGCTAATCCAGCCGTTAGCTGGTATTTCAGCCTTGCCCATGGATGGCATGATACGCACGTCGTGCATATATCGTCTGGTAATGTCGTCAATATAGCAGTGCTCGTAAAATATACACTGGTCTCTCAAATTACACGCGTAACCCGCCAGTTTTACTTACAGACCTCGGGCCCTCAGTTTCATTACGCCTGTATTTTACGCGTTGTTTCCGATGACGAGTAAATTACACTTGTATGTTAATACAGGTTTGAAATAAACCAGAGCTCCCAAGCGCGGCCTTACCGTTTCATGCCGTCTCAGTTTCACGAAGGTGCTCATAGGTGTCCGATGATCCTGGCTTCCTGAATGAGCAGCGGGCGCTGTATCAAACCTCCGTAGGGCCCGTGAGGCCCTCTCCGTTGTCCTTCGAGTTATTGCGCTCGCAGTGGCGCCGAGCATTGTTAACATCATCAACGAACATGAGGATTCAGGAGATGACTTTATTTTGACTGGATGACACTAGGGACCCACTAGGGCCATAGCCGTACGTACGCAAGTGCCTCCTTATTATGTACAACTATATTTTTTTTGCTTTCTCCTGGTTTCCTGACATCACGATCCCACACCATTGTCAACCTATGTAGTCAATATAAACGAGAGAATTGCACAAGGTGCAGCCGACAGCTGGGACCAAGCAGCTCGAGCAGTATTTGTGTTTTTGAGGCGTGAGCACTGCAGAGTTTTTCTTGGCGATGATTTTGTTGTTGTTCAGAGGAGAGCAGGGTATTAATTGGGCAGGCTGTGGCCCATCTAGCCCAGGCCAGATATCCAGCCCAGATACTAATTTTTTCAAGATGAAAATGGCTAGCCCAGTTATACGTCTTTTTGAGGAATACCCAGGCAAGGTCAACTTGTTATTCTCCGCCCCGCTGGGCTGCAAATCTTTCCTAGGAGGGATGCATTAGGCTTAACAGGAAAATGGGCTTTAAAAAATAATAAATGGGATGTAATTATAAAAACTGGGCAGTAACTATTAAAAAATGCACCAAACACGAAATTAGTTTATAAAATATTATTTATGGATTTTGAAAATCTTAAATTTTCATTGTTGCGTGCGCAATGTTTCATTGGATTTTTACGTAATACAAATTTGTATTTAATCTGACTAGAAATTTTGGGATAAAAATATTTCGGATCCCATCAAAATGTGGGAAATTTTATTGAATTCTGTCTTCAACGGTTGGTTGAAATTATTAATCATTGTCCTAGCTAGAAAATGGGATGTACTTCTAACAAACTGTAAATGGGCTGTTGTAAATTCCATTAGAATTCAAAAATGGGTTGTACATTCTTACAAAATGCAAATGGGCTATAAGTTCTCTGCCACACACTTGTGGGCCTACTAAGTGACGCGTCCCCTAAAAAAATAAGTTGACGCGAATGCAAGGCTTTGTCAACTTATTATAGTCAACACACGGTTCTAGCAGCAGTGGCCGTTGGATGTCTATCCAATGGATGTCGTGCTTCTTCTTCAATCTCGGATATTCTTAGCTTCGGCCGCCCAAAAAATGATTCCTCCCCCTAACATCTGGGGCGCACCATTTCGGAGGCTGGCCTGTGGGCCTACTAAGTTGGAGCGTACCAAGGGCTTTGTCAATTTAGTCAATATAAACGATTCTAGCTTCAGTGACCGTACGATGTCCATCCAATGGCCTTAGTGCTTCTTCAACCTATGGTCTTCTTGGTCCGGCCGCCCAAAGCAGCGCCGGTCAGGCCGCCTGCTCCTGCCTCCCGTGGCCGGCTGTGCTGCCGCGGAGGCCTCACCGCCCCCATACTACTCCCACCGCTGGCCTGGCCATCCCTCCACTCACCCACACCCCCTGTTATTCTGTGGCGACGGCAGCCTCACACCGCAGCCGAACCAGTGAACCCTCGTACTCCTCTTCACGTGGGCTTCCACTGTTGCGTCTTCCCTGGCTCCGCGTTGTCCCCTTCCTAGGCCTCACCGTCGTCCACCGCCCTGGTGCTCTCGGCGCCGCGTGGTCAACATGGTCAACGATTGACTTCCATAGGAAGAGTACTGTACATGGAGAGGCTGACAGCTGGGTCAACGACGGCCGCAAGGAAGTGCCTCCTTATTACGCGCAAAATAATTATTCCTCCACCTGACAGCAGGGACCCACCGGATGGGCCACCTTATTTCATGAAAAAAACATTTCTCCCTGACTGCTGGGAACCACCGGACGGGCCACCGTATTTCGCGAAAAAATCGTTCCCCCCGCTATCAGCTCGGACCCACCGGAAGTGCCTCTTTATTACGCACAAAAAATGAATACTCCCCCTACTAGTTGGGACCCACCTTGGTGGGAGGCTGACTTGTGGCCTACTAAGTTGACGGGGACGGAGGGCTTTGTCAACTTAGTCAATATGAACGATTCTAGCTCCAGTGACCGTACGATGTCGAAACAACGGCCGTAGTGCTTCGTTAACCTTTGGTCTTCTTGCTCCAGCCGCCCAAAGCAGCGCCGGTCGTGCTTCCCGCTCCTGCCTCCCGTGGCCGGCTGTGCTGCCGCGGAGGCCTCACCGCCCCCTACTATTCCCACCACTGGCCAGGCCCTGCGGCGACGCCAGCCTCACACCACAGCCGAACAAGTGAACCCTCATACCCGTCTCCGCGTGGGCATCCACTACCGCGTCTTCACTGGCTCCGCGTCGTCCCCTTCCTAGGCATCACCGTCATCCATCGCCCTGGTGCTCTCGGCACGGCATGGTCAACGTGGTCAAGGGACGACTTCCATCGGACGTGGACTGTACGTGGAGAGGATGACAGCTGGGTCCACGGCCGCATCAAGGAAGTGCCTCCTTATTACACGGAAAATAATGATTCCTCCACCTGATAGCAGGGACCCACCGGACGGGCCACCGTATTTCACAAAAAAAAACGTTTCCCTCCTGACTGCTGGGACCCACCAGCTACACCTTTGCACACAAGGAAGTGCGTTCGGGCAAAAAAAACAAAAGATTCGCCCCCCTGACTGCTGGGACCCACCAGCTACATCTTCGCAGGCAAGGAAGTGCCTGACAGTCGGGACCCACCTGGTCGAAGCGTACGTAGTGTTGCCATTCTGGTCGCAAACGTGTACGTACATACTGGTCGATGTAGAGGCGCGCACGTGTCGTAGTAGAGGCGCGCAACGTGTCCTAGTAGAGGCTGGAGGAGGTCGACGGTAGCCCGTGGAGGCTGGAGGAGGTCGACAGTGGAGATGAACAGTATCCCGTGGAGTCCCGTTTTGTGGTACGCCACACCCCTCCCGATGAACAGCACCCCCATTTCGACCGTAGCGCTCCAACACAAGTCCGTTTCGTCCGTTTTGCGGTACGCCACACCCCTCCTGATCAACAGGACCCCCGTTTCGACCGTAGGAGGTCTGTTTCATCTGTTTTGCGGTACGCCACACCCCTCCCGATCAATAGGACCCCCGTTTCGACCGTAGGAGGTCTGTTTCCTCCGTTTTGTGGTACGCCATGCCTCGTTTCCATTGCCTGTTCCGTCCAAGCCAGTTGGCTCCCACGCGTTCAGTTGCCTCCCGATGAACACGACGCATTCCGTTGCCTCCCGATGAACACGACGCATTCCGTTGCCTCCCCATGAACACGACGCATTCCGTTGCCTTCCCATGAACATGATGCATTCCGTTGCCTCCCCATGAACACGACGACGACGTTGTTTCTCCGTTCCAACCCAGCCATGTACGTATGCGCGAGTAGGCATTCGAGACCCTGCCCGTATGTATGTATGTACATGGCCGTATTTTCTTTCTTGCACCCTGGCCGATGTACGTACGTGTACATGCTACGTGCGCGCCTCTACTACGACACGTGTGCGCCTCTACATCCACCAGTATATATGTACGTACACGTTCGCGACCAGAATGACAATGCTACGTACGCTTCGACCAGGTGGATCCCGACTGTCAGGCACTTCCTTGACTGCGAAGATGTAGCTGGTGGGTCCCAGCATTCAGGGGGGCGAATCATTTTTTTTGCCCGGACGCACTTCCTTGCGTGCGAAGATGTAGCTGGTGGGTCCCAGCAGTCAGGGGAAACGTTTTTTTCGTGAAATACGGTGGCCCGTCCAGTGGGTCCCCGCTGTCAGGTGGAGGAATAATTATTTTCCGCGTAATAAGGAGGCACTTCCTTGCTGCGGCCGTGGACCCAGCTGTCAACCTCTCCATGTATGGTCCACGTTCGATGGAAGTCATTCCTTGACCACGTTGACCAAGCCGCGCTGAGAGCACCAGGGCGGTGGACGACGGCGAGGCCTAGGAAGGGGACGACGTGGAGCCGGGGAAGACGCGGCAGTGGAAGCCCGCGCGGAGAGGCGTACGAATGTTCACTGGTTCGGCTGCATTGTGAGGCTGCCATCGCCGCAGGGCCTGGCCAGCGGTGGGACTAGTACGGGCGGTGAGGCCTCCGCGGCAGCACATCCGGCCACGGGGAGGCAGGAGCACGCGGCACGACCGGCGCTGCTTTGGGTGGCTGGAGCAAGAAGACCAGAGGTTGAACAAGCACTACGGCCGTTGGATGGACATCGTACGGTCACTGGAGCTAGAATCGTTTATATTGACTAAGTTGACAAAGCCCTCCGTCCTCGTCAACTTAGTAGGCCCACAAGTTAGCCTGCTACTATACTGCGTCCCAGCTAACAAGGGGAGTATTCATTTTTTTTGTGCGTAATAAGGAGGCACTTCCTTGCGTGCCAAGATATAGCTGGTGGTTCCGAGCTGTCAGCGGCAGTAACATTTTTTCGCGAAATACAGAGGCCCTTTCGATGGGTCCCTGGTGTCAGGTGGAGGAATCATTATTTTGCGCGTAATAAGGAGGCATTTCCTTGCGTGCGGCCGTGGACCCAGCTGTCGGCCTCTCCACGTACAGTCCACTTCAGATGCATGTCGGTCGTTGACCATGTTGACCAGGCCGTGCCGAGAGCACCAGGGCGGTGGACGACGGCGAGGCCTAGGAAGGGAACGACAGGGAGGTAGGGAAGACTCGGCAGTTGTTTCCCACGCGGAGGGGAGTACGACTGTACGAGGGTTTACTGGTTTGTCTGCCATCGCCAGAGAATAACAGCAGGTGTGGGTGAGTAGAGGGATGGCTAGGCCAACGATGGGATTACGGTGGGGCAGTGAGGCCTGCGCGGCAGCAGAGCCGGCCGCGGGAAGGAGGGAGCAGGTAGTCCCGCCAGCGCTTGTTTGAGCGGCTGGAGCAGGACGAGCAGAGATTGAAGAAGCACGACGGCTGTTGGATGGCCATCCAACAATCACTGCTTGTGCGTCAACCTTTTTTTAGGAAAGCCTCAAATCTATGGAAAACAGCATATAGCCCATCTGCCATTATTTCTAATAATTTATAGCCATTTGCTAACTCTTAAGGTTTTTTTAGAGCCCATATTCTTTTTGTTAGCATTACAGCCCATATTGTGGCGACGGTTAAAAAATTATACGAAATTTTGCATATTTTGGTGTGGTCCGAACTGTTTTTAATCCCAAAATTTCGACTCACATTCAAACTGATTTTAAAAATAAATGTATATCAATATAAAATCCAACAAATTCTCCACACATAAAAATTAATGTAATTTAAAATCTCGAAATGAAAAAAAAAATATTTGAAACTAATTGCCGGTTTGATGTGTTTTAAAACTGTACAGCCCATTTCTCATTACTGATGGGCCATTTTCTCGGCCAGCCGAATGAAAGCTCTCCTCATCTTGAAAGATTTGCAGCCCAATAGGCCTGACAAAGCGACTTACTTGGCAAATCACAAAAAAACTAGGTTGTGGCCGTGGACCCAGCTGTCAGCCTCTCCACGTACAGTACTCTTCTGATGGAATGTCGTTGACCACATTGACCACGCCGCGCCGAGAGCACCAAGGCGGTGGATGATGGCAAGGCCTAGGAACGGGACGATGCGGAGCCGGGTGTCACATCCCTAGTTCTGGTCTGCTCTGGGTTAGCTAGTCTTGTGTTGCATCATCTTTAAATTTCTCCTAAACCTGAAATGGGGATCAACAAACCCGAGCACCACCTTGAAAATACCAGGTTCAACTGAAAAACATTTCAATGAATCCAAAATGCCCTTCACAAAAGTTCATCATTTTTGAATTGGTCTAGAACCTCTCCCAAAAATGGTGCACATTTTTCTAGGCCATTCTGGATTTTTGAATTAAATCATATTATATTGGCATTTGGGCATTTAATTTCTAATTAATATTTTAAATGCTCAAATAATCCCAAACTGAAATGTTTACTGTAGGATATATTCCCAACAGTGGTCATGAGCAGTTGCAAGATTTTTAGAAATGCTCTGGCATTTTAAATTAAGCCAAATACAGTTGTAGAAAATAGAAAAACAGAAAGAATTAGAAAAAGAGAGAGAGAGAAAACCCACCTGAGCTTACCTGTGAAGCCACCTAGCGGCCCAAGTGGCCGGCCCAGCCCACCAGGCCATCCTCCTATCGCCTTCCTCCCCCTCGCCCCGAAGCAGCTCGGTGGCGAGCGCCGACGCCACCCTGGCCACCTCCTGCTTGCCACCGAGGCGCCCCCGACGCGTCTGGAGACGCCCCGCAACCCCCCCCCCCCCCTCTGCCTCTCCCCTCACCCTCTGTTCTCTCCCTCGCTCTCTAGCTCTTTTCCCAAGTGCGACTGAGCGCCACTGCCGCCGCCGTTTGCACCACCATGGCCACAGCTACCCCCCCCCCCCTCTCCCCTCTGTTGTGCCCACGAGCTCCGCATCGTCTCCCTCGTCATCTCCACCGAGCAAAGCCAGCCGGGATGCTCCGTAGCATCGTCATCGCCACTGTATTAACCCACGGGAGCTGGTCATCGCCGACGTTGATTCGCCGTCGCCAAGCCGTCCCCGAGCAAGCCGAGCCCCTCATCGTGATCACTGTGAGCTTCGCCGTTGTTTCCCCCTAACCCCGTGGCCTAGCGCCCGCCGTAGCCGCAATTTCCATTGATGCCCGAAGCACGCCGCCGCACGAGCTCGCCGCCGACGCAGCTCCGGTGACCATTTGGTCCCGGGCGTGTGTCCAACATGCTCACCTCCGCGCGTAGAGTCTCCCTAGCGTCTCGCCGCGCTCGTTTGTGCACCGCAGCGCCGGTCCCGCGAACACCCGAGCTCCGGCTACCGCCTCGCTCGCCGCCGTCGTCGTTCCCGGCCATCCCAGCACCTACCACCGCCACCACTAGATGCGCGCGAATCCCAGGAGCACGTAGATGCCCTCCGCCGCGAGTTTGGTCGCCCGTGGGCGAAACCCGAGCCGTTCCGCCGTGTCTGGCCTCGCTGGCGTCAAGTCGCCGGCGGGTTTGACTCGTTTGACCGCGGTTGACCTTCCCTGACATGTGGACTCCGCCGCGCCGGAAGGTCGCCGGCGGCCTAACCCCGACCATGCCGACGTGGCGTCGTCATTAGTGGCTAATGATGCCACTAACTAACCCCCACGCTCACTGACACAGGGGCCCCAAGCCCTTAATTAACCTGGAATAGTTCCTGTTTAGGATTAGATTAAGTCAAGTGGGCCCCGGCTGTTAGGTTTGACCTGGCCCTACTGGTCAGCCTCTGTTCTTGCCTTGTCACACTGACCAGTGGACCCCACTGGTCAGGTTTGACCTGGTCGATGCCTGTTGACCGCTGATGTCGTAGTGACGTAGTGCTGACGCAATTAGTTATTTTCTGGATTTAATTTAATTCAAGAAATTCCAGAAAATTGTATAAACTTCTAAAATTCATAGAAATTCAACCGTAACTCCAAATGAAATAAGTTATATATGAAAAATGATCAGAAAAACCAATCTATCCATCTGTACCATTTTCATGCATGTTAGAACAACTTATAGCTGCTGTTTAGCACAAATCATATAAATGGCATTTAAGAAATCACATATGGAGTTTGAATTTGAACTTAGGGTTCAAACCAACTCCATTTAACTTTGTTGCTAGTTGCATTAGCTCAAACCACAGCATATTGCCATGTCATGATCATGCATCATATTGTGCATTCAATTGATTGTGTTCTTCCTTGTTTGTCATTGTTTGTCCCCTCTCGATAGACGTGGTTCCGACGACGAGATTGATGACACCGATGAAGAGATATACTATCTTCAGAAGTGCCAGGCAAGCAAAACCCCCTTGTTCATTCCGATACAATCCCACTCTCTCGCTCCTGCTCTCTTTTACTGCATTAGGACAACAACGATTCATCTGCTACTTGCTGCGGTAGTTGAACCCTTTATCCTCTGCATGACCTGTCATTGCCACAGTAAATAGATGAAACCCACTAGCATGAGTAGGAGTTGTTTGAGCCCTGATGTGCCTACTCATTCATGCTTGTTTGTCATGCCTTCTATTGCTTAGAGTTGAGTCCGGTCTGATTCATCGGGGATGAATTGGAGGTGTGCGAACATGTCCTACTGTCGAGAGCTAAGTGTGTGAACACGATTTGGTAAAGGTAGCGGTGAGAGGCCATGTAGGAGTACATGGTGGGTTGTCTCATTGCAGCCATCCTCAGGAACTGAGTTCTGTGTTTGTGATCCATGAACAGTTACTACCACACATTGGGTTCCGGTAACTCGGCCCCTCTCGGCTTCTTAATCACCCTTGTTCTCTGTCCAGGAGTTGCAACTAGTTTCTGGTGTTTGTAGGTAGTGCTAGTAGTCTACCAAGTGGCACCCGGTACAGGTGGGCTTGGGACAGACTAGGTGCAGTGGCACGGTGTACCAAGTGGCACCCGGATGGTGGGCTTGGGAACCCTTCTCAAATCGTTTGGGGCCGTGAGCGACACCCCGGCCGGATCTCCTTGCGGATGGAACCCGAATAGGCGATAAACCTGGACGAGAGACTTGAGTGTTTAGGTAGGCCGTGGCCGACTCCCTCGCCCGGCTTCCGCTTGAAGGTTGCCGAGGTACATGACGTGTACAGGGCGATAAGTGGCGAGAGCGTGTGTGAAGAAGTACACCCCTGCAGGGTTATCATTATCTGTTCGAATAGTCGGATTCCTCGGATATGGAAACTTGGACCCCTTGTACAGTTCATAGACAAGTGAAAGTGGATACTCTAAAATGCGCAAGATAAGTGTGAGTGCTATGGATGGCGTTCTCGTAGGGAGACGGGAGCGGATCCATAGTGGTGTACTGATATGGTGAATATGTGGACTCGTGTGCGCCACCTCAAAAGAGTTACTTGCAGTCGTAGTTCAGGTTAGCCACCGAGTCAAAGCTGGCTTGCTGCAGTTAAGCTCCACCACCCCCTTTGTTGATATTGATGCATATGTAGTTAGTTCTGATGTAAGTCTTGATGGGTACATTTGTACTCACGTTTGCCTATTTTACGTTTTTGCAGAGAGACTTCAGTCTCGCTAGTAGTTCCGCGTGGACTTCGACGTTTAGCTTGTTACCTCAGCTACGATCTTGTGCCCTCGGCAGGATCTGGTAGTTAGTCAGGCTTCTCAGCCTTTTCATTTGTAGTTGTCTGTACTTAGACATGTTAAGCTTCCGCATGTGCTTTGACTTGTATGCTCTGAATGTTGGGTCGTGAGACCCATGTTTGTAATATCTCGCTCCTCGGAGCCTATTGAATAAAATACTTGAGTCGTAGAGTCATGTTGTGATGCCATGTTGTATTTGCACATATCAAGCATATTGGGTGTATGTTATTGAAATGCTTGGTGTCGTGGTTCTAAGTCTGACAGTAGAGTGGGCGGTAGATATGGAGAGGCAAGGTCCTAGCTATGGAGAGGTTGTAAACACAAGAGACGTACGAGTTCAGGCCCTTCTCGGAGGAAGTAAAAGCCCTACGTCTCGGAGCCCGGAGGCGGTCGAGTGGATTATATCAGTATGGATTACAGGGGTGCCAACCCTTTACACTTAGGAGGAGGGTGGCTTATATAGCGTTTGCCAGACCCCTCCGGCCCTCAGTAATGCCGGGTTTAAAGTACATTAAGTCTGGGGCGTTACTGGTAACGCCCCACATAAAGTG
This sequence comes from Triticum timopheevii, assembly GCA_963921465.1. Taxonomy (NCBI): domain Eukaryota; kingdom Viridiplantae; phylum Streptophyta; class Magnoliopsida; order Poales; family Poaceae; genus Triticum; species Triticum timopheevii. The sequence continues at coordinate 339,199,081 of OY997266.1, read as the reverse complement.
TCTTAACTACCATAAAGTCTACTTAATTACAGACCGTTGCAGTACAGAGTGCTTCTTGACCTTCTGACGGTTGAGTGAGTCTTCATGGTCGAGTCCTTCAAGTCAGTCGAGTGGGTTCCTCGTAAGTCGACTGGAAGGTGATCTCTCCTAAGGGTGTCCTTGGGTAGGGTATTTAGATCAGGTCTATGACCCTACCCTAGATACATGACTCCATCATTAGCCCCCGAATGGATTGAGGCTTGAGTGAAGAAGGAGTTGACGCTGTTTCTGACTGGCTTTTGTGTGCTGGTCCTGCGCTGTCTTGGACTAATAACCTCTTTGTTGATAGCTTAGCAACTTTTATTTAGTCGACTCGATCCATTCTTTTCTTTCGTCGAGTGATCTTTTGGACTTTGACAGTTTCCGAGCGACGGACCGCAGGAAATCCCGCGTCTGACAGACCGATCTGCCGTTCGCGGATTCTGCGGGATATGAAATTTGGGGAAGCGCGCGAAGCAGGACGGACCGCGGCGCTCGGATGGGATAGGGCATAGACGCCTCGATTCTCGCGCCGCCTTTTTCGCCACGTATCGCGTCCGTGCAACTATTTCGGGATGTGATTAGATCGACCGGGCCCACCTGTCATCCACTCGGAAGGGATCTTATAAATGCGCCCGGCGAAGGTTTTTGAACAGTACCTCTGCATTCCCTCTCTACTCTCCTCGTCTCCGCCCAACGCGCTCACTCTCGTCTCCGCACAACCTCTCCTCGCGCATCTCGCCGGCAGCCATGGTTAAGGAGAAGACGGCGGCGCTAGAACGCGTGAAGAAGGCGTCGGCGACGGAGAAGGCGAAGGGGAGATCCACCAGTCGCGGCGGGTCTTCGTCTAGATCTCGCCTGCCGAATGGCTGGGTTCAGGGAGATTGGATCCGGTCGACCATCATGGAGACGGATCTCCTCGACATGGCCAACGACGGGCTGATCCCCCACGGAGCCGCAAGGCTTCCGAGGAAAGAGTGCCAGCCCCAGCCGGAAGAGGGTGAGTGCGTGCTTCTCGCTACCCATGTCGACCATGGATTTTCTTTGCCACCGAGCGTTTTCTTCCGTGGTTTCTTGAACTTCTTTGGAGCGCAACTCCACCACTTCACCCCGAATTCTATCGCCTATCTTGCCGCGTTTGTGTCCATGTGTGAGAATTTTCTGGGTTGTCGGCCGCATTGGGGCTTGTTCAAGAACATATTCACGTGTCGCTCTCAGACCGTGAAGAAGGCGAGCCCAGGCGACGATAAAACCAAAGTTGTCCAGATGTGTGGAGGCCTGGGGATCCAGATGAGGAACAAGAGCACCTTCCCAGCCATGACATTCCCCGAGTCAGTCAGAGGCTGGCAGTCAACTTGGTTCTATTGCCAGAACGAGTCGACGCCGGGGCAGTCGAGTGGACTCTGTCAGTTTACCATGGACCGAGTGAACAAGCCCTCCTATCTGAAGGTGATTCCGGAGGAGAAAGCCGACGTGAAGATGCTGATGGAGCGCATAGTTCAGTTGGTTCGAGATGGAGTAACTGGTATGGATCTCTTGGAAGTTTTTCTTAGGCGGCGTATCCAGCCTCTTCAGTTCCGGAGCCATTGCATGTGGTTGTACTGCGGAACTGAAGATGAGACTCGGATCCACCCGGAAGCAGTCAACGATGCCACGGTGGAAAGGTGGATGGCCGCATCACTGGGAACAAGGATAACCCCCGTGGAGCCAGAAGGATTCCTCCACTCGACCATCACAGTGTTCCAGACAAGGTATGTCGGCTCTTCCTTCCATTGTATTCTTGTCATATTTGTTTCTGTTTTCTCCGCAAATCGGTCGATTGATCTTTGTCTTGATGTCTATCAGGCCCTCACCGAGCTGTACTCGATGCCCAATGGAGCACAGGCTCCGACTGAAGAGGGAGAAGCGAGCGGGGGCGAGAGCCAGGAGGAGTGGGACTCGGATGCCGCTGAGGATGACGATGATGATGACGATGATGATGATGACGATGATGAGGAGGACGAAGAAGAGGAGGAGGAGGAGGTTGCACCACCGCACTCGGAAAGGCGGTCAAAACTTGCCCATGACCCTGCGACTGAACGTGGCAAGGGGGTTGCGACTGTCGCGCAGTCGACCAAACGCCCTCGGACCACTTCTCCGGCGCCGACTGAAAAGGCGCCGAAGCAATCCAAGGTGGCCCCGTCAAAGCCGACCAAGCTCCTACCAAAGATGAAGGTGTCCATCCCCACCTTATCAGGGTAAACATGCTGCTTAAGTCTTCTTGTTTTGTGCAAGCTTTATCTTTGGTTGACACTTGAGTTAGCCGACTGATTCTTTGGAACTGCAGTGCTGCTACTTCTGAGACCTCAGGCAAGGCTGACGACCCTGAGATGGAGGACGCAGCAACCTCAAACCCTGGTACTATACTCTTAATTCCGTTTTTAGCCGATTGACTCATGATCTCTAATTCTGATTCTTTTCTGTAGCTCCATCCAATGTCGTTATCACTCTTCCTGATGATGATGACGATGAGGAACCGCTGAAGCACAGAAGGAGCAGGAAAGCGTCTGCCGGCAAGGTGGCCCAGGATGTGACGGCGCCCGAGACTCTGGTCGCGGAGGAGGAGAATACCACTCGACACACCGTGTCCTTCGCAGTTCCACTGACGAGTGCTCTCCCTGCTTCGTCGAGTGCCGCACAACCTTCTCTCTTCACGACGCACCACGTCCCAGAGGACCAAGCTAGTGCCGCAAAGGAGGCGATACGCCAGGCAGGGATCATGATGGAGCAGGTGAAGGCCATCCGGGATGCGAGCCAGGCAGCTTACGACGCCAGTTCTGCTCTTCAAAGCAATGTACAGGTCAGTCGGATCGCCTGTTCTGTTAGGATATGCTATCAAAAAGCTTTTCTTTCCGGAATCCATAGCGATCACCCACTGGGTGTGTCGATTGAAACTCCGTGTTAGCGGGGGCACGCTGAGTGCACCCGCTGGGTGTAGTCCGCAAGGCTAAGGTCGACTGCTGGCAGTCGGCCTTAGGCTTTATAAGTTCAGTCTTTCCGTCATTCGACTGCGGTGAATGGATTTCCCAAACTGGTGGGAGCACGCTGAGTGCACCCACTGGGTGTAGTCCCCGAGACTGTGGTCGATTTCTTACGGTCGACTACAGTCTAAAGAACACGTCTTGTTTTTTTTGGAGGGTTGACTGGTCGACTCTGTCTTTAATAGAACTAGTGGGGGCACGCTGAGTGCACCCACTGGGTGTAGTCCCCGAGACTACGGTCGAATGTTTGTATTTGGCTGTAGTCTTAGAAACGCATGCTTTTCTCTTATCCACTCGGAAGTGAATTATCCTTGATATTTTGTCGATTGGTTCTTCGCAGAAATCCTGTGACCTTGCGGCTCGTTATACTGAGCTGGAGCACAAGCACATTCAGCTCGAGCTGGATCTGAAGCTGGTTCAGGAGAATCTGACAAAGGCGAAGGAGGAGACCAAAGGTATGTTCGGTGAGACCTCGACGACTCCTTTTTCCCTTCATTTGTTTCAAAATCTGACCTTGCTGTAACTTGCAGGCAAGGTGAAGGAGGCCCAGAAGAAAAAAGACCTTGAGCTAGCTGAGAAGACCAAGCTTGCTGACAAGAAGTTAGCTTCAGTCACCAAGCTCGAAGAAGAAAATACTAATTTGAAAGCTGCTCTTGGGATTGCCAACAAGGAAGTCAGTCGACTGAAAACTGACAAAGCTGCCTTGACCGACAAGGTCAGTCAGTTGTCTGCAAGAAAAATGACTTAGAGGCCTTCCTGAGTGGACTTGCCAAGAAGCTGTTCCTTATGCTCGAAGGTAATCCTTTACGCTTGACAATCATTTTCAACAGTGATCTTTAGATTCGACCATTGCCTTGACTCGGTGATTGCCCTTGCAGAATTCTGCCAAAACTTTGAAGAGGAAACTAGTCGACTGGAGCCGAACTTGGACCCCGTCAACTCTCTAGTGACCGATGAAGCAGCCATGAACATGTTCCGCCTTGAGTCCCGCGTTGCCGCTGTTGTCGACTATCTTGCAAGGCTAAAGGTCGCCACTTCTCGCATCGACACCACGCTCTGGCCTAGGGAGGCACTCCAGAATGACCTCGAGTCGCTGATGGCTTGACTAAACACAGTTCCTGGTCGAGTGCAAGAGTGGAAAAAGTCCTCTGCGAGGTGTGGTGCAGATGTTGCTCTGTGTCTGGCCCGAGTCCACTGCAAAGATGCGCGAGAAGATAAGTTGGCGGCTCTTCGGGCGGCCAACACCAAGAAGCACGACTTCAGGTCCTTCATGGAAACCTTCATCGCTGCCGCCACTCGGATTGCTGACGGGATTGACCTTGATGAGTTTGTTGCGCCTTCCAGCCCTCCACAGGAGGGGTAAAAAACTTCTTTGAGCTTGACCCTTTAAATTTGCCTCGGTATGCCGAGTGATTTTGTAACCGATAAACCTTAACAGGCTTAGCGCTTGGGCACTTTCGGTTCCTTTAGGTATCGATCTCAACTTGAATTTGATGTTTGAATATGCTTGCTTTTTGTCCTGAATTGTCTTTTGCAGGTTTAAAGCAAGACGCTTATTGCAGTCGACTTATTCCTTAATTTACTTAGGCGAGCCCTGGGCTGCGGCTAAGCCTCCGAGTGAGAGGTTTACTCTTCACTCAGTAGGATTTTTTTTATCTTAGGAGAGCACTGGGCTGCAGCTAAGTCCCCCGAGTGAGAGGTTTGCTCTTCGCTCGGTAGGATTTTTATATCTTAGGCGAGCACTGGGCTTCAGCTAAGCCTCCGAGTGAGAGGTCTGCTCTTCACTCGGTAGGATTTTTATATCTTAGGCGAGCACTGGGCTGCAGCTAAGCCTCCGAGTGAGAGGTTTGCTCTTCACTCGGTAGGATTTTTATATCTTAGGCGAGCACTGGGCTGCAGCTAAGCCTCCGAGTGAGAGGTTTGCTCTTCACTCGGTAGGATTTTTATATCTTAGGCGAGTACTGGGCTGCAGCTAAGCCCCCGAGTGAGAGGTTTGCTCTTCACTCGGTAGGATTTTTATATCTTAGGCGAGCACTGGGCTGCAGCTAAGCCCCCGAGTGAGAGGTTTGCTCTTCACTCGGTAGGATTTTCACGTTGTATTTGTGGCGTAGCTCAGAGGAGAGGGTTGCAGTCGACCTACACCTCGTCCTCCTTACGACCGCACATTGTACTTATGGCGTAGCTCAGAGGAGAGGGTCGTAGTCGGCCTGCGCCTCGTCCTGCTTACGGCCGCACATTGTACTTATGGCGAAGCTCGGAGGAGAGGGTCGCAGTCGACCTGTACCTCGTCCTCCTTGCGAGCGCACGTTGTACTTATGGCGTAGCTCAGAGGAGAGGGTCGCAGTCGACCTGCGCCTCGTCCTCCTTGCGAGCGCACGTTGTATTTGTTCTTAGGCGAGTGTTTAGACTGCGGCTAAGCCTCCGAGTGAGAGTCTGGCTCACCACTCGGTAGGATTTTGTTGAACCTTAGGCGAGTACTTGGACTGCAGCTAAGCCTCCGAGTGGGAGTCTGGCTCACCACTCGGTAGGATTTTATTTGAACTTAGGCGAGTGCTTGGACTGCAGCTAAGCCTCCGAGTGGGAGTCTGGCTCACCACTCGGTAGGATTTTGGTGAAACTTAGGCGAGTACTTGGACTGCAGCTAAGCCTCCGAGTGGGAGTCTGGCTCACCACTCGGTAGGATTTTGTTGAAACTTAGGCGAAAACGGATTCGCAGCTAAGCCCCCGAGTGGGAGGCTGGCTCACCACTCAGTAAGGATTTATTTTTTTACAAACTTAGGCGAAACGGATTCGCGGCTAAGTCACCCACTGAGGGGAAAATTTTATTGGACAAATAAAAAGTGACAAAAATTATGGAGAAATTATGACACTATTTTTTGTAATCCATGAACTACAGAAGTATTTTATTACAACTCATCCAAGTGAAAACTTTAAGTGTAAAATGGGCGGAGTAGTTCCGCGTTCCAAGCTCGGGGCTCGTCGATATTGTGCTTGACATTGTAGAGACGGTATGCCCCGTTGTGGAGAACTTTGGTGACGATGAAGGGTCCTTCCCAAGAAGGAGCAAGCTTGTGTTGTTTCTGTTGATCCACTCAGAGAACCAGATCTCCTTCCTAGAAGGCTCGACCTCTCACATTTCTGGCGTGGAAGCGACGCAAATCTTGTTGGTAGATAGTCGATCGGATCAGAGCCATCTCCCTTTCTTCCTCTAAAAGGTCGACTGCGTCCTGCCGCGCTTGTTCAGCTTCTGCTTCGTTGTAGAGTTCAACTCGAGGAGCATTGTGAAGAAGATCACTCGGCAAGACTGCTTCAGCTCCGTAGACCAAGAAGAATGGAGTTCTTCCGGTCAACCGATTAGGCGTGGTCCGCAGTCCCCAAAGCACCGAGGGAAGTTCATCGACCCACGCTCCAGCTGCATGCTTGAGATCACGCATCAATCGGGGTTTCAACCCTTTGAGGATCAGGCCATTGGCTCGCTCTGCTTGTCCATTCGACTGCGGATGGGCGACTGAAGCGTAGTCGACTCGTGTGCCTTGAGAGTTGCAGAAATCCCTGAATTCTTCCGAGTCAAAGTTCGACCCATTATCTGTAATGATGCTGTGCGGGACTCCATATCTGAATATCAGTTCCCTGATGAAGCTAACAGCAGTACCGGCGTCAAGGTTCTTGATTGGCTTAGCTTCAATCCACTTGGTGAACTTGTCGAATGCCACCAGTACATGCGTGAAACCACTTCAACCTGTTCTCAAGGGACCGACCATGTCCAACCCCCATACTGCGAAAGGCCAGACGAGTGGAATGGTCTTCGGAGCTGATGCAGGCTTGTGTGACATATTTGAGTAGAACTGACATCCTTCGCACTTGTCCACTATTTCCTTTGCCATCTCATTCGCCTTTGGCCAGTAAAATCTGGCTCGGTATGCTTTGGCCATGATGGTCCGAGAGGACGCATGATGACCACAGGTCCCCGAGTGGATATCATCAAGGATGATTCGACCTTCTTCTGGCGTTATGCACTTCTGACCAATTCCAGTCGCGCTTTCTCTGTATAGCTGTCCTTTGATTATGGTAAAGGCTTTGGATCGACGGACGATCTGTCAAGCCTCTTCCTCATCCTCTGGGAGCTCTTTTCTCAGGATATACGCGATATATGGAACTGTCCAGTCGGGAATGACCACTAAGACCTCCATGACCATGTCGACCACTGCTAGGACCTCAACCTCAGTCGGATCTGTGGCACTCTTGGGCTGTGGAGCTTCTTCGGTGAAAGGGTCTTCTTTGGCTGATGGAGTGTGTATATGCTCCAAGAACACACCACTCGGAATGGCTTCTCTCTTGGAACCTATCTTTGCCAGATCATCCGCTGCTTGATTTTTCAGTCGGGGTATGTGAAGGAGCTCTAACCCCTCAAACTTCTTTTCCAGCTTCCTCACTGCATTGCAGTATCCAGTCATGGCTGGGCTTCTTACATCCCACTCCTTCATCACTTGGTTGACCACTAGATCTGAGTCGCCATAAACCATAAGGCGACGGACGCCGAGTGAAATGGCCATGCACAACCCATACAGAAGGGCCTCGTACTCTGCCTCGTTGTTGGAGGAATCAAAGTGAATCTGGAGCACATATCTGAGCTTATCTCCTCTGGGGGAAACGAAGACCACCCCAGCACCGGAACCATTCAGCATCTTAGAGCCATCAAAAAACATGGTCCAGTGCTCCGAGTGAACTTCAGTCGGCTGCTGTTGTTCAATCCACTTGGCGAGGAAATCCGCTATTGCCTGGGACTTAATGGCTTTCTTTGCCTCAAACTTGATATCAAGGGGAAGAAGTTCAATCGCCCATTTCGCCACTCGACCAGTTGCATCTCTGTTGTGCATAATCTCTGAAAGTGGAGCGTCACTGACGACTATGATGGAATGATCAGAGAAATAGTGAGCAACCTTCTTCGTGGTCATGTATATCCCATACACAAGCTTCTGATAATGAGGGTATCTCTGCTTGGATGGAGTTAAAACTTCAGACAGATAGTATACTGGGCGTTGAACTTTGAAGGCTTTCCCTTCTTCTTCCCGCTCGACCGTAAGTACTGTACTGACGACTTGTCCTGTGGCTGCAATATAAAGCAACAGAGGGTCCTTGCTGATTGGAGCAGCAAGCACTGGCTGGGTGGAGAGCAGAGCTTTTAGCTCAGCAAACGCTGCATCAGCTTCTGGAGTCCACTCGAACTTGTCTGCCATCTTCATCAGTCGGTAAAGAGGCAATGCCTTTTCACCGAGTCGTGAGATGAATCGACTTAATGCGGCCAAGCATCCAGTAAGCTTCTGGACATCGTGCACTCGCACAGGGCGTTTCATTCGGAGAATAGTGTCGATCTTCTCTGGATTAGCGTCGATCCCTCGCTCGGAAATGAGAAAACCGAGTAACTTGCCACCAGGAACTCCGAATGTGCACTTTGATGGATTGAGCTTGATATCATACCTTCTGAGGTTGGCAAATGTTTCGGCAAGGTCAGCGAGCAGGTCGGAACCTTTTCGTGACTTGACCACAATATCATCCATGTACACTTCCACATTCCGACTGATTTGAGTGAGTAAACACTTCTGAATCATTCGCATAAATGTGGCTCCGGCATTCTTGAGGCCGAATGGCATGGTGATATAGCAGAAGCACCCGAATGGAGTGATGAAAGCTGTTTTTATCTCATCGGGTCCGTACAGACGGATCTGGTGGTACCCGGAATAGGCGTCTAGAAAAGACAATCTCTCGCATCCCGCGGTCGAGTCAACAATTTGATCTATGCGAGGGAGAGGAAAATGATCTTTCGGGCAGGCCCGATTGATGTGCTTGAAATCAATGCACATTTGGAGCGATTTGTCCTTCTTAGGAACCATGACGACATTAGCGAGCCACTCGGAGTGGTATATCTCTCGGATAAATCCTGCCGCCAACAGTCGAGCCACTTCCTCACCAATAGCTTTTCTCTTCTGGACGGCGGACCGCCGAAGATGCTCTTTGACTGGTTTTGCTGATGAGTCGACTCTAAGGCGATGCTCAGCCAGTCCCCTGGGAACACCTGGCATGTCAGCTGGCTTCCATGCAAAAATGTCCCAGTTCTCACGGAGGAACTGGATGAGCGCTTCTTCCTATTTCGGGTCGAGTGTTGTGGAGATGTGGGTCGGGGCTGCATTGGAGTCGGTCGGGTGAATGTGAACAGGCTTCGTCTCACCGGACGACTGAAATGCATATTCTGTGGCGGGTTTCTTGGATCGCAGCAAATCACTCGGATCTGCATTTTGCTTGTATTCTTCAAACTCGACCGCTGTCACCTGGGAATCGGCAATCTTTGAGCCCTTCTGAAAGCACTCTTCTGCCTTTTTCCGATCACCAGTGACAGTGATCACTCCTTTGGGACCGGGCATCTTCAGTTTGAGGTACATGTAACATGGTCGAGCCATGAACCATGCGTAAGCTGGTCTTCCCAAAATGGCATGGTACGCACTCTGAAAATCCACGACCTCGAACGTCAACTTTTCCTTGCGAAAATGTTTTGAATCACCAAACACCACGTCCAGAGCTATTTGGCCGAGTGACTCAGCTTTCTTTCCTGGTATAACTCCATGAAAGCTCATGTTACTGGTGCTGAGTCGGGACATCGGAATGCCCATTCCTTTCAGTGTGTCAGCATATAACAGGTTTAGTCCGCTACCACGGTCCATCAGCACTTTCGTCAGTCGAGTGCCTTCGACAACTGGGTCGACCACCAAGGCTTGCCTCCCGGGGGTGGCAATATGAGTCGGGTGATCAGACTGGTCGAATGTGATGGGTGTTTGGGACCATCTCAGATAACTTGGTTTCGCTGGGGCAACCATGTTCACCTCACGATTAATGATCTTCAGTCGACTCTTGCTTTCCACATCTGCGAAGATCATCAGAGTAGAGTTGACATGCGGATATCTTCCCTCACTGTCCTCCTTGTCTTCGGCCTTGTCCGACTCCTTCTCCTTGTCCTTGGACTGTTTTCCTTGAAACTGCTGGATCAGGAGTCGACATTGGCGAGTGGTATGCTTCGGGTAAATGATATTTCCCTCTTCATCTTTCTTCGTGTGGATATGACACGACATATCCATCACGTCGTTCCCTTCTTTATCCTTCACCTTCTTAGGATTCCAGGATCCTTTTGGTTTTCCTTTAAACTTTCCCTGAGTCACGGCCAGAGCCTCTCCAGGAGCTGCCGGTTCAGCCTTCCGCTTCTGTTTCCGACTGGTGTTTCCCTTCTCCGACTGAATCGGCTTGTACTTGCCACTTCGGAGTCGGTCTTCCTCTTCGCCGTTGGCATACTTGGTAGCAATCTCCATCATCCGACTCAGGGTCATATCCCCGGTTCGACCAAATTTCAGACTCAATTCTCTGTTCTTGACGCCATCCTTGAAGGCGCAAACTGCCTGATGGTCAGACACGTTCTCCACGGTATGGTGCAAAGTGATCCATCTCTGAATATACTCTCTGAGAGTCTCATTCATCTTCTGTACACAGACTTGCAGCTCTGTCAATCCAGCCGGTCGCTTGCAAGTTCCTTCAAATGTTCTGACGAACACTCGGGACAGATCTTCCCAAGTGTAAATGCTGCTAGGAGGTAACTGATTCAACCACGCTCTGGCAGAACCTTCCAACATGAGGGGCAAATGCTTCATGGCCACCTCGTCATTCCCACCACCAATCTGAACTGCCACTCGGTAGTCTTCGAGCCAAGTTTCAGGCTTAGACTCACCAGTGAACTTGCTGACTCCTGTTGCCAACCTGAAATTGGGGGGAATTACCGCGGCTCTGATAGCCCTGCTGAAACATTCTAGACCAGAAACATGCACTCGACTGCTTGTGGGTGCATGTCTGTCGAGCCCGCCCCGATGGGCTCTGTTACGGTCGACCAAGCCTTGCACGATAATGGATCGCGCGTCGAAGCTGGGTTCTCGGGGTCGACTGGAGCTCTTCGCCCCACACTGAGTTGACGCCTGTCATCTTGCTGCCGAGGAGCATAAGACCCACCCCTCGGAGGGGGAGTGGGCACTCGACGCCTATCATCACGATCATGTCGATCGCTATACTGATCTCGCTGATTCTCGCGTCCTTCACGCTGCGGGGGCGATCTGGGACTATGAGCCGACTGAACTGTATTCGCAGCGACGGATCGACTGTGAATTCTGTTACGCGACTGCGACACGGCTGAATTCTGGTCTCCTGCTGCCCGGAGCAAATCCCTGATCTGCATCAGGCCTCTGCCAGCCTCCGACTGAGAGGGCTGGATGGACTCTGCTATACGGGTTGCAGCTGCTAAATTCTGAACTGGGGTTCGATATACCTGAGTCGGCGGGAAGAGCTGACGTCGATAGGCGTCGGGTGCTCGTTGCCGCGCGCGCTCGTTGAGTGCTCGCTGAAGATTCTCCAGGCGAGCGCGTTCAGCCAGATTGGCCAAACGTGCCTCCTCCAAGGCGCGAGCCTCAGGGGTTTCTCCCACGATGGGAGTATGCAGGGCATCCATGTTCCTGCGGCGAAGCTCTTACCTCTGCAGAGAGTCGAGTGGCTCGGGCTGGTACTCTTCGTGGTCCCGTACTGGGTCGCCTCCAGCGCCTGCCCCGCCCTCATGGGCGAAGCCAGGAGGACTGCGAGGCCCGTTGACCATCAAAATTTCCGCCGCCGAATCACTGCTATCGCACTCGGATGCAGTCTCTATGGAGCCAGTCGACAGATCGAACAGGCCGTAGAGGGATTCGTCGGGCTCGATTGCCACAACTTGAGCAGTGGCAGTCTGGCGAGCCACCGCGTGCTTCACCCATCGCTGAAGCCTCGACCGACCAGAGCGCTTGCGCTGGTGGGAGACTGGGAGGGTAGCCAATAGGGGAGTCGACCGATACGGGGTCGACGGTTATCGCAGCAAAACGCCGCGGACACATGCGCGAAAATGCGTCGCACCGTGGACGGGGAGCGCATCAACGTCGAGTGGAGCCTCCTGGAGCCATGCGGAGTCGTCGGCGATGAAGGTGAGAGCGCCAAGACGGATCTCGCGGCCCTCGACCAAAACTCCAGTAGCAACCATGATGAAAGTACTCGGAAGAATCGCAACTTCTCCAAAAAATCGCTAAAACACCTGCCCCACGGTGGGCGCCAACTGTCGTGGTTCTAAGTCTGACAGTAGAGTGGGGGGTAGATATGGAGAGGCAAGGTCCTAGCTATGGAGAGGTTGTAAACACAAGAGATGTACGAGTTCAGGCCCTTCTCGGAGGAAGTAAAAGCCCTACGTCTCGGAGCCCGGAGGCGGTCGAGTGGATTATATCAGTATGGATTACAGGGGTGCCAACCCTTTACACTCAGGAGGAGGGTGGCTTATATAGCGTTTGCCAGACCCCTCCGGCCCTCAGTAATGTCGGGTTTAAAGTACATTAAGTCTGGGGCGTTACTGGTAATGCCCCACATAAAGTGTCTTAACTACCATAAAGTCTACTTAATTACAGACCGTTGCAGTACAGAGTGCTTCTTGACCTTCTGATGGTCGAGTGAGTCTTCATGGTCGAGTCCTTCAAGTCAGTCGAGTGGGTTCCTCGTAAGTCAACTGGAAGGTGATCTCTCCTAAGGGTGTCCTTGGGTAGGGTATTTAGATCAGGTCTATGACCCTACCCTAGATACATGACTCCATCACTTGGTATGTGTGGGATCTGACTATCTAGTTGTTTATCCTTAGTAGCCTCTCTTACCGGGAAATGTCTCCTAGTGCTTCCACTGAGCCATGGTAGCTTGCTACTGCTCCGGAACACTTAGGCTGGCCGGCATGTGTCCTTCTTCGTTCCTGTGTCTGTCCCTTCAGGGAAATGTCACGCGATGAATACCGGAGTCCTGTTAGCCCGCTACAGCCCGGTTCACCGGAGTCCTGCTAGCCGAGTGCTACAGCCTGGATTCACTCGCTGATGACCGACACGTTCGATGCTGGGTCATGGATGCCTGTCCCTATAAGTTTGTGCCACTTTGGGTTTACGACTAGCCATGTCAGCCCGGGCTCCTTATCATATGGATGCTAGCGACACTATCATATACGTGTGCCAAAAGGCGCAAACGGTCCCGGGCAAAGGTAAGGCGACACCCCTGGGAATACCGTGCGTGAGGCCGCAAAGTGATATGAAGTGTTACATGCTAGATCGATATGGCATTGAGTCGGGGTCCTGACAGCTTTGGTATCAGAGCTTGACTGCCTGTAGGATTACCAAGCCAAACTGGTCGAAGTTGAGTCTAGAAATGCTTTAGTTCTATAAGGGAATTGATTGTGGGATGGAACGTAAGGATCTTTTTACTCCTTATACCTTATGCCCTTCTGATCTGAGTCACCCTCTTCTTCTCTACGGGGTTAAAGAACTAGGCCTTATCATCTATCTATCAGGATGACGTGTTACTAAACCATAGACTTATAGAATTGATAGTTCAAATCTCAGTTCAGTTTGTACTACTTTCGTGTGTTCATAGTTGGTCTCGGAACCTTGATATTGTGATTCTGAGTGGTTATGCCACCATTTTTGCAGGATGTCTCAAATCATTTTGAGCATTTACAGCCGTTATGTTGTCCGAGTCATCCCAGGTTTCTAAATAGTCTGATGCATTTGCAAATCCTTTCTTTCCGTTCCCGATGTCCTTTATGGTCAGAATAAGCACACTAATCGGTGAGTTGAGGTACTTGTTGCCTCGGTATATATGTTGGAGCTATTATTATGACCCTAGGTGTTTAGAGTATCACCTAGTAACCTAGCCATGTTTTGTGTTCCCAGTGTGATGATTCTGGCCACCATTCTCGAAAGCATCCCGTGATGCCACTTAGTAGTAGGTATTCTACTCCTGGGTTTCTGAACCCGAGATTCACCCTACTTATTTCATGTTAATAGTGTTTGCTAGTTCCTTTAGGTTATTAGTAACCTTTGCGATAGTCCTCGAGGCCGTGGTATTTCCTTCTTCCGAATACCATGAACCATTCTTGGCAGAAGTTCTTTGAACCAATAGATCACAACCACAGTGCTCTTGATGAGTACTCGATTCAATGTTGATATTCTACCAGTTCTACCTTCTCTGCGTGGGTTATCCAGAAGAAACCTGTTGAACTTGGTTCGACATGCTAACCTATGCCTCCACAACTCAGAAAATCATATGTTCTTTTGAGTTGTCTCTCTTTAGTTGTATCCTGACCTTCGTCTATCAATTGATAGTAAGGAGTAGTTGTGCAGTCGTGTTCATCGATGCCTATTACTCTGTGATCCGTCAAGCCGTTCTATTCCGGAATGACTAGGAGAAATAAACTCCAGTACCTCATCCACATCCAGGATTGGGTCAAAGTAGTTGTACCTCGCAGATCAAAATGCCAACCCAGCTTTTGTTCTGTTCTACCTTGTAGTATTACGATCTTTATATCGAGAATGCCCTGGGAATTGCACACTATCCTATGAACTCTTGATACAGTGATACTCTCTCCATCATTATTCATTTCTCGGTTCCGTGTTGTTGTAACCGGAATGCCGACAAGTGAATCGTGATGTGTGAAATCAACACTCCTAGCAATTGTGTTGCTTGGTAGTTTAATGGACAACAATTTCATTCCTAGCGTGTTGGATCCCGGATCGTCATTTTAAGGTTGATTGTGCTACCTAGTCCCTATCTCCAGTGTACTCTTCGGTTGGTGAGTTAGGATCTTCTCAACCCCTCGCTCATTTGATCATATCGTCTTGCCCTGAAAAGCAAGATTGTTCTCGAGCTTAGTAGCATATTGGTGGTTCGTGATTTTCCGAATATCTTCTCGGAAGTATTATCGGGTCGTCACCGACCGCTATGTTGAGCTCGTGATCAAGTTAGTTTCTTGTAAACAAACCTTCTCCAAGAATCTGTGCAGGATACCCCTGAGCTAGTTGGTTAAGCTAAACAACAACTTGGAGAGTTGGAAGATAAAAGCTTGTCCGACTCAGTTCATTTTAAGGGATATCTTGTATGTGTGTTGAAGAAAGATGGTATTTTCATCGATTGACCCTCATGATCAGTTATTGGACCTATTATCTTGTTAAAACTTTGATTTGAGTGTGGGCTATCGTCAAATCAAAACAGAACCAACGATGTTCGTAATGTTGTCTTACTCGTGGTTGATTCCTCGAGCATACACCATTATGTCTTTTGGGTCTGACCAATACTATCACCTTGTTCACATAGTTATGGAATTCCATCTCCATGGGAATCTGGATGAACTGTTGTTGAGCCCATCAGCTGCATTTTGTCTCCTCCATGATTCATGTTGAGCATCAACCTAGTGTTGGAAACTTTGTAAGCAACGCCTTCGTGTTCTGTTCATGAAGCTTATGCTTGGATGGAAGAAGTGACTTCCTCGAATTCACGTGCATTTGGTGCAAGTTGCCGCCGTGAGTTCGAGAAAGATTGGTTTTGTTTCCTCTGGTACCATCCCAAGTCAGTTATGCATGTGCGAATGTATTCTATGGTTTGTAGATTAATTACCTCCACTCCATATGGATTCCTTAGCACACCAAGCCACTAACTGATTTGTTCAGGAAAAGGAGTTAAGTGCTAATCCATGGTAATGCACAAGACTTCGATATCCCCGATGATGGTTCCCAACCTGAACTCAGTAGTGTTTTATTATAAGACTACTACATGGTCATGCTTGTCTGGGACAGCGTGTTCACATGTTGTAGCAGAACCAGCTCATGTTTTGGAGCTTACTATCGTAGTTCATCTCCTGAGAATCTCGCAACGTCATCTCGTCGATTTGTGTTGCAAACTTTCATTTTTCTTTCTAGACTCAATGAGTCTGGATTGTTCTAACACCAACCAGATCTGAATCTCAGGCAGATATGATGGTTGGAGCATTTTCCAAGAACTATAATATTGGTCTCTCTATAACCCGGTAAAGTGGATGTAGTGGCCAACACACCCAGCCGGAAGACCCATTATTGTAGTATCTTGCTTGAGGAAGTTGGCCTCCTCCACATAAGGATTTTGCAGGACTTACCTCCGTAGTTATTCCTTATGGATTCTTGAGCTCCCGAAGTTCGACCTGTTACTTGATGTTCTAGATACCAAACCATTTCAATGAATGGGTTATGCTAGCGCATCAAGGAGAACATTAGAAGCAGAGTGTTAAATGTCCCTCGGTTGATCATCCAGATTTGGTCCCCTTGGCCTCGCCAAGGTGAAATCTGAGAAAGTGTTATCTTTCCTTTGCATCTGCATCCTCCACCGGTATTCATCATGGTAGTACGTTGTGTTGCCAGGATCCTTGACACAGATATTGGTAAAACCTTGATGAATATGGAAATGCTCAAGTTTTTGAGAGCACGCGCAAGCAAAATCATCCCTTGTGTTGTTTTCAACAAGGTAATCCACATCATCCATTCTAATCCGGGTATGCCATTCTACCAAAACCCCTCCAAACGATCGTTCGAGAATTGCCTTAGGCTGGTATACAGAGTTTCAATGATCTTTGAATCAAGGTAATTCTTTTTGCCACTTAAGGGATATTTCTACGAGTCACCTCCCCCAAGGTGCCCCGTTATGGAATCATGGCAACTATTTCCTCGCCACCTTGACACCATCCACCATCTCTCTAAGCGTGGAATTGTTGCCCACCAAATCAAACCTCGTTGTTTGTTCTTCCATCCCTCTCGATGTGTTTTGTGTCTCAACTCGAGATGTTTCGACATCTCATTCCACGAGTTGATCTTGAGTGCTCGATCTTCAAGGAGATCGTTTCCTATAGAGTTCCTTTTTGTCGCCACCGTGCTGGATGAAGATCCCGAAAGCAAGGACGTTAAGATCAATTGGAGCAATGAACAAACATCTTCGGGAAGGGCAATTGGATCAACAAGTTCGTGTTAGTTAGTGTCCCCTCTGTCTTCTTACCTCACGTCTTGAATCTCGGGACGAGATTCTTGTTTAGTGGGGGTGAGTTGTCACATCCCTAGTTCTGGTCTGCTCTGGGTTAGCTAGTCTTGTGTTGCATCATGTTTAAATTTCTCCTAAACCTGAATGGGGATCAACAAACCCTAGCACCACCTTGAAAATACCAGGTTCAACTGAAAAACATTTCAATGAATCCAAAATGCCCTTCACAAAAGTTCAACATTTTTGAATTGGTCTAGAACCTCTCCCAAAAATGGTGCACATTTTTCTAGGCCATTCTGGATTTTTGAATTAAATCATATTATATTGGCATTTGGGCATTTAATTTCTAATTAATATTTTAAATGCTCAAATAATCCCAAACTGAAATGTTTACTGTAGGATCTATTCCCAACAGTGGTCATGAGAAGTTGCAAGATTTTTAGAAATGCTCTGGCATTTTAAATTAAGCCAAACACAGTTGCAGAAAATAGAAAAACAGAAAGAATTAGAAAAAGAGAGAGAGAGAGAGAAAACCCACCTGAGCTTACCTGTGAAGCCACCTGGCGGCCCAAGTGGCCGGCCCAGCCCACCAGGCCATCCTCCTATCGCCTTCCTCCCCCTCGCCCCGAAGCAGCTCGGTGGCGAGCGCCGATGCTGCCCTGGCCACCTCCTACTTGCCACCGAGGCGCCCCCGACGCGTCTGGAGACGCCCCGCAACCCCCCTCTGCCTCTCCCCTCACTCTCTGTTCTCTCCCTCGCTCTCTAGCTCTTTACCCAAGTGCGACCGAGCGCCACTGCCGCTGCCGTTTGCACCACCACGGCCACAGCTACCCCCCCCCCCCTCGCCCCTCTGTTGTGCCCACGAGCTCCGCGTCGTCTCCCTCGTCATCTCCACCGAGCAAAGCCAGCCGGGATGCTCCGTAGCGTCGTCATCGCCACCGTATTCAACCACGGGAGTTGGTCATCGCCGACGCCGATTCGCCGTCGCCAAGCCGTCCCCGAGCAAGCCGAGCCCCTCATCGTGATCACTGTGAGCTTCGCCGTTGTTTCCCCCTAACCCCGCGGCCTAGCGCCCGCTGTAGCCGCAATTTCCATTGATGCCCGAAGCACGCCGCCGCACGAGCTCGTCGCTGACGCAGCTCCGGTGACCATTTGGTCCCGGGCGTGCGTCCAACATGCTCACCTCCGCGCATAGAGTCTCCCTAGCGTCTCGCCGCGCTCGTTTGCACACCGCAGCGCCGGTCCCGCGAACACCCGAGCTCCGGCTGCTGCCTCGCTCGCCGCCGTCGTCGTTCCCGGCCATCCCAGCACCTACCACCGCCACCACTAGATGCGCGCGAGTCCCAGGAGCACGTAGATGCCCTCCGCCGCGAGTTTGGTCGCCCGTGGGCGAAAACCGAGCCGTTCCGCCGTGTCTGGCCTCGCCGGCGTCAAGTCGCCGGCGGGTTTGACTCGTTTGACCGCGGTTGACCTTCCCTGACATGTGGACTCCGCCGCGCCGGAAGGTCGCCGGCGGCATAACCCCGGCCATGCCGACGTGGCGTCGTCATTAGCGGCTAATGACGCCACTAACTAAACCCCACGCTCACTGACACAGGGGCCCCATGCCCTTAATTAACCTGGAATAGTTCCTGTTTAGGTTTAGATTAAGTCAAGTGGGCCCCGGCTGTCAGGTTTGACCTGGCCCCACTGGTCAGCCTCTGTTCTTGCCTTGTCACACTGACCAGTGGACCCCACTTGTCAGGTTTGACCTGGTCGACGCCTGTTGACCGCTGACGTCGTAGTGACGTAGTGCTGACGCAATTAGTTATTTTCTGGATTTAATTTAATTCAAGAAATTCCAGAAAATTGTATAAACTTCTAAAATTCATAGAAATTCAACCGTAACTCCAAATGAAATAAGTTATATATGAAAAATGATCAGAAAAATCCAATCTATCCATCTGTACAATTTTCATGCATGTTAGAACAACTTATAGCTGCTGTTTAGCACAAATCATATAAACGGCATTTAAGAAATCACATATGGAGTTTGAATTTGAACTTAGGGTTCAAACCAACTCCATTTAACTTTGTTGCTAGTTGCATTAGCTCAAACCACAGCATATTGCCATGTCATGATCATGCATCATATTGTGCATTGCATTGATTGTGTTCTTCCTTGTTTGTCGGTGTTTGTCCCCTCTCGATAGACGTGGTTCCGATGACGAGATCGATGACACCGATGAAGAGATATACTATCTTCAGAAGTGCCAGGCAAGCAAAACCCCCTTGTTCATTCCGATACAATCCCACTCTCTCGCTCCTGCTCTCTTTTACTGCATTAGGACAACAACGATTCATCTGCTACTTGCTGCGGTAGTTGAACCCTTTATCCTCTGCATGACCTGTCATTGCCACAGTAAATAGATGAAACCCACTAGCATGAGTAGGAGTTGTTTGAGCCCTGATGTGCCTACTCATTCATGCTTGTTTGTCATGCCTGCTATTGCTTAGAGTTGAGTCCGGTCTGATTCATCGGGGATGAATTGGAGGTGTGCGAACATGTCCTACTGTCGAGAGCTAAGTGTGTGAACACGATTTGGTAAAGGTAGCGGTGAGAGGCCATGTAGGAGTACATGGTGGGTTGTCTCATTGCAGCCGTCCTCAGGAACTAAGTTCTGTGTTTGTGATCCATGAACAGTTACTACCACACATTGGGTTCCGGTAACTCGGCCCCTCTCGGCTTCTTAATCACCCTTGTTCTCTGTCCAGGAGTTGCAACTAGTTTCTGGTATTTGTAGGTAGTGCTAGTAGTCTACCAAGTGGCACCCGGTACAGGTTGGCTTGGGACAGACTAGGTGCAGTGGCACGGTGTACCAAGTGGCACCCGGATGGTGGGCCTGGGAACCCTGCTCACATCGTTTGGGGCCGTGAGCGACACCCTGGCCGGATCTCCTTGCGGATGGAACCCGAATAGGCGATAAACCTGGACGAGAGACTTGAGTGTTTAGGTAGGCCGTGGCCGACTCCCTCGCCCGGCTTCCGCTTGAAGGTTGCCGAGGTACATGATGTGTACAGGGCAATAAGTGGCAAGAGCGTGTGTGAAGAAGTACACCCCTGCAGGGTTATCATTATCTATTCGAATAGCCGGATTCCTCGGATATGGAAACTTGGACCCCTTGTACAGTTCATAGACAAGTGAAAGTGGATACTCTAAAATGCGCAAGATAAGTGTGAGTGCTATGGATGGCGTTCTCGTAGGGAGACGGGAGCGGATCCATAGTGGTGTATTGATATGGTGAATATGTGAACTCGTGTGCGCCACCTCAAAAGAGTTACTTGCAGTCGTAGTTCAGGTTAGCCACCGAGTCAAAGCTGGCTTGCTGCAGTTAAGCTCCACCACCCCCTTTGTTGATAATGATGCATATGTAGTTAGTTCTGATGTAAGTCTTGCTGGGTACATTTGTACTCACGTTTGCCTATTTTACGTTTTTGCAGAGAGACTTCAGTCTCGCTAGTAGTTCCGCGTGGACTTCGATGTTTAGCTTGTTACCTCAGCTACGATCTTGTGCCCTCGGCAGGATCTGGTAGTTAGTCAGGCTTCTTAGCCTTTTCATTTGTAGTTGTCTGTACTCAGACATGTTAAGCTTCCGCATGTGCTTTGACTTGTATGCTCTGAATGTTGGGTCATGAGACCCATGTTTGTAATATCTCGCTCCTCGGAGCCTATTGAATAAAATACTTGAGTCGTAGGGTCATGTTGTGATGCCATGTTGTATTTGCACATATCGAGCATATTGTGTGTATGTTATTGAAATGCTTGGTATGTGTGGGATCTGACTATCTAGTTGTTTATCCTTAGTAGCCTCTCTTACCGGGAAATGTCTCCTAGTGCTTCCACTGAGCCATGGTAGCTTGCTACTGCTCCGGAACACTTAGGCTGGCCGGCATGTGTCCTTCTTCGTTCCTGTGTCTGTCCCTTCGGGGAAATGTCACGCGATGAATACCGGAGTCCTGTTAGCCCGCTACAGCCCGGTTCACCGGAGTCCTGCTAGCCCAATGCTACAGCCTGGATTCACTCGCTGATGACCGACATGTTCGATGCTGGGTCATGGATGCCTGTCCCTGTAAGTTTGTGCCACTTTGGGTTTACGACTAGCCATGTCAGCCCGGGCTCCTTATCATATGGATGCTAGTGACACTATCATATACGTGTGCCAAAAGGCGCAAACGGTCCCGGGCAAAGGTAAGGCAACACCCGTGGGAATACCGTGCGTGAGGCCGCAAAGTGATATGAAGTGTTACATGCTAGATCGATATGGCATTGAGTCGGGGTCCTGACACCGGGGAATACGCGGTAGTGGATGCCCACGCGGAGAGGAGTACAAGGGTTCACTGGTTCGGCTGCGGTGTGAGGTTGCAGTCGCTGCAGGGCCTGGCTAGCGGTGGGAGTAGTAGGGGGCGATGAGGCCTCAACGGCAGCACAGCCGACCACTGGAGGCAGGAGCAGGCGGTCTCCCCGGCGTTGGTTTGGGCGGCTGGTGCAAGAAGAGCAACGATTGAAGAAGTAGTAGGACCGTTCGATTCAAATCCAACGGTTACTGCTGCTAGAATCTTTTTTTGACTAAGTTGACAAGCCCTGCGTACGCGTCAACTTAGTAGGCCCACATGTTAGCCTCCCAACCGGTGCGCCCAGATGTCAGTGGGAGGAATCATTTTTTTCACGTAATAAGGAGGCAGTTGATTGCGTTCGGCCAGGCCAGCGGAGGGGGTAGGGTGGGTCGGGGAAGCCTGCGCGGAATCACAACGGGCCACAAAAGGAGGGAGCAGGCAGTCCCGCCGGCGCTAGTTTCGGCGGCTGGAGCAGGAAGATCAAAGATTGAAGAAGCACGTCGGTCGTTGGATGGACATCCAACAGTCACTGCTGCTAGAATCGTGTGTTCACTGACAAAGCCCTGCGTAAACAAGTCAGCCTCGAAATCTGCAGCGTGTACAGCCCATTTGCTATTATTTTTATAATTTTTACTCATTTTCTAATTCATATGGAATTTATTGCAGCCCGTTTTCCATTTTTAGAATTGCTGGCCATTTTCTGGTCAGTACCAGGGTCAAAAAATTAAATAAATATGTGGGAAATTTTGAAAATTTGCAAATTTTTGCTGGGGAACAAAATATTCTTAATCCAAAAATTAATAGCCATACTAAAACAAATTTAAAAATAAATTAGTACTATGTCATCTTAAATCCAATGAAATACATATAAGATATCAGTGAAGAACAAAAACAAAAAAAGAAACTAATATCCCATTTGCTATAATTTTTTGGGAATTTCAACCCCTTTTGATATTACTTTTAACAGACATTGACCATACTCTTTGGCCACGACGGAATGCATCCCTCCTCGTCTTGAAAGATTTGCAGCCTAGTAATTCGGAAAAAACAAATAGGCCTAGCTTGGGTATTCTTCAAAAAGAAATACTGGGCTACCTATTTTCCCAAAGAACTGGTGCATGAGCATTTAGTTTTATTTATTTATTTACTTATTTATGTTTAGGGGACCATGAGCATGTACCTGGGCTGGATTCAATTTGAGAGCCTCCCTTCCAGCTAATTATGGGCTTCTCTGCTGGGCCTTCATCAGTGGGCTGCATGTTATCAACAAATGGAAAATGTGTTCCGTACGAAAAATAGTATGAGCTACATACGGTATGGGGCACTAAAGGATCGAACCGTGCAACAACTTCCAAAACATTGTGTTTGTCGTTCTAACAACACATTTATTCAACCAACAGACGAAATATACTACTGATTGTACATTGAAAACAGCAGCAGCAGCAACCAGGGCTGGGGGTGCAACAGAAGCAGTAAGCAGGCCAGAAGAGTGAAGACGCAGCTCTCTCTTCCAAACCAAACATCAGCCATCATTACAAAAGGGCTACCAAAAAATAACAAGTGTATGCATCAAACTAAATAAAGATCCTACTACACCAAGTGTACGCATCTAACTAACTGGCTCAGTTAGACGTTACTATTTATTAAGTTGTGGAGATTGGCTGACGGCTTGAACCAGATGGGTGCCTGACGGGGGAAACTCCAGCCAGTAGGTCGAAGTCTGATCCTTGCGACCCTCTCTCCTACTTTGGGCTGCAGAGCGTGGCGGCACATATCAGGGTATGGTGCATGCAGAGACTCATGGTACGTTGTGTACACACAGTTTTGCCTGATGAACGAAACTGCGCTGCCATCATGATCCTTGCCGTCGGTTATCTCTTGGTTAATCGGATAATTCAGCCCGACAAATAGAGAGTGTGTACCAAGGCTACTTACCAGCCTCCAGTCAAAAATTCCTGAAGGCCCAGAGAAGCTGGGATCCTGCTCAAAGACCTTGCAGTGACTGTGATTGTATTCCGCGAAACAACATGTCCGGTACGTGCGAACGATTATCAATCTTTCGCCGTCGTCTGATCGAGCCAGGAACCACCTGCAACTGCCATGCCGCTTTTCTTTGAAAGGTTCTGGGATTAGGAAGGGTAGGGACACCAGGCGGCCTACAACATCATATCAAGTTGGAGTCAGATAAAAAAGGGCTCTTGATTTAGGCAATCTTAAGAACAACATGTTATGAGCATGAATATTTTTTCAGTAAATGACAGTAATATAAGCAAGCCATCATGATATCATAGGAAAGTAACATACTGTTGTAACAGCCGTTTGTAGCGATGACTGGAGTAGGCCATCAATACGTCCAGCCATAGAAGGAGTCGACAGCGTAAATGAAGCCCTTATGTTCAATGGCATCAGAGAACCATGGAGGATGTATGATCTTGCGATGGACGTGCAGATTTATCCACTTACCGCAGTGACCTGTCAGATAGGCGAGACCGCGGTTGAAGAACGCAATTAGCTTGAAGTCTTTATAATTCGCAGATCTTGTGGGCACTTGGCAGATTACAACCTTGAGCAAATCAAACTTGGTATCATGTTGGCTATTATAAGATTTCGAGTATTCTGGGCCGCGGTGCCAAAGCAGTGCAGTGTTAATCGAAGGAAGGGGGATCAATTGTCGGGTGTAGACCTCCACGAGCATCCAGCTGCCGTGACCCTCAACGAGCACCATCCAAGACGTGTTCATGCCAACCCAGTACGTACCGTTAATGTAGTTGAGGCTGACGGGGATCGGATCGCAGTCAAGGGGGTTGATGCTCGCCACCCTACGATCATTATGCTGTGTGACACACCATTTCTGAAGATCGGGCGGCATCAGCAAGCAAGGATCTGGCTTACAAAGCTCCGGCCTGAGGGCTTTGATTAAACGGTACAGCCCCAACGAGCACGCGGCGAGCGACATGGTACTGAGATTGTCCACACGCGAAACAATGAGCTTGATTACCTCTGTTGGGAGCGAATTGCAGCCACTCTTTCGGTGGATGTTGCTCGGTTCTGCCATTGTTAGTGCTTTGGTTTCGGACGAGGGGGGAGGTGCCTTAGCGGGGATGGAAGATTGGACGAGATTATGTGCGGACAAAGATGGAGAAGCGAATATGTGCTGTGAGAAGTGGACAGGCGATGATGACTACAGCATGCCGCTTGACTTATGAGACACATACTAGCAGCGTAGGGTCATGTCAATGCCAGACAACTTGCTTGAGTGATCACAGTACTGGTACTCCCTACAGTGATATGCCCTAACTTGCTTGAGTAGAGTAGTAGAGTAGGACTCTGCTCTACTACTAGCATTAGAGGAGTAGTATATTCTAATCTAAAATAGTTACAAACTTCAATGCCCGAGTGTGGAACGACTACGAACCATGCTCAAAGACCGTGTCTACATGGTGTTTGGACTTATATGCAAAAAAAATAGCAAGATACCCGTGCATTGCATGAAGGAAATGTGCCCTAGAGGCAATAATAAAGTTATTATTTATTTCCTTATATCATGATAAATGTTTATTATTCATGCTAGAATTGTATTAATCGGAAACATGATACATGTGTGAATACATAGACAAAACTATAGTCACTAGTATGCCTCTACTTGACTAGCTCATTAATCAAAGATGGTTATGTTTCCTAACCATAGACATGCGTTGTCATTTGATTAATGGGATTACATCATTAGGAGAATGATGTGATTGACATGACCCATCCCATTAGCTTAGCACATGATCGTTTAGTATTCTGCTATTGCTTTCTTCATGACTTATACATGTTCCTGTAACTATGAGAATTATGCAACTCCCGTTTACCGGAGGAACACTTTGGGTACTACCAAACGTCACAACGTAACTGGGTGATTATAAAGGAGTACTACAAGTGTCTCCGAAGGTACATGTTGAGTTGGCGTATTTCGAGATTAGGTTTTGTCACTCCGATTGTCGGAGAGGTATCTCTGGGCCCTCTCGGTAATACTCATCACTTAAGCCTTGCAAGCATTATAACTAATGAATTAGTTGTGAGATGACGTATTACAGAACGAGTAAAGAGACTTGCCGGTAACGAGATTGAACTAGGTATTGGATACCGACGATCGAATCTCGGGCAAGTAACATACTGATGACAAAGGGAACAACGTATGTTGTTATGCGGTTTGACCGATAAAGATCTTCGTAGAATATGTAGGAACCAATATGGGCATCCAGGTCCCGCTATTGGTTATTGACCGAGAATGGTTTTAGGTCATGTCTACATAGTTCTCGAACCCGTAGGTCCGCACGCTTAACGTTTTGATGATAGTTTTATTATGAGTTTATAAGTTTTTATGTACCGAAGTTTGTTCGGAGTCCCGGATGTGACCACGGACATGACGAGGAGTCTCGGAATGGTCGAGACATAAAGATTGATATATTGGAAGCCTATGTTTGGACATCGGAATGGTTCCGGGTGAAATCGGCATTTTACCGGAGTACCGAGAGGTTACCGGAACCCCCCCCCCCCCGGGGGTTAATGGGCCTACATGGGCCAAGAGGGAGAAGAGGAAGGGGAATGTATCAGGTGCACCCGCACTTCTGGTGCTACCGGTGCACCGGATGCCATAAAATGTTAAAAAAAATTGAAAAAGATCTAGCACGTTGACGCAACATCAATGTATGATGCCACGAAATTTCGTGTAAAATTTTGAAATACTTTTTGTGGTACAAAAATGAAAATTTTGACTTCAGTGTGATAATGGGCCAAATCTTAAGCCCAAGTTATGTTATGTACTATTCAGTGTTGAATTTTTCATTTTTGTTTTTCGAGTTAGGTTTTGAATTTGAAGTAGAAATTTTATGACAACCTACATTGATGTTGTGCGAGTGTGCTTATTTTTTCCAGAATTTTTTGAATATTTTAAAAGTACAATATGAGCTCGGTGCACCGGTAGCACCACAAGCTCCGGTGCACCAGATATTTTCCCGAAGAGGAAGGAGCCAGGAGGGGGCCGCGCGCCCCTCCCCCTCCTAGTCCGAATAGGACAAGGGAAGGGGGGCGGCGCCCCCCTTTCCTTACCCTCTTCCTCCTCTTTCCCCTTTCTCTCCTACTCCTACTTGGAAAAGGGGAGTCCTACTCCCGGTGGGAGTAGGACTCCCCGCCTTGGCGCGCCCCCTAGGCCGGCGGCCTCCTCCCCCTTAGCTCCTTTATATACGGGGGCGGGGGGCACCCCATAGACACACAAGTTGATCTACGGATCGTTCCTTAGCCGTGTGCGGTGCCCCCTTCCACCATATTCCACCTTGGTTATATCGTCGCGGAGTTTAGGCGAAGCCCTGTGCCGGTAGAACATCATCATCGTCACCACACCGTCGTGCTGACGGAACTCATCTCCGGAGCCTTTGCTGGATCGGAGGACCGGAGATCGTCATCGAGCTGAACGTGTGCTGAACTCGGAGGCTCCGTACGTTCGGTGCTTGGATCGGTGGATCGTGAAGACGTACGACTACATCAACCGCGTTGTGCTAACGCTTCCGCTTACGGTCTACGAGGGTACGTGGACGAACACTCTCCCCTCTCGTTGCTATATCATCACCATGATCTTGCGTGTGCGTAGGAATTTTTTTGAAATTACTACGTTCCCCAACAGTGGCATCCGAGCCTAGGTTTTATGCGTTGATGTTATGTGCACGAGTAGAACACAAGTGAGTTGTGGGCGATACAAGTCATACTGCTTACCAGCATGTCATACTTTGGTTCGGCGGTATTGTGAGATGAAGCAGCCCGGACCGACATTACGCGTACGCTTACGCGAGACTGGTTTCACCGTTACGAGCACTCATGCTTAAAGGTGGCTGGCGAGTGTCTATCTCTCTCACTTTAGCTGAATCGAGTGTGGCTATGCCCGGTCCTTGCGAAGGTTAAAACAGAAACAACTTGACGAACTATCGTTGTGGTTTTTGATGCATAGGTAAGAACGGTTCTTGCTAAGCCCGTACCAGCCACGTAAAATTTGCAACAACAAAGTAGAGGACGTCTAACTTGTTTTTGCAGGGCATGTTGTGATGTGATATGGTCAAGACATGATGCTATTTTTTATTGTATGAGATGATCATGTTTTGTAACCAAAGTTATCGGCAACTGGCAGGAGCCATATGGTTGTCGCTTTATTGTATGAAATGCAAACGCCCTGTAATTGCTTTACTTTATCACTAAGCGGTAGCGATAGTCGTAGAAGCAATAGATGGCGTAACGACAACGATGCTACGATGGGGATCAAGGTGTCGCGCCGGTGACGATGGTGATCATGACGGTGCTTCGAAGATGGACATCACAAGCACAAGATGATGATGGCCATATCATATCACTTATATTGATTGCATGTGATGTTTATCCTTTATGCATCTTATCTTGCTTTGATTGATGGTAGAATTTTAAGACGATCTCTCACTAATTATCAAGAAGTGTTCTCCTTGAGTATGCACCATTGCGAAAGTTCTTCGTGATGAGACACCACGTGATGATCGGGTGTGATAGGCTCTACGTTCAAATACAACGGGTGCAAAACAGTTGCACACGCGGAATACTCAGGTTATACTTGACGAGCCTAGCATATACAGATATGGCCTCGGAACACGGAGACCGAAAGGTCGAGCGTGAATCATATAGTATATATGATCAACATAGAGATGTTCACCATTGAAACTACTCCATCTCACGTGATGATCGGACATGGTTTAGTTGATTTGGATGACGTGATCACTTAGACGACTAGAGAGATGTCTGTCTAAGTGGGAGTTCTTAAGTAATATGATTAATTGAACTTAAATTTATCATGAACTTAGTACCTGATAGTATCTTGCTTGTCTATGTTTGTTTGTAGATAGATGGCTCGTGTTGTTGTTCCATTGAATTTTAATGCGTTCCTTGAGAAAGCAAAGTTGAAAGATGATGGTAGCAATTACACGGACTGGGTCCGTAACCTGAGGATTATCCTCATTGCTGCACAGAAAAGTTACGTCCTGGAAGCACCGCTGGGTGCCAGGCCTGCTGCTGATGCAACTGACGACGTTAAGAACGTCTGGCAGAGCAAAGCTGATGACTACTCTATAGTTCAGTGTGCCATGCTTTACGGCTTAGAACCGGGCCTTCAACGACGTTTTGAACGTCATGGAGCATATGAGATGTTCCAGGAGTTGAAGTTAATATTTCAAGCAAATGCCCGGATTGAGAGATATGAAGTCTCCAATAAGTTCTATAGCTGCAAGATGAAGGAGAATAGTTCTGTCAGTGAACACATACTCAAAATGTCTGGGTATAATAATCACTTGATTCAACTGGGAGTTAATCTTCATGATGATAGTGTCATTAACAGAATTCTCCAATCACTGCCACCAAGCTACAAGAGCTTCGTGATGAACTATAATATGCAAGGGATGAACAAGACTATTCCCGAGCTCTTCGCGATGCTGAAAGCCGCGGAGGTAGAAATCAAGAAGGAGCATCAAGTGTTGATGGTTAACAAGACCACTAGTTTCAAGAAGAAGGGCAAAGGGAAGAAGAAGGGGAACTTCAAAAAGAACGGCAAGCAAGTTGCTGCTCAAGAGAAGAAACCCAAGTCTGGACCTAAGCCTGAAACTGAGTGCTTCTACTGCAAGCAGACTGGACACTGGAAGCGGAACTGCCCCAAGTATTTGGCGGATAAGAAGGTTGGCAAAGTGAACAAAGGTATATGTGATATACATGTTATTGATGTGTACCTTACTAATGCTTGCAGTAGCACCTGGGTATTTGATACTGGTTCTGTTGCTAATATTTGCAACTCGAAACAGGGACTACGGATTAAGGGAAGATTAGCTAAGGACGAGGTGACGATGCACGTGGGAAATGGTTCCAAAGTCGATGTGATCGCGGTCGGCACGCTACCTCTACATCTACCATCGGGATTAGTATTAGACCTAAATAATTGTTATTTGGTGCCAGCGTTGAGCATGAACATTATATCTGGATCTTGTTTGATGCAAGACGGTTATTCATTTAAATCAGAGAATAATGGTTGTTCTATTTATATGAGTAATATCTTTTATGGTCATGCACCCTTGAAGAGTGGTCTATTTTTATTGAATCTCGATAGTAGTGATACACATATTCACAGTGTTGAAACCAAAAGATGCAGAGTTAATAATGATAGTGCAACTTATTTGTGGCACTGCCGTTTAGGTCATATCGGTGTAAAGCGCATGAAGAAACTCCATACTAATGGGCTTTTGGAATCACTTGATTATGAATCACTTGGTACTTGTGAATCGTGCCTTATGGGCAAGATGACTAAAACGCCGTTCTCCGGTACTATGGAGAGAGCAACAGATTTGTTGGAAATCATACATACAGATGTATGTGGTCCAATGAATGTTGAGGCTCGTGGCGGATATCGTTATTTTCTCACCTTCACAGATGATTTGAGCAGATATGGGTATATCTACTTAATGAAACACAAGTCTGGAACATTTGAAAAGTTCAAAGAATTTCAGAGTGAAGTAGAAAATCATCGTAACAAGAAAATAAAGTTTCTACGATCTGATCGCGGAGGAGAATATTTGAGTTACGAGTTTGGTCTACACTTGAAACAATGCGGGATAGTCTCGCAACTCACGCCACCTGGAACACCACAACGAAATGGTGTGTCCGAACGTCGTAATCGTACTTTACTTGATATGGTGCGATCTATGATGTCTCTTACTGATCTACCGCTATCGTTTTGGGGTTATGCTTTAGAGACGGCCGCATTCACGTTAAATAGGGCACCATCAAAATCCGTTGAGACGACGCCTTATGAACTATGGTTTGGCAAGAAACCAAAGTTGTCATTTCTTAAAGTTTGGGGTTGCGATGCTTATGTGAAGAAACTTCAACCAGATAAGCTCGAACCCAAATCGGAGAAATGTGTCATCATAGGATACCCAAAAGAGACTATTGGGTACACCTTCTATCACAGATCTGAGGGCAAAATTTTCGTTGCTAAATTCGGATCCTTTCTAGAGAAGGAGTTTCTCTCGAAAGAAGTGAGTGGGAGGAAAGTAGAACTTGATGAAATAACTGTATCTACTCCCTTATTGAAAGGTAGTTCATCACAAGAACCGGTTCCTGTGACAACTACACCAATTAGTGAGGAAGCTAATGATATTGATCATGAAACTTCAGATCAAGTTTCTGCTCAACCTCGTAGGTCTACCAGAGTAAGATCCGCACCAGAGTGGTACGGCAATCCTATTCTGGAAGTCATGTTACTTGACCATGATGAACCTACGAACTATGAGGAAGCGATGATGAGCCCAGATTCCGCAAAATGGCTAGAGGCCATGAAATCTGAGATGGGATCCCTGTATGAAAACAAAGTATGGACTTTGGTTGACTTGCCCGATGATCGGCAAGCTATTGAGAATAAATGGATCTTTAAGAAGAAGACTGACGCTGATGGTAATGTAACTGTCTATAAAGCTCGACTTGTTGCAAAAGGTTTTCGACAAGTTCAAGGGGTTGACTATGATGAGACTTTCTCACCCGTAGCGATGCTTAAGTCTGTCCGAATCATGTTAGCTATTGCTGCATTTCATGATTATGAAATCTGGCAAATGGATGTCAAGACTGCATTCTTGAATGGATTTCTAGAAGAAGAGTTGTATATGATGCAGCCGGAAGGTTTTGTTGATCAAAAAGGTGCTAACAAAGTGTGCAAGCTTCAACGTTCCATTTATGGACTGGTGCAAGCATCTCGGAGTTGGAATAAACGCTTTGATAGTGTGATCAAAGCATATGGTTTTATATAGACTTTTGGAGAAGCCTGTATTTACAAGAAAGGGAGTGGGAGCTCTGTAGCATTTCTAGTTTTATATGTAGATGACATATTGTTAATTGGAAATGATATAGAATTTCTGGATAGCATAAAGGGATACTTGAATAAAAGTTTTTCAATGAAAGACCTTGGTGAAGCTGCTTATATATTGGGCATCAAGATCTATAGAGATAGATCAAGACGCTTAATAGGACTTTCACAAAGCACATACCTTGACAAAATTTTGAAAAAGTTCAAAATGGATCAGGCAAAGAAAGGGTTCTTGCCTGTGCTACAAGGTGTGAAGTTGAGTCAAACTCAATGCCCGACCACAGCAGAAGATAGAGAGAAAATGAAAGATGTTCCCTATGCTTCAGCCATAGGCTCTATCATGTATGCAATGTTGTGTACCAGACCTGACGTATGCTTAGCAATAAGCTTAGCAGGAAGGTACCAAAGTAATCCAGGAGTGGATCACTGGACAGCGGTCAAGAACATCCTGAAATACCTGAAAAGGACTAAGGATATGTTTTTCGTATATGGAGGTGACAAAGAGCTAGTCGTAAGAGGTTACGTCGATGCAAGCTTTGACACTGATCCGGACGATTCTAAATCGCAAACCGGATACATGTTTATATTAAACGGTGGAGCTGTAAGTTGGTGCAGTTCTAAACAAAGCGTCGTGGCGGGATCTACATGTGAAGCGGAGTACATAGCTGCTTCTGAAGCAGCAAATGAAGGAGTCTGGGTGAAGGAGTTCATTTCCGATCTAGGTGTCATACCTAGTGCATCGGGACCAATGAAGATCTTCTGTGACAATACTGGTGCAATTGCCTTGGCAAAGGAATCCAGATTTCACAAGAGGACCAAGCACATCAAGAGACGCTTCAATTCCATTCGGGACCAAGTCCAAGTGGGAGACATAGAGATTTGCAAGATACATATGGATCTGAATGTTGTAGACCCGTTGACTAAGCCTTTCTCACGAGCAAAACATGATCAGCACCAAGACTCCATGGGTGTTAGAATCATTACTATGTAATCTAGATTATTGACTCTAGTGCAAGTGGGAGACTGAAGGAAATATGCCCTAGAGGCAATAATAAAGTTATTATTATTTCCTTATATCATGATAAATGTTTATTACTCATGCTAGAATTGTATTAACCGGAAACATGATACATGTGTGAATACATAGACAAAACTATAGTCACTAGTATGCCTCTACTTGACTAGCTCATTATCAAAGATGGTTATGTTTCCTAACCATAGACATGTGTTGTCATTTGATTAATGGGATTACATCATTAGGAGAATGATGTGATTGACATGACCCATCCCGTTAGCTTAGCACATGATCGTTTAGTATTCTGCTATTGCTTTCTTCATGACTTATACATGTTCCTGTAACTATGAGAATTATGCAACTCCCGTTTACCGGAGGAACACTTTGGGTACTACCAAACGTCACAACGTAACTGGGTGATTATAAAGGAGTACTACAGGTGTCTCCGAAGGTACATGTTGAGTTGGCGTACTTCGAGATTAGGTTTTGTCACTCCGATTGTCGGAGAGGTATCTCTGGGCCCTCTCGGTAATACTCATCACTTAAGCCTTGCAAGCATTATAACTAATGAGTTAGTTGTGAGATGACGTATTACAGAACGAGTAAAGAGACTTGCCGGTAATGAGATTGAACTAGGTATTGGATACCGACGATCGAATCCGAGCAAGTAACATACCGATGACAAAGGGAACAACGTATGTTGTTATGCGGTTTGACTGATAAAGATCTTCGTAGAATATGTAGGAACCAATATGGGCATCCAGGTCCCGCTATTGGTTATTGACCGAGAATGGTTTTAGGTCATGTCTACATAGTTCTCGAACCTGTAGGGTCCGCACGCTTAACGTTTCGATGACAGTTTTATTATGAGTTTATAAGTTTTGATGTACCGAAGTTTGTTCGGAGTCCCAGATGTGATCACGGACATGACGAGGAGTCTCGGAATGGTCGAGACATAAAGATTGATATATTGGAAGCCTATGTTTGGACATCAGAATGGTTCCGGGTGAAATCGGCATTTTACCGGAGTACCGGGAGGTTACCGGAACCCCCCCCCCCCCCGGGGGGGGGGGGTTAATGGGCCTACATGGGCCAAGAGGGAGAAGAGGAAGGAGCCAGGAGGGGGCCGCGCGCCCCTCCCCCTCCTAGTCCAAATAGGACAAGGGAAGGGGGGCGGCGCCTCCCCTTTCCTTCCCTTCTTCCTCCTCTTTCCCCTTTCTCTCCTACTCCTACTTGGAAAAGGGGAGTCCTACTCCCGGTGGGAGTAGGACTCCCCCCCTTGGCGCGCCCCCTAGGCCGGTGGCCTCCTCCCCCTTGGCTCCTTTATATACGGGGGCGGGGGGCACCCCATAGACACACAAGTTGATCTACGGATCGTTCCTTAGCCGTGTGTGGTGCCCCCTTCCACCATATTCCACCTCGGTCATATCGTCGCGGAGTTTAGGCGAAGCCCTGTGCCGGTAGAACATCATCATCGTCACCACGCCATCGTGCTGACGGAACTCATCTTCGGAGCCTTTGCTGGATCGGAGGACCGGAGATCGTCATCGAGCTGAACGTGTGCTGAACTCGGAGGCTCCGTACGTTCGGTGCTTGGATCGGTCGGATCGTGAAGACGTACACATCAACCGCGTTGTGCTAACGCTTCCGCTTACGGTCTACGAGGGTACATGGACAAACACTCTCCCCTCTCGTTGCTATATCATCACCATGATCTTGCGTGTGCGTAGGAAATTTTTTGAAATTACTACGTTCCCCAACATTGCACGGCACACCATCATCACCAACTCGGTTTTTTCTCTACTCCTACTCCTATAAAAGACTCAGTTGGTGATGACGGAGGCGAGGAGGCGTGTTCAGCCAGGCGTGCAGCGAACGGTGCAGCACTATTCGATTTGTTATAAAAAACAAAGAAGATTAGTAGAGATAGAGACATAGGGAGGAGCACGAGGTTGTGGGAGATAATGATGAACGAGGCAAGGCCTTATCTGTAAATGTGGAGAGAGGTGCGGGTATATTTTGTAAAATTGTCATAGTTGGCTTTCTATCCGTCAGATATAGATCGGACAGTCTATATTACAAGATGGTAGGCATACCATCATCACCAACTCAGTTTTCTATAAGAGTAGATATAGATAGATAGAGACTAGGGAGTACTAGTAAGGACACCATCTACTGCTTCGTGTACTACTCCTGCGCTCCATTCGGCGGCCGCAACGTCCCCTACAGCCACTCCCTCCTGCGCTACATTCGGCGGGCGCTGTTGAAATTTGGGGAGCGCACTCTGCTACCTCTTGAGCACTGCGTTGGATTTCCCCGAAGAGGAGAGGATGATGCAGCAAAGTAGCGTAAGTATTTCCCTCAGTTTTTGAGAACCAAGGTATCAATCCAGTAGGAGACCACGCACAAGTCCCTCGTACCTACACAAAACGATAGCTCCTCGCAACCAACGCGATTAGGGGTTGTCAATCCCTTCACGGTCACTTATGAGAGTGAGATCTGATAGAGATGATAAATGATATTTTTGGTATTTTTGGTATATAGATGCCAAGCAAAAAGTAAAAGACAAAGTAAAAACCAAGCAAGTAATAAAGTAATGGAGATTGATATGATGAGAATAGACCCGGGGGCCATAGGTTTCACTAGTGGCTTCTCTCAAGAGCATAGATTTTCTACGGTGGGTGAACAAATTACTGTTGAGCAATTGACAGAATTGAGCATAGTTATGAGCATATCTAGGTAATGATCATGTATATAGGCATCACGTCCGAGACAAGTAGATCGAAATGATTCTGCATCTACTACTATTACTCCACTCATCGACCGCTATCCAGCATGCATCTAGAGTATTAAGTTAAAAACAGAGTAACGCCTTAAGCAAGATGACATGATGTAGAGGGATAAATTCATGCAATATGATAAAAAACCCATCTTGTTATCCTCGATGGCAACAATACAATACGTGCCTTGCTGCCCCTTCTGTCACTGGGAAAGGACACAGCAAGATTAAACCCAAAGCTAAGCACTTCTCCCATTGCAAGAACTACCAATCTAGTTGGCCAAACCAAAAGGATAATTCGAACGGACTTGCAAAGATAACTCAATCATACATAAAAGAATTCAGAGAAGATTCAAATATTGTTCATAGATAAGCTGGATCATAAACCCACAATTCATCGGTCTCAACAAACACACCGCAAAAAGAAGATTACATCGAATAGATCTCCACGAGAGAGGGGGAGATCATTGTATTGAGATCCAAAAAGAGAGAAGAAGCCATCTAGCTACTAGCTATGGACACGAAGGTCTGAAGTAAACTACTCACACTTCATCGGAGGGGCTATGGTGTTGATGTAGAAGCCCTCCGTGGTGGATGCCCCTCCGGCGGAGCTCCGGAACAGGCCCCAAGATGGGATCTCGTAGATATAGAAGGTTGCGGCGGTGGAATTAGGTTTTTGGCTCCTTTCCTGATCGTTTGGGGATACGTAGGTATATATAGAAGGAAGGAGTACGTCGGTGGAGCAACAGGAGGCCCACGAGGTAGGGGGCGCGCCCCCCGCCCTCGTGACCGCCTCTTTTGTTCCTTGGAGCAGGGTCTAAGTCTCCTGGGTCACGTTCGGTGAGAAAATCACGTTCCCGAAGGTTTCATTCCATTTGGACTCCGTTTGATATTCCGTTTCTTCCAAACACTGAAATAGGCAAAAAACAGCAATTCTGGGTTGGGCCTCCGGTTAATAGGTTAGTCCCAAGAATAATATAAAAGTGGAAAATAAAGCCCAATATAGTCCAAAACAGTAGATAAAGTAGCATGGAGCAATCAAAAATTATAGATACGTTGGAGACGTATCAGGCATCCCCAAGCTTAATTCCTACTCGTCCTCGAGTAGGTAAATGATAAAAAGATAATTTTTGATGCGGAGTGATACTTTGGCATAATTTCAATGTAAATCTTCTTAATTGTGATATGAATATTCAGATCCGAAAGATTCAAGACAAAAGTTCATATTGACATAAGAAATAATAATACTTCAAGCATACTAATCAAAGCAATCATGTCTTCTCAAAATAACATGGCAAAAGAAAGTTCATCCCTACAAAATCGTATAGTTAGGCTATGCTTCATTTTCGTCACACAAAGATGTTCCCAACTTCTATACCCCCGATGACAAGCCAAGCAATTGTTTCATACTTAAATAATCTCAAACTTTTTCAACCTTCACGCAATACATGAGCGTGAGCCATGGATATAGCACTATGGGTGGAATAGAATATGATGATGGGGATTGTGTGGAGAAGACAAAAAAGGAGAAAGTCTCACATTGACGAGGATAATCAAAGGGCTATGGAGACGCCCATTAATTGATGTCAACATGAGGAGTAGGGATTGCCATGCAACGGATGCACTAGAGCTATGAATGCTCAACAAAAGAAAACTAGTGGGTGTGCATCCAACTCGCTTGCTCATGAAGACCTAGGGCATTTGAGGAAGCCCATCGTAGGAATATACAAGCCAAGTTCTATAATGAAAGATTCCCACTAGTATAAAAAGACAACTTATGAGACTCACTACATGAAGAACAAGGTGCTACTCTGAAGCACAATATATGAGACTCACTACATGAAGAACAAGGTGCTACTTTGAAGCACAAGTGTGGAAAACAGATAGTAGCATTGCCCTTTTTTTTCCTTTTTTTCTCTTTTTTTCTTTTTTTTTCTTTTTTTTGGGCCTTTCTTTTTTTTGGCCTTTCTTCTTTTTTTTCTTTTTTTCTTTTTGGGCAATGCTCTAATAATGATGATCATCACACTTCTATTGATTACAACATAAGGATTACAACTCGAAACTTAGAACAAGATATGACTCTATATGAATGCCTCCGGCGGTGTACCGGGATGGTGCAATGAAGCAAGAGTGACATGTATGAAAAATAATGCATGGTGGCTTTGCCACAAATACGATGTCAACTACATGATCATGCAATGGCAATATGACAAAAGTAATGTATGTCATGATGATGATGATGGAAGTTGCATGGCAATATATCTCGGAATGGCTATGGAAATGCCATGATAGGTAAGTATGGTGGCTGTTTTGAGGAAGATATAAGGAGGTTTATGTGTGATAGAGCGTATTGTATCATGGGGTTTGGATGCACCGGCGAAGTTTGCACCAACTCTCAAGGTGAGAAAGGGCAATGCACGGTACCGAAGAGGCTGGCAAAGGCGGAAAGGTGAGAGTGCGTATAATCCATGGACTCAACATTAGTCAAAATAACTCATATACTTATTGTAAAAATTTAGAAGTCATCAAAAATCAAGTACTACGCGCATGCTCCTAGGGGGATAGATTGGTAGGAAAAGACCATTGCTCGTCCCCGACCGCCACTCATAAGGATGCACAAGCCAGGTACACTTCATGTTTCAAATTTGTTACACAACTTTAACCATACGTGCATGCTACAGGACTTGCAAACTTCAACACAAGCATTCTTTGAATTCATAATCACCCAACTAGCACGACTTTGATATTATCACCTCATGTCTCAAAACAATTATCAAGCATCAAACTTATCTTAGTATTCAATTCACTCAAAAGAAAGTTTCATATATCTTGAATACCAAGAATATTAACATTAAGCAAATTACCATGCTATTAACGACTCTCAAAATAATCTAAGTGAAGCATGAGAGATCAATAGTTTCTTTAAAACAAATCCACCACCGTGCTCTAAAAGATCTAAGTGAAGCACTAGAGCAAAAATTATCACGCTCAAAAGATATAAGTGAAGCACTATGAGCAAAACTATCAAGCTCAAAAGATATAAGTGAAGCACATAGAGTATTCTAACAAACTCCAATTCATGTATGGCTCTCTCAAAAGGTGAGTACAGCAAAGATGATTGTGGTAAACTAACAAGCAAATACGCAAATAATACAAGACGCTCCAAGCAAAACACATATCATGTGGTGAACAAAAATATAGCTCCAAGTAAATTACCGATGGAAGTGCACGAAAGAGGGGATGCCTTCCGGGGCATCCCCAAGCTTTGACTTTTTGGTGTCCTTGGATTATATTTAGGGTTCCATGGGCATCCCCAAGCTTAGGCTCTTGCCACTCCTTGTTCCATAATCCATCAAAATAATTCACCCAAAACTTGAAAACTTCACAACACAAAACTCAATAGAAATCTCGTGAGCTCCGTTAGAGAAAGAAAGCAAAAGACTAATTCAAGGTACTATAACGAACTCATTCTTTATTTATATTTGTGTTAAACCTACTGTATTCCAACTTCCCTATGGATTATAAACTATTTTACTAGCCATAGATTCATCAAAATAAGCAAACAACACACGCAAAACAGAATCTGTCAAAAACAGAACAGTCTGTAGCAATCTGTAACTAACGCAAACTTATGGAACTCTAAAAATTCTACCAAAATAGGAAGTCCTGGAAAATTTGTTTATTGAACAGAAGCAAAAAGAATCAATGCAAAATCACGTTCCTGTGATTTAATAAAATTATATTCGTGCGAGCAAAGTTTCTGTTTTTCAGCAGAATCAAATCAACTATAATCATAGGTTATCTTATAGGTTCTACTTGGCACAAACACTAATTAAAAGATAAAACCACATCCAAACAGAGGCTAGATGGATTATTTATTCCTAAATAGAAGCAAAAACAAAAAACGCAAATAAAATTGGGTTGCCTCCCAACAAGCGCTATCGTTTAACGCCCCTAGCTAGGCATAAAAGCAAGGATAGATCTAGGTATTGCCATCTTTGGTAGGCAATTCTTCAATGAGGCATCTACCTCCTTTAGAATTTTCTTTCTTTCTAGTAATTGTCGAATTTTCAGGCAAAAGATTGGAAAATTCATTCATAGCAAAAGGTTCCTTAATGATGGTAAAAAGATTGGGATGAACACTTATAGATTTTAGATCCGCAGTTTCCTTACTAGATGATTCACCCTTATTCTTAGGAACATAAATGAGCTTAGTATTTTTAGTAGACGAACTTGGAGTGTTTTGTACGGAAGAAAAAGCGGTTCCCAAGTTGGTAATGATACCCTCAAGTTTATTGATTCTTGTGGAATCTAGATTTATTTTCTCATTAACTATGGGTTCTTTTTCTTTAATATTTTTCAAAGTCATTCCTACCTTAGATCCATCTTGGGTAATTTGATTGTGGATCTTGAAATTGTGGATCTTTTTATCAAGATTTTCAATTGATTCAATGGTAGCAACTTTATTCTCAATAATTTCAAGTCTTTGCATAACATGCTCCAAAGTTAACGTAGTTCCATTAATCAAAAGAGGAGGTGAGCCAAATAAATCTATTAAAGCATTATAAGAATCAAAAGTATGGCTACCCAAGAAATTCCCTCCGGTAATGGTATCAAGGATATATCTATAACAAGGATTAGCACCTACGTAAAAATTACGAAGAAGAACTGAAGTAGATTGCTTCCTGGTAGATCTATTTTGAGCATTGCAAATTCTATACCAAGCGTCTTTCAGATTTTCTCCCTCCCTTTGCTTAAAATTTAGAACTTCATCCTCGGGAGATAACGGAGAAGATATGAGACTAGCCATGATGACAAGCAAGCAAACTAACACACGAGCAAACAAAAAGGCAACCGGAAAAGGCAAACGGGAAGAGAGGAGGAGATTGGGAAAGAGAGGGCGAATAAAACGGCAAGGGTGAAGTGGGGGAGAGGAAAACGAGAGGCAAATGGCAAATAATGTAATGCGAGAGATAGGGATTGTGATGGGTACTTGGTATGGTTGACTTGCTTGTGTGAGCCTCCCCGGCAACAGGGACAGAAATTCTTCTTGTTACCTCTTGAGCACTGCGTTGGATTTCCCCGAAGAGGAGAGGATGATGCAGCAAAGTAGCGTAAGTATTTCCCTCAGTTTTTGAGAACCAAGGTATCAATCCAGTAGGAGACCACGCACAAGTCCCTCGTACCTACACAAAACGATAGCTCGTCGCAACCAACGCGATTAGGGGTTGTCAATCCCTTCATGGTCACTTACGAGAGTGAGATCTGATTGAGATGATAAATAATATTTTTGGTATTTTTGGTATATAGATGCAAAGCAAAAAGTAAAAGGCAAAGTAAAAACAAAGAAAGTAATAAAGTAATGGAGATTGATATGATGAGAATAGACCCGGGGGCCATAGGTTTCACCAGTGGCTTCTCTCAAGAGCATAGATTTTCTACGGTGGGTGAACAAATTACTGTTGAGCAATTAACAGAATTGAGCATAGTTATGAGCATATCTAGGTAATGATCATGTATATAGGCATCACGTCCGAGACAAGTAGATCGAAACAATTCTGCATCTACTACTATTACTCCACTCATCAACCGCTATCCAGCATGCATCTAGAGTATTAAGTTAAAAACAAAGTAACGCCTTAAGCTAGATGACATGATGTAGAGGGATAAATTCATGCAATATAATAAAAAGCCACATCTTGTTATCCTCGATGGCAACAATACAATACGTGCCTTGCTGCCCCTTCTGTCACTGGGAAAGGACACAGCAAGATTGAACCCAAAGCTAAGCACTTCTCCCATTGCAAGAACTACCAATCTAGTTGGCCAAACCAAAAGGATAATTCGAAGAGACTTGCAAAGATAACTCAATCATACATAAAAGAATTCAGAGAAGATTCAAATATTGTTCATAGATAAGCTGGATCATAAACCCACAATTCATCGGTCTCAACAAACACACCGCAAAAAGAAGATTACATCGAATAGATCTCCATGAGAGAGGGGAAGATCATTGTATTGAGATCCAAAAAGAGAGAAGAAGCCATCTAGCTACTAGCTATGGACCCAAAGGTCTGAAATAAACTACTCACACTTCATCGGAGGGGCTATGGTGTTGATGTAGAAGCCCTCCGTGGTGGATGCCCCCTCCGTCGGAGCTTCGGAACAGGCCCCAAGATGGGATCTCGTGGATATAGAAGGTTGAGGCGGTGGAATTAGGTTTTTGGCTCCTTTCCTGATCATTTGGGGATACGTAGGTATATATAGGAGGAAGGAGTATGTCGGTGGAGCAATAGGGGGCCCACGAGGCAGGGGGGCGCGCCCTAGGGGGGGCACCCCCCACCCTCGTGACCGCCTCTTTTGTTCCTTGGAGCAGCGTCCAAGTCTCCTGGATCACGTTCGGTGAGAAAATCACGTTCCCGAATGTTTCATTCCGTTTGGACTCCATTTGATATTCCATTTCTTCGAAACACTGAAATAGGCAAAAAAACAGCAATTCTGGGTTGGGCCTCCGGTTAATAGGTTAGTCCCAAAAATAATATAAAAGTGGAAAAAATAATGCCCAATATAGTCCAAAACAGTAGATAAAGTAGCATTGAGCAATCAAAAATTATAGATACGTTGGAGACGTATCACACTCTCGCGACTGCTGGCAGCCACGACTTCACCGACGACAACTTATTCCCCGACCTCGGCAACCTCTTCCTCAATGACATGGGCAACAACCTCAATGCCAATGGTGCTGCTCCCGTTGCACCGTATGTGTTTCTGTCCTTCCTGTTCGAAATCGTGGTAGAATTCATGTTTCTACTCTGTATCCTACTACTATGCTAATCCACATGATTAGTTTCATCTCTGTTATAGCCGTCATGATTTATTTTGTGCTTATTCGGATTAAATCTCGTAGTAACTTGCTCATATATTCAACTAGCGCAACGTCCCCTACAGCCACTCCCGTTTCATGGACGGCCTGGTCGATGCCTCCAAGGAGCCCTTCATCCACTGCTATGAGTGCCCGATGCCATTTTGTGGCTCGCCGGCGGACATGGTGCATCACCTCACAGATGCGTGCAGTGGTCATTGCTGGCCCTTGGCGGAGAACATCAAGTACGAGACGTGCTACCCGTTCACCATGCCGAAGTCACTGGAGGATCACCGCTGCCTGCTAGTCTCGGAGGAGGACGG
This sequence comes from Triticum timopheevii, assembly GCA_963921465.1. NCBI lineage: Eukaryota > Viridiplantae > Streptophyta > Magnoliopsida > Poales > Poaceae > Triticum > Triticum timopheevii. The sequence goes on along the minus strand of OY997266.1, from coordinate 339,156,881 downwards.
CAGCGTCTTCCTCTTGATAGTCGGCACCGGCGAGGCCCGCGTAGGCCGCCGCCCCGTCTCTGTAATGTGCGTCAGGGGCGACGCCGCTGACACTGACACTGACACGAGGCTGATGTACGGGTGCGTGGTCAGTGTTACTACCCCTCCGGGTCGCGTGGGCGGCGACACCGGCCTCATCAAACGGACTTGGACTCTGGGGAGCTGGGACTATCCCGCCAATGTGGACTTGGAAAACACATGGCATCCTTTACCCGCCGACGCGGTGCACGGGGACTCCAAGGAGGTTCACCTGGACATACACATTATCAAGTTAAATGTTGATCATTAGTCTTCGCTCAATGTAATCCGCTGTCTAAGCATGTGGAGACTTCCATGCAGGATCTTGCTCTATTGGAGTATCGCGCATGAATAAAAGTGTATCCGTTTATGGTTTAGTCTAGAATATTCCATGTATGATTTTTTACTACAGTACTGGTGGAAGACTTACGATGAACCATTTCTTACATCTCCTCTGCCCCCTTGCAAGTCATCCTGATTTAATCCCTCCGTCTAGGTGTATAAGGGCATGGTTAATATTACTTAATAGTATAGCCAACTGTTGACTATAAGAAAGTGCCATGTCATCTGTAGCCAACATGTATAACAATCGATACTCAAAAACTAATTCTTAAAGATCATTTCTTGCAAAGCACAATAAGTGTTATTTCTTCACAAGTTTTGGATGCAGGTTGAACAGTTGAACACTTTTGTTTGCAAAAGATACCTTTTTATCTATTTCACCCGGATATTTGTGAGCTCTAGAGATGAAATAATATCTGAAGAAACCTATCGATACCCGTTACACATGAGATGACCCCCACATCCTTTGTCAAAATAAACAACTCCCCGATCAATGCATTTCACTCTTCGGTGCAACGCACAGGCACCTTACTGCTATAGATTGGTACGACCAAAAATTGAACAAACATTATATATAGTACGATAAATGCTGAAGCATGTCACCTAAAATTATATCATTCAAAACTATGTTCAAATACGAATCCAACGATATAGTTTTTGTTGACATGCACTAACATTTTGTCAGTTAAATCTTCAGTCAAATTCAATGGGGGACTAATAAACCACGACCGATGTAGTACAAGTGTAGAGGGCGGCGCTGCACGGGAGTCTCACCTCTCACCCCGCTCGTGGCGCGGCAGTAAAGCCGTCATATCACAAAACCCAACCACTCCCAGTAATAAGTGGCCTGGTAAAATAAACGGACAAGCAAACATCACATCCCTCCGTGTTTTTTGCATTTCATCTCTCTGCATTTACTTTCTCCGGTTCATCTCGCACACTCGATCCCTAGCTACTACTCCTAGGGCCAGTTCTTTTGGCGGCTTCCCAGCTTTTCCCACAAGACTAGTCACAGTGGAGAGTAATAATAAGGCACCTCACTCATTTATTTGGGCTTCTAAACTACTCCTCCGTCCTGGTTTATTCCTCACCACTGTAATTTGTGCTAAATTTTGACCAAAGATTTAACTGATAAAATGTTACTCCCTCCGTCTAGGTGTGTAAGTCATCTTACGAAAACCAAATAATCCAAAAACACTTAGGCGCGGTGCATTAACTTCTACCTCGTTTCTTATTTCTTGACATATCAACCAATAAGAGATAAAGAGTGTGCATGCTTTTAATGACTTGAGCTATCAAACACGACATGTAGTGGTTAGTTCATTGCATGCAATACTATTAATTAGCAAATAAACATTAACGTTTCTCGTTTTCTCCTCCTCCTTGGTCACGGTGCACAGCCTAAGATGACTTACTCACCCAGACGGATGGAGTAGTGCATGTGACATGCACTAACATTTCATTAGTTAAATTTATGATCAAAATTTGACACAGATTACAATGGGGACCAATAAACCAGGACGGAGGTAGTAGTTATGGGATTACTAATCTAGAAGCCTAAAAGAACTGGCCCCTCGTACTCCAACTAGTAGTAGTACTCAAGTTGGAATTCCAATTGCACGGCCCAACTTGTTAGGCAAAAAATTCGATACAGGGTGTAGGAAGCGGTTTGGGAATTTGCATGCCTTTCCAACCAGTGAGATACTCCATACAAAGTACGACAGAGAAATAACCACAGAGAAGGAAGCTAAAAGTAAACAATCAAACGAGCATTTTTGCTTTTTTTTGCATTGAATCATTTCACAAGCTTGACTAGTGCTGTTTTTCTACTTTTACAAAAACCGCATCGTAATGTTAAAACGTGCATTTGCACGTACATAAGTAATAGTAGTACTCCCTCCGTCTAGGTGTACAAGTCTTCCCTCCTTCTTGGTCACCGTGCACAACCAAAGATGACTTATTGACCTGGACGGAGGGAGTAGCACAGTCTGCAAGCATATATCGAGAGAGACGTGTAGTCTGATAGTATATAGTAAAGTTTCTGCTATATGCACGTACTTGCAAAATGCATAATAATACACAACGTTTCCAAACTTTCCCTTTTACATACTTAATTAAGGACGCTAAAAATTCCTGAACGTTCGGGATTTATCATTTGCGTCCCAAAACTAAAGAGATCGCCTTACGCGACAAAAATTATACTCCTCCTAAAAGCCACGGCGCTCGCAGGAGCGCTTGCGGCGTGCCATGAGTGCCTTGGTGCACGGCCGTTTCCCAGCGCGCTAACACAACGCATCTTCCTCAGCCTCGCAACTCGCGAGGTGCTGATTGGCGGCTTGCCGGCGGGCGAGCGCGATCTCACCGGTGTGGTGATCCGGCGCCAACAGGTACTCCTCCTGGCTGGAAGCATGCACCCGGCCCACGTACCGCCAAGCGTAGATGAGGCGCTTGGGCCCGGCTGAACTCAGGGCGTCGTCACGGGTGTCCTCCGCCACCCTCACGGCCCTCGCACGAGCCTTCTGCCAAAGAGCCAATTGCCTCACTCTCTTGGACGCGACATAGGCCTCCCAGGCAGCTTGTTGCGCGGTGCACTTCTCTTCCTCGTCCTCTATTTTGGCGCGCTCTGCTGGAGGCAAAGCCTCCCACAAGGCGGCATCCATTTCTTTCCAAAGCTCCTCAAGGCTGGGGGGCTCGGCGGGCGGCGCGGCGTTCTCCTCGTAGCAGGGAGCCGACGCGTCCTCCGACGCACGTGCTCGCGAGATTGGGAATGCCGACGCGTCCACCTCGACGCGTCGCGGCGAGGAGCGGAACACCGACGCGTCCTCCTCGACTAGTGGCGGCGAGGAACGGAACGGCGACACGTCGCGTCGCGGTGAGGAGCGGAACACCGATGCATCCTCCTCGACTAGTGGCGGCGAGGAACGGAACGGCGACGCGTCGCGTTGCGGTGAGGAGCAGAACACCGACGCGTCCTCCTCGACTAGTGGCGGCGAGGAACGGAACAGCGATGTGTGACCGTCCGCGCGGTGCAGCGAGGGGCTCCTAGGGCTTGGGAGGGGCGATGCCATGGTGGTCGATGTGAGAGGGAGGGGTGGAGATAGTGATGAGCGTGAACGTGAGGGGGAGGAGATAGCGATGTCGTGGGAGGCGCAGTATTTATAGCGAGCAATGGCACACCTACGTAAGATATGGACTGAGCTGCACTGACTTAACTACAGGTCCAGTTGCGTCACTGACATGTGGGCCAGTCCCCTGTTGGGCCCATATGACAGTCACCCAATGCACCTAAAGTTAAGTAAAAGCTACGTGGGCATATTTGATGGAGTAAATTACGGGGGAGCGAAGGGGTGGAAATATTCCTGGTCACAACGGATTGGACGAGCGTGGGGGGAGGAGAGTCATGCATGCAGATTTTTTCACACGGGGTGGAGTGGTGGGACCGCTGGAGGGAGAAGGAGAGTTTGGCAGGCATGTTGTTTCCACACATGGAGAGGAAAAGATTTGGAGACGAATGGGCTTCCTGCAGGTATGGGGAATGGTGCATAATAAGTCATCTTGCTTGCCGGGCTAGGTATAGTCTCAAGTCATTCAAAACATACACGCCCCACACATGTTCACATTTCAAGGTGCACTAAATTATTACATGCGATGATTAAGGCTGGCCATAATGGTGGTATCTTAGCTGGTATCATGCACACGGGAATAGCAAACATGCTGATGTGGCAAAGAATTAAAGAAGAGAGGGGGGTTAGAGTAACAAGTGTTCATGCATGCATTGGTAAACACATTGTTTTGTGAAGAATGACAGCATTAGTTGAGTACTTTTGCAGACTTCAAAAACTATTCCACCGCCTCTACTATCTTGCTAAGAGTAGGTGAAATTTTTGAATCGAGCCCTTTAAACTAGAAGGGAGGTAGTGGTACTCTAATAGCTAGGTGTGTAAGTCATCTTACGAAAACCAAATAATCCCTAAACACGTAGGCGCGGTGCATTAACTTCTACCTCGTTTCTTGTTTCTTGACATATCAACCAATAATAGATGAGGGTGTGCATGCTTTTAATGACCTGAGACTATCAAACATGGCATGCAGTGGTTAGTTCATTGCATACAATACTATTTAATTAGCAAATAAACATTAATGTCTCTCGTTTTCCCCTCCTCCTTGGTCACGGTGCACAGCCTAAGATGACTTACTCACCTAGACGGAGGGAGTATCTACATTCACAATGTCAAATCAATATTTTTGCACTCATTATAAAACGTAGTTCTTATACTCATTATAATCAGTATTGTAGATATTGATATTTTTAGTATAAATTTGGTCGTGGGATCTCATTGATGCCTGTCAAAGCGTGGAGGAAGCGGATCTTAGGGCTTGCATTGCCGGTCTCTACATAGATATTTCTCTTCATAATCCTGTAATTTTAGAGACTGATTGCGCTTTTGTGGTAGCGTCTCTTGCATCGGGGGACTATGACAGGTCTGCTATGCGTGACCTGAAGATGAAAGCATTGAGCATCTCGAAGTTGATCAACAATCTTCAATTGTCAAAGATTAGCCATTCGGCCAATAAGGTGGCACACTTAATCGCTAAGTATAGCTTTGACAATAGATTAGATGGTATTCTTGTAAATAACGTACCGCCCTGTGTGGTGAATATTGTATCGAATGAGTCTACTAGTGTGGCTGGTTAATTAATATAAGGTGGTGTTAAAAAAGTATAAATTTGGTCAAACACTTTGCAAATGGTTGACGGGAGTAAAAAGGACCAGAGGGAGTATCATGCATGCGGAGTAGGCAAAAAAATTGCTCATTTATAGTCGGTCGAAGTCTCAAAGGGCGTGACCGCACGAGGGAGGCGAAGGTCATGGGAGGCGCGACGGTTGACGAAATTAAGTGAAGTTACATCCACGCGCCGGCATGGCGTGCGAACAGGCAGAAGCTATACCGTCAGGCCTACGATATGGGTCTAGTAGACATGACATCTAGTGGGTTCCGCATAGTTCTCGAGAACTCTTTGGGGCCTTGCAGCCGTTTATCCACCGGGCAAGCCAGCAACCCCACGCCATTCGCACGCCCTACTCGTCCCCGTCTTCTACCTCACAACAGTTCGCTCCCAGTCATCCCGTCCTTTCACATTAGTTCGCTCCCAGTTTTTGCAGGGTACAATAGTTCAACTTCTCCTAACCCTCCTCCAAAATCCATGGCCTCCCAAATCTCCATGGTCGCCGCTGAGTACCAGGTTAGAGCCATCACCGGTGATCAGTTCATCGTCATCTACACACGTGGATCCGCGACGGTGAAAGCATGGCTTGCTCGCTTCCTACGCATGTTCAACAGTTCAACGGATGAGTGGGTCGCTGGGCTAGATGTTGAGTACACCACAGTCCTGGGACGAGAGAAGGATATAAAGGACAAAGAGAGGAAGAAGCTCGCCGTGATCCAGGTTTGCGTACATAACATTTGCTTGGTCTACCACATATGCCATGCCGACGTTGAGTGCCAGGATTTTAAGAACTTCCTCAAGGACAAAAGAGTGAAATTCGTTACTGTAGGCTTTAAGAACGACAGGGATGTCCTGCGTCAGATAGGTCTCGTTGTAGGCCAGACCTTCGATCTCCAGAAGGCAAGCCTGGTGTCATCCTCTCAACCTTCAATGCTGACCCTGGCAGCAGCCATGATTGATCCTTCATACGCTAAACTGAAGAAACCTCATCACGAGTTTCATCATGCATGGGAGTTGAAGACATTAGATGAAGATCACATCCTGTACGCAGCAATGGATGCCTACCTTTGTTTAAATATCTACAAGGGTTGGATGAAGAAGCAGAGCCCAGTGTCCGGTTCAAGCAAAGAAGCGTCGGCGAAGAGGAAGAGGAAGAGGGACGAGGACAAAGTCGAGGACGTGAACTCGGACTCCGAGTAGGTGGCAGTGCCGTCGCTCATGCTAGTTCTACTACAGTGTCAAGCGGAGTAGTTCCTTAGTTTATTTTCAAGGGTGTGTGTGCTGAGGCCCCAGCAGAACTATGTTTATGTTCTTTCTCGTTATTTGAACTCTTTAGTACGTACAGTAGTACTAGTACTATGTCTTACTACTGTTCTTCTTGCAGTTGGTACTACTGCCCGTATCTTCGTGTTCCTACTTTACTTAATACGTTCGTACTAGTAGTATAATTTGGGTCAGTCGATTTGTGAAAGAAGTTCGATGGAGCGAAGGAAGAAGACGGCAGAAGAGGTGGAAGAAGCCCTTCTAGCCATCCATGTTGCATCAAACGGCTTACATGAGTCGACTGACCCAAATTGCTCCTTCAGACTGCAGGATCCATGTGGCATTCAAGGTCTCGAAGGTAGATTCCGCGTCCGCACCCGGTTTGCGGGCTCGACGCACGCGCGACCGGCTTCCACCACGACAGCCACCATGAGCACCTCCTCCGTGCGGGCAAAGACGACAATGACACGCTAGTTCCTCCTCGCCGGCGTGCTGGAGCACGCACTCGTCCTCCTCTTCGTACGCTGCGTGCATAGATGCGGCTCCACCAGCTGCTCGTGTGGGAGCTTACTTTAGTTTTATATAAGGTTGGTCAAACTTAAAAGAAAACCGTACTAGTACACGTAAACATTAGAGTTAGGCAGCGCTTTTATTAGTTTTTTTTAAGTTAGTACCGCAGCCATGATACGGAATCATGTGCAAGAGCGTGAACCGCGGCCGCGCAGTCGATCAAACGGTGCGTCACCGTGTCGCACTCGAAGGACATCCACCGAACCTTTTTGTGTGTGTGAAAACAATCCTCGAATATTACTCAACTTTTTTTCCTGGGAAAGTTCTTAACGCTGCAATATTTCCATATATTTGAATTTAGCTCGAGTTTGTGTTTATTTGGATTTGGACGTTTTAGGTGCGCCCTAGTTTTTTTAATACTTATTTTGTGTGTGTGACTGAGAGAGAATGTGTGTATGTGTCCATATGTGTGTTGTGGCGGAAGGGCAATGTGGAGAAGGTGTGCATGTGATACAGACATAGAGAGGTGTGAATGTGCAAATGATCATGCATGAGTGAGACATAGACAGATGCCGATACGTTGTGTATACATGAGAGAACGGTGTTCTAGTTTACTTGTGTGTGTGAGAGAAAGAGAGAGAGACAGAGAGAGACACAGAGAGAGAGAGGAGTATCCGTAACACAACAACCATCTCTCTCGATTCGTCCATCCCTCGCACGATCGCATGCAACACATGCATCAACGCGCACATTTTGACACCCTCACTCGGCCCCTGCCCACCTCAAGGCCCGCACTATCTCTTCGTGAATACCCATTTCTCTCCTTAGGTTTGTTTTTGCTCAATATCTAACACACACACACACATGCACACAGACACACACACACACACACACAAGCAGCACAACACACACACACACACACACTCCCCCGAGCACACAATTCATCCCCATCCAAGGTTATACGGCGACCACTCTCGCTTATGCTTCTTTGCACCCAACATGCACAACACCTCAATCTTCAAAGAGGGCATCGAGCAGATCGAAGACGGTGACCACACCGCGCTAGAGAATGCGGGGTCATTTGGAAGCAGGGTGATGTGACGACGGCTGACTGACTCCTCCCCCCACCCTCTCTCTCTCTTGCACAAAATTACCAATCCCTCTCTCCCCGCACAAAATTGTCAATCCCTCAACCCATGAGATCCTTCCCCTCTCGTCCATGTTTTTCCAGCTCTCTCATCAAACATGTTGTCTCTTCTCCTTCCACGTATACAGAATCCGGATGCACACGCATCTCACATATATTACATGTCTCCATCTTTCTAACAGACCTAACTTCTTCCTCTCTCTATCTCTCTCTCTGTCTTGTTAGGTTTGTTGAAAGTGCAACTATCCCTAGGTGGTTTTGGTAATTCATAACAACATATAGCTCATTGAGCTAATGCTATTCCAAGACTATTATTTCAGGAAAGCTCAACGAATGGCATGGCATGGATGATGAAAGTGGATCCCTCAAAATACTAAGGACAAAGGATTGGCTCAAGCTCAAAAGCTCAAGACTCTTCATTTTATATTTTAGTGATCCAAGATCACATTGAGTCTATAGGAAAAGCCAATACTATCAAGGAGGGATGAGGTGTTGCTTAATGAGCCTCTTGCTTCATGTGCTTAGTGATATGCTCCAAAACCCTCAGCTACTTTCTCACATCCACAAATGACCTAAACCTAAAGCCAAAATCGGTCACACCGATTCTTCCTATCCGGCGCCACCGATTTCAAAAGTCATAGCCACTGCCACAAACCCTAGGCAAATCGGTCTTACCGATAGGGATCTCGGTCTCACCGAGACGGGATTGTAATCTCTCTGTTTCCGTTCGTAACGTTTCGGTCTAACCGAAGTGAGCGATCGGTCCCACCGAGATTGCAATGTAAACTCTCTGTTTCCCTTTTGTAACATTTCGGTCTCACTGAAAAGAGCAAATCGGTCCCACCGAGCTTACCTGACCAACTCTCTGGAAAGCTTATTACCAAAATCGGACTCACCGAGTTTGTGTTATCGGTCTTACCGAGATTACGTTATGCCCTAACCCTAACCAAATCGGTCCTACCGAGTTGCATGTCAGTCCCACCGAAAATCCTAACAGTCACTAGGTTTGCTAAATCGGTCCGACTGAGTCTATTGAATCGGTCCCACCGAGTTTGGTAAATTGTGTGTAACAGACTAAACCTACACTTCCAACTTACCATTTCTAAGAGAGAACCACCTACTCATGTGTTGAGGCCAAGATATTCCATTCCTACCATATGAATCTTGATATCTAGCCTTCCCCAAGTTGTTTTCCACTCAAATCTTCTTTCCACCAGATCCAAAACCTATGAGAGAGAGTTGAGTGTTGGGGAGACTATCATTTGAAGCACAAGAGCAAGGAGTTCATCATCAACGCACCATTTGTTAGTTCTTGGAGAGTGGTGTCTCCTAGATTGGCTAGGTGTCACTTGGGAGCCTCCGACAGGATTGTGGAGTTGAACCAAGGAGTTTGTAAGGGCAAGGAGATCACCTACTTCATGAAGATCTACCGCTAGTGAGGCAAGTCCTTCGTGGGCGACGGCCATGGTGGGGTAGACAAGGTTGCTTCTTCGTGGACCCTTCGTGGCTGGAGCCCTCCGTGGACTCGCGCAACTGTTACCCTTCGTGGGTTGAAGTCTCCATCAACGTGGATGTATGATAGCACCACCTATCGGAACCACGCCAAAAACATCTGTGTCTCCAATTGCGTTTGAATCCTCCAAACCCTTCCCTTTACTTTCTTGCAAGTTGCATGCTTTAATTTCTGCTGCCTATATACTCTTTGCATGCTTGCTTGAATAGTGTGATGATTGCTTGACTTGTCCTAAGATAGCTAAAATCTGCCAAACTCTAAAACTGGGAAAAGGTTAAGTTTTTAATTGGTCAAGTAGTCTAATCACCCCCCCCCCCTCTAGACATACTTCAAGGTCCTACAAGTGGTATCGGAGCTTTGGTCTCCATTTGCTTTGATTTCCATAGCTTTTGGTGGTCATAGCCTTGGTTTCACAACCTAGGAGAGTATGGCGTCTAGCGAGGGAAATTATCACCGTAGAGGTCCTTACTTTCATGGTACTAATTTTGCTAGTTGGAAGCATAAGATGAAAATGCATATTCTCGGACATAACCCCGCCGTTTGGGCAATTATTTGTATTGGCTTGCAAGGTGAATTGTTTGATGGGAGAGAGTCGAACCGTGAAGCTAATGCAGAAGAATTGAAGATGCTGGAATACAACGCTCAAGCTTGTGATATCATCTTCAACGGATTGTGCCCCGAAGAATTCAACAAAATCAGCCGTCTTGAGAATGCATGAAGGTACCGAATCCGTCAAGGAATCCAAGTTGGATGTGCTCCAAAGTCAGCTTGACAAGTTCAAAATGAAGGATGGTGAAGGTGTCGCTGAAATGTACTCTAGGCTTGCTCTTATCACAAATGAGATTCCGGCTTAGGGAGTAAAGAGATGACCGACAAATTCATCATCAAGAAGATCCTAAGAGCATTGGATGGAAGGTATGATATTGTGTGCACATTGATCCAAATGATGCCAAACTACAAAGATCTCAAGCCAACGGAAGTCATTGGAAGAATTGTTGCTCATGAGATGTCACTCAAGGATAAGGAGGAACTTCACAACAAGTCCAGTGGTGCTTACAAAGCCTCAAATGAAGCCCCCACATCATCAAATGAGCAACAAACCTTCAATGAAGAATTGAGCTTAATGGTGAAGAACTTCAACAAATTCTACAAGAGTAGAAGCAAAGAAAGAAGCTCCAAGTCAAGGTCTTACCATGACAAAAGATCTTCAAGTCGAGAGCGCAATTGCTACAATTGTGGGAGACCCGGACACTATTCCAATGAGTGTACGGCACCCTACAAAAGAAGAGAAGATTCTCCAAGAAGAAGAAGCAAAAGAGAAGAATCACCACCAAGAGAGAGGAGGAGTAGAGATGATCGTTATGAACGAAGACCCTCACGGAGAAGCAAGGACAAGTCATCAAGGAGCTACACAAAACGAAGACATCAAGCTCATGTTGGTGAATGGGTATCCGGCTCCGACTCCGAGAGAAGCTATCACTCTGACTCCGAATATACTCAAGATGAAGGTGTTGCCGGTCTAGCACTTATGTCAACCAACTCCTACGACATATTTGATTCACCAAATGAAGGAATTGGAAGATGCTTCATGGCCAAAGGTCCAAAGGTAACACATCCTGAGTATGTTGATTTCAATAGTGATGAAGATGACTTGCTTATGGATGATGATTTACTTGTTGACAACTCTAGTGATGAATACTATGATGAAACGTCAATTAATCATGCTAATCAAGATAAAACGAATGACAATGATAAGGAGAAGACTGAGCTTCTAACTAAAGAACTAAACACTCTTAAGTTGGCTCATGAAACTATCTTCGAAGATCATCGAGAACTTTTAAGGGCTCATGAGAAGTTACGCTTTGAAAAGCTCAATCTTGAGCAAGAGCATGAGTTCTTAAAGGCAATCAATGATGATCTCCGTAAGAAAAGTTCTTCTTACATTGCCAAGCGTTTACTCTTATCTACTTACATGCCTCAAGTCAAGTCTAGTAACAAGTACAAGAAAGATACTTCCTCTAGTAGTAACAATAATAATGTCAAATCCAATATTGTTGCTCCTAGTAGTTCTCTTGATTCCACTAATGATTCTCACTTGAGCAAGAAAATAGCTTATTGAAGGGAATTATAGAGAAAGGTGTTTACAAGAGCCTTGCCGGGAGTAAGCAATTCGAGGAAATTGTGCGCAAGCAAGGAAGGCACCGGAAGAATCAAGGTGTTGGTTTTGAATGAAAGTTCAATGCCAATGGAGTTGAGTGGGAAGAAGATCAATACCCCAAGACGAAGTTTGTTCCTCAACAAGAGAAGTATGATCCTACTTCCTTCAAGGGAACACAAGCACAAGATGATCTTCCACCACAAGATCACAAAAACAAAGGCAAGGACAAGCTTCAAGAAGAGATTGATGCATTTGAAGAAGCACCTAAGGCCTCGTTCAAGTGGGTTCCCAAGACTACGTCAAGTTCTACTTCATCAAGTACAACTATAACTCCAAGGATTCCCATCAAGATGGTGTGGATCCCGAAGAAGAAGAACTAGAGAGTTCTTGAGGGTGACTCCGCCAACATTCTTCACTCATATCATTATGGCAAGAACAAGTGCAATCAACTTCCACATCTTGCACTAGTTCAAGGAGTCACAAACCCTCATGTTGGTAAGGCAAGGGACAAGGTAACCTAATGATTTAATGGACATCATCTTGTGTGTGCTTCACTCTATGTCTATGGATATTCTTGTTTGTTCCTTGTGGGACTAACCCATGTAGGTAAGTTGAAAGTGCAACTCACTCCAAAGGATTGCTCCAAATGATCTACATCAACATTGAGCATCCACATCTTCAACACCTACATGAAGTCATCATCGACAAAACCCAAGGTTAGTTCATCCCTCTAAGGGGGGATCTCACATCTAGGGGAGCTTAACTCTAAGAATTGAGTCAAAGCAACTCTAATGGTGTGAACACATCAATGCATTATGTAAAAGTGGTAACCCCACTTGAGCTTAAACGATAAGTATGACCTATGATCAAATGTTTTTCATTTGACTCCTAAGTCAATATACTCATATATAGATGACCTAGTCATCGCCAATTGTTTGATAGATGCTAGAATTGGTTGTGCATGCTTTGCCACATATTTCATTTGCCATCTTATTGTGTGAGCATGTTGGTTGCATATTTTACTCATTCAAGGACATCCACTTGTTGTTTTTATTGTTTGGCTTCTTTTCTTTTTGCCAAGTGGATGGACAAGAATGCCTAAGAACCTTCTCTAGCTATCTATGCTTTTCTCGTCTCAAACTCTATTCATGCTACATCACAAAATTTGATCAAGTCGGATTCGAACCACTCTGTGTGAGGAGCACTCGGAGTCCCCGATTCGTCATAGACTTAAACTTCCAAAACTTCTTTGTGATTCTCAGTCTGACCGATTCCTCCATTTTGGTCCTACCGAGATCATTAAGTTGATCTAAGTTTTCAATCTCGGTGCAACCGATTTGAACTTTTCGGTGACACCGAGTTGCTGTAAATGTACACAGTTATGCATCTCGGTGCCATCGAGTTGTTCCACTCGGTCACACCGACAGGGTCGGGCTATATATAGTCACGGGCAAAAATTTGGAAATTCCTCCGAACCCCTTTGCCCGCGCAATAGCTCGCTCTGCCATCCAAGGTCTCCGGATCGTCTCCTCGTCGCCAGCCGCCCCCTGTCGCTGGTCTCCGCCGCCGTCAACGAATTTCGCCCCCGCCGTTGCCGCCGTAGCGAGTTCATCGCCAAGCTAGGGAATGGACTCGATCACTGTGCTATCCTCGTCCGATTCCTAGCACATTGTGTTCTTATTGATTCTTGCCACGATTGAAACACTCCTATCCAGTCAATGCAATTAGTAGAGTAGATGAGATTCGAAATTTTAGGGTTAGGTTTCCGCCGAAACCATCTCGGACCCACCGAGTTGACAAAATCGGTCCCACCGATTTGGCTTATGCCATTGCACAAGTAACTCTCGGTCTGACCAAGAATTGCTAATCGGTGCGACCGATTTTAGGACTTTATGAAACCCTAGCAGTCTCGGTGCCACCAAACTGTGACCCGGTCCAACCGAGTTCATCAGTTTAGGTTCCAAAACTGCTTCGGTATCACCGAGTTTGAAAATCGGTTGATCCGAAATGCTTTCTGTGGAAAATTAAAACTGAACTTTTGAATCATTCTTTTGCAAAAATCTCTGCATTTTGTGATGCTCATCCATTCTACCTCATCTATAACTCTTCACAGGGTCAGCAGTCAATGTTTGAAGCATGTCAGACCAGAGTGACAGCCAGAACAGGTCAGAAGAGCAGATTGACATGAGTAAGGGCACTAGTCCCTCAAGCACTTTAGATGAAGGAAGCAGAAGCACTCCTAGCAACCTGCCTAAGGCTGCTACCAGGAAAAGGAGGAAGAGAACTTCAGACTCAGAGGATGAGGACTATGTGGCAGCTGAAGATGAGGCTACTTCCAGGAAAGTAGTTCTCAAAAAGGAATATGGCTCGGCAAAAATACAAAGCCTGGCCTCAATAAGAAAGTTCCTGCCAAGAGGACACCTATGCCCAAGGTCAGAAGGTCCACTCAAGTGTCAGAACATACTGAACCCAAAGAGGCACCTGAAAAGAAAGTCACATCTCCCAAACCCAAGAAGGTTCCCACTGGAGAAACAGAGGATGAAGCTGCTCAGGATAAGAAGAAGAAGAGAGCAAGAACCACAACTGCCCAGGTTCTTGGAAAGCCCTCAATGAGAAGAGACTCTGAAGAGGAAGAAGAGGTTGCTGCACCAGCACCCAAGGCACCAAAGCTTATGGGTGATGCTATTAGATCAGGGGCTGCAACATCTAAGCCCAAGGAAGCACCCAAAGCTGCCCCCAAGGCCAAGCTTGCACCAAAGAGGAATACTAGGAGTATTCCAGCTGCTGAGAAGAACAAGGCCCCAGTGCTTAATGTTGTTGATGAGGATGATGAAGAAGGACAGGTCCTAAGGAAGCTCAAGCCCAAGATACCAGACCACAATGATGCCCATCCTGTGGCTGAGGACATGAGGATCGGGAAGGACTCAGGGTTTAGGATATGGAGGATGGAAGATCCATATGCCTCAAGGAGAAGAACTGATGTTGATTACAGGTTCCATACAAAGGAACGGCAGGACTTCTATGAGACAATTTTGTTGGATAAGAAGCCCATAGTATGTGATATGAGGTGGGTCGACTGGACCTACATAAAGGACAATGAAGAGCACTATCCTGGAGTGCAAGAAAGTTTTGTTGCTTGTGGAGTTGCTGATTTTGTTGGGCAAAAGCTCACCAACTGGAATGATGAACTTATCATGCAATTCTACTCCACAGCACACTTCTATCCAGATGGGAGGATAGTTTGGATGTCAGAAGGAACCAGGTACCAGTCAACTATTGAGGAATGGGCAAGTCTGATCAATGCCCCAAAGGAAAGTGAAGATGACCTGGATATTTATGCCAAGAAGAAGATGGACCACAATTCCATGGCACACATGTACAAGGAGATCCCAGACAAAGCTGTAGAGACACATAAGTTTGGATCAGTCCACTTCCTTCTGTCAGGACTGCCAACTATCAATTGGATCCTAAGGCACACTCTGTTGCCTAAGTCTGGTGACCACAACATGACCAGAGGGCATTCCATCAACATGTTGCATTTGTTTGATGTGCCACAGAAGTTTAAGGTCATGAGCCTTATGATTGAAACCATTAAGAGGACTGCAGCAGATCAGAAGAGGAGCTGTGGATATGCCCCTCAGATTCAGGAGTTGATTAACTCAAAGATGGACACAGGGAAATATCAATTGGATAAGGAACATTTTCCACTTTATCCAGACTTTGAGGACAATGAGGTTGTCATGAATGAGAATGATCCATCATCTGTACATGCTCAAGAGAAGAAGGAGAAGGCTGCCAAGATGCCAACTCAAGAGGAGGCATCTGAGTATTTCTTGAAGAACAAGCAGGAGCAGCTTGGTTACTTAATAGCATCAACAGTGAGGATTGAGAAGGGATTGGCCACCCTCACTCAGAATCAGGAGAGCTTGGAAAGAATCATGGAACTCAAATTTCTTGATCTTCATGTCAAAGTAACTGAGATTCAGTCAGTTGTAGAGCAGCTACAGGATGACATGCAGGAGAGGCAGGGCAAGACTACCACTAATGTGTTTGCCAGAGTGCCTAGAGCCCAGAGGTCAGTTGCAGTGCCTGTGACAGACATCAGAGCAACATCTTCAGCACCAGCTACAGCCCCTACTGCTCCAGTGCAACCAGCTCCAGCATCAAATCCAGCACCCTCTACTTCAACTGAAGCCTTCGTTCTTGGAGTTATCCGGACACCACCACGTGAAGATCAAGCCTGAGAGTCGATCTAGCACTATGCATTTTCTATGAACTTTTTGGTAACTTGTTGCCAAAGGGGGAGAAAAATGTATAGATCATAGGCTTCGAGAGAGAGAGAGTGTTGCTTTTATTCTCTCTTGATTTGGTGGTTAAAACTTGTTTGCTTTTGATTGCTTGAGATACTATGCTATTCTTGTGAGACATTGATGATCATGTGTTTGATCATAAGCTAGACTTATGCATGTTTGATGATATTATCTTATCTATCCTATGTGATCATTCACTTTGCTTGGTGATGAGTGCATGTATTCAATATTTATCATTTTGAGCGCTCCACCAAGATGTATGTGACATGGAAGAGTAACCCATGAGCCTAATTTCTTGTGCATTTGCAGTACAAAGCAAATCTTAAACTATGCAAAAATTTAGGGGGAGCTCTTGCTTATCACATACTTCTCAAAGCGACGATGTTGTTAAATCTTATTATCATTTGTCGAAGCTTTGATCTATATGTTGTCATCAGTTACCAAAAAGGGGGAGATTGAAAGTGCAACTATCCCTAGGTGGTTTTGGTAATTCATAACAACATATAGCTCATTGAGCTAATGCTATTCCAAGACTATTATTTCAGGAAAGCTCAGCGAATGGCATGGCATGGATGATGAAAGTGGATCCCTCAAAATACTAAGGACAAAGGATTGGCTCAAGCTCAAAAGCTCAAGACTCTTCATTTTATATTTTAGTGATCCAAGATCACATTGAGTCTATAGGAAAAGCCAATACTATCAAGGAGGGATGAGGTGTTGCTTAATGAGCCTCTTGCTTCATGTGCTTAGTGATATGATCCAAAACCCTCAGCTACTTTCTCACATCCACAAATGACCTAAACCTAAAGCCAAAATCAGTCACACCGATTCTTCCTATCTGGCGCCACCGATTTCAAAAGTCATAGCCACTGCCACAAACCCTAGGCAAATCGGTCTTACCGATAGGGATCTCGGTCTCACCGAGATGGGATTGTAATCTCTCTGTTTCCGTTCGTAACATTTCGGTCTAACCGAAGTGAGCGATCGGTCCCACCGAGATTGCAATGTAAACTCTCTGTTTACCTTTTGTAACATTTCGATCTCACCGAAAAGAGCAAATCGGTCCCACCGAGTTTACCTGACCAACTCTCTGGAAAGCTTATTACCAAAATTGGTCTCACCGAGTTTGTGTAATCGGTCTTATCGAGATTACGTTATGCCCTAACCCTAACTGAATCGGTCCTACCGAGTTGCATGTCAATCCCACCGAATATCCTAACGGTCACTAGGTTTGCTAAATCGGTCCAACCGAGTCTGTTGAATCGGTCCCACCAAGTTTGGTAAATTGTGTGTAACGGTTAGATTTTGTGTGGAGGCTATAAATACCCCTCCACCTCCTCTTCATTCGTGGAGAGAGCCATCAGACTAAACCTACACTTCCAACTTACCATTTCTGAGAGAGAATCACCTACTCATGTGTTGAGGCCAAGATATTTCATTCCTACCATATGAATCTTGATCTCTAGCCTTCCCCAAGTTACTTTCCACTCAAATCTTCTTTCCACCAGATCCAAAACCTATGAGAGAGAGTTGAGTGTTGGGGAGACTATCATTTGAAGCACAAGAGCAAGGAGTTCATCATCAATGCACCATTTGTTACTTCTTGGAGAGTGGTGTCTCCTAGATTGGCTACGTGTCACTTGGGAGCCTCCGACAAGATTGTGGAGTTGAACCAAGGAGTTTGTAAGGGCAAGGAGATCGCCTACTTCGTGAAGATCTACCGCTAGTGAGGCAAGTCCTTCGTGGGCGACGGCCATGGTGGGATAGACAAGGTTGCTTCTTCGTGGGACCCTTCGTAGGTGGAGCCCTCCGTGGACTCGTGCAGCCATTACCCTTCGTGGGTTGAAGTCTCCATCAACGTGGATGTACGATAGCACCACCTATCGGAACCACGCCAAAAACATCCGTGTCTCCAATTGCGTTTGAATCCTCCAAACCCTTCCCTTTACTTTCTTGCAAGTTGCATGCTTTAATTTCCGCTGCCTATATACTCTTTGCATGCTTGCTTGAATAGTGTGATGATTGCTTGACTTGTCCTAAGATAGCTAAAATCTGCCAAACTCTAAAATTGGGAAAAGGTTAAGTTTTTAATTGGTCAAGTAGTCTAATCACCCCCCCTCTAGACATACTTCAAGGTCCTACATTGGTCTCCTACTCTCTCATCCACATACATACAATCTTTCCCGCCCTATCTGCTCCATCTTCAAAAGCTCTCTCTGCATGTTTCATTCACACATTGGGATATGTCAAAATGTTGCTTCTATAATGGCTGATGTAGAGTTTTGGTTGTTTTTGTTGCATCCTACAAAGTAATAACTATGAAATGCATTTAGATTCTCATTTGACTGGGATTATGTGAGTTTGAGCATGTTGTGAAGTACTATAGACCTTGTATACATCTTGGGATTTGACAATGATTGTAACTATTGAATTGTATAGACCATTACATTCGAAGTCAATAGCCTAATATATTTATTTCACAATTTCAACAAATGATTAGTTCACTACAAACTAAGAAAACAAATGTGTACTCCCTCCGTTTTTATTTAAGTCCGCGTATTAGCATTGGTCAAAGTCAAGTTTTGTAAACTCTCGGAAAGCTTATAACAAAAAATATTAACATATACAATAACAAATTAATACCATTAGATTCATTATTGAATGTACTTTCACATCATACATATTTGTTATGGTAAATGTTTATATTTTTATATAAACTTGGTCAAACTTTAGGAAGTTTGACTTCGGTCAAACCTAATATGCGGAATTTACTACTACTACTTGCTAGTTGCTTAGCCGAATCACTCAACACGCCACACGGGGAGTCCAGTGTCACAAATTTTTGAGGTCGGCGGAAAATCTCCCGCGACCCTGATTCGAGCAGTGGGAAGTTACCATCATAGCCTTCGGAACAGGCCTACGGATGATGCTTGGTAGGGGGCTGTTTTTGTAACTTCAGGTTCACCCTACCCACCCAACCCCACCCCGGCACCCAGAGTAGTACACATGAATACTCCCCATTTTCTATCCCCACCGCAAAATAGACTTCTCCACGGCACCGCAGCCTTCGTGCTCCTCCCCTTTACATCGGCGCACTCGTCCACCGCAGCGCATCTGCCTCATCGACGACCTCGTACGCCGCACTGGAGCCGGTCCACCATCGTCATCGTACACGGAGCCTCTTCCCTGGCATCGTCTTCCACGGTCTCGGATCTGCTTCCCGGAAGCCGATGCCAAGCGCAGAAGTACCACCGTCATGGACAATGAACTGACTCCCGTTGCCGACCATGACTCATAGAGGCCGCCGCGACCATCGTTCTCCTCCTCGATTGGTAATGTGTGTATTGAATCACTTAGCAGTACATGTGCAGTTCCAATTTTGTTCATACCTACCCTTCAAATTTCCTGGGTGCTATTGTTCCCATAAAGTGGTTATAGCCTCCATTGTCCAACAGAATATCAGCTTGTAATTGTGCATCGCTCCTGTATCGTGCTGTGCTTGGGTAGGTTTTTCATCTGCAACCAGTAGTGTGGCAAATGATGGAAAAGTTTTTAGAACTAGCAAGATGCCCATGCATTGCACGCATCAAGATGCATTTGTATGAGTAGTTTATCTTGTGGGAGAAAAGGATGAACAAGGGAAGGCCTTATTTGCAAATCTGGAGAGGGGTATGGGTATATTTTTGCAAAATTCCCATTTGTTTCCTTCCTATCTGTCAGATATAAATCAGACGGCCTATATTGCAAGAAAAAAAGTATAGAGAAAAAAAGTAGACAGTAAAGGAAGTAGAGATAAATATTAAATATTAAATATAAAATAAATATAACCGTAGAGAAGAGAGTAGAGATAGCAGAGACGTCGGGAAAGGATCGCGCGCGCGTGGGAAAAAGCGGCCGGGCATGCGCTAGTTTTGGCGCGCGGCGTCCGGCGCGCTTTATAAAATCCAACGCCCTCCCACCGCTCTGTGCCTTGCCACCGCTCTGTGCCTCGCCACCGCTCTCTCCCCGCTCATTTTCGCCTCGCCGCCGCCGTGCCACCATGCTGCCGCATCGCTGGGAAACTTGGGGATACCGCGGCGTCCACGCGCGCCCCTCTGGCGGCTTCTCCGTCGAGATCCGGTTCCGCGGGATGCGCCTCGGCCTCGGCAATTTCGACACTGCCAACGAGGTTGCGCGCGCGTATGACGCGGCGGCGGGACGCGTCCGGTGGCCTCATAGAACATTGAACTTTCCCAACATGCCGACGCGGGAGCGGGCGCAGGAGCTCGCGCCTCTGCCGCGGCTTAGCACCGACGAGGATCGTCGTGACAACCGGAGGCGGGAGCACCGTCTCGGCATCGCCGAGATGGACGAGGAAGCCATGGCACTGTGGCGCGAACACTTCCCGTAGGACATCATCAACGAGCGCGAGTTCTACGCGCAAAGGAGGGCGGAGAGGGATAAGAGGAGGGCGGAGCGAGCCGCCTATCGTGAGGACAAGCGTAGGCGAAAAGCGGACACTCAATTCAACATGAGGCTAGGAGCAGCGTCGCCCTGGGAATCTGACGACGATCGGTATCTTCATGCCTACAGTCAGACGTCGGAGGAGGACATCACCGAGGAGGAGTCGGACAACAAGGAGTAGTTGAATTATCTTTTTTTATCTATCTATGCTGAGAACTATCCTCTACTCTCTAGTATCTACTTCTCGATCTCAGCACTGTAAACGCTTTTTTTAAAAGCACCGCGCATTGCGATTCTGTTGGAGATGCTCTAACATGGCAGATGAGTGCTTTAATGTTGCCCACAAGATGCGCGAGTATTACTAGTAGTATTTTTCTTGCCATGTTGAGATTTTAAAACAACGAGTGTGAACATGCAGAGGAGCAATGAAGACCAAACACGGGATATTCGGGACATCTTCAAGGAGCATGGCAAGTTAAAGAGGAGCTGTACCGAACCTGTAAAACGAACTTTGGTAAGTAACACCCTTTCAATTACTTTTGTTTAGCCTCGTGTTCTTCGATGTGTATATGTTGTAGTTTCTGTTTCTCTTAAGCATGGTGTTCTTCGATGTGTAATAAGAAGAGTCTTAATCGTCCTAATGCTTTCGTTTTTAGCTTGATGTAGGAAGTGGGTGTTCTCACCTTGTAGTCTATTTTTATATTTCTTTTTCTTTTGAATTCACTTCTCCGAGTTCTGTTTATCTGGCTTCTACTAAATGGATCTAGGTTTCTCTGAGTATTGATCTAAAAAAGAAGTAACTTCATGTCAGGATGCAGTTCCTGCGAGGAGGGAAGTATGGTCAACCTCAAGATCATGTTTCCAAAATGAGGCTGGATTACACACAAGGTGCCAGTTCCCTAATGATGCTGGATTAGACACAAGGTGCAAATTCCCAGATGATGCTGGATTACACACAAGCCAGGTGGAGTCGTCAGTTGTTCGTGTCCTCGTGGCATTAGTAAAGGCTGAAAGAAAGCATGCAACAGCCCTTGAGAATGTAGCTGAGTTCCTGAAGAAGCGAAAAGAGCAATCAGATGCTCTCTTCACCCAAGCCAAAGAACAGATGGAAGAAGCCAGAAATAAGATAGCAGAGGCAGAGTAGGCTAGGCGTCTCCTGCGATCTAAAACTGTTGTCAATACAAAATTTCCTTCATAATAGCTAGGTTCAAATGTTTATCCAGTCAGCATGCCTGTTGTGATGTCTGTGCATCTACTGATGTGGCACAAAATGTGTTTTTGGGTCATGTAATAACAGCAATTACTTTCCAAACAATAACAGATGAAGCATTGGACATGGTATAGTTCACGCGCAAGCCCAACATTCCAAGTTCAACTTCCACATCAAACTCATGTTCACAGATATCTGCACATTCATACATAATGTCCACAGCCATGATTCACTTCAAAGCCAAAAAAATGTGAGGAGAGTTATAAATAAAGAAAAACCTCTACTAGTTCCTGCTACCAGTGCGAGCACAACAAGTCAAGACCATGCGTAAATTAATTATATTTTAGTCATTTTTTGTGTTCTAAAATGCCTGTCGGCTCGCGGAAGGACGTGTTGCCGGCACACGCGCGGATTCAATGAAGGCAGGTGGGGCAGTCTTAAGCTGGCTGCACGCGGCAAGGAGGCGTGCTCAGCCGGGCCTGCAACGAGTGTGGCCCTCTTGGCCGGCGCGCCGGTTCAATGCCTGTGCTATGAGAGGTCGCATCCGTGTCAGAGCAATCACTCCCTCCAGTCCTTTTCTGTTCAGGTATAACAAAATCTCGTTTTCCATTCACATTTTACAAGTAAAATTCATGGACAAACTTTGACCCAAAGTACGATGGGGACTAGCAAACCAGAATGGAGGTAGTAGTTTTTTTTAATCAAAGAAGGGTTTCCCCTTCCGATTATTGAAAACCAGCATCTAAATCTAAACCATAGTATTTGCCCTAGAACTACCAGGTTCAACATCTCGCAGCATAAACCCATACAACCATACGCCAAGGAGGTACGTAGTACTATGAATTCCATTTTCGCTCCATACCAATCGTTCTAAAAACTACTTACTACTTACAAAACTGCTATACGTACGATTCATTTTAATCGGACGCTGGTACGACCAGAGAGCAGATGTTATGGCCCACAAACTGATAATCTGTGATTTCTTTCTAATCGTACTGAGTGTTGGACGAAAATTCATCGTATGTATAGCAAGGTTCATTTGGCGAGGGGAGCATAGGGAGATGAGAAGGCGAAGCAGAAGCAAAACTGCTATACGTACGATTCGTTTTAATCGGACACTGGTACGACCAGAGAGCAGATGCTATGGCCCACAAACTGATAATCTGTGATTTCTTTCTAATTGTACTGAGTGTTGGACGAAAATTCATCGTACGTATAGCAAGGTTCTACTACTTATAACGTGCCATTGAAAATCGGAACTCTTAACCCCGCTAAAAAATGATATTTTAAATGTGGCTACTCGATCTGTGGCAACTGGCGAGCCACCGCGCTCCAAGTCATTCACCTGTGGCCCCGACCATCAACTCCTATGGATCAAATTATCACGCGAGCTGACTATTCCTACAAAGGTGCTCCACCACGTACCCGGTACCCGCGAATGCAGCAATCGTGCACCTAGGGTTTTAGGGTTTATTTGTTAACGTCGCCTTTACGTAACACTCATGTGTGCGAGACAGCGAGAGGCCGACTGCGTGCGTGCGCCTCTTCTCTTCGTATATGTACTCCACCGTTTGTCTGGTGTCCAAAAAATTATAATAACTACTAGCAATGTGCCAATGAGTTGCCACACGATCAAAGTAGATTAATACATATTCACCGATTTGATAGAAAAAAAAGTCTAGTTTTGAAATACGTATATCACTAAAAATATGTTATGTTTCACTCAAAATATATTCCTTTGGCGGTTTTGATGAGATAAGGGAGGAATGTTGTTGGTTTCAAGATTCGAGAAGTGGTATATGTCTAATTTCTACTCTTACTAGCAAGATGCCCGTGCGTTGCACGGAACATCAAGATCTTGTGGGAGAAAAGGATGAATGAGGGAAGGCCTTATCTGCAAATGTGGTGAAGAGTGCGGGTAAATTGCCATATTTTCCTTCCTATCCGTCAGATATAAATCGGACGACCTACATTGCAGGATGGCAGGCCCACCATCATCACCAACTCTATTTTTTATCCCTACTCTTATAAAAAGCATTGTCGGTGATGATCGTGTGCCTGCCATCCTGCAATATAGGCCATCCAATCTATATCTGACGGATAGGAAGGAAACTATGGCAATTTTGCAAAAAGATACCCACACCCCTCTCCACATTTGCAAATAAGGCCTTCCCTCATTCATCCTTTTCCCCCACAAGATAAACTACTCATACAAATGCATCTTGACGTTCCGTGCAACGCATGGGCATCTTGCTAGTTGTTGCAAAAATCCCATGTGTGTGTGTGAGAGAGAGAGAGAGAGTGGAGGAGGACAGAGTGCATGTGTGACAAAGACACAAGGAGTGTGTGTGCACTAGGTATCAGCATAAAATGAGGCGATAGTGTGTGTGTGCACGATCGAGAGGGCGTGTCTCAAGAAGGGAAGAAAAATCTACATAGATACAAGGAGCGGGAGAGAGACATGTATGCGATGGTGGAAGCACGAGTGTGCGGGTGTATAAACTTATCTAGAGGCTATCTAGTCGATAAATGTATGTGAGAGAAATACGAGTCGGGGTGCGAAAGCGAGAGTTTTGTGTGTGTGAGAGAGAGAGACGGTAGTCGGGAAGGGGAGTGGAAGCAGGAGTTGTGTGTGTGTGTGTGTCTGAGAGAGAGAGGGGGGAGAGAGATAGAGAGAGAGAGAGAGACGGTAGTCGGGGTTGTCCGATCGGTAAACAAATGAATAATGTCAGTCTGGGATGAAGACGAAAAGGAGACCGCAACAAATGTTGTGTCTACAGGAGAGAGAGAGAGAGAGAGAGAGAGAGAGAGAGAGAGAGAGTAATTTTAGTGGTATGAGCCATATGTAGAGACATATAGGATATGTGAGAGAATCCCATAGAGAGAAAGACAAAGTGAAAGACGAGTGGAGACTGTGTGTGTGGCAGTGAAAAAGAAAGCTTAGGTACCGAGTGATACCAGAGAACAGTAGAGACGTGAGAGAAAATGAAAACCGTGTAATGTATAATGATAGGGAGAGTGTGACACTTCTCAAGGGAGACGTCGAGAGACCATGTTTGTGAGGATAGGAGAAACATGAAGTGAGCGTGCGGGTGAGCTAGAGAAAAGAGAGTGATAGCTACCTGAAGGAGCATGCATGCGAGAGAGATGGGCATGAAAGGAGTGAACAAAAAAGGGATTCAAATATTTGAATTCGAGATGATGATACATGTAATCCATACTTGAACCAAAATTGATCTATCAAACATGCATACTCATATGAATTCACGCACATCTATGTTATTTAATATGTAGATATTACTGATCCATACATCTTAGTAGAACATAATTTGGTTAAAAAAATTCGACTTCAACCTTAAGATTTCGAGATCGTTGTATTTGTAAATCATATTATACATATAAAGGAGCAGAATTCTTTGTTGTGCTTTTGAAAGTATATATAAAAAAATGATGTATATAGAATGTAATTCCAATTGAAAATGGATCCCGCCCGAAAAATAGAATACAAACGGGATTCGAATTGAGTTGGCACGGTAAACGTGCACTCTGCAAAATTTGAACGAAGCGGGGAAAGTCACAGTAACCGCCCGAAACCAAAATCTACGAGATGGAAATCACTACTGCCTATCCCTGCCACGCAAAGCCTATCTGCTGGATTTCTATAGGTTTCGATAGGGGTAGGTTAGTAATTTCACCCAAACATGACGTAACCGCCTCTCACCCGGATTCATACACGGTGGGCGCCAAAACACAGTGTGTCCTCGACCAAAATCGACTCCCTCCCCGATTCATATTCATACACGGTGGGCGCCAAAAACAAACTCCCGTCGGCAAATATTCGGTGTATGCAAGATTACCGTCCTATCCCCAACCGACTAATGTTGCTGTGATGTAGTAGAAATTGAAACAGGGGCTAAGTTTGTAAATTTCCTCGCATTTGAGACAAGCGCGTCCTGAATACATGGTTCCCCCTTCCTCTCTACCTCCCTTTTCCCCATTCGTACTACGTGGGCGCCAAAACACCCTCTCCACCCCACCCTCCTCCGTCCGCTGCCGTCCACCACCCCGTCCACCGCCGTCCTCCTCCACCATGTCGGAGCTGATACCCCGACGCCCCGTCCATTACAAGAGATCGACCTCTCTCATCCACGCATTCGGACCGGGATCCTTGCATCCCGTCCTCTTGCTTCATCCCCGCCGTCGTCCACCTTGCCGGCGCCGCTCCTACGACCGTCTCGTCCACCGTGCCCCGCCGCCACCGTCTACCCTACTAGATCTGCTTCCACGCCGCCGATAGCCATCGCTACCGCAACACCATCAACTTCTCAGTAGATGCGTACACGGCGCCGCACCAGAGGCGGTACTCTTTCGTATCTGCTCAACTTATTTATCGCAGCAAGAAAATAGGTCACCACTGCTTTACTCTGATTTCTTGTCTTGGTTGCGAAGTTGCCTTTGTCCGGTTTGCACCTTCAGATCCGCCATGGCACGCTCAACACTATACTCCCAATGCTTATGGTTTTCCCCTTTTATATTCCACACTAGTTAAATCACAGTAGACTAAATTTCAAAATTGGGTCAGTCGATTTTTCAGAGCTCGTCGGAGTTCGCCGGTGCTATCAAAGGGGCTCGGGTGGTTGTGGGGCCTCACCGAACAAAGAAAACTCGACGTGGGTGGGGGTTGGGGCGGGGGTGGGGGTGGGGGTGGCGGAGGAACACAGCGGTGGGGGCCGGTGGTCCAGCCGGCGGCCCGTGCGGTGTTCTGTATGGGAAGAATCAGAAATGAGGAAGAAGAAGGGTTAAGAGACGTAGGATCTTCATCCAACCGCCTGAAATGGTCGAGAGACAGCAGGGAGTTGCATTCTTAATGCGCTCTGGTTCATCATGTGTGGGCACTGCGCAACCAACATTTTATTATCCAAAATCTGCTTGCTCTTCTTTACCATGTTCCTCTTCCGTTCTTCTTTAATATGTACTCTCTCCGTTCCTAAATACAAATCTTTGTATAGATTCCACCATGAACTACATATGGAGCAAAATGAGTGAATATACACTCTAAAATGTATCTGGATACATCTATATGTGATCCATAGTGGAAATCTCTACCAAGACTTATATTTTGGAACGGAGGGAGTATGATAGTAGTATAGTATGTTCCTTGCACTGAAGATGAGCAGGGACATTTGCAGTGTAGAGGTCTATACGGTCGGTTGTGATGGACACTTTGAGCCTCTTTGATTCGTAGGATCTTGTAAACATAGGAATAGGATTTGTAGTGGCCTGCCCACTTGAATCCTATAAGAATAGCAAGGAAATGTGGGGAGCTGTGTCGCCTTTGAGAGTTACACTGATATTAACAGTACCGCACCTTCACTTGAAGAGAGCTGATATCCAAAGCCTTTCTAGCCGTACCGGCAATACTAGCACATATATTCCAGCAAGTTCCACTTTGCTGATTTTACTCTGATGCTTAAGGTTTTCCCGTTATATCTACACTATGATCTGTGTAGCTGCTTTGTGTCGCACTAGCAGCAGTCCACTCTTGAAGCTAAACACTGCAATGACTTACAAAATTGGCACCAAGGCATTGAGTGCCATTCTGGATGCACTGAAACTCATACGCTCCCCACCTGTTGACTCTTGTTCAGAATATGATCCTAATGACTATTCTAACCTTGAGGAGTCAAAGGCAGATGGCATGTCCTGTTCACCCATCAAGGTGCCTGTTCTAATTTGGCAATGTTTTATTGATTGCGGGTATCTTGCATATGTTGTCTTGCATTTCTTCTACTTTGTTGCACCGCCATCTGCTTAGTTTACTCATCATATATGTCGAGATGCCATGCCCATCCATTATCAATACATATTCCATCTGTCATCATGCCATGTTTTTCCACTCAAATGTTGTTCTTGTGCATCAGACATCAAAAAGGAAGAGGGTGATTGCCGAACCTGAAGGAGCACCGGCAAAGTCCTTGAAAAACGTGGTGGTGCCGGAGAAATCAGACAGCACCCCACTTATATTGGTTGTACAACCAGTGACACAAAACGTAGGACCGACTCCAGCAGACTGTACCCATACTTCACTGGCCACACCACTAGCCCCACCACAGAGGACCTGCACTCCAGCAAAAGGTATACCGATTTCATTTGCCATAGCACCAGTTGTACCATAGAAAAATCCCACTCCAGCAAAAATTACAGCAAGTCCACCGGCCGAAGACCTATCCCAACTGCAGAGACGGTCAATTCCTGCAGATTGGAACCCCATTCCATTTATTCCCAGTTTAAAAGACAATGTTGTCAATGTTGTTAGGGACTACGTGCATATATTCCCATCATGGGAAGATTATTGTGAAGACAAACACCATTTTCCCATCTTCCTGTCCAACTTACGTGTAAGTGCTATTATTCATGGTTATTATGGTCCACAAAATCTTGTGGGCCTTTAGTTGGGCCAGCCCATTTAAACTTGATGGGTCGGTCCACGTGTCAACATATCATAGGCGCATCTCGCCCATTGGATGAGTGACACCTGTGCCAGTGCAGACCTGACACGTGTCTCCTCCAGCCAATGATGATTTTACATGTGGAAAATCCCCATTGGTCGGGGCTGTTAACGGGTTATCGGATCCAAAACCCGACCCGATAGCGTAACGGTGTTCCGTTACGGTGGATGCCACGTGTCAGTCACCCTTGACGAAAGCACTTCTGTGACGCGCAATTTATCGTCATGGAAGTGGACACTTCCATGATGATAATTTTGGTAATGTCATGGAACACTTCTACGACAGCACAGGTATGACTATCATTCTGTCATAAATTTGTCATGGATGTACATGCATGACAAAAAAAGTGACCTACTGTGACAAACACGTATCATCACGGAAGTGTACTTTTTTTGTAGTGAGTATTAAGTTAATAAAGAATAGAGTAACGCATTAAGCAAGATGACATGATGTAGAGGGATAAACTCAAGCAATATGATATAAACCCCATCTTTTTATCCTCAATGGCAACAATACAATACGTGCCTTGCAACCCTTTCTGTCACTGGGTAAGGACACCACAAGATTGAACCCAAAGCTAAGCACTTCTCCCATGGCAAGAAAGATCAATCTAGTAGGCCAAACCAAACTGATAATCTGAAGAGACTTGCAAAGATAACTCAATCATACATAAAAGAATTCAAAGGAGATTCAAATATTTCTCATAGATAAACTTGATCATAAACCCACAATTCATCGGATCTCGACAAACACACCACAAAAAGAGTTTACATCGAATAGATCTCCACAAGAGAGGGGGAGAACATTGTATTGAGATCCAAAAAGAGAGAAGAAGCCATCTAGCTAATAACTATGGACCCGAAGGTCTGTGGTAAACTACTCACAACTCATCTGAGGGGCTATGGTGTTGATGTAGAAGCCCTCCGTGGTCGATTCCCCCTCCGGCGGAGCGCCGGCGAAGGCTCCAAGATGGGATCTCGCGGAAACAGAAGGTTACGGTGGTGGAAATTGTGTTTCGTTGGCTCCCTGGTTTTTTTCAGGGTACGTAGGCTTATATAGGAGGAAGAAGTACGTCGGTGGCCGCCCGAGGGGCCCACAAGATAGGGGGTGCCCAAAAGGGGTGGGCGCGCCCTCCTGTCTCGTGGCCGCCTCGGCTGCTTCTTGACTTGCACTCCAAGTCCTCTGGATCACGTTCGTTCCAAAAACCACGCTCCCAAAGGTTTCATTCCGTTTGGACTCTGTTTGATATTCCTTTTCTTCGAAATACTGAAATAGGCAAAAAAACAGCAATACGGACTGGGCCTCCGGTTAGTAGGTTAGTCCCAAAAATGATATAAATGTGTAAAATAAAGCCCATAAACATTCAAAAGGGGTAATATAATAGCATGGAATAATCAAAAATTATAGATACGTTGGAGACGTATCAAGCATCCCAAGCTTAATTCCTGCTCGTCCTCGAGTAGGTAAATGATAAAAACAGAATTTTTGATGTGGAATGCTACCTAGCATATTTCTCAATGTGATTTTCTTTATTGTGGCATGAATGTTCAGATCCAAGTGATTCAAGATAAAAGCTTATAAAACATAAAATAATAATGCTTCAAAGCATACTAACAAATAATCATGTCCTATCAAAATAGCATAGCCAAAGAAAGCTTATCCCTACAAAATCATATGGTTAGGCCATGCTTCATTTTCATTACACAAAATACTCCCATCATGCACAACCCCAATGACAAGCCGAGCAATTGTTTCATACTTTTTAACGCGCTTCAGCTTTTTTTTCAACTCTTACGCAATACATGAGCGCAAGCCATGGACATAGCACTAAGGTGGTATAAGGTGGTGGTTGCGAGGACAAAAAGAGAGGGAGAAGATAGTCTCACATCAACTAGGCGTATCAACGGGCTATGGAGATGTCCATCAATAGATATCAATGTGAGTGAGTAGGGATTGCCATGCAACGGATGCACTAGAGCTATAAATATATGAAAGCTCAACAAAAGAAACTAAGTGGGTGTGCATCCAACTCGCTTGCTCACGAAGACCTAAGGCATTTTGAGGAATCCCATCATTGGAATATACAAGCCAAGTTCTATAATGAAAAATTCCCACTTAGTATATGAAAGTGACAACATAGGAGACTCTCTATCATGAAGATCATGGTGCTACTTTGAAGCACAAGTGTGGAAAAACAAGATAGTAGCATTGTCCCTTCTCTCTTTTTCTCTCATTTTATTTTTTTTCTTTTTTTCTTTTTTTTCTTTGGCCTTTCTTTTCTTTTTCTTTTGGCCTTTCTCTTTTTTTCTTTTTTTTTCTTTTTGTAAAGTCCGAAGTCTCATCCCGACTTGTGGGGGAATCATAGTCTTCATCATCCTTTCCTCACTAAGACAATGCTTTAGTAATGAAGATCATCACACTTTTATGGATTTACAACTCAAGAATTACAACTCAAAGCTAGAACAAGATATGACTCTATATGAATGCCTCCAGCGGTGTACCGGGATATGCAATCAATCAAGAGCGACATGTATGAAAATTATGAAGGTGGCCTTGCCACAAATACGATGTCAACTACATGATCATGCAAAGAGCAATATGACAATGATGGAACGTGTCATAATAAACGGAACGGTGGAAAGTTGCATGGCAATATATCTCGGAATGGCCATGGAAATGCCATAATAGGTAGGTATGGTGGCTGTTTTGAGGAAGGTAAATAATGGGTTCATGATACCGGCAAATGTTGCGCGGCACAATAGAGGCTAGCAAAGTGGAAGGATGAGTGTGAGTATATCCATGGACTCACATTAGTCATAAAGAACTCATATACTTATTGCAAAAGTCTACTTAGCCCTCGAAGCAAAGTACTACTACGCATGCCCCTAGAGGGATAGATTGGTAGGAAAAGACCATCGCTCGTCCCCGACTACCACCCATAAGGAAGACAATCAAAAGAGCACCTCATGCAACAAATTTGTCACACAACTTTTACCATACATGCATGCTACAGGACTTGCCAACTTCAACAAAAGTATTTCTCAATTTCATAATTACCCACTAGCATGACCCTAACATTACTACCTTTATATCTCAAAACAATTATCAAGCAACAAATTGATCATAGCATCCAATTCACTTGCTATGATAGTTTTTATTATACCCAACTTGGATGCTCATCATTCTAGGACCAAATTTGTAAACATAGCAAATACCATGCTGTTCTAAAAGACTCTCAAAATAATATAAGTGAAGCATGATAGACAAGCAATTTCTTCAAAATTAAGCCACCGCCGTGCTCTAAAAGATAAAAGTGAAGCACTAGAGCAAAAACTATCAAGCTCAAAAGATATAAGTGAAGCACATAGAGTATTCTAGCAAATTCTAATCAAGTGGGCTTCTCCCAAAAGGTGTGTACAGTAAAGATGATTGTGGTAAACTAAAAAGCAAATACTAATATAATACACGACGCTCCAAGCAAAACACATATCATGTGGCGAATAAAAATATAGCTCCAAGTAAAGTTACCAATGAACGAAGACGAAAGAGGGGATGCCTTCCCGGGGCATCCCCAAGCTTAGGCTTTTGGCTATCCTTGAATATCTTGGGGTGCCATGGGCATCGCCAAGCTTAGGCTCTTGCCACTCCTTATTCCATAGTCCATAAAAGCTCTACCCAAAACTTGAAAACTTCACAACACAAAACTCAACAGGAAATCTTATAAGCTCCGTTAGTGAAAGAAAACAAAACCACCACATAAGGTACTGTAATGAACTCATTCTTTATTTATTTTGGTGTTAAACCTACTGTATTCAAACTTCTCTATGGTTTATAAACTATTTTACTAGCCATAGATGCATCAAAATAAGCAAACAACACACGAAAAACAGAATCTGTCAAAAACAGAACAGTCTGTAGCAATCTGTAACTAACGCAAACTTCTGGAACTCTAAAAATCCTACAAAAATAGGAAGTCCTGGACAATTTATCTATTGATCAGCATCAAAAAGAATAAACACAAAATCACGTTTATGTGATTTAACAAAACTAATTTCGTGCGTGCAAAGTTTCTGTTTTTCGGCAGAATCAAATCAACTATCATCATAGGTTATCCTATAGGTTCGACTCGGTACAAACACTAATTAAAAGATAAAAACACATCTAAACAGAAGGTAGATGCAAAATTTATTACTAAACAGGAACAAAAACAAAAAACACGAATAAAATTGGGTTGCCTCCTAACTAGCGCTATCGTTTAACGTCCCTAGCTAGGCATAAAAGCGAAGATAGATCTAAGTAGTGCCATCTTTGGCACTAAATTCATAAGTAGCTCGCATGATAGATTCATAAGATAATTTGACTTTATTTCTTGGAAAGTTATCCATGCCTTTCCTTAATGGAAATTGGAATCGAATATTCCCTTCCTTCATATCAATAATCGCGCCAATCGTTCTAAGGAAAGGTCTACCAAGAATAATAGGGCAAGAAAGATTGCAATCTATATCAAGAACGATAAAATCTACGGGCACCAAATTTCTATTTGCAACAATGAGAACATCATTGATCCTTCCCATTGGCTTTTTAGTGGTGGAATCCGCAAGGTGCAAATTTAAAGAGCAATCATCAAGATCATGGAAACCTAGAATATCACATAAAGTTTTCGGAATCGTGGAAACACTAGCACCCAAATCACAGAAAGCAAAACACTCATGATCTTTAATTCTAATCTTTATAGTAGGTTCCCACTCATCATTAAGTTTTCTAGGTATAGAAACTTCCAAATTAATTTTTTCATCATAAGATTGCATCAAGGCATCAACGATATGTTTGGTAAAAGCTTTATTTTGACTATAAGCATGAGGAGAATTAACAACGGATTGCAACAAGGAAATACAACCTTCTAAAGAACAATTATCATAATCAAATTCTTTGAAATCCGAGATAGTGGGTTCAATGCTATTTAAAGTCATGACCTCTCCAATCCCACTTTTACCAAATTTAGCATCAAGATCTAAAAACTCTGAATTCTTGGGATGCCTTCTAACTAAAGTTGACTCATCTCCAGTCCCATTATTATCAAGATTCATATTGCAAAACAAAGATCTAATAGGAGACGCATCAATAACTTTAAGATCTTCATCATTATTTTCATGGAAACTAGAAGAACACGCCTTTATAAAGCAATCTTTCTTAGCACACAATCTAGCAGTTCTTTCCTTGCACTCATCAATGGAAATTCTCATTGCTTTGAGAGACTCATTGATATCATGCTTAGGAGGAGATGATCTAAGTTTAAGAGAATCAACATCAAGCGAAAGTCTATCAACGTTCCTAGCCAAATCATCAACTTTGAGCAATTTTTCTTCAAGCAAGGCATTAAAATTCTTTTGAGAAATCATAAATTCTTTCACACTATTCTCAAAATCAGAGGGCATCTTATTAAAATTACCATAAGAATAGGAATTTCCATAATTATTAGAGGAATTACTAGGGAACGGTCTAGAATTAAAGTTTCCTCTATAAGCATTGTTTCCAAAACTATTCCTACCAACAAAATTCACATCCATAGATTCACTATTATTCTCAATCAAAGTACACAAAGGCATATCATTGGGATCAAGAGGAGTATTCTTAGTAGCAAACAATTTCATAAGTTCATCCATCTTTCCACTCAAAACATTGATTTCTTCTATAGCATGCACTTTCTTACTAGAAGATCTTTCGGTGTGCCATTGAGAATAATTAGCCATAATATTATCAAGAAGTTTTGTAGCATCTCTTAACGTGATTTCCATAAACGTGCCTCCCGCGGCCGAATCTAAAAGATTTCTAGAAGCAAAGTTCAAACCGGCATAAAAAATTTGTATGATCATCCATAAATTCAAACCATGAGTAGGGCAATTGCGAATCATCAATTTCATTCTTTCCCAAGATTGGGCAACATGCTCATGATCAAGTTGTTTAAAATTCATAATATCGTTCCTAAGAGTGATGATCTTAGCGGGAGGAAAATACTTAGAGATAAAAGCATCTTTGCACTTGTTCCAAGAATCAATACTATTTTTAGGCAAAGACAAAAACCAAACTTTAGCACGATCTCTAAGTGAAAACGGAAATAACTTCAATTTGACAATGTCATTATCCGTATCTTTCTTCTTTTGCATATCACACAAATCAACAAAGTTGTTTAGATGAGTAGCGGCATCTTCACTAGGAAGGCCGGCGAATTGATCTTTCATAACAAGATTCAGCAAAGCAGTATTGATTTCACAAGACTCAACATCATTAAGAGGAGCAATCGGAGTACTAAGGAAATCATTATTATTGGTATTGTATAAATCACACAATTTGGTGCGCCATGGCAACAAGTAATCCAACACACAAGCAAACAGAAAAAGGCAAGCGAAAGAGAGAGGAGGAGATTGGGAAAGAGAGGGCGAATAAAACGGCAAGGGTGAAGTGAGGGAGAGGAAAACGAGAGGCAAATGGTAAATAATGTAAATGCGAGGGAGATGGGTTTGTGATGGGTACTTGGTATGTCTTGACTTGAGCGAAGACCTCCCCGGCAACGGCGCCAGAAATCCTTCTTGCTACGTCTTGAGCTTGCGTTGGTTTTCCTTGAAGAGGAAAGGGTGATGCAGCAATAGTAGCATAAGTATTTCCCTCAGTTTTTGAGAACCAAGGTATCAATCCAGTAGGAGGCTCCTCAAAAGTCCCACGCACCTACACAAACAAACAAAGAACTCGTAACCAATGCAATAAAGGGGTTGTCAATCCCTTCACGGCCACTTGCAAAAGCGAGATCTGATAGAGATAGTATGATAAGATAAATATATTTTTGGTATTTTATAATATAGATGCAAAAAGTAAAGATGCAAATAAAAGTAGATTGAAAGCTTATATGATAAAAGATAGACCCGGGGGCCATAGGTTTCACTAGTGGCTTCTCTCAAGATAGCATAAGTGTTACGGTGGGTGAACAAATTACTGTCGAGAAATTGATAGAAAAGCGAATAATTATGAGATTATCTAGGCATGATCATGTATATAGGCATCACGTCCGCAACAAGTAGACCGACTCCTGCCTGCATCTACTACTATTACTCCACACATCGATCGACTCATTCCTGCATCTAGAGTATTAAGTTCATAAAGAACAGAGTAACGCATTAAGCAAGATGACATGATGTAGAGGAATAAACTCAAGCAATATGATATAAACCCCATCTTTTTATCCTCAATGGCAACAATAGAATACGTGCCTTGCAACCCTTTCTGTCACTGGGTAAGGACACCGCAAGATTGAACCCAAAGCTAAGCACTTCTCCCATGGCAAGAGAGATCAATCTAGTAGGCCATAGTGGCGAACTTTGATGCCCAGTGGATGTAATATGCTGTAATTTCTTTATTGTATAGTCTAGGTTTTTTCTTATTCACAATGTTGCAGTTATTTTACTGTATATATATCCTGTCTTCGCAGTAAACCGGCCAAACCGTAAAATTACGGTACATAATCGGGCCGTCATGCAATCACGATGTAGGTTGGGCCTAAAACGTGTCGAACAGCTAACGGGCCGGCAGCAGCCCGAAATGAACCCCGGCACATGATTGTGCGAATCAAATCATGGGCTTTGAACAGGCCAAAATTGTCTAGGTCCTTGTTTGGCCCAATCAGATATCGGTTGCCAGCAGGCCCGATGCAAACCGGGTCGTAGTTAGGCCCAACTATATGACGGGCTTTTAACAGGCCAAAATTAATATATGGCCGAAAAGTTAAACGGGCCCTTAACAGGCCAAAACTAATATCAGGCCGAATTACTAAGTGGGCCTTTAGCAAGTGGGCCCAAAAGCATAGTGTCCAGTTGACGGGCCGAATCTGATATGGGCCATAATTGAGCCCAAAGCCTCTTAAAGGGCCAGACCTGCTCTGGGCCGTAATTTGACCTAGAACGTGGTAGGCTTTTAACGGGCCGGATCTCATATGGGCCACTATTAGGCCCGGAACGTGACAGGCCATTAATGGACCTGATCAAATATGGGCCGGCATTTGGCCCAAAACATGGCAGCCAATTAATGGGCCGGCCTACTAGGGTCCTCAAAATCTTGTTGGCCTACAGCTGGGCCGGCCCATTAATATCGGCGAAATCTCATGGGCCTTTAGCCGGGCCGGCCCATTATGATCCGCAAGAATCTTGTGGGCCTTTACCTGGGCCGGCCCATTATGGCACACAAAAATCTTGTGGGCCTTTACCTGGGCCGGCCCATTATGGCATGCAAAATCTTCTGGGCCTTTAGCTCGCCAGCCCATTATGGTTCGCAAAATATCGTGGGCCTTTAGCTGGGCCGGCCCATTATGGTCCGCAAAATCTTGTGGGCCTTTAGTTGGGCCGGCCCATTTAAACTTGATGGGCCGGTCCACGTGTCAACATATCATAGGCGCATCTCGCCCATTGGATGAGTGACACCTGTGCCAGCACGGACCTGACATGTGTCTCCTCCAGCCAATGATAATTTTACACGTGGAAAATCCCCATTGGTCGGGGCTGTTAACGGGTTATCAGATCCAAAACCCGACCCGATAGCTTAACGGTGTTTCGTTACGGTGGATGCCACGTGTCAGTCACCCTTGACAAAAGCACTTCTGTGACGCACGATTTATCGTCATGGAAGTGGACACTTCCGTGATGATAATTTTGGTAATGTCATGGAACACTTCTACGACAGCACATGTATGACTATCTTGATTCTGTCATAAATTTGTCATGGATGTACATGCATGACAAAAAATGCGACCTACTGTGACAAACACGTATCATCAGGGAAGTGTATTTTTTTGTAGTGAGTATTAAGTTCATAAAGAACAGAGTAACGCATTAAGCAAGATGACATGATGTAGAGGGATAAACTCAAGCAATATGATATAAACCCCATCTTTTTATCCTCAATGGCAACAATACAATACGTGCCATGCAACCCTTTCTGTCACTGGGTAAGGACACCGCAAGATTGAACCCAAAGCTAAGCACTTCTCCCATGGCAAGAAAGATCAATCTAGTAGGCCGAACCAAACTGATAATTTGAAGAGACTTGCAAAGATAACTCAATCATACATAAAAGAATTCAAAGGAGATTCAAATATTTCTCATAAATAAACTTGATCATAAACCCACAATTCATCGGATCTCGACAAACACACCACAAAAAGAGTTTACATCGAATAGATCTCCACAAGAGAGGGGGAGAACATTGTATTGAGATCCAAAAAGAGAGAATAAGCCATCTAGCCAATAACTATGGACCCGAAGGTCTGTGGTAAACTACTCACAACTCATCGGAGGGGCTATGGTGTTGATGTAGAAGCCCTTTGTGCTCGATTCCCCCTTCGGCAGAGCGCCGGCGAAGGCTCCAAGATGGGATCTCATGAATACAGAAGGTTACGGTGGTGGAAATTGTGTTTCGTTGGCTCCCTGGATGGTACGTAGGCTTATATAGGAGGAAGAAGTACGTTGGTGGCCGCCCAAGGGGCCCACAAGATAGGGGGGCACGCCCAAAGGGGGTGGGCGCGCCCTCCTGTCTCATGGCCGCCTCGGCTGCTTCTTGACTTGCACTCCAAGTCCTCTGGATCACGTTCGTTCCAAAAACCACGCTCCCGAAGGTTTCATTCCGTTTGGACTCCGTTTGATATTCCTTTTCTTCGAAATACTGAAATAGGCAAAAAACAGCAATACGGACTAGGCCTCCGGTTAGTAGGTTAGTCCCAAAAATGATATAAATGTGTAAAATAAAGCCAATAAACATCCAAAAGGGGTAATGTAATAGCATGGAACAATCAAAAATTATAGATACGTTGGAGACGTATCAGGACCCGTCAGATTTGGTGGCTGACTTGTGGGCCTACTAAGCGGACGTGTATGCAGGGCTTTGTTAACTTAATCAACAAATGATTCTAGCAGCTGGACTATTGGATGTTAATCCAACAGTCATGCTCCTTCTTCAACCTCTGTTCTTGCTCCTGTTTCCCGTGGGAGGCACCGCGGCAGTGCTGCCACGCACCCGAACCAGTCAAGTTTCCACTCCTCTCCATCTGCGACTCCACTGCCGCGTCTTCCCCATCTCTGGGTCATTCCAGTCTGGGGCCTCACCGTCATCCACCGACCTTGGTTCGCTCGGCCAGGTGTGGTCAACGTGGTCAATAACCAAGAGTCGTCGGAAGATGGATGTACGTGAGAGGCTGACAGTGGGGAGGCACCACACCCATGGACGCATGCATGCAATAGCATCCTTTTTACCCTAAAAAATAATGTTTTCTCCCCTAACTACTGGGACCCACCAGCTACATCTTCGCACGCAAGGAAGTGCATCCATATTACAGGAAAAAAATGATTCGCCCCCTGACTGTTGGGACCCACCAGCTACATCTTCGCATGCAAGGAAGTGCCTAACAGTTGGGACCCACCTGGTTGAAGCATACGTAGCGTTGTCATTCTGGTCGCGAACGTGTACATACATACGATCGGTCTGTCTGCGGGCTGCAGCGATGAACAGTGGCCGTGTAAGGAAGGGCATGTGTCATAGTAGAGGCGCGGACATAGCATGTACACGTACGTACAGCGGCCAGGGTGCAAGAAAGAAAATATGGCCACGTACGTACATACGGGTGGGGTCTCGAGTGCGTACTCGCGCATATATATACAAACGGTCAGGGCTTATGTAAATGGAGAGGCAAAGGACGGCAGCAACAACGTCCTGTTCATCGGGCAGCGAACCGGCTGGGTTGGAACGAAGAAACAGCGTCATGTTCATCGGGAGGCAACTGATTGGGTCGGAATATGTCGTGTTCATCGGGAGCCAACCGGCTTGGACGGAACAGCCAATGGAAACAAGGCCTGGCGTACCGCAGAACGGAGGAAACGTCCTTGTGTTCGACTGGCCATGGTCGAAACAGGATCCTGTTCATCGGGAGGGGTCTGGCATACCACAAAACAGAGGAAGCAGACTTCTGTTGGACCTCCTTCTGTCAAAACGGGGTCCTGTTGATCAGGAGGGGTGTGGCGTATCGCAAAACAGAGGAAACGGACTTGTATTGGAGCGCTAGGTCGAAACGGGGGTCTTGTTCATCGGGAGGGGTGTGGCGTACCGCAAAACGGGACTCCACGGGATACTGTTCATCTCCACTGTCGACCACCTCCAGCCTCCACGGGCTACTGTCCATCCACCATCGACCTCCTCCAGCCTCCACCTGCGACTGTTCATCCACGGGCTCCTGTTCATCCACAGGCTCCTGTTCATCCAGCCACCACCGCTCCTCCACCGGCTACTGTTCAACCAGCCCTCTCCATGGGGTCCTGTTCAACCACCCCTCCACGGGCTACTGTTCATCCAGCCCTCCACCGACTACTGGTCAACCTTCCCTCCATGGGGTCCTGTTCATCTAGCCCTCCACGGGGTCCTGTTCAT
Source organism: Triticum timopheevii (assembly GCA_963921465.1). Classification (NCBI taxonomy): domain Eukaryota; kingdom Viridiplantae; phylum Streptophyta; class Magnoliopsida; order Poales; family Poaceae; genus Triticum; species Triticum timopheevii. The sequence goes on along the minus strand of OY997266.1, from coordinate 339,117,234 downwards.
CCACGCACAACTGGCTCGATCGATCGGGGTCCTCTTCGTCCAGCGGCAACACCATGGGGTCAAGTTCATGCAAGTGGAGGAAATATGCCCTAGAGGCAATAATAAAGTTATTATTTCTTTCCTTATATCATGATAAATGTTTATTATTCATGCTAGAATTGTATTAACCGAAAACATAATACATGTGTGATACATAGACAAACATAGTGTCACTAGTATGCCTCTACTTGACTAGCTCGTTGATCAAAGATGGTTGTGTTTCCTAACCATAGACATGAGTTGTCATTTGATTAACGGGATCAAATCATTAGGAGAATGATGTGATTGACTTGACCCATTCCGTTAGCTTAGCACTTGATCGTTTAGTATGTTGCTATTGCTTTCTTCATGACTTATACATGTTCCTACAACTATGAGATTATGCAACTCCCATTTACTAGAGGAACACTTTGTGTGCTACCAAACGTCACAACATAACTGGGTGATTATAAAGGAGCTCTACAGGTGTCTCCGAAGGTACATGTTGAGTTGGCGTATTTCGATTAGGATTTGTCACTCCGATTGTCGGAGAGGTATCTCTGGGCCCTCTCGGTAATGTGCATCACTTTAAGCCTTGCAAGCAATGTAGCTAATGAGTTAGTTGCGGGATGATGCATTACATAACGAGTAAAGAGACTTGCCGGTAACGAGATTGAACTAGGTATTGAGATACCGACGATCGAATCTCGGGCAAGTAACATACCGATGACAAAGGGAACAACGTATGTTGTTATGCGGTTTGACCGATAAAGATCTTCATAGAATATGTAGGAGCCAATATGAGCATCCAGGTTCCGCTATTGGTTATTGACCGGAGACGTGTCTCGGTCATGTCTACATAGTTCTCGAACCCATAGGGTCCGGATGCTTAAAGTTAGATGATGGTTATATTATGAGTTTATATGTTTTGATGTACCAAAGGTAGTTCGGAGTCCCGGATACGATCACGGACATGACAAGGAGTCTCGAAATGGTTGAGACGTAAAGATCGATATATTGGACGACTAGATTCGGACTCCGGAAGTGTTCCGGGTAGTTTCGAAGAAAACCGTAGTGCCGGAGGGGTTACCGGACCCCCCCCCCTCGGGGGAGTATTGGGCCTTAGTGGGCTTTAGGGGAGAGAGGGGGCAGCAGCCAGGAGGTGGCGCACCCCCTCCCATGAGGGGTCCGAATTGGACTAGGGGAGGGGGCGCACCCCCCTTTCCTTCTCCTCTTTCCCTCTCTTTCCTTCCCCCTTCCCTCTTCCAAGTTGTACTAGGAAAGGGGAATCCTACTCCTACTAGGAGGAGGACTCCCCCCTCCTTGGCACGCCCCAAAGGTCTGGCCGGCCTCCCCCCTTGCTCCTTTATATACGGGGGCAGGGGGCACCTCTGGAGATAACAATTGATCATTGATCTCTTAGCCGTGTGCGGTGCCCCGCTCCACTATATTCCACCTCAATAATATCATAGCGGTGCTTAGGCGAAGCTCTGCGTCGGTAGAACATCATGATCGTCACCACGCCTTCGTGATGATGAAACTATCCCTCAAAGCTCGGTTGGATCGGTGTTCGAGGGACGTCATCAAGCTGAACGTGTGCTGAACTCGGAGGTGCCGTGCGTTCGGTACTTGATCGGTCTGATCGTGAAGACGTACGACTACATCAACCGTGTTGTGCTAACGCTTCCACTTACGGTCTACGAGGGTACGTGGACACACTCTCCCCTCTTGTTGCTATGCATCACCATGATCTTGCGTGTGCGTAGGAATTTTTTTGAAATTACTATGTTCCCCAACAGTGGCATCCGAGCTAGGTTTTATGCGTAGATGTTATATGCACGAGTAGAACACAAGTGAGTTGTGGGCGATACAAGTCATACTGCTTACCGGCATGTCATACTTTGGTTCGGCGGTATCGTTGGATGAAGCGGCACAGGCCGACATTATGCGTACGCTTACGCGAGACTGGTTCTACCGACATGCTTTGCACATAGGTGGCTGGCGGGTGTCAGTTTCTCCAACTTTAGTTGAACCGAGTGTGGCTACGCTTGGTCCTTGAGAAGGTTAAAACAACATTCACTTGACAAACTATCGTTGTGGTTTTGATGCGTAGGTAAGAACGGTTCTTGCTCAGCCCGTTGCAGCCACGTAAAACTTGCAACAACAAAGTAGAGGACGTCTAACTTGTTTTTGCAGGGCATGTTGGGATGTGATATGGTCAAGACATGATGCTAAATTTTATTGTATGAGAAGATCATGTTTTGTTACTAAGTTATCGGCAACTGGCAGGAGCCATATGGTTGTCACTTTATTGTATGCAATGCAATCGCCCTGTAATTGCTTTACTTTATCACTAAGCGGTAGCAATAGTCGTAGAAGCAATAGGTGGTGAAACGACAACGATGCTACGATGAAGATCAAGGTGTCGCGCCGGTGATGATGGTGATCATGACGGTGCTTCGGAGATGGTGATCACAAGCACAAGATGATGATGGCCATATCATATCACTTATATTGATTGCATGTGATGTTTATCCTTTATGCATCTTATTTTGCTTTGATTGACAGTAGCATTATAAGATGATCTCTCACTAATTTTCAAGGTTTAAGTGTTCTCCCTGAGTATGCGCCGTTGCGAAAGTTCTTCGTGCTGAGACACCACGTGATGATCGGGTGTGATAGGCTCTACATTCAAATACAACGGGTGCAAAACAGTTGCACACGCGGAATACTCAGGTTAAACTTGACGAGCCTAGCATATACAGATATGGCCTCGGAACACTAGAGACCGAAAGGTCGAGTGTGAATCATATAGTAGATATGATCAACATAGTGATGTTCACCATTGAAAACTACTCCATCTCACGTGATGATCGGACATGGTTTAGTTGATTTGGATCACGTGATCACTTAGATGATTAGAGGGATGTCTATCTAAGTGGGAGTTCTTAAGTAATATGATTAATTGAACTTTAATTTATCATGAACTTAGTCCTGATAGTATTTTGCAAATTATGTTGTAGATAGCTCACGTTGTTGCTTCCCTATGTTTATTTTGATTTGTTCCTAGAGAAAAACTATGTTGAAAGATGATAGTAGCAATGATGCGGACTAGGTCCGTGATCTGAGGTTTATCCTCATTGCTGCACAAAAGAATTATGTCCTTGATGCACCGCTAGGTGACAGACCTATTGTAGGAGCATATGCAGACATTATGAATGTTTGGCTAGCTCAATATGATGACTACTTGATAGTTTAGTGCACCATGCTTAACGGCTTAGAATTGGGACTTCAAAGATGTTTTAAACGTCATGGACCATATGAGATGTTCCAGGAGTTGAAGTTAATATTTTCAAGCAAATACCCGAGTTGAGATATATGAAGTCTCCAACAAGTTCTATAGCTAAAAGATGGAGGAGAATCACTCAACTAGTGAGCATGTGCTCAGATTGTCTGGGTACTACAATTGCTTGAATCAAGTGGGAGTTAATCTTCCAGATAAGATAGTGATTGACAGAGTTCTCTAGTCACCATCAACAAGTTACTGGAACTTCATGATGAACTATAGTATGCAAGGGATGACAAAAATGATTCCCGAGCTCTTCGTGATGCTGAAATCAACGAAGTAGAAATTAAGAAAGAGCATCAAGTGTTGATGATTGACAAGACCACTAGTTTCAAGAATAGGGCAAAGGGAAAGAAAGGGAACTTCATGTAGAATGGCAAGCAAGTTGTCACTCCCGCGAAGAAGCCAAAAGCTAGACCAAATCCTGAAACTGAGTGCTTCTACTGCAAAGGAAATGGTCACTGGAAGCGGAAATGCCCTGAATATTTAGTAGATAAGAAGGATGGCAAAGTGAACAAGGGTATATTTGATATACAGGTTATCGATGCGTACCTTACTAGTGTTTATAGTAGCCCCTGAGTATTTGATACTTGTTATGTTGCTAAAAATTAGTAACTCGAAACAGGAGTTACAAAATAAACAGAGACTAGTTGAGGGTGAAGTGACGATGAGTGTTGGAAGTAGTTCCAAGGTTGATATGATCATCATCGCACACTCCCTATACTTTCGGGATTAGTGTTAAACCCAAATAAATGTTATTTGGCGTTTATGTTGAGCATGAATATGATTTGATCATGTTTATTGCAATACGGTTATTCATTTAAAGTCAGAGAATAATTGTTGTTCTGTTTACATGAATAAAACCTTCAATGGTCATACACCCAATGAAAATAGTTTGTTGGATCTCGATCATAGTGATACACATATTCATAACATTGATGCCAAAAGATGCAAAGTTAATAATGATAGTGCAACTTATTTGTGGCACTACCGTTTGGGTCATATCGGTGTAAAGCGCATGAAGAAAATCCATAAAGATGGATTTTCAGAATCACTTGGTTATGAATCATTTGATGCTTGCGAACCGTGCCTTTTGGGCAAGATGACTAAAACTCCGTTCTCCAGAACAATGGAACGAGCTACTGACTTGTTGGAAATAATACATACCAATGTATGCGGTCCAATGAGTATTGATGCTCATGGCGAGTATCGTCATTTTCTGACCTTCACAAATGATTTGAGAAGATATGAGTATATCTACTTAATGAAACACAAGTCTGAAACATTTGAAAAGTTTAAAGAATTTCAGAAGTGAAGTGGAGAATCATCGTAACAAGAAAATAAAGTTTCTACAATCTGATCATAAAGGAGAATATTTGAGTTACGAGTTTGGCCTTCATTTAAGACAATGTGGAAAAGTTTCACAGCTCACGCCACATGGAACATCACAGCGTAATGGTGTGTCCGAATGTCATAACCGCACTTTATTAGATATGGTGCAATCTATGATGTATCTTACCGATTTACCACAATCGTTTTGGGGTTATGCATTAGAGACAGCTGCATTCACTTTAAATAGGGCACCATCAAAATCCATTGATACGACGCCTTATTAACTGTGGTTTGGCAAGAAACCAAAGTTGTCGTTTCTTAAAGTTTGGGACTGCGATGCTTATGTAAAAAAATCAACCTGATAAGCTCGAACCCAAATCACAGAAGTGCATCTTCATAGAATACCCAAAGGAAACTATTGGGTACACCTTCTATCACAAGATCCGAAGGCAAGTTATTCATTGCTAAGTTGGATCCTTTCTAGAGAAGGAGTTTCTCTCAAAAGAAGTGAGTGGGAGGAAAGTAGAACTTGATGAGGTAACTGTACCTGCTCCCTTATTGGAAAGTAGTTCATCACAGAAATCAGTTCATGTGATTCCTACACCAATTAGTGAGGAAGCTAATGATGATGATCATGAAGCTTCAGATCAAGTTACTACCAAACCTCGTAGGTCTTCCAGAGTAAGATCTTCACCAGAGTGGTACGGTAATCCTGTTCTGGAAGTCATGTTACTAGACCATGATGAACCTACGAACTATGAGGAAGCGATGATGAGCCCAGATTCCGCGAAATGGCTTGAAAGGCCATGAAATCTGAGATGGGATCCATATATGAGAACAAAGTATGGACTTTGGTGGACTTGCCCGATGATCGGCAAGCCATAGAAAATAAATGGATCTTCAAGAGGAAGACAGACACTGATAGTAGTGTTACTATCTACAAAGCTCGACTTGTCGCAAAAAGTTTTTTGACAAAGTTCAAGGTGTTAAATACGATGAGATTTTCTCACTCGTATCGATGCTTAAGTCTGTCCGAATCATGTTAGCAATTGCCACATTTTATGAAATCTGACAAATGGATGTCAAAACTGCATTCCTTAATAGATTTATTAAAGAAGAGTTGTATATGATGCAACCAGAAGGTTTTGTCAATCCTAAAGGTGCTAACAAAGTGTGCAAGCTCTAGTGATCCATCTATGGACTGGTGCAAGCATCTCGGAGTTGGAATATACGCTTTGATGAGTTGATCAAAGCATATAGTTTTATACAGACTTTTGGAGAAGCCTGTATTTACAAGAAAGTGAGTGGGAGCTCTGTAGCATTTCTAAAACTATATGTAGATGACATATTGTTGATTGGAAATGATATAGAAATTCTGGATAGCATAAAAGGATACTTGAATAAGAGTTCTCCAAAGAAAGACCTCGGTGAAGCTGCTTACACATTGAGCATCAAGATCTATAGAGATAGATCAAGACATTTGATAAGATTTTTCAATGAGTACATACCTTGATAAGATTTTGAAGTAGTTCAAAATGGAACAATCAAAGAAGAAAGTTCTTGTCTGTGTTACAAAGTATGAAGTTGAGTAAGACTCAAAACCCAACCATGGCAGAAAATAGAAAGAATGAAAAGTCATTCCCTATGCCTCAGTCATAGGTTCTATAAAGTATGATATGCTATGTACCAGACCTATTGTATACCTTGCTCTGAGTTTGGCAAGGGAGTACAATTTTGATCTAGAAGTAGATCATTGGACAGCGGTCAAGAATATCCTTAGTAAAGACTAAGGAAATATTTCTCGATAATGGGAGTGATAAAAGAGCTCGTCGTAAAAAGTTACAACGATGCAAGCTTTTACGCCAATCCAGATGACTCCAAGTCTCAATCTGGATACATATTGAAAGTGGGAGCAATTAGCTAGAGTAGCTCCATACAGAGCATTGTAGACATAGAATATTTGCAAAATACATACGGCTCTGAATGTGACAGACCCGTTGACTAAACTTCTCTCACGAGCAAAACATGATCATACCTTAATACTCTTTGGGTGTTAATCACATAGCAATGTGAACTAGATTACTGAATCTAGTAAACCCTTTGGGTGTTGATCACATGACGATGTGAACTATAGGTATTACTCACATATAGATGTGAATATTGGTGTTAAATCACATGACAATGTGAACTAGATTGTTGACTCTAGTGCATGTGGGAGACTGAAGGAAATATGCCCTAGAGGCAATAATAAAGTTATTATTTCTTTCCTTATGTCATGATAAATGTTTATTATTCATGCTAGAATTGTATTAGCCGGAAACATAATACATGTGTGAATACATAGACAAACATAGTGTCACTAGTATGCCTCTACTTGACTAGCTCGTTGATCAAAGATGGTTGTGTTTCCTAACCATAGACATGAGTTGTCATTTGATTAAAGGGATCACATCATTAGGAGAATGATGTGATTGACTTGACCCATTCCGTTAGCTTAGCACTTGATCATTTAGTATGTTGCTATTGCTTTCTTCATGACTTATACATGTTCCTACAACTATGAGATTATGCAACTCCCGTTTACTGGAGGAACACTTTGTGTGCTACCAAATGTCACAACATAACTGGGTGATTATAAAGGAGCTCTACAGGTGTCTCCGAAGGTACATGTTGAGTTGGCGTATTTCGAGATTAGGATTTGTCACTCCGATTGTCGGAGAGGTATCGGGCCCCCTCGACAATGTGCATCACTATAAGCCTTGAAAGCAATGTAGCTAATGAATTAGTTGTGGGATGACGCATTACATAACGAGTAAAGAGACTTGCCGGTAACGAGATTGAACTAGGTATTAAGATACCGATGATCGAATCTCGAGCAAGTAACATACCGATGACAAAAGGGAACAACGTATGTTGTTATGCGGTTTGACCAATAAAGATCTTCGTAGAATATGTAGGAGCCAATATGAGCATCCAGGTTTCGCTATTGGTTATTGACCGGAGACGTGTCTCGGTCATGTCTACATAGTTCTCGAACCCGTAGGGTCCGCACGCTTAAAGTTAGATGATGGTTATATTATGAGTTTATATGTTTTGATGTACCGAAGGTAGTTCGGAGTCCCGGATATGATCACAAACATGACAAGGAGTCTCGAAATGGTCGAGACGTAAAGATCGATATATTGGACGACTATATTCGGACTCCGGAAGTGTTCCGGGTAGTTTCGGAGAAAACCGGAGTGCCGGAGGGGTTACCGGAACCCCCCGGGGGAGTATTGGGCCTTAGTGGGCTTTAGGGGAGAGAGAGGGCAGCAGCCCAGGAGGTGGCGCGCCCCCTCCCATGAGGGGTCCGAATTGGACTAGGGGAGGGGGGCGCACCCCCCCCCTTTCCTTCTCCTCTTTCCCTCTCTTTCCTTCCCCCTTCCCTCTTCCTAGTTGGACTAGGAAAGGGGAGTCCTACTCCTACTAGGAGGAGGACTCCCCCCTCCTTGGCGCGCCCCAAAGGGCTGGCCGGCCTCCCCCTTGCTCCTTTATATACGGGGGCAGGGGGCACCTCTGGAGATAACAATTGATCATTGATCTCTTAGCCGTGTGCGGTGCCCCCCTCCACTATATTCCACCTCGATAATATCGTAGCGGTGCTTAAGCGAAGCCCTGCGCCGGTAGAACATTATCGTCGTCACCACGCCGTTGTGCTGACGAAACTCTCCCTCAAAGCTCGGCTGGATCGGAGTTCGAGGGACATCATCGAGCTGAACGTGTGCTGAACTCGGAGGTGTCGTGCGTTCGATACTTGATCGGTCGGATCGTGAAGACGTACGACTACATCAACCACGTTGTGCTAACGCTTCCGCTTACGGTCTATGAGGGTACGTGGACACACTCTCCCCTCTCGTTGCTATGCATCACCATGATCTTGCGTGTGCGTAGGATTTTTTTTAAATTACTACGTTCCCCAACACCAACCCCCCATCGGGAAGTGTTCATCCAAACCCCCTCAACAACGCTCACTGTTCATCAAGGGAAGGAGGCAGCAGGTTCAACTGGCTTCTGTTAGTAGCAGTAGCAAACGAAGGAATTGCTCGATCGGGTTCAGTTAACAGCCATTGATCGATCGCTCGGGTTTAGTAACACGTAGCCTGCAGTGCAATCGCTCTAGTTCAGTTAGGCGAATGCCTCGCTCGGGTTCAGTTAGAGCCCAATGCCTCGCACCCACGCGCGTACGTGTATGAGAGAAACGTGCATAGCTCGGCCCACGACCACCCACCGTAACCAGGAACTCCCCGATATTTTCCCCGCCCTCGCTTCTACCACGGTTTTTTCTGTCATGGATGGCCCAAAGAATGTCATGCAGCTGCGTCTCCGGCCCGCCCAGGACAAAAAGCCCATTTTCTATCATGATTTTTTGTCATAGAAGTAGGATCCCACCACATCTATGATGATACCGAGTTTTGTCACAATTATCGTCATAGAAGTGTCATAAGAATGACAGGAAAAAAAATTGTTTGGCCCAAAATGTCATGGATGTGTCTTTTTTTTGTAGTGTCCACTGCACGTGTCAACACTCATCGGGCCGCACACATCAGCATGTATGATTTCCAACAAGTCACTTGCCCGTTCCATTGTTTCGGAAAATGGGGTTTTACTCATCTTTCCCAAGAGGCATGGTTCGCATGTGTCAAGTGATTCAAAATCAAGTGACTCCAAAAGTCCATCAGCATGGAGTTTCTTCATGCGCTTTACACCAATATGACCTAAGCGGTAGTTCCACAAGAAAGTGGTACTATCATTATCAACTCTTCATCCTTTGGCCCATGGGAAGGGGGCTTGGGGGGATGCACAACCCCTTAGTGGGCTGGTGTGCTCCCTCCCCTTGGCCCATGAGGCCCCCAACACTTGCCCCCCCCTCGAAACCCCTTTCTGTCATGCTGGCCATCACCTGATACCCTCGGAACACTTCCAGACTCCAATACCCTTCGTCCAATATATCAATCTTCACCTCCAGACCCTTCCGGAGTTTCTCGTCATGTCCGGGATTCCGAACAACCTTTGGTAACCACCATAACAACTCAATTATACTTATATCATCACCAAATGTTAAGTGTGTAGACCCTGCGGGTTCGAGGACTATGCAGACATGACCGAGACACCTCTACGGTCAATAACCAATAGCGGGACCTAGATGTCCATATTGGTTCCCACATATTCTACGAATATCTGATCGGTCGAACCTTGATGTCAAGGATTCAGCTAATCCCGTATGCAGTTCCCTTTGCCTATCGGTATGTTACTTGCCCGAGATTTGATCATCGGTATCTCCATACCTAGTTCAATCTCGTTACCGGCAAGTCTCTTTACTCGTTCCGTAATACAAGATCCCGTGGCTAACTCATTAGTCACATTGCTTGCAAGCTTCTTATGATGTTGTATTACCGAGTGGGCCCTGAGATACCTCTCTATCATACGGAGTGACAAATCCCAGTCTTGATCCATACCAACCCAGCAGACACCCTCGGAGATACCTATAGAGCACCTTTATAGTCACCCAGTTACGTTGTGACATTTGATACACACAAGGTACTCCTCCGGTGTCAGTGAGTTGCATGATCTCATGGTCATAGGAACATATACTTGACATGCAGAAAACGATAGCAATAAACTTGACACGATCATATGCTACATTGATAGTTTGGGTCTTGTCCATCACATCATTCTCCTAATGATATGACCCCGTTATCAAATGACAACTCATGTCTATGGCTAGGAAACCATAGCCATCTTTGATCAACGAGCTAGTCCGGTAGAGGCTTACTAGGGACATACTGTTGTCTATGTATCCACACATGTATCTGAGTTTCCGATCAATACAATTCTAGCATGGCGATTATCATGAACTGGGAAATATGATAATAACCAATTTATTATTGCCTCTAGGGCATATTTCCAACACATTTTGCATCATGTTTTCCTACTGTTATTTATAATGTTTTTATGCACAATAATGCTTTATGGAGTAATTTGCCTTTTCTCTCATAATATGCAAGGTTCACACAAAGACGGAGAATGCCGGCAGCTGGAATTCTGGACTTGAAAAAGCTACATCAGAGTTACCTATTCTGCATATCTTCAAATGAGCTAAAACTTCACGCAGATTTTTTATGGAACATATAAGAATTATTGGAGCAAATAACTACAAGAGGGGGCCCACCAGGTGGGCACAACCCACCTGGACGCGCCAGGGCCCCCATGCGTGCCCTAGTGGGTTGTGCCCTCCTCGGCCCACCTCCGGTGCCCATCTTCTAGTATATAAGTCATTTTGACCTAGAAAAAAAATAAGAAGAGGACTTTCGGGACGAAGCGCCGCCGTCTCGAGGCGGAACTTGGGCAGGAGCACTTTTGCCCTCCAGCGGAGCGATTCCGCTGGAGGAACTTCCTCCCGGAGGGGGAAATCATCATCAGCATCATCACCAACAACTCTCCCATCTTTGGGAGGGCAATCTCCATCAACATCTTCAACAACACCATCTCCTCTCAAACCCTAGTTCATCTCTTGTGTTCAATCTTTATACCGGAACCTTAGATTGGTACTCTTGGGTGACTAGTAGTGTTGATTACATCTTGTAGTTGATTATTATATGGTTTATTTGGTGGAAGATTATATGTTCAGATCCATTATGTTATTTAATACTCCTCTGATCTTGAGCATGATTATCATTTGTGAGTAGTTACTTTTGTTCTTGAGGTCATGGGAGAAATATTGTTGCAAGTAATCATGTGAACTTGATATGTGTCGATATTTTGATGATATGTATGTTGTGATTCCCTTAGTGGTGTCATGTGAACGTTGACTACATGGCACTTCACCTTATTAGGGCCTAAGGGAATGCATTGTGGAGTAGTTATTAGATGATGGGTTGCGAGAGTGACAGAAGCTTAAACCCTGGTTTATGCACTACTTCGTAAGGGGCTGATTTGGATCCAAAAGTTTAATGCTATGGTTAGATCTTATCTTAATAATTTTCTCGTAGTTGCGGATGCTTGTGAGGGGGTTAATCATAAGTAGGTTTGTTCAAGTAAGAACAACACCTAAGCATCGGTCCACCCACATATCAATTATCAAAGTAGCGAACATGAACCAAACCAACATGATGAAAGTGACTAGATGAAATTCCTGTGTACCCTCAAGAACGTTTTGCTTATCATAAGAGACCGTTTTGGCCCGTCATTTGCCTCAAAAGGATTGGGCTACTTTGCTGCACTTTTGTTACCGTTATCGTTACTTGCTTGTTACAAATTATCTTGCTATCAAACAACTTGTTACCGATTATTCCAGTGCTTGCAGTTAATACCTTGCTGAAAACCACTTGTCATTTCCTTCTGCTCCTCGTTGGGTTAGACACTCTTACTTATCGAAAGGACTACGATTGATCCCCTATACTTGTGGGTCATCAGATATAAGCTTCTTTGCGACCGAAGGACACCTCCAACCAACCTACGGGGTGGCCACAAGCTTGCCAGGCACGCCCTGGGTAGGGGGTGCGCCCCTTGAGCTTGTGGGCCCCTCGGGCATCGTCTCACGTTGATTCTGCTTCCTGAAAATCACATATATTCCAAAATAATTCTCCATAAAATTTTATCGCGCTTGGACTTTGTTTGATATGGATATTTTGTGAAACAAAAAATATGCAACAAGCAGGAACCGGCACTGGGCACTGGATCAATATGTTAGTCCAAGAAAATCACATAAATTGTTGCCAAAAGTATGTAAAAGTTGTAGAATATTGTCTTGAAACAATCCAAAATTATAGATATGACGGAGACATATCAGCAGCTAGGGGGGGGGGGCAAACTTGGTGGCGGCTGGGAACCGGAGCCCCCCCCCCCCCCACACACACACCCCAAAAATAGCACCAGCAAGCCCCTAAGAGGCGCTATTTTCCGCCTTAAAACGCCCTTGGGGGGCAAACGGCTAGAGATGCTCTAACTTCGTCGCACATTTTCAACTCTAGTATGAAATCTTGCACATTAAACATGAAACTACACAGTCCACTTCACTGCTCATTGTTCAATGTCCTAGTCTTACTGCACTACACACACACACACACACACACACACACACAACACTCATAGGTATCAGGTTTGAGCCCCCGACAACACTTCTTTTGCTTCTATTTTTTGCTTCATTTCGATTGCTCGCGGGTGGGTCATACCTTATGCACTGAAAAAGGGGTTGCACCTTATGCTCGATAACAAAGAGGCCACCCCTTACGCTCGTTAACATGTGGGCCGCCACCTTACGCTAAGTCCCATCACCTTGAGAAAACCCTCACCCCCACTCCCCTTCTTCTTCACTCCCACTACACCTCACTTCACTCGTCTCCTCATTCACAACTCTGCCCAAACCCTTAACCTCTCGACAAATAGCGTCGCAGGTTGTAGCCGTGGGGAAACGCCACCCACCGCCTTTTGCCTCTGTCACTCATTGCCGCCTATCGGCACCGACTGTTGCCAGCGTTGCTCGCAGTCTAGCCACCATCTTCCCTATTGGGTTTTCTCATGGAGAACTAGGTAAGTGAAATCTTCATCCATCTCTTATAGTTCGCAACCCACCTGTCATCGGTAACCCCCCAGCAGCAATCGTCGTGCATGCATTTTTCTTCATTCTATTTCAAGGGTTTTCATTTGTACTATCCAAAGTTCGAGAACACTTTAGGTTCTTGCGTCCACAGAGAGATGGGCGATTCCTTTGTTCTCACCCTAGCAGAGAGCTTCAGACTTCACACAGTATGTTCATAGAATCGCCTCTCTCTGCCCTGGAGGGTTCGGGTTTTCGAACAAGTTGTGGACTATTTTTTCTTACTTGCTACTAATCTATATGTAATGCAACTGATGTGAAATTAAATGTTTGATGATTGATTGAGAACTACATACTTTTATTTTAGTGCAAATTCAGAATATTGGTTACTCAACAAATATTCCCAATATACTATTGCTACATTTTCATAAAAGGTACCATGCACACTATTGACGTAAAATAGTAAATTCTTGCTATCTTAGGAAAATTATTGATGTAATGTTCTTCCAATAACACTCATCTTTGCATAACAAGATAAAATTAGAAAAATTATTTCTACATTTCCCTTTCACACAATGATATATTAGCATAAGAAATAATGCTCATATTTGGTTAACAAATTATCTCTTAGTATTGGCATAACACATTTTGTGGAAATCAATAAATTATTTTGTTAATATTTTTGTCCTTTCAATGACACATGACCTCTTATTGGGATGGCAAATAAAATATTTCTTACTATTTCTTTTTTTTCAAGAACATATTATCTATCCCAATTTTTGCACAATTTGAGAAACAAATAATGTCCTAAGGAATCTATGTTTTGATATTACTTCCCGCAGCACATCCCTTGCTCTGCAAGAATATTTGTGCTAAAAAGTTTAGTGTTGCCACAAATGAAGACGCTAATATTGAGGTCACATTACAGATAGACAATAGATTTAAGTTTCGAGTGTGGATCAATAATGAAAAACATGCTCACTCCTTTATTGATGAGATGGAGTGGGGATAGTTTTTCATGACTTACTCACTGCAAGTTGGTACACAAATGTTATTGGATATAAGAGAACATGGTCTTATCATCCATGTGTGACGGTGTACCAGATTAGGGGTCACTCGCCACTTTGATTCCCGGCTTGATGGGTCGGGCTAAGGACCCCATGTCGATTCGCCAGTGGGCCATGTCAAGATGGCTCCATGACGTACAGAAGGAAGCCTCCCGAAAACTTGACATGTACTCTAAGATGTTTAGAGATCATCTACAACATGTTCTCCTTAATACGTAACCGACTAGGTTGTAACCCTAAACCCCTCGTACCTACATAAACCGGGGTAGGGCTTGTAGGCGACACACAACAGTCTTATGGTAGATCATTTAAAGTTTGTACTTCATCCCAAATCAATACGACACAAGAAGACATTGAATTTTTATCTCTAAGGAGAGCCCAAACGTGGATAAAAAAACATTGGCAAAAAAAAAGTCCCACGACCCGTAAGGCCATGCGGGCCCTAGATCGGCCCCATTTAGTTAGGACGTGTTTGGTTGGTGTCCACACCACCACAAGCCTGGCCTGGATGGGTGCCTGAAGCATGCCTGGTCCCTGTTTTGTTTGTGTCCTGAGAAAGAAAGCACATGCCTGGCCTGAGTTGCTCAGCAATGTGATTAGCCTGGCCAGGTTGAAAAAAAAATAAAGAATAAAAAAGATTCCTAGCCCAGGCAGTAGGATTAGCCTGGCCCAGGCGTCCAATTTCTTATGCCTGGGCGTGCCACAGCAGGCCTGGCCATTGCTTAAGAATTTTTTATTCGCTGGATGACTAGATGATGTAATACCCTGCCAGGCTACGAACCAAACGCACAGCTGCCAGGCTAGCCTGGGCAGGCAGGAAATCATCACCTTACCAGGCCAACGCCAGGCACCGGATTTTTCCAGGTAAGGAGGATACGAACCAAACTAGCCCTTAATCTGTCGTGCCCGTCACGGAGACAAGGCACACGTGCCGGTATGACACGACCAACTTATAAACGAGTCTCCACGTGTTGTGCCGTGCCAGGCCCGTTTACGGGCGAGCTGGGCCGTGTCGTGCCTGGCTCACGGCCCGGCCCCACCCGTTGGCTATCTTTGGTTTCACCCATCCAAAAGCAACCATGATGAACGGCGAGCGAATTCTCAAAAAGAAAAAAGAAAAATGAGAGAGAAGATGAGCGGCGAGCGTTAAAGCCATGCGAATGAGAGAAGGGTAAAAAGCCTTCACGCAGTCGTCTCGGTCTCACCGCCGCCAACACCCTTGCCGTCGCCCCGGACACCGCGATATTCCCGTGACCTCGTTGCGATGGCCACTCCCGGCAAGCCCGACCCGGCCGCTGTGCCGCCGAAAGCGCCGCAGCCGCAGCCGCAGCCACCGGTGAAGGGGGCCATCATGCGCCGCGTCTTCCCCTTCCTCCTCGCCACCAACCTCTTCATCGGAGGTGAGAGAGGCGCCCCCCCGTACTCGATCTCTTTCATTTCCAGTCTTGTACCTCTACATTTGTGCCACAATGTGTCGTTGACCTCGCTACGGTTCTTTCAGTCTCAGTTACTACTCTGCTAGTGTCTCTGCTTAGGGTCCTTGGTGCTCTTCGCTGTGTAGATTGGCTTGAGAAAGACTAAATCTTGATAGGTCGCAGCGAATTCTACTTGTTAGCTACTAGAAACGATAAGATGTGGCCTGTGCCTGCGAAGTAGCTCTAACTCTCTTGCGTGTCCTTAATTATTGTGCATCTGGGCTACCCCAGTTTGCTTCTAGTGTTTCCTTAACCAAAATACACATATGAAGTTTTATGCCTGCTATTTATTTTGAATTAAGTGTGATAATCAAAATTATGACAAGATGTGCTTACTCTTTTGTTTGGTAGGAAAGTAATACGTAGGTGAAAATGAGATGAACTCTACTTACAGAATGGTGAGACTCCAGGGATCTGATCCATGTCGCATTTATTTTATAAAGATAAATCCCATATCTGTATCATGGATTTTGCCTTTTTCACGGGTGGCAGGACATACAAGGAAAGTACTGTAGCATACATGTTCATGATTCGACAATTATGTGGTAAGAAAGTACAGAACGATCGGTAGGAACTTTCAGGGTTTTTCCCCTCTGTCTTGGAAATAGAAACCCATAGCATCGCAAGGATTACTTGGTTGCAGCATAGAAACAGAATATGCTGATAGGCTACAGTTTGTTAGGGGGCAAGAGAGAAAAGATGTGGTACAATATAGGCAAAAAAAATCAGTTTTGCTTAAATTTGTTGAGAATTTGCAAATTTCCAGTTTATGGTGGCTACAACATTGCCGCTACTAGTATATCATTTAGAGCACAGAGCTGTTGACTGTTGTACCTTTCACCCGTGGCAGGATATATTTCTCTTAAAGCAAGGTACTGTAGCGTACATGGTCATGATTTTCGAAATGCTGCATCATTCCATGTATACAAGGCCTATTAATGATGTCCCAAGTTTGACCTAGTTTATGGAAAAAGAATCAACACTTACAATACACAATACATAGATTATGGAAATATATTTTGTAGAGAGAATATTTGGTGCAACTCAATTGTATTCCAGGGAGTCGGTCACAATATATACACAGGATGTCTTGCGTGACAAGGAAACTAATCCTACCATATCTCTAGGAGTCAACTATACAAGGCTAGAGAAGATAGGAATAGCAATACAAATATGTCACGTTCAACACACCCCGCAGTCGAAGCGTCGGCGTTGGCGATGCAAAGACTGGAACGGAATTCCTGGAATGCAGCGGTTGGAAGCCCCTTGGTCATAATGTCGGCAAACTGTTGGGTGGTCGGTACATGAAGAACACGAAGCTGACCCAACTGAACCTTCTCGCGAACGAAATGAACATCAAGTTCAACGTGCTTTGTGCGCTTATGCTGCACCGGATTTGCCGTGAGATAGGTGGCCAAAACATTATCACAGAAGACCACCGTAGCTTTCGGGATCGAGACCCGAAGTTCGCCAAGTAGTTGACGTAACCAACATGTCTCGGCAACAACGTTGGGAACGGCACGGTACTCAGCCTCAGCACTCGAGCGGGAGACGGTGGGCTGCCACTTAGAGGACCATGAGATGAGAGAGTCGCCGAAGAAGACACAATATCCTGACGTAGATCGTCGAGTGTCGGGGAAACCGGCCCAATCCGCATCAGTGTAAGCAAAACAACTCGGTGGAGGCTGAGGCGCGAAGACGAAGACCAAATGTCGGTGTGCCGTGAATGTACCGGAGAATGCGCTTGACCAAAGACCAGTGAACATCACGAGGCGAGTGCATGTGCAGGCAAACCAATGATGTCGCGAAGTAAGTTCGCACGAGAGGTGGCCAATGATGTCGCGAAGTAAGTTCGCACGAGAGGCGGTGATGACGATATCGTCAACATATAGAAGAAGCATGGCGACATGATCAGCTCGATGAAGCACAAACGGTGACGTGTCGGAGATGGTGCTGCGAAAACCGAGAGCAGTGAGGAATGCTGCAATGCGTTGATACCACGCATGAGGCGCCTGCTTCAGACCGTAGAGAGACCGTGATAGCAGGCAAACATCGTCAGGCCGAGTGGGATCAACAAAACCAGTAGGCTGCTGACATAGAACACGCTCCTGAAGATGACCATAGAGGAAAGCTTTGTTGATGTCGAGCTGATGAACAGGCCAGTGACGAGATGCGGCAAGCTGAAGAACAACACAAATCGTGGCGGGTTTGACGACCGGGGAGAAGGTCTTCGAGAAGTTGACACTGGCACGTTGTGCAAAACCGCGAACAACCCAGCGGGCCTTGTGCCTGTCCAGAGAGCCATCTGGAAGAAGCTTATGCTGAAAGACCCACTTGCCGGTGATGATGTTGGCGCCAGGGGGGCGAGGGACCAACGTCCAGGTCCGGTTGGCGACGAGAGCATCATATTCAGCACGCATAGCCGTGAGCCAGTGCGGATCGCTCAGTGCAGAACGCATCGAGCACGGTACTGGAGAGATGTCTGTGACGCTGAGATTGTGATAGCGAGGGTTCGGTTGATGAACCCCGTCTTTAGCACGCGTCACCATATAGTGATGAGGCGGCGGAGGCGGGGGCCGAGCCCGTCGTTGAGGCGGAGGCACAACCACGGAAGAGGACGAGGGCGTGGCCGCGGAAGAAACCACGGATGAGGCGGCGGTCGAGGCCTTAGACGGCAGCGTCAAGACCGTGGGCGAGGCCGCGGGTGGCGAAGAGACGTCCGCGGAGGAGACTGCGGGTGACGGCGACATGACCGCGGGCGAGGCCGCGGGTGGCGGAGATGAGACCGAGGCCGAGGCTGACGAGTCGGCAGGCGAGGCCACAAGCGATGTGGGGGCGGGCAAGGCCGCAACCAACGTGGGCGAAGCGGTAGAGGGCCCGGCCGAGACAACTCCTGAGCCAGGCCAGCAAGGGCTGGCGCCGAAGCCCGGAGGAGCGAGGCCAGCTCCGCCTGAGCCGACCAGGCCAGCTGTAGCGGGCGCCGAAGCCTGGAGGGGTGAGGCCGGCTCCGCCTGAGCCGGCAAGGGAGGTCCCGCCGAAGGACCCGTCAGAGATGCACGGGGTCGTGGCGGAGGAAGTGCAAGGGCTCCACGAGGCCGTCGAGGGAGATCATCCGAAGACGGAGCTGTTGGCGGTGTAACCTGCTCAAAGGGAAAAACAACCTCATCAAAGTAAACGTGCCGCGAGACGAACACACGACGAGAGACCGGGTCGTAGCAGCGAAATCCTTTGGTGTTTGGTTGATAGCCGAGAAAGACACAAGCAAGAGACCGAGGCGCAAGCTTATGTTGAGCGGTGGCGGTGATGTTGGGGTAACACAGACAGCCAAAGACATGAGGATCGTCATAGGATGGGGGAGACCCGAACAGAAGATGATGAGGTGTATAGCTCCGTCGCGGTTTGCATGGTCGGATGTTGAGAAGGAGAGTGGCGGTGGCAAGAGCATCGGGCCAAAACCGGGCGGGCATGTGTGCATGGAAAAGCAGCGCACGAACACTCTCATTGAGGGTGCGGAGGACACGTTCGGCACGACCGTTTTGTTGGGAGGTGTATGGACATGTAAGGCGGAAAACAGTGCCATGAGTGGATAGAAGATGTCGAATGGCGAGATTATCAAATTCTTTTCCGTTATCCGTTTGAAGGTGAGCAATGGTGCGATGAAAGTGGGTGTGGACGTAAGCATAAAAGGAGTGGAGGGTGGAGGCGACGTCAGATTTACGGCGTAGCGGAAAAGTCCAAGTGAAGTGAGAAAAATCATCTAAAATCACAAGATAATATGATAAGCCCGAATTACTAGGCACTGGAGATGTCCAAACATCACAATGAATAACATCAAAAGGAAAAGTGGCTATTGATGTAGACGAAGGAAACGGCAAGCGAACGTGTTCTCCTATGCGGCAAGCATGACACGTATGAGTCGCCGATTTATTACATGAAAAAGAAAAGGTGCTCAAAATTTTGTGAAGAGCGTCGGCGCCGGGATGACCAAGTCGAGCGTGCCAAAGCGAGACATCGGCATGAAGAGCAACCGGGCCGCCACTCGTCGTAGGACCACATGGGTAGAGATCGTCGGGGGAATCACATCGGTGCAGAACCCTCCGGGAGCGAGCATCCTTGACAGAGAAACCAAGAGCATCAAACTCAACAGTGACAAGATTTTCACGAGTAAGAGTTTTAACAGAACATAGGTTTTGATTAAGGACGGTGAAACAAGCACATTATTGAGAGTTAAAGACGAGGAGGGAAACGGAAGGGAGGATGAACCGTGATGAGTGATGGGAAGAGAGGAGCCATCACCAACCACGATGCGAGAGTTGAAGGGATAGGGGGAGGCACGGGAGAGGATACCGGGGTTGGAGGCCATGTGAGCAGCGGCGCCGGTGTCCATGTACCAATCGCTGCCTCCGTTGTAGGTGCTCGGTGAGGGTGCAGCATGAAGGATGGAGAAGAGCGTTGGGTCGTAGACCGGAGGGGCGCCACCATATGCGCCGTAGCCCGGAGGATCGTCGTAGGCCGAGGAGCCACCGTAGACCGCGGCGTTGCCGTATGCCGCGGGAGCCGGTGCGGTCAGCATCGCCTGATGAGAAGACGGCCGTGGCCCGAGGATGCCCAGAGCAGGCGGACGGGGAATGGGCATGGAGTAAGCGTGCACGACGCCCGTCCAGGGATTGTACCCCGAGAGCCACGACGGAGGAGGAGCGGCGGCGGTTGTCGAGGGAGGGCGCGGCGCCGTGTTGGCGTTGCGGCCCCGACCCCCGCGGCCCTTCTGCTTGCGGCCACCAGCGGGCGCTGGCGCGGGTGGCGGGGTCAGAGTAGGCGCGCGCGGCGCTGGAGGAGCGCCGTGGCCAGTGGCGAGGCCGACGTGGAGGGCGGCGTGGGTCGCCTGCCGGGCGGAGTGACGGAGGCGCTTCTCCTCCATGCGAAGGTACGTGACGGCCTTCGCGTACGCCGGCGTGACGAGGGAGAGGTTGGCGGTGAACTGGCGAAGGTCGGGGTGGAGGCCGCGGAGGAGGTTGGTGACGAGGACGTAGTCGTAGATGGTCATGCCGACGTCGCGCAGCTCGTCGGCGAGAACCTTCAGCCGCGTGCAATACTCATTGATCAAAAGATCGTTTTGCTGCATAGTGAAGAACTCCCCTTGAAGAAAGACGCGGCGTTGGAGTTGATTGTCGAGGAAGAGGTCACACAGCCGCGTCCACATAGCGTACGCCGACGGGTCGCGGGCGTTCACCATGTTGAAGAGACCGCCGGAGATGGTGAGGAAGAGCCACTTGACGATGCAAGCGTCCACAGCAAGCCACTCGTCGTCGTCCTTCATGTCGCGGAAGTCGACACTCCCGTCAACATGCTCGATGAGACGGTAAGAGCGGAACAGCTGCACGAAGTAGGTGCGCCATGCGTTGTAGGATGGCGAGTCGGGGTCGAGGATGACGGGTACGTGGTCTTTGATGTGAAGCTCGTTGAGGCGGTCGGAGGTGAACATGGCACCGGCGAAAGAACCGGCGTCGAATGGGTCGGCCTTGGCCATGGTGGCGTCGGGTGGTTAGCGTTTAGGTGGTGTTGGAGGAGGGAAGAGTCGGCGGCGGCTGTGGGTGTTGGGAAGGAGGAGGCGGCGGCTACAGGAGGGTAGCGGCGGCGGCTTTAGGGTTTTGGGGAGAAGATGGCGGCGGCTGTGGGAAGAAGGGAAGCAGCGGCGGCGTAGGGTTTTGGGGAGGAGGGAGGCGGCGGCGGCGGCGGCTACGGGAGAGGTAGCGGCGGCGGCAGCTGTAGGGTTTGGAGTTGGCGGCAGCGGCGGCTACGGGAGGGTGCGGCAGCTGCGGGTTGCGGAAGCGAGAGAAGATCTCGGTAAACTGATACCATGTAGAGAGAATATTTGGTGCAACTCAATTGTATTCCAGGGAGTCGGTCACAATATATACACAGGATATCTTGCGTGACAAGGAAACTAATCCTACCATATCTCTAGGAGTCAACTATACAAGGCTAGAGAAGATAGGAATAGCAATACAAATATGTCACGTTCAACATATTTCTTGATAGATCAAGTGATTTTCATTTTATGGTTTAGATGTTGATATTTGTTTCTATAAGCTTGGTCAAACTTACAAATGTTTTGACTTGAGACAGGATTAATTGGTATAAGTGGAAGGAGGGAGTATGTGGTAAGAAAGCGCAAAACAGTCGGTAGCAACCTTCAGGGTAATTTATGCCAGCTACAACATTGCCAATAAGCACAGTGCTGTTGTTACCTTCTTTAGCTGTGGCAGGATATATTTTCTCTTAAAAGTAATGAACGTACTGTAGCATACACACTGAAAAAAATAGCACACTATGGCATGCTAGGAATGGCTCGCTAAATAAATCAGTGTACAATGTCTCGCTAATAGCATATGCTATAGCGCGGTTAAGCATGCTAATAGTGGATTTTAAGGCCGGCGCTATTTTGCTATAGCATGCTATTTTTTTCACTGAGCATATATGATCACGATTTGAAAAATACTCCTTCCATGTATACAATGCGTATTTCGTTTAAAAAGATTATCTACATCTACAATACACAATACATACATTATGGAAACATATTTCATCATAGATGTAGTTATATTAATTTTGTATTCTAGATATTGATATTTGTTTCTATAAACTTGGTCAATCTTAAAATGTTTGACTTAAGACAAGATTAATGAGGGATGTAGTATGTGGTAAGAAAGTGCAAAACAAATTATTTTTGTTTCGATCAAAACACAGAAACAATTGGTAGCAACCTTCAGGTGTTTTCCCTTCTATTTTCGAAACAGAAACCCATAGCTTTGCAAGGATTACTGTGGTTGCAGCAGAGAAACATAATGCATTGGTAGGCTGCAGTTTGTTTTGGTTACAAGAGAGAAAATATGTGGTAAAGGAGGCGAAAATAAAATTGAGTTCTGGCTAAGTCTATTGAGAACTTGCACATTTCCAGTTTATGGCCACTATGCTACAACATTGCCACTACTACATCATTATTTAGTGCTGTTGCTACTGTTCAGTTGGCTCATGCCTGTGAAGGCCCACTGATAACCAAATGCCGCTCCTAAGGCAAGTATTAGTTGAGCTTGTTATGTGATACATACATACTAATTTTCTGTTGAAGGTATTTTTGTCATTGCACTCCATCATTTTCTCTTTTATGTGCCTGGTCACGACTTCACTTAATAATTCAAGGACCTAGTTTATACCAAGGCGCGCTAAAGAACTTACCGTAGTCAATCCATGTAGGTATGCCTTCTGCGTTATGATTGAAACTGATGTACGGTATGGTTTACTATTGTTTTATCTGATGTTTACCCACATCTTTCAGTAAGTTGACATCCTTGTAACATGCAGTTTATGTATTTGCAAAGACCTACAAACGAGACCAGGACAAGAAAAATGCTGAGACCGCAGCAGCAGCAGCTGCTGCAGCAGCATTGTCAGCCCCACCTGCTGCAGTTGCTAAGCCTGCAGAGCCTGCTCCTCCGCCGAAAAGAGTACTCCCACCTTTATCCGAAGATGAGCAGCGCCAGGTCTACAAGTGGATGCTGGAAGAGAAGCGGAAGAGCAAACCACGTGACGCTGCTGAGAAGAGCAAAATCAATGAGGAGAAGGCTCTTCTCAAGGAGATCATCAGGGCAGAGTCTCTCCCTCGTTTGTGGTGATTTCATCAGTTCTCCTTCTGGCCTTGGATGTCTTTTCTCCCCCTGCAATTCCAGCAAGGGTATATTTTATTGTCAATCTAGCGCTGTTAGCTGGCACAAATAGTATGGCTTGGCGTGATGATACGTCGACATTTCGTAGCCAAATTTTTTGAGTAACTCCAGTCTCTAGGAAACGGTTGCCTTTTAGATGCAAAATTATGATGGTGGAGTCTATTCTGGAGATATTCTCGCGCACACTAAATGATTGCTCCAAAACCAAGGGGCTGTTTTGTTCGCGTAGCCTGTCTGGAGATGTGTGCGGTGTGGTGTTTTGTTGGGACTGAGCTTCAGTGCCGTAACTGCAGCCAGTGACATGTGGGCCTAACAGACGGCTGGCCCACATGCTATTGACCCAACTGCAGGTGCAGTTACGGCACCGAAGCAGGGTCCATTTTGTTGGTATCTAAGACTCACCTTCAGCCTTCAAGCCTCTGGATTTTGTTGCAATAATCAACGGTTATAGTACGATGACCCGTTGAGCATGCATTGAGCTCCTTTTACCTTGTGTACAAAGTTCATTAAACGTGCAGCTCATGGATAAAAAAATGAGCGTTATTTTTTGTTGAACCGGTATGGCTAGGGCCGTCTGTGGCGTGGCTATCCTCACCTGCTGAGATATGAAAGATTCTATCCACTCAATACTCTGGCAAGGGCAATGTCATGCTCATTGCTCAGATTGAGGACAAGATTAGGTTGCTGCGCCAAGATGATGGCATGTCAGTGATGACATACGTGGCAGAACTGCAGGCTCTGTGGGCTGACCAGGATAACTGCGATCCCCTGGAACTCTATGATGCGGCTTCAATTGAGTCGGGGCATAAGTGGATGGCACGCAGGCGTGTGCTAAATTTTTTGACTGGCCTCAAAGGTTGCTTTGATGGCAGGAAGGCTTCCCTGTTGCACCAACCTAGTCTGCCTACCATTACTGAGGCTATTGCAGTGATGACTCAAGAGGAGGTGCGCCTATTCCTTGAGCATGCAGACATGAAGGTTGTGCAAGCTTCGACATTTGCAGTCACTGAGCGCATGGAGTGGGGAGATCCCACCAAATGTCATATCTGTGGGGAGGTAAGTCACTGGAAGAGAGAATGTCCAACTCGTGGCAGAGGCAGGGGATATAACAGAGGGGGAACAGGCAGAGGTAGAAGTGCTAGAGGCAGAGGTGGATACTCAGAGACCTCATGGGGCCAGGCTTCTAGAGGTAGAGGTGGCTACTCAGGACACTCAGGGGGTTAGAGGGCTCACATGGCCGTTGCAGGAGACACTGGGACGTCCAAAGGCAAAGATGTAGATGATGTTGTCTATGGAGACTTTGCTCATTGGGCCTCCACTGATGAAGGTAATCCGGAAAGAGCATCTCTTGCTACTAATGAGAGTGCTCCAGAGTGGGTTCTTGACTCTGGAGCATCTAAGCATGTTGCTAGTAACTCCTGTGTGTTCGAGTCTGACACTAAGCATCCTCCCTCTCACACGGGCACTATACAAACGACTGATGGCACAAAACAACCAGTCATAGGGGTTGGTATAGTAAAGTGTACTCCGACCATTTCCCTATCGTCAGTTTTACACGTGCCACCTTTCCTATCAATTTGGTCTCTTTCAGTGCACTCATTGATCAAATGGACTATCGTGTGATCCTTGACAAGTTCGGTTGCTTGATACAGGTGTGACAGACGAGCCAGACGGTTGGGACTGGCACCAGGTGTAGGGGGCTCTGGTACATGGACTAGGAGGTGCAGACGGACTTGGTGTGTGCTGCGACCATGGAGGATAAGGAGAAGCAGGCGATGATCCATCACTGTAGGATGGGGCATGTATCTTTTGATAAGATGAGTAGAATATTTCCGGATGTTATGTGTGGAATAGGCAAAGGCAAGATAACATGTGATGCTTGTGAATATGCAAAACACACACGGGCCTCATATGTGAGTAAGGGGCTCAGGAGCATATCTCCTTTTATGCTTATTCATTCGGATGTATGGACTAGCCCAGTGGTGTCAATGAATGGGAAGAAGTATTTTGCTACCTTTATTGACTGCTATTCTCGCATGACTTGGATTTACTTGATGCGTCACAAGGATGAGGTGTTTAGCTGTTTTCAGAACTTCCATGCTCTTGTAAAGAACCAGTTTCACGTACAGGTCAAGGTGCTCAGGACGGACAATGGAACGGAGTATGTGAACAACATTTTTGGGGCTTTCATGGCTGACCATGGGATTCTTCATCAAACTTCATGTCCGGACACCCCCCCTCAGAATGGAGTGGCCGAACGGAAGAATCGTCATGTTCTTGAGGTTGATCGGTCATTGGTGTTTACCATGAATGTGCCTAAGTTCTTGTGGGATGATGCAGTTATGACAGCCACATACTTGATCAACCGAACACCTTCCAGGATACTTGGCATGAAATCTCTGTCTGAGTTGATCGTTGGAGATAATAAGTTTGTTGTTCCCCCAAAGTTGTTTGGCAGTACCTGCTTTGTTCGTGATCACCGACCATCTGTTGGCAAGCTTGATCCTCGGGCAGTGAAGTGTGTCTTTCTGGGATACTCGTCTAGTCAGCAGGGGTATAAATGTTGGTGTCCCTCTGAAAAACGCAGGTTTGTAAGTATGGACGTTACATTCAGGGAGTCTGAGCCATTCTATGGTGACCCAACTGATCTCAGTCTGCTGTTTGCAGAGCTTGACCACCTACACCTTGTGCATGATGGTCAAGAGGGGGATAATGATGTGTCTCATACTCACGGTGATTCTGTGGACATTAACACTGATAATGATGTGTAGGCTCAGGTTCAACCAATAGTGGGTACAATTCCGGTTAGTACCATCACTGACGATGATGTGCAGGCTCATGTCGAGCCAACTGTCGATACACTTAAGATTGGTGCTCTCCAGGTTCCTGTTCGGCATCGATGGCAGACAATACCCTGGTGTACTCTCGACGGCAACCACAAGTGCAGGGGGAGCAGCAAGGCAGGGAGGTAAGAGTGCAAGGGGAGCAGCAAGGCAGTGAGGCAAGAGTGCATGGGGAGCAGCAAGGAGGCAAGATCATCTGACACAGTGGAGCTGCTCATTGCGTTGCGAAAACCTACACGTGAAGCGACAAGGAAGGGTGAGGTAGCAAGGAAGGCTCTGCCAAAGGATGATGCTTGTGATGACCTTGATATTGGCAATTTTGTGTCTTACAAGGCTTTATCACCTTCATATAAGGCGTTTGTTGCCTCTCTGCAAACTGTGTCTATCCCTAAGGATTGGAAGGCTGCAAAGCAAGATCCGAAGTGGCGTGAATCGATGATACAGGAGTTAGAAGCATTGAAAAAAACAAGACATGGGTGCTAACCACATTGCGGGCAGGAAAGAAAGCAGTGAGTTGTAAGTGGATTTTTACCGTGAAGCAGAATCCTGAGGGCAAGGTGGAACGGTATAAGGCTAGATTGGTCGCCAGAGGATATAGTCAAACTTATGGAATTCACTATGATGAGACATTTGCTCCAGTTGCAAAGATGAACACGGTACGGGTATTGGTCTCGTGTGCTGCAAACTTTGGGTGGAAATTGCACCAGTTAGATGTCAAGAATGCCTTCTTACATGGTGACTTGAAAGAATAGGTATACATGGAGATACCGCCAGGTTTTGGCACAGAACAGACTATGGGGAAGGTATGCAGGCTGAAGAAATCCTTATATGGTCTGAAGCAATCGCCGAGGGCATGGTTTGATAGGTTCAGACGAGCTTTTTGGAATATGGGGTATGGCCAATGTAATGGTGATCACACGACGTTCTATAGACACACTAATAAGAAGATCACCATTGTTGCAGTGTATGTTGATGATATCATCATCACCGGAGATGATGATGAGGAAATAAAGAGAGTGAAGGGGTGTCTGAGCAAGGAGTTTGAGGTAAAAGACTTGGGAAATCTAAAGTACTTCCTTGGCATAGAAGTGGCTCGGGCAAAGAAGGGAATATCTTTGTGCCAACGAAAATACACCTTGGATCTTTTGAGTGACATGGGCATGATGGGATGTCGTGTAGCCCCTACTCCGATTGAACAAAATCATCAAGTAACAGCACAATCAGGTGAGCTAGTGAATAAGGAAGATTATCAGAAGCTGGTTGGGAGGTTATTGTACTTGTGTCATACCAGGCTGACATTACGTATGTCGTGGGGGTGGTGAGCAGATACATGCATGAACCAAGGAGTGGGCATCTTGATATTGTTCGCAGAATCCTGAGATACTTGAAGGGGACTCCGGGTAAAGGGTTGTGGTTTACGAAGAGTGGACATCTTGAGGTGGATGGCTATAGTGACTCTGATTGGGCTAGCTGTCAAGATGATAAACGATCAACTTCAGGCTACTGTGTGTTTGTGGGAGGAAATTTGGTGTCATGGAGAAGCAAGAAACAGAATGTTGTGTCTAGATCAACAGCAGAAGCTGAATATAGAGCATTATCTCAAGGGTTGTGTGATATGCTCTGGGTGAAGCACCTACTATGCGAGTTGAAACTCTTGAGGAAGGGACCCTTAAGGGTGTGGTGTGACAATCAGTCAACTATAGCCATTGCTAATAACCCAGTTCAACATGATAGGACGAAGCATGTGGAAATTGATCGCTTCTTCATTAAAGAGAAACTTGATGATGGGATCATCAGCCTTACTCATGTCAGCTCTGGGCAGCAGTTTGCAGATTGCTTGACAAAGGGACTGGGAACAAAGGACTGTAACTTGGCATGTGACAAGATGGGGATGATAAATATCTACCACCCATCTTGAGGGGGGGTGTTGAACCGGTATGGGCCCTAGCCCATCAAGATCTGTCTGTTGGGCCCAAACCCATGAGAGGTGCTAACCTAGAAGAGGAGCCCCTCTTCCCCCTGTCCCGTGCAAGCCGCCACAGACACCGAACCCACGCGAGCGACCAGACACGAGAGCGAACCCCGTCTGAAGGTACCCCCCCCCCCCCCACGATTCAACATTTTTTTAATGAAAAATAGGCATGCAAGTGTGTGTTGTTTACGTGCTTATTATTTTTCTAAAAATGAAAAAGTGGGTTTTGCGCCTTGGTAAACAACACAAGTTTAATAACTAATAAAGCTGCTATTTTTTGAGTAAAATAAAGCTGTTTTTGTAAGCATAAATATATATTTTTCTTTTAGAACCAACTTGTGGTTGGATGGTTAGGAGGACTCCCTTGGTCGACTTGGGTGCATTCTCGACCCACTCGTAGTGCTCACACCCTACACATCTGCTTCCGTTTTCGTGACTCGCGCTTTAGCCTTGGGCCATCGGGTTGGCTCTCTTTCCTTAGGGATCATCGTGGTTTGTGGCCATCGAAATTCATGGCCGCCGAAGATTGCGAGTGGCATGCTCGCTATGCTTTAGGACTTTGTGTGGGTGTGGTGTCTGTCTTTGCCTATCTTGACAGTGGGGAGATCTTTAGTCCTTCGTTGCACATAGGAATTTGCGTTGGATGACGTGTGTCCCCGATCATCCCTTCAAGGGGAGACCTTTAGTTAGCGACATCCCTCTTGGCTTAGCATAAGGGTTTTTGGGGCATGCTCTATTGTAGGGTGCCGCTTAATTGTGTCGGAGATCTAGATTGTGATGCTAATATGAGATACATCGATGTGAATGGCCCTTGGAGGATTTTTAGGATCTGCCACCGAATTCTCAAGTTTGTGAGAAAGGAGGATACATGCCTTCCCTATGCATTTTTTGAGAGCCGTGCGTAGGGGCTCAAGCATAGAACATACAGGGCTTGTCACTGTTCCAGGCATGGCTGAGATGACCTTGCATGTTGGCGAGGCAATACGCCCTGGAGCCTAGTATGGTGGAGATGTGGTATGTCATCCCACTTGGTTTGTATCTTTCCTTGAAGCTTGAGGTTGAGAACATTCTTGAGGACAAGGTCTCCTTGGAGGAAAGCCCGTGGCCTCACTCGAGAGTTGTAGAAGCGCGTAGCGCTCTACTTGTAGGCCGCGTGCTTTACCAAAGCTTTGTTGTGAGCAATCTTGGTTAGATGGAGCTCGTCTTGGCAAGTTGTTGTTCAGCTCGTTATTTGGAGGCATTGCTTTGTGAAGACTCCCCATGCGGAAAGAGCAATACTCGAGTTTTGCCAATAGAACAACTTTGGCGTCGTAAACAAGGGCAAACTGCGTTTGGCCCGTGGAGCAGCCGGTGGTAGTTACCGAAAAAGGCTTTCGCCCCGCTTTATAAATAAAGCAAACCGCCACAAGACATACAACCACAACAGGTCCACACACACACCACCCAAGTACCACAACAAAGTATTAAGGTTCTGCTGAGGGCACAACTCAACAAGCCCAGAAGAAAGTGAAAAAACAAAGCCTGCCCAGCGCAGGCGAACTAGTCAGGCTCCGGCGGAGGCGGCGTGGGCGGGGGCGACAGGCGGACGGCCATCGAGCGGAGATCGGCGATGAAGGCTGAGATGGCGTCCCGATCCAGGGGGCGGCTAAGCGGCCGCCAAAGCTGCAAGAAACCCGAGAATTTGTAGAGAGCATCAGTAGCGCAACGAAGAGGAGTACGCTGGATCACAAGCTTATTGCGAACGGTCCAAAGCGTCCAGGCAAGGACCCCAACCTCCAGCCACCTAATATGGCGAGAGGACGAAGGGGACAATTGGAGTTCAGCAAATAAGTCCGGAAAATTGGTGTGACACCAACTCCCACCGACAATCTCGCGAAAGCAGCTCCAGAGGAACCGGGCGGAGACGCAGGCGAATAATATGTGGTTGGAGTCCTCGGGAACAGCACAGAGGGGGCAGATACCAGTGCCCAGGCCATTACGCTTACGGACCTCCACACGGGACGGGACCCGTCCACGGATCCACTGCCACATGAAGATGCGAATCTTCAGGGGGACGCGGACGGACCACACCATCGATAGGGGGAGGGGAGCGGAGGAGGGGGCAATGGCCAAGTATAGCGATTTGGTAGAGAACTGGCCCGACGGCTCCAGGTGCCAGCGCACAAGATCTTGATCCCCATCCACCAACGGCTCATGTAGAGCAACGCAGTCAAGCAACTCACGCCAGGCGGCGGATTCCGCCAGCCCAAAGGGCCGACGGAAAGCAAGGCACCCTAAGTCAAGAAGGGCCCTATCAACAGAGATCATAGGGTCGACAGAGATAGAGAAGAGGGTGGGGAAGCGGGCCGCAAAGGGAGAGTCGCCAGCCCAGCGATCAAACCAGAAGAGCGTCGAGAGGCCGGACCCCACCGAGATAGAGGTACCAATGCGGAGCACCGGTAGAAGCTGGACGAGGGACTGCCAGAACTGAGATCCTCCCGATTTCTGGCAGAAGGCAAGGGGTTGACCACGCAGGTACTTATTTCGGATAATGTCCAGCCAGAGGCCACCATGACCCTGCGTGATACGCCATAGCCACCGGGATAGAAGGGAAATATTCATCCGTTTAGAGCACATGATGCCCAATCCACCCTGCTCCCTGGGCTTGCAGATGTCAGGCCAGCTGACCATGTGATACTTCTGCTTGCCATGCTCGCCAGCCCAGTAGAATCGGGACTGGATTTTGGCGATCTCCTTATGGAGAGATTCGTGGAGGCTGTAGAAACTCATAAGAAATAAGAGGAGTCTGGAGAGGGAAGAGTTGATAAGGATAGTCCGGGCCGCCTTGGAAAGTCACCTCCCCTGCCAGGGCTCGCATCTGGTCTGGAGCTTGGTCACGGCGGGGCGTAGGTCTGCGACAGAGAGGCGCGAGTCACTAATGGGCGTCCCAAGGTAGGTAGTGGGGAAAGAGCCCAGGCGGCAATTAAGTCTGTTGGCAATGGCCACAGACTCAGCGGGGGAATATCCCATCACCATAACATCGCTCTTTATCGAAGTTGATCTTGAGGCCCGACATCTATTGGAAGCAAAGAAGGAGGAACTTGAGGTTGGTGATGTCCATCTCCGAGCCTTCGACCATGATGATCGTGTCGTCAGCATACTGGAGGATGGAGATTCCCGAGCCCCCAGAGAGGTGGGGGGTAATCCCTCGGATGTGGCCCGCGGCTTTTGCCTTATCGAGAATGGAGGCCAAAGTGTCCACGACCATATTGAAGAGGAACGGGGAGAAGGGGTCGCCTTGGCGCACCCTACATAGGGTAGGGAAGAAGGGATCGATCTCGCCGTTGATGTTGACCGCCGTGCGACCGCAAGAGACCATTTGCATGACTCTCGTGATCCACCGGTCGTCAAAGCCCTTCCGAAGAAGGATTTCCCTAAGGAAGGACCAGCTAACCGTATCATAGGCTTTGTGAAAATCGATCTTCAGAAAGACCGCCTTCAGGCGCTTGACCCGGACCTCATGAAGAACCTCATGACGCACCATGACACCATTCAGGATGTACCGACCCTTAATGAAGGCTGATTGGTTAGGGTGGGTAATCCGATCTGCAAGCAGGGTCACCCTATTGGCGTACCCCTTGGCCAGGATTCGGAAGATCACGTTAATGATCGTAATCGGGCGGAACTGGCGGATGTCAGTCGCCCCAGGGACCTTGGGGACGAGGGAGATGATCCCGAAGTTGAGGCGGCCTAGGTCAATAGATCCCACGAAGAATTCATCAAAGATGGCCATGACCTCTGGTTTAATCACGTTCCAGAAGGTCTGGAAGAAAATGACCAGAAGACCGTCCGGGCCCGGAGCAGAGGAGGAGTTCATACCCTTGATGGCCTCCCAGACCTCCTGCTCAGAGAAGGGAGCCGTCAGGGACGCGTTCTCTGCGTCAGAGACTAGTTGGGCGCCGGCCCAACAATCAGGGGCGAGAAAGATGCCGCTCCGAGGAGCGGGAGAGAAGAGAGAACGATAGAAACCGTCGTCATTGGAGCGGATGTCCCGGGGGTCCTGGAGGAGGGTTACCCCATCCCATAGGCAGGGAATGGTGTTGCGTCTACGGCGCCCGTTGGCAATCGACTGGAAGTATGCCATATTCGCGTCACCCTTTAGGACCCAACACTAGGCGCCCCGAAGGCGCTAATAGGCTTCCTCATCGGTGTAAATCACGGAGAGCTGGTCTTCGAGGTCATAGCGGGAAAGCCACTCGTCCGGGGAGAGACCCACCGCGTCAGCCCGAAAGTCCTGAGCCGCGATCGAGGTGTTTGGTTCGTGCAATTGTAACGTCATCCGATAACGACGGTAATAGATAGCGCTAAATCTTGTTTGTTTAGATTGCTCCGTAATTTGATAACCCCGGTAACAGATCCGGCCCTATTCAAAACTGATACCCGAGAAATCGGGCGCAATCAGAAAACGATACGCCGTTTCTCTCTAGCTCCCGTCGACCCTGTCGTCTTCTTCCCGAACATCCACGCCATCTCTGCCCACCAATCCACATGGCACGAGCAATTTAATCCCGTAGCCGAGGACGGCGGTGACCTCATCCTCAACCCCGCCTTCGCCGCTAGTTTAAACTGGCGTTGCTATGGAGCTATGCAGCCAGCGACGGTCGATGCGGCCGCCTGGGTAGCCTCCGGCTTGTCGAAGTACTGGGCCTACCACCTCGCCTTCGCACCGACCAGACCATCGGGGAGGCGTGCAGGATCCTCCAAGGCGTCAAGATGATTGGGAGGGAGGGCGAGAAGGTCATGAGAATGGTACGCCAGTGGTCGGGCTGTGCGCTCGGCTCGGGAGGCAGCTAGCAGAAGAAAAGCAGGACCAGGCGCTGCTGTATTAATTAACGTTACAGTTAGTAACCAAACAGTTTTGGTTTTTGCTCGATATCGTTTACAGTAACAGTGTCATTTGATTCCATTTACGTTTGCGTTTCCATTTCTGAACCAAACACCTCCTGAGTAGCTGGTCTGCCCATCTTCCTATGCGCTTGACATTGTTTATGAGCCCATTTACTCTTTCAACAAGGTTGTTGCTCTTGGGGTAGGCGACGAAGGCGAAGCGCATGGGTCTCAATTGAGTCACAAAATTCCTGAAATGATAGTGTCAAATTAGATCCCATAATCCATAGTTTTCTCTTGAAGGACGCTTTAGTAGCATATGATGTTCTTCCAAATTAAGTCTTGCATGGCTTGCGCTTGATAGTGACGAGTGGCCCAGCCTACGGTCGAACCTTGGCTCTAGGGGGTGACACTTGAGTTTATTCAAGTGGGAGTGAATGTGCTACTTCCTCCATCTCGGTGTATAGGGCGTGCACGTAGTTCTAGGTCATCGATTTGACTAACCAAATATGCGTCCTATTTCATCAAAAGTATATCATTGGATTCTCAAGAGGATGTAGTTTCTAAGCATATATTTTTCATCACATATAATACATATTTAATCAGTTAAATTAACAACCTAGAACTACGTGCATGCCCTATAAATTGAGACAGAGGGAGTACATGCCCATGCAGGGCTATTTATATCATACAGGTCCTTGACAAATGACCAAGGCCATCCTTGAGATGATGAGATGGGAGAATAGAACTAAGTAATCTCTGGTCCCTTAGTCCACTGGCTTCTACTTGGGCTAGGAGGGGGATTCCCTCCACTATTTTTTAGGTGAATTCCCTCCACTATATGGAGACCTTCTTCTGGGGATTGGGCTTCTTTGCTCCTTTGCCTCCACCTTTGACTTGTTCTTTTATTTGCTCTTCTTCATTTGACTTGCTCACCATGAAAACTTGCTTGGACTTCTATGGACCAGATTGGTGAAAGTGCATATAGTCCCAATGTGTGGTTTTGGTAATTAATAACAATCTCTATGGACTAATTTGTTTCATTGAGATGTATTTAAAGGAGAGTTTCATAGGCAAATGTATGAAGAAGATTGTATGGATTTAGAATGAATGCCATCAACATCAAGATGTGCATCAAGATCATTGAGTTCTAGTGATGAAGATCAAGAAGAAGCAAAGTAAATGGAGTTCGAGGCATCAAGATTAAGCTCTATGATTGAATCAAGTATAATCAATATGAAATCCATGTGATGTACAAGATGTGACCAAATTGGAGTTCAATGGAGGAACTCAAGTATTGTCATGCTTGGATTTATGAGTTGGTCTATGAAGGATCAAGATCTTGAGAGAATGATTAAATATAATAAGCCTATATATGGCTTGAATATGAGATCATGATGAGTTTGTTGAGTCATGGTTGGTCAAGTGTTGAAGCAAGTAATTCAAGTGAAGAATTCATTGCGCCTCTTAAGAGCATGTGATGGATAATGAACAAGACCATGTGATGGATAATGAACAAGACCATGTGATGACCAATATGATACTCATGTAGAAACTCAATATGGTCACAAGAGAATTGAGATATTGGTCATCACTTCTTGAAGCTGATGGGAAGAGTTCAATATGGCTTTCAAGACATCAAGATAGATCATGGAGTAACGATGAAGGTTTACCAAGATAAATATCAAAGATTGATTTACCACATGGGATACTTGTGGTATGGTAAGAAATTATGAATTGCGCTTTGTGGACTAACTCATCTTAATTGAGCTTTTGTCCAAGCAAAAATTTGAGTGTCAACAAAATGCAATTTGGAGCTCAGGCTCTTTGAGCTCCTTTTCAGAAGAAGAGATCAAAAATAAAATTTTGAAGATCCAATTTTATTTTTTTGGAACCACATCCATGTGTAGTATTAGCAGAATATCGATCTACAAAAAAGAGACAAATTCATTTGTTATTTAAAAACCCATGATTTTGTCTTTTATTTGTATAGCTTGCATGTTAAAGTATCTCATATCAATACATTCATATGTACATGTGGGATTGTTTTCAGAAATTATTACACTTTGGATGTGATTTTTTAAAAATGAAAATTTCAGTCCTCACAGCCCGAGGTCCAAAACACCTCTCTATAATAGTTCCACATATTTTACAGCATACTTTTACAACTATTTAGTTAATAAAATAACGCAAACCTAAAGCCTTGCAATGCTTTATTGCTTATTACATCCTGGGACTAAGAAGTAGAATGACCATGATCTAGAATTGCGTTGTTCGGAGGGGAGCTTCTGTAAAGCAGAACTGTTGTACAAAATCCTACAGCAGAAATCCATCAGAATTCATTGATCTTCTAGCGTGGTATCCCTGGCCTGCCAAATCAATCATCGCAGTGAAATTAAAGGCGCTGTCAAACCAGAAGTGATACTGCATAGAACGACATAGAAAATGACATTCTTCGGTACCTTGTTGGATGTAATGAACCCCACTACAGCATCAGAAAGTTCTTTACGATGTCTAGTGTAGCAGTGATCTGCTCCCTCGACGACACACAGTTTGTGGGTCGGTATATGCTTTGCAAACTCATATGCATCTTCCACAGGAATGATCTCATCAGCAGAACCATGAACTGTGAAGAAGCTGAATAAAGACAGTAAATTAATTGCCTGATATTTGTAACACGCAGGATTTATTCTAGCACAATATGAAACCTATGCCCAACAGCAAACACATGAGATATTTAATGTTTTCAATCCTGGGAATGCATGGGAATGACTATTTAAATGAAGGTAAATGTGTCATGTAGGTGCCATGGTGCCCCTTGTTTCAGTTGGTAGTTGGAATACGAAGGTAGTTCATTCCTCAAGTAGTTTCCTGACCTGCATTCCTTGCTAATGGAGAGGCTTGTTGCACGCATGTCAGTGTTCAGTCGTTCCATCAAGCTCTCTTTTGTTACCCTGTATAAAACATTTCCTACATTGCAACCATTGGATAGTCAGTATATGACAACGAAAGAGAAGCTATATACACAGTATACAAAATTGCTACCTGACTTGTTTGTGACATCAATGTAACCTTCCTTATTTATTCTGTCAAGAAATTCTTTCCCTAGGCGTTCCTCAATGCCTTTCTCCAAATAAAATCGGCCGGATAGGTTAACAACCATACGGACATCGTCATATAGGGAAGCATAAAGAACAACCACATCTCCTCCTGAATAATAATGTAAATTAAGTGACTACATTTTCTAATTTGCGTTAAAAGCACAACAACATATGGTAACACTCAGGTAATGAAGGGGTGTGATCTGTGAGTGTCAGGACATCTACAATTGTAGATAAGGCAACCTTTTTTAAGCCTCAATGTCATATATGATGAAAACAGAAACACACTGGTAGGACTAGGGTTCCTACCGGCTCTACTCCGTAGGTTATACGGGCAGAACAGCGAGGGTTGGGGGCGAGGGTGGCGGCTCCGGCGTGTTGGCGCCGTCGCGAGGGAGAAGAAGGGCGGCGGCGGCTAGAGCCGGGCAATATGATAGAACTATCTTTATTGCTTGATCTCAAACGATGTCTTACAACTAGTATTTATAACTTTAGCCTAAGATAACTTGCCTAAAATAACTTGCCTAAGATAACTTGTGGGTCAAGCCCCTAATACTAATGCCCGGTGGGCCTCTTCCTTGTATAGACCAAACCGGTCATAACATCTCTCCCCGCCTGCGCAAACAGCTCGTCCTCG
Source organism: Triticum timopheevii (assembly GCA_963921465.1). NCBI lineage: Eukaryota > Viridiplantae > Streptophyta > Magnoliopsida > Poales > Poaceae > Triticum > Triticum timopheevii. The sequence goes on along the minus strand of OY997266.1, from coordinate 339,080,278 downwards.
AGCTGAAAGTCTGGATAGTGTTGGCGGAATTCTTCACGCTGCTCCCAAGTAGCCTCCTCCTCCGGAAGGCCTGCCCACTGAACAAGGATGAACCAGATGCCACGACGGAGCTGCGCCTGCAATACCTTTGCCGGCTCTGGAAGAATGCGACCATTGGCGATGGGAGGAAGCGCCGGTGGAGCCGCCGGTGGCTCGCCACGGAAAGGCTTGAGCAGCCCCACATGGAAAACGTCGTGGATGCGAGCGCGGGCTAGAAGCTGAAGACGATAGGCCACCTTTCCAATGCGCTCCAAGATAGGGAAGGGCCCGGCGTAGCGAGGGCCGAGCTTGCGCTTCGCGCGCGGGCCGAGGGACTGCATAGAGCGATGGAGAAGACGCAGCCACACCCAATCACCCACCGCGAACTCCGCCTCGCGATGATGATCGTCGTAGTAGTGCTTGGCCAGCTGCTGGGCCTGAAGGAGACGCTGACGAACCTCAGCAAGCATCTCGTCACGAGTGCGGATGAGGTCACCCGCAACCTCCGTCCGAGCTGTCTCCGGATCCACCGGAAGTATAGGCGGGGGTGGTCGACCATAGACCACCTCAAATGGCGTAGCGCGCAGGGCGGAGTGATAAGAGGTGTTGTAGCAGTACTCCGCCCAAGAGAGCCAGTCCACCCAAGCGCGAGGCCGATCACCTGTCACACAACGCAAATACATGGCAATGACCTTGTTAACCACCTCGGACTGACCGTCCGTCTGAGGATGGAACGCCGTACTCAGGCGGAGCTGGACACCCGCCATCCTGAAGAGGTCGCGCCAGACATGGCCCGTGAACACGGGGTCTCGATCACTGACGATCTAAGCAGGAAACCCGTGTAGACGGACGATGCCGTCGAAGAAGGCCCGGGCCACGGACGCCGCCGTGTATGGATGGCCGAGCGCTATGAAGTGGGCGTACTTGGAGAAGCGGTCGACCACCATGAGGATGACCGACTTGCCGCCCACCTTGGGAAGGCCCTCAATGAAGTCCATGGAGATGTCCGCCCAGACCTGAGATGGCACCTCCAAGGGCTGGAGTAACCCGGCCGGCCTGAGAGTCTCTGTCTTGTTGCGCTGGCATGTCTGACAAGACCGAACCCAGTCGCGGACCAGGGCGCGATCGCCAGGGATGTAGAAGTCGGCGCGAAGACGATGGAGGGTTTTCTGCATACCCTCATGACCCGCCGAGGGGGCGAGCTGTAACACCTGGTGACGGAGATCATCCTGCGCCGGAACAAAGACCCGGCGCCCATGGAGGAGCAGTCCGTCAGAAAAGCGCCATGGCTCCTCCAGGTCGCCGGCCGTGAGCTGCTGCTGAAGACGGACGGCGTCGTCGGCCGTCGCAGTGGCGCGGCGAATGTCGGCGAAGAGGCCGAACGTCGGCCCGGAGCGGATGCACAGGGCCGCCCCGGCGGACTCGTCAGCGGAGGAAGCGAGGTCGGAGTCGCGACGGGACAGCGCGTCGGCCACGGTGTTAAGGCGGCCAGGCCGATACTCGACGGAGAAGTCGAAGCCGAAGAGCTTGCCGATCCACTGGTGCTGCGGCACGGTCGACAGCCGTTGGTCCAGCAAAAACTTCAGGCTGCAGTGGTCGGTGCGAATCTGGAAGGACCGTCCACACAAGTACGGCCGCCAATGACGAACAGCCTGTACAAGGCCAATGAGCTCCCGCTCATATGCTGCCAGCTTAAGATGACGCGGAGCGAAAGGCCGGCTGAAGAAGGCGAGGGGCCCATCCCACTGATGAAGCACGGCGCCGAACCCTGCGCCCGAGGCGTCACAGTCCACCACGAACGGGCGGTCGAAGTCGGGCATCTGGAGGACGGGGCCCGTCGTGAGGGCCCCCTTGAGGGCCTCGAACGCCGTCGTCGCCTCGTCGTCCCAGGCGAAAGCGTCGCGGCGAAGCAACCGCGTGAGGGGCGCCACGATAAGCCCGAACTCCCGGATAAATTTCCGGTAGTAGCCGGCGAGGCCGAGGAACCCGCGGAGAGCCCGAGGCGAGTGAGGCGTCGGCCATGCGGAGACGGCTGCCACCTTGTCGGCGTCCATAGCCACCCCGTCGGCCGAGATGACGTGGCCCAAGTAGGCCACCGAAGGCGTCCCGAACGAGCACTTCGAGCGCTTAAGGTGGAGGTGGTGCGCTCGAAGCTCGTTGAAGACGATGGCGACGTGCTGGAGGTGCTCGACCCAAGACGCACTGTAAATTAGAATATCATCAAAAAAAACGAGCACAAACCGGTGTAAGTAGGGCCTGAGGACGTCGTTCATCAAAGCCTGGAAGGTCGCCGGGGCATTGGTGAGGCCAAAGGGCATCACCAAGAACTCGAAGTGGCCGTGATGAGTCCGAAACGCCGTCTTGGCGATGTCATCCGGGTGCATGCGCACCTGGTGGTACCCCGACCGGAGGTCAAGTTTGGTGAAGAAGCGCGCCCCGTGGAGCTCATCGAGGAGCTCGTCGACCACCGGAATAGGGAACTTGTCCTTAAGTGTGACAGCATTAAGGGCATGGTAGTCGATGCAGAAACGCCATGTGCCGTCTGACTTGCGGACGAGAAGCACCGGCGCGGTAAATGGCGAAGTGGAGAGCCGGATGATGCCTGCCGCGAGCATGAGCGCACACTGCCGCTCCAACTCATCCTTCTGCAACTGTGGGTAGCGGTAAGGCCGTACCGCCACCGGCGCGAAGCCTGGCAAAAGATGTATACGGTGATCGTACGTGCGGGCGGGCGGCAGCCCCTGTGGCTCGGTGAAGATGTCCGCGTGCTGCTGGAGGAGGCTCTCCAATAGTGGGTGCTCGGCCGTGGCGGTGGTCGCGGCCAGCTGGAGTGGAGTGGTTGGGGCGGCACCTCCAATGCCATCCCACTGAATGCGGCGGCCCAACCGCCAGAAGGTCATCGTCAGTGCGTCGAAATCCCATAGAATAGGACCAAGAGTGCGCAGGAAGTCGACGCCGAGGATGAAGTCGAAGCAGCCCAAGTCGATGCCGGCGCAGGTGATGGTGAAGTGCTCGTCGCCGATAGTGATGGGCACGTCGCGGGCGAGCCCGTGGCAGCGGAGACGGTCGCCATTAGCGACTGTGACTCGCAACTGCTCACCGCCGGTTGGCTGTAATGCAAGGCGCCGCATGGTGGTCTCCGGCAGAAAGTTATGCGTGGACCCTGTATCCACTAGGGCCACCAGGCGCTCGCCCTGGATCATGACCGGTAAGAGCATCGTCCGTTCATCACGGATGCCGGCCAGCGCGTGTAGGGACACCACGAGGGCGGTGGCCGGGGCGGGCGCGGGTGCCGCTGCGGGCTCCGCAAGGGCTGGAGCGCCGAGGCCATCCTCCAGTGTCTCCTCCTCAGGCTCGTCTGTCGTCTCCAGGTAGAAGAGGCGGGGACAGACATGGCCCGGTGCATAGGGCGCATCACAGTTGAAACACAAGCCCAGGCGCCAGCGTTCCAACTGTTCCGCCTGAGTGAGGCGCCTGAATGGCCGCGTCGGTGCCGGGGTGGGTGCCGGGGCGGCTGTGGACGACACCGGTGCTGCCGGAGACGGCCGGGGAAGCTGTCGGCCCCCACGTGGCGCGGATGGACGCGTTAAGGCCTGGGCGCGCTGCTCGAACGCCCGGGCATAGTACATGGCCGTCCGAAGGTCTTGGGGCCCCTTCATCTCGACATCCACGCGGATGTGGTCGGGAAGGCTGCCGATGAAAAGCTCCGCCCGCTGTAAGGCCGTCACACCGGGCGCGTGGCACGCCAGGGCCTGAAAGCGGTCGGCGAAGTCCTGCACCGTGGAGGTGAACGGCAAGCGGCCCAACTCGGCCAAGCGGCTCCCGCGGACCAGTGGCCCGAAACGAAGAAGGCACAGCTCTCAGAAACGATCCCACGGGGGCATGCCGCCCTCGTCCTGCTCGAGGGCGTAGTACCATGTCTGGGAAGCCCCGCGGAGATGGTAGGAAGCCAGCCAAGTACGCTCCGACGCGGGTGTGCGCTGTCCGCGGAAGAAGTGGTCACACTGGTTGAGCCAGTTAAGAGGGTCGTCGGAGCCGTCGTATGTGGCGAAGTCGATCTTGGCGAACCGGGGCGGCTGCTGGTGTGGCGCGCCCTGGCCCACTGCCTCGGCGGTGCGTAGGGCGGATGACGGTGCGCGGTCCATGGTGTTAGGCCCGGCGTAGTTCCCGGTGGCGCCCGACGCCTCGGGCTGCAACGGGAAACCGGACGGCGGACGGGCCCCCGGGTAGGCCGATGGCGGCCCGTGAAGCCAGTCGGGGAGTGGTGATGGCGATGACGGAAAGCGGACCTCCTGGATCGGAAGCCCGCTCGGCGACGACCGGCCCAAGTTAGGGCTGGGATGGGGCGGTGGAGGACCCTGCTCCGTGGCTGCTGGAAGTGACGGCACGGCGGGAGACGGCGCGGATGGCGCGGTCCAGGTGGGCCACTGCGGCCCTGTGGTGGCGGCGAGTGGCGCGGTTGCCGTCGCGAGCGGCGGCGGCCACTGTGGCCACGGTGGCGGTGCGGCCGCCGGGGCGGGGAGCGCCGGGTAGCCTCCGGTGATGGCCCCCGGTACCGAGTACCACGGCAACGCCTGCGAACCCACAGCCATGGCGGGATGTAGTGGTGGAGGCGGCCCGTACGGACTTGCCAGGTAGAGGCGGATGCCCTGGACCGCGGCGACTAGGTCGTTGAGGACGCCGGCCATTGCCTCCTGTGTGAACTGCTGCGGCTGCGGGGGAGGTGACGGCAGCGGCGTATGTTGGACGGGGGTTGGTGGCCGCCCGTGGCCTGGTGCGGTGCCGGGCGCCGGGAGGGTCGGCGCCGAGAGCGACGCCGTAGCGCCCGCCGAGAGCGAGGCCGTGACGCCCGGCGCGGAAGCGGCGGCGGTGGAGGAGTTGGTGGCAGCGGCGGTGGTGGAGTTGATGGGCAGCGGCGGTGGTGGCGGCGGCAGCGGAATTGGAGGTGGCGAAGACATGGTCGAAACCCGGGTACCTGATACCAAATTGGTAGGACTAGGGTCCCTACCGGATCTACTCCGTAGGTTATACGGGCAGAACAGCGAGGGTTGGGGGCGAGGGCGGCGGCTCCGGCGTGTTGGCGCCGTCGCGAGGGAGAAGAAGGGCGGCGGCGGCTAGGGCAAGGTGCGGCTAGGGTTTCCGGCTCCTCTGGAGCCGGGCAATATGATAGAACTATCTTTATTGCTTGATCTCAAACGATGTCTTACAACTAGTATTTATAACTTTAGCCTAAGATAACTTGCCTAAAATAACTTGCCTAAGATAACTTGTGGGTCAAGCCCCTAATACTAATGCCCGGTGGGCCTCTTCCTTGTATAGACCAAACCGGTCATAACACACACCATAAGATGGATTATCTCTTAGTGTTATCTGTAACAACTAATGTTTACATGCTCTTACCATTATGGTGATTAAAATAAACTAGAAAACATGTCACTAAGATAAGACATCCCCTACAATGGAGAAAAATGCCATATCTTTCATACCCAGAAATCATCTCTTCGCTATCACAATTCGAGCATCTTGTTTTCATTTCTCTCTTACAACTCAGCAATCATCCTATGTGGCATGCTAAGGCAACGCCATTGTACGTGCCCTCAGGGATTATGATCTGGCCCCTAACTCCGTCGGAGATAAGGAAAATGATATAAATGATATATTTAGTTAGGGTAGGAAGATAACAATGTGGTGTGTTAGGCAATTAGGGATCCTATTCTTAGGGGTCAAGTCAGCCTTCCCTATTAAAAGGATATAATATTGTGTAGGCATGTACTCCATATGAATTATCCAAGAAATGAGAGAGCAAAAACTAATCCAGTGGCCAACCTTCTCTCCCTCTCATCCCCAGAAACATTGCCGGCCTACCCTTGCTTAGTTGCTTCTCGGAGCCGTACCCCTAGTTTTCCACGGCCTGAGGATCTATACTACGTTTGGCATGCAGCAGTGAGCGAATAAAATACTGCCAGCAAAAGTATTGTGATTAACTGTTTAGGGAATTCATGGTATTCCTAGTGATAGATATCTGAGCAACCTGATCAGGGTTGGACTAAGCTAAATGTAGACGACTCCTTTGTTGCTGCTACTGTCAAGGGAGTGCTGGAAATCTGGGCAGAAACCGCAAAGAAGATGTTCTTTTCTCAGGATGCCTCGTTCCCATACGACGCCTCTCCCCTTTTGGGGTTGTTGCATGGCGACCAGACAGCCAACGTTCAAGGCTCTTCGCCTTGCTTGGTCAGATGAAGATGGAAGTTAAGGTGCCCCTCTATGCTGGTTGTGCCGATGAGATTTGTGATGGCGGTTGGTGGTGGTAGTGCGTCCGGCTTCAGGTCGTTAGTGGTTTGAGCTTCTCGGGGCCTGATAACGACAGTGCTTGGTGTTGTTGAGCGGCCAGTTTCTCCCTGTGTGCTCTTCTTTGGAGGTTTCTGGGGTTCGGCTGTAGGCGCGGGTGTGTTTTTTCGGTTGTGTCTCTTCTCCCCTCCGCCTATGTTGTCTCAACAAGTCAACATAGCCGGTCCCAAGCCCGGGTAAAGGAGGAGGGTTGTGATAGGCTTGGCGAGCCAACGTAAAAACTCAGCCACTCTTATGAAGATGAAACCCAAAAGATTTTCGTTGGGGCGTAACCCTCAGCGACGCGCCACATCGGAACCCGGGTGTGGTGGCAAATGGGCAAGGGCCGGGCCGTCACCCCCTGGTGGCGCGCCGTATCTTGATCCGGATACGGTAGCAAGTGAGCGAGGATCGGGTCGTCGCATCCTTAGTGGCGTGCTACATCAGCGCCCGGATGTAGTGGGAAATGAGCAAGGGTCTTCGCATTTGACTCGACGGGTGCGAAGGGTAAGGAAGCTAGCCGAGCCTAGGAGGATTCACTTAGGTAGCTGGAACGTAGGGTCTTTGACAGGGAAGCTTCCGGAGCTAGTTGATGCAACGATGAGGAGAGGTGTTGATATCCTTTGTGTCCAAGAAACCAAATGGAGGGGACAGAAGGCGAAGGAGGTGGAGGATACTGGCTTCAAGCTGTGGTACACGGGGACGGCTGCAGACAGAAATGGCGTAGGCATCTTGATCAGCAAGAGCCTCAAGTATGGAGTGGCAGACGTCAAGAGACGTGGGGACCGGATTATCCTGGTCAAGCTGGTAGTTGGGGACTTAGTTCTCAATGTTATCAGCGCGTATGCCCCGCAAGTAGGCCACAATGAGAACACCAAGAGGGAGTTCTGGGAAGGCCTGGAAGACAGGTTAGGAGTGTCCCGATTGGCGAGAAGCTCTTCATTGGAGGAGACCTCAATGGCCACGTGGGTACATCTAACACAGGTTTTGAAGGGGCGCATGGGGGCTTTGGCTATGGCATCAAGAATCAAGAAGGAGAAGATGTCTTAAGCTTTGCTCTAGCCTACAACATGATTGTAGCTAACACCCTCTTTAGAAAGAGAGAATCACATCTGGTGACTTTTAGTAGCGGACAACACTCTAGCCAAATTGATTTCATCCTCTCGAGAAGAGAAGATAGGCGTGCGTGCCTAGACTGTAAGGTGATACCTAGAGAGAGTGTTATACCTCAGCATAAGCTGGTGGTTGCTGACTTCCGCTTTCGGATTCGTGTCCAGCGGGATAAGCGTGCCAAAGTCGCTAGAACGAAGTGGTGGAAGCTCAAGCGGGAGGTAGCTCAAGCGTTCAAGGAGAGGGTCATTAAGGAGGGCCCTTGGGAGGAAGAAGGGGATGCGGACAATGTGTGGATGAAGATGGCGACTTGCATTCGTAAGGTGGCTTCGGAGGAGTTTGGAGTGTCCAAGGAAAGGAGAAGCGAAGATAAGGATACCTGGTGGTGGAATGATGATGTCCAGAAGGCGATTAAAGAGAAGAAAGATTGCTTCAGACGCCTATACATGGATAGGAGTGCAGACAACATAGAGAAGTACAAGATGGCGAAGAAGGCCGCAAAGCGAGCTATGAGTGAAGCAAGGGGTCGGGCATATGAGGACCTCTACCAACGGTTAGGTACGAAGGAAGGCGAAAGGGCCATCTATAAGATGGCCAAGATCGGAGAGAGGAAGACGAGGGATATTGGCCAAGTCAAATGCATCAAGGACGGAGCAGACCAACTCTTGGTGAAGGACGAGGAGATTAAGCATAGATGGCGGGAGTACTTCGACAAGTTGTTCAATGGGGAGAATGAGAGTTCTACCATTGAACTGGACGACTCCTTTGATGAGACCAGCATGCGTTTTGTGCGGCGAATCCAGGAGTCTGAGGTCAAGGAGGCTTTAAAAAGGATGAAAGGAGGCAAGGCGATTGGCCCTGATTGTATCCCCATTGAGGTGTGGAAAGGCCTCGGGGACATAGCGATAGTATGGCTAACCAAGCTTTTCAACCTCATTTTCCGGGTAAACAAGATGCCAGAAGAATGGAGACGGAGTATATTAGTACCAATCTTCAAGAACAAGGGGGGTGTTCAGAGTTGTACTAATTACCGTGGAATTAAGCTGATGAGCCATACAATGAAAGTCATTGAGCACCGCTTACGAAGAATGACAAGTGTGACCAAAAATCAATTTGGCTTCATGCCTAGGAGGTCAACCATGGAAGCCATTTTCTTGGTACGACAACTTATGGAGAGATACAGGGAGCAAAAGAAGGACTTGCATATGGTGTTCATTGACTTGGAGAAGGCCTATGATAAGATACCGCGGAATGTCATGTGGTGGGCCTTGGAGAAACACAAAGTCCCAGCAAAGTACATTACCCTCATCAAGGACATGTACGATAATGTTGTGACAAGTGTTCGAACAAGTGATGTCGACACTGATGACTTCCCGATTAAGATAGGACTGCATCAGGGGTCAGCTTTGAGCCCTTATCTTTTTGCCTTGGTGATGGACGAGGTCACAAGGGATATACAAGGAGATATCCCATGGTGTGTGCTCTTCGCGGATGATGTGGTGCTAGTTAACGATAGTCGGAGGGGGGTCAATAGGAAGTTAGAGTTATGGAGACAAACCTTGGAATCGAAAGGGTTTAGGGTTAGTAGAACTAAAACCGAGTACATAGTGTGCGGTTACAATACTACTAGGTGTGAGGAGGAGGAGGTTAGCCTTGATGGGCAGGTGGTACCTCAGAAGGACACCTTTCGATATTTATGGTCAATGTTGCAGGAGGATGGGGGTATTGATGAAGACGTGAACCCTCATATCAAAGCCGGATGGATGAAGTGGCGCCAAGCTTCTGGCATTCTCTGTGACAAGAGAGTGCCACAAAAGCTAAAAGGCAAGTTCTACAGGACGGTTGTTTGACCCGCGATGTTGTATGGCGCTGAGTGTTGGCCGACTAAAAGGTGACATGTTCAACAGTTAGGTGTGGCGGAGATGCGTATGTTGAGATGGATGTGTAGCCACACGAGGAAGGATGGAGTCCGGAATGATGATATACGAGATAGAGTTGTGGTAGCACCAATTGAAGAGAAGCTTGTCCAACATCGTCTGAGATGGTTTGGGCATATTCAGCGCAGGCCTCCGGAAGCTCCAGTGCATAGCGGACGGCTAAAGCGTGCGGAGAATGTCAAGAGAGGTCGGGGTAGACCGAATTTGACATGGGAGGAGTCCGTTAAGCGAGACTTGAAGGGTTGGACTATCACCAAAGAACTAGCTATGGACAGGGGTGCGTGGAAGCTTGCTATCCATGTGCCAGAGCCATGAGTTGGTCGCGAGATCTTATGGGTTTCACCTCTAGACTACCCCAACTTGTTTGGGACTAAAGGCTTTGTTGTTGTTGTTATCTCTTCTCCCCTTGTTCCCCCCGTGTACTCTGGTTCACTTGAACCTATCCTGTATGGAGCCGTGAGGCTTCTAGGCAAAATTGTTTGAATATATTTAGGTGAGGATCCACTCCCCACATTGACCATTCAAAAAAAAGTGTGATCCGAGAAAGCAATTACTGGATGAAATACGTTCTGCGTGTCTCACTGTGCAGAAGTTCAGGATGTGCAAATGGAATGTGTTTTATAAGTAAAACAGACAAGGACATCCAATTAATTATACACATAGTGCCAGCAGAAACCAATCTTACAGAGATGTCACAACTAGATTTTAATGTTATGACTAATGGACTACATATGCAGGCAAGAGACTCCGCCATTTTTACATTTGAAGAGTGTATGTGCAAGTTGTTGAAAAACAAAACAAGCTCTTCCACGTGCTAATGATAAAATTCAATGAAACAACTTAATAATTGCAATAATAAACACAACTATACAAACCAAACGACGTATATCACCAACCTTTGCTGTGACCAACAACAGCTGCTACATCATACTTCTCCTGATACAGATATGAGACAACAGAATGCAAGTCTTCAGCCTCTTTCCTGTAGTTGCCATACTGGAAAACGCCTTCGCTCTCTCTGAAAAGCAATATGATCGAAGGCACAACATGAATGAGGTTAGGAACCATGCATATGCCTATTTCAAATAAAGTTTATTGAAAAAATTGTGTACCAACAGATATATATTAAAACAACAAAAATGCAGTTCGTAAAATTTAAATGGAAAAGAATATCTGCCAGATTAGTTTACCCATATTTTTTGTCCATGAAAAAGTTGCAGGTCTAACAGATAAAATAAAATCAGAGGATCAAAATGATATTATACGTCATACATGAACCTGAGCTCATTCAGTTATAAAGACTACCTTCAGAAAAGGCTAGACTAGCATTTAGCATAACAACTTTAGTGAACGTACAAGCAACAGCATATCCAGGATTCTATGAGTAACTTACCCGTTTCCACTGAAGTCAAAGCGAAAAACACTAATCCTTTGTTTTATTATTGCATCTGCCAGATCAACAATAACGCCAGAACTCTGAAGATAAGTGTTAAACGTCAGTAGAAGGGTAGTAGAAACTACTACTCCGACGGTTCAATTCGCTGCATCTCACATAAGCAAAATGAAACTTAGCGGCCCTAATCTTGAAGTGGACAAGGCGGATTTCTTGTGGTCACGAAATAGTTATGTACCTTGGAGGCCGTAAAGCCATGGCACAAGACTACAATCCTGTTCAAACCCGTGGGATGCAGCAGCCCCACAAGTTTCTCTCCATGCTTGTTCGTTATCAATACCCTGTGTGTAGCAGCTGTTTCATAAAACCACACGGTGTCAACAGTTTGGACTCAAAATTAGCTGCACGTATCTTTTCTTCTGTGACAAGAATATAGGAGTAACTTCAACTCAGATGAAGCCATCCTTTGACTGAGACTACTAATACTATTCGGATTTGCAAATAACTCCAAAATCCTTAAGTTTATGCGGCCATCTGAGCAAATTCATAGTAGCACAAGAAACCATCTACTAGTCTAAGATGGCTATGCAGATTCTTGAGATCAAATTTGAAGTATGGTAGTTGTCGCCCAAGAGAAGGTACGGAAGGTGAAATCAAGAAAAGGGGCTTACGGGGATTGGAAGCATCCCGGGAGGAATTGATCGGCTGCGACATGGACGACAGATGGCGGCGGCAGCCTCGTGGGGTTTGGGGTGGGAGGAACCCGAGGCTAGTCGACCCGCCGGCGGTGTCAGGAGCAGGATGAAGGTAGATTCGCCGGGCAAGTGGAGGAGGCCAGGAGGAGGGCGTGGAATTTAAGGTGTCCAGAAAAAGAACGCACTAGGACCCAATGACAGCGTGAAGAGCTGGAAGCCGTTGGATTGGGATTTCTTGCTCGCGATTTTCTTCCTTACAGCCGCTCGCCCGATTCTCGACTAAAAAAGGACCCTTAAAAAGACAAAAAAAGGGTTTTTTACTATTTATACCACTAGTTGTGTAATACTTAGTTTTGCCATTAAAAATTACAAATTCTTAAAAATATCATCGTTCAGTGAGATGTTTGCTCAAAAATGACATTAGGCACCTAAAAAAATCCATCATTTCGGTAGATATTTGCTCAAAAATAAATGGGGCGAGGTTAATCCACGCATGCTGGAACGGTCGCTTTCCAACAGGAAGCCTTTGACCAGTTAGAAAACTGCGGCACAGTTTCACTAAGATGGGGGGGGGTGTATTGGATCCGGCTTGTCTGCTCCCCTTCCGTGCTCCCATTCGTGCTCTCACCTCATCCAACGGCTGTCTTTTTTTTCTTTTTTTTTTCTAATCTAATCATCTTCCCCCCTGATTTTAAGGGGGTGGGGCCGGGCCTTATTTTGTTCCAATCAAATCAAGCCACGTATGCGGGAGCATGGATGGGCACACGGGAGGGGAGCAGGCAAGTCTCGTCCGGGGGTATTAGCTATACATCACGAGTTGGCTGATTGCAGGAGTAGGTGGGGCCATCCTTGTTGATTTGGAAAGGGGCGGATCATGGTTGGAAACAAATTTGGGACGCACAGAGCCCTTCGCGTGTTGCAACGAGCGATCGCCAAAGAGTCTTTTCGAAATAAATGTCATTAGACAGTGTTGCTGTGAGGTCAAACCCATTGACCAAGTTTAAGAATTAAGCATGATAATAATGACATCCCAAAGATATCCATGTTAACGCATGGAAAGACCCCGCACTTGCAACTAGCAACACTATAAGAGGGTTGAGCAAGCGGTGACATAGCCAAACAAATGTTTGCTAGGATGTGAAAGTTAATTGTTGTATCATGGCGATATGCAGGCTGCAAACATGTGTAGGTAATGAGACCAAACGATAGCATCAAGACATCTAGCAAGTAAAGCTAATAATAGTATCCAAGGTAAGGATCATCCTAGCCTATTATCCCGCTTTGAAGAAGATCGAATCAATGAAGCGCAGACGAACGAATCCTTACACTTCGTACCAATACCGAAACTCTAATGAGAAGAACCAAACCGAAAAGGAGCAAACGATATAATAAACAAACAAGGCATGGCATAGACAAGATGTTAAGGCGTATTTCTCCCTTAGTGGTTTTGGTGATTAATGACAATGCATTTATGGACAAATCGTGTGCATTAAGCATTTCAGATAATCTATCATATGGCGCAAGATGATTCGTGACCCTCTGAGCTATTACAAAGACGATGTTTTTCTTGCGTTTCATTGTCGGTGGATTTGAGCCGTAGGATCACCGTACTATTAAGAGGGGGTCCACTTCAAAAAGGTTTAGGCGGAATCAACACGTACACAGTCCTTTGCATCCTCTTTCTTTCCCGGCAATCGAGCTTGTCCTTTCCTCGTGCATGAGCTTCCCAGAGCATCCTAAGTGGTAGTACCGCTCTGCTCAGCGGTAGTACCACTCCAGCGGTACTGCCGTAGTTCAGTGCTTACCCCACTTCCGCTTATTTTTATGTTCTGTAAATGGGCGGTAGTAGAGCGGTAGTACCTGCGGTACTGCCGTAGTTCAGTGCTTACCCCACTTCCGCTTACCGTACTGCGACCCTGACTACCACCACACTACCGCAGATTTACTGGGCATGATACTACTAAGCGTAAGTACCACTCGTGCGGAGCGGTAGTACCGCTCCGGCGGGACTACCGCTATTCCACTACTGCACAGAGTACCGCTTATATTTTGCTCTCTGGATAGCTCTATCCCTCGAGCAGAAGTAGAGCGGCAATTGCTAGCGGTAGTACCACCCCGGGCGGCACTACCGCCTTACCTTTATCTTCTACCGATGGTTCCGGCTGTAGTTCAATACTAAGTGGAAGTACCGCTGGTGGGAGCGGTAGTGTCGCCGGACCTGACTTGCTCAGTTGAACTCAGCGCCTGGAACTTCCGTTCCAGCGGAAGTATCCACTAAAAAAATACACTTCCGTGATGATAAGTGTTTGTCACAGTAGGTCACGTTTTCTGTCATGCATGTACATCCATGACAATTTTATGACAGAATCAAGATAGTCATACCTGTGCTGTCATAGAAGTGTTCCATGACAATACCAAAATTATCATCACGGAAGTGTCCACTTCCATGATGATAAATGGCGCGCCATGGAAGTGTTTTCGTCAAGGGTAACCGACACGTGGCATCCACCATAACGGGTCGTCGTTAAGCTATCGGGTTCCGGTTTGGATCCGATAACCCGTTAACATCCCCGACCAATGGGGATTTACCACGTGTAAAATTCTCATTCGTCGGAGGATCCACGTGTAGGCTCAGCGTTGGGACAGATGTCATCCATTCATTATACGGGAGGCGCCTATGATACGTTGGCACGTGGCAAGGCCCAACAGTGGCCCATTCAGGTGAAAGTGGCCGGCCCAGTCAAAATTAGCAGGCCGGCCCATATAGGGCCTACTTGTGTCTGGTCCATTTAAGCCCACGACCCATACGAGATGTGCCAATTCAGCCCGTTAACTATTTGACACCATTGCAGCCCATCGTCAGTTCGAGCCCGTTAATAGCCCGCTATATATTTGGGCTCAATATCGGCCCGATGTGGTTTCAGCCTGTTAACGGCCCATTCAAGGGATGTGCCAATTTTCAGGATGTACGTCTTTTGGCCTTTCAGCGACCCATTTAAGTGTTGGGCCAATTTCCAGCCCGGTGTGTCTTTCAGCCTGTTAACGACCCATAAATGAGTTGGGCCATTGATAACCCACAAGTGTAGGGGATCGCAACAGCTTTCGAGGGTAGAGTATTCAACCCAAATTTATTGATTCGACACAAGGGGAGCCAAAGAATATTCTCAAGTATTAGCAGTTGAGTTGTCAATTCAACCACACCTGGATAACTTAGTATCTGCATCAAAGTATTAAGTAGCAAAGTAATATGATAGTAATGGTAATAGTGGCAAAAGTAATGATAGTAGTTTTGTAGTAATTGTAACAGTAGCAACGGTAAAGTAAACAAGCGAAGCACAATATGTGAAAAGCTCGTAGGCATTGGATCAGTGATGGATAACTATGTCGGATGCGATTCCTCATGTAATAGTTATAACATAGGGTGACATAGAACTAGCTCCAGTTCATCAATGTAATGTAGGCATGTATTCCGAATATGTCATACGTGCTTATGGAAAAGAACTTGCATGACATCTTTTATCCTGCCCTCCCGTGGCAGCGGGGTCCTAGTGGAAACTAAGGTATATTAAGGCCTCCTTTTAATAGAGTACCGGACCAAAGCATTAACACATAGTGAATACATGAACTCCTCAAACTATGGTCATCACCGAGAAGTATCCCGATTATTGTCACTTCGGGGTTGTCGGGTCATAACACATAAGGTGACTATGGACTTGCAAGATAGGATCAAGAACTCACATATATTCATGAAAACATAATAGGTTCAGATCTGAAATCATGGCACTCGGGCCCTAGTGACAAGCATTAAGCATAGCAAAGTCATAGAAACATCAATCTTAGAACATAGTGGACACTAGGGATCAAACCCTAACAAAACTAACTCGATTACATGGTAAATCACATCCAACCCATCACCGTCCAGCAAGCCTACGATGGAATTACTCATGCACGGCAGTGAGCATCATGAAATTGGTGATGGAGGATGGTTGATGATGATGACGGCGACGAATCCCCCTCTCCGGAGCCCCGAACGGACTCCAGATCAGCCCTCCCGAGAGAGATTAGGGCTTGGCGGAGGCGCCGTATCGTAAAACACGATGAAACTTTCTCTCTGATTTTTTTCTCCGTGAAACGGAATATATAGGGTTGGAGTTGAGGTCGGTGGAGCATCAGGGGGCCCACGAGACAGGGGGAGCGCCCCCCACCCTTGTGGACAGGGTGTGGGCCCCCTGGCCTTGATTCTTTTGCCAGTATTTTTTATATTTTCCAAAAGTTATCTCCGTGGATTTTCAGGTCATTCCCAGAACTTTTGTTTTCTGCACAATAAACAACACCATGGCAGTTCTGCTGAAAACAGCGTCAGTCCGGGTTAGTTTCATTCAAATCATGCAAATTAGAGTCCAAAACAAGGGCAAAAGTGTTTGGAAAAGTAGATACATTGGAGACGTATCAACTCCCCCAAGCTTAAACCTTTGCTTGTCCTCAAGAAATTCAGTTAATAAACTGAAAGTGATAAAGAAAAACTTTTACAAACTCTATTTGCTCTTCTTGTTGTAAATATGTAAAGCCAGCATTCTAGTTTTCAGCAAAGATTATGAACTAACCATATTCAGAATAACACTTAGGTCTCATGTTTACTCATATCAATGGCATAATCAGCTAGCGAGCAATAATAATAAAAATTGGATGACAACACTTTCTCAAAACAATCATAATATGATATAACAAGATGGTATCTCGCTAGCCCTTTCTGAGACCGCAAAACATAAATGCAGAGCACCTTTAAAGATCAAGGGCTGACTAAACATTGTAATTCATGGTAAAAGAGATCCAGTCAAGTCATACCCAATATAAACTAATAGTAATGCATGCAAATGATAGTGTGCTCTCCAGCGGGTGCTTTTAAATAAGAAGGTGATGACTCAACATAAAAGTAAATAGATAGGCCCTTCGCAGAGGGAAGCAGGGATTTGTAGAGGTGCCAGACCTTGATTTTAAAATAGAGATGAATAACATTTTGAGCGGCATACTTTCACTGTCAACGCAACAACTATGAGATGGCGGTATCTTCCATGCTACATACATTATAGGTGGTTCCCAAATAATGGTAAAAGTTTATACTCCCCCACTACCAACAAGCATCAATCCATGGCTTGCTCGAAACAACGAGTGCCTCCAACTAGCAATAGCCCTAGGGGAGTTTTGTTTAATTATTTTGATTTGCTTTGATCTTTTTGATCATGGGACTGGGCATCCCGGTTACCAGCCATTTTCTCGTGCATGAGGAGCGGAGTCCACTCCTCTTGAGAATAACCCACCTAGCATGGAAGATACAGACAACCCTAGTTGAAACATGAGCTGCTCGAGCATACAAAACAGAATTTCATTTGAAGGTTTGGAGTTTGGCACATACAAATTTACTTGGAACAGCAGGTAGATACCGCATATAGGAAGGTATGGTAGACTCATATGGAATAACTTTGGGATTTATGGAGTTTGGATGCACAAGCAGTATTCCCACTTAGTACAGGTGAAGGCTAGCAAAAGACTGGGAAGCGACCAGCTGAGAGAGCGACAACAGTCATGAACATGCATTAAAATTAATTTACACCAAGTGCAAGCATGAGTAGGATATAATCCACCATGAACATAAATATTGTGAAGGCTATGTTGATTTGTTTCAACTACATGCGTGAACATGTGCCAAGTCGAGTCACTCAATTCATTCAAAGGAGGATACCATCCCATCATACCACATCATAATCATTTTAATAGCATGTTGGCACGCAAGGTAAACCATTATAAACTCATAGCTAATTAAGCATGGCATAAGCAACTATAATCTCTAGATTTCATTGCAAATATGTTTACTTCATAATAGGCTGAATCAGGAACGATGAACTCATCATATTTACAAAAACAAAAGAGGTCGAGTTCATACCAGCTTCTATCATCTCAATCAGTCCATCATATATCGTCATTATTGCCTTTCACTTGCACGACCGAACGATGTGCATAATAATAATGGTGCACGTGCATTGGACTAAGCTGGAATCTGCAAGCATTCAATTCAAGAGAGAAGACAAAGTAATATGGGCTCTAAGTTAAATTAACAATCATGCAAATGAGAGCCACTAAACATTTTCAATATGGTCTTCTACTCTCGACCCCCAAAGGAAAGAAGAGAAAATAAAACTATTTACAGGGGAAACTCCCAACAAGTAAAAGAAGAACGAGAAATCTTTTTGGGTTTTCATCTTAATTACTACTACAAGCATGGAAATTAAACTAACTAATTTTTTTCGTTTTTCTTAAGGTTTATCAAACACACAAGAAGAAAGCTAGAAAAAGAAATTAAACTAGCATGGATAATACAATGAAAGAGTATGAGAACCGACAACTAGAATAGTGTGTGAACATGAATGTAAAGTCGGTGAGAAATACGTACTCCCCCAAGCTAAGGCTTTTGGCCTAAGTTGGTCTAATGCCAAGGACCGGGGCTACTCTCCCCGGTGTACTGAGGAGTGTCATCAGGATACCACTGGCTAGCGATCTCCTCCGGATCCCACTGATAAGATGATGGACGATAAGGGTCCAGTGGAGGTCCGGCTCAGGCTCTGGAGCGGATGTCTGGCCTCGATGAGCGTAAACCATGATCGATCCGGTCATGGAGGAAGTCGGTGAAGCCCGCATTTTCAGCCAAAGAATAAAAGTCTTCATAAATCCCGGCTTCTCTCAAGAAATTATCAAAAGGTCATTCACACGGCCGTACTTTCGCTACGCGAGGAAGATTGTACTTGTTGGGGAACGTAGTAATTTCAAAAAAATTCCTACGCACACGCAAGATCATGGTGATGCATAGCAACGAGAGGGGAGAGTGTTGTCCACGTACCCTCGTAGACTGAAAGTGGAAGCGTTAGCACAACGCGGTTGATGTAGTCGTACGTCTTCACGACCCGACCGATCAACCACTGAAAGCACGACACCCCCGAGTTCTTGCACACGTTCAGCTCGATGACGTCCCTCAAACTCCGATCCAGCCGAGTGTCGAGGGAGAGTTCCGTCAGCATGACGGCGTGGTGACGATGATGATGTTCTACCGTCACAGGGCTTCGCCTAAGCACCGCTACGATATTATCGAGGAGGACTATGGCGGAGGGGGCACCGCACACGGCTAAGAAATCAATGATCAATTGTTGTGTCTATGGGGTGCCCCCTCCCCCGTATATAAAGCATTGGAGGAGGGGGCCGGCCAAGGGGAGGAGGCGCGCCCAAGGGGGGGAGTCCTACTCCCACCGGGAGTAGGACTCCTCCCTTTCCTATTTGGAGAAGGAGATGGAAGGAAGAGGAAGGAGGAAGGAAGGAAAGGGGGGGGGGGCGGCCCCCCTCCCAATTAGGATTGGGCTTGGGGGGGGGGGGCGCCCCCTCCCTTGCTCCTTTCCCCTCCTTTCCACTAAGGCCCATTAAGGCCCATATACCTCCCGGGGGGTTCCGATAACCTCCCGGAGCTCCGGTATTGTCCCAATCTCACCCGGAACCTTCCCGGTGTCCAAATATAGTCGTCCAATATATCGATCTTCATGTCTCGACCATTTAGAGACTCCTCGTCATGTTCGTGATCACACCCGGGACTCCGAAGAACCTTCGGTACATCAAAACACATAAATTCATAATATAACTCTCATCTAACTTTAAGCGTGCGGACCCTACGGGTTCGAGAACTATGTAGACATGACCGAGACACGTCTTCGGTCAATAACCAATAGCGGAACCTGGATGCTCATATTGGCTCCTACATATTCTACGAAGATCTTTATCGGTCAAACCGCATTACAACATACGTTGTTCCCTTTGTCATCGATATGTTACTTGCCCGAGATTCGATCGTCGGTATCTCAATACCTAGTTCAATCTCATTACCGACAAGTCTCTTTACTCGTTACGTAATGCATCATCCTGTAACTAACTCATTAGCTACATTGCTTGCAAGGCTTATAGTGATGTGCATTACCGAGAGGGTCCAGAGATACCTCTCCGACAATCGGAGTGACAAATCCTAATCTCGAAATATGTCAACTCAACAAGTACCTTTGGAGACACCTGTAGAGCACCTTTATAATCACCCAGTTACGTTGTGACGTTTGGTAGCACACAAAGTGTTCCTCCGGTAAGCGGGAGTTACATAATCTCATAGTCATAGGAACATGTATAAGTCATGAAGAAACCAATAGCAACATACTAAACGATCAAGTGCTAAGCTAACGAAATGGGTCAAGTCAATCACATCATTCTCCTAATGGTGTGATCTCATTAATCAAATGACAACTCATGTCTATGGTTAGGAAACTTAACCATCTTTGATTCACGAGCTAGTCAAGTAGAGGCATACTAGTGACACTATGTTTGTCTATGTATTCACACATGTATTATGTTTCCGGGTAATACAATTCTAGCATGAATAATAAACATTTACCATGATATGAGAATATAAATAATAACTTTATTATTGCCTCTAGGGCATATTTCCTTCAGTCTCCCACTTGCACTAGAGTCAATAATCTAGATTACAAAGTAATGATTCTAACACCCATGGAGCCTTGGTGCTGATCATGTTTTGCTTGTGGAAGAGGCTTAGTCAACGGGTCTGCAACATTCAGATCCGTATGTATCTTGCAAATCTCTATGTCTCCCACCTGGACTTGGTCCCGGATGGAATTGAAGCATCTCTTGATGTTCTTGGGTCTCTTGTGAAATCTGGATTCCTTTGCTAAGGCAATTGCACCAGTATTGTCACAAAAGATTTTCAAAGGACCCGATGCACTAGGTATGATACCAAGATCGGATATGAACTCCTTCATCCAGACTCCTTCATTTGCTGCTTCCGGAGCAGCTATGTACTCCGCTTCACATGTAGATCCCGCTACGACGCTTTGTTTAGAACTGCACCAACTGACAGCTCCACCGTTCAATATAAACACGTATCCGGTTTGCGATTTAGAATCGTCCGGATTAGTGTCAAGGCTTGCATCGATGTAACCATTTACGACTAGCTCTTTGTCACCTCCATAAACGAGAAACATATCCTTAGTCTTTTCAGGTATTTCAGGATGTTCTTGACTGATGTCCAGTGATCCACTCCTGGATTACTTTGGCACCTCCCCGCTAAACTAATAGCAAGGCACACATCAGGTCTAGTACACAACATTGCATACATGATAGAGCCTATGGCTGAAGCATAGGGAACTTCTTTCATTTTCTCTCTATCTTCTGCAGTGGTCGGGCATTGAGTCTGACTCAATTTCACACCTTGTATTACAGGCAAGAACCCTTTCTTTGCTTGATCCATTTTGAACTTTTTCAAAACTTTATCAAGGTATGTACTTTGTGAAAGTCCAATTAAGCGTCTTGATCTATCTCTATAGATCTTGATGCCCAATATGTAAGCAGCTTCACCGAGGTGTTTCATTGAAAAACTTTTATTCAAGTATCCTTTTATGCTATCCAGAAATTCTATATCATTTCCAATTAACAATATGTCGTCCACATATAATATTAGAAATGCTACAGAGCTCCCACTCACTTTCTTGTACATACAGGCTTCTCCAAAAGTTTGTATAAAACCATATGCTTTGATCACACTATCAAAGCGTTTATTCCAACTCCGAGAGGCTTGCACCAGTCCATAAATGGATGGCTGGAGCTTGCACACTTTGTTACATCCTTTGGATCGACAAAACCTTCTGGTTGAATCATATACAACTCTTCTTCCAGAAATCCATTCAGGAATGCAGTTTTTACATCCATTTGCCAAATTTCAGAATCATAAAATGCAGCAATTGCTAACATGATTCGGAAGGACTTAAGCATCGCTACGGGTGAGAAAGTCTCATCGTAGTCAACCCCTTGAACTTGTCGAAAACCTTTTGCAACAAGTCGATCTTTGTAGACAGTAACATTACCATCAGCGTCAGTATTCTTCTTAAAGATCCATTTATTCTCGATGGCTTGCCGATCATCGGGCAAGTCAACCAAAGTCCACACTTTGTTCTCATACATGGATCCCATCTCAGATTTCATGGCCTCAAGCTATTTTGCGGAATCTGGGCTCATCATCGCTTCCTCATAGTTCGTAGGTTCGCCATGGTCAAGTAACATGACCTCCAGAACAGGATTACCGTACCACTCTGGTGCGGATCTTACGCTGGTTGACCTATGAGGTTCTGTAGTAACTTGATCTGAAGTTTCATGATCAACATCATTAGCTTCCTCACTTATTGGTGTAGTCGTCACATGAACCGGTTTCTGTGATGAACTATTTTCCAATAAAGGAGCAAGTACAGTTATCTCATCAATTTCTACTTTCCTCCCACTCACTTCTTTCGAGAGAAACTCCTTCTCTAGAAAGGATCCATTTTTGGCAACAAATGTCTTGCCTTCGGATCTGTGATAGAAGGTGTACCCAACAGTTTCCTTTGGGTATCCTATGAAGACACATTTCTCCGATTTGGGTTCGAGCTTATTGGGTTGAAGCTTTTTCACATAAGCATCGCAGCCCCAAACTTTAAGAAACAACAACTTTGGTTTCTTGCCAAACCACAGTTCATAAGGCATCGTCTCAACGGATTTTGATGGTGCCCTATTTAACGTGAATGCGGCTGTCTCTAAAGCATAACCCCAAAACGATAGTGGTAAATCAGTAAGAGACATCATAGATCGCACCATATCTAGTAAAGTACGATTACGACGTTCGGACACACCATTACGCTGTGGTGTTCCGGGTGGCGTGAGTTGTGAAACTATTCTACATTGCTTCAAATGTAAACCAAACTCGTAACTCAAATATTCTCCTCCACGATCAGATCGTAGAAACTTTATTTTTTTGTTATGATGATTTTCAACTTCACTCTGAAATTCTTTGAACTTTTCAAATGTTTCAGACTTATGTTTCATTAAGTAGATATACCCATATCTGCTCAAATCATCTGTGAAGGTGAGAAAATAACGATACCCACCGCGAGCCTCAATATTCATTGGACCACGTACATCAGTATGTATGATTTCCAACAAATCAGTTGCTCGCTCCATAGTTCCGGAGAACGGCGTTTTAGTCATCTTGCCCATGAGGCATGGTTCGCAAGTACCAAGTGATTCATAATCAAGTGATTCCAAAAGTCCATCAGTATGGAGTTTCTTCATGCGCTTTACACCAATATGACCTAAACGGCAGTGCCACAAATAAGTTTCACTATCATTATCAACTCTGCATCTTTTGGCTTCAACATTATGAATATGTGTATCACTACTATCGAGATTCAAAAAATAGACCACTCTTTAAGGGTGCATGACCATAAAAGATACTACTCATATAAATAGAACAACCATTATTCTCAGATTTAAATGAATAACTGTCTCGCATCAAACAAAATCCAGATATAATGTTCATGCTCAACGCTGGCACCAAATAACAATTATTTAGGTCTAAAACTAATCCCGAAGGTAGATGTGGAGGTAGCATGCCAACGGCGATCACATCGACTTTGGAACCATTTCCCACGCGCATCGTCACCTCGTCCTTAGCCAGTGTCCGCTTAATCCGTAGTCCCTGTTTTGAGTTGCAAATATTAGCAACAGAACCAGTATCAAATACCCAGGTGCTACTGCGACATCAATAACATGTATATCACATATACCTTTGTTCACCTTGTCGTCCTTCTTATCCGCCAAATACTTGGGACAGTTCCGCTTCGAGTGACCAGTCTGCTTGCAGTAGAAGCACTCAGTCTCAGGCTTAGGTCCAGACTTGGGTTTCTTCTCTTGAGCAGCAACTTGTTTGCTGTTCTTCCTAAAGTTCCCCTTCTTTTTCCCTTTGACCTTTTTCTTGAAACTGGTGGTCTTATTGACCATCAACACTTGATGCTCCTTCTTGATTTCTACCTCCGCGGCCTTTAGTATCGCGAAGAGCTCAGGAATTGTCTTATCCACCCCTTGCATATTATAGTTCATCACGAAGCTCTTGTAGCTTGGTGGCAGTGATTGAAGAATTCTGTCAATGACGCTATCATCTGGAAGATTAACTCCCAGTTGAATCAAGTGATTGTTATACCCAGACATTCTGAGTATATGCTCACTGACAGAACTATTCTCCTCCATCTTGCAGCTGTAGAACTTATTGGAGACTTCATATCTCTCAATCCGGGCATTTGCTTGGAATATTAACTTCAACTCATGGAACATCTCATATGCTCCATGACGTTCAAAACATCGTTGAAGTCCCGGTTGTAAGCCGTAAAGTATGGCACACTGAACTATCGAGTAGTCATCAGCTTTGCTCTGCCAGACATTCATAACATCTGGTGTTGCTCCTGCAGCAGGTTTGGCACCTAGCGGTGCTTCCAAGACGTAATTCTTCTGTGCAGCAATGAGGATAATCCTCAAGTTACGGACCCAGTCCGTGTAATTGCTACCATCATCTTTCAACTATGCTTTCTCAAGGAACACATTAAAATTCAACGGAACAACATCACGAGCCATCTATCTACAACAAACATAGACAAGCAAAATACTATCAGGTACTAAGTTCATGATAAATTTAAGTTCAATTAATCATATTACTTAAGAACTCCCACTTAGATAGACATCCCTCTAATCATCTAAGTGATCACGTGATCCAAATCAACTAAACCATAACCGATCATCACGTGAAATGGAGTAGTTTTCAATGGTGAACATCACTATGTTGATCATATCTACTATATGATTCACGCTCGACCTTTCGGTCTCGGTGTTCCGAGGCCATATCTGCATATGCTAGGCTCATCAAGTTTAACCTGAGTATTCTGCGTGTGCAAAACTGGCTTGCACCCGTTGTAGATGGACGTAGAGCTTATCACACCCGATCATCACGTGGTGTCTGGGCACGACGAACTTTGGCAACAGTGCATACTCAGGGAGAACACTTTTATCTTGAAATTTAGTGAGAGATCATCTTATAATGCTACCGTCAATCAAAGCAAGATAAGATGCATAAAAGATAAACATCACATGCAATCAATATAAGTGATATGATATGGCCATCATCATCTTGTGCTTGTGATCTCCATCTCCGAAGCACCGTCATGATCACCATCGTCACCGGTGTGACACCTTGATCTCCATCGTAGCATCGTTGTCGTCTCGCCAACTATTGCTTCTACGACTATAGCTACCGCTTAGTGATAAAGTAAAGCAATTACAGGGCGATTGCATTGCATACAATAAAGCGACAACCATATGGTTCCTGCCAGTTGCCGATAACTCGGTTACAAAACATGATCATCTCATATAATAAAATATAGCATCACGTCTTGACCATATCACATTACAGCACACCCTGCAAAAACAAGTTAGACGTCCTCTACTTTGTTGTTGCAAGTTTTACGTGGCTGCTACGGGCTGAGCAAGAACTGTTCTTACCTACGCATCATAACCACAACGATAGTTCATCAAGTTAGTGCTGTTTTAACCTTCTGAAGGACCGGGCGTAGCCACACTCGGTTCAACTAAAGTTGGAGAAACTGACACCCGCCAGCCACCTGTGTGCAAAGCACGTCCGTAGAACCAGTCTCGCGTAAGCGTACGCGTAATGTCGGTCTGGGCCGCTTCATCCAACAATACCGCCGAACCAAAGTATGACATGCTGGTAAGCAGTATGACTTGTATCGCCCACAACTCACTTGTGTTCTACTCGTGCATATAACATCAACGCATAAAACCTGTCTCGGATGCCACTGTTGGGGAACGTAGTAATTTCAAAAAAAAATCCTACGCACACGCAAGATCATGGTGATGCATAGCAATGAGAGGGGAGAGTGTTGTCCACACACCCTCGTAGACCAAAAGCGGAAGCGTTAGCACAACGCGGTTGATGTAGTCGTACGTCTTCACGGCCCGACCGATCAAGCACCGAAAGCACGTCACCTCCGAGTTCTTGCACACATTCAGCTCGATGACGTCCCTCGAACTCCGATCCAGCTGAGTGTCGAGGGAGAGTTTCGTCAGCACGACGGCGTGGTGACAATGATGATGTTCTACCATCGCAGGGCTTCGCCTAAGCACCGCTACGATATTATCGAGGAGGACTATGGTGGAGGGGGGCACCGCACACGGCTAAGAGATCAATGATCAATTGTTGTATCTATGGGGTGCCCCCTCCCTCGTATATAAAGGAGTGGAGGAGGGCGCCGGCCAAGGGGAGGAGGCGCGCCCAAGGGGGGAGTCCTACTCCCACCGGGAGTAGGACTCCCCCTTTCCTATTTGGAGAGGGAGAGGGAACGAAGAGGAAGGAGGGAGGAAGGAAAGGGGGGGCCGGCCCCCTCCCAATTCAGATTGGGCTTGGGGGGGGGGGGGCGCCCCTCCCTTGCTCCTTTCCACTAAGGCCCATTAAGGCCCATATACCTCCCGGGGGGTTCCGATAACCTCCCGGAGCTCCGGTATTGTCCCAATCTCACCTGAAACCTTTCCGGTGTCCAAATATAGTCGTACAATATATCGATCTTCATGTCTCGACCATTTAGAGACTCCTCGTCATGTTCGTGATCACATCCGGGACTCCGAAGAACCTTCGGTACATCAAAACACATAAACTCATAATATAACTCTCATCTAACTTTAAGCGTGCGGACCCTACGGGTTCGAGAACTATGTAGACATGACCGAGACACGTCTCCGGTCAATAACCAATAGCGGAACCTGGATGCTCATATTGGCTCCTACATATTCTACGAAGATCTTTATCGGTCAAACCGCATTACAACATACGTTGTTCCCTTTGTCATCGGTATGTTACTTGCCCGAGATTCGATCGTCGGTATCTCAATACCTAGTTCAATCTCATTACCGACAAGTCTCTTTACTCGTTACGTAATGCATCATCCTGTAACTAACTCATTAGCTACATTGCTTGCAAGGCTTATAGTGATGTGCATTACCGAGAGGGTCCAGAGATACCTCTCCGACAATCGGAGTGACAAATCCTAATCTCGAAATATGTCAACTCAACAAGTACCTTTGGAGACACCTGTAGAGCACCTTTATAATCACCCAGTTACGTTGTGACGTTTGGTAGCACACAAAGTGTTCCTCCGGTAAGCGGGAGTTACATAATCTCATAGTCATAGGAACATGTATAAGTCATGAAGAAACCAATAGCAACATACTAAACGATCAAGTGCTAAGCTAACGAAATGGGTCAAGTCAATCACATCATTCTCCTAATGGTGTGATCTCGTTAATCAAATGACAACTCATGTCTATGGTTAGGAAACTTAACCATCTTTGATTCACGAGCTAGTCAAGTAGAGGCATACTAGTGACACTATGTTTGTCTATGTATTCACACATGTATTATGTTTCCGGGTAATACAATTCTAGCATGAATAATAAACATTTACCATGATATGAGAATATAAACAATAACTTTATTATTGCCTCTAGGGCATATTTCCTTCAATACTTTGCCTTTTCCTTCTCTTTAGCTTGTTTATCCTTGGAGCCTTGGCTAGAGGAGCCCCTCAAAAATCTCCTTATCATTTTCTGAAATTTTCTGAAAATTTTAGTAACTTCAAAATGAAAGTGAATCAAACTAAACAAGATTGGTAGAAACTACTCCCACAAGTGCCTAGATCCTATATCATGCATTAGAATTACTTAGGACCTCATAAATTTGACATGCAAGCTCAAGAACAGGGTCACCTATTCAGCAAAAATTTGCAATGAATAAAGCACTAGAACAAAAACTAATTGTACCAATGGAGGAGTCGCATACCAAGCAACAATCTCCCAAAGCAGTTTTGTGAATGGAGCTTTGAGCAAGGAGATCAAAAATCGCAGCAAAATGAGCTAGAACTCGTGCTTGAGCTGGATGGGGATTTTTTGGGAGGAAGATGGAGTGTGTGGGTGCAGGAATAAGTGAAGGGGGGCACCGTGGGCCCATGAGACAGGGGGACGCACCCAGGGGGTGTGGGCACGCCCTACACCCTCGTGGACAGGTGCTTTCCCCCCTGCAGTCTTCTCAGTGCCTAAAATCCTCAAATATTCCATAAAAAATCATACTAAATTTGCAAGGCATTTGGAGCACTTTTATTTTCAGGATATTTTTTTATTGCACGGATAATGCAGAAAACAAACAGATAATACTATTTTTGCTTTATTTATTCTAAATAACAGAAAGTAAAAAGAGAGTACAGAAGGTTGTGCCTGCTACTTTCATCCATCTCATGATCATCAAAATGAATCCACTAACAAGGTTGATCAAGTCTTGTTAACAAATTCATTCCGACTAACACGGAACCGGAGAAATTTCGAATAACACTAGGTTACCTCAACGGGGATATGAACATCCCCAACAATAAGAATATCATAGTTTTTCTTGACAGTAGGAAGAGGAAATTCAAAACCTCCAATAATGATAGTTGGAGCTTTTCCAATAGAATTGATGCTATGAACTTGAGGTTGTTTCCTCGGAAAGTGTATCGTATGCTCATTACCATTAACATGAAAAGTGACATTGCCTTTGTTGCAATCAATAACAACCCCTACAATATTCAAAAAGGGTCTACCAAGGATAATCGACATACTATTGTCCTCGGGAATATCAAGAATAACAAAGTTCGTGAAGATAGTGACATTTGCAACCACAACAGGCACATCCTCACACATACCGACAGGTATAGCAGTTGATTTATCGGCCATTTGCAAAGATATTTCAGTAGGTGTCAACTTATTCAATTCAAGTCTACGATATAAAGAGAGAGGCATAACACTAACACCAACTCCAAGATCACATAAAGCAGTTTTAACATAGTTTCGTTTAATGGAGCATGGTATAGTTGGTACTCCCGGATCACCAAGTTTCTTTGGTATTCCACCCTTAAAAGTATAATTAGCAAGAATGGTGGAAATTTCAGCTTTTGGTATCTTTCTTTTATTTGTAATGATATCCTTCATGTATTTAGCATAAGGATTTAATTTAAGCATATCAGTTAAGCGCATACGTAAGAAGATAGGTCTAATCATTTCAGCAAAGCGCTCAAAACCTTCATCATCCTTTGTCTTGGATGGTTTAGGAGGAAAGGGCATGGGTTTCTGAACCCATGGTTCTCATTCTCTACCATGCTTCCTAGCAACAAAATCTCGTTTATCATAACGTTGATTCTTTGATTGTGGGTTATCAAGATCAACAATAGGTTCAATCTCTACTTCATTATTATTGCTAGGTTGAGCATCAACATGAATATTATCATTAACATTATCACCAGGTTCATGTTCATCACGTGATTGTGTTTCAGCATCAGAAATAGAAGTATCATTGGGATTCTCAGGCGTGTCTATAACAGGTTCACTAGAAGCATGCAAAGTCCTATCATTTTTCTTTTTCTTCTTTTTAGAAGAACTAGGTGCCTCTAAATTATTTCTCTGGGAATCTTGCTCGATTCTCTTAGGGTGGCCTTCAGGATACAAAGGTTCCTGAGTCATTCTACCAGTTCTAGTAGCCACTCTAACAGCAAAATCATGTTTACTATTTAATTCATCAAGCAAATCGCTTTGAGCTTTAAGTACTTGCTCAGCTTGAGTGGTAACCATAGAAGCATATTTGCTAATGAGTTTAAGTTCACCTTTAACTCTAGCCATATAATCACTCAAGCATCCAATCTCGAAAGCATTATTCTTTAATTCTCTACCAACATAAGCATTAAAACTTTCTTGTCTAGCCATAAAGTCATCAAATTCATCTAAGCATTGGCTATGAAATTTAGTAGACGGGATTTCAACTTTATCATATCTATAGAGAGAATTTACCTTTACTACCTGTGTCGGGTTATCAAGACAATGTGTTTCTTCGACAGCCGGTAAATTAAGACCATGTATTTCTTCAATAGGAGGTAAATTCTTAACATCTTCAACTTTAATACCTTTTTCTTGCATAGATTTCTTTGCCTCTTGCATATCTTCAGGACTGAGAAATAGAACACCCAACCTCTTCGGAGTTGGTTTAGGAATAGGCTCAGGAGTTGGTTCAATTGGCTCAGGAATTGCGTCAGAAATTGGCTAAGGAAGAGTCCAATTATTTTCATTAGTCAACATATTATTCAATAGTAATTCAGCTTAGTCGACTGTTCTTTCCCTGAAAACACAAACAACACAACTATCCAAGTAGTCCTTGGAAGCATTGGTTAGTCCATTATAAAAGATATCAAGTATTTCATTTTTCTTAAGAGGATGATCAGGAAAAGCATTAGGTAATCGGAGAAGCCTCCCCCAAGCTTGTGGGAGACTCTCTTCTTTTCGATTTGCGCAAAATTATATATTTCCTGCAAGGCAGCTTGTTTCTTACGAGTAGGGAAATATTTAGCAGAGAAGTAATAAATCATATCCTGGGGACTACGCACACAACCAGGATCAAGAGAATTAAACCAAGTTTTAGCATCACCCTTTATTGAGAATGGAAATATCTTGAGGATATAATAATAGCAAGACTTCTCATCATTAGTAAACAGGGTGGCTATATCATTTAACTTGGTAAGATGTGCCACAACAGTTTCAGATTCATAGCCATAAAAAGGATCAGATTCAACCAAAGTAATAATTTCAGGATCAGTAGAGAATTCATAATCCTTATCAGTAACACAGATAGGTGAAGTAGCAAAAGCGGGGTCAGGTTTCATTCTAGCATTAAGAGATTGCTGCTTCCATTTAGCTAATAACTTCTTAAGATCATATCTATCATTGCAAGCAAAAATAGCTCTAGCAGCTTCTTCATCCATAACATAACCCTCAGGAACAACATGCAATTCATAATTAGGGGGAGAACCTTCATCATCACTATCATCAATAATTTCGTTTTCAATAATTTCATTGTCTCTAACCCTAGCAAGTTGTTCATCAAGATATTCACCTAATGGCACAATAGTATCAAGCATAGAAGTAGTTTCATCATAAGTATCATGCATAGCAGAAGTGGCATCATCAATAACATGCGACATATCAGAATTCATACAGTAGCAGGTTTAGGTGTCGCAAGCTTACTCAAAACAGAAGGAGAATCTAGTGCAGAGCTAGATGGCAGTTCCTTACCTCCCCTTGTAGTTGAGGGAAAAATCTTAGTTCTTGAGTCTTTCAAGTTCTTCATAGTGACCAACAGATATAAATCCCAAGTGACTCAAAGAATAGAGCTATGCTCCCCGGCAACGTCGCCAGAAATTAGTCTTGATAACCCACAAGTGTAGGGGATCGCAACAGCTTTCGAGGGTAGAGTATTCAACACAAATTTATTGATTCGACACAAGGGGAGCCAAAGAATATTCTAAAGTATTAGTAGTTGAGTTGTCAATTCAACCACACCTGGATAACTTAGTATCTACAGCAAAGTATTTAGTAGCAAAGTAATAAGATAGTAATGGCAACAGTGGCAAAAGTAACGATAGCAGTTTTTTAGTAATTGTAACAGTAGTAACGGCAAAGTAAACAAGCGAAGCACAACATGTGAAAAGCTCGTAGGCATTGGATTAGTGATGGATAATTATGTCGGATGCGATTCCTCATGTAATAGTTATAACATAGGGTGACACAGAACTAGCTCCAGTTCATCAATGTAATGTAGGCATGTATTCCAAGTATAGTCATACGTGCTTATGGAAAAGAACTTGCATGGCATCTTTTGTTCTACCCTCCCATGGCAGCGGGGTCCTAGTGGAAACTAAGGGATATTAAGGCCTCCTTTTAATAGAGTACCGGACCAAAGCATTAACACATAGTGAATACATGTACTCCTCAAACTATGGTCATCACCGAGAAGTATCCCGATTATTGTCACTTCGGGGTTGTCGGATCATAACACATAATAGGTGACTATAGACTTGCAAGATAGGATCAAGAACTCACATATATTCATGAAAACATAATAGGTTCAGATCTGAAATCATGGCACTCAGGCCCTAGTAAAAGCATTAAGCATAGCAAAGTCATAGCAACATCAATCTCAGAACATAGTGGATACTAGGGATCAAACCCTAACAAAACTAACTCGATTACATGGTAAATCTCATCCAACCCATCACCGTACAGCAAGCCTACGATGGAATTACTCACGCACGGCGGTGAGCATCATGAAATTGGTGATGGAGGATGGTTGATGATGACGACGGCGATGAATCCCCCTCTCCGGAGCCCCGAACGGACTCCAGATCAGCCTTCCTAAGAGAGATTAGGGTTTGGCGGCAGCTCCGTATCGTAAAACATGATGAAACTTTCTCTCTGATTTTTTCTCCGCGAAACAGAATATATAGAGTTGGAGTTGAGGTCGATGGAGCAGCAGGGGGCCCATGAGACAGGGGGCGTGCCCAGGGGGAGGGGGCATGCCCCCACCCTTGTGGACAGGGTGTGGGCCCCCTGGCCTTGATTCTTTCCCCAGTAATTTTTATATTTTCCAAAAGTTATCTCCGTGGATTTTCAGGTCATTCCGAGAACCTTTGTTTTCTGCACAATAAACAACACCATGGCAGTTCTGCTGAAACAGCGTCACTCCGAGTTAGTTTCATTAAAATCATGCAAATTAGAGTCCACAACAAGGGCAAAAGTGTTTGGAAAAGTAGATACGTTGGAGACGTATCAGCCATTTGCAGTCAGACCTGAGTTTTGGCCTCTTAACAGCCCATGCTCTTCATGGTCCAATACCAGTCCGGTTTCTCTTTCGGCCTGCTAAAGGCCCACAACATAGTTGGGCCATACAGTTCAACTTTCAGCCTCTTAGCGGCCCATTCTCTTCATAGTCCAGTACAAGCTCGCTGTCTCTTTTGGCTTGCTAAAGGCCCACAGTACAGTTGGGCCATATATAGCTCGACCTTAGTATCAGCCTGTTAATGGCCCGTGAAATCGAATGGCCCACTTATTGCCCGCTTCGATGTCGGACAGTTAACAACCCAGAAGGTAACAGGGCCGAGCATTAACCGTTGGCTCGTTTCAATTATAGCGGCCCAATAGAGCTCTCAGCCTGGTTATGACCCATTAACTTAATGGGCCCGCTAAAGTTCGAACATGTCTGTAGGCCCAATTAGATAATATCAATTCTGGCCCAGCTATAATTTGAGCCCATTACGACGAGCAATTATGGACAAGACAAAAATCGATCAATCAAAGGCCTATGAGAATTTTGGCCCATGCGAGCCCATTACGGGTAGTGGGCCGCTTCCTTCACAAAGGGCTTACGACTGTTCATGCTAACTAATAATTTCACTGCTTTTTTGGCTTCCTAGCGACCAGTTAGCTGGAATTCGAGGCGCACTAAGAAAATGTACGACATACAAGGAAAAAAGTTGCACATCCAGCATATATTACAGGAAATTACATCCACTAGGCAATCAAAGATTGATGCCAGTGCAAATAAATGAATAGAACTTAACGATCTACAACCTCACAATCTACAACCTCAGCGCGGATGACGCCCATAAGCATGTGAACAAGTTCTTCCTTCTTTGCTACACTATCTCTGAAAATATTGATCAATTGTTGTTGCGCAATAATGTGCACCTCTGATTCCTCCACGATTTTCATCATTGCTTCAGCCAGTAATTGGTGCACAAACATACATTTTTTCTGTTGGATTCGAGACAAAGGAAACTCAACAGATTTAGATGGTGATTTTGGCAGGCTTGTATTATTGATAGTGGAGGGGAACCAAACATATTAATCAAGAGTTATTACGATATTACCTAGCCTAGAATTATTGGAAAGAAACAATGGGGCTGCCTTGTTGTTTTCAGAGTTTGTCTTCTTATCTTTAGCAACCTGCACCAAATTAACATACTAGCATTGCTATCATTGGCCAGGTCAGATAATAGGAAAGCAACATTGACACAATGAACGTTTGGAAAAAAAAGACCACACTAGCCCACACCAAATTAACACAATATGGCACAACTATCATCAGCCGAATAAGGTAATAGGAAAGCAACATTGACACAAATGATTGGGCAACTAGAACATCACTACAATTTAGTAATGTGCATGATATGAGATAGTACACTCATGCAGCTTAGTATGCAAAACTACCAGACAGTTTTCCTTACAAAAATCAACATTTTTGCCTTTAATTATACATTTTGCTACACGTAAATTTAGATCGAATAAAGGTTGGATTCACGCCGATTAACAAAATACATGCTGATGTAAAAATTTAGTGATATACAACAGGTACTTACATTAGCATTGGAGCACAGAGAATTCCCGCAAGATACTTTCCTCGAACACGATCCCAGTTTAGAAAGTCCTCTATCCTTTAAGCTTATTTTCTAAAAGAGAGATGGGTAAGAGGCATGTAGAAAATATGATCTGAATGCTATAAAATTTCATGATGTGAGTATACGCACACGCTTTTTAGAATGGAGTTGACATATTTTTGTTGGACTAGAGCGGACTGGTTCTTTGGCCACTTGAATCTGCTTATTATTAGTAGGAGTTGGCTTTCTCTGTGCTAGAGAAGTATCTATGAACACTGGAGTTGGTTTACTATCTCTTGGCATTTGGATCTTTTGCAAAGGCCTTGTTTGTAACCCTTCAGATTCTAACATAGTCGTCTTCCCCTTGCATGCCTTATATAGAAGGATGGTGCTTCAGTTATAAAACATGCTACGACAGAGAGATGGAATAGGTACTGAAGAAAAGAGAGGCATGACATATTGACATGTATTCCCTCCATTCAGAAATAAATGGATGTGTCTAGGCGTATTTTAGTTCTAGATACATCCATTTTTATCCATTTCTGCGACATGTAATCCGGACAGAGGGAGTATGATGTAGGATCTAGGGATACGACATGACAACAGAGTAAAAAAACACTAGTTGAATGTAAAACTGTATGATAGAGGAATACATACAGAAAAACACTAAGGCATCTCCGAATATTTGCCATCTCAGAATATTTTCAATTTCATTTTTCTATGATATGTCTTTCTATATGAAAATTGGTTATTTACGATGTACGATGATCCCTGTTAAGCATCCATGGCTGAATGGTTAAAGCGCCCAACTCATAATTGGTAAATTTGTGGGTTCAACATATGCTTGTATGATTGGGAAACTAAGATGGCATTGCAATAGACCACTAGAACAACACTTCAATGTAAAAAAACATGGTATGGTAGACAGATGAAGTACATAGTGTGAATAACAATGCATAAGATATTCAGAAGCATGACGTCCAAACTAAGCAGATGGCATTGCGATAGAGTAGAATGACAGTACTTGAATTTGAAAACATGTTATCATGAATGGAATAGGTATTGAAAACAGGAAGGCATGACATATTTACATGCATGATCAGCTGGCTAAGCACATGGCATTACAACAGAGTAGATGCACTCTAGGACATTATATGCATGTTGTACCCATATCACGGGCCAAGTTAGAGCAAGGACCTTGTGGGGTGAATAGGATTCGTCATCTTTCTGCAAGTCTTTTGAAGAACTGCCTTTACATGTTCCATCATATTGGGTATCATTGACGTCAAGTTTGATGGCCGTTACATTGCTCCGTGAGGTTCTTGTGGATATATCAGTGTGTGCAATTATATCTGACATGCATGGAAGACAGCTAGTAGTTAGATTTATGTAAACAGTGCCTGTAGGAGACAACATAAATAGTAGGACTGGGCTTAACTAGCAGGAACAGTTTTCAGAAACTAAAGGGAGAACATAGATGAAAGCTACAGAATATGTATCGTTTGTACTCAAGATGGCACACAAAAGTATTAAAGAACAACATATGTAATACTAGAAGTGGTATAATCACCATCCTGTGGGATAACATTGGCTGATGGCTGATAACTTTGGAACAGCGTTACTTGAAGAACAAGTCTCTTATCTGAACTATGGAATAGCGTTAACTCATGAACAGGACTCTTAAAAGATCAGCATGAATATACAGTGCAATGTGATAATCTATTTTCCATGCTTAGATGAATAACAAAGCCATAAATGTTGCACACAAGTAAGATGAGGGTACAACCTATCTGGCCGCCATCCATAGGAGTGAGCATCATGTGCTGACTTGTCGATGGCCCTGCAGTTGTTGTGGTTGTCCATGTCGGGCACGCACATTCGATGCAGGGAACTGTTGAGTGGGGACTATAGCTCCCTTCTGGTGTATGCTTTCCTTGTTGGATCAGCTATGTTGAGAAGGAAGATGGTGTAGCTGAAGATGCAAAAAACGCAAAATGTTAAGAATGATACATATCTTTGATCTGAAGAAATACCCTAAGAGATCAACAGTAAGGTACGAGAGTGGTCACACGTCTGTGGACTGAAAACCAAATTGGGGTCACACGATTTTATTTTGTTTTGGTACTATACGATCTATGTCGGGTCGCTTGATGGCTGTCTTGTGCCTCCCGGCTGACACTGTTCAGAATCTTCCCCGAAGAGCCAGCGACCACCGGCAGAGTAGCCTGCCTCTGCCGTCCCTGGCCACGAGAGCTCCGACCAAAAACCTGCTCCCCGCCCCACCGTGTAGTCGTGATTGCGCCGGCCCGGCTAATCGACAAAGACTCGCCGTCATCCAGATCTGGCGGCGGCAGTACCTTCAACCCACGCAACTCTAAGATAGCCACCTAAGGTTTGCTTCCGCGGCAAACTTGCGCCCTCGCACCCTTATGTTAGACACCAGCCAACCGGCAGCCTAGGAGCTCCGCCGCCTCGAGGGGTGTTGCTTCCCATTGGGAATCGATTGGCCTAGAATAAAAATTAAGACAATTGATGCCTAAATGAAGTGATTTAAGATGAGTGTACGTCCTATCTTGCGGCCCGGTGAAGTAGGCAGCTCCAGCTGCCGAGTCGGTGAGGCCTACACGATTGCGGTGGCTCCCAGCGCAGGAAAGCAGAGATGTCGCGATGGTCGATGGCTACGGGGAAGCAGTGCCGAGGCCCTGGACGCATCCTAAGTTGGAGCTGCTCCGGCGCCGTGCACAACGACACGGGTGAATCGGCTCCGGTACGGTTCGTGCGATCATCATCGAGGCAGCTCCGACAACATGGAGTAAGAGGTACACGGCCCAGTGCATGGCGGCAAACGGATAGCATCTCTGGCATTGGGGAGGAGGGCAGCGGTGCATTTGGTGCGGTGGGGGCGCCATGGAGGAGGGACTGAGGTTTTGCGGCTGGGGAGAAGGGAGCTTCCTGGGAGAAGGTGATTTGGCACCCACGATGTATGAATGGGAAATTAGGAGGGGGAACCATGTCTTACGGACTCATTTGTCTGACATGTGTGTGTTTGTGTGGGTGGGGGGGGGGGGTGTCGGTGTCAAAACCGGCGGATCTCAGGTAGGGGGTCCCGATCTGTGCGTCAAGGCTGATGGTAACAAGAAGTAAGGGACATAGATGTTTACCCAGGTTTGGGCCCTCTCGATGGAGGTAAAACCCTTCTTCCTGCTTGATTAATATTGATGATATGGGTAATACAAGAGTGGATCTACCACGAGATCATAGAGGCTAAATCCTAGGAGCTAGCCTATGATGGTATGAATGTAATTGTGATCGGCCTTTTAAGGACCAACCTCTCCAGTTTATATAGACACCGGAGAGGGCTAGGGTTTACATGGAGTCGGTTACAAGGAAGGAAACATAATATCTGGATCGCCAAGCTTGCCTTCCACGCCAAGGAAAGTCCCATCCGGACACGGGCCAAAGTCTTGAGTCTTGTATCTTCCTGCTTCAATAGTTCGGACGTTGTACACAGTCCGGCTGTCCGGATACCCCCTAATCCAGGACTCCCTCAGTAGCCCCTGAACCAGGCTTCAATGACGATGAGTCCAGCGCGCAGTATTGTCTTCGGCATTGCAAGGCGGGTTCCTCCACCGAATACTCCAAAGTAATCACCGAACACCCAAATCGTGTCCGGATCTGAAAAAATGATCTTCGCATACCACCGTAGAGAGGAGGATATTTCACAAATGCAATCTGCTGACAACTTTTCCCTATGACATGGCGCGTTATTATGATCGGATCCATTATTCGAACCATTTCCACACAACCAGCTACAACGCATATCACGAGGCGGTTTCTGTGACACGTCTTGTCAAAGCAGAGATCGTGTCCCCTTATTACGGGATTCTCATCAATACGGGCATGGGTAATCTAACCGTGCCATTAACCGTGGCGCTTGGGAAACAAGCGATTCCCAATGGGAAAGTGGGGAGGCATACCGCTTCCGGTGCCTCTATAAAGGGATAAGATTCCCCCATTTTCACCCACGCCTTCTTCCTCCTTTGCCCACTCTTGCCCCCTCGAGCTCCAGCGCCCAAGCCCAAGTTTTCCCCGCACAGCTAAACATGTCCGGAGCAGGAGGCAAGTGGGTGGCTTCCACCGTCAAGGAGAAGCACATCACCAATCTTTGGGCGGCCGGATACTTGGCCGCGGACATAGCGCACCGTCTACCGGATGCCGGGCAGGCCATTCCGACCCCAGGACCCCACGAGAGGGTCGTATTCGTCGCCCACTTCGTCCGTGGACTGGGATTCCCACTCCATCCCTTCGTCTGCGGGCTTATGTTCTACTACGGGCTAGATTTCCACAATCTAGCCCCGAATTTCGTCCTCAACATCTCGGCGTTCATCGTCATGTGCGAGGCCTTCCTCCGCATCC
Organism: Triticum timopheevii; assembly: GCA_963921465.1. Lineage (NCBI taxonomy): Eukaryota > Viridiplantae > Streptophyta > Magnoliopsida > Poales > Poaceae > Triticum > Triticum timopheevii. The sequence goes on along the minus strand of OY997266.1, from coordinate 339,042,132 downwards.
GGCCTCACTTCGGCCTATGGCTGCAAACTTTCTGCGTGAAGCCGAAGGTGGTAAGAAGCCAACAGGTGGAGTGCGGAGGGGCCATGGTGGGCCGAATGCACAACGTCACATGGCTCGACGGCTCCTTTGTGGAGACCGTAAAAGGATGGCAATCGGGGTGGTTCTACATCACCGAGCCACGCAGCGCCAACTGGGCGGCGGCCCCCGAGTTCCGATCCGGAGCCCCCATGCAGCTCACCTCCTGGGAGAGGAAGGGCCTGTCCTGGGGCGATTCCGCGGAGCTGGCCAGACTCCAAACATGCGTCAAAAGCATGAAGGACAAGAACATCAAGCTTGTCAACGTGATCCAGGTCATGCTCGTTCGCCGAATCTTGCCCTGCCAGAGGCGGGCAGTCAATCTGTGGGAGTTCGTCCCCACCGAGCACCAGACGCTCCAAAGGCTCTACGACATGATGCACAAAGGCACATGGAAGGAGCTGTTCAAGGCCTTCGAAGTGCCTCCTCCTACATCCGAGGACCGCGGGCTTCATGCCGCGCGGGCTCCTAGGACGGTGAGTTCTTAGACCGACATCAGACCCAGTTCTTCCCGATACATTCACGGGAGTGCCTTAAGTGGTTGTGCATATTTACTTCAGGATTACGTGTAGACAGCGGAGCGGGTTTACTGCCCGGCTCCGCTGCCAGAAGACCCAGTGGATGTTCTCCTGACGGAGATGCTGGTCCCGGCGCCGTACAAGGTGCCGGAGAAGAAGGCCGAGAAGAAGGCCTCGGGGACCCGAAAGGGTCTCCTGCATAAGGTTGTACCGGAAGCCTCATCCGAAGACGACAAGGCGGACTCCTCCCACGAAGGGGAGGAGGAAGAGGAAGAAGACGCCCCATCCGGAAAGGATGAGGGGTCCGGGGAGGCGGACCCGGGGGCCGGAAAAGGTCCTCGGCGCAGGGCCGTCATTCCCCTGTCGTCCGATGATGACGAGTCGGATTCCTCCCGCGGAGGCGAGGGGAATCAGGAAGAGATCCTACCTTCCCCCACCGGGGGGAGAAGAAGAGAAAAGCCGCCCCAGGAGGGGAGGCTGGGGCGTCCAAGAAGGGGAAGGGGCCCCTTCCGGACTACTCCGCTACGGCCGCTCTCAGCGAGGAGGGGTGGCTGCCCAGGGGGAAGCCCCTAGCGCGATCGTAAGTGTTTGCACTCTATCATGACTTCACTTCACAGTTTTTGTATTTATAATGTCGAACATATGTGTAGTCCGGCCAGGGATCACCCCGAGGTATCCTCCTCCGGGTCCCTGAGCAATTCGGAGATGAATTCGCTTTCGACGGCCACTACTCCTCAACCCACGGACGACACGGAGGTGTTGTCCCAAAGGCTCCCAAAGCAGGGGAGGTGACTCTGGAGACACCCCAAGGCGGGGTCCCAGACGTCGGACACGCGGGGTTCAAGATCCCCGCGGATCGTGTCGACGAGAGCCATGGCTAGCCGGGCTCTGAGCCGAACACAATTCCGGAACCTTCGATGGTTCTGGACTCAGGCAGGCGACCCCTCGCTAAGGAGTGCGAGCCATCTGTGTCGCGGACTTCCGTTGCGCATGAAGCGCCGGACGGTCTGCTGGAAGCACTTTGCGGCGCTTCCCTGGACGAAGGGCACCGTACTCTTATGAGTACGATGATTCGGAAGGTTTCGTCCGCCAAGAGCGGACTAACCGAAGCTTGCACCAGCCTCCTAACAGGCTTCGAGGTAAGTAATAAATATGTGCAAAATTACCACCCGATAGGTAGTAGCCCCTGATACTCTGTTTGGCGTTCGGAAGGAAAAGCCGAGCAGAGGGTCAATTAAAATCCGTAGGAGTCTAATCATAAGTATTATTTTGAATAAGCAGGTTGTGCTGCTTGCTGCTGCTGCCCGTACTGCCGAGGTTGCCGATCTGAAGCGGGACCTGGAGCAGGCACAGGGAGAGCTCGACCTCACGAAGAGGCAGCTCGAAGAGAACAAGGGTAAGTAATTCCCGTTCTTATGTCTTTAAGTATAGGAAAAATTGGTGGGTCTAACAACTAAGTGTCGTGACCGTGTAACAGGGGCCCGTGCCGAAGTGGCAGCCCTCAAGAAGGCGCTGTTCGAGGCCGAAGACAAGGCGGCCTCGGAATGTAAGGAGCGCGAAAAGCAAAGTGCTAGGGTAGATGAGGTACAACAGGAGCTTCAGGACCTCGGCAAGAAATGCGAGTCCATGGAGCATGATCTGAAGACCAAAGAGGTCGAGCTTGCGAAGGCCCTTATGAGCTTAAAAGATGCCAAGGCCGAAGCCAAGAAAGCACAGCAGGAGATCCAGGAGGCCAAGAAGATAGCAGCGGGTAAGAAGTTCTTTATGCAAAGCAAACATGTGGAGGAGGTGTTTCTATTGCTTACTCGAATTCAGAGCTCTCCAGGGGCATTCGCTGATCTGCCACGCAGCGTATTAGACACTGCGGAGTTCTATCGTGCATAGGAGGGGAACTCAATGGAGAAGCTATTCTGGTCCCAGTATGCTGGGGCCGAACACTCGATGCCTCTGAGTGACCAACTGAAGCAGTTGGTCGAACTCTACAGGGCGGCCGAACTGGCTATGAAAGGGTTCATAGTTCGGATGTGTCCTGGTGAGCTCGTGCCCAGTAGCTACTTCGGCCTGATCAAGCGGATGGTGGATGCCTGCCCGCGGCTTGAGGTGATCAAGCGATCCGTGTGCATCGAGGGTGCCCGCCGGGCCCTTGCCTGCGTCAAAGTGCATTGGGGCAAGATGGATGCGGAGAAGCTGGTCAAGGACGGACCGCCGGAGGGCAAGGCGCATCGCCATCCCGAGCTATACTATGATGGCGTTATGAAGGGTGCTTGTCTCGTGGCTGACGAATGTACCAAGGACACCATTTTTGAATGAGTTTGCTTATGTCATGTTTGTATTTTAAGGACGAAGTTACTTGCGCTATGTAGCGCTTTTGTTATTTAAAATATTACCTTCTGCGCGGCTATTTATAAAATCCTGAAAGTAGGCCAGTCGTCGGCTTCCGCCCCCGCGTGACTAGCACTGGGGTGTTCGTGGAAAACCCGGACACTCTTTATCCAAATGTTTGGTCCCTGAAGGAGGTGTCCAGCGCAGCGAACGAGGCAATCGGACTATGCGGCTTTATAAAATTCACTTAGCCATAGAAGTCTACAATTTTAAATTTCGGCGAAGCCCCTAGAATCCGTAAGGCCGAATTGGGGCGCTATATACGCCTTGGTCAGACAAGGCCGATTTATCGCCTAAAGCGGAAAATCTTTAAGGATTTTAGTACCTCTCAAACAGCGACCAGCTCTCGCCACATCATGCTGGTCAGTTTTTGGCTTTCTGTACTGAGGTGCTCATCCGGAAGAACCGGGACACAATCGCAGTAGTTCTCCCTGCTCTACCTTAGCCGATATAACGGAACATAAGGCACCAAAACAAGGGAGCCGGGCTATCCCAACTGTAGACCCAAGATATGATTCGGAGCTGATGCATATAGTGCTATAAGTTCGGGGTGCCGCACTATTGAAAGTGTTCAGACTTTTAGTTGCCATATTACGGGGTGTCATAAGAAGCCCCTGGCAAACTGGCCGTACCAAGGTGTACAGATGTAATACCAAATAAACATTTAAGAGAAAAAAATACTCAAATAAGGATAATAAGCTGACGCTATATATAAACTCCATTTGACGAAAAATACGTTTAAGCGTATGTTTACAATGGATGCATTAGGCAGAGATAAAAATAGGACTATTTGACATGTCCTATCCACGGGCAAGCCGTGTGCAGATAGATGAAGCAGGTATAATGATCGTAAATAGATTCCACCTGGGTATTTCCTTCTGCGCACAACGTCTGTTGCCTCCTTGGGTGTCTCTTCCATATGAGTCCGGCAATTCGGCTCTTCTGAGGATGCTGCATTAACGCGGTGTCCTGAAAGGTAAAAGGGAAAGAGTATGAAGGTATTTAGCGGTTTCCCGCATTATCGACTGAGTCATTGATGCGCCTCCGCCTATGCCCAAGGTATCTTGAGTGCATAATTGTGTACACGTGGCACGAATGCTGCTTTGGAGGGGCTTGAGCGGAGGCCGGACTGCTAATCACGATCTTGACGTTCGTGTTGATCCTGTTGCGGGGTGCTCCGGACTCGTTTGTTAGTGCTCGAAGTTGTCACCGGATTGGTTTGTTGGAGGAGGCCGCATTGTACTTCTGCCGCAAGGGCTGCCGTATGCTCTTCTATTCGAAGGGAGCGGTGCATATTTCTGTTGACAGTGATGACCCTGCGTGGTCCCAGCATCTTGAGCTTGAGATATGCGTAGTGTGGCACCGCATTGAATCTTTCGAATGCGGTCCACCCGAGCAGTGTGTCGTAGCCACTGCGGAAAGGGACGATGTTGAAGATCAGCTCTTCTCTCCTAAAGTTGTCTGGGGATCCGAAGACCACTTCCAATGTTATAAACCCGTGCAGCGGGCCTCTACTCTAGGAATAACACCTTTAAAGGTGGTTTTGGTGGGCTTGATCCTTGAAGGATCAATGCCCATCTTGCGCACTGTGTCTTGATAAAGCAGGTTCAGGCTGTTGCCGCCGTCCATAAGGACACGCGTGAGGTGGAATCCGTCGATGATTGGGTCTAAGACCAATGCGGCTGAGCCGCCGTGACGGATGCTGGTAGGGTGATCCCCATGGTCAAAGGTGATCGGACAAGCTGACCATGGGTTGAACTTGGGGGCAACTGGCTCCATCGCATAGACGTCCCATAGTGCCCGCTTCCGTTCCTGCTTGGGGATGTGGGTGGCGTATATCATATTGACCGTTTTCACCTCGGAGGGGGGGGGGGATTTCTTCTGCCCCCCCCCCCCCCCCCCCCCGTATTCGAACGCCGGGGCTCATCGTCATCGTCGCTGTGCAACCCCTTGTCCTTGTTTTCGGCGTTTATCTTGCCGGCCTATTTGAACACCCAGCAGTCTCTATTGATGTGGTTGGCTGGTTTGTCCGGTGTGCCATGAATTTGGCACGAGCGCTCTAGTATGCGGTCCAGACTGGACGGTCCCTGATTATTTCTTTTGAACGGCTTTTTTCGCTGTCCGGATTTAGGTCCGCTGAATCTGGCGTTGACTGCCGTGTCTTTCGTGCTGTCACCGTTGTTCCGTCTCTTATGTCTGTTGCGCCGTGGCTTGCCGTTAGCATCGCGGCCGTCCGAAGTGCCGGAATGTGGCGTGGTGCCGCGACGAGCCAACCAGCTATCCTCTCCTGCACAAAAACAGGTCATTAGGGTTGTGAGAGCTGCCATAGACTTGGACTTTTCCTGGCCGAGGTGTCGAGCGAGCCACTCGTCACGGATATTATGCTTAAAAGCCCCCAGGGCTTCGGCGTCCGGACAGTCGACTATTTGGTTCTTTTTAGTGAGGAACCGAGTCCAGAATTTCCGGGCTAACTCTCTGGGCTGTTGAGTAACGTGGCTTGGGTCATCAGCGTCTGGTGGTCGCACATATGTGCCGCGGAAGTTGTCAAGGAATGCATCTTCCAGGTTTTCCCGACTGCCAATGGTATTTGCTGGCAGGCTGTTTAACCAGTGTCGGGCTGGTCCTTTGAGCTTAAGGGGGAGATACTTGATGGCGTGTAGATCATCTCCGCGGGCCATGTGAATGTGGAGAAGGAAATGTTTGATCCATACTGCGGGGTCTGTTGTGCCATCGTATGATTCGATGTTTACGAGTTTGAACCCTTCTAGGAATTCATGATCCATTACTTCGTCCGTGAAGCAGAGGGGGTGTGCGGCGCCTCTGTGCTGGGCTATGTGGCTACGCAGGTCGGATTGTTCTTGGTTGCTATGTTCGGCCCGGCCGGATTTGTTGATGATGTATCCGGCGTGACGGTCGTCGTCGCGTGCTGGGGCGCGCCCCCTCGATCCATAGATCGATCTTGGCTATCCTGCTTTATTGTCCAGAATATCTTGCAGGTCGTGCCTGTTGCCCTGAGCCGTAGTGTATCAGCGTGGGGGTGCGGGCTGGTATCCCGTTTTGTCCCAGCCACGAGGTGGCCGGTCAGCCGTTTGGCGTTTGAGTCCATATTCCTCGGCTGCCAGGACTTCAGTCCATCTATCTGTGAGCAGGTCTTGATCAGCTTGTAGTTGCTGTTGCTTCTTCTTTAGGCTCCTTGAAGTGGCTATAAGCCTACGCTTGAAGCGCTCCTGCTCCACGGGATCCTCGGGTACGCCAAACTCGTCGTCGCCGAGGCTGATCTCATCTTTGGAGGGGGCATGTAGTTGTCCTCCTCCGGGTATGCGTCCGTCGCCTGTTCTTCTGGGATGACCTGCTCGTCTTCCTGTTTGGCCTGCTCAAAGGCGGGCTGATCAGGGTCATATTCTTCTTCGGCGCCATCCGGATTATTTTCGCCTCCGGGGCCGGTGTTGCTATGGCGGGGCTTGGGGCGGCGCCGACGACGCCCATTCTTTGATTTTCTTCCCGAGGGGTTGTCCTCCATTGCCTCGTTGCCATTAGTTTCCTTCGGAGTGTCCACCATATATATATCATATGAGGAGGTGGCCGCCCACCGCCCGGTGAGCGGTGGCTCCTGTGATCCTCCTACATCGTCGTCCATACCGTCAATGTCTTCGGAGTCGAAGTCAAGCATGTCGGTTAGATCATCGATCGTGGCAATGAAGTGGGTGGTGGGTGGGCAACGAATTCCGTCGTTGTCTGCTTCCCACTCGAGCCCGACATAGTTTGGCCCGGAGTCTCCTGACAAGGAGAGAGATTTCAATAAGTCCAGCATGTCGCCAAAGGGTGAGTGCTGAAAAACGTCCGCCGCAGTGAACTCCATCACCGGAGCCCAACCAGGATCGGCGGGCTCGGGGGCGCGCGGACTGGACCTGCGTCCGGATATGAATCCGGGGGTCCGGAGTCACAGGTTCCCTCAGAAGTGAAACCTGTGTTCGGCTCCATCGCCGATGAAGGTACGGCCTACGGGGCGGGGTCCAGCCCTCCATCCTTAGGCGAAGCAACCTGTCCCGGATTTATATCCGAGGCTTCTGCCGGGACGATATCCCGAGCGACGTCTGACAACAGGTCTAAGCCATGCTCATCGCGACTGTTCGGCGCTTCTGGCGCTGGCCCGAATCCGTCGAAGGTCAAGTCTCCACGGATATCCGCCGTGTAGTTCAGGTTTCCGAACCTTATTTGATGGCCGGGGGCATAGCTATCAATCTGCTCCAAGTGGCCAAGCGAATTGGCCCGCAGCGCGAAGCTGCCGAACACGAAGATCTGTCTGGGGAGGAAAGTCTCACCCCGGACAGCGTCGTTAATGACAATTGAAGGAGCCATCGAGCCTGACGGCGACGTCACAGAGGAACTCTCAATGAAAGCACCAATGTCGGTGTCAAAACTGGCGGATCTCGGGTAGGGGGTCTCGATCTATGCGTCAAGGCTGATGGTAACAAGAAGTAAGGGACACAGATGTTTACCCAGGTTCGGGCCCTCTCGATGGAGGTAAAACCCTACTTCCTGCTTGATTAATATTGATGATATGGGTAATACAAGAGTGGATCTACCACGAGATCATAGAGGCTAAACCCTAGGAGCTAGCCTATGATGGTATGAATGTAATTGTGATTGGCCTTCTAAGGACCAACCTCTCCGGTTTATATAGACACCAGAGAGAGCTAGGGTTTACATGGAGTTGGTTACAAGGAAGGAAACATAATATCCGGATCGCCAAGCTTGCCTTCCACGCCAAGGAAAGTCCCATCCGGACACGGGCCGAAGTCTTGAGTCTTGTATCTTCATGCTTCAATAGTTCGGACGTTGTACACAGTCCGGCTGTCCGGATACCCCCTAATCCAGGACTCCCTCAGGGGGGGGGGGGTTACAGTTCTACCCCTGCCTTTAGGCTTCTTGGCTTGGGTCTGTGTGTTGAGGGTTGGCGATAGTAGAGTAAATTTGCTTCTCCCAAATAGTGGGCGCGAGCGATTTCGGGCGAGGAGGGCGTGTTTTGAAATAGTGGGCGTGAGCGATTTTGGGCGAGGGGGAACCTCCTTCAGGGCCCGCGCCTGCCCAGGGGGAACCTCCTTCCATCGCATAGGGAAGCGCGCCCGACGCCCTCCTCAGGCAGGGCTCGAGGGCTCTCCCCTGGAGGGCCGCTGACCTCGCCAGGGTCATGAGGGAGGCGCTTGGGCACCACTTGGAGGCGTGTTTCGAAGCACGTTTCCCTCAATAAGGAGCAAGGCAAGGGAGGCCAAACCCTCAGGAGTTCGTCAGCAAGGCCATTCAGGAGCTACAGGAGTCAAGAGTCATGAGAGGCAGCTGCCGCTTACCCGCTGTGGCCCCCCATCCAGGCGAGGATGGTGGGCTGCGCGTCTGCATCGACATACCAGGGCTCAACCGAGCCGCCTCTCAGGAGCGCCTCTGGCCCTCGCAAGTGGGGCGCTACGAAGGTCCACCCCACAGCTACGTTTGCATGCCTTATGGCTTGCCAAATGCTGCTGCCACGTGCCAGCGCCTCATGGGGGGCATCCTGGAGGCTCAAGAGGTCAGGCGCTCCGCAGCCCTGGCGGAGATGGAGATGGTCCCCAAAGAGCCACCGGCGCCTCCGGAGCCTCCCGAGGCCCCAGGGCCTGGGGGCCCATGAGGATCGGCTCCCGCAGCCCACCAAGTCTGCTACACCAACACCCCTTCGTCGTCAACACTATCAGGTGACATCTTTCAAGTTTCATTTCCAGCTGGGAGCACCCTCAGGGCTGCATCATTCCCAGGCCGCGTGGGTCCGTCCCTGCGGCGTGTATCCCTTTTGCTCGTGTTTTTAGCTTACCTTGTTGGGGGCGCCCCTCGGGCTGCATTATCCCCAAGTCGCTCGGGTCAGACCCAGCGGCGTGTACCCCTCTTGCCTTTATCTTCAGGCCATGCTTTCGACCCATCATGCTTGTTATTTGGTGCCTGTTCGTGGCACCTTTTCTTCCTTGATGTCAGCAGCTTGCGCGTTAAAGGGGGGGGGGTACCTGAGCATCGCGACTCAGGGCTCCTACCGGCTCTCCAGCCCTCACCCTCTGGCCTTGTCCACGGCATTGCGACCTGGCATACCAGCGATGGCTGAGACCAGCTCGAGGGCCGGGACCCGAGGATGTAGAGTTTCGACATCAAACTAAGCTTGCGCGTTAAAGGGGGGGGGGTACCTGAGCATCGCGACTCAGGGCTCCTACCGGCTCTCCAGCCCTCACCCTCTGGCCTTGTCCACGGCATCGCAACCTGGCATACCAGCGACGGCTGAGACCAGCTCGAGGGCCGGGACCCGAGGACGTAGAGTTTCGGTATCTAACCAAATTTGCAGGAACACACCCCAAGATAAGGCCCAGTGCCAGGCGCAACCCGCCTTGAGGTAGGGCCCCGTGAGTCCCGCGCTGGCTCATGGGTGCCCAGATACACCTCGTCAGGCCCTACCATGCCAGCCACGTGTCGGGGCGGGGCTGTACACGCCCCGGGGGCTCCTCCCGGAGGGGTGCCCCCTCCCACGCACCAGTGGAAGCACCATGCTCCGTGTTGGCTGACGACATTGCCGAGGAGCGGCTATGACCATGCACATGCGGAAGCTCTATGCTCCGCACTGGTGATAAACAACTAAGGGTGGCTCCCGGGCCGCATCAACCTCAGGGAGCCCAGAGCTCAGTGTCTAGCCTCATCGCAACGCCTCCCCTCGGGAGTGCCGCGCGAGGGGGCTGGGCACGGGGGCTGCGCCTGGGTCACGCCCAGACGCACGCCACCCAGCCAGGCCCCCGGGCCTGGTTCGTCGCGCGTCCCTCCCCGTGTGGAGCCAAGGTACAAAGGTCGTTTGAGCGTCAAGGGGGACTCCTGAGCATCGCGACTCAGGAGCCTAACTGGTCACGTAGCCCCTCACTCCTTAGTTCCGAAAGGCTAATGACGGTTGAGGTATGCGCGGGGCCGGGCTCTGCAGACGTAGAACGGCAGATCCACCCGCATCTCACCTCCCTAAGGAGTCACCCCCACATCTCACCTCTCTACTTACTGTTCGAGTGCCAAGGGGGACTCCTGAGCATCGCGACTCAGGAGCCTAACTTGACACGTAGCCCCTCACTCCTTGGTCCCGTCCTAGTTTCCGGTCGGGGCTAACGGCGGCTGAGGTATGCGCGGGGCCGCGCTCTGCCGGCATAGAACATAAGCAAGTAGGAAGGAAATAGCACAAATTTCAAGGAATTCAAAAGCAAATATTACAGTCCATACTGTTATCATAGCACCAAATGCAAGTTTTAACGCCTCCCCGAGGCATGGTACATGTACAGGAATTAAAAGCAAGATGGGAGCCACGACGGAGTCACTTGCCGGCGGTGGAGCTACGCGGAGCAGGTTCGCCTTGTGGAGCTGCAGGGCCGGCAGCGCCCCGCTTCGGCTTGGTGCTGAAGGCCCGGAACTTCCCCAGCAGAGCCTCCGCACGACTCTTCACGGCCTCAGCAGCGGCAGCGGCAAGCTCGCCGCTCACTGGCTCCAGCAGGCTGTCGAGGTCGACGTTGGGGTCGTGAAGATAGATGTGGGTAAGGACCCGCGTCAGCGCTGCAGAAGACAAGGCATGCGCCTCGGCCTCAGCCGTAGGGCCAAGGCCAAGGGTGACATCTTCAAGAGCACGAACCAGGAAGGGAAGCAGCTTGGCGGGGCCGTCCTCGGCGCCGGCCTACGGGCTCTCCAGGCTGCTCTCATAAAGCGTCTTCAGCGAAGTGCGAGCCTTCTCCTCCATCTCCGCGAAGGCCACGCGATCCTCGGCAAGAACCCATGCCTTGCCGTCCAGCTCGACCTTCCTCGCCTCCAACTCTTGCTCCAGCGCGCCTAGGCGGTCACGACGCTTCTTGAGCTTGGCATCCCGGTCCTTGACGGCCGCCTCGCGAGCCTTCATGCCTTCCTCCTACTCTTGGCGAAGGCGGATCTCCTCGGCGAGCTGGTCCTGCAGGCCCTTCAGCTCGCTCTCCAGCGCCTTGCAGTGACCTCGGATATTAGCCACCTCCCCCAAGGCGGCATCGCGAGCAGCCTTCGCCCCAAGGACGACCTGCTTCTCCTTGTCGCAAGCCGTCGAGGCCTGGACTAGCGCCGCCCGAATTGGAGCGTCGGAACGAATCCAGCCGGAAGCCAGCTCCAAGCGCCTGGCCACTAAACGAGGGTCGGCGCCCAGAAGATCCTACCGTAAATGGTCTAGTTTGGCAGCAGCGCGATCCAGAACAGTAGGAGGAGTCAGGGAAACAGCAGTCGGTGGAGTAGGAGGAGAAGACGGCAGCGTGACCACAGTATCCTGAGGTGGAGCCTGCTGCGCCCCAACGGCTGTGGTGGTGGCATCAGGCAAGGGCACCTCGGGAGTCGCTTGGGCCATGGGGGCTAAGCTCACCCCAGCCGGCTCAGCCATGCCTCGTTAGGACGCCCGGGCAGGAGAGGCCCGTGCGTCACGATCACCTTCTTCCGCGGTCAGAGGCGCTGCCCCGGATGGAACCCCAGGAGCTCCCTTCGACTTCTTTGCCGCAGTCGCCAGCCTAGCCGGGAGATACGAACGTCAAGCCTCAGCAACAGAACAAGAAACAAGACAGGAATCAAGCACTTACAGGTTGTCGCTCGCGAGCTCGAGCAGCCTCCGGCCGTACTTGAAGCCCGAGAGCCGGCTGCAAGGATCAGCCTCAAGGAGCTCGGGAGCAGGAGGCGCGTCCGCGGATCGCCTCGGGGCCGGGGCAGACCCGCGGGGGATCAGCCCGGTCTTGTCCTTCTTCGGGATCGGGGGCAGGCTCCCGCCGCCCTGCTCGTCATCATCCTCGTCGTCATCACTCAGAGAGAGGCGGAGAGCACGGGACCTGTGCCGAAGGGGGGGAGCCCTTGACTCTCCGTCAGTCGCCTCGGAGTCAGCCCCCTTTTCCCGCTCCCCTTCTTCCTTCTCTTCGCTGGAGTCGCCGGAGGACACGTCCACCGGGTCCTTGGGAGCCTCCGCGGGCACGGGCCCGTCCCCGTTGAAGACAGGCATGGACCCCACTACCTGCTCCCAGTCCTCGCGGAGGAAAAGGGGTGTAGGAGCGCCCTCCAACCTCGCCACGTCGCCCCCGACCAAAGACTGGAGAACCGCAGCCAGATCCTCGTCGGCCAAGACCGCGGGGCTCGGGTGGGGCCTCCACATCGGAAGTGGGTACTGACGAAGCGGAGCCAGCTGGTGCTCCAGGAATTCCCTCAGCAGCGATGCGCCAGTCAGCTTCGCCGCCGCCATGCTGGCCGGCCTCAGATCCGCGTCCATCTTCTCCAACACCAGCCTTGCGCGGGGGTCCACAAGCTCCACTCGAGACGAGTCGTCGGAGCTCGAGGGGTGCCCCGGGGGCAAGATCAGCCGGGGGTGGATGCGCCCAGCATCTACCAAGACCCACTTGCTCCTGAAGCCCTCAATCCTTTTCCCGGGGTTCGAAATGGCGATGGAGCTACCGTACGCGACGAAGCTCGCGCACGCAGAGATGGGACCACGAGAGGTCCGGAGGGAGAAGTAGTGGTGCAGCAAGGCCACTGAGGGCTTCACCCCTACGTGAGCCTCACAATAGTAGGCGAAGATTGCCAGAAGAAGGACAGAGTTGGGGTGGAGATGCAGAGCTTGAAGCTTGTAATGGCAGAGGACAGAGAGGAAGAACTCAGAAAAGGGAGGCACCAGACCGGCAACAATGTCGCTCACAAAGAGCAGATAGAAGGTGCTCCCTTGGCCCTCAGGAAGGGCAGAGCCGGCCTTGAACACCTTCGCCCCGTCGATGCCCCGCGCCGCCGCCATCTGGTGCACTCGGGAAAGGCTCGCCTCCGACACGTTCGGCGAGTCCAAGGCGGACGAATACCAAGCTCCGGCCAGGGCCTGGCGAGGCGCCATGTCTTGCTTGGGTGCGCAGACGGAGTAGATTTGGAGATTTCGGAGGCAGGAAGGAGAGGCGCAAGAAAGGGGATCTGAGCAGCAACCGGAGAAAGCAAAGGAGGCAAAGCCTAGACAGATGCCGCTCCTTTATCAACTCGCGCGGTTGCTGGGGCGCCCACGTCCAATCAACCGCCACGCGGCGCCCAACGCCGCAGGCTGTTAGGGCCCGCGACGCTTCGCACTTGCCCTTTCGCCTCTCTGCTCGGCCAAGTCCGGGCGCGCCTTGGGCCCGGGGGCTACTGTCGGCGTTCAGGGAACGGGGGTCCCCAGACTTGCCTGCCTGCAGCCTGCGGCGTGGCTCAAAGGGGGCCCAGCACGGCCCATGTTCAGCAACACAAGCTCAAGACCCTCGCGAGGGGCCAAGTCTCGTGGGGCGGACGACAAGGAGCTTCCTCAGGCACGGCCTCATCAGGCTGGCTCACGAGGGGGCGGAGAGATCAAGGCGGGGTACCTCGCGAGGTGCCCATGACGCAAGTCATGACGACCAAGGGCGCCAGCCGGGCGCCAGCCCGCGCAGTGTCCTCCTTTCCTCTTTGGTGCAAAGGGAGCAAGCGCAGGCGAGAGCATCAAGCAAAGGCATCCATTTCAGTGCAACAAGACCAAGACCAGCCCAACGGCAGGGAGGAAGTCATTGTGGAGCCCAAGCAGGCGTCACCACCAGAGCCTTTGACAGGCGAGGACCAACTTTAGTTAGGATAAGTGTACCCGCTGTTCCCCTTCAAAATGGCCAATTGTTGGCGCCCTTCCCGCTTAATTTTTGGGAAGAGGCCCAGGGCCTTTGCCTATAAATAGGACTAGCCACCCCCAGGGTAGAGACACCTGAATCAAGCAAGAGAGAGAGAGAGAGAGAGAGAGAGAGAGAAGGGCGGCTGAACTCCTCCTAGCAGTTCATCGTCCCAGCCAAGAACAGACCCTCGCGAGGCTGTTCTTCCTTGTATTGTTCATCATCAGCCCAAGAGGCAATCCACCACACCACACACTAGAGTAGGGGATTACACCACAATGGTGGCCTGAACCAGTATAAACTCTGTGTCACTTGTGTTGTTCCTTTTGTAGTTTAGACCTCAGCGAGCTGGCGAGGAATAGGTATGTAGAGGGCGAAATCTCTGCGCAAACCCCAGTGTTCGAACCTCAAGGGTCTGCCGGAACCCGAAATCCGACACTCACTTTTCTATCTCGGAGATGCATGCGTGATATGTTTGCTTATCTGCAAATGTGGAGAGGAGTGCGGGTAAATTGTCATAGTTTCCTTCCTATTCGTTAGATATAGATCGGACGACCTATATTGCAGGATGGCAAGCACACCATCATCACCAACTCTGCTTTTTATAAGAGTAGAGATGCTAGATGATATGCCTGTGATAAACTTGCTAAATTTATGAATGGCTTTCGAGTCGCTTCTCAGAGTAGGTGCTGCGACGAGGCAAAAAAATATTTTCCGACTACATAATTGTACGTGCATTGCAACAGGTTATCGGATGAGTCCAATTAACAATAGTGCTACTATTTATACTAGCTTCACATGCTTCACGCATCGGGCGGGTGTTTCTACTGTAGTTGCGAATCCCATCATCCTAGGTCCTCGGATGAGTCCAGTAGAAATTGCATTCTGATGTTTGGGTTCAAACTTCCAAAACTGCTGCACTATCTCTGCGTCTACGTATACGTAATACAACAAGTTTTAAACTTGAGACTAGCCATCCACCCTCACAAAGAACACTTTTTAACCTAGCATAGACTCCAGGAAATTTGGCACAGTGTGAGGTGGGCCATATGTTAATGTGTTCGCTGTACGTAACTAGCACCTTGAATCCTCGATACATAGTAGGTTGGCATGGTCCAGAACAAGCATTCACGTCTAGGAGTATGACACATGCCACCAACACGACTTCCATCTGACACCATATTTTTTGGAGTCTGTGCTACAGCTATCTCTTCAACCTCCTCGTTTCTCTAACTCAGCCATCGCGCGGCGGGCGAGGTGGGGGTTTGCCGATAGTCGGTTTCCTCAACTGCGGTCCCACTTATAAGGCCAACTCCAACGCATGACCCCAAACGGACGTCTGTTTTGCCCAAATTCTTTCCATTTCGGTAGGGCAATGGGGTCGTGTCTGAGCCATTTCTCGGATGCGGTGGCTATGCGCCTAACGCACGGACGCATCCCGGCCATGTACATTTTTCTTTGCAAACAAATATCTTTTTTTCATCATTGATTTTTGGTACATGGAAATACATCACCAAATTTTGACTTCAAAAGCAAGACGAAAGAAAACAAGAACCACAAGAATATGTTTTAGAAGATATCCAACTTCCATAACTACCCCTGTAAGTTGGATTAGTGCCTTCTCGATGCATTCATTGTTGATCTGCGGAGGCTCGATCTTGCGTGCTTCTTTCTTCTTCGAGCGTAAAGAAGTAGATGTTGTTTCCTCGCATCTAGTCTCATGTCTAGCCTCTATTCTATCAACAAGTGCATTAGTCTCATCTCTAGCCTCTATGCTAGCTAAAAGTGCTAGAACATCTACTAAATTGCTCTCTATCAATATATCAATGTACTCTTCTTCCCAATACCAAAACTTGCATCCATTCTACACAATAAAATTTTAAGTTAGCACAACTAGTGAAATCCGAGAGCACAACCGAAGCTAAAGTAGCACATACCCCATCGGTTGAGCACTTGATGAACACCCATTCGGGATGTTCCGGTGTTGTAGACACGCGGCGCAAGACCTTCTTTGGGCAGTCGTCGCACATAATGAGTGGCAACGGTGCGCCGGCGAGCTTTTGGGCCAGCACCGAGCCTGACCGACTGCCATTCATGTATCTGCCGGCGGACCACCGATGCTGTAGATCCGAGCAACTAGAGGATGAGTTAGTACCTGCATGCAGCCTTGCGGCCTTGCCGGGGCCTTCCATTCCGGTGCCCAGCCTGTCCATGGCGCGGTGCGGCTTCCCACAGCCGGGCGAGCTCAAGCCCGACCGGGTCCGCTCCAAATCCGGCTGCCGGGTGCGCAAAACACGTAGCCGTGGTTGGGTAGCTTGGGGGCATCAAGGGAAAGGGGGCTGGCGCGTCTGAGCTACACGCGCTGGATTTGGCCTAAGTGAAGATGCAAGACAGCACGCGTTTCCCTAGCAGCGTGGCGGACTAGCCGTGTGGGGGTGCGAAGTGGCTTTGCTCGTGTGGGGGACAGAGGCCATTTGTTGTGTGATGAAAACTTTAGTATTTACTAGAATATTTTGTTGGAACTAATCTATAATCCAACATGTAACCCCGTTCTCATTGTGTGTTGATGACTTGTTGTATGTAATGAATGGTACATTTGCATATGCATGTCTAAACTCAATTTATGAATGGTTTTCAACTCACTTCTTGGAGTGTGAGTACCATACTATTATAGCCAGCATCCGATTATATGAAGTTGCCACATCACATAGAGCCAACCTAATATTGGAGGATGCTAGCACAATAGTTAGTTCTAGTTAGATCATCTAGAGCTAGATGTCGCATGGAGGCCGCGAAATATGGTGATAGCGTGACTGCGTGAGGTGGGCTTGTACGTAGTATGATGTAGGCACAGGGCTTGCCCTGTTTCCTACTCCTCCGGTCTAAATGTGGAGAAGATTTGGTCGAGTTCTTCCTCCTTTTGCCGACACGTGGGACATCCAGCATCTAGGTCGTGTCATGCAAGAAAATGGAGTGCTAGTAGAAGCCACGTGATGTGCATCTTGGGTTAAACTGTAAATAGAATCTTACTCTTGAGTAACTCCAGAAGTGGCCACCGAAGATCTTTATTGAATTTGTTTTTCATCACCAGCACGTCAAGGTGAAAGATGTGCAGGTTCAGTGGGTCCTCTTGCGTTTTCACTAACATGTGGGACTGCATGTGAGCAAACAGATGATGGGCTCCACCCATCTGCTGGCTGGTTGAGGAGAGAGAGAGAGAGAGAGAGAGAGAGAGGAGGGCTGAGCACGGACTCCAGGAAATTTGTTCTACATAACCAGCACCTCGATATAGGCTCAATATAGTTGGGTGGCATGGGCCATAACTAGCATTCACGTCTAGCAGTACGGCACACGCCACCCACACGAGTCCCATCTGACACCAATTTTCTTGGAGTCCATGCTACAGCCATCTCTTCTCCCTCCAGTTTTCTCAGCCATCGCACGATGGACGGGGTGGGGGTTTGCCGATAGTCAGTTTGCTCAACTGCGGTCCCACTTGTAAGTGAAAATGCAACACAACACACATTCCCCCTTGAGCGGCGTGCTGGACCAACCATGTGGTGGTACGACGCAAACACGACAGGCTTTTCCTTTTTAACTTGTAACTTGTAAAATTTGGTTCTGCTCCATGGCGCGACAGATAGATAGAAATAACGATTTTCCCTAGAGTAATGAGAAGTTTGGTTTTGGCGCGGTTCATGCATGGAGTACGTATGAAAATCATGAAGTTGATGCGAAAGGTAAGATAATTACTAGTAGTACCATATACTACTACATGGAATTGATGGAAAGATAAAGATACATATATACAGATCCATCAACGACATCCTCATGCCCTAGTGTGCCGGGTCACCAACCGACGTGTGAGGAGCAACAGCGTTGGCGGCGAGCTCAATGTGCTTCTGAACAATGCCGTCCAAGGTTGCCTTGCGGTCCAAGAAGGCTAGCAACCTATCATCCTCCTCTTGCACGTAGTAGTCCTTGTGGATGATTTACGCGTAGACGTGGGTGATTATGTCGACGGTGTCTTGCTTCGCTAGGCACTGCGTGATGAGCGCGACCTCAAGGTGGACATTCTCCGGCGCGACGACGGGCAGTCGCAGGGCCACGTCGAAGAGGTTGTCACCATAGAGGCCGTTGAGGGTGGCGGGCGTCGCAGAGCCTGGGCGTGTGGGCTGGAGGCATACGTCAAGGTCGTCCGCGAGCTTCTTGACGATGGTGAACTTGTCGAGGAAGCCGACGAGGACCTTGTCGAACAAGGAGACGAAGCTGCCATCCAAGCGGCCTCTCGCCCTGGCGGCCTCAAGCACGACCTGAAGACGTCCTCGGTGCCGGGCCGCAGGCCACCGTCATGGACCATCTGGCATAGCCGGCTGATGCTCGCGCTCATCGCCTCCATGGGTCTAGCTTCTAGTCAACTGATCTTGCGATTGGAGTAATCACTCTTGCCCTTGGTTAGGGTGCGTACGTGCATAGGATTTCGTAGATTGGACTAGCGGGGAGACTTTATATGAGAAGTGTAGATTGCGTTGCATTCACGTGTGTGTTGGGCATCTACTCCTAGGCCCTCTACTGCACCTGCCTTTGGCTATATGACAGGTGGGCCAGCCACCTGTTGGGCCCCCCTGTCATACACCAAAGGCAGTTGTAGTAAGTCAATGTAGTTGCGTCCCTTTGGGACTGAGCTCTGGTGCCTTAACTGCACCTGCCTTTGGCTGTATGACAGTTGGGCCAGCCACCTATTGGGACCACCTGTCATACACCCAAAGGCAGGTGTAGTAAGTCAATGAAGCTGCGTCCCCCTCTGTGCCGGTGCAGTATAGTCATCTCACCGGACCTCTAGTTGGGGCCAAACGAGAGAACTTTGATGTTTATTGGTTTATTGGTCCCCTTTGCATTTTGCGCCAAGTTTTGACCTTTGATTTAATTAATAAAATGTTAATGCATGTAACCAAAAATGTTGTGCTAAGTAGTCTCAAGTCATTGGATGCATACACACCCCACGTCTCGTATTGGGTGATTTATTTTTTTTGTGGGAAAAAACAGGGAACGAGGTGGGTAGTTAATGCACGGCGCCTAAAAGTTTTGGGATTACTATTTGGTTTTTGTAACATGACTAATGCACCAGTATGGAGGGAGTACAATAGTGCTCTTTAATTGCAGTTTTTTGTTGGTAGCTTACCAAGCTGAGCGCTCGGTGAGTACAATAGTAGTCTGATTGATGAGACTTCAGATTTGAGCCATCTACCAGAAGGAATAAAACAATACACCATGTATTTATTTACAGAGGGAGTAGTATATTTTTTGTGACATGCATTACTAGATATTGCTAGTCAAATACTAAATTCAGACGGACGTGGTAGTACTACTAAACCCATATGGTGGTGCTAGTACTAGTAGTAGTACTGTACTACCCGTTGGTCAAATTATTACGTGCTACTCCTCACAGTGAAGTGACAAGACCCTGCGCCGGAGATGACACCTGAGTGTAGGCGCCGTTGTCACTGTTCTAGGAACGGGTGCCCCCAGACTTGCCTGCCTGCGGCCTGCGGCGTGGCTCAAGTGGTGGCCCAGTATGGCCCATCTTCATCAGCACAAGACTCAAGACCCTCATGAGGGGCCAAGCCTCGCGGGGCGGACGACACAGGACTTCCTCAGGGACGACCTCGCCAGGCAGGCTCGCGAGGAGGCAGAGAGATCAAGGCAGGGTACCTCGCGAGGTGCTCGTGACGCAAGCCATGATGATCGAGACCAGGCGGGCTCTCGGCGGGCGCTGGCCTGCGCAGTGTCCTTGTTTCCTCTTTGGTGCAAAGGGGGCAAGCACAGGCGTGGAGTACCGAGGCATCAGGCAAAGGTTGCCATTTCAGTGCAATGAGACCAAGACCAGCAGAGTGGCAGGATGGAGGTCACCGTGGAGCCCAGGACGGCGTCATCGCCAGTGCCTTTAGCAGCCGAATACCAACTTTAGTCAGGATAACTTGTACTAGATGTTCCCCTTCGAAATGGCTGTTGTTGGCGCCCTTCCCGCTCAATATTTGGGAAGAGGACCAGGGCCTCTATAAATAGGACTAGCCACCACAAAGTAGGGGCATCTGATCAGGTGCTCATTAGAACCATAGGCGATCGAACTCACCCAAGCAGTTCATCGCACCAGCTCAAGAACACCTCTCGCAAGGCTGTTCATCCTTTGTACTGTTCATCATCAGCCCATGAGGCAATCCACCACACCACACACTGGAGTAGGGTATTACACCACAGCGGTGGCCCGAACCAGTATAAATCTCGTGTCCCTCGTGTTGTTCATCGTTTTAGCTTAGATTCTCATGAGGCGATTAGACGTGAATCGGTAGGGGGAAGATCTCCATGCACACCCCAGAGTTCAAACCTTAAGGGATTGCCGGAACCCAACATCCGACATTTGGCGCGCCAGGTAGGGGTGCGCTGGAGCTCTCCCTTTCGTCGACCCGTTCTCCATCAGCACCGCGCTCTGCCCTCATGGCGGCCAACGCAGCGCCTGCTCCGGCAGTCGACACCGGCGCGGGAACCAGGGGGCTCCGAGCCCTGGCCCCTGCCTTGCGACAGGTGCAGTGGCCGAACAAGTTCAAGCCGGACATGCCGCCGCGCTACGACGGCGCGGCCGATCCGCTGGCCTTCCTGCTAGCGTATGAAGAAGCCGTCCTCAAGGCCGGAGGCGACGACAGGGTCATGGCTAACTGGCTGCCCATGGCCATCACCGGCGTCCCGCGCATGTGGCTGCTCCACCTGCCAGCGGCTTCTGTGGCCTTCTAGGAGGAGCTGCGCAACCTCTTCCTCACCCATCACGCCGCGCCGGTGCCCCCAGTCATTGCAGCCCTCCTGGGCGGATCGCAGGCACCACCTTCAAGCCACCACGTCAAGCCGTTTGTCTGCCAGATCGGCGCCGTCCTCAAGCGCCGTGAAGCCCCCCCGGGCTAGGTGGCACCCAAGGCTGATTTGACCTTTAGCTCGGACGATCATCCCTCCAACACTGCCTGTTCGGGCGCGCTTCCGATGCTATGCACCCCCACCATCTGCCAGGTGGCCATCAGCAGGACCCTCATCGACGATGGTGCCGGCCTCAATGTGCTCTCAGTGGAGGCCTTTAGCCTCCTCCACGTGCCGCTAGAGCGGCTCCAACGCAGCAGGCCCTTCTTGGGCATCGGAGGCAGTTCCACCGGCTCCCTGGGGCAGATTCGCCTCCCGGTGACCTTCGGCACCCACGACAACTTCCGCATGGAGCTGGTCGACTTCGACATCGCCCCCATCAGCCTCCCGTACAACGCCATCCTCGGCTACCCAGCCTTGGCGCAGTTCATGGCAGCAACTCACCCGGCTTACAACCTCATGAAGATGCCCGGGAGCAGCGGCGTCCTTACCGTGTCCGAAGACACAAGGCATGCACTGCAGGCGCTCAAGCTCGCTTGCAAGACGGCCGCAGTGGCGCAGCCCGCCAGCGCGAATACCCTTGAGCCCAAGGGGGCTGCGCCGGCCAAGAAGAAGCAGCTATTCACCCAAGACAAGGCGGAGACCAAGCAAGTACCAGTCGATGAGGATGGATCCTCTGGCACCACCTTTACCATAGGCGCCAATATCGACCGTGAGCAGGAGGAGGCCCTGGTGAAATTTCTGTGCGCAAACAAGGAGGTGTTTGCATGGGAACCTGATCAGCTGGCAGGGGTCCCGAGGGATGTGATTGAACACCATCTCAACGTGTGCCCCAACGTGCGTCCCGTGAAGCAGAAGGCAAGGCAACAGTGCACCAAGAAGCAGGCCTTCATCGTCCAAGAAACCCGCAAGTTAGAGGCAGCAGGCGTCATTCGCGAAGTTCGCTATCCTGAATGGCTGGCCAACCCTGTTGTTCTGCCAAAAAAGGGAGGAAAGGAACGCATGTGTGTCGACTTCACCAACCTCAACAAGGCCTGCCCACAGGACCCATTCCTGCTCCCTCGTATCAACCAGATCGTTGATTCTACCGCCGAGTGTGACCTGTTGTGCTTCCTGGATGCCTTCTCGGGCTATCACCAGATCAAGATGGCGGTAGAAGACGTGGAGAAAATGGCCTTCCTGACCCCGTGTGGAGTATACTGCTATACCTGCATGGCGTTCAGGTTGCGCAACGCGGGCGCGACCTTTCAGCGACTGATGCATATCGCCTTGGGCCAGCAGCTCGGGAGGAACGCCGAGGCCTACATCGATGACATCATGGTGAAGTCTCGGGAGGCGAAGACCCTGATACAGGACCTGGAAGAAACCTTCGCGAGCCTTCGTGAAGTGGATCTATGGCTCAAATCGGAGAAGTGCGTATTCGGAGTCCCCTCGGGCAAGCTCTTGGGCTTCCTCGTGTCCCACCAGGGCATCGAGGCTAACCCAGAGAAGGTCAAGGCAGTCGAAGACATGAGTTCGCCGAAGACCCTCAGAGAAATGCAGAAGCTCACCGGGCGAGTAACCGTGTTGGGACGCTTCATCTCCAAGCTGGGGGAGCGAGCACTGCCCTTCTTCAAGCTGATGAAGAAGAAGGGCCCGTTCGAATGGACAAAGGAGGCCGACAAGGCATTCCAAGACCTCAAGAAGTACCTTACCAGCCCTCTGGTGATGGTGGCTCCACGCCCTCAGGAGCCCTTGGTGCTCTACCTTGCAGCCACGCCCTACTCCGCCAGCGCGGCCCTGGTGGCGGTTAGGGAGGAGCGCCGGGCCAAGGCCGTGCCAGCCGCGGCCCCGGCCGAAGCGGAGCAAAGCCAAGAAGGCCTCACGAAGACCACGACCGTGGCAGATGGGGATCAGCCTCAGCAGGGGGACGCACCCAGAGCGGAGGAGGCCCCGCCAGGCGACCAGGCGCTGGGGGCTCCGTCGCCTCGGGAGGCGCCTCGACCTCCGGAAGACGCAGGCCACGCCAGCACCCTCAACCTCGTTGAGCACCCCGAGTACTTCGTTAGCACGGTGCTGTGGGACGCAAGGGCGCGATACCCATGCCCCAGAAGCTCCTCCTTGCATTGCTAGTGGCCTCACGCAAGCTGCAGCACTACTTTCAAGGCCATCCCATCAAGGTCATCTCGGCATATCCTTTGGAAAGGGTACTCAGGAGCCCCAACTCAGCTGGAAGGGTCGCTGAATGGAACATCGAGTTGCAAGCATTTCACCTGGAATTCAGTACGACCAGTGTCATCAAGGGAGCCGCACTTGTAGATTTTGTGCCAGAATGGACGGAGGCACCGGGGCTCGAAGCAGGCGAGGATCAGTCGCTTTCCCCAGGAAGTGAAGCACCGGACGGCTGGGTCATGTACTTCGACAGGGCGTTCTCGCGACATGGCGCGGGGGCTGGCGCTGTGCTCATATCTCCCACTCAGGACAAGCTCTACTATGCCGTGCAGCTCTGCTTCCAACATGGAGAGAAGGTCTCCAACAACATAGCAGAATACGAGGGTCTGATAGCAGGCTTGAAAGCTGCAGCTGCCTTGGGGGTAAAGCGCCTCATCATCAAGGGTGACTCTCAACTTCTCGTCAACTTCTCCAACAAGGTGCACAAGCCAAAGGACGAGCACATGGAAGCATATCTTGCGGAAGTCTGCAGGATGGAGAAACAGTTTTGCGGGTTGGAGTTGCAGCATGTGCCTCGCGACACCAATCAAGAGGCTGATGACATTGCCAGGAGGGCGTCCAGGCAGTTGCCTCTGGAGCCTGGCATCTTCGAGGAATGACTCTTCAAACCTTCAGCAGCGCCATCGCTATCAAGCACAGCGCAGCCTCGGGAGGAGCTCCCTCAACCGCCTGCCTCTGGAGCCCCGGCCTGTGGCCCGACCTAAGGAGCGCGCCTGCTCCTGGCGCTAGAGCCTCAGGAGGGATGTTGGACCGCGGAGTTCAAGGATTACTTGATGCAAAGGATTCTGCCAGAAAAGGAGGAGGACACGGAACGCGTGGCGCGGCAGGCCACGGCCTACCGCATCCAAGACGGAGAGCTCTATCGAAAGCGGCCGAATGACGTTTCCCTGCGTTGCATCTCCAGGGAGCAAGGGAAAGAGTTACTAGCAGACATTCACGATGGAGACTGCGGGCACCACTCGTCTTCACGGACACTCGTCGGCAAGGCATTCCGCAGCGGGTTCTATTGGCCAACGGCACTCAACGACGCGATCGAGCTGGTGAAGGCTTGTGAAGCCTGTCAATTCCACGCCAAGCAGATCCATCAGCCGGCTCAGGGCCTTTAGACCATTCCCCTCTCATGGTCGTTTGCTGTTTGGGGACTGGACATCCTTAGCCCGTTTCCTCGAGCGCTAGGGGGCTACCTCTACCTCTACGTCGCCATTGACAACTTCACGAAGTGGGCAGAGGTGGAAGCTGTCCGCACCATCCCGACTGGCTCAGCGGTCAAGTTCATCAAGGGCCTCGTGAGCCGGTTTGGGGTGCCTAATCGCATCATCACGGACAACGGTTCGCAGTTCACCAGCAATTTCTTCAAAACATATTGTGCTAACCTTGGAACGCTGATATGCTACGCTTCGGTGGCGCACCCTTGGAGCAACGGCCAGGGCGAGCACGCCAACGCGGAGGTCCTGAAGGGCCTCAAAGTCCAGACCTTCAAGAAGAAGCTGGAGGCCTGCGGCAGGGGCTGGCACGACGAGCTTTAGTCTGTGTTGTGGTCCATCCACACAACCTCTACCAAGTCGACAGGCGAAACCCCGTTCTTCCTCGTCTACGGTGCTGAGGCGGTCCTTCCTCACGAGGTTAGGCATCGCTTCGCGCGGGTCCTGGCTTTCGACGAAGCATAGCAGGATGCCATGCGGGGGGTGGACCTCGTGCTGGGGGAGGAATGCCATCAGGAGGTTGCGCTTCGAGCAGCAAGATACCAACAGGCGTTGCGGCGGTACCACTGCCGCAGCATCCGTCCCAGGACCCTCGAGGTAGGTGACCTCGTGCTCAGGCGGGTGCTCTCCAGGGAAGGGCTGCACAAGCTCTCGCCCATGTGGGAGGGCCCGTTCAAGGTTGTTCATGTCTCTAGGCCTGGAGCCGCACGCTTGGAGATTCAGGAGGGGGTGCCCATCCCGAACGCGTGGAACATCCAGCACCTCCAGAAGTTCTACCCTTGAAGAAAGGCCCAGCGCCTGTAAAGAATGCTCGGCGCCTGTGAAGCTAGACGAACCGAGAAAGGCCCAGTGCCTGTGAACAAGGCCAACGCCTGTGAAGCTCATCGCCCCGAGAAAGGCCCGGAGCCTGTGAAGGTCGCCGCCCATGACACTCTCACGTAATAATGAGTTGGGGCAGTACACGCCCTAGAGTCTCCGGAGAGCCGCCCTCGGGCCTCGGGGGCTCCCGCCCACGCCCAGTGGCAGCACTTAGCTCCACGCTGGTGAGAAGACGTCCAAGACTAGATTAGGTGCCGGACGCGGCTTTTTCATTTGCTTTCTGCAGTTGGCTTGTTCGTCCCTATTTGAAGTTTTATTGGAAGTTGCTTTTAGCGTTGTTGCCATCCCCAACCTATGGCTCTTTGTCTCTGTCGCCTACTTGACTTGTTTTCTCTCTCGCAAGTCTCGTGAGGGGGCTACACGGGTGCCCTCGCGAGCGTTTCCTGACCCAGTCTTGTGAGGCTTTCCTACCCAGGTCCATCACAGGAGCACTCCTCCCGGTCCATGCCCCACGGGCATCGCGACACGAACACAGGGCCTGAGTCGGTTGCCCTCACGACCAAGACCGGAAGTTGCCTCTCCTGACTAATTCTTGCAGGACACGAAGCGCGCGACGAGGCCCCAGCCTCGAGAAGTGAAGATTGCGGCAAGTCCCCCCGAGCTAAGTAATTCCTACACGTGAGCACGCGGCACCAAACACATCACAGGAATAATGACAATAGCATAATAGTTAACGGCTACAGTCCAGCACGCCCCTGCGGGGCCCTACACTACTCTCTCTTTGCGCAGGGAAGGAAGGAAACAAAATAGACACGGCTTGCTCGGCGCCGGCTCGTGGCGAGGGCTCGTACTGCCTCCGGAGCTCAGTCGGATCCCTCCTCACGCTTCACCGAGGCGCGACGGCGGGCTGACCCGCTACCTCCCTCAAAGCGAGTGCGACGGTGCAGAGGCTGGTCGCGGCCACCGCTGGAGGAGCTACCGTCCGAAGGGGAGCCGCCGAGGCTTGGCGAGCTGCGAACACCGCCGGCGGTGCACCCGCCTTCATCTTCATCCCGATCGTCGCCGAGGCTGGGCACCCGGCCGCCGTCATCGTCTTCGGGGCAGCACCCAACGCGGCGGCCGTCTTTCCCAAACACCCTCACGTAGAGGGTGGCGTCGCCGTCAAACTTGAAATGCAGGGTGCACCGGCGGCTCAGGCCTCGCGCGCAGGAAAACTTTTGCCAGCCGCGGGTCAGGGCCACGTTCCCGGCGACAGAGATCTCCAGTGAGGCCCAAGAGGCCCTGCTGCAGCAATCTTCCGCTTGAAGCCAGAGGCCGCCGGGAGCGCCGGCCGGGAGTTCACCTTCAAAGAAGCGGGGAAGCGGGAGCCAGCTGCCGGTTGGGTCCACTGACCACATGACAAACTCCGGCAGCACCTCCGCCAAATGGAAGCGCCGCCTGGGAGGCCGTGCAGCCACAACACACGTTCCCTCACCCGTCGGGCGTCCATCGCCGCGCGGGAGATCGCAGCCCCGACCACGAGGATCCGCTGCGGGAGACGCAGGATGCTTGCGGGGACGACCCCGACCGCGCTTGGGAGGAGGAGAGTCAGGCCCTTCCCGATGAGCCTTTCCCTTCTCCGCGGCCGAGAACCTCTTCGGTGGCGCCATAAGAGATGGCGAGCAGCTGGGACGGGGAGAAAGAAGGAAGCGAGGAGAAAGATGTATAGCAGGGGCTTGTGCGCTCCCGCATTTATAACCGGAGGAGGCCAACCGTCGGCCTCCACGATCACAGGTAATCATGACCTGTTTCTGCATGCAGGGACTTGTTAAGTCGAGCAGTTGCCGAGGCGGTGTGGGGAAGCGGAGATGCCCACGTCCAATCAACCGTCACGCGACGCCCAAGGCCGCAGGCTGATGGGGCCCGCGGCGCTCCGCACTTGCCCCTTCGCTTCTCCGCTAAGCCCAGTTCGAGCGCGCCTTGGCCCCGGGGGCTACTGTCGGTGTTCTAGGAACGGGGCTCCCCAGACTTGCCTGCCTGTGGCCTGCGGCGTGGCTCAAGTGGTGGCCCAGTACGGCCCATCTTCATCAGCACAAGACTCAAGACCCTCGCGAGGGGCCAAGCCTCACGGGGCGGACGACACAGGACTTCCTCAGGGGCGGCCTCACCAGGCAGGCTCGCGAGGAGGCGGAGAGATCAAGGCAGGGTACCTCGCGAGGTGCTCGTGATGCAAGCCATGACAATCGAGACTAGGCGGGCGCCAGGTGGGCGCCGGCCTGCGCAGTGTCCTTGTTTCCTCTCTAGTGCAAAGGGGGCAAGCACAGGCGTGGATACCAAGGCATCGGACAAAGGTTGCCATTTCAGTGCAACGAGACCAAGACCAGCAGAGCGGCAGGATGGAGGTCACCGTGGAGCCCAGGACGGCGTCATCGCCAGTGCCTTTGGCAGCCGAAGAACAACTTTAGTCAGGATAACTTGTACTAGATGTTCCCCTTCGAAATGGCCGTTGTTGGCGCCCTTCCCGCTCAATATTTGGGAAGAGGACCAGGGCCTCTATAAATAGGACTAGCCACCACAGAGTAGGGGCATCTGATCAGGTGCTCATTAGAACCATAGGCGATCGAACTCACCCAAGTAGTTCATCGCACCAGCTCAAGAACACCTCTCGCGAGGCTGTTCATCCTTTGTACTGTTCATCATCAGCCCCTGAGGCAATCCACCACACCACACACTGGAGTAGGGTATTACACCACAGCGGTGGCCCGAACCAGTATAAATCTCGTGTCCCTCGTGTTGTTCATTGTTTTAGCTTAGATTCTCACGAGGCGATCGGACGTGAATCGGTAGGGGGAAGATCTCCGTGCGCACTCCAGAGTTCGAACCTTAAGGGTCTGCCGGAACCCAACATCCGACAGCCGTGTTCGGCATACCACAGTCGGCCTCACCGTCTGCAGTCACTATCATCATGGCTGTAGAGCTTAGCCTGCTTACAACTAGCCGTGTTCGACATAATTTCCCGTGCGTAGATGCCCATTCATTGCACAGAACACCAAGATTGGGGGTGGATGGCGCCGGCAGTGGCCATCGCGCCATATTTTTCCATGGCCTTCTATATGTGGTGGGGAGGAGATAAGGTTGATTGTGAGAGACAAGGAGTTGTTTGTAAACAGGGAACAAGTGCAGGCATCCTTTTGCAAAACTGCAGAAGTTTGTTTTGTATGCGTCAGATCTAGATCCAACGGCAATTGGTGAAAGATGGTAGGCACAACATCATCACCAACTCAGGACCTCTTTGCTTCGCAGGATTTTGAAAATGCAGGAATAGGACACGGCAATATTACAAGTTTCAAACTGATATTACAAATGTTAGGAGTAATGCTGCACCTACGAAGAGGGAATTACTAGGAAGCTTACGTAAGAACTTTTGTTACTTTAGGTGGATGCAACATTATCGTACAAACCAAAATCCACCACCCTGACAAGTCACTAATGGGCAAATAAATTTTTGAGTCTCTGGCCACTTGATGTTTCAACATCAAATTCAGCTTCTGGGGAGACTTTGTCATTTAGGCTTAGACGCTTGCGGTGATCAGCACGCCATTCATTGTTGCGCCAGAGAACGCCAAACCTCATTACCTTGAGCACCCTTTCCTCCAAAACAAAGAGCTTGGCCAGCTTAATCTCAGATGTGCTGCCTCGGTAGTCAATCAAATCAATTTCTGTAAGATGAAGATCAAGGCATTCGATAAGATTGTTATAGTGTAACACATTTTTCACTTTCGGGTCTTTTTTATCAGCAAAATAAGAGAACATATTAGAGCAACTGGATGTATAAGATTGTCTTGTCATCAAGAGGTACCAATATCATTCGCTCATATGATAGGGTTGGCTGGCTAGTGATATTTTTTCACTCTCTCTCTCTTTCCTCTCATTTACCTAGGAGTACGTGAAGAGCTTGGGCATTTGTTGCCTTCCACTATGTGGCTGATGCCATATTTCTCAAAAGTATGCAACATAATACACATTGATGTCAAATCAAAAGATTTTGGCACCGCTCTAGCGATGTGGGAGAGTTGGCACCGTTGTGCACACAGACCAACATGTATAAACAAATTAATCAAACCAACTACACCAGCCTCTCACTCTCCCAAACAAGTGTTTTTTATTGCCTCGGTCCTCTCCCTCTCCCACGCAAGTGTTTTTTTTGTTGCATGAGTTAATTTGGCACTGGAGCAAATTAGGTGATCCAGATTGGGGCACCAGGTGAGAAATGGAGGGGCATCGATGCCAAATGCATCACAAGTGAATTTGGCACGTGTTTTGGGCTACATAGTGGAGGGTCGTTATAGCCCACTTTTGTGCTACCTCGTATTTAGTGTAAAATTTTGACCATAGGTTTACCTAAGTAAATGCCAATGCATGTCACCAAATATTATACCATTTGAAATTATGTTCAAATACAAATCCAACGATATAATTTTTAGTGACATGCATTAACATTTTTTCAGTTAAATCTATGGTCAAATTTTGATACTACAAAATTGGAAGAGTAAACCAGGACGTAGGTAGTACTTGCTCTTAGGTAACCATAGAGTTACTAGTCTAAGTTACTTGCCACTATGACTAGCCTAGGCTACTATAGTAGTAGTACAACAACAACAAAAATGATGCAGGTGATCATGTGAGAAAAAATACTAAAAACATTTCTTTCGGTGCAGTGCATAGATGCAGTTTTGAACACTATGCTTTTCATCGTAATTTGGGAAAATTACAAAAAAAATTAAGCTATGTTGTGATTACCGTTTACTGATAGGAAAGAAGTTTCACCTCGATGAGTAGCTTCTCCGTGCACGGAAAGCATGTAAGGAATCCAACAACTTGATCCAGATTGGGGCCGATAGATTTTATTGCCAAGACCTTCACTATGCGCATAGACTGGGTCAAGCTTGTGGGAATCATTTTCTGGATGACCGTCGTAAATATATCAAGAAGAAATTTAAAAATGTGAATTTCAAGAAGATGAAGAAGAAGATGAGTGCTGTACCTGAATGATTACGGATCCAATAAAGAGTTCGGAGAATTTGGCAGACGAGACACCAACGCTGTCAATTTTGGTACGTCAATGCACCTGATTTTTGTTGGACCTTCTAGATCAGATACAAGCAATCTCTCAAGGAAAGGCGCATTCTCAATGACCATAACATGGAACAGCTGGAGTGATCTCTTCCCAATTGATGTCTTGTTGCGGGGCCAGCAAGACACATAAATCCATCGGAGATTCGTCGAGGCGATGTGGAGGCTAATGAACCCATGGATCTGCTAAAGATGAAGGTACTCGAGCGCAGTACAACTGCGGAGCAGGTGGTCCATAGCCTTCTTCGAGATGCCAACGTCGAAGAGGTCGAGCTGCTTGAGTTGAGGAATAAGAAGGGCGGGCGCAACATTAATCTGGGGAAGATAGCAGGAGCTGAAGCTGGCGCGGTGCAGTGTTGGCGTGAGGTGGAGCACGGACGGCGGTAGAGAGCGACATCGTCCAGCTTCAAAGCTGAGATTCTCGAGCTGATCTAGGGCGGGGGATAAGAACCACTCGTCGAACTTGGCTTGGACCTTGCAGTTGGTACTGAACATGCGAATGTCAAGGTGTCTGGCTGGCCCAGGGTGCGATGAAAGGATCTTGGAGACTGCGGCCATGCGTTTGCAATCCCCGTCGTAGAGGCAGCTGCCGATGGTGCGGTTGAGGGGGACGCGACGCCAGAGGGGGCACCACCGCCGGGAGAGTAGGGTGGTCCGCACGACAGATTTGGTTGGGAGGAGGTCGATGATGATGAGCAACATGTCGTCGGGGAGGCTGCTGATGAAATCCAGGCTCGCCGGATGCGGTTTTGGCTCGAGTCGCCTCCGCTTATTGGCTGCCTCGCCGTCCATCTCAGCCGGCGGCGACGCTGGTGTACACGTGTGCTGGTGTGTGTTGTGTGCAGGGTGTGCGCGAGTGCGTCCTTCTGTTCATGCCGCCACGCAGTGGTGAAGTGTGCACGAGTGCATCCTTCATGCGGAAGAAGGGTGCCCTCAATTTACTAGCGTGCGAGGTGCCACCCCGAGTGGTTTCAACTTTGTTTACTTCATCGTGTGTCAGATGGGCTTCTAGTTTACTTATTTTCACCCACTGCCACATGGGCCTGCACACGAAGATAGAGAACACGAGCTGACAAGGCAGCATGTGGACTAGTTGAACGGTCAACTAAACAATATACTGAGCTATACGCTGACACAATGATCATATAATCCCTCGATATAGAGAGTTCGAGTGAGAGGGGAGGCCCGTGAGAGATAGCAAAGAGAGAAAGAGAAAGAGCTACTCCCTCCATTCGATAATGTAGTGCCTACATTTTTTTAAGTCAAAGTTTTGAAACTTTGACCAAGTTTATAAAGAAATTATTTATATCTACAATACCAAAGATAAATGATAGTATGAAGTAAGTACATGATGTGATGAATCTAATGATCATTCCAGATGTAAATGTTTTTCTACACATATACCTGGTCAAACTTTTCTGAGGTTTGACTTTTCAAAACATCTGTATGCTTATGGACGTGAGAGAGTACCTAACTAGAGAGAGAGAGAGAGAGAGTGAAATAGAAAGAGTGACTGAAAAAGTGTGTGTGCGTGTGTGAAAGAGACAGGGACAACCCATGATAAAAGTAGAGAAAAAGCGTGTGTGTCTTATGCAAACATATCACACATGCATCTTCGATAGTGGAAGCAAGGTGAGGAGATAGTGTGTGGTTGTTTGAAATCGAGAGAGAAAGACCCCTAGCACGTGGCCAAGAGGGGTCTGACAAACAAGGAAGAGAGGTCGAGAGGGACGTATGGAGAAAATGCAGACATGGGGAGGAGAGAGTGTGTGTTTGTCAAAGAGAGATCTCGTGGAGATCGTGATGGAACTACATGGGTGGGAGATCGAGTGACAAGGTGTGTGCGTGATAGAAGATACCCCGAGAGATATCGAGATAGACGTATGGATGGAAGAAGACAATACGTGTGTTCCTGATGGCTGGTGAGAGATAGTCATTGTAACGCCCCGGATACAACTTTCCATATTCGTAACTCCAACTCTTGCCTTTTCCGGAGATGCGATATGATATTTCCTTCATAGTTAGGTTTTTGTCTTTTGTTTTGCATTCTGTTCATGGCATTCATCTCATCTCATAGCATCATGCGCATTTCATCTGCATGTTTTCATAAAACTTGCATCCGCTCGTAGTTGCCGCTCCTCGCTTCTCTCCGTTGCGTCCGTTGACCGTTTCGAGACCAACCGTGCTATCGATTTCCTCTTGTCAGACCACCTAACCTCTCTGCACAACCACCGACCCCTCTCTTGGTGTGTCCGAAAACTGCCCAAACCCGAACCGCTCAGTTATCACCGTTGCATTCAGATCATCTCCAAACATCTACAAAACATCTCCGTTTTACTATTTGGACTTCCTATCTATTGATCTCGAAAGTCTGATTTCGATCAGATGATCCAAACTCCCCCTCTTCCTTATATAGATAGACTCCCTTGTCCATTTTTAGACCAAACCCTAAAAATTAGGAGCCTTGTCCTCCACCTCGAGATCCATCCCGATCCATCTCCACCCAATCAGATCGCAGCGGCCACCACTCCTCTCGTTCACCATCCGTCCTTCCCTTCCTCCCGAAGCACTCAACTCCTCTCGATCCAAATCCTCACCGCGCAGCCGCACGCCCGAGGCCCCGAGCTCCTCTCGCTCGATCCCTCCTGAGCTCCTCCACGCCGTGCTCCTTCCCTGAGCCCTGCGCCTCTCTTCAAGTTTGCCTGCCGTCGTCCCTGGTGAGAAGTTCTGCTAGCAGCCACCAGCAGGACAGCCACGCTCGCGCCTCTCCTTCCTTTCCTTTTCTTCTCCTGTTGTCTTTCCCTCTCATGCTCTCTCTCCTTCCCAGGACGAACAGGAGCTCCCGCCGCTGTGCCATGCTGTCGTTCCTCTGCTTCTTCCCTAGCGTCGCGTCAAGCTCCGCCGCCCAAGCTGCGATGTCGCCTGCCGCAGTCCCTGTCGCCGTCATCTTCAACGGTTCCCGACGAGGACGGCGCCCTCCTGTCCGTCTTGAGCGCCAAGTCCCGCTCCCTGCTTCCTTTGAAGTCGCTGCACTAAGCCCAGCCTCCTGCATCCCTGCATCGAACGCCATGGCCGTCCTCTTCTTCAGATCAACGCTCTGGCCTTCGGATCCGGTTCCCCTCAGCAACCTCTTCGAGCTCCGGCCGGTCCAGCCTCGCGCCTTCCTTCGAACCCTCCCCATCACCTGCATCTCCTCCGGGTGCGCCGCCGTGCCCGCACGCCTATGGCGAAAATCCGGTGCGCCAAGCCATGCTCGTGTTCCCTTCACCTTCTATCTCTCACACGTCTCCCTCTCTCTCTCTCTGTTGCCTCCACAGGAGGAGCATCACCCTCGCCGGACTCCTTCTCCTCGTCGCTGCCTCCATCAAGCCCGCATCGCCAGCCGCTGCCCCCTGCTTCCTCTCGTCAGAGTCAGACGAGCACCACCACTGCTTCAGCCGCTCGCCCCGTTGACCGCCCCTCGACCGCACGCGCCTGAGCCACCTCCCCTTCGCTAGATTTGGCCCAACCGCTCCTCTGCTTCAGCCCGGCAGCGCCCTGCCGGCCTGCCTCTTCCACCGATCGGGTCAGGCCCAATGTGAGCAGAACCCCAGCCCAGCACCCATCAGTTTCAGCCTAGTTTTTTTTTCCTGTTGCTGCGAATTTGCCTATTATCCAGAAAACTACAGTTTTACAGAAAAGTCCTTCATGTTCATGCATTAACAATTCATTAACCGTGCATCGGATTAAAATGTTTTAAATATGTAAAATGCTTAGAATTTTGTGTAGAGTAATAATATGCCACTTTCATCCATGTTTAAAATGTTTAAAGTGTTGTTTGATTAAATTTGCTCAAATGCCATGTTAAAATGATTTATTTCATAACTAAATAACCGTAGCTCGGTTTTTAATAAACTTTATATGTAAATGGGGTGGAAAAATGCCTAGTTTAACATGGTCCACTTTATTTTCCTGTTTAACAACTTTAAAATATGTTTTAGGGTAGAACAGTAGCAAATTCATAAATTGCATATGAGGATTTTCCGGAAATGTTGTTTGTTCTTCTGGCCTCAGTTAAACTTGCCTAGTTAGGTAGTTTTAATATGCTTCACCCCTTGCCATGTTTAATAACATTTAAAATTGGTGGGTACATAACCAAGAGTGAACTAAATAACTCGATGTGGTGTTTCGTCAATATGCAACTCGTTGCATATTGAGCTCCACTTAACTTCTAGTATTGTTTGTTGCACTTTGCCATGCCATGCCTCATTAAACCGGACATGCATCATACTTGATTGTGCATCATGCCATGATTATGCTTGTGTGTTTACCATGTTGTTTGTTTCTTTCCGGTGTTGCTTCTTAGTTCCGGTAATGTTGCGATTGTGAGGATTCGTTCGACTACTCCCGTCCGTCTTCTTCATGGACTCGTTCTTCTTCCTTGCGGGATTTCAGGCAAGATGACCGCTACCCTAGATCTCACTACTATCATTGCTATGCTAGTTGCTTCATTCTATCGCTATGCTACGTTACCTATCATTTGCTCTTCAAGCCTCCCAAATTGCCATGAACCTCTAACCTTTGACACCCTTCTTAGCAAACCGTTGTTTGGCTATGTTACCACTTTGCTCAGCCCGTCTTATAGCGTTGTTAGTTGTAGGTGAAGTTGTAGATTGCTCCATGGTGGACAGGGTTATGTTGGGATATCACAATATCTCTTATATTATTAATGCATCTATATATTTGGTAAAGGGTGGAAGGCTCGGTGTTGTGCCTGGTGTTTTGTTCCGCTCTTGCCGCCCTAGTTTCCATCATACCGGTATTATGTTCCCGGATTTTGCGTTCCTTATGCGGTCGGGTGATTTATGGGACCCCCTTGATAGTTCGCTTTGAATAAAACTCCTCCAGCAAGGCCCAACCTTGGTTTTACCATTTGCTTCACCACCACCTACTTTTCCCTTGGGAGTCGCTCTCTCGAGGGTCATCTTTATTATAGCCCCCCCGGGCCAATGCTTGTCTTAGTGTTGGTCCAAACTAGAGCACCGTGCGGGACCATTCCTTGGCAACTTGGGTTACGTTGGTACCTGTACGCTTAGCTTATCCGGTGTTGCCCTGAGAACGATATATGTGCAGCTCCTATCGGGATGTCAGCGCATCAGGCGGTCTTGCTGGTCTTGTTTTACCATTGTCGAAATGTCTTGTAAACCGGGATTCCGAGAATGATCGGGTCTTCCTGGGAGAAGGAATATCCTTCGTTGATCGCGAGAGCTTATCATGGGCTAAGTTGGGACACCCCTGCAGGGTATAAACTTTCGAGAGCCGTGCCCGCGGTTATGTGGCAGATGGGAATTTGTTAATGTCCGGTTGTAGATAACTTGACACCAGATCCGAATTAAAATGCATCAACCGCGTGTGTAGCCGTGATGGTCTCTTCTCGGCGGAGTCCGGGAAGTGAACACGGTCCTTGGGTTATGCTTGACGTAAGTAGGAGTTCAAGATCACCTCTTGATCATTGCTAGCTTCACGACCGTTCCGTTTGCTCTCTTCTCGCTCTTATTTGCGTATGTTAGCCACCATATATGCATAGTTGCTGCTGCAACCTCACCACTTTACCCCTTCCTTTCCCATTAAGCTTTGCTAGTCTTGATACCCATGGTAATGGGATTGCTGAGTCCTCGTGGCTCACAGATTACTACAACAACAGTTGCAGGTACAGGTTTTGCGATGATCATGACGCGAGAGCGATGTATGCTTGTTTTGGAGTTCTTCTTCTGCTTCTTCTTCGATCAGGGGATAGGTTCCAGGTCGGCAGCCTGGGCTAGCAGGGTGGATGTCGTTTGAGTTTCTGTTTGTGTTTCATCCGTAGTCAGATGGTGCTCTTATGTAAGATGATGTTGTATTCGTGTGGCATTGTATGCCTTTTGTATGTATCCCATCTATTATGTAATGTTGATGTAATGATATCCACCTTGCAAAAGCGTCTTCAAGATGCGCTTCTATCCTTGGTGGGACCTTCGAGTTCCTTTAGGATAGGGTCGCGTCTTGGGCGTGACAAGTTGGTATCAGAGCCTCGACCGACCATAGGAGCCCCCTTGATTGTTGGCCGTTGTTGAGTCTAGAAAAAAACTATTTTGAGTCTTAGGATTATATATATCAGAGAGTAGGAATTCTTTTTACTCCTCAGCCCCTTCGTCGCTATGGTGAGGACTCCTGACGTAGATATTTTGTCTTTCCTCTCCTCAAATTTCACTAAAATTTTTTTAGGATCACGCGGGTACCTTGGAATCGTTCCGATGGTTTTGTGACGAGAACATTGTTCTTGGTGCCTCCTGACATTTAGGGGTTGTGGCAGTGTCCCGGGGAGTTGAGCTCCGAGGTGTTGTCGTCACAATTTTATTGTTGCAGTTCTGGAATACCTGAGTTTTGCCGACATCGAAAATCTCTTTTATGCAGTTGTTGGTGAGATAACCTCGACGTCACCCAGTACTGGGGAGTTCGGGAGTATTGCCATAGCTTGTATAACGGATGCTTTTCGAAGGTTGAGGTACACGATTTTCGAAGGTTTCTTGGTTATGTGTTGACGGATGGATACAGCTTGGATGTAGGTATTGTTAGTTTGGGTGAGACATATTGCTTCCCCTGTATCCCCAACACCAGATTGCATAAGCAGAAAGTTTCGGGAGTTTATAGGTGGGAATTCAAGTAGCTCCTAGAATATCTTTCCGACAGATGCCTGATATGGGATTGGGTAAATCTCTATCATATGTATTTGTTCCGGCTTATTCTGCAAGTCAAATCCTTTGTTTTGTTTTTATTTGTGGTATTCGAGTTGCTTCGATGTCAAGTGTTGATTCCATACCTTTCAAGCGGTGTTCTCATATTTCTATGGGAGTACTAATCCTTTTGATCATCGAGATTGTCATGTCAATTCTTTCCAACCGGTGTGCTTCTCTTCAAGTGGATCCGATCATTTCAACATTTGTGAGATCAATTCTAAGTTTTCTCAATGGTATCCGTTTCATCCGTCCCCAAGTTGCCTTTGTTTTCCCGCCCTCCCACCCTTTTTCTTCAAGGGTTCAGATTTCTTAATCATGTATCCTTTTATTTGTGGGAAGTCTCTTCATTCTTTTCTTTCAATGTTCTTATCTGGTGATTTCCCATGAAGATGCTCAACAGTTTCAAGTTCATCATCCTTTATTGTTGTTTCTTCTCCGGTGGATCCAATTCAAGCTTTTGATATTCATCATATTCCTTTCCTCGTTTCTAATGCTTTCTCATGTCGGTGCACCTCTTAATTGTTCACCTCTGTCTATTCTTATCTGGAGTGCTTAAGATTATCTCAGAAGATTCAAGTTTCTATTCTTAATCCTTTCTAGCTATTTCGAGGTTGTTATCTCATTCAAGCTATTTAATTCTATCGGTGCAATCTCTATTTCAAGCAATCCTTCATCGATGTTTCTTTCGAGTGGTCCCTAACCCACAGGGTTTTTTCCCAGGATCTTACCTGACTCTTCTAGTTATTCCGGAGCTATTCCCAAAAAAATTTCAGAGTGTGACGTAAGAATGAATTTTCATCAGTCATATCCCTTCTCCAAGATCGTTTTCAAAATATTTTCATCGTTGCTTCATCATTTCTATTCTTCTTTGTTCCGAAGTGCCTCAATAATTTTGGTGGTTCTCGTCATCATTCTCAACATGTGAAGACCGAAGAAGTGTTTCCTCTAAATCTTGGTCCATTCTCTTGAAGATTCATGGTTCTAGCTTCATGCTATCCTCATAATTGTTTTGGTTGTGAGAATTCTTTTCTTACCATTCGGGGCATTTCATGAGTTCTTTCCATTTTATTCCTACGAAGGCCATCATTTCGGGTTTATTCATTCTCAGCTTTTAGCTCTCATTCTCCATATTCTACCGGT
Organism: Triticum timopheevii; assembly: GCA_963921465.1. Classification (NCBI taxonomy): domain Eukaryota; kingdom Viridiplantae; phylum Streptophyta; class Magnoliopsida; order Poales; family Poaceae; genus Triticum; species Triticum timopheevii. The sequence continues at coordinate 339,004,342 of OY997266.1, read as the reverse complement.
GCATCATTCAAGTATTCTCTAATAAGCTCATGATCTCTTCGTTCACTTGTATCTAAATCCCCTCAAGTATCTTCATTTGTTTTCCAATTCTTCCCAGTGATGTGCGCCTTTGCTACTTTCATTTTCAATTCTTACGGTGGTTCATTCAAGATTCCTCTTCCTTTGCTACCATATCATTTCATTCGTTGTTTCCAAATCCCACCGGTGGTTCCATCAATACCTTCTCAAGTTTGCGCTATCTCTATCCTTAATCCCTCAAGAAGAATAAGTAGTATGCCAAATCCGTTGCTTGTCATCAATTTAAATTGGTGAAGGATACGCATAACGTAATTCTTATTATTGTTTCACCCAAGTGATCTAGTTTCTTCTTTCCAGAGTTATTCATCATGTCACATTTCTCGGTTCGAGATGCTTCATCTTTTCTATTCCGGAGTTCCAAGTTTTCCGCATTATCGTCGCGAAGCTCCATCTAAATCATCGCAAGGATTCACCTTGTGTTCTCAACTTCTTTTTCTTTGTTATCATCCTTTGATTTTATTACCGGAGTTCTCACGGAGGCTCTACATGGTGGTTCGTCAAGGATTCTTTCATTCTTCCATTGTTCCTCAAGTTTTCTCTCAAAGTTATGATCCGCCAAGCTATACTCTAAAAATAAACATGGTGCTCAACACATGTTTTGTTTTGAGGAGCTCAAGTATTCTTCATCTTGCATTCCAAAGTGCAATTCTTCCTACCTTATCTTTTGAGGCGGTGTTATGCCATTCTTGATAATTTTCCTTCGTGTTTCATGATTCACAAGTTTTCAAGACTGACATATTTAAATCCATCATTTTCTGTTCGTTCAAGAGATCTTTTCGACCAATCAACTTCTTCGTTTGAGTTATCTTGTGTCAGATTTCTCCTAAAGCCTTTCCTTAAGGGGTGTTGCTATTTGTGGTGATTATGCATGACCCAAGCTTGCTCTTTATCCTCTTGGTGGAAGAAGTTTTCATCTCTTCGTTGATCTCAAAGCAAGCAATTGTTTTCGTTAGTGGCAGAATGTCACCTCATAGTCTTGAGATGTTTTCCATAAGCCCACAACAAGCTTGTGCTTCTCGTTGTTGGTTTTCCAACAACTCCGTTATAACCTTCTTGGAAGGGTGCTTTCCAAGTTCTTTTATGGCAGAAGTTGTCATTTTCTTCTCCGTCCCTTTATCCCAACGATCTAACTTCTATTCTTTTGTTACGGAGGCATTGCGATGTTGTGCTCTTCACCCATCACCTCATTTTTTGAGGATCGTGTTCTTTTCTTGCTTATCCATTTAACCGGAGTGTTGTATCATCTCTTCAACATCTTTTCATCTCATCAAGTTTTCTTCTCTTTTCTACTGGAGTGCTGTCCAAATTCTGCCATTCTTGTTCCTTGGCTATCTCATTATACCGATGTGGTCATATTCTTTTCGTTCGTGAAGCTCTTATTTCCATGTCTTTCAACCTTCAAATTCTCGCAATACTCCTTGTTCCTCTTTTCTACCGGATTGTTTGCAATCTCGTTCATCTCTGTTGTACTCTTTCTTTTAAATTGCTCAACCTCTCAAGGTTCGTGGTTTCACTCATTCGTCAAAGAAGCAACTTGGTTTTACCTCTCCTCTTCCTCTTCCTTTTCCCTCCGGTGCCATCCTAGATCTCGGGACGAGATCCTCTCGTAGTGGTGGAGTGTTGTAACGCCCCGGATACAACTTTCCATATTCGTAACTCCAACTCTTGCCTTTTCCGGAGATGCGATATGATATTTCCTACAAAGTTGGGTTTTTGTCTTTTGTTTTGCATTCTGTTCAAGGCATTCATCTCATCTCATAGCATCATGCGCATTTCATCTGCATGTTTTCATAAAACTTGCATCCGCTCGTAGTTGCCGCTCCTCGCTTCTCTCCGTTGCGTTCGTTGACCGTTCCGAGACCAACCGTGCTTTCGATTCCCTCTTGTCAGACCACCTAACCTCTCTGCACAACCACTGAACCCTCTCTTGGTGTGTCCGAAAACTGCCCAAACCCGAACCACTCAGTTATCACCGTTGCATTCAGATCATCTCCAAACATCTACAAAACATTTCCGTTTTATTATTTGGACTTCCTATCTATTTATCTCGACCGTCTGATTTCGATCAGATGATCCAAACTCCCCCTCTTCCTTATATATATAGACTCCCTTGTCCATTTTTAGACCAAACCCTAAAAATTAGGAGCCTTGTCCTCCACCACGGGATCCATCCCGATCCATCTCCACCCAATCAGATCGCAGCGGCCACCACTCCTGTCGTTCACCATCCGTCCTTCCCTTCCTCCCGAAGCACTCAACTCCTCTCGATCCAAATCCTCACCGCGCAGCCGCACGCCCGAGGCCCCGAGCTCCTCTCGCTCGATCCCTCCCGAGCTCCTCCATGCCGTGCTCCTTCCCCGAGCCCTGCGCCTCTCTTCAAGTTCGCCTGCCGTCATCCCCGGCGAGAAGTTCTGCTAGCAGCCACCAGCAGGCCAGCCACACTCGCGCCTCTCCTTCCTTTCCTTTTCTTCTCTTGTTTGTCTTTCCCTCTCATGCTCTCTCTCCTTCCCATGACGAACAGGAGCTCCCGCCGCTGTGCCATGCTGTCGTTCCTCTGCTTCTTCCCTAGCGCCGCATCAAGCTCCACCGCCCATGCTGCGCCGTCGCCTGCCGCAGTCCCTGTCGCCGTCGTCTTGAACGGTTCCTGACGAGGACGGCGCCCTCCTGTCCGTCTCGAGCGCCAAGTCCCGCTCCCTGCTTCCTCTGAAGTCGCTGCACCAAGCCCAGCCTCCTGCGTCCCTGCATCGAACGCCATGGCCGTCCTCTTCTTCAGATCAAGGCTCCGGCCTTCGGATCTGGTTCCCCTCAGCAACCTCTTCGAGCTTCGGCCGGTCCAGCCTCGTGCCTTCCTTCGAACCCTCCCCGTCACCTGCATCTCCTCCGGGTGCACCGCCGTGCCCGCACGCCTATGGCGAAAATCCGGTGTGCCAAGCCGTGCCCGTGTCCCCTTCACCTTCTATCTCTCACACGTCTCCCTCTCTCTCTCTGATGCCTCCACAGGAGGAGCATCACCCTCACCGGAGTCCTTCTCCTCGTCGCTGCCTCGTCAAGCCCGCATCGCCAGCCGCTGCCCCCTGCTTCCTCTCGTCAGAGTCAGACGAGCGGCACCACTGCTTCAGCCGCTCGCCCCGTTGACCGCCCCTCTACCGCACGCGCCTGGGCCACCTCCCCTTCGCCAGATTTGGCCCAACCGCTCCTCTGCTTTAGCCCGGCAGTGCCCTGCCGGCCTGCCTCTTCCACCGATCGGGTCAGGCCCAATGTGAGCAGAACCCCAGCCCAGCACCCAGCAGTTTCAGCCTAGTGTTGTTTTTTTCCTGTTGCTACGAATTTGCCTATTATCTAGAAAACTGCAGTTTTACAGAAAAGTCCTTCATGTTCATGCATTAACAACTCATTAACCGTGCATTGGATTAAAATGTTTTAAATATGTAAAATGCTTAGAATTTTGTGTAGAGTAATAATATGCCACTTTCATCCATGTTTAAAATGTTTAAAGTGCTGTTTGATTAAATTTGCTCAAATGCCATGTTAAAATGATTTATTTCATAACTAAATAACCGTAGCTCGGTTTTTAATAAACTTTATATGTAAATGGGGTGGAAAAATGCCTAGTTTAACATGGTCCACTTTATTTTCCTGTTTAACAACTTTAAAATATGTTTTAGGGCAGAACAGTAGCAAATTCATAAATTGCATATGAGGATTTTCTGGAAATGTTGTTTGTTCTTCCGGCCTCATTTAAACTTGCCTAGTTAGGTAGTTTTCATATGCTTCACCCCTTGCCATGTTTAATAACATTTAAAATTGGTGGGTACATAACCAAGAGTGAACTAAATAACTCGATGTGGTGTTTCGTCAATATGCAACTCGTTGCATATTGAGCTCCACTTAACTTGTAGTATTGTTTGTTGCACTTTGCCATGCCATGCCTCATTAAACCGGACATGCATCATACTTGATTGTGCATCATGCCATGATTATGCTTGTGTGTTTACCATGTTGTTTGTTTCTTTCTGGTGTTGCTTCATAGTTCCGGTAATGTTGCGATTGTGAGGATTCGTTCGACTACTCCCGTCCGTCTTCTTCATGGACTCGTTCTTCTTCCTTGCGGGATTTCAGGCAAGATGACCGCTACCCTGGATCTCACTACTATCATTGCTATGCTAGTTGCTTCGTTCTATCGCTATGCTGCGTTACCTATCATTTGCTCTTCAAGCCTCCCAAATTGCCATGAACCTCTACCTTTGACACCCTTCCTAGCAAACCGTTGTTTGGCTATGTTACCGCTTTGCTCAGCCCCTCTTATAGCGTTGTTAGTTGCAGGTGAAGTTGAAGATTGCTCCATGGTGGACAGGGTTATGTTGGGATATCACAATATCTCTTATATTATTAATTTATCTATATATTTGGTAAAGGGTGGAAGGCTCGGCCTTATGCCTGGTGTTTTGTTCCACTCTTGCCGCCCTAGTTTCCGTCATACCGGTATTATGTTCCCGGATTTTGCGTTCCTTATGCGGTCGGGTGATTTATGGGAACCCCTTGATAGTTCACTTTGAATAAAACTCCTCCAGCAAGGCCCAACCTTGGTTTTACCATTTGCTTCACCACCACCTAGTTTTCCCTTGGGAGTCGCTCTCTCAAGGGTCATCTTTATTATAGCCCCCCCGGGCCAATGCTTGTATAAGTGTTGGTCCAAACTAGAGCACCGTGCGGGACCATCCCTTGGAAACTTGGGTTACGTCGGTACCTGTACGCTTAGCTTATCCGGTGTTGCCCTGAGAATGAGATATGTGCAGCTCCTATCGGGATGTCGGCACATCGGGCGGTCTTGCTGGTCTTGTTTTACCATTGTCAAAATGTCTTGTAAACCGGGATTCCGAGACTGATCGGGTCTTTCTGGGAGAAGGAATATCCTTTGTTGATCGCGAGAGCTTATCATGGGCTAAGTTGGGACACCCCTGCAGGGTATAAACTTTCGAGAGCCGTGCCCGCGGTTATGTGGCAGATGGGAATTTGTTAATGTCCGGTTGTAGATAACTTGACACCAGATCCGAATTAAAATGCATCAACCGCGTGTGTAGCCGTGATGGTCTCTTCTTGGAGGAGTCCAGGAAGTGAACACGGTCCTTGGGTTATGCTTGACGTAAGTAGGAGTTCAGGATCACCTCTTGATCATTGCTAGCTTCATGACCGTTCCATTTGCTCTCTTCTCGCTCTTATTTGCGTATGTTAGCCACCATATATGCTTAGTCGCTGCTGCAACCTCACCACTTTACCCCTTCCTTTCCCATTAAGCTTTGCTAGTCTTGATACCCATGGTAATGGGATTGTTGAGTCCTCGTGGCTCACAGATTACTACAACAACAGTTGTAGGTACAGGTTTTGTGATGATCATGACGCGAGAGCGATGTTCGCTTGTTTTGGAGTTCTTCTTTTGCTTCTTCTTCGATCAGGGGATAGGTTCTAGGTCGGCAGCCTGGGCTAGCAGGGTGGATGCCGTTTGAGTTTCTATTTGTGTTTCATCCGTAGTCGGATGGTGCTCTTATGTAAGATGATGTTGTATTCGTGTGGCATTGTATGCCTTTTGTATGTATCCCCATCTATTATGTAATGTTGATGTAATGATATCCACCTTGCAAAAGCGTCTTCAAGATGCGCTTCTATCCTTGGTGGGACCTTCGAGTTCTTTAGGATAGGGTCGCATCTTGGGCGTGACAGTCATACTTAGGGGGGAGTGCGTGCGCCTATGATGGAGTGAGGGATTATGGTACTTAGGGGGTGCATGTCACATAGAGAGAGAACAAGGGCGGAGAGTGTTAGATGGGTCTATGTAGCACGAGCAAGACATGTGTATGTGTGAACAAGGGAGATATAAAGTTTGAGAGATATAGAGGAGCCCCGATAAGGCTGAGTGGTGCGTTAGATAGCTGAGAGGGGGAAAGAGATATTCCATCCGCTCGATAATGCAGTGCAAATAAATTTTTTAGAAGTCGAACTTTGGAAACTTTGACTAGGTTTACGAAAATATTATTTATATGTACAATACCAAAGATACATCATACGAAACTACATCTCATGATGAATCTAATGGTATATGTTTGTCGTTTTAGATGTAAATGTTTTTCTCCACGTACATGGTAAAACTTTGTGATGTTTGACTTTTCAATAAATCTATATGCTATGGACCGAAGAGAGTGCCTAAGTCGAGAGAGATCAAGTGCGTGTGAAGGAGAATGAGTGTGTATGCAAAAAGAGTATGTGTGTGAAAGAGATAGGGACAGCAAACGATAAATTAGAGAGAGAGAGAGAGTGTGTGTGTTCGTTTCTTATGCAAACATATCACGCATGCATCTTCGAGATAGAAAAGCAAGGTGAGGAGATACACGAAGATAGCTAGTGCGTGATTGTTTGCAATGGAGAGAGACAAACCTATAGCACATGTCCAATAGAGGTCTGCCTAACAAGGAACAAAGGTCGAGGGGGACGCATGGAGAAGATGGATGCATGGGGAGGGAGAGAGGGTGTGTTTGTGATAGAGAGATCCCCTCGAGATCGCGAGGGGACTATATGGGTGGGAGATCAAGGGACGAGGTGCGTGTGCGATAGAAAGATGCCTCGGGAGAAATCGAGATAGACCATGCACATGTTTGTGATGATGACTAAGAATTAGCTAGTCATATACATATAGGGGGGACTGCATGTGCCTACAATTGAGTGGGAGACCATCATACTTGGCTAGGCATGAGATTGTGTGTGTGCGCGTGTGAGATGGAGAGAGAACGAGGGAGAGTGATAGAGTTTTAGATGGGTCTATCGAGTGCGGGTGAGATATGCATGTGTATGTGTGACCCAGGGAGATGGAGAGTTTGAGAGAGAGAGGGAAGAGCTCCGAGACGATAGAGTGGTGCATGAGAGAGTTACAGGCAACGAGCCAGGGAATTTGTGGGCGTATGATGAGTGCACCCAAGATATTTAGCTTGGACTAGAGAATCATACATAGTGTGCGAGAGAGACCTTTACATGGAGTATATATGCATGCAAACTAGAAAGACCCCCCCCCCCACACACAAAGATAGAGAGATAGAGAGAGAGGGAGAGGGACCAACAAGGTTTGTGTGTTGGATGCGTGCGACAGAATTGAAGATTGTCGGCGAGAGAGAGAGACAACAGGAGTCCGGGAGAGCGGGAGGTTGCATTTTATGCATCAAAGACTGATATAAACCATGTTTCGATATAAACTAGCATTCAAATAGTTAAATTGGAGAAGATGTTTTCTGCAATCCACACATGAATGGAGATATGCGTATCAAACAAGTTCATTAATTTGACTTTCAACATGTTCATGGAGTACTATAATACTGTACAACATGCTACTCGAGTGAGGTGTTCAATTTTGGATTTAGTTCACTTTTTGACCTGGTGAACGAGCTATTTCATTGAATCAAGATATTTCATTTTGGGTTTGATTCCCATTTTTGAGTGGGTCAACTATTTGTCATATAGTAAATCGTTAGTGAACGTGCAACTATCCCTAGGTGGTTTTGGTAATTCATAACAACATATAGCTCATTGAGCTAATGCTATTCCAAGACTATTATTTCAGGAAAGCTCAATGAATGGCATGGCATGGATGATGAAAGTGGATCTCTCAAAATACTAAGGACAAAGGATTGGCTCAAGCTCAAAAGCTCAAGACTCTTCATTTTACATTTTAGTGATCCAAGATCACATTGAGTCTATAGGAAAAGCCAATACTATCAAGGAGGGATGAGGTGTTGCTTAATGAGCCTCTTGCTTCATGTGCTTAGTGATATGCTCCAAAACCCTCAACTACTTTCTCACATCCACAAATGACCTAAACCCAAAGCCAAAATCGGTCACACCGATTCTTCCTATCCGGCGCCACCAATTCCAAAAGTCATAGCCACTGTCACAAACCCTAAGAAAATCGGTCTTACCGATAGGGATCTCGGTCTCATCGAGATGGGGTTGTAATCTCTCTGTTTCCCTTCGTAACGTTTCGGTCTAACCGAAGTGAGCGATCGGTCCCACCGAGATTGCAATGTAAACTCTCTGTTTCCTTTTTGTAACATTTCGGTCTCACCGAAAAGAGCAAATCTGTCCCACCGAGTTTACCTGACCAACTCTCTGGAAAGCTTATTACCAAATCGGTCTTACCGAGTTTGTGTAATCGGTCTTACCGAGATTACATTATGCCCTAACCCTAACCGAATCAGTCTCACCGAGATGCATGTCAGTCCCACCGAAAATCACTAACGGTCACTAGGTTTACTAAATCGGTCCGACCGAGTTTAACGATTCGGTCCCACCGAGTTTGGTAAATTTTGTGTAACGGTTAGATTTTGTGTGGAGGCTATATATACCCCTCCACCTCCTCTTCATTCGTGGAGAGAGCCATCAGAACGAACCTACACTTCCAACTTACCATTTCTGAGAGAGAACCACCTACTCATGTGTTGAGGCCAAGATATTCCATTCCTACCATATGAATCTTGATCTCTAGCCTTCCCCAAGTTGCTTTCCACTCAAATCCTCTTTCCACCAGATCCAAAACCTATGAGAGAGAGTTGAGTGTTGGGGAGACTATCATTTGAAGCACAAGAGCAAGGAGTTCATCATCAACGCACCATTTGTTACTTCTTGGAGAGTGGTGTCTCCTAGATTGGCTAGGTGTCACTTGGGAGCCTCCGACAAGATTGTGGAGTTGAACCAAGGAGTTTGTAAGGGCAAGGAGATCGCCTACTTCGTGAAGATCTACCGTTAGTGAGGCAAGTCCTTCGTGGGCGACGGCCATGGTGGGATAGACAAGATTGCTTCTTCGTGGGACCCTTCGTAGGTGGAGCCCTCCGTGGACTCGTGCAGCCGTTACCCTTCGTGGGTTGAAGTCTCCATCAACGTGGATGTACGATAGCACCACCTATCGGAACCACGCCAAAAACATCCGTGTCTCCAATTGCGTTTGAATCCTCCAAACCCTTCCCTTTACTTTCTTGCAAGTTGCATGCTTTAATTTCCGCTGCCTATATACTCTTTGCATGCTTGCTTGAATTGTGTGATGATTGCTTGACTTGTCCTAAAATAGCTAAAATCTGCCAAACTCTAAAATTGGGAAAAGGTTAAGTTTTTATTGGTCAAGTAGTCTAATCACCCCCCTCTAGACATACTTCAAGGTCCTACAAGTGGTATCAGAGATTTTGTCTCCATTTGCTTTGATTTCCATAGCTTTTGGTGGTCATAGCCTTGGTTTCACAACCTAGGAGAGTATGGCGTCTAGCGAGGGAAATTATCACCATAGAGGTCCTCACTTTGATCGTACTAATTTTGCTAGTTGGAAGCATAAGATGAAAATGCATATTCTTGGACATAACCCCGCCGTTTGGGCAATTATTTGTATTGCCTTGCAAGGTGAATTCTTTGATGGGAGAGAACCGAACCGTGAAGCTAATGCGGAAGAATTGAAGATGCTGCAATACAACGCTCAAGCATGTGGTATCATCTTCAACGGATTGTGCCCCGAAGAACTCAACAAAATCAGCCGTCTTGAGAATGCAAAGGAAATTTGGGATACTTTGATTGATATGCATGAAGGTACTGAGTCTGTCAAGGAATCCAAATTGGATGTGCTCCAGAGTCAGCTTGACAAGTTCAAAATGAAGGATGGTGAACATGTCGCTGAAATGTACTCTAGGCTTGCTCTTATCACAAATGAGATTGCCGGCTTAGGGAGTGAAGAGATGACCGACAAATTCATCATCAAGAAGATTCTAAGAGCATTGGATGGAAAGTATGATACCGTGTGCACATTGATTCAAATGATGCCAAACTACAAAGATCTCAAGCCAATGGAAGTCATTGGAAGAATTGTTGCTCATGAGATGTCACTCAAGGATAAGGAGGAACTTCACAACAAGTCAAGTGGTGCTTACAAAGCCTCAAGTGAAGCACCCACATCATCAAGTGAGAAACCAACCTTCAATGAGGAATTGAGCTTAATGGTGAAGAACTTCAACAAATTCTACAAGAGTAGAAGCAAAGAAAGAAGCTCCAAGTCAAGGTCTTACAATGACAAAAGATCTTCTAGTCGAGAGCGCAATTGCTACAATTGGAGGAGACTCGAACACTACTCCAATGAGTGTACGACACCCTACAAAAGAAGAGAAGATTCTCCAAGAAGAAGGAGCAAAAGAGAAGAATCACCACCAAGAGAGAGGAGGAGTAGAGATGATCGTTATGAACAAAGACCCTCACGGAGAGGCAAGGATTCGGAAAGGAAGGACAAGTCATCAAGGAGCTACACAAAACGAAGACATCAAGATCATGTTGGTGAATGGGTATCCGGCTCCGACTCCGACAATCACTCCGAGAGAAGCTATCACTCCGACTCCGAATATACTCAAGATGAAGGTGTTGCCGGTCTAGCACTTGTGTCAACCAACTCCTACGACATATTTAACTCACCAAATGAAGGTGTTGGAAGATGCTTCATGGCCAAAGGTCCAAAGGTAACACATCCTGAGTATGTTGATTTCAATAGTGATGAAGATGACTTGCTTGTGGAAGATGATTTACTTGTTGACAACCCTAGTGGTAAATACTATGATGAAACGTCAATTAATCATGCTAATCAAGATAAAACGAATGACAATGATAAGGAAAAGATTGAGCTTCTAACTAAAGAACTAAACTCTCTTAAGTTAGCTCATGAAACTATCTACGAAGATCATCGAGAACTTTTAAGGGCTCATGAGAAGTTATGCTTTGAAAAGCTCAATCTTGAGCAAGAGCATGAGTTCTTAAAAGCAATCAATGATGATCTTCACAAGAAAAGTTCTTCTTACACTGCCAAGCGTTTACTCTTATCTACTTACATGCCTCAAGTCAAGTCTAGTAACAAGTACAAGAAAGATACTTCCTCTAGAAGTAACAATAATAATGACAAATCCAATATTGTTGCTTCTAGTAGTTCTCTTGATTCCACTAATGATTTTCTTAGCCAAGTTACACTTGAGCAAGAAAATAGCTTATTGAAGGGAATTATAGATAAAGGTGTTTACAAGAACCTTGCCGGGAGTAAGCAATTCGAGGAAATTGTACGCAAGCAAGGAAGGCACCGAAAGAATCAAGGTGTTTGTTTTGAACGAAAGTTCAATGCCAATGGAGTTGAGTGGGAAGAAGATCAATACCCCAAGACGAAGTTTGTTCCTCAACAAGAGAAGTATGATCCTACTTCCTTCAAGGGAACACAAGCTCAAGATGATCTTCCACCACAAGACCACAAGAACAAAGGCAAGGACAAGCTTCAAGAAGAGATTGATGCATTTGAAGAAGCACCTAAAGCCTCGTTCAAGTGGGTCCCCAAGACTACGTCAAGTTCTACTTCATCAAGTACAACTACAACTCCAAGGATTCCCATCAAGATGATGTGGATCCCGAAGAAGAAGAACTAGAGAGTTCTTGAGGGTGACTCCGCCAACAATCTTCACTCATATCATTATGGCAAGAACAAGTGCAATCAACTTCCACATGTTGCACTAGTTCAAGGAGTCACAAACTCTCATGTTGGTAAGACAAGGGACAAGGTAACCTAATGAATTCATGGACATCATCCTGTGTGTGCATCACTCTATGTCTATGGATATTCTTGTTTGTTCCTTGTGGGACTAACCCATGTAGGTAAGTTGAAAGTGCAACTCACTCCAAAGGATTGCTCCAAATGATCTACATCAACATTAAGCATCTACATCTTCAACACCTACATGAAGTCATCATCGACAAAACCCAAGGTTAGTTCATCCCTCTAAGGGGTGATCTCACATCTAGAGGGAGCTTAACTCTAAGAATTGAGTCAAAGCAACTCTAATGGTGTGAACACATCAATGCATTATGTAAAAGTGGTAAACCCACTTGAGCTTGAACGATGAGTATGACCTATGATCAAATGTTCTCATTTGACTCCTAAGTCAATATACTCATATATAGATGACCTAGTCATCGCCAATTGCTTGATAGATGCTAGAGTTGGTTGTGCATGCTTTGCCACATATTTTATTTGCCATCTTATTGTGTGAGCATGTTGGTGCATATTTTACTCATTCAAGGACATCCACTTGTTGTTTTGATTGTTTGGGTTCTTTTCTTTTAGCCAAGTGGATGGACAAGAATGCCTAAGAACCTTCTTTAGATATCTATGCTTTTCTCATCTCAAACTCTATTCATGCTACATCACAAAATTTGATCAAGTCAGATTTGAACCACTTTGTGTATGGAGCACTCGGAGTCCCCGATTCGTCATAGACTTAAACTTCCAAAACCTCTTTGTGATTCTCGGTCAGACCGATTCCTCCATTTCAGTCCTATCGAGATCACCAAGTTGATTTGAGTTTTCAATCTCGGTGCAACCGATTTGAACTTCTCGGTCTCACCGATTTGCTGTAACTGAACGCAGTTATGCATCTCGGTGCCACCGAGTTGTTCCACTCGGTCACACCGACAGGGTCAGGCTATATATAGCCACGGGCAAAATTTTGGAAATTTCTCCGAAACCCTTCGCCCGCGCAATAGCTCGCTCTGCCATCGGAGGTCTCTGGATCGTCTCCTCGTCGCCAGCAGCCTCCTGTCGCTGGTCTCCACCGCCATCAACGGATTTCGTCCCCACCGTTGCCGCTGTAGCAAGTCCACCGCCAAGTTAGGGTATGGACTTGATCTTTGTGCTATCCACGTCTGATTCCTAGCACATTGTATTTTTATCGAATCTTGCCACGATTGAAACTCTTTTATCCAGCCAAAGTAATCCATAGATTAGATGAGATTCAAATTTTTAGGGTTAGGTTTCCGCCAAAACCATCTCGGACCCACCGAGTTGAAAAACTCGGTCTCACCTATTTGTCTTATGCCATTGCACTAGTGACTCTCGGTCTGACCGAGAATCACTAATCGATGCGACCGATTTGAGGATTCTGTGAAACCCTAGCAGTCTCGGTGCCACCGAACTGTGACTCGGTCCAACCGAGATCATCAGTTTAGGTTCCAAAACTGCTTCGGTATCACCGAGTTTGAAAAACGGTTGATCCGAAATGCTTTCTGTGGAAAACTAAAACTGAACTTTTGAATCATTCTTTTGGAAAATTCTCTGCATTTTGTGATGCTCATCTATTCTATCTCATCTATAACTCTTCACAGGGTCAGCAGTCAGCTTTTGCAGTATGTCATATCAGAGTGACAGCCAGAACAGGTCAGAAGAGCAGATGGACTTGAGTGAGGGCACTAGTCCCTCAACTACAGATGAAGGGAGCAGAAGTACTCCTAGCAATTTGCCTAAGGCTGCAACTAGGCAAAGGAGGAAAAGAACTTCAGACTCACAGGATGAAGATTACAAAGCTGAGGAAGATGAGGCCACTTCCAAGAAAGTGGTGCTCAAGAAGGAATATGGCTCTGCACATAGCACTAGGCCAGGTCTGAAGAAGAAAGTTCCTGCCAAGAGGACACCAATGCCAAAGGCCAGAAAGTTTACTCAAGTGCCAGCTCAGGCTCAACCCAAAGAAGCACCTGAGAAGAAAGTCACTTCTTCCAAACCTCAGAAAGTCCCCACTGGTGAAACTATGAAATTCCAAATTGAGTCAGAGGATGATGGGGCTCAAGACAAGAAAAAGAAGAGAGCAAGAACCACAACTGCCAAGGTCCTTGGAAAGCCCTCTATGAGAAGGGGTTCTGATGAAGAGGAAGAGGATGTTGCACCAGCACCTAAGGCACCTAAGCTTATGGGTGATGCAATCGGATCAGGGGCTGCAACATCCAAGCCCAAGGATGCACCCAAAGCTGCCTCCAAGGCCAAGCAAGTTCCAAAGAGGAATACTAGGAGTATTCCAGCCGCTGAGAAGAACAAGGCCCCAGTGCCCAATGTTGCTGAAGATGAGGATGAAGAACGACAGGTCTTGCGAAAGCTCAAGCCCAAGAAACCAGACCACAATGATGCCCATCCTGTGGCTAAGGACATGAGAATCAGGAAGGATTCTGGGCTAAGACTGTGGAGGATGGAAGATCCATATGCCTCAAGAAGAAGAACTGCTGTTGACTACAGGTTCCACACAAAGGAACAGCATGACTTTTATGAAACAATTCTGTTGGACAAGAAGCCTATAGTCTGTGACATGAGGTGGGTCGACTGGACCTACATCAAGGACAATGAGCAGCACTATCCTGGAGTGCAAGAAAGCTTTGTTGCTTGTGGAGTTGCTGATTTTGTTGGACAGAAGTTCACCAACTGGAATGATGAGCTTATCATGCAGTTCTACTCCACAACATATTTTTACCCAGATGGTAGAATTGTTTGGATGTTTGAAGGTACAAGGTACCAATCCACTGTTGAAGAATGGGCAAGTCTGATAAATGCCCCCAAGGAAAATGAGAATGACCTAGACATTTATGCAAAGAAGAAGTTGGGTCACAATTCAATGGCTCACATGTACAAGGAGATTCCAGACAAGGTAGTAGAGACTCACAAGTTTGGATCAGTTCACTTTCTGCTGTCAGGGTTGCCAACCATCAATTGGATTCTGAGGCACACTCTGTTGCCCAAGTCTGGTGACCATAACATGATCAGAGGGCATGCCATCAACATGCTGCATGTGTTTGATGTGCCACAGAAGTTCAAAGTCATGAGCCTAATTATTGAAACAATTAAGAGGACTGCAGCAGATCAGAACAGGAGCTGTGGATATGCACCTCAGATTCAGGAGTTGATCAACTCAAAGATGGGCACAGGGAAATATCAGTTGGATAAGGAACATTTTCCACTTTATCCAGACTTTGAGGACAATGAGGTTGTCATGAATGAAGATGATCCACAATCAGTTCAAGCTTAGGAGAAGAAGGAGAAGGCAAAGAAGGAGAAGGCTGCCAAGATGCCAACTCAAGAGGAGGCATCTGAATATTTCTTGAAAACCAAACAGGAGCAGCTTGGTTACTTCATAGCATCTACACTGAGGATTGAGAAAGGACTGGCCACCCTCACTCAGAATTAGGAGAGCCTTGAGAGAATCATGGAACTCAAATTCCATGACCTTGATGTTAAAGTAACTGAGATTCAGCCAGTTGTAGAGCAGCTGCAGGAGGACATGCAGGGGAAGCAGGGCAAGACTACCACCAATGTGTTTGCCAGAGTGCCCAGAGCCCAGAGGTCAATTGCAGTGCCAGTGACAGACAATAGAGCAACAACTTCAGCACCAGCTACTGCCCCTACAGTTCCAGTGCAACCAGCTCCAACATCCACTCCAGCACCCTCTACTTCAACTGAAGCCTTCGTCCAAGGAGCTATCAGGACACCACCACCAGAAGATCAAGCCCGAGAGTCGATCTAGCACTATGCATTTTCTATGAACTTTTTGGTAACTTGTTGCCAAAGGGGGAGAAAAATGTATAGATCATAGGCTTCGAGAGAGAGAGAGTGTTGCTTTTATTCTCTCTTGCTTTATTTGGTGGTCTTTAAACTTTGTTTGCTTTTGGTTGAGATATTATGCTTGTGAGACATTGATGATCATGTGTTTGATCATAAGCTACACTTATGCATGCTTGATATTATCCTATCTATCTTATGTGATCACTCACTATGCTTGGTGATGAGTGCATGTATTCAATGTTTATTATTTTGAGCGCTCCACCAAGATGTATGTGACATGGAAAAGTAACCCATGAGCCTAATTCATTGTGCATTTGCAGTCCAAAGCAAATCTTAACCCATGCACAAATTTAGGGGGAGATCTTGCTTATCACATACTTCTCAAAGCGACGATGTTATTCAATCTTATTATCATTTGTCGAAGCTTTGATCTATATGTTCTCATCAATTACCAAAAAGGGGGAGATTGAAAGTGCAACTATCCCTAGGTGGTTTTGGTAATTCATAACAACATATAGCTCATTGAGCTAATGCTATTCCAAGACTATTATTTCAGGAAAGCTCAATGAATGGCATGGCATGGATGATGAAAGTGGATCTCTCAAAATACTAAGGACAAAGGATTGGCTCAAGCTCAAAAGCTCAAGACTCTTCATTTTACATTTTAGTGATCCAAGATCACATTGAGTCTATAGGAAAAGCCAATACTATCAAGGAGGGATGAGGTGTTGCTTAATGAGCCTCTTGCTTCATGTGCTTAGTGATATGCTCCAAAACCCTCAACTACTTTCTCACATCCACAAATGACCTAAACCCAAAGCCAAAATCGGTCACACCGATTCTTCCTATCCGGCGCCACCAATTCCAAAAGTCATAGCCACTGTCACAAACCCTAAGAAAATCGGTCTTACCGATAGGGATCTCGGTCTCATCGAGATGGGGTTGTAATCTCTCTGTTTCCCTTCGTAACGTTTCGGTCTAACCGAAGTGAGCGATCGGTCCCACCGAGATTGCAATGTAAACTCTCTGTTTCCTTTTTGTAACATTTCGGTCTCACCGAAAAGAGCAAATCTGTCCCACCGAGTTTACCTGACCAACTCTCTGGAAAGCTTATTACCAAATCGGTCTTACCGAGTTTGTGTAATCGGTCTTACCGAGATTACATTATGCCCTAACCCTAACCGAATCAGTCTCACCGAGATGCATGTCAGTCCCACCGAAAATCACTAACGGTCACTAGGTTTACTAAATCGGTCCGACCGAGTTTAACGATTCGGTCCCACCGAGTTTGGTAAATTTTGTGTAACGGTTAGATTTTGTGTGGAGGCTATATATACCCCTCCACCTCCTCTTCATTCGTGGAGAGAGCCATCAGAACGAACCTACACTTCCAACTTACCATTTCTGAGAGAGAACCACCTACTCATGTGTTGAGGCCAAGATATTCCATTCCTACCATATGAATCTTGATCTCTAGCCTTCCCCAAGTTGCTTTCCACTCAAATCCTCTTTCCACCAGATCCAAAACCTATGAGAGAGAGTTGAGTGTTGGGGAGACTATCATTTGAAGCACAAGAGCAAGGAGTTCATCATCAACGCACCATTTGTTACTTCTTGGAGAGTGGTGTCTCCTAGATTGGCTAGGTGTCACTTGGGAGCCTCCGACAAGATTGTGGAGTTGAACCAAGGAGTTTGTAAGGGCAAGGAGATCGCCTACTTCGTGAAGATCTACCGTTAGTGAGGCAAGTCCTTCGTGGGCGACGGCCATGGTGGGATAGACAAGATTGCTTCTTCGTGGGACCCTTCGTAGGTGGAGCCCTCCGTGGACTCGTGCAGCCGTTACCCTTCGTGGGTTGAAGTCTCCATCAACGTGGATGTACGATAGCACCACCTATCGGAACCACGCCAAAAACATCCGTGTCTCCAATTGCGTTTGAATCCTCCAAACCCTTCCCTTTACTTTCTTGCAAGTTGCATGCTTTAATTTCCGCTGCCTATATACTCTTTGCATGCTTGCTTGAATTGTGTGATGATTGCTTGACTTGTCCTAAAATAGCTAAAATCTGCCAAACTCTAAAATTGAGAAAAGGTTAAGTTTTTATTGGTCAAGTAGTCTAATCACCCCCCCTCTAGACGTACTTCACGGTCCTACAGTTAGCAACAAGCATGTAAAAACACATTACTCCCAAGCATCACCTCTCCATCTAAAAAATAAGTGGCAGGCTAATATTTAAAAATTTCATTCGAATCGACTTTGTAAGCTAGACGTGGATGCTCGTTCTCCCCAAATTTGAATGAACCATTAAACACCCTCTACTCGGTGGAATTCGCCCGAGCAAATAAATGGGAGACGCGAAATTACCGGCCTATGTGGGACACACATTAATTGGCCCGTTGTACATTGAGGGTAGGTTTGTAACTTCATCCAAGCGCGCCTTCTCCTCGGCCGAAATGACATGTGCCGAATAATTCATAAACCATGGGTGGCAAAACACCCTCTGCTCGACCGAACTTGCTCGCGCCGACTATTTCAAAACATGCCCTCCTCGCTTGAAATCACTCGCGCCCACTATTTCAAAACACGCCCTCCTAATCGCACGCGCCCACTATTTGGGAGAAGCAAAGTTACTCTACTATCCCCGACCCTCAGTACACAGGACCAAGCTGAGAAGCCTAAAGGTAGAGGTAGAACTGTAAGCCCACCCACATTTCAGACAAATGCGTCCGTAAGACATGGTTCGCCCTCCCAATTCCCCATTCATACCTTGTGGGCGCCAAATCACATTCTCCCCGGAAGCTCCCTTCTCCCCAGTTGCGAAACCTCAGCCCCTCCTCCATGGTGCCCCAACCGCACCAAATTCACAACCTCCTTCCTCCCTAATGCCGGAGACGCTATCCATTTGCCGTCGTGCACTGGGCCGTGTGCCTCTTACTCCGTGCTGTCGGAGCTGCCTTGACGACGGCAGCATGAACCGTACCGGAGCTGATTTACCCCCGCCATTGTGCACGGTGCCGTAACGGCTCCAACTTCGGATGCGTCCAGAGCCCCGGCGCTGCTTCCCCATAGCCACCGACTGTCGCGACATCTCTACTTCCCTGCCGCCGATAGCCACTGCAACTGCACCGGCCTCACCAACTCGGCAACGGGAGCTGCCTACTTCACTGGGCCGCAAGATAGGTCGCACCCTCATCTCAAATCACTTTATTTAGGCGTCAGTTGTCTGAATTTTTATTCTAGGTCAATTGATTCCCAACGGGAAGCAGCACCCCTCGAGGCAGCGGAGCTCCTAGGCTGCAGGTTGGCTAGTGTGTAACATAAGGGTGCGGGGGCGCAAGTCCACCACGAAAGCAGCGCTTAGACGGCTATCTTAGAGTTGCCTGGGTTGAAGGTACTGCCGCCGCCGGATCTAGATGACGGTGAGTCTTTGTGGATTGGCTGGGGGTAGCGCAACCACGGCTGTGTGGTGGGGTGGGGAGCGGGGTTTTGGTCGGAGCTCTCGCGGCCACGGACGGTGGAGGCAGGCTGCTCTACCGGTGGTCGCTGGCTCTTCGGGGAAGATTCCAAACAGTGTCAGCCTGGAGGCACAAGACGGCCATCAAGCCATCCGTCGTAGATCAGACAATACCAAAATAAAATAAAATCTTGTGACCCCAATTTAGTCTTCAGTCAACAGACGTGTGACCACTCTTGTACCTTGTTGTTGATCTCTTAGGGTATTTCTTCAGATCAGAGAGATGTGTCATTCTTAACATTATGCGTTTTCTGCATCTTCAGCCACACCGTCTTCCGACTCACCGCAGCTGCTCCAACAAGGGAAGCATACACCAGAAGGGAGCTATAGTCCCCACTCAATAGTTCCCTGCATTGAATGCACGTGCCCGACATGGACAACCACAACAACTTCAGGGCCATCGACAAGTCAGCACATGATGCTCACTCCTATGGATGGCGGCCAGATAGGTTGTACCCTCATCTTACTTGCGTGCAACATTTATGGCTTTGTTATTCATCTAAGCATGGAAAATAGATTATCACATTTCACTGTATATTCATGCTGATCTCTTACGGTTCTTGTTCAGGATTTAACGTTGTTCCATAGTTCAGCTAAGAGACTTGTTCTTTAGGTAACATTGTTCCAAAGTATCATCCATCAGCCAATGCTACCCCACAGGCTGGCGATTGTAGTATTATACCACTTCTAGTATTACCTATGTTGTTATTTAATACTTTTGTGTGCCATCTAGTTAATCTCGAGTACAAACGATACATATTTTGTAGCTTTCATCTGTGTTTCCCTTTAGGTTTTTAGACCTGTTGCTGCTAGTTAACCCTAGTCCTACTATTTATGTCGTCTCCTACAGGCACTCATTACATAATATAACTACTAGTTGTCTTCCATGCATGTCAGATATAATTGCACACAATGATTTATCCACAAGAACCTCACGGAGCAATGCAACGGCCAACAAACTTAACGTCAATGATACCCAATATGATGGAACATGTAAAGGCAGTCCTTCACAAGACTTGCAGAAATATGATGAATCCTATTCACCCCACAAGGTCCTTGCTCTAACTTGGCCCATGATATGGGTACAACATGCATATAATGTCCTGGAGTGCATCTACTCTGGTGCAATGCCTTGTGCTTAGCCTGCTGGTCATGCATGTAAATATGGCATGCCTTCCCGTTCTTTAGTACCTATTCCATTCATGATAACATGTTTTCAAATTCAACTACTGTCATTCTACTCTATCACAATGCCATCAGCTTAGTTTGGATATCATGCTTCTGAATATCTTATGCATTGTTATTCATCAGTATGTACTTCATCTGTCTACCATACCATGTTCTTTTTTTACATTGAAGTGTTGTTCTAGTGGTCTATTGCAATGCCATCTTAGTTTCCCAATCATACACGCATATGTTGCCTTAGTGTTTTTCTGTATTTATTCCGCTAGCATACAGTTTTACATTCAAGTAGTGTTGTTTACACTGCTGTCCAGTCGTATCCCTATAGCTCTTACATCATACTCCCCCTGTCCGGATTACATGTCACAGAAATGGATAAAAATGGATGTATCTAGAGCTGAAATACGCCTAGACCCATCCATTTATTTCCGGATGGATGGAATACATGTCAATATGTCATGCCTTTCTATTCTTCAGTACCTATTCCATCTCTGCTATAGCATGTGTTATAATTGAAGCACCATTCTTCTATATAAGGCATGCAAGGGGAAGACGGCTATGTTAGAATCTGAAGGGTTACAAACCAGGTCTTTGCAAAAGATCCAAATGCCAGGAGATAGTAAACCAACTCCGGTTTTCATAGATACTGCTCCAGCGTAGAGAAACCCAACTCCTACTGATAATAAGCAGATTCCAGTGTCCAAAGAACTAGTTCGCTCGTGTCCAGCAAAAATATGTCAACTCCATTCTAAGAAGCATGTGTGTATCCTTGCATCATGAAATTTTATAGCATTCTGATAATATTTTCTACATGTTTCTTACCCATCTCTCTTTTAGAAAATAAGGTTAAATGATAGAAGATTTTTTGCACTAGGGTCGTATTCAAGGAAAGTATCTCGCGGGAATTCTCTGTGCTCCAATGCTGATGTAAATACCTATTTTATATCACTATTTTTTACATCAGCATGTATTTTGTTAATCGGCGTGAATCCAACATTTATCTGATCTAAATTTAGTTGTAGCAAAATGTAGGGGCTGTTTGGTTCCCAGCCACAGTTTGCCAAGCCAAAATTTGGCAGCCACAGTTTAGTTGGCATGTGTTTGGTTTTTGACACACTTTGGCTTGCCACACTTTATTGCCCCTATGGCCACCTTGTCATAGAGATAATTTTTTTCCAACTTTTGCCAAAGTTTGGCGTCCAATTTCTCAGCCACACTTGTGTGGCTTGCCATACTTGTGTGGCCATGGCAAGCCACACTTTGGCTTGGCCACACTAGTCTCCAACCAAACAGACCCTAAAGGCGACAATGTTGATTTTTGTAAGGAAAACTGCCTGGTAGTTTTGCATACTGAGCTGCATGAGTGTACTATCTCATATCATGCACATTACTGAATTGTAGTGCTGCTCTGGTTGCCCATTCATTCATTGTGTCAATGTTGCTTTCATATTACCATACCTCGCTGATGAGAGCTGTGCCTTACTGTGTTAAGTTGGTGTAGGCTGGTGTGGTTTGGTTGCCCAAATGTTCATTGTGTCAATGTTGCTTTCCTATTATCTGACCAAGCCAATGATAGCAATTCTAGTGTGTTAATTTGCTGCAGGCTGCTGAAGATAAGATGACAAACTCTGAAAACAGCAAGGCAACCCCATTGTTTCTTTTCAATAAATCTAGGCCAGGTAATATGGCAATAACTCTTGATTAATCTGTTCGGTTCCCCTCCTAATTTATGTTGTGATGCAGTGGTCGAGACACTCTTCACTTCAATAATACAAGACTGCCAAAATCGCCATCTGAATCTATTCAGTTTCCTCTATCTCTAATGCAACGAAAAAATGTATGTTTGTGAACCAATTACTGGCTGAAGCAATGATGGAAATGGTGGAGGAATCAGAGGTGCACATTCGTGCGCAACAACAACTGATCAATGTTTTCAGAGACAGTGTAGCAAAGCAGCAAGAACTTGCCCACATGCTTATGGGCGTCATCCGCGCTGAGGTTGCATATTGTGACGTTGTAGATCATTAGGTTCTGTTCATTTATTTGCACTGGCATCAATCTTTGATTGCCTAGCGGATGTAATTTCCTGTAATATATGTTGGATGTGCAACGTTTGTCCATGTATATCGTTCCTTTGCTTAGCGCGCCTCACATTCCAGCTCAATGGTCACTAGGAAGCTAAAAAAGCAGTGAAATTATTAGTTAGCATGAACAGTTGTGGGCCCTATATGAAGGAAGAAGTCCACTGGCCTTAATGAGCTTCCCTAATGGGCTCGCAGGGGCCAAAATGCTCATAGGCCTTTGATTGATCGGTTTTGGTCATGTGCATAATTGCTCGTTGTAGTGGGCTCAAATTATCTAATTTGGCCTACAGACATGTTCGAACTTTAGTGGGCCCATTAAGTTAATGGGATGTTACTAGGCCGAAAGTTAATGGTCGGCCCTGTTACCTCCCGGGTCGTTAACAGGCCGACATCAAAGCGGGCAATAGGTGGGCCCATTTGATTTCACGGGCCATTAACATGCCTATACGAAGGCCGGGCTACACATGGCCCAACTATACTGTGGGCCTTTAGCAGGCCAAAAGAGATAGGGGACTCGTACTGGACCATGAAGAGCATGGGCCGCTAAGAGACCGAAAGTCAGGTCGTACTGTATATGGCCAACCTATGTCGTGGGCCTTTAGCAGGCCGAAAGAAAAACCGGGCTGGTATTGGACCATGAAGAGCATGGGTCATTAAAAGGCCAAAACTCAGGTCCGACTACAAATGGCCAACTCATTTATGGGTCGTCAACAGGCTGAAAGACTCACCGGGCTGGAAATTGGCCCAACACTTAAATGGGTCGCTAAAAGGCCGAAAGATGTACATCCTGAAAATTGGCCCATCCCTTGAATGGGTCGTTAACACGCGGAAACCACATCGGGCCGATATTGAGCCCAAATATATAGCAGGCTATTAACGGGCTCGAACTGACGATGGGTTGCAATGGTGTCAAATCGTTAAAGGGTCGTTGACAGGCCGAATTGGCACATCTCGTATGGGCTGTGGGCTTAAATGGACCTGACACAAGTAGGCCGTATATGGGCCGGCCTGCTAATTTTTATTGGGCCGACCTTTTTCACCGGAATGGGCCACTATTGGGCCGTGCCATGTGTCGACCTATCATAGGCGCCTCATGTCCGGTGAGTGGATGAGATATGTCCCAACGGTGAGCCAACACGTGTTTCCTCTGGCCAATGAGAATTTTACACATGGAAAATCCTCATTTGTCCGGGCTGTTAACGGGTTATCGGATCCAAACCGAAACCCGATAGCTTAACGGCGACCCGTTATGGTGGATGCCACGTGTCGGTCACCCTTGACGAAAGCACTTCTGTGACGTGCGATTTATCGTCATGGAAGTGGACACTTCTGTGATGATAATTTTGGTAATGTCATGGAACACTTCTACGACAGCACAGGTATGACTATCTTAATTCTATCATAAAATCATCATGGATGTACATGCATGACAGAAAACGTGACCAACTGTGACAAACACGTATCATCACGGAAATGTATTTTTTTGTAGTGTGCTGACGACAGGATCTCTGCGCGGCTGCGTTTGGACTCATCCACAACTGCGCTCTGCCTAAAGCAGGGCCCCACCCTTTGCCTTCGGGAGACACAACACTGGAGCGTGATTCCTCGCTAGCTGTCGACCTCTCGGAGGCCATCCAGGATCTTTCACCCACCCGTAGTTCAAATGTGTTGACCATCTACAAGGCCCCCTCTCATCCGTTCGCTGCCACCCAGCCATTTCCCTCGTGTGTCGCGCCCAGGCCTCAGCTTCGCGCCATTCATGCAACCCCCGACGCTGACTGCGTGACGACCAACCCACTCTCCCGCGCCCAATGGGCGGGCGACAGCGAACCTCCTGCGCCCCAAAGCTACTGAAAGTGATTCGCCAGCTGGGGTCGAGCGACCATGGCCACAACGGATTCGAGGGCACCCGAAACTTCCCCCTGCCAGTCGTTGGATGGGGAGCTGCATAGCCCCACCAGATTTCCCCCTCCCTCCAATTGCATGGCTGAAGATGGCCCACCTTCACCGGCCCCACTATCGCTGGCCAATGCTAGCACGACCCCATTTCCTGGGGGTAGCGTGGATGAGGCCATGCATAGCCCTTCAGCTCCCCATTCCCCCGACGCAGTCTACGTGCAGGCACACCCACCTGCTTCGGCATGCACTACCAACAGCTCCATGCATATGCCTGATAACCCACAAGTGTAGGCGATCGCAATAGTTTTCGAGGGTAGAGTATTCAACCCAAATTTATTGATTCGACACAAGGGGAGCCAAAGAATATTTGCAAGTATTAGCAGCTGAGTTGTCAATTCAACCACACCTGGAGATTAATTATCTGCGGCAAAGTGATTAGTAGCAAAGTAATATGATAGTTTTGATAGTACTAGCAACAACAATAGGAACGGTAACACTGATAGCAATGATTTCGTAGCAAGTGTATCGGTAACAGCAGGAGTATTAACTTAGCAAGAACAATATAAGATAAATTCGTAGGCGTTCGATCGGTTGATTCGTTGGATGATATTCATCATATAACAGTCATAACCTAGGGCAATACAAGACTAGCTCCATTTCATAAATATAATGTAGGCATGTATTCCGTAAATAGTCATACGTGCTTATGGAAAGAACTTGCATGACATCTTTTGTCCTACCCTCCCGTGGCAGTGGAGTCCATATGGAAACTAAGGGATATTAAGGCCTCCTTTTAATAGAGAACTGGAACAAAGCATTAACACATAGTGAATACATGAACTCCTCACACTACGGTCATCACCGGAAAGTATCCTGACTACTGTCACTCCTGGGTTTATGGATCATAACATGTAATAGGTGAATATAACTTGCAAGATCGGATCTAGAACATAGATATGATTAATGGTGATAACATAAATGGTTCAGATATGAAATCATGGCACCCAGGGCCAAAGTGACAAGCATTAAGCATGGCAAAGTCATATCAACATCAATCTCAGAACATAGTGGATACTAAGGGTCAAGCCCTAACAAAACTAACTCAATTACATGATGAATCTCATCCAACTCCTCACCGACCAGCGAGCCTGCAAAGGAATTACTCACTCCCGGTGGGGATCATAATGGAATTGGCAATGAAGGAGGGTTGGTGATGATGAAGATCGAAGATCCTCCTCTCCGGAGCCCAAAACGGACTCCAGACCCGGCCTCCCGATGAAGAACAGGAGGTGGTGGCAGCTCCGTATCGCAAAACGAGATAATTCTTCCTCCCTGATTTTTTATGGAAAAATAGGTATTTATGGAGTTGAATTCTAGGTCCGCGGGGCCACCAGGTGGGCACAACCCACCTGGGCGCACTTGAGGGGGGGGGGGGGGGGCGCCCTGGTGGGTTGTGCCACCCAAGGGGCCCCCTTTGGTGGTTCTTGGCTCCAGTATTTTTCTTTTATTGTATAAAAATTCTCCACAAAGTTTCGTTCCAATCCGAGAACTTCTATTTCTACACAAAAACAACAACATGGTAGTTCTGCTGAAAACAACGTTAGTCCGGGTTAGTTTCATTCAAATCATGCAAATTAGAGTCCAAATAAAGAGGAAAGCGTTAGGAAAAGTAGTTACAATGGAGACGTATCAAGTCCCCCAAGCTTAAACCTTTGCTTGTCCTCAAGCAATTCAGTTGATAAACTGAAAGTGGAAAAGGAAACTTTTATGAACTCTTTGGCTCTTGTTTACATAAATAAGCTTAAGTAGCACCCAGGTTTTCAGCAAATATCATAACTAACCATGTCAACAATAACTCTTAAAGTTATATTAACTCATATCAATGACATAATCAACTAGCGAGCTATAATGAAATATCTCAAGTGACAACACCTTGTCAAAACAATCATAATATAATATGACAACAGTGGTATCTCGCTAGCCCTTTCTGAGACTGCAAAACATAAATGGAAAGCACCTCCAAAGTTCAAGCAGCGACAGAACATTGTAATTCATGGTAGAAAAGATCCAGTCATGATGCATCCAACATTAACTATACACAATGCATGAGGATGACAATAGTTCTCTCAAAATTTGGCGCTATTTGAGATGGTGATGACTCAACAAAAAATTAAATAGATAGTCCCTTCGCAGAGGGAAGCAGGGATTTGTAGCGGTGCTAGAGCTCAGTTTTTTAAAACAGAGGTAAATGAAATTTTGAGAAATGCACCCTTCCTGTTTACTTCGCGACCATTAGTTACCGATACCTTCCATGCTAAACACATTAGTGGCGGTTCCCACGCGATAAAAGTAAAGGTTTACTCCCTTTCCACCAATAAACACACTCCACGGCTAACCGAATCCACGGGTACCGTCCATACCAACATCAGTCCTGGGGAAGTTTTGTTTAATCATTTGCAATTTGAATTGGGAACTGGGAATCCCTATTACCGCCCCTTCTCATGCAAGCACGAGTGAATAAACACACATCATGAGGAAAACCCACTTAGCCTCGAAGATACTGACTATCTCCTGTCGCTCTATGAACAATCTAGGCACACAAAAAGGATATTTATTTGAAGTTTTTAGAGGTGGCACATGCAAATGTACTTAGAATGGCAGGGTAATACCGCATATAGGTAGGTATGGTGGACTCATCTGGAATAACTCGGGTTTTAGGATTTTGATGCACAAGCAGTAGTTCCGCTCAGTACAAGCGAAGGCTAGCAAATAGGTTTGGGAAGCGGCCAGCTAGAGAGCGAAAACGGTCATGAACATGCATTATGCATAATAAACATTGGATACTAGCATGAGTAGAATATGAAAACCATGAACATAAATATCATAGAGGCTATGTTGGTTTTGATTCAACTACATGCATGAGCACATGCCATGTCAAGCCACTCGAAACATTCAGAGGAGGATACCATATCATCATACTACATCACAATCATTTTAATGCAATGTTGACATCCAAGATAAATCATTATTCACTCCTAGGTACTTAAGCATGGCACGAGAAACTATAATCTCTAATTGTCAATGAAAACATGTTTGATCATAATATGATGAATCATGGATACTAGGTTAAACATATTAACAAAAATAGAACAAGTTGAGTTCATACCCGTTTCTCTCTGCCACAGCCAGTTCACCAAATATCGCCATTATTTCGTTTCACTTGCATGACCGAACGATATGAAAATAATAATAGTGCAAGAGTGATGTGGACTAAGCTGAAATCTACAAACATTTTATTCAAATGAGAAGACAACATAATTTGGGCTCTTTGTTAGATCAACAATAATGCATATGGGAGCCACTTACATTTTCATCGTGGTCTTCTCCTTGGTATGACTCAATAAAAAGAAAAGAATTTCAGAGAAACACACTGAAATATTTTTGGAGTTTTTAGTTTTTCTTGAAGAAGAAAAATCAAAAGGAAGAAAAATAAAACCAAGAAAAACTATTTGCACGGGAAAAGTCCCAACAAGAAAAATAAGAATAGAGAAATCTTTTTGGTTTTCTTTTAGGTACTACAACTAATTAAACTAGAAAGAAAAAAAATGAAAATAGCATGAAATATTTTTGGGTTTTCTCATAGTTTTTTCAAACACACAAGAAGAAAGCGAGATAAACAAATCTAAATGGATAGTACAGTGAACAAGTGTGGACACCGACAAATGGAATGAAATGTGTGAACATGAATATAATGTCGGTGGAAACACGTACTCCCCCAAGCTTACGCTTTTGGCCTAGCTTGGTAATCACCACTCATAGTAGCCATGCGGTCCCATGTTGAAGTGCTGGGGAGAAGGCACTTGAGCGTCCCACTCCTAAGACTGTCGGATTTCGGGTTCCGGCAGACCCTTGAGGTTTGAACACTGGGGTGCGCACGAAGATCTCTCCCCTACGAGCTCACGTCTCGAAGTCTCACAAAGATCTAAGCAAGAAAGATGAACACACAAGGGACACGAGATTTATACTGGTTCAGGCCACCATTGTGGTGTAATACCCTACTCCAGTGTGTGGTGTGGTAGATTGCCTCAGGGGCTGATGATGAACAGTACAAAGGGAGAACAGCCTCGCGAGGGGTTGTTCTTGAGCTGGTGTGATGAACTACTTGGGTGAGTTCAGTCGCTTATCTCTCTCTTTCTTTGGCCGATCTCCAGATGCCTCTAGCTTGTTCTTCCTTGTGGGTGGCTAGTCCTATTTATAGGCGGAGGCCCTGGGCCTCTCCCCAAATAATGAGTGGGAAGGGCGCCAACAATTGGCCATTTTGAAGGGGAACATCTGGTACACTTATCCTGACTAAAGTTGGTCTTCGACTGCCAAAGACTCTGATGGTGACGCCGCCCTGGGCTCCACAATGACCTCCATCCTGTCGTTCTGCTGGTCTTGGTCTTATTGCACCGAAACGGTAACCTTTGCCTGATGCCTTGGCATGTGCTTGCCCCCTTTGCACCGAAAAGGAAACAAGGACACTGCGCAGGCCGGCGCCCGCCTGGCACCCGCCTGGTCTCTGATCGTCATGGCTTGCGTCACGGGCCCCTCGGGAGCTGCCCTGCCTTGATCTCTCCGCCTCCTCGCGAGCCTGCCTGAGGAGGCTGCTCCTGAGGAAGCTCCCTATCGTCCGCCCTGCGAGGCTTGGCCCCTCGCGAGGGTCTTGAGCTTGAGCTGATGAAGCTGGGCTGCATTGGGCCCCCACTTGAGCCACGCCGCAGGCCGCAGGTAGGCAAGTCTGGGGACCCCCGTTCCCAGAACGCCGACAGTAGCCCCCTGGCCCAAGGCGTGCCCGGACTTGGCTTAGCAGAGAAGCGAAGGGGCAAGTGCGAAGCACCATAGGCCCTAACAGCCTGCGGCCTTGGGCGCTGCGTGGCGGTTGATTGGACGTGGGCGTCTCGGCTCTCCCACGACGCCTCGGCAACCGCACAACTTGACAAAAAGGGGCGCCCGGGCCAGACTGACCTGCTTTGTTCTCGCCTTCCTTGCTCCAGATCCCCTTTCTCGCCCTTCTCCTACCTGCTTACGAAATCCTCCAGATCTGCCTCAATCTTTCCCGTCCGGCGAGCTATGGCGCCCCGCAAGACTCCGATTGAGCCCTGGTACTCCCCCGCTCTGGATCCTCCGAACATGTCAGAGAGGAATCTCGTCCTCCTGCGCCTGAGGACGGTGGCGCCGGGCAACGCGGGAGCGACTGTGTTCAAGGCTGGCTCCGGCCAGCCTGAAGGCATGGGGAGCACCTTCTACCCGCTCTTCGTGAGCGCCATCGTCGCCGGTCTGGTGCCTCCTTTTTCCCAGTTCTTCCTTGCTATTCTTCGCCTGTACAACTTGCAAGCTCTGCACCTCCACCCCAACTCTGTTCTTCTTCTGGCGATCCTTGCCTACTATTGCGAGGCTCATGTTGGGATAAAGCCCTCGGTGGCCTTGCTACGCCATTACTTTTATCTCCGGGTTTCTCGTGGCCCTATCTCCGCATGCACGAGTTTTGTCGCATATTCTGGCTCCAACGCCATCTCGAAGCCCGGGAAGAGGATTGAGGGCATCCGGAGTAGGTGGGTCATGGTGGACGCTGGGCGCATCCACCCCCGACTTGTGCTGCCCACGGGGCAGCCCAAGGCCGTTGATGTGTGGTCTCGCGCGGAGCTCGTCGACCCCCGCGCGAGGGCGGTGCTGGAGAGGATGGACGCGGACCTGAGGCCAAACAACCTGGGGGCGGCGAAGCTGACCGGGGCCACACTCCTGAGGGAGTTTCTGGAGCACCGGGTGGCTCCACTTCGGGAGCACTCGCTCCTGTTGTGGAGGCTCGGGGAAGAAGATGTTGCCATTCGCTTGAGCTCTGCAGCCCTGGCCGATGAAGACCTGGTCGCGGCCCTCCACTCCTTGGTCGGGGGAGACGTGGCAAGGCTGGACGGTGCTCCCATCCTCCTGTTCCTTCGTGACGACCGGGAGCAGGCGGTGGATGCCATGCCCACCTTCAACGGTGAGGGGCTAGTGCCCGCAGTGGCTCCCGGGGATCTGACGGTGTTGCCGACGGTGAATGTGTCCTCCAGCGACTCCAGCGGGAGTGAGGAGGAAGAAGAGGAGGAGGAGGAAGAGTTTGACTCCAAGGCGACTGGCGACCTGCGCGAGGGCCGCTGCAAGGCGCTGGAGGTCGAGCTGCAAGACCTGTGTGAGGAGCTCGCGAAGGAGGTCCGCATCCACCAGGAGAAGGAGGAGGGGATGAAGGCTCGGGAGGCTGCCGTCAAAGACCGGGACGCCGAGCTTGTTTACCGTCGTGGCCGGTTGTAGACGCTGGAGCAGGCGCTGAAGGTGGAGAGGGCTGAGCTAGACCGCAAGGCGAAGGTCCCAGCCGAGGACCGGGTGGCCTTCGCCGAGCTGGAGGAGAAGGCTCGCGCCGCGCTGAAGACGCTCTATGAGAGCGGCTTAGAGGACCCGTTGGCTGGCGAAGAAGACGGCCCTGCCGAGCTGCTTCCCTTCCTGGTCCGTGCGCTTGAATATGCCGCAGATGACCTTGGTCCCACGGCCGAGGCCGAGACCGAGGCGTGTGCCCTATCGTCTGCAGCGCTGACGCGCGTCTTCAGCCACGTCTACCTTTGCTACCCCAACGTCGACCTCGACAGCCTGATGGAACCTGTGAGCGGCGACCTTGCCGCCGCTGCTGCTGAGGCCGTGAAGGGCCGAGCCGAGGCTTTGCTGGGGAGGTTCCGCGCCTTCAGCACCTTGCCTAAGCGCGACGCCGCTGGCTCCGCGGCTTCAGGAGGCAGGGCCACCCGGCGCGACTCCACCGCAGGCGGCAGCGCCACTGGAAAGTGATCCCCTTGCGTCTTTTGTCTTGTTTTAATTCCTGCAACATGCACCATGCCTCGTGGAGGCGTTTAAACCTGTGTTTGGTGTTGTGAAAACACTCTATGGCTTGTAATATTTGCTTTGGGATTCCCTAGAATTTGCATCTTTCCCTCCTACTTGTGTGTGTTCTACATCGGCAGGGCCCGACCCCGCGCATACCTCAGTCGCTGTTAGCCCCGACTGGAAACCAGGACGGGACCAAGGAGTGAGGGGCTACGTGGCAAGTTAGGCTCCTCAGTCACGATGCTCAGGAGTCCTCCTTGACGCGCAAACAACAAGTAGGGAAGGGAGGGGCGTAGGAGTGGATTTGTCGTTCTACGTCGGCAGGGCCCGGCCCCACGCATACCTCAGCCGCCGCTAGCCCTGACCGGAAACCAGGACGGGACTAAGGAGTGAGGGGCTACGTGACCAGTTAGGCTCCTGAGTCGCGATGCTCAGGAGTCCCCCTTGACGCGCAAACGAGTCTTCGTACCTTGGCTCCGCTCGGGGGGGAGGCGCGCGACAACCAGGTCCGAGGGACCTGGCTGGGTGGCGTGCGTTTGGGTGTAGCCCGGGCGCAGCCCCCGTGTCCAGCCCCCTCGCGCGGCACTCCCGAGGGGAGGCATTGCGATGGTACCGGACACTGAGCTCTGGGCTCCCTGAGGTTGATACGGCCGTGGGCCGCACTCAGTTGTTATCACCAGCGCGGAGCATGGTGCTTTCACTGGTACGTGGGAGGGGGCTCCCCTCCGGGAGGAGCCCTTGGGGCATGTACAGCCCCGCCCTGGCACGTGGCCGGCACGGTAGGGCTAGGAGAGGTGTATCTGGGCACCCGTGAGCCAGCGCGGGACTCATGAGGCCCTACCTCGAGGCGGGTTGCGCCTGGCTCTGGGCCTTTATCAATGGTGTGTTCCTGCATGGTGGTTAGAATGCAAATGCTCTACGTCCTCAGGTCCCGGCCCTCGAGCGAGCTGAGCCGCCACTGGTATGACAGGTCACGATGCCGTGCGTCAAGGCCAGAGGGTGAGGGCTGGAGAGCTAGTAAGAGCCCGTGAGTCGCGATGCTCAGGTGCCCCCATTTTAACATGCAAGCGCTTTGCATGCAACCGGAGAGGTCCGCGATAAGCAGCAGATGATAATCAT
Organism: Triticum timopheevii; assembly: GCA_963921465.1. Classification (NCBI taxonomy): domain Eukaryota; kingdom Viridiplantae; phylum Streptophyta; class Magnoliopsida; order Poales; family Poaceae; genus Triticum; species Triticum timopheevii. The sequence goes on along the minus strand of OY997266.1, from coordinate 338,972,162 downwards.
GAGGACCAGGTTAGGCTCAGAGGAGAGAATTCATATAGGTAGATGCGGAGAAGTAAACGCCACTGGGTCTAGCCCGAGCAGCCTGGGGATAATGCAGCCCGAGGGGCGCCCCCAACAAAGCAGATGAAAAACATAAGCAAAATGGATACATGCCGCATGGGCGGACCCACGCGACCTGGGAATGATGCGGCCCTGCGGGCGCTCCCAGCTGAAGATAAAACTTGAAAGGATGTCACCTGATACCATTGCAGAGCGAGTGTAGGAGTAGCTGTCGACGCGCGGTGAAGCAGCCAACCCTCACGAGCCCTCGGAGCCCTGAGCCTTGGGAGGCTCTGAGGGTTCGGGCGGCTCCTCAAGGCCCGTCCCCATCTCCTCCAGAAACGCGCGGTGCCTGGCCACCTGAGCTTCCAGGATGCTCCTCATCAGGCGCTGGTGGGCAGCAGCCGCGTTCGGTAGGCCAAAGGGCATGCGAACGTAGCTGTGAGGTGGACCCTCACAACGCCCCATGTGTGAAGGCTAGAGGCGCTCCTGAGACGCGGCTCGGTTGAGCCCCGGTATGTCGATGCAGACACGTAGCCCACCATCCTCGCCGGGATGTGGGGCTACAGTGGGTAGGCGGCGACTGCCATGCATGACTCTTGACTCCTGTAGCTCCTGAATGTTCCTCGCGATGAACTCCTCGGGGTTTTGCCTTCCTTGCCTTATACCTTCCTGAGGGAAACGTGCCTTGAAGCATGCCTCCAAGTGGTGCTCGAGCGCCTACCTCGTGACCTTGACGAGGTCAGTGGCCCTCCAGGAGAGAGCCCCCGAGCCCTGCCCGAGGAGGGCGCCGGGTGCGCCTTCCTATGCGACAGAGGGTGGCGCCCCTTGGACGGGCGCGGATCCTGATGCAACGCCTCCGGAGGGGTCTGCCTCGCGAGTGCTTGGGCCAGGTGAAGCCTTCTTCTTCTTAGGGACCGCCTCGGGGAGCCTCCCGCTCCTGTGATCTGGGTCTTCAATTGTCGCGGCCTGGAAGGCACGCTCAAGAGAACACACTGCATCCCTTTCCTCACAAGGCACTGTGATGATTCCACTGCTTCCCGGCATCTTGAGGACATTGTAGCCATGGTGAGTCACTGCCATGAACTTGGCCAGAGCTGGGTACCCGAGGATGGCATTGTATGGCAGGCAGATGTGAGCGACGTCGAAGTCAATGAGCTAGGTGCGGTAATTGTTGCGCTGCCAAAGGTGACGGGAAGACGAACTTGCCCTATTGGAACAGTGGAACCATCAATGACTCCTGAGAAAGGCTTGGTTGGCTGAAGCTGATTGTATGGCACTTGGAGATTGTTGAACGTTTCGACGGACAGGACGTTGAGCCCAGCTCCGCCGTCGATGAGGGTCCTAGTGACTTGCACATTGCTGATGACTGGGGAACAGAGCATCGGAAGAACTCCGGCCGTTGTCGCACACTTGAGCTGATCCGCTGAGCTGAATGTGATAGCGCACGCAGACCAACGGAGTGGGCATGTGGCCTCAAGCTTGGGGAGGACTGCATTCACCTTGCAAGCAAACTGCTTGAAGATGCGCTGAGAGGCTGGAGCCTGAGCACCGTCCAGGATGCAAGCGATTGCGCGCGGCTCCTGGAAGCCCCCAGCCCCCTCGTCCTGGTGATGGTCTTCATTCCTCCTTGGCGGTGGTGGCAGAGGAGGGAGGCCTGCGTTGCCTTGAGGGCGGTCCTCACGAGGCTGATCCCTCCAACCCTCCTCGCGAGGCTGGTCCTACCAGCGGTCCTCGCGAGGCCTGATACGTCTCCAACGTATCTATAATTTTTGATTGTTCCATGCTATTATATTACCCTTTTTGGATGTTTATGGGCTTTATTTTACACATTTATATCATTTTTGGGACAAACCTACTAACCGGAGTCCCAGCCGATATTGCTGTTTTATTGCCTATTTCAGTATTTCGAAGAAAAGGAATATCAAATGGAGCCCAAACAGAATGAAACCTTCGGCAACGTAATTTTTTGGAAGATTATCATCCAGGAGGCTTGGAGATCAAGTCAGAAGATCCTCGAGGTGCCCAGGAGATAGGGGGGCGCCCCCCCTACAGGGCGCGGCCCCCTGTCTCGTGGGCCCCTCGAGCACTTCCCGACCGACTACTTTCGCCTATATATGCCTACATACCCTAAAACCATCAAAAATGAAGATAGATCTGGAGTTCCGCTGCCGCAAGCCTCTGTAGCCACCAAAAACCTCTTGGGAGCCCATTCCGGCACCCTGCCAGAGGGGGAACCCATCACCGGTGGCCATCTTCATCATCCCGGTGCTCTCCATGACGAGGAAGGAGTAGTTCACCCTCGGGGCTGAGGGTATGTACCAGTAGCTATGTGTTTGATCTCTCTCTCTCTCGTGTTCTTGAGGTGTAACGATCTTGATGTATTGCGAGCTTTGCTATTATAGCTGGATCTTATGATGTTTCTCCCCCTCTACTCTCTTGTGATGAATTGAGTTTCCCTCTTGAAGTTATCTTATTGGATTGAGTCTTTATGATGAGAACACTTGATGTATGTCTTGCCGTGTTTATCTGTGGTGAGAATGGGATATCATGTGCCACTTGATGTATGTTTTGGTGACCAACTTGCGGGTTCCGTCCATGAGCCTATGCATAGGGGTTGGCACACGTTCTTGACTCTCCAGTAGAAACTTTGGGGCACTCTTTGAAGTACTTTGTGTTGGTTGGATGAATCTGAGATTGTGTGATGCATATCGTATAATCATGCCCATGGATACTTGAGGTGACAATGGAGTATCTAGGTGACATTAGGGTTTAGCTTGATTTGTGTCTTAAGGTGTTATTCTAGTACGAACTCTTTTATAGGTTGATCCGAAAGAATAACTTTGAGGTGGTTTCGTACCCTACCATAATCTCTACGTTTGTTCTCCGCTATTAGTGGCTTTGGAGTGACTCTTTGTTGCATGTTGAGGGATTGTTATATGATCTATCTATGTTATTATTGTTGAGAGAACTTGCAATAGTGAAAGTATGAACCCTAGGCCTTGTTTCCTATCATTGCCATACCGTTTACGCTCAACTTTTATCATTAGTTACCTTGCTGTTTTTATTATTTCAGATTACAAAAACCTATATCTACTATCTATTTTGCACTTGTATCACCATCTCTTCGCCGAACTAGTGCACCTATACAATCTACCATTGTATTGGGTGTGTTGGGGACACAAGAGACTCTTTGTTATTTGGTTGCAGGGTTGTTTGAGAGAGACCATCTTCATCCTACGCCTCCTACGGATTGATAAACCTTAGGTCATCCACTTGAGGGAAATTTGCTATTGTCCTACAAACCTGTGCACTTGCAGGCCCAACAACGTCTACAAGAAGAAGGTTGTGTAGTAGACATCAAGGCCGGTCACGCCACCCTTGGCGAGGGCCACGGTCTTCCCATCGTCCTCCACCTCTTCCTCCTCCTCGGCCATAGCCCCGGTCGCTGCGGTCGGGGCGTCGGCCAATACGTCCATCTCGCACGGCTCTGAGCTCTTGGCATTCATTGGTGTTGTGTGTGTGGAGGTCATGGTACACGCAGTACCGGCTGCCCTTAGATGACTCAGGCTGATCCCTGCCTCGCTTGGTGTCCGGCTCCGCTGCGAGCACAGCAGCCCCCTTGCGCTTCACGTCCTTGACCTTGGGTTTCTTCTCTTCTGGGTCGGCAGCCGGGAGCTTGAGGAGGGAGAGGCGCCCTTCCTCAGCCCTGGCGCACTTGGTAGCCAGGTTGAACAGCTCCAGCGATGTGCACAGGTCTTCATGGATCGCTAGCTCCTCTTTCATCTTGATGTCGCGCACGCCATTGGAGAAGGATGAGATGATGGCCTCCTCAGTCACCCTGGGGATCTTGAGGCGGGTGAGGGAGTCCTGGACTAGGGGGTGTCCGGACTGCCGGACTATCAATATCCGCCGGACTCCAAGACTACGAAGATACAAGATTGAAGACTCCGTCCCGTGTCCGGATGGGACTTTCCTTGGCGTGGAAGGCAAGCTTGGCAATACGGATATGTAGATCTCCTACCATTGTAACCAAATCTTTGTAACCCTAGCCCTCTTCGGTGTCTATATAAACCGGAGGGCTTTAGTCCGTAGGACAACATACATTACAACAATCATACCATAGGCTAGCTTCTAGGGTTTAGCCTCCTTGATCTCGTGGTAGATCTACTCTTGTACTACCCATATCATCAATATTAATTAAGCATGACGTAGGGTTTTACCTCCATCGAGAGGGCCCGAACCTGGGTAAAAACATCGTGTCCCTCGTCTCCTGTTACCATCCGCCTAGACGCACAGTTCGGGACCCCCTACCCGAGATCCGCCGGTTTTGACACCGACATTGGTGCTTTCATTGAGAGTTCCTCTGTGTCGTCACCGATAGAGCGGATGCCTCCACCCGTCTTCAAAGACGGTATTTTCGCCGGAGGGGCCTTGGCCGCTGGCCAAACTATCCGGCTTGGTGGTTTTCTCATGACCGCCTGTCCGGCCGCCGCTTCGGAATGACTTCTCAAGTCGTCAAAAGCAATCTTCGCGTCAGCCCTAAAGCTGCCGAATAGTTAGATCCAATAGAGCTCTCGTCTGTTAACGAGCTCTTGGATCGCATCGCCGCCCTGGGAGTCGCTACGGACTACAACCAGATTGGGCTTAAAACCGATCTGAGAGAGATTAACTCTCCCCAGGCCACCCACCACGTCGCAGTGGTGGAAGAGCAATACGGCAACTCTTTGCCAGTGTTGAAAACAATTCATGTCCGGATTCCTGAACCCTCCATGCCGGATTCCCGCGGGGGGACGGACTTCAATCGAGCATCAAACTTAAAACCATGCATCGCCCCAGACTCGCTGGATTGTCCCCAGCAAACCACACTTCCGAATTCGGAACCCCCTTGGCCTTTGAGCCTCAAGATGGGCAGGGATCCGGATTTTATTCCACCCACCCGCCCAGACATGTGCGATCTATCTCTAATACGGCAAGAGCCTACAGAAACAGTACATCATTACTGGGCCAGATTCCTCCTGGTTATGGACAGGATAAAGGACTGCCGAGAGGAAAACGCAATATCAATCTTCCGCAATAACTGCACGGACAAGGGAATACTAAACGCCATTGATCGTCGCAAAATTACGCGCTTCACCGATCTGGCATCCATTGTACGAAAATAATGTGCGATGGAGAGTTTCCGGAAAACCGAAAATCAATTTTGGGATAATTCGGCCCCAAACCTAGTCCGCAGTAAAAGGGTGCCTTACACTCAGGCCCCAGATGCAAAAACGAAAAAACAAAAACCCAATAAGGGAAACAGAACCGTACTGGAGGGATGGCTCAATGGACCCTGTAAGCTTCATAATACAGAGGGAGCCGTCCCAACACATAGCCTTCGAGCATGTTGGATATTACGGCTGGTGGCCAAAAGTGGCGAAGAGCTTCTAGCTCCAGGAAACCACTCCAACAATACCAGCACGGTATCAACAGTCTACGAGACTTTCGCATCAAATAATATGCGAAAACGATCAATCCGCGAACTCGCCAAAGTCTACCAAGTAGCAACATCAAATCCATGGAGCGACACAGCTATTACCTTCAATGGCAGCGACGAGCCCACATTCCGAACAACCAGAGCCCCAGCCGCACTGGTACTTAGTCCCATAGTGGACGGCTTTCGACTGACACAAGTCCTCATGGACGGCGGCAGCGGACTAAACCTCATTTACGAGGAAACTCTGCGAAAAATGGAAATCGATTGGAGCCGTATTGAGCGAAGCAGCACAACCTTTAGAGGAATAATCCCTAGCCGGGAAGCGCGCTGCACTGGAAAAATCACACTCGATGTGGTGTTTGGCTCTCCGGACAATTACAGATCCGAAGAAGTCACGTTCCAGGTGGCCTCGTTCAGCAGTGGGTATCACGCCATATTAGGACGAGAGGCATTCACAATTTTTCAAGCAATACGTCATTACGAGTACATGAAGCTGAAAATGCCTGGGCCCAGCGGAATAATCACTCTCATTAGTGATCCGGACATAGCACTCCGCGCCAAAAACAAGACAGCCACACTAGCCCTCGAGGCACTATCCGAAGCCTTAGCGGCAGAGGAACTCACCGCGCTGCGCTCTACGGTGAACAGGGACGATGTGATACTCGATAAAAGATCCAAGTCCACCTCCTTCAGACCAGCAGACGAGATAATAAAATTCCAAGTCCATCCAACGGACCCAACAAAGACGGCCTCCATTGGGGCACAGTTGAACCCCGAAGTAGACGCCGCACTGCGCGAATTCCTTCGGGAAAATTGGGATATCTTCGCCTGGCATCCTTCAGACATGCCCGGAATCCCTCGCAGGTTGGCAGAACACAGCCTCAACATCCTAAAAGGATTCAAGCCAGTCAAACAGGCTCTTCGACGATTTTCCGAGCCCAAAAGACAGGCAATGGGAGAAGAGCTAGCCAAACTATTGGAAGCCGGATTCATTAGAGATATCAAACATCCGGACTGGCTAGCAAATTTGGTGATGGTACCAAAGAAGGATAAATCCTGGCGCCTCTGTGTCGATTTTAAAGACCTCAATAAAGCTTGCCCAAAGGATCCCTTCCCTCTCCCCCGCATCGATCAAATTATCGATGCCACAGCAGGGCACGATTCGCTGTGCTTCCTGGACGCATACTCTGGCTATCATCAAATCAAGATGGCGGAAGCAGACCAAGCCACAACGGCATTTATCACTCCATATGGACCATTCTGCTTCAACACGATGCCCTTCGGACTCAAAAACGCCGGCGCAACATATCAGCGCATGATTCAAACATGGCTGGCCACCCAGATCGGCAAAACAGTCGAGGCATACGTAGACGACGTAGTCGTTAAAACAAAACACGTCGAAACTTTAGTAGACGATTTGAGGCTCACATTCGACAACCTCAGAGCATATGACATCAAGCTGAATCCGGATAAATGCATTTTCGGCGTACCAGCCGGTAAGCTGCTGGGCTTCATCGTATCCGGTAGAGGAATTGAAGCAAATCCGGCCAAAATCCGAGCTCTGTCACAGTTGGATATTCCAAAAGACCTCAAACAAATACAAAAATTAACAGGATGCGTGGCAGCCTTAAGCCGCTTTATCTCCCGTTTAGGAGAAAAGGCGTTGCCCCTCTATCGCCTCCTCAGGCGCACCGAACACTTCGAGTGGACGGATGCTGCCACTGCCGGACTCGAAGAAATAAAGGCCATACTGGCAACAAATCCGGTCCTGGCTGCGCCCACTCTGGGCGAACCAATGTTGTTATACAACGCAACAACACATCAAGTTGTGAGCGCAGTCCTCGTCGTCGAACGAGCGATAGAAGGGCATAAATTCCCTCTTCAAAAACCTGTGTATTATGTATCCACTGTGTTAACCCCCTGCAAATCCCGTTACCCGCACTATCAGAAGATAGCATATGCGGTGTTCATGGCGTCTCGAAAGCTCCGGCACTACTTTCAAGAGTGCTCGATAACAGTGGCCTCTGAAGTACCACTCAATGACATTATAAATAACCGCGACGCAACGGGAAGGATAGCAAAATGGGCCATTGAGCTCTTACCATTTGACATCACTTACAAACCTCGACGAGCTATAAAGTCACAAGTTTTGGCTGACTTCGTCGCCGAATGGACTGAAGCCGAACTCCCTAAAGAGTACGGCGCATACTCCAATTGGACTATGCATTTCGACGGCTCCAAAATGTTGGCCGGACTGGGGGCTAGCGTCGTACTGACGTCCCCCACCGGAGATACAGTCCAGTATGTACTTCAAATAATGTACACGGACTCCAAAAATGCAGCCGAATACGAGGCCCTGTTACATGGTCTCCGGATGGCGGTCTCCATGGGCATTCAATGCCTAGAGGTGCGCGGGGACTCAAACCTTGCAATATCCCAAATAAATGGAGACTTCGACGCCAAGGATCCGAAAATGGCAGCATATCGCAACGCTGTCCTAAAAATGTCAGCTCGGTTTGAAGGACTCGAATTCCATCACATAGCCCGAGATAATAACCAAGCGGCCGATGTCCTGGTACGCATCGGTGCGAAACGTGATGCTGTCCCTCCAAATATCTTCCTGGAACGGCTCTTCAAGCCATCCGTACTATGGGAAGAGGAGCCCGATAGCTACAAACCGGAGAAAACCGCACCAACTGGTGATTCGGCAGACGACATAACACCCTCCGCCCACGTCATAATGGCAGTAATCGCCGCGTGGACAGAACCTTTCCTAGCCTACTTACTTAGGCAGGAACTTCCCGAAGACCAAAATGAGGCCCGCTGCATAGTCCGGCGATCGAAGGCCTACAAGGTCCATGAGGGAGAACTTCATAAGAAAAGTACCACCGGAGTCCTTCAAAGGTGTATCTCCGAAGAAGAAGGGCGAAACCTCCTGGCTGAAATTCATGCCGGACTAGGCAGACACCACGCAGCAGCCCGGGCCCTTGTAGGAAAGGCATTCCGTACAGGATTTTATTGGCCGACGGCTCGGGCAGACGCACAGGACTTGGTCCAGCGATGCGTTGGTTGTCAGCTCTTTGCTAATCAGAGCCATATGCCACCCACCGCCCTCAAAACCATACCCATTACCTGGCCGTTCGCTGTCTGGGGGCTTGACATGGTTGGACCCCTTAAAGGGGGAACCCACAAGAAAAAAATACCTATTGGTCATGGTGGATAAATTCACCAAATGGATAGAGGCCAAACCGGTCAAAACGGCAGAGTCCGGACCAGTGATAGACTTTATATCAGGGGTGGTACACCGTTACGGAGTCCCCCACAGCATCATCACCGACAACGGCACGAACTTCACAGCCGACGAGGTTAAGTCATGGTGCAAAAATATGGGCATCAAGCTCGACTATGCGTCAGTCTATCACCCTCAAACCAACGGTCAAGTGGAAAGAGAAAATGGTCTAATAATGAGCGGCATTAAACCCAGACTAGTGAGGTCACTCACCAAATCCGACACACAATGGGTCGAGGAGCTCGACTCCGTACTCTGGGGGCTGCGGACAACGCCTAACCGTACTACCGGATTCACACCATTTTTTATGGTATACGGCGCAGAGGCAGTCTTGCCCTGTGACATTATTCATGACTCACCTCGAGTGTGTATGTATGAGGAAAGAGAGGCCGAGCTTGATCGGCAGGACAGCTTGGACACATTGGAGGAAGAACGTGACATCGCGAAGGCTCGTTCCGCATTCTATCAGCAGCAGGCCCGAAGATATCAAAGCAGAGAAGTACGAGCCAAGACTTACAACGTTGGTGAACTAGTTCTACGCCTGCCGGACAAGAAAAAGGACAAGCTCAAGCCCAAATGGGAGGGCCCCTTCATTATCGATCAAGTACTGACCAGCGGAGCATACCGTCTACGAAATGCGTCGGATCACCGACTCGAGCCGAACCCATGGAACGCAGCCCGCCTCCGACGATTCTACGCCTAGCGCCGGACTAAGAGTTCGTCCCCTTCCCCCGTCCAAACTTTTACACTTCGGCTGTCTTTTGTTTCCCTTTTTATCCTTTTCACTTAAAAGCCCTTCCGGGCCTATTTTTGCATTCTTTGCATACGCATGATGTGCCATCCGCACTCATTATTCCTGGGGGCTTCTTTTACAGAAGCTCAATTATACGCATGATGTGCCATCCGCACTCATTATTCCTGGGGGCTTCTTTTACAGAAGCTCAATTATACGGGTTTTATGCCCAGCACATGTGTCAAGCTTCCACATGTACCTTTTACTCGCCATTATATGCATCGATATGACTTAAGTTTTGGCCAAGCTGGGTTGCCTGGCTCCTGTGCTTACCCCTACGTTCCCGATTGTTCGGCTAGGAGGTAAAGGGAGCAGCTCTGCGATTGTTACTGCCGGGTCAGCCGGATATGTACCTCAGACTGGGTGAAGCCGAAAGCTAGCGTTCTTAAGGGAATATTCGGTCGGTGACTTAAAAGATGACTTTTTACCTATTTATCTATTTGCCCCCAGATGTTTTACTGCTTTCTTTGCAGTCCGGACATGCACTTTAGGGCATGCCTCCTAGGGAAAGGAACCCTTAACGGAACTATTCTCCCTGGAAGATGTTTCTTACTAACCATGTAATATAACATAACTAGTTGGGCACTTGTCTGATAAAGCACTAATGACCCCTACGCCTGGTCTCCATGCATACCACGGTTGTTTCTTAACCAAAAAGGTATTCGGACACACTCCGGACTCTAGGATCCCGAGGTCGAAGCGAAAAGGTCGGCAAAGACAAACGATCTACAATCCGGCTAGAAGGCATTTCACATGTCACTTTAAAGGATAACATACATTGTCAAATTTACTGATTGTATTCCTCCTCAATCCCGTGTAACAGGCTGTCTAGTTTACAATCCTGTTGGGAAAATTTAGCAGCCAACTCTATTTGGCTATACACTAAACTCACAGGGATCTCCTTCCCATCGGGCCCCACCGGTCCAACTTCGGCCATGTGGTTGGGATCCGCCTTCTTGTACCGCGTCTTCACCATGGCCCAAGCCTCCCTGGCACCTTGACGGCAAGCCGAAATCTTCCACAAACGGAAGCGCTGACGCACTCCCTGCAGCTTCTCCGCAAGCTCCCCGAGGCCCTCGGGTAGGGTGAGGGCTGGCCATAAAGCCTGAACGATGCCGCTCATTGCCTGCCGAACTCATTCGAGTAGCTGCAACAGTTCGGGAAGTTGATCACCCATTGATATGGGCATCTCCTCCGCAGGACGACCCGTGAGTATACCTACAAGACATATCATGTTAAAATACTTCCTCGCCGAACTCTTATTTTCAAAAGAGTTCGCTCAAGCACTTACTATAAATGCTGCGACGAAGCCGCTGATTCTCCTTAACGGAGCCGGACAGCTCGGCCTGAGCGCCTTTCAACTCTTCTCCGAGATTGGCGTTGGCATCTTGGAGCTTGTTCCTTTCCTGCTGAACCCTATTCAGCACACTCTCGCCGGCCTTTAGCTGGCGTAGCAATGCTTGCCTGTCCAGATCTTGTCCGGCGGTACCTGCAAATGTCATTATTAGACTCGCGCGCACGCCGCACAGCGCTTATATTTGTTAATAAAAATGTGTTACCAGGAGGGGTCTTTCCATCTCCTCCTGCGGCAGCAAGTGCGGCCTCAAGGGGCCTTGCAATCTTGCAGCTCTCGAGACAGCTGGGCGTTCTTCTCGTTAAGTGCCTGAAATTTTCAATGATCCTTAAATCAGTTAACATAACTACTTTAAGTCTCGGGGGCTACTGGTATATACAACCATTAAAATTCCCTTACCCGTATGTCTTTCAGATACTGCTCCGTGGCTCTGGTAAAACCATTTTGAGCAGCACGGAGATGCGCGTCCCCTGCGTTAAAAGCATCCAATGCCTTAGGGGAAAAGCACGCTTCTTGAAATACTGTCCGGCGGCGCCTATGGTTCATGGCGCTCTCCACCTCAGACTTGGTGGCGGACAGTCTGTCGGTATCCTCCGTTGGAGGAGGATCCGGCTCGCGTCTTGCGCTTGCCTCCCCCTCCAGGCCGGGCGCTGGAGCCTGGCCGGTGTTGGTTGGATTGGCCATTCCTGCGCTCGCAGTCCGGCGAGTGCTTTTTCTCCTACAAAGATCATGAGCACTCAGACGTTTCCTCGGAACGTTGCTCTAAAAATTCAAATACGAGCTATACCTTTGCGGCATTTCCATCCGCACTGCGCTCCTTTTCCGCCTGCTGGTCCGGACCGACCTCTGTTGGTCGGCCGCCGCGGGCTCGGCTTCCTGCCGTAAAGGCGCTTCCTGCAAAATACCATCGTTCGCGAAGGTCAGAAATGGGCAGGGATGAGATAATGGTGTCCGGACTTCGGTCGCGGTCACCTGGGAAGCCGAACTTAGCCCGGGGTAGTCCGCCGTAATGGTGACCAAAGCATTGTCTATGCTGAGCTGGTGATACACCCCGTCGATCAGCTCCACCTCGATATCCGGGTCCTCTTCAGAGGCCGGATCCAGGGATCCTTCTGGATCCTCGGGTTGCGGGGCAGGACTCACCATGTCCTCCACAGTCCGGCGTAGACCCTACGCCGAAGACGTAATGTAAGAAGCTTAAACTTCGAAAGCATGGGCTGGGCCCTTCAAGGTGTTCACTTACCCATCCTCTGGGGTTGATCATGGAAAACCCATTCAAAGGGTTCGTTCGAAGGAAATCCTCCTTCTCCCCCTTGTACAGGCTGGACAGGATCTTCACCAGATCCTCGGTCGAATCCGGCCCTTTGCGGCCATGCCGGGTAGCATCATCTTCCCCGTTGAAATCCCACATGGGGTGGCCTCTGTATTGAAGTGGTTGTACCCCTCGCTTGATGCATGTCGCCATGACTCCGATCATGGTCAAGCCGGAATGAGCCATTAATCTTATCCGGCCCATCAAGTAGTGGACGCTCTTGTCTTCCTCCAATCGGGGGCTCCGCGGGCGCCAGTTGAGGCGTTTCTTCAAGGGAGCAGCACTAAACTCCGGGAGGCCAATCCGAACTGGGTCTGGCAGCGGGGCGTCTTCTATATAAAACCACTCCGAGGGCCAGTCTTCGGACGCCTTCTTGGGAGTGCCGGATAGGTATCCGGTCCCGGCGATGCGCCATATTTCGGCGCCGCCCACTTGATATATGGACCCCTGGTGAGAACGGGGTATGAGGCAAAACAGCCTCTTCCACAATGCGAAATGGGGCTCAATGCCCAGGAATAGCTCGCAAAGAGCTACGTAGCCCGCGATATGCAGGACAGAGGCGGGCGTGAGGTGGTGGAGCTGGAGTCCATAGAACTTCAGGAGCCCGCGGAGGAACGGATGTATTGGAAATCCGAGTCCCCTTGTCAGATAAGGGACAAAACATACTCGCTCCCCCTTATTGGGGCTTGGAGTGTCCTCCGCCTGTCTCCCACCTTGATAAGTAACCAGTCCGTCCCGGACTGGGATCATAAAGGCCGGAGGGAGGAATCCCCCCGTTTGGAGCTCCACGAGCTCGTTGTGCGAAATAGAGCACCTCCTCCAACTCCCCGGCGGTGGGCTGGGAGCGCGCGAAGAAGAGCCGTGTTGACGATCCATGGTGGAATGGATTTCTAGGTCAAAGGCGCTTCGATGGAGTATTCGCGGGAGGAAGACGGTGTGATTTGGATCTGGATTCTTGCCTCTTTTATAGGCGGGCAACTCGCACAATTGGGGGGTGAAATGCAAAAGACACCCTGGCTTTTCGCATTCGTGCGACGCGTGGAAGAGGGCCATTATTTGGCATAGAAGCCGAGGAACACAGTATTCAAGATGAAGCCGGACACTGTTCGACAGGTACATGGAATTTGAAGGGAGAACCCGCCTTGCAACGCCGAAGACTATAAACGCGCTGGACTTATCGTCATTGAAGCCTGGTTCGGGGGCTACTGAGGGAGTCCTGGACTAGGGGGTGTCCGGAGTGCCGGACTATCAATATCCGCCGGACTCCAAGACTACGAAGATACAAGATTGAAGACTCTGTCCCGTGTCCGGATGGGACTTTCCTTGGCGTGGAAGGCAAGCTTGGCAATACGGATATGTAGATCTCCTACCATTGTAACCGACTTTGTGTAACCCTAGCCCTCTCCGGTGTCTATATAAACCGGAGGGCTTTAGTCCGTAGGACAACATACATTACAACAATCATACCATAGGCTAGCTTCTAGGGTTTAGCCTCCTTGATCTCGTGGTAGATCTACTCTTGTACTACACATATCATCAATATTAATCAAGCAGGACGTAGGGTTTTACCTCCATCGAGAGGGCCCGAACCTGGGTAAAAACATCGTGTCCCTCGTCTCCTGTTACCATCCGCCTAGACGCACAGTTCGGGACACCCTACCCGAGATCCGCCGGTTTTGACACCGATAGCGGGCATTGTTGAAGCGCTGGATGTACTTCTGCAGGGTCTCTCCCTGTTGTTGCTTGATGCAGCACAAGTCACTCATGGCCGGGGGCCGGTCGCGAGTACCTTGGAAGTTGGCGATGAAGCGGGTGCGCATCTCGTCCCATGAGGAGATCGTGCCTGGGGCCAGGTTCAGGAGCCAGGTGCGGGCACCGTCCTTGAGTGCCATGGGAAACCAATTCGCCATGACCTTCTCATCCCTATTGGCGGCCTCGATGCCTAGCTCGTAGAGCTGGAGGAACTCCGCAGGGTCCGCAGTGCCGTCGTAGCGCGGAGGCAGGTCTGTCTTGAACTTGCGGGGCCATGCGACGCTACGCAGCTCAGAGGTGAAAGCGCGGCAGCCTGCAATGGCCACCGGACCTCTCTACTTGTGCGGGGCTTGCTCCTGGAGATTCCCGAGTGCCACTGCCTGGAGCAGCACGGGGTCCTGACGTGGCGGCGCAGGGATGCGGTCATGGCGCACCAGTGCTGGGAGCACGCGAGCACCTTCTTGAGGGAGAGGATCTCTTGGCAGCTCCTTTCTTGCCGCGCAGGCGCCGGACACGGCGGGTCTCGACCTGGGGCCGCATGCCTTGGAGCCAGGGTGCCTTCTTGGGGAGGAGGTGGTGGAGGCACCTCCTGCTCCCCCCCTCCTGCGCAGGATGGAGGGCGAGGCAGCGAGAGGAACAGCATGGGAGAGCCCCCTGCGGCGCTGACGAGCTTGGATATGCGGGCGAGCCAGTCCTCGTAGAGGTCGCCGACGGGGCGGTAGTGCAGGAGCTCACACGCCAGGAGCAGCGCGACGTGCGCGTCCGTGGGGGCGCGACGGGCGTGGGACGACGAACCGGCTGGAGTCAGCAACGGGGTGGCGGTGCGGCCATCGCGCCGCACCGAAGGATGCAGGGATGAGGCCTGCTGCTTGTCCCCGCCGGGCCGGTGGCGGCGTTGGCGGCAGGCAACGGGGAACGACGGCGGCATCCGCCGACGGGCGCTATCTGGGCGATGCGGGTGGCGAGAGCAACCCGACGCTCGGCGCGGGCTCGGCGAGCGTCAGCCATGGTCACGACGGAAGATCAGACACGACCAGTGGAAGAAAGATTCCAGCGCACCCCTACCTAGCGCGCCAAATGTCGGATTTCGGGTTCCGGCACACCCTTGATGTTCGAACACTGGGGTGCGCACGAAGATCTCTCCCCTACCAGCTCACGTCTCGAAGTCTCGCAAAGATCTAAGAAAGAAATATGAACACACAAGGGACACGAGATTTATACTGGTTCAGGCCACCATTGTGGTGTAATACCCTACTCCAGTGTGTGGTGTGGTAGATTGCCTCAGGGGCTGATGATGAACAGTACAAAGGGAGAACAGCCTCGCGAGGGGCTGTTCTTGAGCTGGTGCAATGAACTGCTTGGGTGAGTTCAGTCGCTTCTCTCTCTCTTTCTCTGGTCGATCTCCAGATGCCTCTAGCTTGTTCTTCCTTGTGGGTGGCTAGTCCTTTTTATAGGCGGAGGCCCTGGGACTCTCCCCAAATAATGAGCGGGAAGGGCGCCAACAATTGGCCATTTTGAAGGGGAACATCTGGTACACTTATCCTGACTAAAGTTGGTCTTCGGCTGCCAAAGACTCTGACGGTGACGCTGCCCTGGGCTCCACGATGACCTCCATCCTGCCGTTCTGCTGGTCTTGGTCTTGTTGCACCGAAACGGTAACTTTTGCCTGATGCCTTGGCTTGTGCTTGCCCCCTTTGCACCAAAAGGGAAACAAGGACACTGCGCAGGCCGGCGCCCGCCTGGCACCCGCCTGGCCGCCGATCATCATGGCTTGCGTCACAGGCCCCTCGGGAGGTGCCCTGCCTTGATCTCTCTGCCTCCTCGCGAGCCTGCCTGAGGAGGCTGCTGTTGAGGAAGCTCCCTGTCTTCCGCCCTGTGAGGCTTGGCCCCTCGCGAGGGTCTTATGCTTGAGCTGATGAAGCTGGGCTGCATTGGGCCCCCACTTGAGCCACGCCGCAGGCCGCAGGCAGGCAAGTCTGGGGACCCCCGTTCCCAGAACGCCGACAAAGACTCCTCCTCAACTACCACCTGGGCGTTCCGGTAGGCAATGATGTCATATGGAATGATCCTGTATCCGCCCCTGGCAATAGAATCCAACAAAGCAAGTGCAGGCAACAGAATAATATCACGGGTATCCTCACTGAAAACCAGATTGTAAGGAATAGGGATAGCAGTGTTCGCGCCATCAATAAATTGATGAGCCGCCATAGCCTGGCGATCTAAGTAAACCTTGGGCAAGTGATAATCATGTTCATGTATCTGAATGTTAAGGCGACTCGCTAAACGAGTGGCATAAATACCGACATGAATCTTACCCTTCGTCCTGTTAAGGTGTAGGCGACGTGCAACAATAGCTCCTAGGCTATAAGTGTTATTGCCGTATAGTGCACGTCGTAGGACGGCGAAATTGGGAGCACTAAGTGCACCAACCTTCTCCCTAGCAAGTAAACACTTCGCAATAAATAGAGCAGAATAGTGCACAGAAGGAAACTGCAAGCAAGTGGCAGTGACACTCGACACCCCTCTCTCATCTCCCACTGATAGAGTACGATAAAAGTCCTTGAACTCTGCGGGTCTAGGCTCTCTTATTTCCCCGTCAGAAGGTATCAAGCATATATCCCAAAATTCAGCAAGCGGTATCTGACTTGTTTCAGCATATAAATTAAACTGCACCTCAGGAGGGTTATTCCTACTCAGAAAATGGAAGCTTTGCACAAAGGAATTTGTAAAGAGATGGTATTGTTCACACTCAGTTGTGATGAAGTCGGTAAGGCCAACATTAGCAGCAAATTGTGC
The DNA here is from genome assembly GCA_963921465.1 of Triticum timopheevii. Lineage (NCBI taxonomy): Eukaryota > Viridiplantae > Streptophyta > Magnoliopsida > Poales > Poaceae > Triticum > Triticum timopheevii. Next base: position 338,955,348 of record OY997266.1, on the reverse strand, counting down.
GAACACTTGACGGATTCCGGATCCATCCATGAAGGGGTTGTGTGGCCATTCGCACGGACGCACTTCTGCCATTCTGCGAGTATGCATGTCTCTATCCGATGATTCTCCAATGATTCCCTTAGAGTTCTTCTTGTAAGCAAACTTCCTAAAGAAACTCATCTTATTCCTATAAATAAAATTCTGAAATTATTAGTCCACAAATGTTTTTTTGTCAACAAAACTTCACAAGATTGATAGCAACTACTCATAGGGATGCATAAAGGCCATATTGAGCATTCAAACTACTTAGAACTCTAAGAATTCAACATGGAAGCTCATCTACAGTAGCACTAAGAGTAGCTAATTATTCAAAATATAAACCACTAAAGCAAAAACTAATTGGACTAATGGAGGAGTCACATACCAAGTAGCAATCCTCCAAAACAGTTTCGGAAATGGAGCTTCGAGCAAAGAGATCAAAATCCACGGGTTTGAGAGAAAGAACACGGGAGAGAGAGAGAGAGAGCAATGGTGAATTTTTTCTGGAGGTAGGTGATGACATGGGCTAAAGTGATAAGTGAGGGGGCCCACATGGGGGCCACAACCCACAAGGGCGCGCCTAGGTGGGTTGTGCCCACCTAGTGCACCTCCCTTTGATGTTATTTGCATCAAAAAATCTTAAATACTCAAAACAAAATTGTATTAAATTTTCAGGTCATTCTAAGAACTTTTATTTTTAGGTCATTTTTTTATTGCACGGAAAAACCAGAAAATAGGATAAACATGGCATTTTATTTTATTTTACTAAGAAAAACAGAAAACAAAAGGCTAGGACAGAAGGTAGTGCCTACTAAATTCATGAACTTCATACCTCTCAAAAATGATCCATTAATAAATTTGATCAAGTCTTATTAACAACCACCTTCGATTAGCATGAAACCGAAGAACTTTTGTAAAACACTAAGTTACCTCAACAGGGATATGCATATCTCCAACAATAAGTATATCATATTTCTTTTTAACATAAAGTGGAGGTAGTGGAAAACTTCCAATAGTGAGTGTCCGAGATTTTTCAGTAACATTAATACCATTCACTTGGAATTGTTTCTTCGGAAATGCACCATATGCTCATTACCATTGATATGAAATGTGTTGACACCAGATTTTGGCACAATCAAGAACTTATTTAAAATGGCCTAAAATGGAGAAGTATTCTACATGAAAAAGTTTTGTATTATCGATACGAACATCTTTGAAGTTTGGGCCATCGCCATCTAATCTCATCTCGAAGGCCGAAGTTGTGTTCGAAATACTGAGATCTTGTATTCAGAACACTATTCGGCACATTACGCCCCCAAGACTGCCTCGTATGGAAAAATGATCTACATGGATTGTTTTCGTCTCGTCGAAATGATCGATTTTGATATCAGAATCGTTCCAATCCGAGTTCGTATGAAAAAGTTAGAGCCATCCGAATACAGCACTATCACGAGCCAAAAGTGGCGCGCCCCACCAGACACCCTGTCTGATGGGTAGCGCGAATAAAAGCCTGTGTTGCACGAGCTATTTGACCCTCAAGATGAACTTTAATCAAAAAACATTCAACATAAAAGTTGTTCGTCTCGTCGAAACAATCAAGATTGCTTTTGGGCTCGTTTCCATCCGAGGTTGTTTACCACCTCAAAAGTTACCCGCAAGGTGCAGCCAGTTTAAACCGAACAGTTTTGGAAAGTTCGGACAAAACCAATCCGAATTTGACTAGGGTTTTGGACATGAATCCAAGCCTTTTCCTTGCACGGGAAGTCCAGCCGCCTCTTATATACCTGAGGGGTGATGGCCAATTGAACAACACACAATCGATCAATTCATCTACCACTTTTTATCTTTTATCTTTTCTCCTTAACCCTAGTTCTTCTTCTTCCTCGTTCTTCGTCTGTTCTTCTTCATTGCAGGGCGGCGAACCTCGAGGCCCTGGGGGCGGTCAGGCCGACCTAGGGCAGCCCATAGCCGCCACGCGCCCTGACGGGGTCCCTCCCGGGCATGTGGGCTTTCGGGTCCTCAAAAGCATCCGCCGGATTGCCTGCGTCCCGCGCTTCCGGACGGGTCTCCTTCGACGTGAGCTGCGGTGCATCACCCTCGGCGTTGGAGGTACACGTTGATGTGTTTGTGTGCGAACACACTTTTTGGCGACTCCGCTGGGGACAAAGCTTTGAACGGTCTCCAGCCCGTTCTTGCTAGGAAGAGATCGTCATCAAGTTGCTGCAATCTACAAAGGTAATATGAATACCCAATTCCCCTTTGTAGATGCAAATAATCCATATGTTGTTGCTGGATCACCTATTGAGCATAATGTATCGGCTAGCCCTAGTTTTATCAATCATGCATCTAATTATGTGCAAGGGCCAATGCAAAACAATCTTCATGTTTCAAATTCTTATAAATTTAGCAACATGCAACATATGTATCCCAACTCCCATGCATCGGCAACCCCACAAATTCATATGCCGATGAGCAACATGATGAGTTCGATTAATCAATTTGAAACACCCCAAGTTAGAATTTCCAATGCCATACAAGAAAGTGTTTCACCCTTTTATTCATCGGCAGCTAATGTGCAATATAGTAATCCAACCATGCCGATGAATGAGAGAATTGGCCATGCTACAAATGGCTATTTGGCCAGTTACTCTCAACCGTCATATGCTACACCTCATGTTAGTAATTCTTCGGCACCATACACAACTGTAGATGCTCATAATTCGGCTTCACACCTTCCTGGTTATAGCCGAATGAATGTAAATTTTACAGGAGCGGTTGTGCCCAACATTGTAGAAGATGAGGTAGTGGTGGCTGCATTGAAGAGTTTAGCCCAAAATAAGAGAATTAGTGCTCTTTGCCTTGAACAACATGAAAAGGGGCTATTTCCTGATTATGCCGCAATAAAAGCTAGAGTTTTGCAAGAAGATGAATATTTGCCAATTGATAAAACTGGCGAGCAAAAGTATGGTCTTACAACACTGCATATGCCTTCACCTAGTACTACATCATATTATACACCCCCTACACAATTGCAAAATTTCAGCAACACCCGTGTGTCATTGCCAAAAGAATCTAAAAGCATTGGGGGGCAATCATATCCGGAGTGGGCTGAAATTGAGAAAAAGCTTAAAGCTAATTTTGCCGCTCGCCGTCAGAAACAAATAGAAAAAGAATTGGCTCAGATAAAAGAAGCATTGCCAATTGGTACTATCAATGAAAAGAAGGATGATTCGGAACATGAAAGTGCTTCGGTTGAAAAAGCCGAATCAAGTAGTATATATTCTGAATCCATCAAATCCAACGAGGCAAGAATTATTGAGAAAGGGCATGGCAAGCATAGGAAAACAACGGTGCTTGATTTTTCTGAAGTTAATGGAACCTACTTCCTGCCCTATGAGTTCCGTGCCGTAGAAATTAACAAGCTTCAAGGACAAGAACAAGTAGCCGAACAAAGTTTGGCCGACAAAAATCTTCAAAGCAATGATGCACGGATTCAAGAAAAAGATGATGACAAGGTGTTGGGGAGCCATCCAAAGACAGAGCAAGATGTTCTTCAAATGGCACCACTATCATGCTCTCCCAACATATTTGAAGAGGTATGCATAGCAAGTAATTTACCTATTTTCAGATTTGGTCGCAACTTCATTATTGATGCATCTATAAGAAATATTCTCATAAGTAATTTTGAAAGACCAATGAGGAAGGGTAATTTACTTGTTAGCAGTAAAATAGTTATGGAACATATCGGTCAACCCATTGCACCATTTATAAAGATCGATAATGACTTATTGTTATAGCCAAAGCTTTTCCCGTTGCTTTCTCTAAAGTTCATATCTAGTTGGGTAGCTTTGCTTATTTCTTACTTGGCTTACACTTGGTCTCAACTGAGACATGTATGTTCTAAATATCTTCGTTTCAGAAATTTAAAGCCAAGGTTAAATTCTATTGAGAAAACCGATGCTAATATAATATCATATCCAAAGACATCGGAGATAGAGTGGAAAACACAATGCCTAGCCGAATGGGGAGATTCCGAATTTGAACCATTCGTTTGCTTATCTCCAAAGCCGTTCAAACAGCAAGATCGGCTAGGAAACAAGAACTATACTTTCAATTCAAGCATGTGTGATAAAATATTTGATTTGTTGCTGAAAAATAATTACATTACAATTCTTGATCACCATGTTAAGCTGTCAATCCAAGGACGAATGTATTGTAAGTTGCATGATTCGTCCAAGCATAATTTTGAGGATTGCAACATGTTTCGTCAAAGAGTTAATCGGCCATTGAAAAAGGACGATTAAAGTCTGTTGAAACACCAAGAGATGACCAGTCTATTCCGATTGGTCCCGATGGCAAAAAGTTTTTACATTGGCTGCTTCAAGCCGATCCATTTAAAAAGAATATAAAAGCTGCAGGTGATGGGATCAAGCTTTCAAGTAAAGAAATTGTTGAAGAGCATAACGAGCATAATCTTGAGGGCGGGAGTTCCATCGAAGCTACAATGGAGACGCCAAGGACTGGGGGGCAGCAAGCAAATCTAATGATCGATGAAAGCAAACCAAAAGAAAACAAAGGCCGGAATAAGCGCGAGTGTAAGAGATCAAAAATCACCTTTGCTGAACTATTGGATAAATATCAAAAGAAGAGTGAAGAGAAGAATGCTTATCGGCCAAATCATGCAAAGAAACCAAGATCACCCCAAGGCGCAAATATGAGGATCGGTATTGGCAAAGTGATAATTTTAATGCAACATATTCATATCCTTATTTTGGGCCGCCGATGCCAATGCCGTGGATACCTCCCTATGCTCATATAGATACATATTCATCATGGGACAGGTATGATACAAGGGTACATTCTCCATCTTATTCTAGACCATCTCACCAATACTATGCAGCTCCAAGGAGATCAACATTTGAACAATCATGCGTCAAAGACCGTTTCAATCATAAGGAATCGGTCCAGAGCTCAAGAAAGAAGAAAGAGGTGGTAAAGCAAGTTTACCGCGTGAAAAGAGATGGTCGTAAGTGTGTTGCTTCAGATTTGATCTCAAATAACAAAGAGCCAATTAAAGTGTTGACATTGGCTACAAAAGGCAAAGATGTGAAGCAATCAACTGATAAAAATTAGAGTGCCAAATCTGAAGAAAAGAAGTTGAGGGTGCACAAGGCCCAAAAAGAGTTTCCATTGGTTGAAACAAAATCATAGCCGAGATGGCCACTCGGTTTATCATATTGGCAAAAGAAAAAATTACAAAATCTTTGTGCACAAGAGCTGAAAAAGAAGAACATGGCATGGGTTCCCAAGAAGATCAATCAACACAAAAATGATGTGCATGCTTCTGTTGCAACAAGTACAATAAAAGTGAAGAAGGAAAATAATGAAAGCAACAAACAATTAAGCCGAAGGTGCGCATCGCAACATCAAAATCTTCGGTTAGCACATCATCCATTTTCTTCAACCATGTCATTGATGCCTTTGCCATGGAATTCATCCCTAGGTATGATCAATTACCCTCCATTGATTTATTTTGATCCATGGATGCAACATAATTTTCTATATCATGAGAGAGTATTACCAAATTACCATACATTTGGTTAGTTACATTGTTGCTAATACAAAGGGGCTGAAATACTTTATTCCTATTTTATTTGTTTATTTCGGTTGTACAGACTTTGGTGGGTGAATTCTACATGGACCTCATGTTAATGGCTGATATTTATCTATTGCCCTAAGAATATGTCAAAGCATGGCCGGTGTAGTGTCCTAACATCGTCATTAGTTCAATTGGAGACCAAAACAAGCCTTATGCCACTTAAAATATTTTTACACAATGATCAAAGCCGAATATGAAATTTATTCGGTTTGGAGCTTTTGGTTGCTATAGGTGCTATACAAATTGAGGCTTTCAGTGATTCGTTATAAGTAGTGCAACAAATATCCAAGGGTTATCAATGTTTTGACGAGTCACTTATAGTTTATCTTAAGGTATGTCTAGATGCAAAATTACCTTGGGTTGCTATAAAATTGTTTATATTTCGAGACATGACAATTTGAAAGAGTTGGCACAGCAAGCATCCAACTACTATGTTAATCATGGTGTGTTGCATTTCTATCAATAGCCGATGCTTAGTCTCGTCAGAATAGGTAAGGCCGAACCGAAGTCCACCGCTTCGGCCACTAATGATTTTTTCTTATACAGGCGAAAATAAGGATTGGAGAAAGTTTATTATTGATTATAAGCAAAATCCTAGCAAAAGGGTGAATAATATGGTTCCGAGGATGACCTTGAGATACATATCTATGGGACTTTATCATCAGATTGTTAAGGAAGCTGAGAAAGTTTCACCCAAGCTTGCGTCAAAATATTCACATAAGCAATGGACGATATAAACTTATCGTCCTAAGAATATGCCAAAATGGCCGATGGAGTGTTGACATTGTCCTTAGAGCAAGCTATGTGCAAGTTATTTTTCGGCACACAGGCTTTGCCGAAAAACAGGGGGGCATGTGTTGACACCAGATTTTGGCATAGTCAAGAACTTATTTAAAATGGCCTAAAATGGAGAAGTGTTCTACATGAGAAAGTTTCGTATTATCGATACGAACATCTTTGAAGTTTGGGCCATCGCCATCTAATCTCATCTCGAAGGCCGAAGTCGTGTTCGAAATATTGAGATCTTGTATTCAGAACACTATTCGGCACATTACGCCCCCAAGACTGCCTCGTATGGAAAAATGATCTACATGGATTGTTTTCGTCTCGTCGAAACGATCGATTTTGATATAAGAATCGTTCCAATCCGAGTTTGTATGCAAAAGTTAGCCATCCTAATACAGCACTATCACGAGCCAAAAGTGGCGCGCCCCACCAGACACCCTGATGGGTAGCGCGAATAACAGACTGTGTTGCACGAGCGATTTGACCCTCAAGATGAACTCTAATAAAAAAACATTCAACATAAAAGTTGTTCGTCTCGTCGAAACTGTCAAGATTGCTTTTGGGCTCGTTTCCATCCGAGGTCATTTACCAACTCAAAAGTTACCCGCAAGGTGCAGCCAGTTTAAACCGAACAGTTTTGGAAAGTTCGGACAAAACCAATCCGAATTTGACTAGGGTTTTGGACGTGAATCCAAGCCTTTTCCTTGCACGGGAAGTCCAGCCGCCTCTTATATACCCGAGGGTGATGGCCGATTGAACAACACACAATCGATCAATTCATCTACCACTTTTTATCTTTTATCTTTTCTCCTTAACCCTAGTTCTTCTTCTTCCTCGTTCTTCGTCTGTTCTTCTTCATTGCAGGGCGGCGAATGTCACAGCCCTAGATCTTTGTTTGTAATTAGTTGCATCTTCATCCATGTCATCATGTTTATATTTCAATGAAACTTGAAATGGGGATTGCCTAAACCCTAGCATCAAAGGAATTCACTAGGTTCAACTAAAATATTTTCAATGAATCCAAATGGCTTTCAAAAATATTCATCATTTCTGGAAAATGCTAGAACCATAACCAGAGGTGTTGCACATTTTTCCATGACATATTTGGTCACTGAATTAAATCATATAGTATTTGCAATTGGGCATTTAAAATGCTATATATTATTTTAATTGCTCAATTAATTCTGAACTTAAGTGTGGGCTGCTAGGAATAATCCTAACAGAGCCCACAACTATTTTCAGGATTTTTGGAAACGTTTTTGTATTTTTAATAAAGCCACAAAGATTATAGAAAATAGAAAATAGGAAATAAAAGAGAGGGAGAGAATTACCTGGCTAACTTACCTGTTCGGCCCAGCACTGCAGCTGGCTGGCCCAGCTGGTGGCCCAGCCCACCACCGCATTCCCCCCTGTCGTCTTCCTCCCCCGCCAGAAGGACGGAGGCGCGTGGCCGCCCCGCGCCGGCCACCTCCTCCCTCCCTGCCTGCCTGGCTCCTCCCCGGTGCTCCTAGACAATGCCACGGAGACGCCACGCACCCCCCTGGCCCCCTCTCACCCTCTCCTGTGCCTCCCCCCTCCTCCGCTCTCTCTCCCTCTCGCGCCCGAGCGCAACCGTCGTCGCCGACGCCGTTTGCCATGCTCACCGTGCTCCCCTCGCCTCCCCGTCGTGTCTGCGAGCTTCGCCTCGACGCCCTCATCCTCACTGCCGAGTTAGGCAACACCAGACGCCCCCGAACGCTGCCAACGCCGTCGTCTTCAACCTTCTGCCCCCCAGATCACCGGAGATGCTCCGTCGTCGTCCGTGCCTCCCAGCGCTCGCCGTTCGTCTCCCTGGAACCGCTGTGAGCTCCTGCCCCTTCTCCCCCTCTCCGTTTGCCTTCTTGTGCACCACAGCGACCACACCGAGCTCGGCCGCACCCGCCGCCGCCACCGCACGTCGCCGTCGTGGCCATAGCCACGTTGGCTCGATTCTGAGCACACCACCGTCCTCACCGCACCCGCGGGAGCCCAGAACACCACCCCACGCGCCTCGCCGTGCGCCCTAGCGCCGTGTTTGACCTCGGCCAAACTCCGGCGACCGCCAAGGTCGTCGCCGGCAACGTTTCCGGCCACCCTAGCACCTCCCACCAGCACCACTCGACGCGCGCGAGCTCCAGCTCCACGTAGCCGCTCTCCTCCGTCGATTTGGTCGCCGGAGGAGGAAACCCGCACCTCTCTGCCGTTCCTGGCCTTGCCGGCGACGAGCCCCGGGCCAACTCCGGCGAGTTTGACCAGGGTTGACCCAGTTGACCTCCCCTGGGTCCGGACAAGTGGGCCCAGAGCCCTGCTAGTTTAGTTTAGTGCTAATTAACTTTTAGTTAGCCAGCTAAGTCACTGACATGTGGGCCCACGCCCTAATTAACTTAGATTAGCATTTAACCTAGCAGTAATTAACTCCCTTAATTAGCTGTGACACTGACACGCGGACCCCACTGGTCAGATTTGACCTGGCCGGGTCAGTTAACCTGCTGAGGTCAGCATGACGCAATGCTGACGCAGTAATAGGCTTTTCTGGATTTATTTTTATTCAGAAAATTCCAAAAAATAGTGCTAACTTCTAAAAATCATATAAATTAATCTATAGCTCCAAATGAAACAAATTATATATGAAAAATGATCAGAAAAATCCAATCTATCCATCTGTACCATTTTCATGCATGTTTGAACAACTTAAATCTGCTGTATACAACAAATTGAATAAATGGCATTTGAAATGCCTCATGTGGAGTTTGAATTTGAACCTAGGGTTCAAACCAACTTCATTTAACTTGCTGCTAGTTGCATTAGCTCAAACTACCGCGTATTGCCATGTCATGATCATGCATCATATTGTGCATTGCATTGATTGTGCTTCTTCTTTGTTTGTCGGTGCTTGTCCCCTCTCAGTAAGACGTGTACCGACGATGTGATCGATGACACCAATGAAGAAATATACTCTTCAGAAGTGCCAGGCAAGCAAAAACCCCTTGTTCATTCCGATACAATCCCACTCTCTCGCTCCTGCTCTCTTTTACTGCATTAGGACAACAACGATTCATCTGTTACTTGCTGCGGTAGATGAACCCCTTTATCCTCTGCATGACCTGTCATTGCCAAAGTAAATAGATGAAACCCACTAGCATGAGTAGGAGTTGTTTGAGCCCTGATGTGCCTACTCATTCATGCTTGTTTGTCATGCCTGCTATTGCTTAGAGTTGTGTCAGGTCTGATTCATCCGGGATGAATCAAAGGTGTGTGAACATGTCCTACTGTGTGTGAGCTAAGTGTGTGAACACGATTTGGTAAAGGTAGCGGTGAGAGGCCATGTAGGAGTACATGGTGGGTTGTCTCATTGAAGCCGTCCTCAGGAACTGAGTTCTGTGTTTGTGATCCATTATATAGATACTACCACGCATTGGGCCCGAAACCAATGGACCCTCTCGGCTTCTTAATCACCCTTGTTCTCTGTCCAGGAGTTGCAACTAGTTTTTGGTGTTTGTAGGATATGTGTTGGAGGCCGTGCGTAGCACTGACCTTAGGGGTGGGCTATGATGCGGTAGATACACCGTGGCCCGGTGTACCGAGCGCCCATTTGGTGTCTCGGGAACCCTGCACACATCGTTTGGGGCTGTGAGTGAAACCCCGGCCGGATCTCCTCGCGGATGGAACCCGAATAGGCGATAAACCTGGACTAGAGACTTGAGTGTTTAGGTAGGCCGTGGCCGACACCCTCGTTGCGCTTCCGCTTGAAGGTTGCCGAGTACATGTCGTGTAAACGGCGGTAAGTGGTGAGAGCGTGTGTGAAGAAGTACACCCCTGCAGGGTTAACATCATCTATTCGAATAGCCGTGTCCGCGGAAAAGGACTTTTGGGTTGCCTGTACAGTTCATAGACAAGTGAAAGTGGATACTCTAAAATACGCAAGATAAGCGTGAGTGCTATGGATGGCGTTCTCGTAGGGAGACGGGAGCGGATCCATAGTGGTGTATTGATATGTGAATATGTGGACTCGTGTGCGCCACCTCAAAAGAGTTACTTGCAGTAGTAGTTCAGGATAGACACCGAGTCAAAGCTGGCTTGCTGCAGTTGAACCCCACCACCCCCTTTTTTGATAATGATGCATAAGTAGATAGTTCTGATGTAAGTCTTGCTGGGTACATTTGTACTCACGTTGCCTATTTTATGTTTTTGCAGAGAGACTTCAGTTTTGCTAGTAGTTCCACGTGGACTTCGACGTTTAGCTTGTTACCTCAGCTACGATCTTGTGCCCTCGGCAGGATCTGGTAGATAGTCAGGCTTTTCAGCCTTTTTCATTTGTAGATGTCTGTACTCAGACATGATAAGCTTCCGCATGTGCTTGATCTGTATGCTCTGAATGTTGGGTCATGAGACCCATGTTTGCAATATCTTGCTCCTCGGAGCCTAATGAATACATACTTGAGTCGTAGAGTTATGTTGTGATGCCATGTTGTATTTACACATATCGAGCATATTGTGTGTATGTTTGAAATGCTTGGTATGTGTGGGATCTGACTACCTAGCTGTTTATCCTTAGTAGCCTTTCTTACTGGGAAATGTCTCCTAGTGCTTCCACTGAGCCATGGTAGCTTGCTACTGCTCCGGAACACTTAGGCTGGCCGGCATGTGTCCTTCTTCGTTTCTGTGTCTGTCCCTTCGGGGAAATGTCACGCGATGAATACCGGAGTCCTGTTAGCCCGCTACAGCCCGGTTCACCGGAGTCCTGCTAGCCCAGTGCTACAGCCTGGATTCACTCGCTGATGACCGACACGTTCGATGCTGGGTCATGGATGCCTGTCCCTGTAGGTTTGTGCCACTTTGGGTTTACGACTAGCCATGTCAGCCCGGGCTCCTTATCATATGGATGCTAGTGACACTATCATATACGTGTGCCAAAAGGCGCAAACGGTCCCGGGCAAAGGTAAGGCGACACCCGTGGGAATACCGTGCGTGAGGCCGCAAAGTGATATGAGGTGTTACATGCTAGATCGATGTGGCATTGAGTCGGGGTCCTGACAGCTTTGGTGAGCCTGACTGCCTGTAGGATTACCAAGCCAAACTGGTCGAAGTTGAGTCTAGAAATGCTTTAGTTATATGTAAGGGAATTGATTGTGGGATGGAACGTAAGGCTCTTTTTACTCCTTATGCCTCATGGCCTTCTGATCTGAGTCATCCTCTTCTCTTCTACGGGGATTAAGAACTAGGCCTTCTCATCTATCTATCAGGATGACGTGTTACTAATCCATAGACTTATAGAATTGTTAGTTTCAAATCTCAGTTCAGCTTTTACTACTTCCGTATGTTCATAGCTGGTCTCAGAACCTCGATATTGTGATATTGAGTGGTTATGCCACCATTTTTGCAGGATGTCTCAAATCATCTTGAGCATTTACAGCTGTTATGCTGTCAGAGTTATCCCAGGTTTCTAAATAGTTTGATGCGTTTGCAAAATCCTTTCCTTCCGTTTCGATGTCCCTTTGGGCCGGATTAACCACACTAAACGGTGAGTTGAGGTACTCTATTGCCTCGACATTTATGCTAGAGCTATTATTATGACCCTAGGTGTCTAGAGTATCACCTAGTAATTTAGCCATGTTATGTGTTCCTAGTGTGATCATTCTGGCCAACATTCTCGAAAGCATCCCGTGATGCAATTTAGCTAGTAGGTATTCTATTCCTGGGTTTTGAACCCAAGACTCACCCTACTTACTTCATGTTGATAGTGTTTGCTCGTTCCTTTAGGTTATTAGTAACCTTTGCATTAGTCCTCGAGGTCCGTGGTATTTCCTTCTTCCAAATACTATGAACCACTCATGGCAGAAGTTTGTTGGATCAAAAGATCACAACAAGAGTGCTCTTGACGAGTTCTCCATTCTATATTGTGACTCTGCCAGTTCTACCTTCTCTGCATGGGTTATCCGGAAGAAATGTGTTGAACCCATTCGACATATTAATCTATGTATCCACAACTCAGAAAGTTATATGTTCCATGAGTTGTTCCTCCTTAGATGTCTTCTGACCATCATCTATCAATTGATAGTCAAGAGAATGTGTGCATTCGTCCATCGATGCCTATTACTCTTGTGGTCCGTCAAGTCATTCTATTCCGGAATAACTAGGAGAAACAAACTCCAGTACCTTGTCCATTTCCAGGATTGGGTCAAAGCAGTCGTACTCCGCAGATCAAATACTAATCCAGCTTTTGTTCTGTTCTACCCTGAAGTATTACCCACTTTATGTCAGGAATGTCATGAGGATTGCACCACCTCTTATGAATTCTTGACGTAGTGATACTTTTCGCCCTCGTATTCATTTCTCGGTTCCCGTGTTGTTGTAACCGGGACGCCGACAAGTGAATCGTGATGTGTGAAATCTATACTCCTAAAGGATAATAACCTCACTCTTAGCATGCTGATTATCGAATCACCACCCTAAGTATGATTGTGCTACCTAGTCCTTATTTCCGGTGCACTCCCCGATCAATGGGTTAGGATAGTGCCAATCCTTGCTTATTTGATCATATTGTCTTGCGCTGAAAAGCAAGATTGTTCTCGAGCTTAGTATCATATCGGTGGTTCGTGATTTTCCGAATATTTTCTCGGAAGTATCACCAGGTCGTCACCTGACCGCTATGTTGAGTTCGTGATCAAGTTGGTTTATTCCTGTAAACCACCCTTTTTCCAAGAATCTGTGTTGGATTACCCCTGAGCTAGTTGGTTAAGCCAAACAACAACTTGGAGAGTTGGGAGATAAAAGCTTGTCTAACTTAGTTCACTTCCAAAGGGATATCTTTGTGTGTGTGTGTGTTGAAGAAAGATGATATCTTCACCAATTGGTCCTCGTGATCAGTTGTTGGATCTGTTGCCTTGTCAAAACTTTGACTTGAGTATGGTCCATCGTCAAGTCAATTCAGAACCAACGATGTTCGTAATGTTGTCTTACTCGTGGTTGATCCCTCGAGCATACACCATTACATCTTTGGGTCTGACCAATACTATCACCTTGTTCACATAGTTATGAAATTCCATCTCCATGGGAATCTGGATGAATTGTTGTTGAACCCATCAACAACATCCTTGTCTTCTCCATAATTTTGTTGAACATTAAGCTAGTGTTCGGATTTAAGAAGTGACTTCCTCTAGTTCATGTGCATTTGATGCAAGTTGCCGTCGTGGATTCGAGAAAGTCAATGTTGCTTCTTTGGAATCATCCCAAATTGGTCATGCATATGTGTGAAGTATTCTGTGGTTCGGAGACTTGCAACCTTCGTTCTATATGTGTCCCTAGCACACCAAGCCACTGATTGATTTGTTCAAGGAAAAGGAGTTGTTGTGCAAATCCTAGGTCATGCACAAGACTTCGTTACCCTAGATGATGGTTCCCAACCAGAACTCGGTGGTGTTTTATTGTAGGACTACTATGTGATCATGCTTGTCTTGGACAACGTGTTCACATGTATGTAGCAGAACCGGCTCATGTTTTGGAGCTTGCTATCGTAGTTCATCTCCCGAGAATCTCGCAACGTCATCTCGTCGATTTGTGTTGCAAACTTTCATTTTTCTTTCTGGACTTGATGAGTCTGGAATGTCCTGACACCAACCAGATCTGAATCTCAGGCAGATATGATGGTTGGAACATTTCCGACATTTGCATTTTGTTCCCAGCTTGCACCGCCTTGTGCCAATCTCCCTTGGATTGCCCTTCTCAGCAATTGTTGTCCAGGGTCATCTTCAAAAGTGGTCCTACTATGGGTCCCATCCATCCCCGATGATAAGAAAAAATCATCCATCGCGTTGTCTTCAACAAGGTAGTCCACACCATCCATTCGAATCTGGATATGCCACTCCTTCGAACTCCATCAAACGATCGTTCGGAAAATTGCCTCAGGCTGGTGAGAAGAGTTTCAATGATCCATGTATCAAAAGTAATTCCTTTTTGCCACTTGAGGGAATGATTCTACAAGTCACCTTCCCTAAGGTGCCCCGTTATGAAATCATGGCAACTCATCCTCGCTATTCTGAAACCCTCGTCAAATTGTTTCTTCCGCCCCTCCTGATACATGTTTTGCTTCTCAGCTCCAAAGATGTTTCTATGTCCCATTCCGTGAGCTGATCTTGTGATCATTAAGATGATCCCAAGTTGCTCGAACCTCAAGAATATCGATTCTTCTAAACTTCTTCCTTCTACTCGTTGTCATACTGGATGTAGTTCTCAAAGCAAGACGTCGAGATCAAGGTGATGCAACGAATCAACATCCTCGAGAAAGTCATCTAGATCGTGAAGATTATGTTAGCTTGTGCCCCCTCTGTCTTCTTACCTCACGACTTGAATCTCGGGACGAGATTCTTGTTTAGTGGGGGTGAGTTGTCACAGCCCTAGATCTTTGTTTGTAATTAGTTGCATCTTCATCCATGTCATCATGTTTATATTTCAATGAAACTTGAAATGGGGATTGCCTAAACCCTAGCATCAAAGGAATTCACTAGGTTCAACTAAAATATTTCCAGTGAATCCAAATGGCTTTCAAAAATATTCATCATTTCTAGAAAATGCTAGAACCATAACCAAAGGTGTTGCACATTTTTCCATGACATATTTGGTCACTGAATTAAATCATATAGTATTTGCAATTGGGCATTTAAAATGCTATATATTATTTTAATTGCTCAATTAATTCTGAACTTAAGTGTGGGCTGCTAGGAATAATCCTAACAGAGCCCACAACTATTTTCAGGATTTTTGGAAACATTTTTGTATTTTTAATAAAGCCACAAAGATTATAGAAAATAGAAAACAGGAAATAAAAGAGAGGGAGAGAATTACCTAGCTCACTTACCTGTTCGGCCCAGCACTGCAGCTGGCTGGCCCAGCTGGTGGCCCAGCCCACCACCGCTTTCCCCCCTGTCGTCTTCCTCCCCCGCTAGAAGGACGGAGGCGCGTGGCCGCCCCGCACCGGCCACCTCCTCCCTCCCTGCCTGCCTGGCTCCTCCCCGGTGCTCCTAGACAATGCCACGGAGACGCCACGCACCCCCTGGCCCCCTCTCACCCTCTCCCGTGCCTCTCCCCTCCTCCGCTCTCTCTCCCTCTCGCGCCCGAGCGCAACCATCGTCGCTGACGCCGTTTGCCATGCTCACCGTGCTCCCCTCGCCTCCCTGTCGTGTCTGCGAGCTTCACCTCGACGCCCTCATCCTCACCGCCGAGTCAGGCAACACCAGACGCCCCCGAACACCGCCAATGCCGTTGTCTTCAACCTTCTGCCCCCCAGATCACCGGAGATGCTCCGTCGTCATCCGTGCCTCCCAACGCTCGCCGTTCGTCTCCCTGGAACCGCTGTGAGCTCCTGCCCCTTCTCCCCCTCTCCGTTTGCCTTCTTGTGCACCACAGCGACCACACCGAGCTCGGCCGCACCCGCCGCCGCCACCGCACGTTGCCGTCGTGGCCACAGCCACGTTGGCTCGATTCCGAGCACACCACCGTCCTCACCGCACTCGCAGGAGCCCAGAACACCACCCCACGCGCCTTGCCATGCCCCCTAGCGCCGTGTTCGACCTCGGCCGAACTCCGGCGACTGCCAAGGTCGTCGCCGGCGACGTTTTCGGCCACCCCAGCACCTCCCACCAGCACCACTCGACGCGCGCGAGCTCCAGCTCCACGTAGCCGCTCTCCTCCGTGTTGGGGAACGTAGTAATTTCAAAAAAATTCCTACGCACATGCAAGATCATGGTGATGCATAGCAACAAGAGGGGAGAGTGTTGTCTACGTACCCTCGTAGACCGAAGCGGAAGCGTTGACGCAACGTAGAGGAAGTAGTCGTACGTCCTCCCGGTCCAACCGATCCAAGCACCGTTACTCCGGTACCTCCGAGTTCTTGACACACGTACAGCTCGATGACGCACCCCGATCTCCGATCCAGCAGAGGCGTGGGGAGGAGTTCCGTCAGCACGACGGCGTGGTGACGATCTTGATGTTCTCCTGTCGCAGGGCTTCGCCTAAGCATCGCTACAATACGACCGAGGTGTAATATCGTGGAGGGAGGCACCGCACACGGCTAAGGAACGATCTCAATGATCAACTTGTGTGTCTAGGGTGCCCCCCCGCCCCCGTATATAAAGGAGGGAGGGAGGAGGAGGCCGGCCTAGGGAGGAGGCGCGCCATAGGGGGGGCAAACCTACTCCAAGTAGGTTTGGCCCCCTTTCCTATTAGGAGTAGGAGAAGGAAGGAAGAGGGGGGAGGAGAGAAGGAAAGGGGGGGGCGGCCCCCCTCCCAATTCGGATTGGGCTTGGTGGGGGGGGGGGGCGCCCCCTCCCTTGCTCCTTCTCCCTCCCTTCCACTAAGGCCCAATAAGGCCCATATACTTACCGGGGGGTTCCGGTAACCTCCCGGAACTCCGGTATATTTCCAATCTCACCCGGAACCTTTTCGGTGTCCAAATATATCCGTCCAATATATCAATCTTTATGTCTTGACCATTTCGAGACTCCTCGTCATGTCCGTGATCACATCCGGGACTCCGAACAACCTTCGGTACATCAAAATACATAAACTCATAATGAAACTGTCATCGAAACTTTAAGCGTGCGGACCCTACGGTTCGAGAACTATGTAGACATGATCGAGACACGTCTCTGGTCAATAACCAATAGCGGGACCTGGATGCCCATATTGGTTCCTACATATTCTACGAAGATCTTTATCGGTCAAACCGCATAACAACATACGTTGTTCCCTTTGTCATCGGTATGTTACTTGTCCGAGATTCGATCGTCGGTATCCAATACCTAGTTCAATCTCGTTACCGGCAAGTCTCTTTACTCGTTCCGTAATACATCATCTCACAACTAACTCATTAGTTGCATTGCTTGCAAGGCTTATGTGATGTGCATTACCGAGAGGGCCCAGAGATACCTCTCCGACATTCGGAGTGACAAATCCTAATCTCGAAATACGCCAATCCAACAAGTACCTTTGGAGACACCTATAGAGCACCTTTATAATCACCCAGTTACGTTGTGACGTTTGGTAGCACACAAAGTGTTACTCTGGTAAACTGGAGTTGCATAATCTCATAGTCATAGGAACATGTATAAGTCATGAAGAAAGCAATAGCAACATACTAAACGATCGGGTGCTAAGCTAATGGAATGGGTCATGTCAATCAGATCATTCAACTAATGATGTGATCCCGTTAATCAAATAACAACTCTTTGTCCATGGTTAGGAAACATAACCATCTTTGATTAACAAGCTAGTCAAGTAGAGGCATACTAGTGACACTCTGTTTGTCTATATATTCACACATGTATTATGTTTCCGGTTAATACAATTCTAGCATGAATAATAAACATTTATCATGATATAAGGAAATAAATAATAACTTTATTATTGCCTCTAGGGCATATTTCCTTCAGTCTCCCACTTGCACTAGAATCAATAATCTAGATCACATCACAATGTGATTAACATCGATAGTTCACATCATCATGCGATTAACACCCATAGTTCACACCGCCATGTGACCAACACCCAAAGGGTTTACTAGATTCAGTAATCTAGTTCACATCGCTATGTGATTAACACCCAAAGAGTACTAAGGTGTGATCATGTTTTACTTGTGAGAGAATCTTAGTCAACGGGTCTTTCACAATCAGATCCGTTATGTATTTTGCAATTTTCTATGTCTACAATGCTCTGCACGGAGCTACTCTAGCTAATTGCTCCCACTTTCAATATGTATCTAGATCGAGACTTAGAGTCATCCAGATCGGTGTCAAAACTTGCATCGACGTAACCCTTTACGACGAACCTTTTGTCACTTCCATAATCGAGAAACATATCCTTATTCCACTAAGGATAATTTTGACCGTTGTCCAGTGATCTACTCCTAGATCACTATTGTACTCCCTTGCCAAACTCAGTGTAGGGTATACAATAGATCTGGTACACAACATGGCATACTTTATAGAACCTATGGCCAAGGCATAGGGAATGACTTTCATTCTCTTTCTATCTTCTGCCGTGGTCGGGTTTTGAGTCTTACTCAATTTCACACCTTGTAACACAGGCAAGAACCCTTTCTTTGACTGTTCCATTTTGAACTACTTCAAAATCTTGTCAAGGTATGTGCTCATTGAAAAAACTTATCAAGCGTCTTGATCTATCTCTATAGATCTTGATGCTCAATATGTAAGCAGCTTCACCGAGGTCTTTCTTTGAAAAACTCCTTTCAAACACTCCTTTATGCTTTGCAGAATAATTCTACATTATTTCCGATCTACAATATGTCATTCACATATACTTATCAGAAATGCTGTAGTGCTCCCACTCACTTTCTTGTAAATACAGGCTTCACCGTAAGTCTGTATAAAACTATATGCTTTGATTAACTCATCAAAGCGTATATTCCAACTCCGAGATGCTTGCACCAGTCCATAGATGGATCGCTGGAGCTTGCACACTTTGTTAGCTCCCTTTGGATCGATAAAACCTTCTGGTTGCATCATATACAACTCTTCCTCCAGAAACCCATTCAGGAATGCAGTTTTTACATCCATTTGCCAAATTTCATAAATTGTGGCAATTGCTAACATGATTCGGACAGACTTAAGCATCGCTACAGTTGAGAAAATCTCATTGTAGTCAACACCTTGAACTTGTCAAAAACCTTTTTGCGACAAGTCAAGATTTGTAGATAGTAACACTACTATCAACGTCCGTCTTCTTCTTGAAGATCCATTTATACAATATGGCTTGCCGATCATCGGGCAACTCCACCAAAGTCCACACTTTGTTCTCATACATGGATCATATCTCAGATTTCATGGCCTCAAACCATTTTGCGGAATCTGGGCTCATCATCGCTTCCTCATAGTTCGTAGGTTCGTCATGGTCAAGTAACATGACCTCTAGAATGGGATTACCGTACCACTCTGGTGCGGATCTCACACTGGTTGACCTACGAGGTTCGGTAGTAACTTGATCTGAAGTTACATGATCATCATCATTAGCTTCCTCACTAATTGGTGTAATAGTCACACGAACAGATTTCTGTGATGAACTACTTTCCAATAAGGGAGAAGGTACAATTACCTTATCAAGTTCTACTTTCCTCCCACTCACTTCTTTCGAGAGAAACTCCTTCTCTAGAAAGGATCCATTTTTAGCAACAAATATCTTGCCTTCGGATCTGTGATAGAAGGTGTACCCAACAATTTCCTTTGGGTATTCTATGAAGACGCACTTCTCCGATTTGGGTTCGAGCTTATCAGGATGAAACTTTTCCACATAAGCATCGCAGCCCCAAACTTTAAGAAACGACAACTTGGGTTTCTTGCTAAACCATAGTTCATATGGTGTCGTCTGAACGGATTTAGATGGTGCCCTTTTTAACGTGAATGCAGTTGTCTCTAATGCATGATCCCAAAACGATATTGGTAAATCGGTAAGAAACATCACAGATTGTACTATATCCAATAAAGTATGGTTATGACGTCCGGACACACCATTATGATGTGGTGTTCCAGGTGGCATGAATTTGTGAAACTATTCCACATTGTTTTAATTGAAGACCAAACTCGTAACTCAAATATTTGTCTCCGCGATCAGATCGTAGAAACTTTATTTTTCTTGTTATGATGATTTTTCCACTTCACTCTTGAAATTCTTTGAACCTTTCAACTATTTCAGACTTATGTTTCATCAAGTAGATATACCCATATCTGCTCAAATCATCTTGTGAAGGTCAGAAAATAATGATACTTGCCACGAGCATCAACACTCATCGGATCGCATACATCGGTATGTATTATTTCCAATAAGTCAGTAGCCTGTTCCATTGTTCCGGAGAAAGGAGTTTTAGTCATCTTGCACAAAAGGCACGGTTCGCAAGCATCAAATGATTCATAACCAAGTGATTCCGGAAATCCATCTTTATGGAGTTTCTTCATGCGCTTTACACCAATATGACCTAAACGGCAGTGCCACAAATAAGTTGCACTATCATTATTAACTTTTCATCTTTTGGTTTCAATATTATGAATATGTGTATCACTATGATCGAGATCCAATGAACCATTTTCATTAGGTGTGTAACCATATAAGGTTTTATTCATGTAAACAGAACAACAGTTTATTCTCTTACTTAAATGAATAACCGTATTGCAATAAACACGATAAAATCATATTCATGCTCAACGCAAACACCAAATAACATTTATTTAGGTTCAACACTAATCCCTAAAGTATAGGGAGTGTGCGATGATGATCATATCAATCTTGAAACTACTTTCAACACACATAGTCACTTCACCCTTAACTAGTTTCTGTTTATTCTGCAACTCCCGTTTTGAGTTACTACTCTTAGCAACTGAACCAGTACCAAATACCGAGGGGTTGCTATAAACACTAGTAAAGTACACATCAATAACATGTATATCAAATATACCTTTGTTTACTTTGCCATCCTTCTTATCCGCCAAATACTTGGGGTAGTTCTGCTTTCAGTGACCAGTCCCTTTGCAGTAGAAGCACTTAGTCTCAGGCTTAGGTCCAGACTTGGGCTTCTTCACTTGAGCAGCAACTTGCTTGCCATTCTTCTTGAAGTTCCCTTCTATCCCTTTGCCCTTTTCTTGAAACTAGTGGTCTTGTTAACCATCAACACTTGATGTTCTTTCTTGATTTCTACCTTCAACGATTTCATCATCATGAAAAAACTCGGGAATCATTTTCATCATCCCTTGCATACTATAGTTCATCATGAAGTTCTACTAACTTGGTGATGGTGACTAGAGAATTCTGTCAATCACTATCTTATCTGGAAGATTAACTCCCACTTGATTCAAGCGATTGAAGTATCCAGACATTCTGAGTACATGCTCACTAGTTGAGCGATTCTCGTCCATCTTTTAGCTATAGAACTTGTTGGAGACTTCATATCTCTCAACTCGGGTATTTGCTTGAAATATTAACTTCAACTCCTGGAACATCTCATATGGTCCATGATGTTCAAAACATCTTTGAAGTCCCGATTCTAAGACATAAAGCATGGTGCACAAAACTATCAAGTAGTCATCATATTGAGCTAGCCAAACATTCATAACGTCTGCATCTGCTCCTGCAATAGGTCTGTCACCTAGCGGTGCATTAAGGACATAATTCTTCTGTGCAGCAATGAGGATAAACCTCAGATCGCGGATCCAATCCGCATCATTGCTACTAACATTTTTCAACACAATTTTCTCTAGGAACATATCAAAATAAACATATGAAAGCAACAACGCAAGCTATTGATCTTACAACATAATTTGCAAAATACAACCAGGACTAAGTTCATGATAAATTTAAGTTCAATTAATCATATTACTTAAGAACTCCCACTTAGACAGACATCTCTCTAGTCATCTAAGTGATCACGTGATCCAAATCAACTAAACCATAACCGATCATCACGTGAGATGGAGTAGTTTTCAATGGTGAACATCTTATGTTGATCACATCTACTATATGATTCACGCTCGACCTTTCGGTCTCCTTGTTCCGAGGCCATATCTACATATGCTAGGATCGTCAAGTTTAACCTGAGTATTCTGCGTGTGCAAAACTGGCTTGCACCCGTTGTAGATGGACGTAGAGCTTATCACACCCGATCATCACGTGGTGTCTGGGCACGACGAACTTTGGCAACGGTGCATACTCAGGGAGAACACTTCTTGATAATTTTTTGTGAGAGATCATCTTAAAATGCTACCTTCAATCAAAGCAAGATAAGATGCATAAAGGATAAACATCAGATGCAGTCAATATAAGTGATATGATATGGCCATCATCAACTTGTGCTTGTGATCTCCATCTCCGAAGCACCATCATGATCACCATCGTCACTGGCATGACACCTTGATCTCCATCGTAGCATCGTTGTCGTTTACGCCATCTACTGCTTCTACGACTATCGCTACCGCTTAGTGATAAAGTAAAGTAATTACAGGGCGTTTGCATTTCATACAATAAAGCGACAACCATATGGCTCCTGCCAGTTGCCGATAACTTCGGTTACAAAACATGATCATCTCATACAATAAAATATATCATCATGTCTTGGCCATATCACATCACAACATGCCCTGCAAAAACAAGTTAGACGTCCTCTACTTTGTTGTTGCAAGTTTTACGTGGCTGCTACGGGCTTAAGCAAGAACCAATCTTACCTACGCATCAAAACCACAACGATAGTTTGTCAAGTTGATGCTGTTTTAACCTTCGCAAGGACCGGGCGTAGCCACACTCGGTTCAACTAAAGTTGGAGAAACTGACACCCGCTAGTCACCTGTGTGCAAAGCACGGCGGTAAAACCAGTCTCGCGTAAGCGTACGCGTAATGTCGGTCCGGGCCGCTTCATCCAACAATACCGCCGAACCAAAGTATGACATGCTGGTAAGCAGTATGACTTATATCGCCCACAACTAACTTGTGTTCTACTCGTGCATATAACATCAAACCATAAAAACCTAGGCTCGGATGCCACTGTTGGGGAACGTAGTAATTTCAAAAAATTTCCTACGCACACGCAAGATCATGGTGATGCATAGCAATGAGAGGGGAGAGTGTTGTCTACGTACCCTCGTAGACCGAAGCGGAAGCGTTGACGCAACGTAGAGGAAGTAGTCGTACGTCCTCCCGGTCCAACCGATCCAAGCACCGTTACTCCGGTACCTCCGAGTTCTTGACACACGTACAGCTCGATGACGCACCCCGATCTCCGATCCAGCAGAGGCGCGGGGAGGAGTTCCGTCAGCACGACGGTGTGGTGACGATCTTGATGTTCTCCTGTCGCAGGGCTTCGCCTAAGCACCGCTACAATATGACCGAGGTGTAATATCGTGGAGGGAGGCACCGCACACGGCTAAGGAACGATCTCAATGATCAACTTGTGTGTCTAGGGTGCCCCCCCGCCCCCGTATATAAAGGAGGGAGGGAGGAGGAGGCCGGCCTAGGGAGGAGGCGCGCCATAGGGGGGGCAAACCTACTCCAAGTAGGTTTGGCCCCCCTTTCCTATTAGGAGTAGGATAAGGAAGGAAGAGGGGGGAGGAGAGAAGGAAAGGGGGCGCCGGCCCCCCTCCCAATTCGGATTGGGCTTGGGGGGGCACGCCCCCTCCCTTGCTCCTTCTCCCTCCCTTCCACTAAGGCCTAATAAGGCCCATATACTTACCGGGGGGTTCCCGTAACCTCCCGGAACTCCGGTATATTTCCAATCTCACCCGGAACCTTTCCGGTGTCCAAATATATCCGTCCAATATATCAATCTTTATGTCTCGACCATTTCGAGACTCCTCGTCATGTCCGTGATCACATCCGGGACTCCGAACAACCTTCGGTACATCAAAATACATAAACTCATAATGAAACTGTCATCGAAACTTTAAGCGTGCGGACCCTACGGTTCGAGAACTATGTAGACATGACCGAGACATGTCTCTGGTCAATAACCAATAGCGGGACATGGATGCCCATATTGGTTCCTACATATTCTACGAAAATCTTTATCGGTCAAACCGCATAACAACATACGTTGTTCCCTTTGTCATCGGTATGTTACTTGTCCGAGATTCGATCGTCGGTATCCAATACCTAGTTCAATCTCGTTACCGGCAAGTCTCTTTACTCGTTCCGTAATACATCATCTCACAACTAACTCATTAGTTGCATTGCTTGCAAGGCTTATGTGATGTGCATTACCGAGAGGGCCCAGAGATACCTCTCCGACATTCGGAGTGACAAATCCTAATCTCGAAATACGCCAATCCAACAAGTACCTTTGGAGACACCTGTAGAGCACCTTTATAATCACCCAGTTACGTTGTGACGTTTGGTAGCACACAATGTGTTCCTCTGGTAAATGGGAGTTGCATAATCTCATAGTCATAGGAACATGTATAAGTCATGAAGAAAGCAATAGCAACATACTAAACGATCGGGTACTAAGCTAACGGAATGGGTCATGTCAATTAGATCATTCAACTAATGATGTGATCCCGTTAATCAAATAACAACTCTTTGTCCATGGTTAGGAAACATAACCATCTTTGATTAACAAGCTAGTCAAGTAGAGGCATACTAGTGACACTCTGTTTGTCTATATATTCACACATGTATTATGTTTCCGGTTAATACAATTCTAGCATGAATAATAAACATTTATCATGATATAAGGAAATAAATAATAACTTTATTATTGCCTCTAGGGCATATTTCCTTCACTCCGTCGATTTGGTCGCCGGAGGAGGAAACCCGCACCTCTCCGCCGTTCCTGGCCTTGCCGTCGACGAGCCTCGGGCCAACTCCGGCGAGTTTGACCTGGGTTGACCCAGTTGACCTCCCCTGGGTCCGGACAAGTGGGCCCAGAGCCCTGCTAGTTTAGTTTAGTGCTAATTAACTTTTAGTTAGCCAGCTAAGTCACTGACATGTGGGCCCACGCCCTAATTAACTTAGGTTAGCATTTAACCTAGCACTAATTAACTCCCTTAATTAGCTGTGACACTGACACGCAGACCCCAACGGTCAGATTTGACCTGGCCGGGTCAGTTGACCTGCTGAGGTCAGCATGACGCAATGCTGACGCAGTAATAGGCTTTTCTGGATTTATTTTTATTCAGAAAATTCCAGAAAATAGTGTTAACTTCTAAAAATCATATAAATTAATATATAGCCCCAAATGAAACAAATTATATATGAAAAATGATCAGAAAAATCCAATCTATCCATTTGTACCATTTTCATGCATGTTTGAACAACTTAAATCTCCTGTATACAACAAATTGAATAAATGGCATTTGAAATGCCTCATGTGGAGTTTGAATTTGAACCTAGGGTTCAAACCAACTTCATTTAACTTGCTGCTAGTTGCCATGTCATGATCATGCATCATATTGTGCATTGCATTGATTGTGCTTCTTCTTTGTTTGTCGGTGCTTGTCCCCTCTCAGTAAGACGTGTACCGACGATGTGATTGATGACACCAATGAAGAAATATACTCTTCAGAAGTGCCAGGCAAGCAAAACCCCCTTGTTCATTCCGATACAATCCCACTCTCTCGCTCCTGCTCTCTTTTACTGCATTAGGACAACAACGATTCATCTGTTACTTGCTGCGGTAGATGAACCCCTTTATCCTCTGCATGACCTGTCATTGCCACAGTAAATAGATGAAACCCACTAGCATGAGTAGGAGTTGTTTGAGCCCTGATGTGCCTACTCATTCATGCTTGTTTGTCATGCCTGCTATTGCTTAGAGTTGTGTCAGGTCTGATTCATCCGGGATGAATCAGAGGTGTGTGAACATGTCCTACTGTGTGTGAGCTAAGTGTGTGAACACGATTTGGTAAAGGTAGCGGTGAGAGGCCATGTAGGAGTACATGGTGGGTTGTCTCATTGAAGTCGTCCTCAGGAACTGAGTTCTGTGTTTGTGATCCATGATACAGATACTACCACGCATTGGGCCCGAAACCAATGGACCCTCTCGGCTTCTTAATCACCCTTGTTCTCTGTCCAGGAGTTGCAACTAGTTTCTGGTGTTTGTAGGATATGTGTTGGAGGTCGTGCATAGCGCTGACCTTAGGGGTGGGCTATGATGCGGTAGATACACCGTGGCCCGGTGTACCGAGCGCCCGTTTGGTGTCTCGAGAACCCTGCACACATCGTTTGGGGCTGTGAGCGAAACCCCGGCCGGATCTCCTCGCGGATGGAACCCGAGTAGGCGATAAACCTGGACTAGAGACTTGAGTGTTTAGGTAGGCCGTGGCCGACACCCTCGTTGCGCTTCCGCTTGAAGGTTGCCGAGTACATGTCGTGTAAACGGTGGTAAGTGGTGAGAGCGTGTGTGAAGAAGTACACCCCTGCAGGGTTAACATCATCTATTCGAATAGCCGTGTCCGCGGAAAAGGACTTCTGGGTTGCCTGTACAGTTCATAGACAAGTGAAAGTGGATACTCTAAAATACGCAAGATAAGCGTGAGTGCTATGGATGGCGTTCTCGTAGGGAGACGGGAGCGGATCCATAGTGGTGTATTGATATGTGAATATGTGGACTCGTGTGCGCCACCTCAAAAGAGTTACTTGCAGTAGTAGTTCAGGATAGACACCGAGTCAAAGCTGGCTTGCTGCAGTTAAACCCCACCATCCCCTTTGTTGATAATGATGCATAAGTAGATAGTTCTGATGTAAGTCTTGCTGGGTACATTTGTACTCACGTTGCCTATTTTATGTTTTTGCAGAGAGACTTCAGTTTCGCTAGTAGTTCCACGTGGACTTCGACGTTTAGCTTGTTACCTCAGCTACGATCTTGTGCCCTCGGCAGGATCTGGTAGATAGTCAGGCTTTTCAGCCTTTTTCATTTGTAGATGTCTGTACTCAGACATGATAAGCTTCCGCATGTGCTTGATCTGTATGCTCTGAATGTTGGGTCATGAGACCCATGTTTGTAATATCTCGCTCCTCGGAGCCTAATGAATACATACTTGAGTCGTAGAGTTATGTTGTGATGCCATGTTGTATTTACACATATCGAGCATATTGTGTGTATGTTTCAAATGCTTGGTATGTGTGGGATCTGACTACCTAGTTGTTTATCCTTAGTAGCCTTTCTTATCGGGAAATGTCTCCTAGTGCTTCCACTGAGTCATGGTAGCTTGCTACTGCTCCGGAACACTTAGGCTGGCCGGCATGTGTCCTTCTTCGTTCCTGTGTCTGTCCCTTCGGGGAAATGTCATGCGATGAATACCGGAGTCCTGTTAGCCCGCTACAGCCCGGTTCACCGGAGTCCTGCTAGCCCAGTGCTACAGCCTGGATTCACTCGCTGATGACCGACACGTTCGATGCTGGGTCATGGATGCCTGTCCCTGTAGGTTTGTGCCACTTTGGGTTTATGACTAGCCATGTCAGCCTGGGCTCCTTATCATATGGATGCTAGCGACACTATCATATACATGTGCCAAAAGGCGCAAACGGTCCCGGGCAAAGGTTAGGCGACACCCGTGGGAATACCGTGTGTGTGGCCGCAAAGTGATATGAGGTGTTACATGCTAGATCGATGTGGCATTGAGTCGGGGTCCTGACAGCGAACCTCGAGGCCCTGGGGGCGGTCAGGCCGACCTAGGGCAGCCCATAGCCGTCGCGCGCCCTGACGGGGTCCCTCCCGGTCGTGTGGGCTTTCGGGTCCTCAAAAGCATCCACCGGATTGCCTGCGTACCGCGCTTCCAGACGGGTCTCCTTCGACGTGAGCTGCGGTGCATCACCCTCAGCGTTGGAGGTACATGTTGACGTGTTCGTGTGCGAACAAAATGTGACCTTGCTTTTATTGCAATCAATAATAGCACAATATTCAGAAAGGGTTTACCAAGGATAATCGACATGTTGTTGTCCTCGGGCATCTCAAGTATAACAAAGCCAGTTAAGATGGTAACATTTGCAACAACAACAACGGGCACATCCTCACAAATACCGATAGGTATAGCAATTGATTTATCAGCCATTTGCAAAGATATTTCAGTAGGTGTGACTTTATTCAAGTCTAGTCTTTTGTATAAAGAAGAGAAAGGCATAACACTAACACCAGCTCCTAAATCACATAAAGCAGTTTTCACATAGTTTCCTTTAATGGAGCAAGGTATAGTTGGTATTCCCGGATCTCCAAGTTTTTACGTACTCCATCCTTGAAAGAATAGTTAGCAAGCATGGTGGAGATTTCAGCTTCAGGTATTTTTCTTTTATTAGTCATGATGTCTTTCATGTACTTTGCATAAGGGGCCATCTTTAAAATATTAGTCAAGCGAGTGTGCAAAAAGACCGGCCTAATAATTTCAGCAAAGCGTTCAAATTCTTCCTCATCTTTATTCTTAGTTGATTTAGGTGGAAAGGGGATGGGTTTCTGAACCCATGGTTCTCTTTCCCTTCCATGTTTCCTAGCAACAAAGTCTCTTTTATCATATCTTTTATTTTTGTGTTGTGGGTTATCAAGATCAACAAATGGTTCTATCTCAACTTCATTATCTGGTTCTTTATTGTTGTTTGGTTGAGTATCTTCATGAACATCATCATTATCTTTTTCATTATCACTAGGTGAATGTTCATTACCAGATTGAGTTTCAACATCTGAGATAGAAACATCATTGTTATCTTCAGGAGGTTTTTCTACTTCAGGTTCACTAGAGGTATGCAAAGTCCTATCATTTTTCTTTTTCCTTTTAGAAGGACTAGGTGCATCAGTGTTAATTTTTTAACAGTCTTGTTCCATTATTTTTGGGTGTCCCTCAGGATAGAGTGGTTCCTGAGTCATTTTACCTCCTCTATTCATTACTCTAACAGCATGATCATTGATATTATTGTTCATTTCATCAAGCAATTCTCTTTGAGATTTAGCAACTTGTTCTAGTTGACTTTGAACCATATAAGCATGTTTTCCAACACCTCTAACATCATTTGAGTTTCTAAATAACAAGTCACTCAAGCGAACAATCATACTAGAATTGTACTTCAATTGTTTCATAACACTTGCATTGAATTGATCTTGTTTTCTAATATAGTTATCAAACTCATAAAGGCATTGACTAGGATGCATATTATAAGGATTGTCATTATCATTGAATTTCATTAAAGAATTTACCTCTACTACCTTGGTGGTGGTGCATCAAGCCCATGTATTTCTTCAATAGGAGGTAAATCTTTGACATCCTCGGCTGAAAGTGCAAGTGGCACTTATACTATTTCTTAATGTGATGACAATGTGGTTAGTTGAACTAATATCGATTACTGAAGTTTATCTCAGGATATTGGTTCCAAGTGCTTCGTGATGGAGATGTGCGACCCCCCTATTCAAAAAGATCAAAAGTGTGGTCTTCCGGCGAATCGATGGTTTAGTTTTTGGTTTACTGGAATGCCATTGCCGAATCTTATACACTAGCCTACTCATTCCTACCACCTAAAATCCTAGTGTGCGTGCATGTGGTACTCAGAAAGCTTATGACAGAAAGTTACTGGGTACCCTGTGCACATGGGGTCTGTGGACCCCCGTGCGCATGGGGTACTGCGTAAACTCTCTGGGTACCCCGTGCGCACGGGGTCTTTTGACCCCCGTGCGCACGGGGTGGTGTGAAAGTCTACGAGTACCCCGTGCGCACTCATTGTTTCGAGCAAGCCATGGATTGATGCTTGTGGAGGAGGGGGAGTATAAACTTGACCATTCTGTTTGGGAATCGCCTATAATTTGTTTAGCATGGAAGATATCATCATCTCTTAGTTGTTATGTTGACAATGAAAGTATGCCGCTCAAAATATAATTTATCTCTATTTCAAAACCGAGCTCTGGCACCTCTACAAATCCCTACTTCCCTCTGCGAAGGGCCTATCCATTTACTTTTATGTTGAGTCATCATCCTTCTTATTAAAAGCACCCGCTAGAGAGCACACTGTCATTTGCATTCATTATAATTGGTTTATATTGGGTATGACTTGACTGGATCTCTTTTACCATGAATTACAATGTTTAGTCAGTCGTTGATCTTTAAAGGTGCTCTGCATTTATGTTTTGCGGTCTCAGAAAGGGCTAGCGAGATACCAATTTGTTATATCATGTTATGATTATTTTGAGAAAGTGTTGTCATCCGAGTTTTGTTATTATAGCTCGCTAGCTGATTATGCTATTGATATGAGTAATTGTGAGACCTATGTGTTATTTTTAGTATGGTTAGTTCATAATATTTTCTGAAACTTGAATGCTGGCTTTTCATGTTACAACAACAAGAGCAAACAGAGTTTGTAAAAGTTTTTCTTTTTCTCTTTCAGTTTGTCAACTGAATTGCTTGAGGACAAGCAAGGGTTTAAGCTTGGGGGAGTTGATACGTCTCCGTCGTATCTACTTTTCCAAACACTTTTGCCCTTGTTTTGGACTCTAACTTGTATGATTTGAATGGAACTAACCCGGACTGACGCAGTTTTCAGCAGAATTGCCATGATGTTGTTTTATGCGCAGAAAACAAAAGTTCTCGGAATGACCTGAAACTCCACGGAACATCTTAGAAAAAATAATAAAAAATCCTCACCAAAGATGAAGACCAGGGGACCCACACCCTGTCCACGAGGGTGGGGGGCGCCACCCCCCCTCCTGGGCGCGCCCCCTACCTCGTGGCCCCCTGGAGACCCTCCGACGCCAACTCCATCTCCATATATTGGCTTTCGGGGAGAAAAAAATCAGAGAGAAGAAATCATCGAGTTTTACGATACGGAGCCGCCGCCAAGCCCTAATCTCTCTCGGGAGGACCGATCTGGAGTCCTTTCGGGGCTCCGGAGAGGGGGATTCGTCGCTGTCGTCATCATCAACCATCCGCCATCACCAATTTCATGATGCTCACCGCCGTGCGTGAGTAATTCCATCGTAGGCTTGCTGGACGGTGATGGGTTGGATGAGATTTATCATGTAATCAAGTTAGTTTTGTTAGGGTTTGATCCCTAGTATCCACTATGTTCTGAGATTGATGTTGCTATGACTTTGCTATGCTTAATGCTTGTCACTAGGGCCCGAGTGCCATGATTTCAGATCTGAACCTATTATGTTTTCATGAATATATGTGTGTTCTTGATCCTACCTTGCAAGTCTATAGTCACCTACTATGTGTTATGATCCGGCCACCCCGAAGTGACAATAATCGGGACCACTCCCGGTGATGACCATAGTTTGAGGAGTTCATGTATTCACTATGTGCTAATGCTTTGTTCCGGTTCTCTATTAAAAGGAGGCCTTAATATCCCTTAGTTTCCAATAGGACCCTGCTGGCACGGGAGGGTAGGACAAAAGATGTCATGCAAGTTCTTTTCCATAAGCACGTATGACTATATACGGAATACATGCCTACATTACATTGATGAATTGGAGCTAGTTCTGTGTCACCCTATGTTATGACTGTTACATGACGAACCACATCCGGCATAATTATCCATCACCAATCTGGTGCCTACGAGTTTTCCATATACCAGTTCCTTTTCCGTTGCTACTGTTACAATCACTACAAAATACCAAAAACATTACTTTTGCTGTCTTTACTTTTGTTACTGTTACCACCACTATCATATTACTTTGCTACTAAACACTTTGCTGCAGATACTAAGTTTCCAGGTGTGGTTGAATTGACAACTCAGCTGCTAATACTTGAGAATATTCTTTGGCTCCCCTTGTGTCGAATCAATAAATTTGGGTTGAATACTCTACCCTCGAAAACGGTTGCGATCCCCTATCCTTGTGGGTTATCAAGGTGACCTCGAGCCCAAGGGGGCTGTGCCAGCTAAAAAATAAGTAGCTATTCAGCCAAGACAAGGCGGAGACCAAGCAGGTACCAGTCGACGAGGATGGAACCGCTGGCGCTACCTTCACCATAGGCGCCAACCTTGAGCCTGAGCAGGAGGAGGCCCTGGTCAGGTTCTTGCGCGCGAACAAGAAGGTGTTTGCATGGGAGCCTAATCAGCTGGCAGGGGTCCCAAGGGATGTAATTCAACATCATCTCAGCGTGTGCCCCAACGTGCGCCCCGTGAAGCAGAAGGCAAGGCGGCAGTCCACTGAAAAGCAGGCCTTCATCGTCCAAGAGACCCGCAAGTTAGAAGCAGCAGGAGTCATCCGCGAGGTCCGCTACCCTGATTGGCAAGCCAACCCTGTTGTCGTGCCAAAAAAGGGAGGAAAGGAACACATGTGTGTCGACTTCACCAACCTCAACAAGGCCTGCCCGCAGGATCCATTCCCGCTTCCTCGCATAGACCAGATCGTCGACTCTACCGCTGCATGTGACCTATTATGCTTCGTGGATGCCTTCTCGGGGTATCATCAGATCAAGATGGCGGTAGAGGACATGGAGAAAACGGCCTTCCTGACCCCATGTGGAGTGTACTGCTATACCTGCATGCCATTTTGGTTGCGCAACGCAGGCGCGACCTTTCAGTGGCTGATGCACATCGCCCTGGGCTGACAGCTCGGGAAGAACGCTGAAGCTTATGTTGATGACATTGTGGTGAATTCTCGGGAGGCGAAAACCCTGATACAAGACTTGGAAGAAACCTTCGCGAGCCTCAATGAAGTGGACCTGCGGCTCAACCCGGAGAAGTGTGTGTTTGGAGTCCCCTCGGGCAAGCTCCTGGGCTTCCTCGTGTCCCAAAAGGGCATCGAGGCCAACCCGGAGAAGGTCAAGGCAGTCGAAGACATGAGCCCACCGAAGACCCTCAGAGAAATGCAGAAGCTCACCATGTTGGAAATATGCCCTAGAGGCAATAATAAGTTAGTTATTATTATATTTCTTTGTTCATGATAATAGTCTTTTATTCATGCTATAACTGTATTATCCGGAAATCGTAATACACGTGTGAATACATAGACCACAATATGTCCCTAGTGAGCCTCTAGTTGACTAGCTCGTTGTGATCAACAGATAGTCATGGTTTCCTGGCTATGGACATTGGATGTCGTTGATAACGGGATCACATCATTAGGAGTATGATGTGATGGACAAGACCCAATCCTAAGCATAGCATAGAGATCGTGTAGTTCGTATGCTAAAGCTTTTCTAATGTCAAGTATCTTTTCCTTAGACCATGAGATTGTGCAACTCCCGGATACCGTAGGAGTGCTTTGGGTGTACCAAACGTCACAACGTAACTGGGTGGCTATAAAGGTGCATTACAGGTATCTCCGAAAGTGTCTGTTGGGTTGGCACGAATCGAGACTGGGATTTGTCACTCCGTGTAAGCGGAGAGGTATCTCTGGGCCCACTCGGTAGGACATCATCATATGCGCAATGTGACCAAGGAGTTGATCACGGGATGATGTGTTACGGAACGA
This sequence comes from Triticum timopheevii, assembly GCA_963921465.1. Lineage (NCBI taxonomy): Eukaryota > Viridiplantae > Streptophyta > Magnoliopsida > Poales > Poaceae > Triticum > Triticum timopheevii. The sequence continues at coordinate 338,921,989 of OY997266.1, read as the reverse complement.
GTAAAGAGACTTGCCGGTAACGAGATTGAACAAGGTATAAGGATACCGACGATCGAATCTCGGGCAAGTACAATACCGCTGGACAAAGGGAATTGTATACGGGATTGATTAAGTCCTTGACATCGTGGTTCATCCGATGAGATCATCATGGAACATGTGGGAGCCATCATGGGTATCCAGATCCCGCTGTTGGTTATTGACCGGAGAACGTCTCGATCATGTCTGCATGTCTCCCGAACCCGTAGGGTCTACACACTTAAGGTTCGATGACGCTAGGGTTATAAAGGAAGTTTGTATGTGGTTAACGAATGTTGTTCGGAGTCCCGGATGAGATCCCGGACGTCACGAGGAGTTCCAGAATGGTCCGGAGGTAAAGATTTATATATGGGAAGTCCTGTTTTGGTCACCGGAAAAGTTTCGGGTTTTATCGGTAAAGTACCGGGACCACCAGGAGGGTCCCGGGGGTCCACCAAGTGGGGCCACCAACCCCGGAGGGCTGCATGGGCCATGTGTGGGAGGGAACCAGCCCCAGGTGGGCTGGTGCGCCCCCCACAAGGGGCCCAAGGCGCAGGGGAGAGTGGGAGGGGGCAAACCCTAGGGCAGATGGGCCCTAAGGCCCATGCTCCCTGCGCCTCCCTCTCTCTCCCCCTTTGGCCGCCTCCCCAAGTCCCATCTAGGGCTGGCCGCACCCCTTGGGGTGGGAAACCCTAAAGGGGGCGCAGCCCCCTTCCCCCCGATATATACCTGAGGTTTTGGGGCTGCTAGACACACGAGTTCTTCTCCCTCTTGGTGCAGCCCTGCCTCTCCTCCTCCTCCTCTTCTGTGGTGCTTGGCAAAGCCCTGCAGGATAGCCACGCTCCTCCACCACCACCACGCCGTTGTGCTGCTGCTGGATGGAGTCTTCCTCAACCTCTCCCTCTCTCCTTGCTGGATCAAGGCGTGGGAGACGTCACCGGGCTGTACGTGTGTTGAACGCGGAGGTGCCGTGCGTTCGGCACTTGATCATCGGTGATTTGAATCACGACGAGTACGACTCCATCAACCCCGTTCACTTGAACGCTTCCGCTTAGCGATCTACAAGGGTATGTAGATGCACTCTCCTTCCCCTCGTTGCTGGTCTCTCCATAGATAGATCTTGGTGATTCATAGGAAATTTTTTGAATTTCTGCTACGTTCCCCAACAGTGGCATCATGAGCTAGGTCTATTGCGTAGATTCTTTGCACGAGTAGAACACAAAGTAGTTGTGGGCGTTGATTTTGTTCAATATGCTTACCGTTACTAGTCCAATCTTGTTTCGACGGTATTGTGGGATGAAGCGGCCCGGACCGACCTTACACGTACTCTTACGTGAGACAGGTTCCACCGACTGACATGCACTTGGTGCATAAGGTGGCTAGCGGGTGCCAGTCTCTCCCACTTTAGTCGGAACGGATTCAATGAAAAGGGTCCTTATGAAGGGTAAATAGCAATTGACATATCATGTTGTGGTTTTGCGTAGGTAAGAAACGTTCTTGCTAGAAACCCATAGCAGCCACGTAAAACATGCAAACAACAATTAGAGGACGTCTAACTTGTTTTTGCAGGGTATGCTTTGTGATGTGATATGGCCAACAAGAATGTGATGAATGATATGTGATGTATGAGATTGATCATGTTCTTGTAATAGGATTCACGACTTGCATGTCGATGAGTATGACAACCGGCAAGAGCCATATGAGTTGTCTTTATTTATTGTATAACCTACGTGTCATTGAATAACGCCATGTAATTACTTTACTTTATTGCTAACCGGTAGCCATAGTAGTATAAGTAATAGTTGGCGAGACAACTTCATGGAGATCATGATGATGGAGATCATGGTGTCATGCCGGTGACGATGATGATCATGGAGCCCCGCAGATGGAGATCAAAAGGAGCAAAATGATATTGGCCATATCATGTCACTATTTGATTGCATGTGATGTTTATCATGTTTATGCATCTTGTTTACTTAGGACCATGGTAGTAAATAAGATGATCCCTTACAACAATTTCAAGAAGTGTTCTCCCCTAACTGTGCACCGTTGCTACAGTTCGTCGCTTCTAAGCACCATGTGATGATCGGGTGTGATGGATTCTTACGTTCACATACAACGGGTGTAAGACAGATTTACACACGCGAAAACACTTAGGGTTAACTTGATGAGCCTAGCATGTACAGACATGGCCTCGGAACACGGAGACCGAAAGGTCGAGCATGAGTCGTATAGTAGATACGATCAACATGAAGATGTTCACCGATGATGACTAGTCCGTCTCACGTGATGATCGGACACGGCCTAGTTAACTCGGATCATGTAATCACTTAGATGACCAGAGGGATGTCTATCTAAGTGGGAGTTCATAAGATGAACTTAATTATCTTGAACATAGTCAAAAGACCTTTTCAAATTATGTCGTAAGCTCGCGCTGTAGTTCCACTGTTTAGATATGTTCCTAGAGAAAATATAGTTGAAAGTTGACAGTAGCGATTATGCGGACAGTAGAAAGCTTATGTCCTTAATGCACCGCTCAGTGTGCTGAGCCCCAAACGTCGTTTATGGATGTTGCGAACATCGGACGTACATGTTTTGATAACTACGTGATAGTTCAGATAAACGGTTTAGAGTTGAGGCACCAAAGATGTTTTCGAAACGTCACGGAACATATGAGATGTTTCGAGGGCTGAAATTAGGATTTCAGGATCGTGCCCACGTCAAGAGGTATAAGACCTCCGACGATTTTCTTAACCTGCAAACTAACGGAGAAAAGCTCAATCGTTGAGCTTGTGATCAGATTGTCTGAGTACAACAATCACTTGAATCGAGTGGGAGTTGATCTTCCAGATGGATAGTGATGTTTCTCCAAAGTCATTGCCACCAAGCTGCTAGAGCTTCGTGATGAGCTATAACATATCAGGGATAGATATGATGATCCTTGAGGTATTCGCGATGTTTGACACCGCGAAAGTAGAAATCAAGAAGGAGCATCAATTGTTGATGGTTGGTGAAACCACTAGTTTCAAGAAGGGCAAGGGCAAGAAGGGATACTTCATGAAACGGCAAATCAGCTGCTGCTCTAGTGAAGAAACCCAAGGTTGAACCCAAACCCGAGACTGAGTGCTTCTGTAATAAGGGGAACAGCCACTGGAGCAGAATTACCCTAGATACTTGGTAGATGAGAAGGCTGGCTAAGTCGATAGAAGTATATTGGATATAAATTATGTTAATGTGTACTTTACTAGTACTCCTAGTAGCACCAGGGTGTTAAATACCGGTTCGGTTGCTAAGTGTTAGTAACTCGAAATAAATGCTGCGGAATAAACGGAGACTAGCTAAAGGTGAGCTGACGATATGTGTTGGAAGTATTTCCAAGTTTGATGTAATCAAACATCGCACGCTCCCTCTACCATCGAGATTGGTGTTTGCGTTGAGCATAGATATAATTGGATTATGTCTATCACAATACGGTTATTCATTTAAGGAGAATAATGGTTACTCTGTTTATTTGAATAATACCTTCAATGGTCTTGCACCTAAATGAATGGTTTATTGAATCTCGATCGTAGTGATACACATTTTCATGCCAAAAGATATTAGATAGTACCACTTCCTTGTGGCACTGCCATGTAAGTCATAATGGTATAAAACGCATGAAGAAGCTCCATGTTGATGGATCTTTGGACTCACTCATTTTGAAAAGTTTGAGACATGCGAACCATGTCTATTGGTGTATACGCATGAAGAAACTCCATGCAAATGGATCGTTTAGACTCACTTGATTTTGAATCACTTGAGATATGCAAATCATACCACATGGACAAGATGACTGAAAAGCCTCGTTTTCAGTAAAATGGAACAAGATAGCAACTTGTTGGAAGTAACACATTTTTGATGTGTGCAGTCCAATGAGTGCTGAGGCATGCAGTGAATATCGTTATGTTCTTACTTCATAGATGATTCGAGTAGATGTAGAGTATATTTACTTGATGAAACACAAGTCTGAATTATTGAATGGTTCAAGTAATTTCAGAGTGAAGTTGAAGATCATCGTGACAATAGGATGAAATGTCTATGATATGATCATAGAGATGAGTATCTGAGTCACGAGTTTTGGCACACAATTAAGACATTGTGGAAATTGTTTCGCAATTAATACCGCCTGGAACACCATAGTGTGATGGTGTGTCCGAACATCATAGTTGCACCCTATTGGATATGGTGCGTACCATGATGTCTCTTATCGAATTACCACTATTGTTCATGGGTTAGGCATTAGAGACGACCACATTCACTTTAAATAGGGCACCACGTAATTCCGTTGAGATGACACCGTATGAACTATGGTTTAGAGAAACCTAAGTTGTTGTTTCTTAAAGGTTTGGGGCTGCGAAGCTTATGTGAAAAGGTTTCAGGTTGATAAGCTCGAACCCAAAGCGGATAAAATTCATCTTCGTAGGACATCCAAAACAGTTGGGTATACCTCCTAATTCAGATCCGAAAGCAATAGGGATTGTTTCTTGAATCAGGTCCTTTCTCGAGGAAAAGTTTGTCTCGAAAAGTTGAGTGGGAGGATGGTGGAGACTTGATGAGGTTATTGAACCGTCACTTCAACTAGTGTGTAGCAGGGCACAGGAAGTTGTTCCTGTGGAACCTACACCAATTGAAGTGGAAGCTTATGATAGTGATCATGAAGTTTCGAATCAAGTCACTACCGTACCTCGTAGGGTGACAAGGATGCGTACTACTTCAGAGTGGTACAGTAATCCTGTCTTGGAAGTCATGTTGCTAGACAACAATGAACCTACGAGCTATGGAGAAGCGATGGTGGGCCCGGATTCCGACGAATGGCTCAAAGCCATATAATCTGAGAAAGGATCCATATATGAAAACAAAGTGTAAACTTTGGAAGAACTACTTGATGGTTGTAAGGCTGTTAGGTACATATGGATTTTAAAAGGAAGACGGACAATGATGGTAAATGTCACCATTAAGAAAGCTCGACTTGTCGTTAAGATGTTTCCCGACAAGTTCAAGGAGTTGACTACGATGAGACTTTCTCACTCGTAGCGATGCTAAGAGTCTGTTGGAATTATATTAGCGATTACTGCATTATTTATGAAATCTTGCAGATAGGATGTCAAAACATTGTTTCCTCGACAATTTTCTTGAGGAAAGATTGTATGTGATACAACCGGAAGGTTTTGTCAATCCTGAAAGATGCTAATAAGTATGCAAAGCTCTAGCAATCCTTCTAAGGACTGGAGTAAGCATCTCAGAGTTGGAATGTATGCTTTGATGATGATCAAAGATTTTGGGTTTATACAAAGTTTATGAGAAACTTGTATTTCCAAAGAAGTGAGTGGGAGCACTATAGAATTTCTGATAAGTATGTGTTGTTGACATATTGTTGATCAGAATGATGTAGAATTTCTAGAAAGCATATAGGGTTATTTGGAAAATGTTTTTCAATGGAAAGCCTGGATTAAGCTACTTGAACATTGAGCATCAAAATCTATAAGGATAGATCAAAACGCTTAATGGTACTTTCAAATGAGCACATACCTTGACATGATCTTGAAGGTGTTCAAGATGGATCAGTCAAAGAAGGAGTTCTTGCCTGAGTTGTAAGGTATGAAGTTAAGACTTTAAAGCTCGACCACGGCAGAATAGAGAGAAAGGACGAAGGTCATCCCCTATGCTTAAGACGTAGGCTCTACAGTATGCTATGCTGTGTACCGCACCTGAAGTGTGCCTTGCCATGAGTCAGTCAAGGGGTACAAGGGTGACCCAAGAATGGATCACAGGATAGCGGTCAAAGTTATCCTTAGTAACTAGTGAACTAAGGAATTTTCTCGATTATGGAGGGTGTAAAAGAGTTCGTCGTAAAGGGTTACGTCGATGCAAGCTTAACACCTATCCGGATAGCTCTAAGTAGAGATACCGGATACGTATAATGGAGCAACTTTTAGTATAGCTCCAAGTAGAACAGTTATTTGGAATAGCTCCAAATAGAGCGTGGTAGCTATATCTAGGAGATGACATAGAGATTTGTAAAGCACACACGGATCTAAAAGGTTCAGACCCGTTGACCATAACCTCTCTCACAATCATAACATGATCAAACCCAGAACTCATCGAGTGTTAATCACATGGTAAATGTGAACTAGATTATTGACTCTAGTAAACTCTTTGGGTGTAAGTCACATGGGGATGTGACCTTGAGTGTTAATCACATATCGATGTGAACTAGATTATTGACTCTAGTGCAAGTGGGAGACTGTTGGAAATATGCCCTAGAGGCAATAATAAATTAGTTATTATTATATTTCTTTGTTCATGATAATAGTCTTTTATTCATGCTATAACTGTATTATCCGGAAATCGTAATACACGTGTGAATACATAGACCACAATATGTCCCTAGTGAGCCTCTAGTTGACTAGCTCATTGTGATCAACAGATAGTCATGGTTTCCTGGCTATGGACATTGGATGTCATTGATAACGGGATCACATCATTAGGAGAATGATGTGATGGACAAGACCCAATCCTAAGCATAGCATAGAGATCGTGTAGTTCGTATGCTAAAGCTTTTCTAATGTCAAGTATCTTTTCCTTAGACCATGAGATTGTGCAACTCCCGGATACCGTAGGAGTGCTTTGGGTGTACCAAACGTCACAACGTAACTGGGTGGCTATAAAGGTGCATTACAGGTATCTCCGAAAGTGTCTGTTGGGCTGGCACGAATCGAGACTGGGATTTGTCACTCCGTGTAAGCGGAGAGGTATCTCTGGGCCCACTCGGTAGGACATCATCATATGTGCAATGTGACCAAGGAGTTGATCACGGGATGATGTGTTACGGAACGAGTAAAGAGACTTGCCGGTAACGAGATTGAACAAGGTATAAGGATACCAACGATCGAATCTTGGGCAAGTACAATACCGCTGGACAAAGGGAATTGTATACGGGATTGATTAAGTCCTTGACATCGTGGTTCATCCGATGAGATCATCGTGGAACATGTGGGAGCCATCATGGGTATCCAGATCCCGCTGTTGGTTATTGACCGGAGAACGTCTCGGTCATGTCTGCATGTCTCCCGAACCCGTAGGGTCTACACACTTAAGGTTCGATGACGCTAGGGTTATAAAGGAAGTTTGTATGTGGTTACCGAATGTTGTTCGGAGTCCCGGATGAGATCCCGGACGTCACGAGGAGTTCCGGAATGGTCCGGAGGTAAAGATTTATATATGGGAAGTCCTGTTTTGGTCACCGGAAAAGTTTCGGGTTTTATCAGTAAAGTACCGGGACCACCGGGAGGGTCCCGGGGGTCCACCAAGTGGGGCCACCAACCCCGGAGGGCTGCATGGGCCATGTGTGGGAGGGAACCAGCCCCAGGTGGGCTGGTGCGCCCCCCACAAGGGGCCCAAGGCGCAGGGGAGAGTGGGAGGGGGCAAACCCTAGGGCAGATGGGCCCTAAGGCCCATGCTCCCTGCGCCTCCCTCTCTCTCCCCCTTTGGCCGCCTCCCCAAGTCCCATCTAGGGCTGGCCGCACCCCTTGGGGTGGGAAACCCTAAAGGGGGCGCAACCCCCTTCCCCCCTATATATACTTGAGGTTTTGGGGCTGCTAGACACACGAGTTCTTCTCCCTCTTGGTGCAGCCCTGCCTCTCCTCCTCATCCTCTTCTGTGGTGCTTGGCGAAGCCCTGCAGGATAGCCACGCTCCTCCACCACCACCACGCCGTTGTGCTGCTGCTGGATGGAGTCTTCCTCAACCTCTCCCTCTCTCCTTGCTGGATCAAGGCGTGGGAGACGTCACCGGGCTGTACGTGTGTTGAACACGGAGGTGCCATGCGTTCGGCACTTGATCATTGGTGATTTCAATCACGACGAGTACGACTCCATCAACCCCGTTCACTTGAACGCTTCCGCTTAGCGATCTACAAGGGTATGTAGATGCACTCTCCTTCCCCTCGTTGCTGGTCTCTCCATAGATAGATCTTGGTGATTCGTAGGAAAAATTTTGAATTTCTGCTACGTTCCCCAACACACCGGGCATGTAACCGCGCTAGGACGTTTCATCTCCAAGCTGGGGGAGCGAGCACTGCCCTTCTTCAAGCTGATGAAGAAGAAAGGCCCCTTCAAATGGACTGAAGAGGCCGGCAAGGCATTCCAAGATCTCAAAAGGTACCTTACCAGCCCTCCGGTGATGGTAGCCCCGCGTCCTCGGGAGCCCTTGGTGCTCTACCTCGCAGCCACCCCCTATTCCGCCAGTGCAGCCCTGGTGGCAGTTAGAGAGGAGCGCCGGACCACGGCCGCAGCCACAGTCCCGGCCAAAGCAGAGCAAGGCCTGGAAGGCCTCACGAAGACCACGACCACGACAGAAAAGGATCAGCCTCATCAGAGGAACACACCCGGAGCGGAGGAGGCCCCCTCGGGCAACCAAGCACTGGGGGCTACGTCGTCTCAGGAGGTACCTCAGCCCCCAGAGGACGCAAGTCGCACCAGGACCCTCAACCTCGTCGAGCACCCGGTATACTTCGTCAGCACGGTGCTACGGGACGCGAGGGCGCGGTACCCCATGCCCCAAAAACTCCTCCTCGCACTATTAATGGCTTCGCGCAAGCTGCGGCACTACTTTCAAGGCCACCCCATCAGGGTCGTCTCAGCCTACCCCCTGGAAAGGGTACTCAGGAGCCCCAACTCGGCTAGGAGGGTCGCCGAATGGAACATCGAATTGCAAGTGTTCCAGCTAGAATTCAGCACAACCAGGGTCATTAAGGGAGCTGCGCTTGCAGATTTCGTGGTGGAATGGACAGAGGCACCGGGGCTCAAAACGGGCGAGGACCTGTCGCTTTCCCCGGGAAGTGAAGCGCCAGACGGCTGGGTGATGTACTTCGACGGAGCATTCTTACGGCAAGGTGCGGGGCCCGGCGCAGTGCTCATATCCCCCACTCAGGACAAGCTTTACTATGCTGTGCAGCTCTGCTTCCAGCATGGGGAGAAGGTCTCCAACAACATAGCAGAATACGAGGGCCTGATAGTGGGCTTGAAGGCTGCCGTCGCCTTGGGGGTAAAGCGAATCACCATCAAGAGCGATTCGCAACTCCTCGTCAATTTCTCCAACAAAGTATACGAGCCGAAGGACGAGCACATGGAAGCGTATCTCGCGGAGGTCTGTAGAATAGAGAAACAGTTTTGGGGGTTGGAGTTACAGCACGTGCTCCGCGCACCAACCAAGAGGCTGATGACATCGCCAAGAGGGCATCCAGGCGGCTGCCTCAGGAGCCTGGCGTCTTCGAGGAACGACTCTTCAAACCTTCGACGGCACCATCGCTATCAAGCACGGCACAACCTAGGGAGGAGCTCCCTCAGCCGCCGGCCTCGGGAGCCCCGGCCTGTGGCCCGGCCTCAGGGGCACGCTTGCTCCTGGCGCTGGAACCTCAGGAAGGATGCTGGACCGCAGAGTTCAAGGATTACTTGATGCAAGGGGCCCTGCCGGAGAAGGAGGAGGACACGGAGCGTGTGGCGCGGCAGGCCACAGCCTACTGCATCAAGGACGGAGAGCTCTACCGGAAGCAACCAAATGACGTGTCCTTATGTTGCATTTCCAGGGAGCAAGGAAGGGAGCTGTTGGCAGACATACACGATGGAGACTGTGGGCACCACTCCTCAACACGAACCCTCGTTGGGAAGGCGTTCCACAGCGGGTTCCACTGGCCCACAGCACTCAACGACGTCGTTGAGCTGGTGAAGGCTTGTGAAGCCTGCCAATTCCACGCCAAGAAGATCCATCAGCCAGCTCAGGGCCTGCAGACCATACCCCTCTCATGGCCGTTCGCGGTCTAGGGGCTCGACATCCTGGGCCCGTTCCCTCGGGCGCCAGGGGGCTATCGTTACCTCTATGTTGCCGTGGACAAGTTCACCAAGTGGGCTGAGGTGGAAACTGTCCGCACCATTCCAGCAGGCTCCGCAATCAAGTTCATCAGGGGCCTCGTGAGCCGATTCGGGGTGCCTAACCGCATCATCACCGACAATGGTTCGCAATTCACCAACAATCTCTTCAAAATGTACTGTGCTAACCTTGGAACGCAGATATGCTACGCTTCAGTAGCACACCCCCGAAGCAACGGCCAGGCCGAGCGAGCCAACATGAATATCCTGAGGGGCCTCAAAACCCGGACCTTCAAGAAGATGCTGGAGGCCTGCGGCAGGGGCTAGTACGAATGATGAGCTCCAGTCTGTGTTGTGGTCTATCCGCACGACCGCGACAAACTCGACTGGTGAAACCCCGTTCTTCCTTGTCTACGGAGCTGAGTCCGTCCTCCCTCACGAGGTCAGGCGTCATTCCGCATGGGTCCTGGCGTTCGAAGAGATGCAATAGGACGCCATGCGGGGGACGGATCTTGTGCTGGGGAAGGAACACCGTCGAGAGGCCGCGCTGCGGGCGGCAAGGTACCAACAGGCGCTGCGGCGATACCACTGCCGCAACATCCGCCCAAGAACTCTTGAGGTAGCGGACCTCGTGCTCAGACGGGTCCTCTCCAAGGAGGGGTTGCACAAGCTCTCTCCCACGTGGGAGGGCCCATTCAAGGTTGTTCATGTTTCCAGGCCAGGCTCCGCGCGGTTGGAAACCTAGGAGGGGGTACCCATCCAGAACGCGTGGAACATTCAACATCTCCGAAGGTTCTACCCCTGAGCGAGGCCCAGTGCCTATGGAAAAGGCCCGGTGCCTGTGAAGAAGGCCAATGCCTATGAAGTTGCCGCATTTTTGAAAAGGCCCAGTGCCTATGAAGAAGGCCAATGCCTGTGAAGCTGCCGCATTTTGGAAAAGGCCCGGTGCCTGTGAAGAAGGCCAATGCCTGTGAAGCTGATGCATTTTGGAAAAGGCCCGGTGCCTGTGAAGAAGGCCAATGCGTGTGAAGCTGCCGCTTTTTGGAAAAGGCTCGGTGCCTGTGAAGAAGGCCAATGCCTGTGAAGCTCGCCGCCCGTGACACACTCACGTAATAATGAGTGGGACTGTACACGCCCCGGAGTCTCCGCAGTGCCTCCCTCGGGCCTCGGGGGCTCCCGCCCACGCCCAGTGGCAGCACTTAGCTCCACGCTGGTGAGAAGACGTCGAAGACTAGATTAGGTGTCGGACGCGGCTTTTTCATTTGCTTTCTGCGGTTGGCTTGTTCGTTCCTATTTGAAGTTTTATTGGAGTTGTTGCCGTCTCTAGCTTGTGACTCTTTGCCTTTTTTACTCACTTGCCTCGTTTTCTCTCGCGCACGTCTCACGAGGGAGTTGTGCAGGCACCCTCGCGAGTGTTTTCTGCCCCAGTCATTTGAAGCTTTCCTATCCGAGTCCGCTACGGGAGCACTTCTCCTAGTCCGTGCCCCACGGGTGTCATGACGCGAGCACAGGACCTGGGTCGGTCGCCCCCACAACAGAGACCGAAAGCTACCCCTCCTGACTAATCCTTGCAGGACATGAAGCGCACGGCAAGGCCTCAACCTTAGGAGGAGAGGACCGCGACAAGCCTCCCCGAGATAAGTAGTTCTCGCACACGGGCATGGTGCATGGGAACACAACACAGAAATAGCGGAAACAGCATGATAAGTCACAGCAACAGTTCAACACGGCCCCGCGGGGCCCGATACTACCTTCTTTTTGCGCAGGGAAGGAAGAAAAACAAAATAGGCACGACTTGCTCGGCATCGACTCGCGGCGAGGGCTCGTACTTCCTCTAGAGCTCAGTCAGATCCCTTCTCTCACTTCACTGAGGCGCGACGGTGGACTGACCCGCTACCTTCCCCCAGGCGGGCGCGACGGCGCGGGGGCTGGTTGCGGCCACCGCTGGAGGATCTGCTGTCCGAAGGAGAGTCGCCGAAGCTTGGCGAGCCCCGAGAACCGCTGACCGTGCGCCAGCCGCCATCTTCATCCTGATCAACGCCGGGGCTGGGCACACGACCGCGATCATCATCTTTGGGACAGCACCCAACATGATGACCGTCTTCCCTGAACACCCTCATGTAGAGGGTGGCATCGCCGTCAAACTTGAAGTGCAGGGTGCACCGCTGGCTCAGGCCACGCGCACGAGCAAACGTTTGCCAGCCGCGGGTCAGGGCCACATTCCCGGCGATGGAGACCTCCAGTGAATCCCAGGAGGCCCTGCTGCAGCAACCGTCCGCCTGAAGCCAGAGGCTGCCCGGAGCGCCGGCCGGAAGTTCACCCACAAAGAAGTGGGGAAGCTAGAGCCAGGTGCCGGTCGGGTCTGCCGACCACACGATGAACTCTGGCAGCACCTCCGCGGAGCGAAAGCGCAGCCTAGGGGGTCGCGCAGCCACAGTGTTCCGCCCAACAGCGACCGGGCGCTCATCGCCGCACAGGGGACCATCTCCACGACCACGGGAAGCAACTGCGGGGGCCGCATGATGCTTGCGAGGGCGGCCCCGGCCGCGCTTGGTTGGGGGAGAGTCAGGCCCTTCCCGACGAGCCTTTCCCTTCTCCACGGCCAAGAACCTCTTCGGCGGTGCCATGGGGATGGCGAGTAGCCGGGATGGAGAGAAAGGAGTAGCATGAAGGAATGGACATAAAGGGCTCATGCCATTCCGTACTTATAGCCGGAGAAGGCAAACAGCCGGCCTCCACGATCGCAGGTAATCATGACCCATTTTTGCATCTAGGGACTTGTCAAGTCATGCGGTTGCCGAGGCGTCGTGTGGAAGCAGAGACGCCCACGTCCAATCAATCACCACGCGGTGCTCAAGGCCGCAGGCTATTGGGGCCCGCGGCGCTTCACACTTGCCCCTTCGCTTCACTGCTAAGCCAAGTCCGGGCGCCCCTTGGGCCCGGGGGCTACTATTCAGCGTTCTGGGAACGGGGGTCCCCAGACTTGCCTGCCTGCGGCCTGCGGCGAGGCTCAAGTGGGGGCCCAGTGCAGCACAGCTTCATCAGCTCAAGCTCAAGACCCCCGCGAGGGGCCAAGCCTCGCGGGGAGGACGACAGGAAGCTTCCTCACGAGCAGCCTCATCAGGCAGGCTTGCGAGGAGGAAGAAAGATCAAGGCAAGGGCACCTCGCGAGGAGCCCGTGACGCAAGCCATGACGATCGAGACCATGCGGGCACCAGCCTGTGTAGTGTCCTTGTTTCCTGTTCGGTGCAAAGGGGGCAAGCACAGGCCAAGGCATCAGGCAAAGGTTACCGTTTCGGTGCAACAAGACCAAGACCAGAAGAACGGCAAGATGGAGGTCATCATGGAGCCCAGGACGGTGTCATCTTCAGAGCCTTTGGCAGCCGTAGACCAACTTTAGTCAGGATAAGTGTATTAGATGTTCCCCTTCAAAATGGCCAATTGTTGGTGCCCTTCCCTCTCATTATTTGGGAAGAGGCCCAGGGCCTCCCTCTATAAATAGAGCTAGCCACCACAGGGCAAGGGGGGATGGATCGATCAGAGAGAGAGAGAGAGAGAAGCGATTGAACTCACCCAAGCAGTTCATCGCACCAGCTCAAGAACAGCCCCTCGCGAGTCTGTTCTCCCTTTGTACTGTTCATCATCAGCCCCTGAGGCAATCCACCACACCACACACTGGAGTAGGGTATTACACCACAATGGTGGCCTGAACCAGTATAAACCTCGTGTCCCTTGTGTGTTCTTCTTTCTAGCTTAGATTCCTTGCGAGCCTTCGAAACGTGAGCTGGTAGGGGAAAGATCTTCGTGCACACCCTAGAGTTCGAACCTCAAGGGTCTGCCGGAACCCAAAATCCGACACCTTTTACTCACCTCAACCTTTGCAACATCCTTGCATTAATCCTGTTGGGCCTCCGCTCCCTTTGAAAGCTAATGCATTTGCTAAGTGGAAGCTAGATATGGAGTCATACATGTGCAATGCTTCAACTCAACTATGGTGGATTGTGGTCAATGGATTCAACCCCAAGGACCCAATGAATCTCACTCCAAGAGAAGCGGTTGATGACCAACTTAATGCAACCGCACACAACATGTTGTGCACCGCTGTGACTGAAGACTATAGTGACTCCATTGCTCTTCTTAAAACCGCAAAATACATTTGGGATTGCCTTGAGGAGGCTCTCGAAGGAGATGAATCAATTCAAAGATCTTGGTTGGCTTTGCTCAAGACGGAAGTCAATCTATTTGTGAGGAATGAGGGTGAGTCTGAGGAAGAGGTCTATCGAAGGTTGAAGTCCCTTGTGCTCAACTTGACAACCATTGGGTGCACTTGGGCAAGTGATGACTTCATCAAGGACAAGTTCATAGATGTTATCACTACAAAAAAAGACACATCCATGACATTTTGGTCCGAACGAATTTTTTTTCCTATCATGCTTATGACACTTGTATGACGGTAATTGTGACAAAACCCGGCATCATCATAGATGCGGTGGGATCCTACTTCTATGACAAAAAATCATGACAGAAAATGGGCTTTTCGTCCTGGGCGGGCCGGAGACGCAACTGCATGACATTCTTTGGCCCGTCCATGACGGAAAAAACGTGGTAGAAGCGAGGGCGAGGAAATTATCTGGGAGTTCCCGGTTACGGTGGGTGGTCGGGGGCCGAGCGATGCACGTTTCTCTCATACACGTACGCGCGTGGGTGCGAGGCATTGGGCTCTAACTGAACCCGAGCGAGGCGTTCGCCTACTGAACCCGAGCGATTGCACTGCAGGCTACGCGTTACTGAACCTGAGCGATTGATTGATGGCTGTTAACTGAACCCGATCGAGCGATTCCTTCACTACTGCTGCTAACTGAAGCCGATCGATGCTACCTATGGATGAACAGCGAGCGTTGTTGGGGGGTTTGGATGAAAAGTTCCCAACGAGGGGTTGGATGAACAGGACCCCGTGGTAGTAGAGGCCGTTGCCGCTGGATGAACAGCACCCCGATCGAGCCGGTTGGGGGTGGATGAACAAAACCTCGTGGAGGGCTGGATGAACAGGACCCTGTGGAAGGCTAGTTGAACAGTAGTCGGTGGAGGGATGGATGAACAGTAGCCCATGGAGGGGTGGTTGAACAGGACCCCGTGGAGAGGGCTGGTTGAACAGTAGCCAGTGGAGGAGAGGTGGAGGCTGGATGAATAGGAGCCCGTGGATGAACAGTCGTAGGTGGAGGCTGGAGGAGGTCGATGGTGGATGAACAGTAGCCCGTGGAGGCAGTCGACGATGGAGATGAACAATATCCCATGGAGTCCCATTTTGCGGTACACCACACCCCTCCCAATGAACAGGACCCCCGTTTTGCCTGTGGCGCTCCGACACAAGTCCGTTTCCTCCATTTTGCGGTACGCCACACCCCTCCTGATCAACAGGACCCCATTTTGACCGTAGAAGGTCCAAGAGAAGTCTGTTTCCTTCGTTTTGCGGTATGCCAAACCCCTCCCAATGAACAGGATCCTGTTTCGACCATGGCCGGTCGAACAAAAGGCCGTTTCATCCGTTTTGCGGTACGCCAGGCCTCGTTTTGATCGACTGTTCCGTCCAAGCCGGTTGGCTCCCGATGAACACAACGATGACGCAGTTTCTCCTTTCCGACCCAGCCATGTACACGAGCCCTGGCCATACGTATGCGCGAGTAGGCGTTTGAGACCCCCCGCCCGTATGTACTTACGAGGCCATATTTACTTTCCTGCACCCTGGCCGCTGTATGTACGTGTACACGATATTAATGGGACTGCATAATATGCTACATGCGCGCCTCTACTACGACACGTGCGCGCCTCTACTATGACACATGCCCTTCCTTACACGGCCACGGTTCTTCGCTGCAGCCTGCAGGCAGACCAATCGACCAGTATGTATGTACACATTCGCGACCAGAATGACAATGCTGCGTACGCTTCGACCAGGTGGGTCCCAACTACCAGGCACTTCCTTGCGTGCGAAGATGTAGTTGGTGGGTCCCAGCAGTCAGGGCCGAATCATTTTTTTGCCCATAATATGGACGCACTTCCTTGCGTGCGAAGATGTAGCTGGTGGGTCCCAGCAGTCAGGGGGAAACTTTTTTTCACGAAATATGGTGGCCCGTCCGGTGGGTCCCTGCTATCAGGTGGAGGAATCATTATTTTCCGCGTAATAAGGAGGCACTTCCTTGCTGCGGCCGTTCACCCAGCTGTCAGTCTCTCCACGTACAGTACTCTTCCGATGGAAGTTGTTGGTTGACCACGTTGACCACGCCGCGCCGAGAGCACCAAGGCGGTGGACGATGGCGAGTCCTAGGAAGGGGACGACGCGGAGCTGGGGAAGACGCGGAAGTGGATGCCCACGCGGAGAGGAGTACGAGGGTTCACTGGTTCGGCTGCGGTGTGAGCCTACCGACGCCGCAGAGCTTGGCCAGCGGTGGGAGTAGTAGGGGGCGGTGAGGCCTTCGCGGTAGCACAGCCGGTGACGGGAGGCAAGAGCACGCGGTGGCTTGGACGGCTAGAGCAAGAAAATCAGAGGTTGAAGAAGCAGGACGACCGTTGGATGTTAACAATCCAACAGTCACTGGTGATAGAATCGTTTGTTGACTAAGTTGACAAAGCCCTCCGTCCACGTCAACTTAGTAGGCCCACAAGTCAGCCTCCCACTATGGTAGGTCCCAGCTAGCAGGGGGAGTATTCATTTTTTTTGTGCGTAATAAGGAGTCACTTCCTTGCATGCGAAGATATAGCTGGTGGTCCGAGTTGTCAGTGGGAGTATTCATTCTTTTTGGCGTAATAAGGAAGTACTTGCTTGCGTGCGGCCATGGACCATGTGGGTCCCAACTGTCAGCCTCTCCATGTACATCCCTCTTCCAATGTTGTCGTTTGTTGACAATGTTGACCACGTCGTGCCAAGAACACCAGCGCGATGGACGGCGGCGAGACCCAGGAAGGGAATAACCCTGTAGGATCAAAAGTATGTCTAGAGGGGGGGGGGTGATTAGACTACTTGAGCAAATAAAAATCTATCCTTTTCCCAATTTTAGTTCTTGGCAGACTTTAGCAACTTAGCACGGCTCAAGCAATCTTAACACAATTCAAGCAAGCATGCAAAGAGTATATGAGCAGCGGAAAGTAAAGCATGCAACTTGCAAGAATGTAAAGGGAAGGGTTTGGAGAGTGCAAACGCAATAGGAGACACGCATGTTTTTGTCGTGGTTCCGATAGGTGGTGCTATCGTACATCCACGTTGATGGAGACTTCAACCCACGAAGGGTAACATCTGCGCGAGTCCATGGAGGACTCCATCCATGAAGGGTCCACGAAGAAGCAACCTTGTCTATCCCACCATGGCCGTCGCACACCAAGGACTTGCCTCACTAGCGGTAGATCTTCACGAAGTAGGCGATCTCCTTGCCCTTACAAACTCCTTGGTTCAACTCCACAATCTTGTCGGAGGCTCCCAAGTGACACATAGCCAATCTAGGAGACACCACTCTCCAAGAAGTAACAAATGGTGTGTTGATGATGAACTCCTTGCTCTTGTGCTTCAAATGATAGTCTCCCCAACACTCAACTCTCTCTCACAGGATTTGGATTTCGTGGAAAGAAGATTTGAGTGGAAAGCAACTTGGGGAAGGCTAGATATAGAGATTCATATGGTAGGAATGGAATATCTTGGCCTCAACACAAGTGTACGTGGTTCTCTCTCAGAAAATGTAAGTTGGAAGTGTAGGTTCATTCTGATCACTCTCTCCATGAATGAAGAGGAGGTGGAGGGGTATATTAGCCTCCACACAAAATCTAACCGTTACACACAACTTGCCAATCTCTGTGGGACCGAATTGAGAAACTCGGTCGGACCGATTCAACAAATCTAGTGACCGTTAGGATTTTCGGTGGGACCGACATGCAACTCGGTAGGACCGATATGGTTAGGGTTAGGGCATAACATTATCTCGGTGAGACCGATTACACAAACTCAGTGAGACCGATTTTGGTAATAAGCTAACCAGAGAGTTGGTCAGGTAAACTCGGTGGGACCAATTCGCTCATTTCGGTGAGACCGAAATGTTACAAAAGAGAGAGTTTACATTGCAATCTTGGTGGGACCGATCGCTCATTTCTGTGGGACCAAAACGTTACGAAGGGAAACAGAGAGATTACAATCCCATCTCGATGAGACCGAGATCCCTATCGGTGAGACAGATTATCCTAGGGTTTGTGGCAGTGGCTATGACATCTGAACTCGCTGGCGCCGGATAGGAAGAATCGAGTTTGACTTTTGGTTTAGGTCATATGTGGATGTGATAAAGTAGTTGAGGGCTTTGGAGCATATCACTAAGCATTTTGAGCAAGAGCCTCATTAAGCAACACCTCATCCCTCCTTGATAGTATTGGCTTTTCCTATAGACTCAATGTGATCTTGGATCACTAAAATAGAAAATGTAGAGTCTTGAACTTTGAGCTTGAGCCAATCCTTTTGTCCTTAGCATTTTGAGGGGTCTACTTTTCTCATCCATGACATGCCAATCATTGAGCTTTCCTGAAATATTTATCTTGAAATAGCATTAGCTCAATGAGCTATATGTTGTTAGAAATTACCAAAACCACCTAGGGATAGTTGCACTTTCAATCTCCCCCTTTTTGGTAATTGATGACAACATATAGATCATAGCTTCGACAAATGATAATAAGAGTGAAAAACATTGTCGCTTTGAGAAGTATGTGAAAAGCAAGAGCTCCCCCTAAATTTGTGCATAGTTTAAGATTTGCTTTGGACTGCAAATGCACAAAGAGTTAGGAGCATGGGTTACTCTTCCATGTCACATACATCTTGGTGGAGCGCTCAAAATGATAATAATTAAATACATGTACTCGTCACCAAGCAGAGTGAATGATCATATAAAGATATGAAAGGATAATGTCATCCAACAAGCATTATGGTAGCATGAAAGGATAATGTCATCCAACAAGCATTAAGGTAGCATATGATCAAACACATGATCATCCAAGTATCTCACACAAGCATAGAGTATCTCAAGCAAGCAAATAGCAAAGTTCAACCATTAAAAAGCAAAACAAGAGAGAACAAAAGCAACACTCTCTCTCGAAGCCTATGATCTATACATTTTCTCCACCTTTGGCAACAAGTTACCAAAAAGTTCATAAAAAATGCATAGTGCTAGATCGACTCTCAGGCTTGGTCTTCAGGTGGTGGTGTAGATAGAACTCCAAGGACGAAGGCATCAGTTGATGTAGATGGAGCTGGTGGAGTGGGTGCTGGAGCTGGATGCACTGAAGCTGTAGCTAGTGCAGATGAAGTTGCTTTGGTGTCTGTAACTGGCACTGCAGCAGATCTCTGACTCCTAGGCACTCTAGCAAAAGCATCAGTGGTAGACTTGCCCTTCTTCTCCTGCACTTCATCCTGAAGTTGCTCAACAACTGACTGTATCTCAGTGACCTTCACATCTAAATCATAGAACTTCTGCTCCATGATCCTCTCCAGGCTCTCCTGGTTTTGAGTCAGGGTGGCCAATCCCTTCTCAATTATCAGAGTGGAGGCAATCAAGTAGCCAAGCTGATCTTTCTTGCTCTTCAGGAAATACTGAGATGCCTCATCAATGGTTGGCATCTTTCCAGCCTTTTCAGTCCTTGCCTTCTCTTTCTTCTCTTGAGCTTGCACAGAGGATGGTTCATTCTCATCCATCACCACAGTGTTTTCCTCAAAGTCTGGGTAGATGGGCAAGTGATCCTTGTCCAAGAAGTATGTGCCAGTGCCCATCTTGGAGTTGATTAGCTCCTCGATCTGTGGAGCATACCCACAACTTCTCTTCTGATCTGCAGCTGTCCTCTTGATAGTTTCCACTATTAGGCTCATGACTTTGAAGTTTTGAGGAACATCAAATATGTGAAGCAGGTTAATTGCATGGCCTCTGATCATCTTGTGATCACCTGACTTTGGAAAAAGAGTATGCCTGAGGATCCAGTTGATTATTGGCAAACCTGACAGAAGGTAATGTACTGATCCAAATTTGTATGTCTCAACAGCAGCATCTGGGATCTCCCTGTACATATGTGCCATGGAGTTGTGATCCTTCTTCTTCTTGGCATAGACATCCAAGTCATCCTCATTCTCCTTAGGAGCATTGATCAATTTTGCCCATTCTTCAATAGTTGATTGGTATCTAGTACCTTCAGACATCCAGACAATCCTTCCATCTGGGTAGAAGTGAGTTGTGGAGTAGAACTGCATAATAAGCTCATCATTCCACTTTGTGAGCTTCTGTCCAATTAAGTCCTCTACTCCACAAGACTTGAAACTATCATAGACTCCAGGATAGTGTTCTTCATTTTCCCTGATGTACTTCCAGTCCACCCATCTCATATCACAGACTATAGGCTTATTGTCAAGCAACACTATCTCATAAAAGTCCTGCTATTCCTTTGTATGGAACATGTAGTCCACAGCAGTACTTCTCCTGACTGCATAGGGATCAGTCAATCTCCACTGTCTGAGTCTTGCATCCTTCCTGAGCTTCATGTCCTCAACTACTGGATGAGCATCATTGTGATCTGGAATTTTGGGTTTCAGCTTCCTGAAAACATGTGACTCATCATCTTCTTCTTCAATAGCTGCTTCAGGCACTGGGGCCTTGTTCTTCTCTCCAGCAGAAATGTTCCTTGTATTCCTCTTAGGTGCAGCTTTGGGCTTTGGAGCAACTGCCTTGGGAGCTTCTTTGGGCTTTGATGGAGCAGCCCCTGCCCTTATAGCATCTCCCATAAGATTTTGAGCTTTAGGTGCTAGTGCAGCAACCTCTTCTTCTTCCTCTTCAGAGTCTCTCCTCATAGAGGGCTTGCCAAGTACTTTGGCAGTGGTAGTTCTGACTCTCTTTTTCTTCTTGTCTTGGCCAACAGCTTCATCTTCAGACTCAATGGTGAACTTCATGGTTTCACCAGTGGCAACCTTCCTAGATCTGGAAGTGGGAATCCTTCTTGCAGGTGCCTTCTTCTGCATTCCTGGCTTGGTGGCAGCAGTTGTGCAATATTCCTTCTTCAGAACTTTCTTCTTTGAGGTGGCCTCATCTTCAACAGCCACATAGTCCTCATCCCCAGAATCTGAGGTTCTCTTCTTTCTGGCCCTGGTGGCTGCCTTAGGCAAGTTGCTGGGTGTGCTCCTGCTACCATCTTCATAGCTGCTAGAGGGACTAGTGCCCTCGCTCATCTGAACCTGCTCCTCAGACTTATTCTGACTGTCACTCTGATCTGACGTGATGCAAACACTGACAGCAGACCATGTGAATAGATATAGATAATATAGATGGGATGAGCATCGCAAAGTGCAGAGGTTTTTGCAAAAGAATGAGTCAAAAACTTAGTTTTAGTTTTCCACTGTCGTGGGGAACTGAGGGCCACGAGCACCTATGGGGCAGGAGGTGCCCCTTTGTTTGTCCGGCGACGGAGCGGGGGGCGCACGCAGAGCAGATCGAGGCGAGAGCGCGCGCGGGGGATTTTTACCCAGCTTCGGAGCTCTCCGGAGAGATAAAACTCCTCCTGCTGCTTTGTGTGTTTGTATTCTGTTCTTGCTCGAGAGAGCGGGCGCAGCGTCGAATTGGCCGAACCCCAAGCTGTGGAACCCAAAATTACGAACCTCCGAACCCCTTTCTACGTGCGCATAGGCCTCCTTTTTATAGGCTAAAGGGGTCACCGACAGGTGGAAGCCTAGAAAGAGGGGTAGAAAGGTAAAAACGCGGGTTGGTACAACTACTACCAACAGTGTCCCCTACCTAACTCTGACAGCAGGGGACAAGGGCATTTAATGCCCGTCCGGTCGCCCCAACAGTGCAAGGAAACGACCATTAGAAGCGCCACCGATTGCCACGATGGCCTCCTTGTCAGCTTCGCTTTCCACCTTGCACCGCCATGCTGCACAGCTACCCGCCACGTGCACCAGGAGAGATCTTGTGGCGACACGTCGTCGGATGCGCTGGAGCGTGGGCGCGGAGTGGCGGCCTTGCCGCGGCAAGTGCCTTGCCGCAGCCCTTGTCTTGTCGCACCAGCAAGCTTGCCGCTCGCCGGGCCTTGCCGGGACGCGCTGGGCGTCGTGGCAAGTTTCTTGAAGTGCCTTGGATGGCCTTCCCGGCAAGCTCCTCTTGCCGGGGCCCTTGTCCTTCCCGGCAAGCTCCTCTTGCCGGGGCCTTGGTTGGCCTTCCCGGCAAGCTCCTCTTGCCGGGGCCTTGGTTGGCTTTCCCGGCAAGCTCCTCTTGCCGGGGCTTTTAGCTTGAGTGCTCTGTTCTCGAACGGTGTCAAAGTAGCCGTGGAGGATCTTGGCGGGCATCCGGCAAGCCCCGCCGCGGGTCACTGCGACTGCCCGTGCACAAGTTCGGGGTACTAAGGTACCCCCTCCTTTAGTACACCGACAGGAGCCCCCGGGCCTGGGCCATACACGGTGCCGAGCGCTGTTGGGCCAGGCCCAAAACAGTGCACGGGCACGCACGGCCTGGGTACACACTAAATCTGACTCCGCATCTACCACGCCCTCCCCCCGCAACGGCACGCGTCAAACGCGGCGTCGTGGGAGAGATCATGGGCAATTTTTTTAACCCAGGGAATGCATAACGTCCGCATCCCCTGTTTATAAGCGGAGGAAACAGGGCCATTCTCCCACCTTCGCCATTCGCAGTTCCTTCCTCTGAAAGCCCCGCCGCCCCCCTCCGCTTCCCAAGCCGAAAGAGAGCAGCGCTCCGCCGTCCATCGCCGCCGCTGTCGCCGCCGTCCTCGCCTTCCCCCACCGCTTCCGCCATGGCCCCGAAGACCGCGAAGGCTGCGAAGGCTGCGAAGGCCGCGAAGTCGGCCGAGGCGCAGGAGCTTGAGGCGCTCCGTAAGAAGCGAGTGATTTTCCACCCTGAGCTCTCCCGGCAGACGCTGCGGGACGAGTTCTTCCTCTTCTGGTCGACGGAGACGCGGGCGCATCCGCGCACGCAGGTGCTTTCCGCTGAGGCTTCCAAATCGAAAAAGTGCCCCAGAGGTTACTACTTCTTTCCTGTGTTCTTCTATTGCGGGCTCTGCCCACCTTTTTCCGATTTTTTCTGCGACATCATGAACACCTACGGGTTTCATCTTCTTGATTTCACCCCCAACGCCGTTCTAACAATGGCGGTTTTCGCACACCTCTGCGAGAACTTCGTTGGCATCCTCCCCAATGTCACTCTTTTTCGCCATTATTTCTCCCCTCGTGCCGAGAAAGGGGAGCCACTGGCTGGCGGAATCGCCTGGACCTCCCGGATTGGCATGAAGGAGGTGTACTTGACGGGCGAGCTCCGCAGCAAGTGGGACGAGTGGAGGGCGGAGTGGTGTTGGATCTGTGATGCCGATCCGCAGCCGTTCACCAAGCTGCGCCAGACCCGGGTGGTGCGTGGCGGCGACTGGAGTGCTCTGTCGCCGGATGACGCCAAGCTGAAGATTGCCACCACCCGAATCCTCCGGCTCAGGCACGCCGGGCTTACAGCGGGGGCGGTTGGCGCGGATTTCCTTCGCCATCGCATCGCCCCCCTGCAAAAGAGGGGGAGGCCCGCCTGGTTGTTTGGCGGCCCGGCGGATTTCATGAGGCTGCGCCCAGGCCTCAACTTCAACTTCACCGTCCTGGAGCTTGATGCGATGCTGAGGGAGCTGTTCAAGCATGACGCCAACCATCCAGAATGGTTTAGGTTGCCGCAGGGCGTCGTCCCTTTGTGCAACAATTCCCGGCGCGATCGCATCGGCGCAATGATGCCAGAGTGCGACTCGCACGGAATAAGTGCAACTTGGATAGAGCCCGCCGCCGAGGACGTGCAGCGATTCTTCGATACTTTGACGGAGGTAGCGGTCAACCCCGACGAGCAGAAGCTTCTCATCCGCGCCACCACCGCCGATGAGATGGTGTACATTGCCACTAGGGCCGAAGAGGCGGCAGCAGCCGCTGCCGCGGGCGAGTTCGGCTTCACGCTGGCGGAGGCGGAGGCGGCAAGTCTCGCTGATCGGGAAGAGCTCATCGAAGAGGCCGCCGGTGAGGGGGAGCCCGAGGCCGAGACGAGCAAGCCTGCCGGGGGCGCGAGCGGCCAGCCGTCTTCGAGCAGCTTGTCGCAGGCGGAGCCCCCAGCGTGGCCCCAATTCCAGCCGAGAAGACGCCTCTGTCGAGTTGGAGACGCGGAAGAGGAGCAGGCCGGCCAGCAACCGCGACGCCGTGGGACGCGCTCCACCGCGGCAAGCACTGCTGCCGCGGGAGGGTCCCAGGCCACGCCGGCAACTGAGGCGGGGTCTTCCCGGGCCGCCACGCCTGATCCTGCCGCAGCCCCCGGCAAACGCCGAAGGGAGCCTACTCCTCCATCACACCGTGCAGAGAGGGTGCCGGACTTCGACCTCTCCGCGCTGAGCTTCGATGATGATGAAGAGGAGGATGAGGAGGAGTGAGGCTTTCTTTTCACTGTTCTTGATCTTCTTTGATCCTTTTTTTTGTTTGTCTTGTATCTAATTTGCTTCCCTCTGAATTCCTGTTCCATTTCAGGACCCTGGCCGAGAGGGCGGAGAAAAGGGCCAGGATTCCCGTGGTTGTCATCGAGGACGATCCTGCCGTGACTGCAGAAGACACGTCCGAGACTACCTTGACGGACCCGATTCCTTCTCCTTGCGGCAGCCCCCAGCACAGCCCCCAGAGTAAGTGTATAATTTACTTCCAATTGTGGGGCACGCACGGGTGCTGCTTCTTTCGCTGGCATCTTGATTGTTGTTTTGCTCGTGTAGGAGCAGAGCAAGCCCATCAGGAGGAACCAGAAGCCGCTCCAGAGGTGCAATCTGCTTCAACTACGCCGCCAAGGGGCGACTTTCCGACAGGGGAGCGCTCTCCGGCAAGGGAGCGGTCCCCGGCAAGGGGTGGTTCTCCGGCGAGGGGTGGGACCAGTGAGCCTTTAGTGGCGGAGCCCACAGTCACAGAGCCCAGCACAGGTAACCTTCTTTGTCGGAAATCTTCCCTTGGGTCCTTCTTCTGATCTTCTTTTTCGGATATTTGCTTGACTCTTTCTTCCTCTTCCTATCCTCAGATTCCCCTCTCGTAGACCCGATGGAAACCGGGGCCGCCGGCGAGGAAGGCGCACGTGGCAACACTGAAGATGCCGCTGCTGGCGAGGAAGAGGCCGGTACTGATGATCCTGCCGACGAGGAGGCCGCCAAGGCTGCTGGCGCAGGAGCCGGCGAGGGATCCGGTGATCATACTGACGACCCGGAGGACGCAGGAGCGCAAGGCGCTACACCGCCCGCCGACCCCTCCGCCGCTGATGCAGCGCCGGGCCCCGAGGAGCCCCAGCCAGGCGCTTACTTGAAGGCCGGCGAGGGCGTGTACATCAAGCTTCCCTGGGCGTCGAGCTCCAGGGCACCGGTGGAAGGAGAGGAGTTTGACGGAGAAGTACTCGCCTCCGCTGGGCTGGCAGTGGTTGACGGGCCGAGCAGCAGCAGCGGCGAGTCCGAGGAGGAGCAGCTGCTCCGAAAGCTGGTGTCACTCTACCGTGCCCGGCAAGCAAAGCTTGAATCCCGGGAAGCGCTTGTCGCACGGGCGGGAGTTGACATAGAAAAGCACGTGGAGGAGCTCAAGAGCCGCAACCAGGAGGCCCTCCGATCCATTGCCGAGGAGAGGGCGCAGCTCGAGGAGGCTAAGAAGGCGTTCCTTCTGGAGAAGGCTGAAGCCGAAGAGCAGCAGAGGCTCGCCGCCGAGGAG
Source organism: Triticum timopheevii (assembly GCA_963921465.1). Taxonomy (NCBI): domain Eukaryota; kingdom Viridiplantae; phylum Streptophyta; class Magnoliopsida; order Poales; family Poaceae; genus Triticum; species Triticum timopheevii. The sequence goes on along the minus strand of OY997266.1, from coordinate 338,896,316 downwards.
CTGTCCAAGCGGGATGGCGAGATGATACAGAAGAAGGTGAACTTGGACAGCCACGAAGAGGAGCTCGCCGCTCGGGAGCAATCGCTTGGCGGGGCACTCAAGGAGGCAAAGGATGCCGCCGCGGCTGCTGAGGCCGCCAGGAAGGAGTTGGAGGCGAGGGCGACGCAGCTGGAGGCGGACGTGAAAAAGAAGGACGAAGAGCTTGCCGCACTCCAGCACGAACGCGAGAAGGATGCGCGCACCCATGGCGATCTGCAAGTTCAGCTCGCCGAGAGGATCAAGGAGCTGAACGCCGCCAAGGACTCGAGCGTCGGCCTGGAGCTGAAACTGGCTACCTTGACGGAGACGCTGGACGCCGCCAAGAAGCGAGAAGATGTCTTGAGGAAAGATCTCAAGGGCAACGAAGAGCTGCTGACGAGAGCTGCCGAGGCTCAAAACGCCTTCAAGGTCACGGTGGAGCTCTGGATGGAGGGCCTCGTCAACATTGCTGCATCCATCGATGAGGAGCTGGCAGAACTGGACTTGGCGGGCTTCGGGTACTCCACCGACGAAAATCTCCTGCCCAGCGCCAGGCTCACTCTTTTCTTCAAGGGTGTGGCGACGGCCCTCCAGCAACTCCGGGAAAGGATCCCGAAGAAGTTGGCGGACGAGTCGCGCGCGATCTGCACCAAGGTCTTGGAGAAGGTGCTGGTGAAGATACTCTTCCGCAACCCGAGCCTCGACCTCACCCACGTCCTCAAGAGGCTGCCGGTGGGTGCCGACCTCGAAGAACTCAAGGCCATTGTCGCACCCATCGTGGACAAGGTGAATGAGGTCAAGAGGGTTGACGGCGAGCGCGTGGATTAGACCATCTTTCTCCTCCTTTCCTTGTCGCTGTTTATCTAAGTCATGGGACAATTTAGTCAGTGTCGCAGCAAGTTATTTTTGTAATATAACTTTATTCTGGGCAATGCTTGCTATGCTATCTCCTTTACTTGGTCCTTTCTTTGTATGTTCTAACCCTACGCTTTGAGGGAACTTGCCGGCACGGGCACGCTTGCCGCGAGCGCTGAGTGCGGAACATCAGCAGCTTGCCGGCGGTGCCGGAGCATGCTTGCCGCGGGCGCTGAGTGCGGGACATCAGCAGCCTGCTGGCGGTGCCGGTTCCGGCAAGAAACCTTGCCGCAACTAGTTGCAGCGCACTTAAGTTGTTGAGCGGGCTCGAAAACAACGTAAGGGCGCTTAGCGGCTCACTTAAGTTGCTGAGCGGACTCGAAGCAAAGCAAGGGCGCTTAGCAGCTCACTTAAGTTGTTGAGCCGACTCGAAACGAATCAAGGGCGCAACTAGCTACGAGGAGGTTCCTCTGCGCACAGGTTTGTCATACAAAGCGGAATCGTTCAAGGAGGGTAGCTTAAAATTTTAAGAAAATGATCGTGCTCAAACTTTGGCAACTTAGCTTTTTCTGTCATCTGTGTCCCGGCAAGGCTGTGCTCCTTCGAACGACGCTTGGTCCACACATTCATCCTCTCCTCCCCCCCCCCCCATGAACTTGTGGGTGAAGGGACCTCCTTTTTGAGAAAAAGAAAGGAGAGAAAATAATGGTATGGGGCCTTGAGGCTCATTATTCCTTACCGGGGATAAGTGCTGCACAAAGTGTCAGGTAAAACATGCAAGTAAGAAAGAATGCATGAAATTTGACAAGACATGCGGAGCACATGAACTTTATTTACGCACGGGATCTGCGCCTGGCTTTGTACAAAGGGTTACATGCAACAGCGGCAAGGCTTGTACAAAAGTTGGTTGCCAGAACGGATTCCGGCAACCGCGCCTTATGGGTAAAACTTGCGAAGATGCTCTATGTTCCAGGAATTGCTCACAGGAAAGCCGTCTTCGGTCTCAAGGCGGACAGTGCCGGGCCTCGTGACTCGTTTCACCCGATAAGGGCCTTCCCACTTCGGCGTCAACTTGTTGGAATTCTTGGCGGATTGAACACGCCGAAGAACAAGGTCGCCTTCCTCGAAGCTTCTGGCATTAACTTTGCGGCTATGATAGCGGCGCAAAGCTTGCTGGTAGCAAGCAGCTCGCACAGCAGCCTGAAGACGATCTTCCTCGAGGAGCAGCGCGTCATCTTGCCGCAGCTGCTCTTGCTCAAGCTCATCATAAGCAAGCACTCGAGGTGACCCGTATACGAGTTCCATGGGGAGAACTGCTTCTGCTCCATATACAAGAGCAAAAGGTGTCTGGCCAGTGGCTCGATTTGGCGTCGTCCTGATCGACCAAAGAACCACTGGCAGCTCCTCGATCCAATTTTTTCCGCACTTGTGCAGCCTGTCAAAAGTTCTGGTCTTGAGCCCGCGCAGCACTTCAGCGTTTGCCCGCTCCGCTTGACCGTTGCTTCTCGGATGAGCAACAGAAGCGAAGTAGATCTTGGTGCCAAGATCTTGGACGTACTGCATGAAGGTGCGGCTCGTAAATTGTGTGCCATTGTCGGTGATGATCCTGTTAGGGATTCCGAAACGGCAAACAATTGACCTGAAGAACTTGACTGCTGACTGTGCTGTCACCTTCCTCACTGCCTCCACTTCCAGCCACTTTGTGAACTTGTCGATCGCAACGTACAAGTACTCAAAGCCCCCGACAGCTCGGGGGAAGGGGCCGAGTATATCGAGCCCCCAGACCAAAAATGTCCAGGACAAAGGGATTGTTTGGAGAGCTTGAGTTGGCTGATGAATCTGCTTGGAATGGAACTGGCACGCTTCACACTTGGTTACTTGTGCAGTTGCATCCTGGAGGGCTGTCGGCCAGAAGAAACCTTGCCGGAAGGCTTTGCCGGCAAGTGCTCTTGCGCCAATGTGGTGACCACATATGCCTCCATGTATCTCTGCCAACAGCTCCTGTCCATCTTCCCGGGAAATGCACTTCAATTTCACTCCGTTGAATCTTTTTCTGTACAGTATGTCATCGACAAACTGGTACATACTAGATTGCCGGGCTACTTTTTCCGCTTCTTCCTGTTCCTCGGGAAGTTCTCCTGTCTGAAGGAAATGGACGATCTGCTGTGCCCATGCCGGAGCTTGTGGCTCGACGGCAAGGACTAAAGGCGCGAATGCTGCTGCGGGAACATCCGCTTCTACGGCAAGAATCTGAGATCTTGCCGGAGCGTGATGCCCCCCGGCAAGCGTGTCGGGACACAGCTTGTCGGGAGCGTCTGCTTCAACGAAACAAGCCCCGGGGCTTGTCGGAGTAGTCTGCTCCTCAGCACTCTCTGTGTCGATCCCGGGGACCTTCTTGGCGGCGGCTCCGGGGAGCTCTGCCAGAAAGTAGTCGCCGGCACCCAACTTTCTCTTCTTGCTCTGTCCAGTTGATGGTGTCACAGATGGCTGAGTCAGCGTGAGCACAAAAATCCCTGGTTCCACAGGCAACTTGAGTGCGGCGCACTTTGACAGACCATCTGCAATGTCACTCTGAGCTCTTGGAACGTGTTCCATTTGTAGGCCGTCAAAGTGCTCTTCTAGCTTCCTCACTTCATCGATGTAGGCTTCCATCAACGGACTCTGATAATCTTTGTTAACTTGGCGGACGACAAGCTGTGAGTCACCCCTGACAATAAGCTTCTTGATCCCAAGTTCTGCCGCGATCCTGAGCCCGGCAAGCAAGCCTTCATATTCTGCAGTATTGTTTGTTGCTTGCTCCTTGGGAAAGTGCATTTGGACCACGTACTTGAGGTGCTCTCCGGTGGGTGCGACAAGTAGTACGCCCGCACCGGCGCCTTGCAGCGAGAAGGCACCATCGAAGTACATGATCCATTCCTTGCTAGCTTCCTTGACGGGGATGCTCTTCTCTGGAATTTCTTCATTAGGCGTTGGCGTCCATTCTGCTATGAACTCTGCCAAGGCTCGGCTCTGGATAGTTGAGGTACTCTCGAACTTGAGGCCAAAGCTTGACAATTCCAGTGCCCACTCAACAATCCTGCCTGTTGCTTCTGGATTTTGCAATATCCTCTTCAACGGAAAGCGAGTGACCACTGTGATCTCATGCGCTTGGAAGTAATGGCGCAGCTTCCTCGAGGCCATTAGGAGGCCGAAAAGCAACTTCTGCACACCAGAGTACCTTGATCTAGCCCCCTGGAGAAGGGAACTGACAAAGTAAACTGGGCGCTGCACCATCTTTTTCTGCTTCTCTTCTTGTGGCTGCGCGGATCCACTCTTGCCGGAACCAGAACTTGCCGGATCAGGGCTTGTCGGGCCAGAGCTCGTCGGGGAAGCCCCCTGCTTGTCACTGGATTTGCTTGCCGCAGACGCTGGCTCACCATCCGCCTCCCTCTCCGCTACTAACGCAGCACTAACCACTTGATTGGTTGTCGCCAGATATAGCAGCAACTTCTCTTGTGGTTTAGGTGCGACAAGTGTTGGAGTAGAGGATAGGTATCTCTTCAGGTCCTGCAGCGCAGCCTCCGCTTCCGGAGTCCATTTCATTGGACCTGCCTTCTTCAAAATTTTGAAAAATGGCAGGGTGCGCTCAGCAGACTTGGAGATGAACCTGCTGAGAGCAGCAACACAGCCGGCAAGCCTTCGCATATCCTTGACGCGCTTTGGTGCTTCGATTTGCTCAGTGGCCTTGATCTTGTCGGGGTTGGCTTCAATCCCCCTCTGGGACACAAAGAATCCGATAAGCTTGCTGGAAGGAACTCCAAACACACACTTCTCGGGATTCAACTTGAGGTTGACCCTGCGCAGATTTGCAAAAGTCTCGTCCAAATCTTGGATCAAAGTCTCTTTGTCCTTGCTCTTGACCACTATGTCATCCATGTAAGCTTCTAGATTCCTGTGCAGCTGTGGCTCAAAAGCATGACTGGCTACTCTTGGAAATGTTGAACCTGCATTCTTTAGTCCGAAGGGCATTCATATAAAGCAGTACGTGCCACATGGAGTAATGAATGCGGTTTTCTCTTCATCCTCTTCTGCCATGAAGATCTGATGATATCCTGAATATGCATCAAGGAATGAAAGCAGATCGCATCTTGCCGTGGAGTCGACAATCTGGTCAATGCGCGGCAAGGGAAATGGATCTTTGGGACAAGCTTTATTAACATCAGTGAAGTCAATACAAAGCCTCCATTTCCCGTTTGCTTTGCGCACGACTACTGGATTGGCTAACCACGTCGGATGGAGAACTCCTCGGACCAGGCCCGCTGCTTCCAACTTCTTGATTTCCTCTGCAATGAATTCTTGACGCTCTACTGCTTGCTTTCTAACTCTTTGCTTGATGGGCCGCGCGTGAGGACAGACGGCAAGGTGGTGCTCAATTACTTTCCTGGGAACACCGGGGATGTCAGATGGTTGCCATGCAAACACATCGACATTCGCCCACAGGAAAGCAATGAGCGTGCTTTCCTATTTAGGATCAAGCGTGGCACTGATGGTGAAGGTGCCACCAGTGCCGTCCTCCTTGGCGGCCACTTTCTTGGTCGGTGGCGAAGCTATCTTTGCCTTCTTGCACTTGCCGATGGAGCTCGATGGTGCGTCCTCGACGGTAGCGCAGCACTCCGAAGAGGTGCGCTTGCCGGAGTAGGCATCAGAGCTATTCTTGCCGGACTTGGCCTTCTTCTTCCCCCCGGGAGCTTCAGCGGCAAGTGGTTTGCGTTCTGCTGCGGCTGCTGCTTCCCGGTAGATCTTATCGGTACAGATGAGTGCATAATTCTTGTCACCTTGGACAGAAATGACACTTATCAGACCAGGCATCTTGAGCACATTGTAGGCATAGTGAGAGGCTGCCATGAACTTGGCGAGTGCTAGACGGCCAAGTATCCCATTGTAGGGCAATGGGAAATCAGCAACGTCAAATGTGACTCTCTCCGTCCTGAAATTTAGCTCGCTGCCAAATGTCACTGGCAGTGTAATCTTCCCCTTCGGCTTGCTCCTTCCCGGGTTTATTCCTTGAAAGGTACCAGTCTCTTCGAGCTCGCTGTCGAGGATCTGGAGCTTCTTGAGCACTGCGGAGGAGATCAGATTCAGGCCGGCCCCGCCGTCAACCAGCATCTTCATGACCCTGAGGTTGCGGATTGTCGGCGAAACCAACATCGGCAAGCACCCGACCGCAGTGATGCGATCAGGGTGATCTTCAATGTCGAAGATGATGGGCGTGCTGGACCACTTCAGGGGCTTGCACGACTCAACGGACAGTTCTGCTGCGTTCACTTCCCGGACCCACCGTTTGAGTTGGCGGTGCGAGGTGTGCAGAGAAGCACCGCCGTCGATGCACAACACCTCTGTTGCCTTTTGGAACTCCTGCTCGTCAGTCTCATCTTCTTCCATCTCATCGTCCTCATCTTCGTCTTCATCTTTATCGCGGCCGCGGGGAGGCCTGTCTCCTTGCCGCGGCTTAGCCTTACCGCGGCGCCCTCCCCGGGCGGGGTACTGCTTACCGGATCCTCCGCCACCTTGCCGGGCCTTCTCCTTGTCGCGGCGCTCGTATTCAGCTTTCTGTAGCTCCGCCATCTGCTCAACTTTCTTGCAGGCTTGGAGATCATGGCCCTTGGTGCGGTGGATCTTGCAATACTACTTGCCGGAGCCATCCTGCTTGTCGGCGGCCACCACAGCCTTGCTGGAATCACCAGCTCTAGCCTTCTCGGAACCGCCTCCGCTGCTGGATTGCTCAACAGCTAGCACATCCTTGGTTTTTCTCTTTCTGTTATTCCGCCTCCGATTCCTCCTTGCCGGAGGGGCGCCCTCACTGTCAGATCCTTGTGCTGCATCATTCTCTCTGGGGAGCCTTCTCCCCTCTTCAGCCCATGCACACTTGTCGGCCAGAGCATATAGCTCGCTGACATCTCTGATTTTGCACATCGCCATCTCTTCCCTCATCCTGCGGTTACGCACATTCTGATGGAACGCGCTGATAACTGCGGCAGGGTGGACGTCTGGGATGTTGCGCTGCACCTGACTGAATCTCTGTATATAGTTGCGCAGGGGTTCTCCCTCCTTCTGGGCGAGCAGGTGAAGGTCACTCTCCTGGCCATGGGGTTTGTGGCCGCCTGTGAAGGCGCCAACAAACTGATGGCACAAGTCCGCCCACGAAGAGATGGAGTTGTCTGGCAAGTGCATGAGCCAAGATCTGACGTTGGGCTTGAGCACCAGCGGGAAGTAGTTGGCGATGATCTTCTCGTCGCGCCCTCCGGCAGCCTGCACCGCGATGGTGTAGACGCTGAGGAACTCTGACGGATGTATCCTGCCATCGTACTTCTCGGGCACGTCTGGCTTGAAGTTCTTGGTACTGGGCCACTGGACCTGCCGCAGCTCACGGGTGAACGCGGGGCAACCTGCCGCGTACGGCAAGTTGCCGGGTTCCCCTGGCGCATGCATGTCGACAGTGGGCCCAGCACGCCGGTCAGATTGACGCCGCGCTTCCCTTCGACGCTCGATGCGAGTGCGAGCGTCTTCGTGTCGTCGTTCTTGGAGAACTTGGTGTTGATCGCAGCGAGCTCGCGGGTTCGACGACGCGGTAGAGTCGGTGTCGAGGTTGGCCCGGCGAGTCGGCGATCTTGGCCTTCGGGGCGGGGAGTGCGCAGTGGTGGCACCCCCAGCGGTCTTGTCGGCATCGGCTTGCGCCTGGGCGTCTTGCCGGGGCTTCGATGTGCTCGGTTGCCGGGGCTTGTTGCCGTTGGCGAAGCCAATGAGGCTATAAATGGCGGCCCTCCAGTCGTCGATCTTGTTCGGCGCCGGAGGGTAATCTAGAAGCAGCTGGGCTCGGGCCAGCGCTTCCTCTAGAGTCTTGGGTGGCGGTGGCGAGCGACGCGAGGTGCGAGACATGCTCAAACTTCTAACAGTGTTAGAAGGAGCAAAATCCCGCACGGGCGACCGCACTGCGCTCGTGCCAGTGTGTTGACGTGCATGCTGGCCTTGAGCGTCCCGCGACCCACCAGCTTGGCCTTGTTCCAACGCGAGCACGGTGCTAGGAGCACCGTGGCGTTGTTGATCTTGCACCTCCTGGGAGGGGTGCGGTGGACATGCAGAAGCTGAACCTTGCGGGGCCTTGTCCTTGGACCGGGTGACGACGCGCGTCCTCCCGTCGGCGCCCGCTCCTCCGCCGGTGTCTGCCCCACCGCCCGTTTGCTCCGGTGGCGGTAGGGAAGTCGTAGACGGAGCGGCCGCTTCCGAAGTCTTCTTCTTTGGAGGCATGTTGACGAAGATGTTGATGTAGCACGCGCAGACGCCGGATCAGATACGCGCGACCTCGACGCAGCCCCCTACCTGGCGCGCATGGGCCTCCTTTTTATAGGCTAAAGGGGTCACCGACAGGTGGCAGCGTAGAAAGAGGGGTAGAAAGGTAAAAACGCGGGTTGGTACAACTACTACCAACAGTGTCCCCTACCTAACTCTGACAGCAGGGGACAAGGGCATTTAATGCCCGTCCGGTTGCCCCAACAGTGCAAGGAAACGACCGTTAGAAGCGCCACCGATTGCCACGATGGCCTCCTTGTCAGCTTCGCTTGCCACCTTGCGCCGCCATGCTGCACAGCTACCCGCCACGTGCACCAGGAGAGATCTTGTGGCGACACGTCGTCGGATGCGCTGGAGCGTGGGCGCGCGGGGAACTGAGGGCCACGAGCACCTATGGGGCAGGAGGTGCCCCTTTGTTTGTCCGGCGAGGTAGCGGGGGGCGCACGCAGAGCAGATCGAGGCGAGAGCGCGCGCGGGGGATTTTTACCCAGCTTCGGAGCTCTCCGGAGAGATAAAACTCCTACTGCTGCTTTGTGTGTTTGTATTCTGTTCTTGCTCGAGAGAGTGGGCGCGGCGTCGAATTGGCCGAACCCCAAGCTGTGGAACCCGAAATTCCGAACCTCCGAACCCTTTCTACGTGTGCATGGGCCTCCTTTTTATAGGCTAAAGGGGTCACCGACAGGTGGCAGCGTAGAAAGAGGGGTAGAAAGGTAAAAACGCGGGTTGGTACAACTACTACCAACAGTGTCCCCTACCTAACTCTGACAACAGGGGACAAGGGCATTTAATGCCCGTCCGGTCGCCCCAACAGTGCAAGGAAATGACTGTTAGAAGCGCCACCGATTGCCACGATGGCCTCCTTGTCAGCTTCGCTTGCTACCTTGCACCGCCATGCTGCACAGCTACCCGCCATGTGCACCAGGAGAGATCTTGTGGCGACACGTTGTCGGATGCGCTGGAGCGTGGGCGCGGAGTGGCGGCCTTGCCACGGCAAGTGCCTTGCCACAGCCCTTGTCTTGTCGCACTAGCAAGCTTGCCGCTCGCCGGGACGCGCGGGGCGTCGTGGCAAGTTTCTTGAAGTGCCTTGGATGGCCTTCCCGGCAAGCTCCTCTTGCCGGGGCCCTTGTCCTTCCCGGCAAGCTCCTCTTGCCGGGGCCTTGGTTGGCCTTCCCGGCAAGCTCCTCTTGCCGGGGCCTTGGTTGGCTTTCCCGGCAAGCTCCTCTTGCCGGGGCTTTTAGCTTGAGTGCTCTGTTCTCGAACAGTGTCAAAGTAGCCGTGGAGGATCTTGGCGGGCACCCGGCAAGCCCCACCGCGGGTCGCTGCGACTGCCTGTGCACAAGTTCGGGGTACTAAGGTACCCCCTCCTTTAGTACACCGACAGGAGCCCCCGGGCCTGGGCCATACACGGTGCCGAGCGCTGTTGGGCCAGGACCAAAACAGTGCACGGGCACGCGCGGCCTGGGTACACACTAAATCTGACTCCGCATCTACCACGCCCTCCCCCCGCAACGGTACGCGTCAAACGCGGCATCGTGGGAGAGATCGTGGGCAATTTTTTTAACCCAGGGAATGCGTAACGTCCGCATCCCCTGTTTATAAGCGGAGGAAACAGGGCCATTCCCCTACCTGGCGCGCCAGAGATGTCGTGGGGAACTGAGGGCCACGAGAACCTATGGGGAAGGAGGTTCCCCTTTGTTTGTCCGGCGAGGGAGCGGGGGGCGCACGCAGAGCAGATCAAGGCGAGAGCGCGCGCGGGGGATTTTTACCCAGCTTCGGAGCTCTCCGGAGAGATAAAACTCCTACTGCTGCTTTGTGTGTTTGTATTCTGTTCTTGCTCGAGAGAGCGGGCGCGGCGTCGAATTGGCCGAACCCCAAGCTGTGGAACCCGAAATTCCGAACCTCCGAACCCCTTTCTATGTGCGCATGGGCCTCCTTTTTATAGGCTAAAGGGGTCACCGACAGGTGGCAGCGTAGAAAGAGGGGTAGAAAGGTAAAAACGCGGGTTGGTACAACTACTACCAACAGTGTCCCCTACCTAACTCTGACATCAGGGGACAAGGGCATTTAATGCCCGTCCGGTCGCCCCAACAGTGCAAGGAAACGACCGTTAGAAGCGCCACCGATTGCCACGATGGCCTCCTTGTCAGCTTCGCTTGCCACCTTGCACCGCCATGCTGCACAGCTACCCGCCACGTGCACCAGGAGAGATCTTGTGGCGACACGTCGTCGGATGCGCTGGAGCGTGGGCGCGGAGTGGCGGCCTTGCCGCGGCAAGTGCCTTGCCGCAGCCCTTGTCTCGTCGCACCAGCAAGCTTGCCGCTCGCCGGGCCTTGCCGGGACGCGCGGGGCGTCGTGGCAAGTTTCTTGAAGTGCCTTGGATGGCCTTCCCGGCAAGCTCCTCTTGCCGGGGCCTTGGTTGGCCTTCCCGGCAAGCTCCTCTTGCCGGGGCCTTGGTTGGCTTTCCCGGCAAGCTCCTCTTGCCGGGGCTTTTAGCTTGAGTGCTCTGTTCTCGAACGGTGTCAAAGTAGCCGTGGAGGATCTTGGCGGGCACCCGGCAAGCCCCGCCGCGGGTCGCTGCGACTGCCCGTGCACAAGTTCGGGGTACTAAGGTACCCCCTCCTTTAGTACACCGACATCCACAGAAAGCATTTCGGATCTACCGATTTGAAAACTCGGTGATACCGAAGCAGTTTTTGGAACCTAAACTAGTGAACTCGGTCAGACTGAGTCATAGTTCGGTGGCACCGAGACTGCTAGGGTTTCACAAAGTCCTGAACTCGGTCACACCAATTTGCAATTCTCGGTCAGACCGAGAATCACATGTGCAATGGCCTTAGCCAAATCGGTGACACCGAGTTCTACAACTCGGTTGGTCCAAGATTATTTCGGCGGAAACCTAACCCTAAATTTTCAATCCACAACTAAACTAAGGAGCGATTTCACTGGATAGAGTGATTTCAATCGTGGCAAGATGCATGGCAAAACAATGTGCTAGGAATCGGAGTGAGATTAGCACAAAGATCAAGTCCATACCCTAAGTGCGGCAATGGACTTGCTACGGCAGCAACGGCGGAGACCAGCGGCGGGAGGCAGCTGGCAACGAGGAGGACGATCCGGAGACCCAGGGAGGCAGAGCAGGCTGAGCGCGGGCGAAGGGGTTTGGAGAAATTTCCAAATTTTGGCCCGGGGATATAAATAGCCTGACCCTGTCGGTGTGACCGAGTGGAACAACTCGGTGGCACCAAGATGCATAATTGCAAGTAGTTACTGCAACTCGGTGTGACCGAAAAGTTCAAATCGGTTGCACCGAGATTGAAAACCTAGATCGACTTAGTGATCTCGGTATGACCGAAATGGATGAATCGGTCAGACCGAAACGCACAAAGAAGTTTTGGAAGTTTAAGTCTATGATGAATCGGGGACTCCGAGTGCTCCTCACACAGAGTGGTTCGAATCTGACTTGATCAAACTTTGTGATGTAGCATGAATAGAGTTTGAGACAAGAAAAAGCATATATAGCTAGAGAAGGTTCTTAGGCATTCTTGTTCATCCACTTGGCAAAAGAAAAAGAAGCCAAACAATCAAAGCAACAAGTGGATGTCCTCGAATGAGTAAAATATGTAACCAACATGCTCACACAATAAAATGGCAAATGAAGTATGTGGCAAAGCATGCACAACCAATTCTAGTATCTATCAAGCAATTGGGGATGACTATGTCATCTATATATATATGAGTATATTGACTTAGGAGTCAAATGAGAACATTTGATCATAGGTCATACTCATCGTTTAAGCTCAAGTGGGGTTACCACTTTTACATAAAGCATTGTTGTGTTCACACCATTAGAGTTGCTTTGACTCAATTCTAGAGTAAAGCTCCCCTTAGATGTGAGATCCCCCCTAAGAGGGATGAACTAACCTTGGGTTTTGTCGATGATGACTTCATGTAGGTGTTGAAGATGTGGATGCTCATTGTTGATGTAGATCATTTGGAGCAATCCTTTGGAGTGAGTTGCACTTTCAATACCTACACGGGTTAGTCCCACAAGGAACAAACAAGGATATCCATAGACATAGAGTGATTCACACATAAGTTGATGTCTATGAAAGCATTAGGTTACCTTGTCCCTTTTCTTACCAACAAGAGGGTTTGTGAATCCTTTAACTAGTGCAAGATGTGGAAGTTGATTGCACTTGTTCTTGCCAAAATGATAAGAGTGAAGTATGTTGGCGGAGTCACCCTCAAGAACTCTCTAGTTCTTCTTCTTTGGGATCCACACCATCTTGATGGGAATCCTTGGAGTTGTACTTGTACTTGATGAAGTAGAACTTGATGTAGTCTTGGGAACCCACTTGACCAAGGCCTTAGGAGCTTCTTCAAATGCATCAATATCCTCTTGAAGCTTGTCCTTGCCTTTTTGCTTGTGGTCTTGTGGTGGAAGATCATCTTGAGCTTGTGTCCCTTTGAAAGAAGTAGGATCATACTTCTCTTGTTTAGGAACAAACTTCGTCTTGGGGTCTTGATCTTCTTCCCACTCAACTCCATTGGCATTTAACTTTGGTTCAAAACCAACACCTTGGTTCTTCTGGTGCCTTCCTTGCTTGCGTACAATTTCCTTGAATTGCTTACTCCCGGCAAGGCTCTTCTAAACACCTTTCTCTATAATTCCCTTCAATAAGCTATTTTCTTGCTCAAGTGTAACTTGGCTAAGAGAATCATTAGTGGAATCAAGAGAACTACTAGAAGCAACAACATTGGATTTAGCATGATTATTGTTACTACTAGAGGAAGAATCTTTCTTGTTCTTGTTACTAGACTTGACTTGAGGCATGTAAGTGGATAAGAGTAAATGCTTGGCAATGTAAGAAGAACTTTTCTTGCAAAGATCATCATTGATTGCCTTTAAAAACTCATGCTCTTGCTCAAGGTTGAGCTTTTCAAAGCGTAACTTCTCATGAGTCCTTAAAAGTTCTCGATGATCTTCTAAGGTAGTTTCATGAGCTAACTTAAGAGTGTTTAGTTCTTTAGTTAGAAGCTCAATCTTCTCCTTATCATTGTCATTCGTTTTATATTGATTAGCATGATTAATTGACGTTTCATCATAGTATTCATCACTAGAGTTGTCAACAAGTAAATCATCATCACTATTGAAATCAACATACTCGGGGTGTGATACCTTTGGGCCTTTAGCCATGAAGCATCTTCCAAGTCCTTCATTTGGTGAATCAAATATGTCGTAGGAGTTGGTTGACACAAGTGCTAGACCGGCAACACCTTCATCTTGAGTATATTCGGAGTCGGAGTGATAGCTTCTCTCGGAGTGATTGTCGGAGTCGGAGCCGGATACCAATTCACCAACATGAGCTTGATGTCTTCGTTTTGTGTAGCTCCTTGATGACTTGTCCTTCCTTTCCGAATCCTTGCTTCTCCGGGATGTTCTTCGTTCATAACGATCATCTCTACTCCTTCTCTCTCTTGGTGGTGATTCTTCTCTTCTATTTCTTCTCTTTGGAGAATCTTCTCTTCTTTTGTAGGGTGCCGTACACTCATTGGAATAGTGTCCGGGTCTTCCACAATTGTAGCAATTACACTCTCGACTAGAAGATCTTTTTTCATTGTAGGACCTTGACTTGGAACTTGTTTCCTTGCTTCTACTCTTGTAGAACTTATTGAAGTTCTTCACCATTAGGCTCAATTCTTCATTGAAGGTTTGTTTCTCACTTGATGATGTGGGGGCTTCACATGAGGCTTTGTAAGCACCACTTGACTTGTCGTGGAGCTCCTCCTTATCCTTGAGTGACATCTCATGAGCAACAATTCTTCCGATGACTTCCGTTGGCTTGAGATCTTTGTAATTGGGCATCATTTGGATCAATGTGCACACGGTATCATATTTTCCGTCCAAAGCTCTGAGGATCTTCTTGATGATGAATTTGTCGGTTATCTCTTCACTTCCTAAGTCGGCAATCTCATTTGCGATAAGAGCAATCCTAGAGTACATTTCAGTGACACCTTCACCATCCTTCATTTTGAACTTGTCAAGCTGACTTTGAAGCACATCCAACTTGGATTCCTTGACGGAGTCGGTACCTTCATGCATATCAATCAAAGTATCCCAAATTTTCTTTGCATTCTCAAGATGGCTGATTTTGTTGAATTCTTCTGGGCACAATCCGTTGAAGAGGATATCACAAGCTTGAGCGTTGTATTGCAGCACCTTCAACTCTTTCACGATAGCTTCACGGTTCGGTTCTCTCCCATCAAAGAATTCACCTTGCAAGCCAATACACACAATAGCCCAAACGGTGGGGTTATGTCCAAGAATATGCATTTTAATCTTATGCTTCCAACTAGCAAAATTAGTACCATCAAAATAAGGACCTCTACGGTGGTAATTTCCCTCGCTAGACGCCATACTCTCCTAGGTTGTGAAACCAAGGCTATGACCACCAAAAGCTATGGAAATCAAAGCAAATGGAGACCAAAGCTCCGATACCACTTGTAGGATCGAAAGTATGTCTAGAGGGGGGTGATTAGACTACTTTTCCAAATTAAAATCTATCCTTTTCCTAATTTTAGTTCTTGGCAGATTTTAGCAACTTAGCACGGTTCAAGCAATCTTAGCACAATTCAAGCAAGCTTGCAAAGAGTATATGAGCAGCGAAAAGTAAAGCATGCAACTTGCAAGAATGTAAAGGGAAGGGTTTGGAGAGTGCAAATGCAATAGGAGACACAGATGTTTTTGTCGTGGTTCCGATAGGTGGTGCTATCGTACATCCACGTTGATGGAGACTTCAACCCACAAAGGGTAACGGCTGCGCGAGTCCACGGAGGGCTCCACCCACGAAGGGTCCATGAAGAAGCAACCTTGTCTATCCCACCATGGTCGTCGCCCACCAAGGACTTGCCTTGCTAGCGGTAGATCTTCACGAAGTAGGCGATCTCCTTGTCCTTACAAACTCCTTGGTTCAACTCCACAATCTTGTCGGAGGCTCCCAAGTGACAACTAGCCAATCTAGGAGACACCACTCTCCAAAAAGTAACAAATGGTGTGTTGATGATGAACTCCTTGCTCTTGTGCTTCAAATGATAGTCTCCCCAACACTCAACTCTCTCTCACACAGGATTTGGATTTGGTGGAAAGAAGATTTGAGTGGAAAGCAACTTGGGGAAGGCTAGAGATCAATATTCATATGGTAGGAATGGAATATCTTGGCCTCAACACAAGTGTAGGTGGTTCTCTCTTAGAAAATGTAAGTTGGAAGTGTAGGTTCGTTCTGATGGCTCTCTCCACGAATGAAGAGGAGGTGGATGGGTATATATAGCCTCCACACAAAATCTAACCGTTACACACAACTTGCCAATCTCGGTGGGACCAAATTGAGAAACTCGGTCGGACCGATTCAGCAAATCTAGTGACCGTTAGGATTTTCGGTGGGACCGACACGCAACTCGGTAGGACCGATATGGTTAGGCATAACGTAATCTCGGTGAGACCGATTACACAAACTCAGTGAGACCAATTTTCGTAATAAGCTAACTAGAGAGTTGGTCAGGTAAACACGGTGGGACCGATTCGCTCATTTCGGTGAGACCGAAATGTTACAGAAGGGAAACACAGAGTTTACATTGCAATCTCGGTGGGATCGATCGCTCATTTCGGTGGGACCGAAACGTTACGAAGGGAAACAAAGAGATTACAATCCCATCTCGGTGAGACCGAGATCCCTATCGGTGAGACCGATTTGCCTAGGCTTTGTGGCAGTGGCTATGACATCTGAACTCGGTGGCGCCAGATAGGAAGAATTGAGTTTGACTTTTGGTTTAGGTCATATGTGGATGTGAGAAAGTAGTTGAGGGCTTTGGAGCATATCACTAAGCATTTTGAATGAAATTTAAACGAATTTTCGCATATTTATGTGGGTTCCAAACTATTTTTAATACCGAAATGTCGAGCCAGAATTAAAGAACTTTGAAGATATATTTAAATTAGGTTAAAGCCTAGTGAAATAGGAATCTGAAAATGTGAAAAAATTCAGAAATTATAAAGTAATTGCCAATTTGTCATCTGTTTTTATGTTTACAACCCATTTCATATTACTTTCAAGATTTGTAGGCCTCTTGAAAGAGTTGTAGCCCATCAGGGCGTAGAAAAATAAGTAGGCCTAGATTGGGCATTCTTCAGAAAAAATAAACTGGGCTCACTTTCACAAAGAAAAAATAGCTAGGCTGGTCATATGGTTAACATAAAATATAAGCCTGGGATAGACGGGCCACAGCCTAGTTGAAACCCTGTCCGTCTCAACAATAACAAAAAAACGCTCGAGCAGCTACGTCCCAGGTGTCAGCCAATCTTGTGTTGTTCTCTTGTCTATTGACTATATACGCTGACAATGTTGTGGGTCCCAGATGTCAGGAAACTACTAGGAGGAAGCGTTTTCTTTTTCCATACGCTGACATGGTGGGCCCCTACTGTCATCTTATCCACGTACTTCTGTTGATTCCTGTTGTTTGTTGACCATGTTGACAACGCGAGAGTGTTGCGCTGCGACGAGCACACCAAAGCGCGCGGAGGACGAGGGCGAGGCCTCGGACATCGACGTTAACGATTTAGGAGAAAGTGAGGTGGCGATGCGTGCGCTGAGGCGCAGCCAGCTGTGGGAGGCGGAAGCAGGCAGCCCCGCCGGCGCTAGTTTGGTTTTGGCTGCTGCAGGAGGACAGGACTAGAGAAACACGACAGACTGTAAAAGCAACAGGAGTACTTAACAACCTTAACTGAAACCAGCCGGGGCACTTAACAACCATAGCTGAAAGAAGTATGAGTACTTATACAGGTTCAACCGTACAAAGCATGCCTCTGACAGTGCTATTTGCCTACAGTTAACCAAGGGTGAGGCCACCAAGCCCCAGGACAAGGCCCAGGCGCCACCCCGCGCATCCACGACGTTCTGAAAGTGGCTTCATCTCGCAATGTGGTCAATAAACAAGATATTCGCTTTAGAGCCATGGAAAAGCAGGAACATAATCTTCTGTCCTATTCTCCAAGATGGACGGGCCTTCATTATTTGAGACCACCCATGGATAAGTATCTTTTCACCTCCAAGGGGAATTGAGTAGGTCGACATAAACATCATGTTGTGACCAAGCGCAAGTCTGACCCGACCATGGTCAGGCATCTGTATAGGAACAATAGAACTGGGCAGTTTCTGTTTCAAGAAGATCACAACTGTAAAATTGTGTATAAGCAATAGTTAATGAACACCATATATAACAGAAAACAACTCGTACCATAAGTTTCTTGACACAGTTGGACCTGTTCAACGAGTGCAGCAGTAGCACACATATCCCATGTAGCCTTCCACCATTGAAACGCCCAACAAGGACCTCAAGACGGCCAATAAAGTGTAGGAACTTGTGGATGCCGTCCCAGTCAACTTCAGTGCCATCTGTAACAGCCGAGTTCTTACAGAATAACAAACGAGTAGCCTGCTTAACTCTGAAAAAACCTACACGTGCCACCAATTATAAGAAAATATTAGTTAGAAGTAGCATCTTCGTGAGAGATTTGTTGCTACTTCTAAAGTTAAATTGTGATTAGTTAGACATAATAGGTGGATTAAGACGTAATCGAGGCAACAAGCAAGAACCAGATATAAAACTAACATGGATGAACAAATGGAACGACGTCGCGGTGGAAGATCGCAGTGCAGATAAGACCAGGTTTTTCTATTTCCATCAACATTCGTGCGCCAACTTTTAGTCAGTAACACTTGAGAAAGTTTATCCAAGCTCGGCCATAAAAAAGCAGCGATCTTCTTGGTTCATGAACCCAACTCAGAACTTATATCCATGGCTTGTCTTCACTGTGACCATTAAACTGGTGTATTCAGTTATGGCAAGGCCGAGCATCTTGAGTACATGTGTTCTGGCAGAGCAAGTAATGCACTGTAGGAAAAATAATATGAGAACACAATGTATTCCCTATCCAAATCTAGAAATAATTTCCTCCTTCACGTCAGTGTTGACCATGGTACTAGTACCTTTTATCCAAATATAGCAATCCAAATTTCCAAATTAGTCGACAACATGTTCAACCCCCCCCCCCCCCCCCGGATAGAAAAGAGGATTCTAGGATCATACTGTGCGCGTTTTAAAATCCTGTGTTAGGATGAGAAGGAAAAAGTGTGGCATCTCGCCGAGGGCATAGAAACCTGTAGGGTCCTCGCACTTTGGGCACTGCAAATGAAACACACTAGATTCAGTAGGAAGAAAATGCATCAACGGCGGCGGCTGCCATCCTAAGATTACCCGCGACCAAGGGACTTGGATTTATCGGGGATGAATGAAGAATTCATACCTGATTCTCCATGAGAAAACCCTATGCAATCGCCGAGAGGGGGTTTTCTCTGAACAAGCAGACGAGGGAGAAGGGGATTCAGGCCCAGTAAAATATTGTCGCTTCGTCCGTCCAGCTTACTGCTAAACCTGGAAAGGTGGTTTTTTTTGTGATTTGACGGCTCATTTGGGCATTACTGCGGCGCTACGACCGGGGTGTGTCTACCGTGCAATTGTGCACTCTGACTTGGTGCATATAGCATGTGGACCCCGTTGCCGGATGCCCCACATATCAACGAAAGGAAGTAGAAAGACAGGAGTAACTAGTTACACATAAATATATTTTTGATAGAGAGATACTCCCTCTGTAAAAAAATATAAAAGTATTTTATATCACAACTTTTACATAAGAAAATCAAGGGGAATATATATAACATATATAATTATAAAAAACATAGTTTTTTTAACACAGTATAGACGAGTTGGTGATGATGGTGTGTCTGCCATCCTGCAATATAGGTCGTCCAATTTATATCTGGCGGATAGGAAGGAAACTATGGCAATTTTGCAAAAAGGTACCCACACACCTCTTCACATTTGCAAATAAGGCCCTCCCTCATCCATCCTTTTCTCTCACAAGATAAAATACTCATACAAATGCATCTTGATGTTACATGCAACGCACGCGCATTATGGGGGTTCAGCTGAGAATATAATACGCAGACAGGCTCACGGTTCTAGACTTTGGGGCATAGTCCAGTGGGCCTGCATGTTTGGGGGCCCATGTGTCCTACCTCAGCGCTTTTTGTATTGCATGCGACCGGTAGGGCGCTGGTTTTAGATGTTATCGCAAGCCAAATACACAAAATTGAATAAAGCACGACAACTGTTGGAATGAAATCAAACGACAGTTCCTAACCAGCAATCAGAGTTGCAATTCTATCAACGATATACCATGTGATAAATAATACTGTCGTACTACTTATACACACAAGACACTTGTTTCACCATTCCAGAATTATTACATCGAAATCTCTCGAAGGATAGATCAGTTCGGCAGTTGCGTGCTGCTACTGAAGAATTTCAAAGTTGATTTGGACCAGCTCTCCTTGCCGAGAAAGTTTGATTTTGACATCATCCCCTATTGCAAGATATGATTTAGATTTGAACCTTGACCATCCTTTAGCATCAATCATCATGCGACCATCCTTTATACTTACGGTTTATTGAGCATGTTCATTCATACCAAGGCTGCGCATGGTACGAGAGTCTTGGCCACGGTCGCCCGGATTGTTGAACGGCTCTCCTTGCTCTAGGAATTCTCTGTTTGCAAACAAGAAGACATACACAAACAGTTAGATCAACATAGTGAATCATGTGAAACAACATGGAAATAAAAAAGAACGACGCACTTGGGCGGCCAATGCTTACCAAGAAGGTGGACATGTCGGTTTTTGTAAGGACTTTGGTATATGAAGTGTGAGCTGCAGCCCAGTCTGTTGCCGCTGCACGGGCCGGAGCAGATGGGTGCAAGTGTTGGTGCAGGTGTTGAAGCCGTTGCTGGTGCCCATGCCGGTGTGACTGGTAGTGCCGCTGTTTCTGCCGGAGATGGTGCCGGTGTCAGAGCTGGTGCCGGTGTCGATGCCCGATCCTCCGGTAGATCAGCCTGATCTGCTGACGCGGTCGGTGCCCAATCCTTAGCAGGATCAAACTGAGCTGTTGCCGCTGTCAGTGCTAGAGCAACTGCCGGTGCTCAATTCGTTGCTGAAGGTGGTACCGATGTGCGAGACAGCGGCGATCATGTCTGGTCTGCTATGATCAGCTTTCTAACTTGACTAGGCTCCATGAACGTGATCCTGTCTTTTTCTTCATTTCTTTTAAACGCGAGAAGGACTAATTGTGGCGTGTTTGTTAAACCAAACTGCAGTTCATCATAGGGATTCAGCTTGTACTTAGACAACAGACTGATCCAATTTTTTCCAGTAATATTAGTAATGGACAGTGCCTTCGTTACTGACACGACATAAGAAGTGAAACCTGAAAAAATGGCCATCGTAGAGCAAACGAAATGATTTATTCTGTGATGAATGTCACATGGCAAAACCTGCATCGTAAAATTGTAGTAAAGGAAAGAAAACATGACATTAAATCAATAAGATTTAGATAGTAAAATCAATAAGATTTACTTGATGTGACACGAGTGAATCCTACCAGGAAATCACTATGTTGAAGTACTAAATAGAGATTGATCGTCCAACCACGCGTGGCATGCAGGGCCCCCGCCTACTCCCACAAGCAGGACAGTCCAAAGGTCGTGACAAATCATATGGACCGAACATCCATGGGACTGGAAATCCTGGTGGGTGCGATAAACCCTGCAATGCATACAGATATTGGGGTGTAACCATAACTGATAAACTATCCTCACAAAAAAGATGATATGGATACTTCAAAATATACAGACTGAATTGAGTGGACAGACATTAACATAGACTGTTCTCAGGACTCACCACACACCAAAAGCGGCAGTACTAAACAATACAGGGTTCACAAACACAAATCAAGTACTGAACAATATTACTTACTACAGACAAGCAAAGTTGCACTAATTAAACTCTGCAGACTATTTCTTGCCACCGACCTATGGGATGAACCCCGCATAACTGACTAGGCCATGGACTTCTTGAAAGATGTCTACCTGCACCATCGCCATCTCGTCAACCTTGGAGAACCTAACAGAGTGGTCTTTCCACTCATAAACATGATGATGAAGACATGCCGCATCAGATTTGTCGGGAAGCTTTACAAGAACCACACCCTTTGTAATTGAAGGCACAGCCAGGAAATTGTTGTGGTCAAGTACAGCCTCGAGAACATGCCTGACAACAATGCTACAGGAAAACACTACTTCAGGACACGTGGCGACAAGGATACAGCAGCTGGATAGTTTAGCAGTAGAACTCATCCTCAGGTCTTCCAGTTCACACAGCATGACTTCGAGAACTTCATCTCCACCACGGACCTGGTTCTAATTCAAACAGAAACCAAATATTTTATTACTACCTTCGTTCAGAAATATAAGATGATTTTCGATATTTTACTCCATATATTACTACATATACGCACAGAAATGAGTGAACAAAGACACTAGAACATGTCTTCAAAGGCATGAGAGCAGAGGGATTACTTGCAATATCCATAACAGAAGTTACTGAGGCAAATATACCCTCTTCAAAGGTAGCATTGATGTTCATAAAGCACTTGAAAGTAATCTATAAGAAATCAGTGTTAACCGCTCGCATGTTTTGGTCAAAAGAGGAATTTAGAACCATCATTTGGCACACAAAAATCACATGCAAGATCACCCAGAAAGTTGTACTACTAGTACTAGTCAGCATGTTAGATGAAAAAACACGATCAAGATTGAGAAAAAGATCGTCAAGAAGAGATATTACTTGGACTTGCTTAATGAGGGATCCCGGAGAGGGGGGCTTGGACAGGGCGATGGCTTTGAGCTTGTCTGCGATAGTCTCGACGGGGTGCTTGCGCTTCTTCGTACCATGAGCATCGACGGTTTTGGCCAGAGCCATAGACATCACTTCGACCAGTGCTCTAGCATCCATCAAGAAACTGTCAAATAGAAATAAAAGAAAAGACACCATAATCACAAACCCAAAAAAAGAACATAGAGGGAGTTATAGGATCAGTCTCGGGGTTGCAAGACCGGGCCTTGGCCAGAATCAACACCATTGATGCGCTCACCTTTCCTTCTTTGGGAGACAAGAACAATGGCGGAAGGAGGTCGGGGTTTTCTTGAAGAAATGAGGAACAAGATGAGGGAGAAGCGGGTGGGGGTTTTCTTCAAGAGAGGAAGATGAGAGAGAAGAGCGAAATGATGGTTGCTTCGTCCGTTCAACTTACTGCTGGAAAGGAGGGGGTTTTGTGATTTGACGGCTCATTGGGCATTACTGTGGCATTTCGATCGGGGTAGTCTACCGTGTAGTTGGGCACTCTACTACGGAGTAATTTAGTGCATGGCTGGTGGACCCCGATGCTGGCTGTCCCACACGTCTGCGAAAGTGAGTAGCAAGGTTCCCGACGATCGTCGAGGAGGATCCGCACGGTAGAGCGTGTCCATTGTTTTTCTGAAGAAAAAAATGATTACAGCGAGTGTTTCCACTCTTACGACGGAGGAGTGCGAAACACGACAGCCACTTGAACATACACAGTGCTCCTACTACTAGGCATGTGCAGTGGTTCATACGTCAGTACTACATAATCTTGTTGCTAGTGTAGTAAGATAGGACGATAACAAATGATGTTGTGCGCATGTCAACTATATGAACAGTAATGTAAAATAGTACTGCTTTTTCAACTGTCCGGTCGAGTATGAATGGTGAGATCAGTGTTAACAGAACTAGGTCTACATCGCACAGTGAGTACGGTGCTACAGTACTCCACGAAACATGAACCATATGAAGCACAAATCAGTGTTAGGCAAGGTGTATGAAGGGTGCACGGGATGGGAGCAAAAGTTCCCTTCTCGACCCACTTTTGGGTGTTTGGCAGAGTGCATGAAGGGTGCATGAGTCCACACTAGTAGGTTAACACAAATACACGAAGATGGAACAACTATATTGAGATGAGAATGCAACCAAACACACCCACACGCTTTGTGCTACAGTGACTGATCTGCATCGTCTGAGTTTGATCCAACGGTCATGTTGCGTCGAGACATGGACATGCCCATGCAGAGGATGCCTAAACACCACCGAAGCCCCTCTGCTTCTCGAGGTGCACGACGTTGGTGATGCAGGGTGCAACCGCCCGCAGAGCCCGCTCCCGGTCGACGGGAGCCAGCTCGTCAAAGACGGCGTCCAATGGCACGAATGGATTCTGATGACGAAGCCCTGAGAGGATTCGCCCAGCAACGGTGACGGCAGCCTGCAACCCCTCCTTGTCCAGCTCCGCCCCCACCATCGCGGAGAAGGCTCAGCTCCTTGGAGATATAGGTGAAGAAGGAGACCAGGTCAGGAAGCCGCAGCTCGTTGAACTCGACGGGATGGTCGAACGGATTTAGCCAGACGACCGGCATGGTCGCACTGGCACAACGATAGGCATCACGCAGCCGCAACACGTGCGTGGCAATTTGGTCCACCAAGTGGCTGAGGCGATCCTAGACCTCGTCACGATCGGCCCGCTCGCGCTCCAGCCGGCTCCCCTGACGGCCTATCGTATCTCCCTATGCCTCGAGCATCTTTGTGGTGGACGCCAACCACTTTTGAAGCTCCTTGAACTCCCACACATAACGGAGGAGCATGGCACTCCTCTCCTCCTTGAGCTCACGGAGCTCCTCGTCCTTGGCCCTGAGCTCTGCATCCTTGGCCTGGAGCTCCTGTGTCAGGCGCCTCACCTCAGACTCCATGATCTGCTGCGCCGCCATGGCACCAGGTAGAAGCAATGGGGAGAGGAAGCAAAGGGGGCGAAATGGCTGAAAGGCAATGCAATCTACGGGAAGGCGGAGGGAGCCAGCCGAGGAGCGGGGAATCTTTTGGTTTTAACCATGGGAAAACACCAGTCGACAACTTCTCACATCAGGGAGCAGTGGGTTTTACAGGCGGAGTCATCGTGACTAATTGCTGCCGCGCCTACTCCCGTCAATCAAAAAATTAAAAATCCTGCCGCGCCTGCTCCCATCAATCAAAAAATTAAAAATCCTGCCGCACCCAAACATCAGAGCAACACCGCGGTGGATATTTAAATTCACCTACCAGCAAGGAGATAAAAAAGGGGTGAAAAAACAAATGCGGCGGTGGCCTAGCTAATCGGTCGCACTAGCCCAACTAGCTAGCCACCGTGCTTCACTGATGTACTCAGCGGGAAAGATGGTCTTTCATGATTTGATGACTCATTTACTTGCTTCGGTGCTATGACCGAGGAGGACCTAGAAAATGCGTGGTAGGGCGTCCCACGTCTCGGCAAGGAAGATTATATGTGTGCACCACCCGGGAGGACCCCAAAACCGCGCGGTATGGTGTGCCATGTCTCGGCACGGAGAAAAAATGTGCGTGTAAAAATATAGTGTATCAGACGTAGTACCTATGGTTCGACCTTGGGACCCAGCTAGTCGGTCAAAAACACCCCACTAGCCACACAGCTTCATCATGCTAACGTGGCATGCAGGATAGGTGTGGTTAGCTCCGTCTCGACCAGCCACAACGTCTCTTATTCTAGGTGATTCTTCTATTTTCCAAGCTTTTTTTAGTTATAATAACACCACGGCAAGCTAGGACTGCTCTTCGTGTGTGCCTATGCGTCTAAATGTTAGACGATGGGGAGGAGAGAGAGATCGCAGACCTGGGACCCACCAGTAAATGAGTCAACGGTCATGCACGTGTTGACAAGGCACTCCCTCTACTCTACTCAACATAATACTGTATAAAATCAAGTTATGGGACAAAGCCAACAAACGTTGTTGTTTCAGGC
The DNA here is from genome assembly GCA_963921465.1 of Triticum timopheevii. NCBI lineage: Eukaryota > Viridiplantae > Streptophyta > Magnoliopsida > Poales > Poaceae > Triticum > Triticum timopheevii. The sequence goes on along the minus strand of OY997266.1, from coordinate 338,871,293 downwards.
TATCGACTTATACTTTGTAGTCCAGGTTGCCAGTTCGAATCTCGTCTTTCAGATTTGTTAGCTTTAGGTCCAAATTTGATCAATGACAAGTGGGACCCCCGTGTGTTGTTCCGATATTTCAGTGTAGGATGGTTTTTTTGAACAAACACTTTGCGCGGTTAGACAAGTAACAGCATGAGTTACACGTATTTTGCAAGTTTACAAACAAAAATGACAACAACATAGAATATCACATCCACCCCGCAACTTAGATGCTATGGTGATACGAGTTTTTACATCGTTGGAACTGAGATCCAATGGCTTGGGAGTAGTCTTTGTAATTATGCGCAATTTCCAAACTCTCCAAGGTTTTTTTTGCAAATAAAACATTCAGGCCTCGTGTGTGCCGCTGCATCTTGGATCCAATGGCTCCCCGTTGCTCATATTAGGTGCTCCCCGTAGCTTAATTAGCCGCTACGGTGATACGAACATCTAGGTCGTATGATCTGTGATCAGATGCCACATGCGTCGTACTTGTACTTTCTGCGCAATTCCCAAACTCTCTCAGGCGTATATTACAAAAACACTCAAACCTCTTACTGTGAGATGTTAGATCTCCGTGAACTCGTATCACCATAGAATCTATGGAACGGGAGCACCTCATATTCTCCCGTGCGAGAAAACATCAGGTGCTCTCGCAGCTTGGATGCTACGGTGATACGAGCTTCGAGGTCGTTTGATCCGAGATCCAATGGCATCTGAGCAGTCTTTGTGCTTATAAGAAGTGGCCGAACTCTTTGGGGGCTTTTCTGAAAAAAACATTCGAACCACTGAGGAGTTGTTGGGTCACAAATCATATGGCTCCGAAGAGCTTGTATCACCAAAGCATCTAAGGTGTGGTAGCACATGATATTCTTACATACAGGAGAATATGATGTCCTCCTTCATCTTAGATGCTACGGTGATACGAGCTTCGAGGTCGCTGGATATGGGATCCAAGGGCATCTGAGTAGTTTTTGTACAAATTGTGTGCAATTCTCAAACTCATTAAGGTTTCTTGTAAAAATATTAAGACATCCTATGAGCTGCTATATCTCAGATCTACAAGCTCCAAGCAACTCGTATCAACATATAGCATCTAAGGTGTGGGGGCACATGATATTCTCCCGGGGAGGAGGGGGTGCACAACCAATCGATGTTTGGGAGGGTGGGGTCAAATATAATCTAAACAATCCTAAACAAAGCTTCACAATTTTATCTAAGGTCGAGGGGTTAACCCCCAACAATCTACATAGCTCCGCCTAAACACAACATTTGCATGTACTATAGTACTAGACTTAATATCCATGTTTCAGTTTCCTGTTCATTTTACATATTGAATTGAGGACCATGCATGTCTTACATTTTAATCCCTTCGTTCCTAAATATTAGTCTTTTTAGATATTTCAAGTGGACTGCCACATACGGATGTATATAGACATATTTTAGAGTGTAGATTCACTCATTTTGCTCCGTATGTAGTCACATGTTAAAATCTCTAAAAGACTAATATTTAGGAACAGAAGGAGAATTTTTGAATTCGTGTCATACATGCATGGTTTGGAAAAATAGATGCACTACTTATTGGAATGTTGTTGTGTTCGTGTGTGTGTGTGTGTGTAGTCATATGCTTGATACATACAAAGTCTTCTCACCACCATACCGTTCATCTTTTAAATTTGAATTTGCAATGAAAACTTACTAGGGATACCATGAAATGTGAAATCCACGTTGAGATCACTATATCACAAACTCACTCTAATTCAAGAACTCGTCATAAATCAATTACCATGTTGAGATTACTATTTGCAAGGAAAATACGGCATTGTAATACACATAGATTCGTTTGGCAATTTAAAAGATTCCTTTTGTATTCTCGAATGGTAGGACCCAAAGGCGTACCAGCCAGACCTTGGCTCGTGTTGATCCTAAAAAAACTGGGCTCGTGTCCTTTTGGTGGCGTGCGTGGTATGCACATTAGCCAACCCCAACCAGTCGAGCCTTCGTGTTTCGATTCGAAATATCTGGTGGCCAGAATTCCAGCCCTAGGAAATTCCCCTCATGCCCCCGGTCCATAATGACTACCGATGAACAATGGAGGGATGCTTTAGTAACTAGGCAACATTACCTACCCTCCAAGCACGGTGAAAGCACAAGTGCTCCCTAGGTGGTTTTGGTAATTAATGTCAACATATCTCTTGTTGGACTAACACTTTTATCTAGTATGTCTCAGATAAGTTCAACAATGGAGTGGCATGGACTAAAGGATGTGGGAACTCCTTCAAGATGCTAAGGACAAAGGATTGGCTCAAGCTTCAAGCTCAAGACTCTTCATTTTATATTTTAGTGGTCCAAGATCACATTGAGTCTATAGGAAAAGCCAATACTATCAAGGAGGGATGAGGTGTTGCTTGATGAGCCTCTTGCTTCATGTGCTTTGTGATATGCTCCAAAACCCTCAGCTACTTTCCCACTTCCACAATTGACCTAAACCTAAAGCCAAAATCGGCCACACCGATTCTTCCTATCCGGCGCCACCAATTTCAAAAGTCTTAGCCACTGCCAGAAACCCTAGTCAAATCAGTCTTACCGATAGGAATCTTGGTCTCACCGAGATGGGATTGTAATCTCTCTGTGTATGTCCATTACCAAAATCGGTCTCACCGAGTTTGCGCAATCGGCACTACCGAGATTACAATGCAAACTTTCTGGTTGACTCATTACCAAAATCGGTCCCACCGAGTTTGTGTAACCGGTCAAACCGAGTTTTCCTGACCAACTCTCTGGAAAGCTTATTACCAAAATCGGTCTCACCGAGTTTGTGTAATCGGTCTTACCGAGATTACGTTATGCCCTAACCCTAACCATATCGGTCTCACCGAGTTGCATTTCGGTCCCACCGAAAATCCTAACGGTCACATTATTTACTAAATCGGTCCGACCGAGTTTGTTGATTCGGTCCCATCGAGTTTGGTAGATTGTGTGTAACGGTTAGATTTTGTGTGGAGGCTATATATACCCCTCCACCTCCTCTTCATTTGTGGAGAGAGCCATCAGACTGAACCTACACTTCCAGCATACATTTTCTGAGAGAGAACTACCTACTCATGTGTTGAGGCCAAGATATTCCATTCCTACCATATGAATCTTGATCTCTAGCCTTCCCCAAGTTGCTTTCCACTCAAATCTTCTTTCCACCAGATCCAAAACCTATGAGAGAGAGTTGAGTGTTGGGGAGACTATCATTTGAAGCACAAGAGCAAGGAGTTCATCATCAACACACCATTTGTTACTTCTTGGAGAGTGGTGTCTCCTAGATTGGCTAGGTGTCACTTGGGAGCCTCTGACAAGATTGTGGAGTTGAACCAAGGAGTTTGTAAGGGCAAGGAGATCGCCTACTTCGTGAAGATCTAGCGCTAGTGAGGCAAGTCCTTCGTGGGCAACAGCCATGGTGGGATAGACAAGGTTGCTTCTTCATGGACCCTTAGTGGGTGGAGCCCTCCGTGGACTCGCGCAACCGTTACCCTTCGTGGGTTGATGTCTCCATCAACATGGATGTACGATAGCACCACCTATCGGAACCACGCCAAAAACATCCGTGTCTCCAATTGCGTTTGAATCCTCCAAACCCTTCCCTTTACATTCTTGCAAGTTGCATGCTTTACTTTCCGCTGCTCATAAACTCTTTGCATGCTTGCTTGATATGTATTGTGGATGTTAAACTTGTGCCTAATCTCCACTTAAACTTCAGGAAACTTAAAAACTGCAACTTTGGTACTTAGTGTCTAATCATCCCCCCTCTAGACACCTCTTATCATGGTCCTACAAGTGGTATCAGAGCATTGGTCTCCATTGCCTTGGTTTAATCACCATTGGAGGAAGATGGATGAGTCTACTTTGGGGAGTCTTAGACATAGAGTGCCTATTCTTGATGGAGAGTATTTTCATGAGTGGAAAAATGAGATGCTTGTAATTTTCAATCAATATCATTTGAACAAGTACATTGCTAGCCCTTGTGCACCTTATGTTGATCCTATGCATCCTACCCATGATGAGTCAATTGACATGATTAGGAATCTTAGAACTGCCGAACTTATCATTAGAGGATTGCCTAGAAACTTGATTGGATGTTTGCCTACTCTTAAGTGTGCCTACACTATATGGAAATTTCTTGAGGAACGATTTCCAGATTATTCCTTGAAAAATCTTGATGAAATTCTCCATAAGTATATTGCCTTGAGTAAGATGAATACTAGTGATCCTATGTTTGGTGATCGTCTATTTGAGCTTACAAACCTTATGCGTGCCAAAGGAAATGTTGGTATTATTAGTGATATTATTTCCGAAGCTATAAAAATTCATAAGCAAGATCATTGTCAAACTCATTCTAATGAATCACCCTCTCTAGGACTTGATCCACCACATGACGATGTTGAACATGGATACTATGATGAGGATGATGATAGTGACTTCGATCTTGATGATGCAATGAGACATTTTGGTCTTATGGAAAATCTTTGGGGATATGTGTCAGGAGGAAAGGAATGGGTTCTTGATAGTGGATGTGCCGATCACATGACCGGAGATAAAGACATGTTTCGTGAGCTTGCTGATAATGATAGTCCTCGAAAGTATGTCACTTTCGGTGACAACTCAAAGGGTACGGTGGTTGGCCTCGGTAAGGTGGCCATATCACATGATAGCTCCATACAGAATGTCATGCTCGTTGAATCTCTTGGATACAACTTACTTTCAGTATCTAGACTTGCTGATTTCGGTTTCAATGTCCTATTTACTGAAGTAGATTGCCAAGTGTTTCGTCGAGACAATCATAAAATGGTCTTCACCGGTGTGCGTAGAGGTGATCTATACATTGTTGATTTCACTAAAAAGGCTCAACCTAAAACTTGCTTCATTGCTAAATCCTCAAAAGGTTGGTTATGGCATAGACGATTAGGTCATGTTGGTATGTGAAACCTTGACAAGCTTATTAAAGGAAATCATATCCTTGGAGTTAACGATGTCATATTTGATAAGGATAGACTTTGCAGCGCTTGTCAGGCAGGTAAACAGGTTGGAGGAAGGCATCCCGTGAAGAACATCATGACCACAAGGAGGCCACTCGAGCTACTTCACATGGATCTTTTGGTCCCAACTCTTACAAGAGTCTCGGTGGAAATTCTTTTGGTCTAGTTATAGTAGATGATTTTTCAAGATTTACGTGGGTGTTCTTTCTCGATGATAAATCGCAGGTCCAAAAGATCTTCAAAAACTTCGCTAGGAAGGCCCAAAATCAATTTGAAGTGAAGATCAAGAAGGTTCGCAGCGACAACGGAACGGAGTTCAAGAACGCAAATGTGGACACCTTTCTTGACGAAGAAGGGATTTCACACGAGTTCTCGGCTATGTACACACCTCAACAAAACGGAGTTGTTGAGAGGAAGAACCGGACGCTCATCGAAATGGCGAGAATGATGCTTGATGAGTACAAGACACCGAAGCACTTTTGGGCAGAAGCGGTTGAGACAGCTTGTCATGCAACAAATCGCTTGTATCTTCACAAGCTACTCGGCAAGACGGCATACGAGCTTCTCACTGGTAACAAACCCCACGTTGGATACTTTCGAGTATTCGGCTCAAAGTGCTACATTCTTGATAAGCATCGTCGCTCTAAATTTGCTCCTAAATCTCATGAAGGTTTCCTACTAGGTTATGGCTCAAACTCTCAAACTTACCGTGTGTACAACAATTTCACCCGAAAGGTTGAAGAGATGGTAGATGTGAAGTTTGATGAATCTAACGGCTCGCAAGTAGAGCAATTGCCAATTGATGTAGGAGACAAAGACCCTTCGGAAGCAATCCAAGACATGGCTATTGGCAAGGTTCGTCCAATGGAGGTGAAGGAGAGTACCTCATCCGTCCAAGTGGAAGCTTCTACTTCACGACAAGGTGAACCAAGAGTTGATACGGAAGCATCCACAAGTGGGACACACCAAGATGAAGAAAACGAGGAAGTGCATCAAGATGAACGTCAACAACCTCCTTCTCCACCACGACAAGAGAACGACAACGCCAACAATGAAGAGGGCCAAGAAGAAGAACAAGATGAAGAAGATGTTCAACGAAGACCCAAGCAAAAGCTTTCACGAGTTCGATCAAGAATTGCTAAAGATCATCCCGTCGAGCAAATCTACAATGACATTCAAACCGGGAGAATCACTCGCTCTAAAACTTGTTTAGCTAACTTTTGTGAAAACTATTCTTTCATCTCTAGCATTGAACCTATGAAGGTTGAAGAAGCATTGGAAGATCCGGATTGGATAAATGCTATGTATGAAGAGCTACATAACTTTGAGAGGAACCAAGTTTGGACATTGGTTGAGAAGCCCGACAACAACCACAACATCATCGGTACCAAATGGGCGTTTCGCAACAAGCAAGATGAAGATGGACAAGTAATTCGCAACAAAGCACGTCTCATCGCCCAAGGCTACACACAAGTCGAAGGTATGGACTATGGTGAGACTTATGCTCCCGTTGCTAGACTTGAGTCCATTCGCATCTTACTTGCCTATGCTAATCATCATGATATCACCTTGTACCAAATGGACATTAAAAGTGCTTTTCTAAACGGTGAAATAGAGGAGGAAGTTTATGTTAAGCAACCTCCCGGCTTTGTCAATCCTAAGAAACCCAATCATGTTTATAAACTTCACAAAGCTCTTTATGGTCTTAAACAAGCTCCTAGAGCATGGTATAAATGCTTGACCAAGTTCCTTATTGAAAAAGGCTTTGAAATTGGAAAAATTGATTCTACTCTTTTTACTAAAAGATTTAATGGAGAACTATTTGTGTGCCAAATCTATGTTGATGATATTATATTTGGTTCAACTAACCCTCATTTTAGTGAAAAGTTTGGGAAGCTAATGTCGGAGAAGTTTGAGATGTCTATGATGAGTGAACTCAAATTCTTTCTTGGGTTGCAAATCAAGCAAACTAAGGAAGGTACCTTTGTTTCTCAAACGAAGTACACCAAGGACTTATTCAAGAAGTTCAATATGCAAGAATGCAAAGGTATGTCTACACCCATGCCTACTAGTGGACATATTGATTTGACCAAAGATAGTGAACCAGTTGATCAAAAGGTTTATCGCTCTATGATTGGTTCATTGTTATATCTATGTGCTTCACGTCCCGATATCATGCTAAGTGTGTGCATGTGTGCACGATATCAAGCTGCTCCTAAGGAATGTCATCTTAAGGTTGTGAAAAGGATAGTGAGATACTTAATCCATACACCAAATTTTGGCATTTGGTATCCTAAGAGGGCCGCTTTCGATCTTGTTGGCTATTCCGACTCGGACTATGCTGGAGACAAGGTTGATAGAAAGTCCACTTCGGGTACTTGTCAATTTCTTGGTAGATCTCTTGTGTCTTGGTCCTCCAAGAAACAAAACTCGGTATCCTTATCCACCGCCGAAGCGGAATTTATTGCCGCTGGTTCATGTTGTGCTCAATTACTTTGGAAGACCCAAACTCTTAAAGATTATGGGATATATGTGAGACATGTTCCATTGCTTTGTGACAATGAAAGTGATATCAAAATTGGTCTTGATCATGTGCAACATTCTCGAACTAAGCATATTGAAGTCCGTCATCATTTCATTCGAGATCATGTTGCTAAGGGTGACATTGATCTTAAGCATGTTCGCACCAAAAAGCAATTAGCAGATATTTTCACTAAACCTCTTGATGAGAAAGTGTTTTGCAGGTTAAGAGGAGAATTGAACATCATTGATGCTTCAAACTTGGAGTAAAGACTCCATTGGATACATGCAAGACATGAGCTTATGACTAATCCTTGATATTTCTCTTATGATGAAAATCTTATATCTTGGATATATTTGCATCTTGCATGTTATCTAACCCATGTAGGTACTTGGTGGAATCAAATTCCATGAGGCTGTAACCTACTCATATCTTGAGCAATCTCTACATCACCAAGTCTCTACACTATGGTGGTTGAAGACAAGGAAGCACGGAACCACTCAAACATATCCTTTGACAAATTCTATGTTGAGCTTCATGATTGTCATTTTTGGATACACAAGTGCTCTTCCTTGCAAGAACTAACCCATGTAGGTAGATGGACTCAAATTCCAAGTGGTGCCCCCAATTCTTGATGAGCTACATCAACCTTGTGCAACCCACACAAGTTCAACTACATGGACAACACCACCAACCAAGGTATGTTATTCCATCTTAGAGAAGCTTTACTCCAAGTCATGAGCTAAAGCAACTCGACAAGATGTGAATACATAAAGATGCTTAAACAAAAAATGGCAACCCCATTTTGAGCTTTAACGATGAGTATGACCTATGATCAAGTGATCTCACTTGACTCCTAAGTCAATATACTCTAACATAGGTGACTTTGTCGCCGACCATCTCTAGATGAAGTTCTCTTGTGTTCTTTTCTGTGTTTGTGCATTTGTCTCATGCATATTTGTTTCCCCTTTCAAAATCAAAAAAAAAACTTCATCTAGATTTCTTTGTGTTTGCTCTGCATTTTCTGCATCAAATTCATTGCACATCTTTCAGTAAATTCCTTGCAAATCTTTGTGCGATCTTACTAGTCTAAGTGAGCTCAGGTGACAAGTATTTTCTCTGAGATGAACTCGGTTTCAACGATTTGTTGTTTTCGGCCGAACCGAATCTTTTCGGTACAACCGAAACATACCACTCAGTGCCACCGATTTCACATCAGGAAAAACAGTTTGCCACATATTCTATGTTTCTTCTGATCCAGCTCCACTCAATGAATCTTGTCCTCTACAAGCATCACATTTTTATCATTGCTTTGTGTTGTGTCTCAAGGACCAAACCCATTCGACGGATTCCAGAAAGCCCTTCTTGGAAATTGATGTCAAAGGGGGAGAGAGAGATCACATCAAAGCTTATCCTTCAGAGAGAGATCACATCAGAGAAAGAGTTTATCATCTCCTCAAGGGGGAGAGAGACCCTCAAAGGGGGAGAGAGATCCTCAAGGGGGAGAGAGACCCTCAAAGGGGGAGAGAGATCCTCAAGGGGGAGAGAGACCCTCAAAGGGGGAGAGAGATCCTCAAGGGGAGAGAGATCTCCAGGGGGGAGAGAATACTTAAGTAGAAAGTATTTCTCAAGGATCCCAGATGCTTGGTGTTCAAGAGGAGAGATACCACATGTCTTCTTGAGGGGAGAGACATGTTCATATGATCTGTTGTGCTTATTTGCATTAGCATACATTAGCTCTGATCATCATTCATATCTTTCAGCTCTGATTTTCTTTTTCCTATCTTCTCCCAGTATCCCATGCTAGATTCAGGGGGAGCAAGACATCTAAGGAAAAGAAATCATTTAAATTCATTGCATTTTTTTACTCTTGGGGACATGTCTAATCCAATGTGGTACTTAGTACTCACTCTCTACATGTCATCCCAGTCTTGGTATTCTTGTGGTTTCTTCTGTTTGCTCTGGCTAGTAGATGTATCTGTGTTATCTAACCTTGTTTACGCAGGTTCATTTCATCCTAAGCCAACTCAAGACTTCAAGGTAAGTATATGCATCACAATCATGTGTATGAGGAATTTTTGCTGATGTACATACTGTTTGCAAGAAGGACTCATGGGCATGAAGGTATTCTCTTTAATATTCTTTGCTCTGATGCATATGGCCAAGATACATGTAACACATTGCCTACTCTATCATGGTTATGCTCTCACATGCTTCTCTATTCCATACATGTAGGGGGAGCCTATGCCTGTTACATGTCTTTCCAAAGCTTTACTTGCTACTCTTATATCTTTATCTAAAGCTTTGATGTATGTTGTCATCAATTACCAAAAAGGGGGAGATTGAAAGCACAAGTGCTCCCTAGGTGGTTTTGGTAATTAATGTCAACATATCTCTTGTTGGACTAACACTTTTATCTAGTATGTTTCAGATAAGTTCGACAATGGAGTGGCATGGACTAAAGGATGTGGGAACTCCTTCAAGATGCTAAGGACAAAGGATTGGCTCAAGCCTCAAGCTCAAGACTCTTCATTTTATATTTTAGTGGTCCAAGATCACATTGAGTCTATAGGAAAAGCCAATACTATTAAGGAGGGATGAGGTGTTGCTTAATGAGAATCTTGCTTCATGTGCTTAGTGATATGCTCCAAAACCCTCAGCTACTTTCCCACTTCCACAATTGACCTAAACCTAAAGCCAAAATCGGCCACAACGATTCTTCCTATCCGGCGCCACCAATTTCAAAAGTCTTAGCCACTGCCACAAACCCTAGTCAAATCGGTCTTACTGATAGGGATCTCGGTCTCACCGAGATGGGATTGTAATCTCTCTGTGTATGTCCATTACCAAAATCGGTCTCACCGAGTTTGCGCAATCGGCACTACCGAGATTACAATGCAAACTTTCTGGTTGACTCATTACCAAAATCGGTCCCACCGAGTTTGTGTAACCGGTCAAACCGAGTTTGCCTGAACAACTCTCTAGAAAGCTTATTACCAAAATCGGTCTCACCGAGTTTGTGTAATCAGTCTTACCGAGATTACGTTATGCCCTAACCCTAACCATATCGGTCTCACCGAGTTGCATTTCGGTCCCACCGAAAATCCTAACGGTCACATTATTTACTAAATCGGTCTGACCGAGTTTGTTGATTCGGTCCCACCGAGTTTGGTAGATTGTGTGTAACGGTTAGATTTTGTGTGGAGGCTATATATACCCCTCCACCTCCTCTTCATTCGTGGAGAGAGCCATCAGACTGAACCTACACTTCCAGCATACATTTTTTGAGAGAGAACTACCTACTCATGTGTTGAGGCCAAGATATTCCATTCCTACCATATGAATCTTGATCTCTAGCCTTCCCCAAGTTGCTTTCCACTCAAATCTTCTTTCCACCAGATCCAAAACCTATGAGAGAGAGTTGAGTGTTGGGGAGACTATCATTTGAAGCACAAGAGCAAGGAGTTCATCATCAACGCACCATTTGTTACTTCTTGGAGAGTGGTATCTCCTAGATTGGCTAGGTGTCACTTGGGAGCCTCCAACAAGATTGTGGAGTTGAACCAAGGAGTTTGTAAGGGCAAGGAGATCGCCTACTTCGTGAACATCTACCGCTTGTGAGGCAAGTCCTTCATGGGCGACGTCCATGGTGGGATAGACAAGGTTGCTTCTTCGTGGACCCTTAGTGGGTGGAGCCCTCCGTGGACTCACGCAACCGTTACCCTTCGTTGGTTGAAGTCTCCATCAACGTGGATGTACGATAGCACCACCTATCGGAACCACGCCAAAAAAATCCGTGTCTCCAATTGCGTTTGAATCCTCCAAACCCTTCCCTTTACATTCTTGCAAGTTGCATGCTTTACTTTCCGCTGCTCATAAACTCTTTGCATGCTTGCTTGATATGTATTGTGGATGTTAAACTTGTGCCTAATCTCCACTTAAACTTAAGGAAACTTAAAAACTGCAACTTTGGTACTTAGTGTCTAATCACCCCCCCTCTAGACACCTCTTCTCAAGGTCCTACACATGGTTCAATTCCCTCGGTCACCGCTCCCCAAGGTCACCCGTCAACTGCATTTCCTAGTACTACTACTACACCAGGATGAGCACAGAATTGAGCCCGTTTGTTCGTGCCTAGTACTTGAGTTAATATATCAGGCAATGCACTGGTACAGAGGAATTATCCTTTTACTTTGCATATATAACTTGTCTGAAGTCTAACTAAGCAAAATGTTTGACCAAATCCTTTCTTAGGAAATACAATAGGAAAGATGTATCGCTTGAAAATTTATTGCATGATGCAGGTTATGATATTGTTGCGAATCCTGGATTTTAAATTTCAAAAAATCCAAAAGTGACCAGAAATTCGTGAAACTGAGCATGGTCACGTGATTTGGCACAAATATTCCTACGTAATTTTTTCTTCAATCTGAGACAAGCTGCTTATGAGAAGTTGGACAAATGAAGAGCCAGGGTATTTTGGAACAAAGACCTGTCACGTTAAGGTGAACGCTTTCACTATTGAAACCATGGGCGTTTACGTGCCGCACGAGTCCCTCTTCTCATTGGCAGGTGCCATCCGAGCAAGCGTGTGAGTCGACGGGAGGCGTGCGAGTAGACCACTACGCAAGCTCACCGGGAGGCGAGCCCTTTGACCAGGCTCCGCCACCCACCTTCATTCCAACTACTCCCACTTTTAATGTCGCCAGCACCGTAGTTTAAAATCAACCAAGCACTACCCGGTATCACTACAATCTTCTCTCTTGCTCTCCGATTCTCCTGTCGTCTACCTCCAACCAGCCTGACGTAACCGTACGGCAAGCCGCATCACAATGGTCTGCCCTTAGTCTTCCAGTTTCCTGAGGAAGACACCTAGCCGGAGTCTCAAGAACATAGGGCGCTTTGGGACGAGCTTGAACCGGCCTTGCGGGAAGACACCGCGCATGTCCCCGCTCCCGTTCTGGCTCCCGTCGCCCTGACTACGCCTGCGCCCATCCCCGTGGCATTGATGGGCTGGGAGCCGCACATCGTCGCCGAGCTTGATGCCACGGGGTTCCACGAGGTCCCCGCCGAATTTCATGCGCCCATGCATCTGCCAGCGCATGCGCCTGCGCGTGCACTGACGCGCACGCCCGTGCCGGTGTCCATGCGCCTACGCGTGCACTAACATGCATGCCCATGCCGATGCCCGTGCACACGAATGTCTCCGCCACGTCGTTGCCACCACCTGTCCCCGCGCGGGTGCCAGTGCCCACCTCAGCGGCATGGATGGCTGCCGTTGACCGCTTCCTTGCACCAACGCCAGTCGCCTCCTCCCGCCAGTTGACTCGCTCCTGGAGACCGAAGTCCAGAACATTGTAGCCTTCCTCGAGGCTAGGGCCAACGTCCAGGAGTACGCCAACAACGGCGCAAGACACCGCCATCACCGTCGCCGTCGTCGTCGGTTAGTGGCCGGACGACACAAGGAGCACGACAGAGGAGCCGCTTCCCACCGCAAGATGCCCCCGCCGCCGCCGCGTAATCTAAATTTGCCATGAAAAACATTCGGATTGCCATGCTTAAAATCTGAACATTTATCATTTCCGTTTATTTTAGAACGATCGTCGTATGAATGTAAAGTTGAAGTCAGACTGAATGAAATATATGGTTTGATCGATAGAATGTTCTGCTAGAGCCGTATCAAATTAAATATAAAATGTCATCAAGCCACATGTATTCCTTCTCATCCAACGACCTAGACTGCTTCAATGTCGAGCGCTCAACACGTTTAGCGTGCAGTTAATTTCATGCCAAAAATAGTGCTAATCATATAATAACACGCAAATAATATTATACTTAATATTCGCATGCACTTAATATACTGCCAAATTAACGTGCATTGCACGTACACATTGACTAATACTACTAGTACGTGAAACTCGTGCCGTAACTTGTGAACGCGGCCATATATGGTCAACGGCAACATCGCCCGCGAGTTCTTCGTGTTTGCCTGTGCGTCTAAACGCAGAAGGGGAGGAGAGAGAGAGCACACATGGAACCCACTAGTAAGTGAAGGCGAATAACACGTGCTAACGAGCCGGTCCCACTAATGTACTAAAAATAATATTACATGTTACCATTAAATAGGCTGTGGTAATATAAAAATATTATATGAACAAAGGGGGGTACAACAAACATTGATGTTCTACGTATGTTGCCTATTGACGTGTGGCTTGAAGGCCCTGGCCGCATGTTCTATTCTCGTCCTTTATTTTATAATTTGTATATGGCTCCAAAAATTTTTCATGACAGGTGGGCCCCTCGTTGTGTAGTTTGTAGCACTTTAATTTGTGGGTTGAAATTTGTTCCATTCCAGATGGACTATCGGTGTGTAGTTTTGTAGCTTATTTGTAATAATTAAAGAGAACAATAGAGTTTTTTGCAATAATACCATGGTGCGACATTGAAGGCGAGAAAGGACGTGCGAGAGAGCGATGACCGAGCCAGAGGGAAATCAATTGGGGGAGGTGCGGGGGTTGCAACGGTGTTTGGAGTAGTTGTGGGTCGAATGCTATGAAAATATAATCTAAACCCACCGGAATAAATGCCTACACAAATTAATCCAAGGTTGGAGTCCCCCTCGCAATGTAAATAGCTCCGGCTTTGCGAGGGATGGAGAGGTAGCTTCAATGTGTGGAAGATATGGCGTGAGAAAGCGAGGTCAATCGAGAGACATATAGATAGAGAGACAAAGTGAGTGTGCTTCGATATTCATTGAAAAGATATATATGCTTGCTACGTCTCGAGCTTGCGTTGGTTTTCCCCGAAGAGGAGAGGATGATGCAGCATAGTAGCGTAAGTATTTCCCTCGGTTTTTGAGAACCAAGGTATCAATCCAGTAGGAGGTCACGCGCAAGTCCCTCGTACCTGCACAACACGATAGCAACTCGCAACCAACGCTTAGGGGTTGTTAATCCCTTCACGGTCACTTACGAGAGTGAGATCTGATAGAGATAATATTTTTGGTATTTTTGATAGATAGATGCAAAGTAAAAAGTAAAGGCAAAGTAAAAGCAAAGCAAGTAAATAAAGTGATATAGATTGATATGATGAGAATAGACCCGGGGGCCATAGATTTCACTAGTGGCTTCTCTCAAGAGCATAAGTATTTTACGGTGGGTGAACAAATTACTGTTGAGCAATTGACAGAATTGAGCATAGTTATGAGCATATCTAGGCAATGATCATGTATATAGGCATCACGTCCGTGACAAGTAGATCGAAACGATTCTGCATCTACTACTATTACTCCACTCATCGACCACTATCCAGCATGCATCTAGAGTATTAAGTTAAAAACAGAGTAACGCTTTAAGCAAGATGACATGATGTAGAGGGATAAATTCATGCAATATGATAAAAACCCCATCTTGTTATCCGCGATGGCAACAATACAATATGTGCCTTGCAACTCTTTCTGTTACTGAGTAAGGACACCGCAAGATTGAACCCAAAGCCATGCACTTCTCCCATTGCAAGAACTACCAATCTAGTTGGCCAAACCAAACGGATAATTCGAAGAGACTTGCAAAGATAACTCAATCATACATAAAAGAATTCATAGAAGAATCAAATATTTTCCATAGATAATACTAGATCATAAACCCACAATTCATCGGTCTCAACAAACACACCGCAAAAAGAAGATTACATCGAATAGATCTCCATGAGAGAGGGGGAGAACATTGTATTGAGATCCAAAAAGAGAGAAGAAGCCATCTAGCTACTAGCTATGGACCCGAAGGTCTGAAGTAAAACTACTCACACTTCATCGGAGGGGCTATGGTGATGATGGAGAAGCCCTCCGTGGTGGATGCCCCCTCCGGCGGAGCTCCGGAACAGGTCCCAAGATGGGATCTCGTGGATACAGAAGGTTGCGGTGGTGGAATTAGGTTTTTGGCTCCTCTTCTGATCATACGGGGATACGTAGATATATATAGGAGGAAGGAGTACGTCGGTGGAGCTCCGAGGGGCCCACAAGGTAGGGGGCACGCCCAGGGGGGAGGGCGCGCCCTCCACCCTCGTGACCACCTCGTGGCTTTCTTGACAGAGGGTCCAAATCTCCTGGGTCTTATCTGATGAGAAAATCACGTTCCCGAAGGTTTCATTCTGTTTGGACTCCGTTTGATATTCTGTTTCTTTGAAATACTGAAAAAGGCAAAAAAACATCAATTCTGGGCTGGGCCTCCGGTTAATAGGTTAGTCCCAAAAATAATATAAAAGTGGAAAAGAAAGCCCAATATGGTCCAAAACAGTAGATAAAGTAGCATGGAGCAATAAAAAATTATAGATACGTTGGAGACGTATCAAGCATCCCCAAGCTTAATTCCTGCTCGTCCTCGAGTAGGTAAATGATAAAAAAGAATTTTTGATGCGGAGTGATACTTTGGCATAATTTCAATGTAAATCTTCTTAATCATGGTATGAATATTTAGATCCGAAAGATTCAAGACAAAAGTTCATATTGACATAAAAATAATAGCACTTCAAGCATACTAACAAAGCAATTATGTCTTCTCAAAATAACATGGCCAAAGAAAGTTATCCCTACAAAATCATATAGTCTGGCTATGCTCCATCTTCCCCGCACAAAGTATTTAAATCATGCACAACCCCAATGACAAGCCAAGCAATTGTTTCATACTTTAACATTTTCAAAACTTTTTCAATCTTCACGCAATACATGAGCGTGGGCCATGGATATAGCACTATATGTGGAATAGAATGGTGGTTGTGGAGAAGACAAAAAGAGGGAAGATAGTCTCACATCAACTAGGCGTATCAATGGGCTATGGAGATGCCCATCAATAGATATCAACGTGAGTGAGTAGGGATTGCCATGCAACGGATGCACTAGAGCTATAAGTATATGAAAGCTCAACAAAAGAAACTAAGTGGGTGTGCATCCAACTTGCTTGCTCACAAAGACCTAGGGCATTTTGAGGAAGCCCATCATTGGAATATACAAGCCAAGTTCTATAATGAAAAATTCCCACTAGTATATGAAAGTGACGAAATGAGAGACTCTCTATCATGAAGATCATGGTGCTATTTTGAAGCACAAGTGCGGTAAAAGGATAGTAGCATTGTCCCTTCTCTCTTTTTCTCTCATTTTTTATTTGGGCCTTTTCTCTTTTTTTTAATGGTCTCTCCCCTTTTTTTCGTCCGGAGTCTCATCCCGACTTGTGGGGGAATCATAGACTCCATCATCCTTTCCTCACTTGGGATAATGCTCTAATAATGATGATCATCACACTTTTATTTTTCCTTACAACTCAATACTTAGAACAAAATATGACTCTATATGAATGCCTCCGGTGGTGTACCGGGATATGCAATGAAACATGAGTGACATGTATGGAAGAATTATGAAAGGTGGCTTTTGCCACAAATACGATGTCAACTACATGATCATGCTAGCAATATGACAATGATGGAGCGTGTCATAATAAACGGAACGGTGGAAAGTTGCATGGCAATATATCTCGGAATGGTTATGGAAATACCATGATAGGTAGGTATGCTGGCTGTTTTGAGGAAGGTTTATGTTGGGTGTATGATACCGGCGAAAGGTGCGCGGTATTAGAGAGGCTAGCAAAGGTGGAGGGATGGGAAAAAGTGTGTATAACCCATGGACTCAACATTAGTCATAAAGAACTCATATACTTATTGCAAAAATCTAGAAGTTATCAAAGCAAAGTATTACGCGCATGCTCCTAGGGGATAGATTGGTAGGAAAATACCATCGCTCGTCCCCGACCGCCACTCATAAGGAAGACAATCAATAAATAAATCATGCTTCGAGTTCATCACATAACGGTTCACCATACGTGCATGCTATGGGAATCACAAACTTCAACACAAGTATTCCTTAAATTCACAACTACTCAACTAGCATGACTCTAATATTATCACCTTCATATCTCAAAACAATTATCAAGCATCAAACTTATCTTAGTATTCAATGCACTCAAAAGAAAGTTTCACATATCTTGAATACCAAGTATATTAACATTAAGCAAATTACCATGCTATTAACGACTCTCAAAATAATCTAAGTGAAGCATGAGAGATAAAGTTTCTTTAAAACAAATCCACCACCGTGCTCTAAAAGATCTAAGTGAAGCACTAGAGCAAAAATTATCAAGCTCAAAAAATATAAGTGAAGCACTATGAGCAAAACTATCAAGCTCAAAAGATATAAGTGAAGCACTATGAGCAAAACTATCAAGCTCAAAAGATATAAGTGAAGCACATAGGGTATTCTAACAAATTTCAATTCATGTATGGCTCTCTCAAAAGGTGTGTACAGCAAAGATGATTGTGGTAGACTAACAAGCAAAGACACAAATAATACAAGATGCTCCAAGCAAAACACATATCATGTTGGTGAATAAAAATATAGCTCCAAGTAAATTACCGATGGAAGTGGACGAAAGAGGGGATGCCTTCCGGGGCATCCCCAAGCTTTGACTTTTTGGTGTCCTTGGATTATCTTGGGGGTGCCATGGGAATCCCCAAGCTTAGGTTCTTGCCACTCCTTGTTCCATAATCCATCAAAAGAATTCACCCAAAACTTGAAAACTTCACAACACAAAACTCAACAGAAATCTCGTGAGCTCCGTTAGAGAAAGAAAACAAAAGACTACTTCAAGGTACTGTAATGAACTCATTCTTTATTTATATTGGTGTTAAACCTACTGTATTCCAACTTCTCTATGGTTTATAAACTATTTTACTAGCCATAGATTCATCAAAATAAGCAAACAACACACGAAAAACAGAATCTGTCAAAAACAGAACAATCTGTAGTAATCTGTAACTAACACAAACTTCTGGAACTCTAAAAATTCTACCAAAATAGGAAGTACTGGAAAATTTGTTTATTGATCAGCAGCAAATATAATCAACGCAAAAGCACTCTCCAGTAAAAAATGGCAGCTAATCTCGTGAGCGCTAAAGTTTCTGTTTTTCAGCAGATCAAATCAACTATCATCGTAGGTTATCCTATAGGTCCTACTTGGCACAAACACTAATTAAAACATAAAACCACATCCAAACAGAAGGTAGATGGATTATTTATTCCTAAACAGAAGAAAAAACAAAAAACACAAAATAAAATTGGGTTGCCTCCCAACAAGCGCTATCGTTTAACGCCCCTAGCTAGGCATTGATAATTTTAACGATGCTCACATCAAAGACAAGAGTTAAAGCACAAAGAGAGCATCATGAAACACGTGACAAACACTTCTAAGTCTAACATATTTCCTATGCATAGGCATCTTATAGGCAAACAAATTATCAAGGCAAGCAAAAACTAGCATATGCAAGGAAGAACAAAGAGATGATAGCAATCTCAACATGAAGAGAGGTAATTTAGTAACATGAAAATATATTTTCATCTCTCATAATAATTACATGTAGGATCATAAGCAAATTCAACAAAATAGCTATCACATAACATATTCTCAACACGATCCACATGCATGTAAAGTTGACACTCTTCCAAAATAGTGGGATTAACATTAACTAAAGTCATGACCTCTCCAAACCCACTTTTATCAAAAACTTGATAAGATTGAACATTATCCAAATATGTGGGATCTAAAGTTGACACTCTTCCAAACCCACCTTCAATATTATTGCAAACACTATTATCAATCTCATATTCACCATGGGGATTAAATAAATTTTCAAGATCATAAGAAGAATCACCCCAATCATGATCATTGCAACAAGTAGAGGACATTACAAAACTAGCATCCCCAAGCTTAGGGTTTTGCATCTTATTAGAACAATTGACAACAAAAGATTTTATAATAAAATCATTCCAATCATGCTTTTTATTCAAAGATCTATTGTGAGTCACTTCACGGATTTCAGGCAAAACCTTATAAAGATAATCTAGTGCATCCAAATTACTAGGAATTGGTTCATCATAATTGGATCCCTTATAAAGATTGGCAAGCGGATCAAGATCCATGGACTTTTAGCGAGCGAAGATGCAAGCAAAAAGAAGGTACAAGCAAACATAAGATCGAACGGAAGAAGGGCGAATAAAACGGCAAGGGTGAAGTGGGGGAGAGGAAAACGAGAGGCAAATGGCAAATAATGTAATGCGAGAGATAGGGATTGTGATGGGTACTTGGTATGTTGACTTTTGCGTAAGCCTCCCCGGCAACGGCGCCATAAATCCTTCTTACTATGTCTAGAGCTTGCGTTGGTTTTCCCTGAAGAGGAGAGGATGATGCAGCACAGTAGTGTAAGTATTTCCCTCGGTTTTTGAGAACCAAGGTATCAATCCAGTAGGAGGTCACGTGCAAGTCCCTCGTACCTGCACAACACGATAGCAACTCGCAACCAACGCTTAGGGGTTGTCAATCCCTTCACGGTCACTTACGAGAGTGAGATCTGATAGAGATAATATTTTTGGTATTTTTGATAGATAGATGCAAAGTAAAAAGTTAAGGCAAAGTAAAAGCAAAGCAAGTAAATAAAGTGATATAGATTGATATGATGAGAATAGACCCGGGGGCCATAGATTTCACTAGTGGCTTCTCTCAAGAGCATAAGTATTCTACGGTGGGTGAACAAATTACTGTTCAGCAATTGACAGAATTGAGCATAGTTATGAGCATATCTAGGCAATGATCATGTATATAGGCATCACATCCGTGACAAGTAGATTGAAATGATTCTGCATCTACTACTATTACTCCACTCATCGACCGCTATCCAGCATGCATCTAGAGTATTAAGTTAAAAACAGAGTAATGCTTTAAGCAAGATGACATGATGTAGAGGGATAAATTCATGCAATATGATAAAAAAACCATCTTGTTATCCTCAATGGCAACAATACAATACGTGCCTTGCAACTCTTTCTGTCACTGAGTAAGGACACCGCAAGATTGAACCCAAAGCCATGCACTTCTCCCATTGCAAGAACTACCAATCTAGTTGGCCAAACCAAACGGATAATTCGAAGAGACTTGCAAAGATAACTCAATCATACATAAAAGAATTCAGAGAAGAATCAAATATTTTCCATAGATAATACTGGATCAAACCCACAATTCATCGGTCTCAACAAACACACCGCAAAAAGAAGATTACATCAAATAGATCTCCACGAGAGAGGGGGAGAACATTGTATTCAGATCCAAAAAGAGAGAAAAAGCCATCTAGCTACTAGCTATGGACCCGAAGGTCTGAAGTAAAACTACTCACACTTCATCGGAGGGGCTATGGTGATGATGGAGAAGCCCTCCGTGGTGGATGCCCCCTCCGGTGGAGCTCCGAACAGGCCCCAAGATGGGATCTCGTGGATACAGAAGGTTGCGGCGGTGAAATTAGGTTTTTGGCTCCTTGTCTGATCATACGGGGATACATAGGTATATATAGGAGGAAGGAGTACGTCGGTGGAGCTCCGAGGGGCCCACGAGGTAGGGGGCACGCCCAGGGGGGAGGGCGCACCCTCCACCCTCGTGACCACCTTGTGGCTTTCTTGACGGAGGGTCCAAGTCTCCTGGGTCTTATCTGATGAGAAAATCACATTCCCGAAGGTTTCATTCCGTTTGGACTCTGTTTGATATTCTGTTTCTTCGAAATACTGAAAAAGGCAAAAAACAGCAATTCTGGGCTGGGCCTCCGGTTAATAGGTTAGTCCCAAAAATAATATAAAAGTGGAAAATAAAGCCCAATATAGTCCAAAACAGTAGATAAAGTAGCATGGAGCAATAAAAATTTATAGATACGTTGGAGACGTATCAATGCTTCGGAGCGATATTGTTCGATTGAGCTTTTGGGAAGGGTGAGGGCTGTAAGATAGAGCTTGATAGATGATCCAATCACAGACATGTAGATATATTTTGTGTGTGGGAAGAAGCAAGGTCAATCGATTACATATATAAAGGGAGAGAGATTGAGCGAGTGTGGGTCGTCGTGCGATCGAAAGAGTGAGACAGGTTGGACACAGTGACCTAGATAGACAATGTGCGTGAGAGAGTATGCAATATGAATATGTCGAACTGGGCTCAAACATGGAGATATATCATTTGTGTCCGAGAAAGAGCAAGGTCAATCGAGACATACAGAGAGAGAGAGAGAGGGAGAGAGAGAGAGATTGACCGAGTGTGGCCCGCCATGAGGTCGAAAGAGTGGGGACGGCTTGGATGGACTGACCTAGATAGACAATCTGCATGAGAGATTATAGAGTGTGTTAGTCGAGGCCTGAACAGGGAGATATATCATTTGCGTGTGAAAGAAAACAAGGTTAATCGAGACTCAGATAAAGAGAGCGAGATTGACCGAGTGTGACCCGCCGTGTGGAAGAAAGAGTGAGACAGTCTCGAAGGAGTGACCTAGATAGACAACATGTATGCGTGCGCATGAGAGGTTGGGGGCTAGATAGGCAATGCATGTATCTAGCGAGAGAGGGTGGGAGGGAGGGAGGGAGAGAGAGAGAGAGAGAGAGAGAGAGAGAGAGAGCTCGGCATGGGATGCAATGGCGGGTGTGTGAGGTAAATACATTTGGTAACAGAGTGAAAAAAGGGGGTTGTGTAGTTGAGAGAGTTAGAGATAGAAACATGGAGAGAAAGAATGAATGTGTGTCTTAAACCGATAGCTTCCTAAGGTGGTTAGGAGAGGAAGATTGACCGATACAGGAAGTATGTAGCGTGTGTGCTGGGGGGCTAAAAACAACATTTGAATGTAGATAGTATGATACTTAATATCGAAGTTTCAATTCGTTGTACATTGTAAGATTTGAACTGTGGACCATGCATATGGGTAATTATTTCAAATCCATGCCATACTAGGTTTGGAAAAGTTGACATTGACTCGATTGTTGTGCTATTTTGTAGGTCATGTGTTTGAATCCATCCAAAAGTTTTCTCACTACCATGGTGTTCATCATATACATATGAATTTTTATTAAAAAAAAGTAGTGTGGATACCATGAAATGCGAAATCCAAGTTATAATTGGAGATCGCTATGTGACACACACTCTAATTCAAATAACTAATTATGTGACACACACTCTTATCCACGTTAGCATGGATACAGTTCCAATTTTTTTTCAAATAACTCCTCATTAATTAATTTATAGTATCTCGTTTCGAATGACTAATTATTTGCAAGGAAAACACGGGCAGGGTAATATATACATATTCATTTGCAAATGAAAGAAGATTCATTTGCATTCTCAAATGTAGGCGCACCAGGTAGACCAGGGTCGTGTCGTGGTGGTCGCGTGTGTCGTACGGATGCTTAGCACCTAGCCACCCACCCCCTCCCTCCCTCCCCCCTCCCCCCAAAAAAAGAACGACGACAAAATAAGTTCGCGCTTCCACGTTTCGGATTGAAATATCTGGCGGCCCCAATTCCAGCCCTGCAAAATCTCCCTTCTCCACCGTCCCCTTCCACGCCCAGATTGCTCAAATCCCTAATTTGCCGCCAACCCAAGCAAAGTTTGAATCGCCCCTCGTCTCGTATCTTTCCCCACCTCTCTGCCGGACGACGACGACGAAGATGACGGTCGCGCTTCACCACTGCACCGGAGCTACCTCATCTACGCCCTCGTCCACCGCACCGGGTGGTCCACCGACAACGTCGGCCCCCGCAACCGACGTGCCTCACAGACACCGACTTACACCGCATCAGGTGCGCTTCACCAACGCCGTCTCCCACCTCATCGGGGCTACTTCACCGAGCACATCGTCGCACCTTCGCCCCCCGAGGCCGTTGGGGCTTCACCAATGGTCTCGTCCATCGCATTGTAGCACTCTGGAGCCACTCAAGATCTGCATCCGTGCGCGACCAGCCAACGCTAGAGGATCACCCTCAACGGCTCTGAAATGACCCGCACTCTAGCTAGGCGAGCATGCCCAAACGCCGGCCTGAACTAGGTATCCACACATCACTCCCTTGTCACTGTTCTGACGATGTCTTGATATCCTTTCACTGCTCTCTTAGCTTAAGTGCCAATGCAACTCTGACTTTAACTCTTATTTCTTCTAGAGATATCATCTGAAACAAGCAAAACCATTTTTTAGCGAAGCATGATGGTGCTACGGGATCTGGTACACATCCTGCACACGCGTATAACCTTGTAAGTATATGTCCTCCGGTACAACAGCAAGGTCGATTCCTCTTATTTGATCAACCATTCGCCATGTCAAAAATGTAGAGGGGGATGCAAGGAGCACAAGGTCTGCACATCCAAGCAAGTCGTAACATGGACTTGTACATGGAACATCCCAAGCGCAAGTAGAGCTGTAGTGAGCCTGTACAGCGAGCTAGCGTAAGTCCCTACATTTCATTTAATTCGTGCTGGCCTGCGTGTATGATTTGTGTGCAGTGGCGGATCCACGAATTCAAGTTACCAGGGGCGAACATTTAACTTCAAAAATACGAAGGCACTTGCACTCCTGAATCAGCATAACTTGAGAAATGTGAAGCTACATGCACTTTGAAAACCAGCTAATGATCCAAAGTAGTTCAGATTATAAAACACTAAATGATGCAATCACCAAAAAACACAAAATGCAACATGGTGTACAAGGACTACTAACATGGTCTATACCTGCTTGAATTATTTGTTCTCTGGCTGAAAATATCAAAGTGTAATTGCACCTATAACCAGTACGTAAACTGCATATCAATATATCTATCCTGCACAAGTATGCCAATAGTTTCAAACAACAGATTGGGAAAGTATTTTGTGCTACATTGTCATGATACAGGAACTTTCTGGTAGATGGCCTCAACGTTTCCTCAAGCCATGAAAATGTACTATAATTTGCTTGTCATCCATTCCTTCAAATCTCTATGTCTCTCTCAACATAGCAGATCATCATTAGACACTAAATCCTTCAATGGGAGCTTGCAAAATGCTTGCATTAGATCCCTCATTAGACACTATATGTTCATCACCAGGAGCATGTAAAATGTTTGCATCAAATCCTTCATTAGCAGTCTGTTCATTAGACACTTCAGGCTCAAGAACAACATGAGCTTGTATGTTTGCACCGAAACTTGATTAGATACATCAGATTCAGTCAGTTCAATATTGATTGGGGAGTTATAAAATAAGCAGAAATTGGTTTCATTTTCTGATAGATTCCCTACATACAAGCAGTTTTACAACACCGTCAGGTTTAACTATTGGCCAAAAATTGAACAATTGAATTAGATATAATCAGGGATGTGATGTACCTACTCGTTGTGCATGCTGCTCTTGCAAGCTGCGACTGTCCGGTTGTGCAAGCTCGATGCCATGCCCGTGCTACCGCTGCTGCCTCCCACGTAGGCTACACCCAGGGTTGGATCTTCATCTTCTTGTCCTTCCATTCGCTTGAAGCCCGGCGACCGCCCTCCAACGAGGGCGCGAGGAAGTGCTGTGTTGGTCTGTCCAGCGGTGGCTTGGTTAAGAGCGAACCAGACTGGAGGCTGGAGTGAATGAATTGGGATTTTTCCTGTTGTCAATCGATATGGGAGGCGCTAGTTTGGGCTGCGAGCCTGCTATAGGGCCTGCCTTGCAATTACGTTATTGGCCCATCCAAATTGAAACGTTTTCTTCATTTTTTAATTGTCTGCTCGTGCGTTGGGACGAACAAAACTAGCCTGGGCCAACCTGGATGACTCAAACTAGGTGCAAATTTTCCAGCCAGCCGAGGTGGCCTCCCATACCAGCCCCTACGGTGGTGTCGCCCCTTTTTGCGTGTATGATTGGGGTAGTGAAAAATATTCCAGTGGCGCTTTTGATTTACCCACAAAATGGTTGAATTGCTTCTTTCTATGAACTGAGTTCGCCAATAATGTGAAGGATGCCGGTCTTTTCATCCTATTGTAGATTGCTTACATCTTGCTATGCCAAATGTAATCGCGTGAAATATATAGTAAAAGCCAGTGTGATGTGTGTAGCTACAACTAGTCTGACTACACGTCCTCATATAACATATCAAGGACGCACCATCTTACCAGATTAACCATTCGACTTACCAATGCAGTGTGGGAAGAAAGAAGTATTGGGAATGTGTATCCAAGCAATTGATGACATGGACTCCTTCGTAGAACCTTGTAAGCGAAAAAGAAGAAGTTGCAGTGTGCCTGTACAAAGAGCTAGCGTAAGTTCAGTTACCTGCTTCTCGGAATTTTAGTTAGCCACTTATTGCAAAATTGTTCAATTACGCTGCTTGGCTTAATTTAGTTTGCTACTGATTACATAATGCCATAGCCTCTTAATCCTATTATAGACTGTGCCTATCTATGTGTTTGATACTTACTATTAAGGATTACATGTTTGCCTGAACTTAAATAGCTACTTAAGCACGTAGATAGCTGGTCAGATGTACTTCTAGGGTGCAGCAGAATTCACGTGTAATTTACGTTCTGATACCCTGTTTGTTTAAATGGTTTGCTGTTATCACTTGTAGCACTAGTAATGTTTGCATGTTCATAGATAGACAAATGTCAGGTTTATATGAGGGACATCGTCTTTTTAACTTATATATGTGTCGGAATCATTTTGCTTACATCAAAGATATTTACAGATGTCTGTGTTGCTGGTAAACGGTACCGACTTGTTAGTTTAATACGTTGCCAAGAACTTGTTAGTTTTACTAGTTCAAGTTTAATTAAATATGTTGCCAAAACTAGTTAGTTTTACTAGTTTGATGTTAGTTTCTTATGGCTCTTGCAAAACTTTATTTATTGATTGCTAACATTCAAGTCTGCAGGATCCAACTGAAACTCCGTTGGCACAACAGATATGTTTTTAGAAACTTCCTTGTTTACTTGGTTTGCTGTTGTAACTTGTTGTTGTAATCATCTTACCAACTTCAAGTTTTCAGGATCCAATTGGAAGTCCAATTGCATAGCAGGTACATTTTCAAAAATATATTTGTGTAACAGGTTTGCTGTTGTAACTTGTTGCTCTAATCAAGTTACTAACTACTCAACTTTTCAGGATCCAAGAGTAACTCCAATGCCACAACAGGTTCCTTTTGCAAAACTTGTTTGTTTAACTGCTTTGCTGCTGCAACCGGTTGCTCTAATCACGTTACTGGCTACTCAACTTTTCAGGATCCAAGAGAAACTCCAATGCCACAACAGGTACCTTTTGCAAAACTTGTTTGTTTAACTTCTTTGCTGCTGCAACAACCGGTTACAATGATGTTAATAACTACTTTTCAGCATCCAATTGAAACTCTTTAATTCCTTGTTTGTTAAACTAGTTTGCTATTATAACTCCCAGTTGAGATGTTTTGCTAACTTCAACTTTTCGGAATCCAATTGGAACTTTAATAGCAAAACAGGTTAGCCCAAGATCAAAGAGCGAGGTCCCCATGGACGTTGTATCATCCCACAACAGTGGCACCGGCCCAATCGTGCATCATGAATTGCCAATTCTTGATGCTCTAGAGGCTGAAATAGTGGTAGAAAGAGATTCTGCTTCTGCACTTAGAGATGAAGTTGACATGTTGAGGAAGCAAACAGCACAATCACAAGCAGTACTCAAGACAACCATTAAATATTCGGTGGATTTCAAAACGAAGCAAGCTGAGACTGACCGCATTGTCAAGGTCCTGAAGGAAAAAAGGAAATTAAATTCCCACTTGGTAAATCATAGGTGAAATGTTCTTTCCATGAATAACCTTTGTGTTGTTTGTTCATGTAATCAATCAAACCATTTGTTTTAGAGATCATGTAATAATTGTTTTTTGTTTTTTGGTTTGTAATTTTATTTGAGCACAAGTCTGTATTAATTGATAAGACTCTGAGACATTTCATTTTGATTGATGTGCCAGACCTACAAATATGCCAATCGGGTTGAATGTGCATTCAGCAATAATAGTAGTATAGATGGACCATAAGTGGATGCATCGGAAAGGGCCAAGATGTTGTACTAGCTTCGCTAAGAAAAGGATGCTCTTCTAGCAAAAAAATGTATAGCGGCCTGGCTTATGTATGCTAGTTGATATTATTGATCCGTATACTCTATAAGTGTTTATATGTCTGTTAGTTATGTACATTCTTGGATGATTGACTCGGTATTTGAATCTTGATACATCGCTTGTGTACATATCTAAATGGGAGTACACATTATGCTGCGTGTGACATTTGAGTTGGACATAAAGTGTTCCAAATATTTGAATTCACCTTAAACTGGATTCTACCTTATGAATTCGAGTATCGGCATTTGTAAATCATATTCATATATGACAGTGGAATACATCTTTTGTCGTGCTTTTGAAGATATATAAAAACACATAGAATGATTTATAAAGATTTGTATAGGAATACAAAATGGATTCAAATTTAGTTGCCAGGGTAAACGTGGATGCTTATTGTCCCAAAATTCGAAAGAGGCGGCAAAATGTCCACTCCCACGTCGGCTGCCCAAAGCCAAGTGTTTGGGAGATGGAAATTACTGTCTACCCCTTACACGAACAATCCATCGGCCCGATTTCCGCTGCTCTCAATAGGGGTAGGTTAGTAATTTTAATTAGACGTGACACGACCACCTCTGAGCCCATTCCAACATGGTGGGTGCCAAACATGGGCGGCAAAACACATTTGATTCAAGCTCGTCCGAAAGACCTCTGTTTCTCCCTCCATTTCCCCATTCATACACGGTGGGCGGCAAAACAAACTTGACTCGGCCGAAATCGATGTAGGCAAATATTTTCAATAGGGGCAAGTTTGTAACTTCACTTAGACATGATACAACCACCCTACCTGTCAGCCGCGTTCATACACCGTGGGCGCCAACCATGGGCGCCAAAACACCCTCTCTTTGCCCGAAATCGCTCTTGGCAAATATTGGCGTGATGCGAGATTACCGTCCTATCCCCAACTGACGAGACGTCCAAATTTTGAACGGGGGCTAAATTCGTAACTTTCCCATATTTCGGACAGGCACGTCCCAAAAACATGGTTCCCCATACCTCTCCCTCCATTTTCCCATTCATACACCGTCCGCGCTAGATCACCATCCCCACACCAGCCTCCTCCGTCCGCCATCCCATCCATCGTCGCCGTCCTCCACCCCATCCATCACCACATTCCTCCACCATGTCAGAGGGCCTACCAAGACCGCGTTGTCCACTGCTAGAGATGGACGTTTCTCATCCATGGCAACAGACCAAGAGCCTTGCATCGCATCCTCTTGCTTCATCGGCGTCGTTGCCCTCTTTGTCGGGGCCGCTCACACGACCTTATCTTCCACGCAACAGGACTTATCCCCAGATGCACCCATCTACCCTCGCAGATCTGCTTCAACGCCACCCACAGCCATCGCACCCCCGAGGCCTACACGGCGCCACAAGAGAGGTGGTACTTCATATCTCCTCAACTTTTTGATCTCAACTAGAAAATAGATCGTAACTTGGTTACTGTACTTTCTTTTCAGCTCTTAGAATTTAGTTCTTAGTTCGAAGCAAACAATGGATGCTAAATAGCATTTCTCCGGTTTGCAGCTTTAGATCTGCCATGGCACAGTCATAATAGGGTTTAATTGATCATGCTTAGGGTTTAATTGATCATGTTGGTTCCGTTGTGGTTTCTTTAATAGAAATCGGAGGGGAAACCCTCTTTTGCTCAAAAAGAATGCTCAGGGTTCCCCCTTTTATGATCACTATACGATCAGCATACGTGCTTCGTGTCATAATAGCACTCCTCCACCCATCAAGCTAACCAAGATTAGTTGTTCAAATACGAATATGATATTATTAAAACAGAGTCGTTTAATTGGTCAGCTAAATGTTCCTAATTTAGTTTCAAAAATGCATGTTCGCCGCTCGGGTGTGTATCTCTACAGGGTGCCCACGGTGGGCCGTGGCCCACCCTAAGATTTTGGGTCGGCCCAGGCCCCGATTCCCCTCTGTTCTGTTGCATGCTTCCAGTCTCTACTCGCCCCCAGCCGCCTGCCTCACCGGCGACTTGCCGTCCCCGGACGGCATGACTCTAGGAGGAGATGCCGGACTAACATGAGGTCAGGAGCTGCTCGCCCAACAGCATCACCGCTGCCCGGGCGCGCCGCCGTGCCTACCTTCTCAGTCCGTTCAGGGCTCAGGCGTGCAGCACCCACTAAGCCAACCTGATTTATCCTGAGATACGTCCTCAACACTCAGCAGCCACTCCTCGTCACCCATTTTCTAATTGATTCATTACTTATTAGGCGGGACTGTCATTAGGGTTGTTGTGTGCTGAGTGCTACCTACACTTAATGGTTCAGATGTATTTCAGTAATCTTTAGTACCTGTAAAGTTCACAGGGTTTCAAAATTCCAGCCCTAGGAACAGACACTAGTCATTTTGGATTGTTGGTCGTAGTGACATTGACCCAGATTACTACTGCAGGCCGGGTTTGTTGACAATTTTACTTGTCTTTCTTACTCATTCGATATGATATCCAATTATTCACGTTGATTAGTTGCAAACAATAAGTGCTAGACAAACTTCTTGATTCTGATTTTGGACGGTCTCTTACTGCAGTTACAATTCTGCATACTTGTCCTAGTAAGCTCACAAGTAAATGATTGATTCACCACATCTATGCTTGCCTTGTCATTTTTGTTGTCAATCTTCCCTCAGGGTGGACCACCCTGTTTCAAAATACTGGAACCGTAGACATGACTGAATAGTATTTCTCTGTGTGATCTCTTCCATCATGTGTGGGCAACGAACACTGCAATGTATAGAAAGAAAGTGTCATTTCCAGCTTTTACATAGAATATGATCTTTTACATAGACTACGATCTTTTACATGGAATACAATCTGCCTACTTGCTTTGTGTCGCACTACCAGCACTCCACCCTTGAAGCTAAACATTATGCCACTCACAATTCCTTAGTTTATTTGTTCAAATACGAATTTGATATGATTCTAATGTTCCTACTTCAGTTTTGAAATGTGTGTCTGCCTGTTATAGAGACATAAGAAGTTTGTATTTCTGTGTGTGGTCTGGTCAGCACGGTTGGGGGGTGAACTTTGCATATGCAGGGGTTTATAGGGAGACACTCTTCGAGTTGAATCTGCAATGCATTCCATAGATAATCTGACTACTTCTTATGTTTTCATGAATCTCACATTCTGAACAGTATCATAATAATTATGAGCTTGCGCGCATGAAAAGAATAAAGCAGAACAAGGCCATGGCTGTTAAACTTGGCATTAAGGGACTAAAATCAAGTCTGGATGCAATGCAGTGCAAATGCTCTCCACCTACAGATTCATGCTTAGAATATGATCCTAATAGTGCCTGAGCTAGAGGGAGAGCTAAGTCAATGTAGCTCCCTAGTGGAGGAGTCGGAGGCAAATGCCCTATCTTATTCACCCATCAAGGTGCTTGCTCTAACTTTCCAAGGTTATATTGGTCGCACATATCATGCAACTTATGCTTTGCATTGCTTCTACTTTGTTGCACTGCCATTAGCTTAGTTTACACATCGTGTATGTGAATACGCCCTGACTATCCATTTTCAGTACATATTCCATCTGTCATCATACCATATTTATCCATTCAAATGTTGTTCTTGTGTATCAGACGTTCAAAAAGAAGAGGGCGATTGCTGATCACGGAGGAGCGCGAGCAAAGTATTTGGAAAAGGTAGTGACACCAGATAAATCAAATAGCCCATTAGGTGTAGTTGCAATATCACCTAACCCACAAAACACCCCAACTCTAGCAGACTCTAGCCCTACTACACTGGTGATTTCTGATGCCCAACTCAGCTGACCCCAACTGTAGCAAACAGTATGATGATGCCAGTTGACATAGCACAAGCTCTACGACGCAAAACCCCCATTCCAGCAAAGACTACACCAAATCCAGTTGCCAAATCCCTTTTAGAACCAGGGAGAGCCCCAATTGCAGCAAATAGGACCCCTGTTCCATTTCTTCCCAGTTTAGAAGACGAAGCTTATATTGTCGTCAGGAACTTTGCATGCATCTTTCCTTCTGTAAGTGCATCTAGTGCCCCTTAGTGATTTTGGTGCATTGAAGACTTATAGGTTAAGGGACTGATGCGTTTGTGAGTGTACATAGGTCTGTAAATCTATGAGGAGTTTGTATTTACAGAGAAAGTCGACCCCTAAAAATGAAGTTCTTCAACTAAAGACTTTGGATTTCTGAAGACTTTGAAAGTGAAGAAATTGGTGTAACCTTGAAGACTTGGCAGTCATTCGAGGAACATGAAGCGTGAAGACTTTTGTTTTTGTAGTTTCATTTTCTCTTTCTTGAGCCATAGGAAACACCGTACTGTTAAAGGGGGTCGAGGAAATACTAAGGAAAAATTTCCATGTGATGCTCAACTCAAAATCCTACACCTACCAATCCCTTTGAGTGAAGCCATTGGAAATTTCATACAGTTCAGTCATATTCTTCAGTGACAGAGACGAAGTTCTTTTGGTCTCTGAGGAATTTGTTTTGACTGAGGAGTTAGGAATTCGCCAGTGCGAATTGCCTACACAATGAGGAACATGATAGCCCTGAGGAATTTGAGAGTCAAATATTCCGACCGTTGCTGTGCTATGCGCCAGCTGTCCCAAAATATCTACCCACCTAATGGTCATATTAGACAAGGGCATTTATGTCTTATCATGTCGGGCTGCTCCTTAGGCTATAAATAGCCGCCCCCTACAACCACTAGCTGGTTGACTGCTCCGAGAGAAACTCACACTTGTCATTTGAGAGCATCCCATCCTCCGAGGACTTTGAGCGAAAATCATCAAGTGAGGAAAACCCAAACCCAAACCTTCAAAACCCCAAAGTGATTGAGCATCACTGAAGAGATTGATCCTGCGTGGATTCGATGCTTGTTACCTTTGAAGACTGTGCTTCTTCCAGACGGTTAGGCGTCAAGGTCTAGAGCATCCAAGAGGAATTGTGGATTGCCGAGTGACCAAGTTTGTGAAGGTCCGGAAGTCACCTGAAGACTTACCACGAGTGATTGGGTGAGGTCTGTGTGACCTTAGCTCAAGGAGAATACGGTGAGGACTGTGTGTCCGGGACTGGGTGTCCTCGAGTTTAAATACTTAGCCGCTCCAACCAGACGTACAACTGAGACAGCAGTTGGAACTGGTCTACCAAATCATTGTCTTCACCAAGCTTACTGGTTCTATTTCCTCAACTCTTTCATTTCCTCATTTCTATTGTTGTGTGCCTGTTCATATCTATTTGAAGACTTTGACTGAAGACTTTCTCAATTTCCTCAGTTCAATTTCTTCAGTCTGTCCGTCTTCTTTCTGAGTTATCCTATGTTTACGCTTTCTGTACTCTGTGCTTGTCTTCATTCCATCATGATGACCATGCTTGTGTTCTGTTATGTTTACATTTGAGTACTTATTTCGCTGCTAGTAGTTCTTCATTTAGGAATTTCCTCACCAGCAAATTCCTCAGTGAAGAATTCATAAAAATCGCCTATTCACCCCCCCTCTAGTCGATATAACGCAATTGGTATCAGAGCAAGGTACTCCCTTATTCTATGTGATTTTGGTTTAACTGCCTAGAGTTTTAGTTATTTCGACCGCAGGTATGATCAAGGTCTCTGTTGGATGTCCTACCTTCGATGGAACGGACTACCCCTACTGGAAGAATAAGATGTGAATGGATCTTGAGGCAATTGATAACGATCTCTGGTATGCTGTGGAAAATGGTGTTCCCTCAGTCACACCTTCTCTGAACGCTACTGATGTGAAGAGATTCAAGCAACTCGATTCTCAAGCGAAGAATATCATATGTGGCCACCTGAGCAAAGGACAGTATGGAAGAGTGATTGCTTTGGAAACTGCTAAGCTTATCTGGGATAGGCTGTCCAAAGTGAATGAAGGAGTCTCAACTCAACGTGACTCTCGTGTTGACGTTCTTCGCAATCTCTTCAACCGCTTCAAAAGACTCGACAATGAAAATGTCCAGCAAACCTTCGATCGCCTCACTGACATCTCAAATGAGCTTCAAGTGTTGGGCGCCACTGACATCACTGACCATGAGGTGGTGAAGAAATTGCTGAGATCGATCGATTCTTCATTTGATACTCTGGCACTGATGATTTAAGAACGTGCTGATTACAAGTCACTTGATCCCGCTGATATCCTCGAGAGGCTAAATACTCATGAGTTCCAGCTTGCTGAGAAGAGAGATCTCTATGGTTCGAGCTATGGCAGATCACGTGCTCTGAAGGCCAAGGCAGTCTCTGAGTCTGAAGATGAGGAATCTGCTAGCAGCCTTGGTGACCCTGAAGAACTGAGCCAGGAACTAACACTGCTCGTGAAGAAATTTCAAAAGTTCTCAATACGTGGTCACTTTGGAAAATCCTCAAGGAGCAATGATTCCTCATCCAGTGACTACAAGAAGAGGCTATGCCACAAATGCAAGAAACCTGGTCACTACATCCAAGATTGTCCTCAGTGGGATAAGGAATCAAAGAAGAAGAAATACAAGGATTACAATTCTGATGACGCAAAGAAGAGGAAGAAATCTTCAAAGTCTTCATCATCAAAATCCTCGAAGTCTTCATCTCACAAGAAGAGCAGCTCCAAGAAGGCTCGGGCATTCATTGGCAAGGAAATGGACTCTGAGGCTGAATCTGAGGAACATGAGGATGAGGAGGCATCTGAGGAGTCTGAGTCTGCTGTGGCGAGCCTAGCTCTCGCTAATGCATTCGTTAGCAAGTCTATCTTCAACTCTGAAGAAAATGGCTTCACCAACAAGGTTGATGAAGGCAATGATGACTTCGCTCCCACCTATTGCTTCATGGCAAAGGGTGCCAAGGTAACCAAGTACGCCTCCTCTGAATCTAGTGAGGATGAATCTGATGAAAACCTCAAGCCCAGCTACTCTAAACTTGCTAAGATTGTTGTGAAACAACAAAAGGCTTTTGAAAAAGTTCAAAACATGCTAGATAAAAGTGATGATATGTTGGGTGAAGAAATGGACCGCACTAAAACCTTGACTGAAAATCTTCACAGACTTCAGTCCAAGTTTGACAACCTTCAAGGTCATCATAACACTCTCTTGTCTGATCACGAGAAACTTTCTTATGAATTTCTTCAAAGAAAGCAAGATCTTGAAAAGCTAAGAGTGGATTATGAAGATCTTCAGAAGGAGCGCGATTCATTACTTGCTCAACAAATCAGCGCTACTAAGGAAGAATTTGTTCCTCCTTGTCTGAAGTGCATTGAATGTGAAACTGCTAATTCTTCACCCGAATGTTCAAATGCTTCTAATGCTACAAATTCTTCATCAGTCTCTGCTATCACTAATTCCTCATCTGAGGACATTGCTAGTATCACTGATGATGCAGGGCTGAAGGAATTGTACATGACAGACATGTACAAAAGCCTCAAAGGGCATCAGACTCTTTGTGATGTGCTTAAAAAACAGATCCTCAACAGAAACCCTAGGAAAGAGGGTATTGCTTTTGAGAGGAAACTCAATGCTGATGGAACATATTGGAAGCCTGAGCAGTACCCCAAATCCTCATGGGTTGCTGCAAAGGGACCTCCAGTTGATCCATCCAATTTATCTGGCTTTACATGTGAATCTCCTGATTCTTATGATGAGTCATTTGACTCCAACTATAAACTGTTCAAAAATCAGAATGGTGAAGTATTTGCTAGATATGTTGGCACTAACTGCAGGAACTGTTCACCTATGAAGAAAATCTGGGTTCCCAAAAGTTGCCTTGAAAGTCTTGAGGTGAATGTCCTCATGACACCACCTGTGAAGAATAGGAACTCCAGATCAAATTCTTCATATGGATCCAAGTCCTCATACGAACCAAATTCCTCACGTGGATCAACTTCCTCAAAAGGATCAAAGTCCTCATATGATCATCATCGTGCTAACCCCTGTGTTTCGCAAGGTAGAGCTAAGGGCTATGAATATGAGCATTATTCTTCAAATCATTATGTTCATAATTCCTCAAAGAATTTCTCTGCTTATTCATATGCTTACCCTAACCCCTCTTATGTGAAATGAAGCGGACTGGCGTCTATGCCACCTTTCTCATATGGTGCTCACAGAGTGATGAATTCTTTGCCACCCCTTCAGATGTGGGTGGTGAAGAAAAAGAACTAATCTCTTATGCAGGGTCAGGTCTCCAGACGTGCTCAAAACGTCTGAAGAATTTGTTGGAGACCTGAACAATGCCTGAAAGGACGCAGGCTAATCATGATGAAATGAACTTTCATTTCACACGTCCTCATACTATTTATCTATTCTATTGCTCGAAGAAATTGATCTGATGATATTGATGTCATATTCTTCACTGATGAAGTATATGAGTTCATAAGTTGCACTAATTCATCTGCAGGATGATCAACCCAAAGCCAATGAGTGGGTCCTCGATAGTGGATGTACAAATCACATGACTGGTGACAAGAATCTGTTGATGGATGCTCCTTTATCACCATCACATCTAAAGCATATCATCTTCACTGACAAAGGCAAAAGTCAGGTATTGGGTCTAGGTAAGGTTGCGATCTCAATGGATTGACACATGGACAAAGCCATGCTTGTCGAGTCCTTAGGATACAACCTCATGTCTGTCTTAATGCTTTGTGATCTTGATATGGTTGTTGTCTTTGGCAAATATCATTGTGTTGTGATCATGGAAGCTGACAATTCCAAAGTCTTCGAAGGCTTTAGGAGAGGAGACTTGTACATTGTTGATTTCTCTACAGGACCACAACCGGCCGTATGTCTACTTGCAAAAGCTTCAGAAGGCTGGCTATGGCATCGATGACTTGGTCATGCTGGCATGAGGAATTTGCACACGCTTGCGAAGAAGAAGCATGTCATTGGCATTGAGAATGTCAAATTCCTCAAGGATCACTTATGCGGAGCCTGTGAAGCTGGAAAGATGACCAAGGCCAAGCACCCAGCGAAGACTATCATGACTATCACTCGACCATTTGAATTGCTTCACATGGATCTCTTCGGTCCTAATCATTATTTAGCTGTTACAAATGATGCATCTCTATATGGCTTTGTTATTGTTGATCATTATTCTCGTTACACATGGGTGCACATTGTCACTTACAAACATGAGGTGCAGGAAGTCTTCAAACGATTTTCCTCGAGGGCTTCAACCAACTTTGGTGTGAAGATCAAGCACATCAGAAGTGACAATGGGACTGAGTTCAAGAATTCCGGTCTTGATGACTATCTTGATGAACTTGGTATTACTCATGAGTTATCTGCTCCTTATACTCCTCAGCAGAATGGCGTCGTGGAGCGCAAGAACAGAACTCCTGTTGAGATGGCTCGCACTATGCTTGATGAATACAAGACACCTCGTCATTTCTGGATTGACGCTATTGATACTGTGTGCCACATCATCAACAGAGTATATCTTCACAAATTCTTCAAGAAGACTGCTTATGAACTCCTCACTGACAAGAAACCCAATGTGAGTTACTTCAAAGTCTTCGGTGCTAAATGTTGGATTAGAGATCCTCATCACAATTCTAAATTTGCACGGAAAGCACATGAGGGTTTTATGCTTGGTTACGGAAAGGACTTGCACACCTACAAAGTCTTCAACAACGTTCTTCACAAGGTTGTTGAAACTGTAGATGTGCGGTTCGATGAAACTAATGGCTCGCAAAGAGAACACCTACCTTTTGTGATAGATGAACCAGCACCTGAGGATTCTATTAAGTTCAAAGCTACTGAGGATGTCATTCCCACCGAAGAATCTGCTGAAGAATTCATTCCAGAACGTGATGAACGTCGAGCTGGCGCACCTGAAGAAAATGGTGCCGAGGAAAATGCTCCTAAAGAGAATGCGGATCAAATTCCTCGAAGACAACCCGCTCATCCTCGTATTGCAAACGAAGTGCAAATTGAGAAGATCATCGATGACATTGAAGCACCAGGTCCTCTCACACGCTCAAAATCTTCACATTTATCTAACGTTTGTGGTCACTTTGCTTTTGTCTCTATTACAGAGCCCACTAAGGTAGATGAAGCATTTCTGGAGCCTGAGTGGATTCAGGCCATGCAAGAAGAATTACATCAGTTCGAGCTCAACAATGTTTGGGAACTGGTCAAACGTCCAAATCCTCGCAAGCATAATATCATTGGCACAAAGTGGATCTACCACAACAAGCAAGATGAAAATGGCCTTGTGGTGAGGAATAAGGCACGGCTTGTAGCTCAAGGCTACACATAGGTTGAAGGAACTGATTTCGATGGAACTTTTGCACCTGTTGCAAGACTTGAGGCTATTCGCATATTACTTGCTTATGCTAACCATCATGATATTATATTACAACAAATGGATGTGAAAAGTGCATTCCTCAATGGTAAGCTTGAGGAAGAAGTATATGTTGCTCAACCCCCAGGTTTTGAAGATCCAAAGAATCCTGACAAAGTCTTCAGACTCAACAAGGCCCTATATGGCCTCAAGCAAGCCCCTTGGGCATGGTATGATACTTTGAAGGAATTCCTCATGAAGAAAGGCTTCAAACCCGGTTCACTCGACCCAACTCTTTTCACTAAGTCTTATGGTGATGAATTGTTTGTGTGCCAAATATATGTTGATGATATCATTTTTGGCTGTACTGACCAACGATACAGCGATGAATTTGCCTATATGATGAGTGAAGAATATCAAATGTCTATGATGGGAGAATTGAAATTATTTTTAGGTCTTCAAATTCGTCAACAGCGCAATGGGATATTTATTTCTCAGGAGAAATACCTCAAGGACGTATTGAGGAAATTCGGCATGCAAGATTGCAAAGGGGTCAAAATTCCAGTGCCCACAAATGGCCATCTATGCACTGATGAAAATGGTAAATACTTCGATCAAAAGGTATACCGCTCCATGATTGGCTCTTTATTGTACCTATGTGCATCTAGGCTGGATATTATGCTTAGTGTTTGCATATGTGCCCGATTTCAAGCTACACCAAAGGAATCACACCATAAGGCTGTGAAGCATATTCTTCGATATCTAGCTCACACACCAACACTTGGATTATGGTATCCCAAGGTGTTGAGGATATAGCTACTAAGTGTAAACTGGCCAGGAGGGCCCGGTTCACCCTCGACTATGTTGAAGCCCATGAAGATCCAGGAGATGGCGCTTTACTAAATGAAGCCTAGAAGCCCGAAGCCCAAAGGCGGATTAGGGCCCATAGTGGTAAACCGCCATGACTATGTAAACTTGTAATGTAAGTTAGGAAAGGAGAGACCGAGCCGGCACTTTGTATGAGTCGGCCTCGGGGCTCTGTAGATCGGCCGGGCGTCAACCTGTGTATGTAAAGGGACGACCCGGTGGCGGTTCAGGGACAACAGACAACAATTCGAGACTCAGGCAAGCGTATTTCGCTCCCTGATAATCGAAACCCAATCAATCCCATCACAACTAGATGTAGGCTTTTACCTTCATCGAAGGGGCCGAACTAGTATAAACTCCCGTGTCCCTTGTCCGGTTTAACCCCTTCAAGCTAACCCGTTGCAATGGCTCCACGACTAAGTCCTTTCATGAGGACATCTGACGTGATAATTCCACGACAGTTGGCGCCCACCGTGGGGCTATCGCACCATGGTGTCGAGTTCTTGAAGGGCTGCTCTGAAGGACTTAAGGGGTACGTGATCGGCCAGATGACCAAAAGTCGTGGCGGCAAGCTCTACATCGACGATGAAGGATGGGGCCCCGAGGCCGGCTCGGTCGAGTACGGGTACCGGGTCCCCTTCGGCAGAATTCATGTCTTCATCGGCAAGATCGGCGAACCGGGCCCTGAGCCGGACATCTGCACCGACCTCGTCGAGACGGCTCAGCGTGCGAGTCCAGCCCGGGTTAAGCCTGCCGTGAAGCGTGCGTTTGTAGGATGTGTCCATGGGATCGGATCTAAACCGGCGTCTGAAGGTGAGACGGCCGTATATTCTGACGGCGAGTCATCCACTGGTGAAACCGAGTCCTTACACCAGATTCATAGCGGTGTGTTCGAAGGATATTCCGATGGCAACAGTATTCCGGACCTCCTTGAAACACCAAGTCGGGTTGCCGTTTACATGGCCGGAACGCAGCCCATGTTGCAGTCTTCATCTACCGTGGCGATGAATACTGGATCAGCAGCCGCGGTAGGAGTCCCGGCGCGCCGTCCGGTGCA
The DNA here is from genome assembly GCA_963921465.1 of Triticum timopheevii. NCBI lineage: Eukaryota > Viridiplantae > Streptophyta > Magnoliopsida > Poales > Poaceae > Triticum > Triticum timopheevii. Next base: position 338,831,557 of record OY997266.1, on the reverse strand, counting down.
AGTCCTTGCCGGTTTGATGGACGCCTGGGCGACCTTGTTAACCGCGACAGTCACCCAAGAGGCGCGAGATCAGCACAATGCGGACGTGGTGAAACTGAAGGACCAAATAGCATAGGCTAAGGAGGACCTAGCAGCTGAGGATAATAGGATGGCTGAAGAGCGGGCCGCTTTGGATGCACAATCACAGTGGATACAGGCACAGAATTACCAGCTCATGCTGGATCGGACCTACTGGTCACGTCTGCCACCGGTTTACGAAGGGTTAAATCTCTTTTAGACGCCAAGTGCTGGGTCGAGCAATCCAGCAGCTGCAAACCGGACTGAGGTGCCTAGGACAGCTCCGGATCAGCCACGAGCAACGGAGCCACCCCGATGGACAGATAACCCACCGCAGTACGTGCCTACACCACCGGGTCACTTCTTGAGCCCTCTGGACAACATGATTGCCGCAGCCTCACGTTTGGCAGCTATTCCGATGGAGGGCGATTCAATAGCAGCAGTTGAGACGCGGTGGGCGAGAGACCTTCTTCAAACCGTTGTGGTGCAGCAGCAGGCTTATTCATATAGCCAGGATAGAATTCATTCAACCCCCCGTCCGAGCCCAAGTTATAGCAGGCGTATGGATGAACCGGAGGTGTCTAGCAGCGCGCGGCATCGCAATGCTCAAGATGTGGTGGATCATGGTAGGGCACGAAGGGATGCCGCTTTGGGTTGTTACCAACCCGCCCCGGTTCAGCCAGCAGCGTCGGTTGACAGAGGCACCGGGCTTGCTTTCAGTTCCTGGGGAGTGCCGTGCCTTATTCCGGCTCTCCGTAATGTGCGTCTGCCCAAGGATTTCAAGGGTCCACGCAAAGTGCCTAATTACACGGAGGATCAGCCACCCAAGGCATGGGTCGAGAGTTATGAGATGGCAATGGAGATGCTGGATGTAGATGAAGCAGCTTGTGCAAAGTACTTCACGATGATGTTGGAAGGAACAGCCCGTACTTGGTTGAAAAATCTACCAACTAATTCCATCGAGTCATGGGATCAGTTGAAGGCCCGGTTTATAGCCAATTTTAAAGACACGTGCAAGCAGCCCATGTCCATTGTGGATCTGGACGCTTGTGTTCAGGGAGAGAACGAGTCCACAACTCATTGGGTACGCCGGGTTTCAGAAGTTTTGCACTCGTCCGATCGGATTAACGCTGGCCAAGCGATTATCACACTGGAGCGCAATTGCCCGTTTAAGTCACTGAAGATGAAGTTGGGACGGCTCAAATGCCACTGCAACGACATGGGAACCCTCATGGCAGCCTTGGTAAAGTATGCCGATTCTGATAATACCAAGGATCCCAATTCTTATAATGAGAAACCGGAGAAGGGAAAGAAGAATGGTGGTGCGAAGGGGCAGCAGCACAACCAAGGAGGCCATGGAAATAATGGTAAGCGTAAAGCGGATTCAGATTTTGTGGCTAACGCTAATGTGCAGCGACGTAAGGGTAAACCGCCCCAGCGAGGTGGGGCGATGAATCTGGAGCGCTTGTTAAATCAGCCCTGTCCAAAGCATGGGACCAAGGAGGCCCCTGCAACACATCTCTGGAAGGATTGTAACATTATGAAGGAGTTCAAAAACTCTGATCTTTTCCGGTATGATCAGGGTCCGTCGGGCGGTTCAGGTCCAAGTTTTCATGGTGGCGGCGGTTCAAGCTCTGGGTTTCAGAATAATCATGGCAACCAGAACAACCAAGGTGGTAATAACCAGCAGAATAATCAAGGGAATCAGCAGCAGTCGGGTTACCAGAGTCACCCAAAGCAGTTGAATGGTGGGCAGTATCATGTGTTCACCACTAGTCTGTGCAAGCGTGATCAGAAGCTTCACAAGAGGGCAGTTAATGCTGTTGAACCGGCAGTTCCACGTTATCTGCGGTGGTCGGAACAGCCTATTGTATGGAGTAGGGAGGATCATCCGCCCCGGGTTGACAATCCGGGTCAACTAGCTCTGGTGGTGGCGCCTCAGGTGGGAGGTTATAAGTTCACCAAAGTACTCATGGATGGAGGAAGCAGTATCAATATTCTGTATTATGAGACATTCCGCCGCATGGGGTTGACAGATAAGAATCTTAAACCATCCAATACTGTTTTTCATGGTGTGGTACCAGGTAAATCGGCATATCCAGTAGGTAAGATTGCTTTGGAAGTTGTGTTCGGTGATGAACATGATTCCCGGTCTGAGACATTGACCTTTGAGGTGGTGAGAATCCACAGCCCGTATCACGCACTGTTTGGGCGACCGGCTTATGCAAAATTCATGGCAAGGCCTTGTTATATTTACTTGCAACTCAAGATGTCGGGTCACAAAGGAACCATCACGGTTCAAGGAAGTCACAAAATCGCTTTGGATTGCGAGGAAAGTGATGCGGCTTATGCTGAGTCGGTTTGTGCTACAGAGGAGCTAAAGTTTTATAAGGAGAATGTTGATCCGGCAGATATGACCCATCTGAAGAAGCCCACCACTGAGCATGACCCAACCCTGCATTTCAAACCGGCTGATGAGACTAAGCTTGTTGATTTCGTGCCCGGCGACTCGTCCAAGCAGTTCAGCATCAGCACCAATCTGGATCCAAAATAGGAAAGCACGCTCATCGAGTTCATCCATGAGAACCGGGACATTTTTGCATGGAAGCCTTCTGACATGTCAGGTGTACCGAGGGAACTCGCTGGGCACACTCTTAATATTGATCCGAAGTTTAAACCGGTCAAGCAATTTCTTCGCGCTTTAATGAAGAGAGACGCAAGGCAATTGGTGAGGAGGTAGCCCGGCTGTTGGCTGTTGGGTTTATCATTGAAGTGTTTCATCCTGAATGGTTGGCTAATCCAGTGCTGGTTCTTAAGAAAAACGGCACTTGGCGTATGTGTGTGGACTACACGGACTTGAACAAAGCTTGCCCGGCCGATCCCTTTGCTCTCCCGCGTATTGATCAGATCATTGATGCGACGGCGGGTTGTGAGCGCCAGAGTTTTTTGGATGCTTATTCAGGATATCATCAGATTAAGATGGCAGTTAAGGACCAGGAGAAGACAGCCTTCATCACTCCCTTTGGAGCCTTCTGCTATGTTTCTAGGCCCTTTGGGCTCAAGAGTGCTCAGGCAACTTATCAGCGTTGTGTGCAAAATTGTCTTCACACGCAGATTGGGCGTAATGTTCATGCCTATGTGGATGACATTGTGGTAAAATCCAGGAAAAATGAGACATTGATAGCTGATCTCAAGGAGACGTTTGACAACCTTCGGGTTTACAAGATGATGCTTAACCCGGATAAATGTGTCTTTGGTGTTCCAGCAGGCAAGCTGCTCGGTTTTCTTGTGTCCAACAGGGGCATTGAGGCTAATCCGGAAAAGATTAAGGCAATCACATCCCTGGCTAAACCGAAGTGTATCAATGATGTTCAGCGTCTCGCAGGTCGGATTGCAGCCCTTAGCCGGTTTATCAGTCGTCTGGGTGAGAAGGCTATTCCTTTGTATCAGATGTTGAAGAAGACGGATGATTTCGTCTGGAGTGATGCAGCCAATGCGGCTTTTGAGGAGTTAAAGCGGCAGTTGGTTGAACTGCCAGTTCTTGCAGCCCCAGTTGATCATGAGCCTTTACTGTTATACGTGGCTACCAATGCCCGAGTGGTTAGTGTGGCAATTGTGGTTGAGCGTAAAGAAGCTGGGAAGGAGTATACGGTTCAACGACCTGTGTACTACATCAGTGAAGTTCTGATCGAGTCAAAACAATGCTATCCGCATTGGCAGAAGTTGGTGTATGGGGTTTTTATGGCCAGTCAAAAGCTCAAGCAATATTTTCAAGGCCATCCCATCACAGTGGTTAGTTCTGCTCCTTTGGGCGATATCATCCAAAACAAGGAAGCAACTAGCCGGTTTGCAAAGTGGGCAATTGAGCTTGGTCCACACGGTTTAAAATATGTACCTCGAACAGCCATCAAGTCTCAGGCTCTTGTGGACTTTATCAATGACTGGACCGAGTTGCACGCACCGGAAGATAAGCCGGATAATACGTACTGGACTATTCATTTCGATGGATCCAGGCAGTTGGAAGGCTCGAGGGCTGGAGTTGTCCTTACTTCCCCTCAAGGTGATAAAGTTTGCTATGTCCTCCGCTTGATGTTTCCTTGTACTAACAATGCAGCTGAGTATGAAGCTTTACTCCATGGTCTCCGTGTGGCTAAAGAGATGAACTTAAGTCGAGTTCGATGTCTCGGAGATTCTGATCTGGTGGCTCAGCAAGTTTCTGGTACTTGGGTTTCTAAGGATCCACTCATGGCGGCTTACCGGCGTGAGGTGGATATTGTGGCGGGTCATTTCAAAGGGTATCAGGTTGAGCATATTGATCGGCGCAAAAACGAAGCAGCAGACGCTTTGAGCCGGCTTGGATCTCAGCGTAAACCGGTACCTCCTAACACCTTTTTAGATATCTTGCATAACTCGTCTGTTAATTTGCCCACAGAAGAGGATTTGGCTGTTCCTGATCCGGAGGCTCAGTTGGTGGCCGCTTTACACGTTGTGGCGGATTGGACGGCTCCATATCTGGCGTATATGAGCCGGGGCGAGCTACCAAATGACAAAGTCCTGGCTCGACAGATAGTCTAGCGATCCAAGTCCATGGTGATTCACAATGGCGAGTTGCACCGTGTTGACGCTAGAACGCGTCACACGAACACGTCGATGTGTACCCGCGGCGCCGAGGGAGATGCTCCGCAACTCACACCGCGGGAGGCCGACTTCCAGCGCGATACGCAAGACAGCAAGCCGGCGCTTTTGGGACCCGAAACCCCACACGCCCGGGAGGGACCCCGTCTGGGCGCGCGGCGGCTATGGGCTGCCCTAGGTCGACCTGATCGCCCTAGGGCCTCGAGGTTCGCCGCCCTGCAATGAAGAAGAACGAACGAAGAACGAGGAAGAAGAAGAACTAGGGTTAAGGAGAAAAGATAAAAGATAAAAAGTGGTAGATTGATTGATCGATTGTGTGTTGTTCAATCGACCATCACCCCTCAGGTATATAAGAGGCGGCTGGACCTCCCGTGCAAGGAAAAGGCTTGGATTCACGTCCAAAACCCTAGTCAAATTCGAATTGGTTTTGTCCGAACTTTTCAAAACTGTTCGGTTTAAACTGGCTGCACCTTGCGGGTAACTTTTGAAGTGGTAAACTACCTCGGATGGAAACGAGCCCAAAAGCAATCTTGACCGTTTCGACGAGACGAACAACTTTTATGTTGAACTTTTTTTGATTAGAGTTCATCTTGAGGGTCAAATCGCTCGTGCAACACAGGCTGTTATTCGCGCTACCCATCAGACAGGGTGTCTGGTGGGGCGCGCCACTTTTTGGCTCGTGATAGTGCTGTATTCGGACGGCTCTAACTTTTGCATACGAACTTGGATTGGAACGATTCTTATATCAAAATTGATCGTTTCGACGAGACGAAGACAATCCATATAGATCATTTTTCCATACGAGGCAGTCTTGGGGGCGTAATGTGCCGAATAGTGTTCTGAATACAAAATCTCAGTATTTCGAACACAACTTCGGCCTTCGAGATGAGATCAGATGGCGATGGCCCAAACTTCAAAGATGTTTGTATCGACAATACGAAACTTTTTCAAGTAGAACACTTCTCCATTTGAGGCCATTTTAAATAAGTTCTTGACTGTGCCAAAATCTGGTGTCAACACATGCCCCCCTGTTTTTCGGCAAAGCCTGTGTGCCGAAAAATAACTTCCACATAGCTTGCTCTAAGGACGATGTCAACACTCCATCGGCCATTTTGGCATATTCTTAGGACGATAAGTTTATATCGGCCATTGCTTGTGTGAATATTTTGACGCAAGCTTGGGCGAAACTTTCTCAACTTCCTTAACAATCCGATGATAAAGTCCCATAGATATGTATCTCAAGGTCATCCTCGGAACCATATTATTTACCCTTTTGCTAGGATTTTGCTGATAATCAATAATAAACTTTCTCTAATCCTTACTTTTTGCCTGCATAAAAAAATCATTAGTGGCCGAAGCGATGGACTTAGATTCAGCCTTACCTATGTTGACGAGACTAAACATTGGCTATTGAATGAAATACAATACACCATGATTAACATAGTAGCCTGATGCTTGCTGTGCCAACTCTTTTGAATTGTCATGCCTAGAAATATGAACAGTTTTAAAGCAACCGAGGTAAATTTTGCATCTAGGCATACCTCAAGATAAACTACAAGTGATTCGTCAAAACATTCATAACCCTTGGATATTTGTTGCACTACTCATAAAGAATCACCAAAAGCCTCAATATGTTTAGCACATATGGCAAAAGTTCCAAACCAAATAACATTGCATACTCGGCTTTGATTATTGTGCAATAAATATTTTAAGAGGCATGAGGCTTCACATAACAGCACCATATGGAGATATACAAACAACACCAACACCATGGCCATTGTTATGAATTCAACCATCGAAACATAATCTCCATAGCACTAGAGAGACAAGGTTAATATCACTTAACATGTACCTTGTCTCGGTTCCAATTGAACTAAGGACGATGTTAGAATTTCACACCGGCCATGATCGGATAGTTTCTTAGGACGATAGTTAATTATCAGCCATTATCATGAGGTCCATGTAGAATTCATCCATTAAAGAATGTATAGCCGAAATAAACAAATAAAATAGCAATAAAATATTTCGGCCTCTTTGTCTTAGCAACAAAAATGTAACTAACCAAATGTATAGTGATTTGGTAATACTCTGTCATGATATGGAAATTTATGTTGCATCCATGGATCAAAATAAGTCCATGGAGGGTAACTGATCATACCTGTGGATAATTCCATGGCAAACGCATCAATGGCATTGTTGAAGAAAATGGATGATGTGCTAACCGAAGATTTTGATGTTGTGATGCGCACCTTCGGCTTAATTGTTTGTGGCTTTCATTATTTTCCTTCTTCACTTTTATTGCACTTGTTGCAACAAAAGCATGCACATCATTTTTGTCTTGATTGATCTTCTTGGGAACCCATGCCATGTTCTTCTTTTTCAGCTCTTGTGCACTAAGATTTTGTAATTTGTTCTTTTGCCAATATGATAAGCCGAGTGGGCATCTTGGCTGTGATTCTGTTTTGACCAATGGCAATTCTTTTTTGGCTTTGTGCACTCTCAACTTCTTTTCTTCAGATTTGGCACTCTGAGTCTTAACAATTGATTGCTTCATCTCATTGTCTGTAGTAGCCAATGTCAACACTTTCGTTGGCTCTTTTTCATTTGAGATCAAATCTGAAGCAGCACACTTACGACCATCTCTTTTCACGCGGTAAACTTGCTTTACCACCTCTTTCTTCTTCCTTGAGCTCTGGACCGATTCCTTATGATTGAAATGGTCTTTGACGCATGATTGTTCAAATGTTGATCTCCTTGGAGCTGCATAGTATTGGTGAGATGGTCTAGAGTAAGATGGAGAATGTGCCCTTGTATCATACATGTTCCATGATGAATATGTATCTATATGAGCATAGGGAGGCATCCACGGCATTGGCATTGGCGGCCCAAAATAAGGATATGAATATGTTGCATTAAAATTGTCACTTTGCCAATACCAATCCTCATATTTGCGCCTTGGGGGTGATCTTGGTTTCTTTGCATGATTTGTCCGATAAGCATTCTTCTCTTCACTCTTCTTTTGATATTTATCCAATAGTTCAGCAAAGGTGATTTTTGATCTCTTACACTTGCGCTTATTCTGGCCTTTGTTTTCTCTTGGTTTGCTTTCATCGATCATTATATTTGCTTGCTGCCCCCCAGTCCTTGGCGTCTCCATTGTAGCTTCGATGGAACTCCCGCCCTCAAGATTATGCTCGTTATGCTCTTCAACAACTTCTTTACTTGAAAGCTTGATCCCATCACCTGCAGCTTTTACATTCTCTTTAAATGGATTGGCTTGAAGCAGCCGATGCAAAAACTTTTTGCCATCGGGACCAATCGGAATAGACTGGTCATCTCTTGGTGTTTCAACAAACTTCAATCATCCTTTTTCAATGGCCGATTTAACTATTTGACGAAACATGTTGCAATCCTCAAAATTATGCTTGGACGAATCATGCATATTACAATACATTCGTCCTTGGATTGATGGCTTAACATGGTGATCAAGAATTGTAATGTAATTATTTTTCAGCAACAAATCAAATATTTTATCACACATGCTTGAATTGAAGGTATACTTCTTGTTTCCTAGCCGATCTTGCTGTTTGAACGGCTTTGGAGATAAGCAAACGAATGGTTCAGATTTGGAATCTCCCCATTCGGCTATGCATTGTGTTTTCCACTCTATCTCCGATGTCTTTGGATAAGATATTATATTAGCATCGGTTTTCTTAATGGAATTTAACCTTGGCTTTAAATTTCTGAAACGAAGATATTTAGAACATACATGTCTCAGTTGAGACCAAGTGTAAGCCAAGTAAGAAATAAGCAAAGCTACCCAACTAGATATGAACTTTAGAGAAAGCAACGGGAAAAGCTTTGGCTGTAACAATAAGTCATTATCGGTCTTTATAAATGGCGCAATGGTTTGACTGATATGTTCCATAACAATTTTATTGCTAACAAGTAAATTACCCTTCTTCATTGGTCTTTCAAATTACTTATGAGAATATTTCTTATAGATGCATCAATAATGAAGTTGCGACCAAATCTGAAAATAGGTAAATTACTCGCTATGCATACCTCTTCAAATATGTTGGGAGAACATGATGGTGGTGTCATTTGAAGAACATCTTGCTCCGTCTTTGGATGGCTCCCCAACACCTTGTCATCATCTTTTTCTTGAATCCGTGCATCATTGCTTTGAAGATTTTTGTCGGCCGAACTTTGTTCGGCTACTTGTTCTTGTCCTTGAAGCTTGTCAATTTCTACGGCACGGAACTCATAGGGCAGGAAGTAGGTTCCATTAACTTCAGAAAAATAAAGCACCGTTGTTTTCCTATGCTTGCCATGCCCTTTCTCAATAATGCTTGCCTCGTTGGATTTGATGGATTCAGAATATATACTACTTGATTCGGCTTTTTCAACCGAAGCACTTTCATGTTCCGAATCATCCTTCTTTTCATTGATAGTACCAATTGGCAATGCTTCTTTTATCTGAGCCAATTCTTTTTCTATTTGTTTCTGACGGCGAGCGGCAAAATTAACTTTAAACTTTTTCTCAATTTCAGCCCACTCCGGATATGATTGCCCCCCAATGCTTTTAGATTCTTTCGGCAATGACACACGGGTGTTGCCAAAATTTTGCAATTGTGTAGGGGGTGTATAATATGATGTAGTACTAGATGAAGGCATATGCAGTGTTGTAAGACCATACTTTTGCTCGCCAATTTTATCAATTGGCAAAGATTCATCTTCTTGAAAACTCTAGCTTTTATTGCGGCATAATCAGGAAATAGCCCCTTTTCATGTTGTTTAAGGCAAAGAGCACTAATTCTCTTATTTTGGGCTAAACTCTTCAATGCAGCCACCACTACCTCATCTTCTACAATGTTGGGCACAACCGCTCCTGTAAAATTTACATTCATTCGGCTATAACCAGGAAGGTGTGAAGTCGAATTATGAGCATCTACAGTTGTGTATGGTGCCGAAGAATTACTAACATGAGGTGTAGCATATGACAGTTGAGAGTAACTGGCCAAATAGCCATTAGTAGCATGGCCAATTCTCTCATTCATCGGCATGGTTGGATTACTATATTGCACATTAGCTGCCGATGAATAAAAGGGTGAAACACTTTCTTGTATGGCATTGGAAATTCTAACTTAGGGTGTTTCAAATTGATTAATCGAACTCATCATGTTGCTCATCGGCATATGAATTTGTGGGGTTGCCGATGCATGGGAGTTGGGATACATATGTTGCATGTTGCTAAATTTATAAGAATTTGAAACATGAAGATTGTTTTGCATCGGCCCTTGCACATAATTAGATGCATGATTGATAAAACTAGGGCTAACCGATACATTATGCTCAATAGGTGATCCAGCAACAACATATGGATTATTTGCATCTACAAAGGGGAATTGGGTATTCATATTACCTTTGTAGATTGCAGCAACTTGATGACGATTTCTTTGTAGCAAGAACGGGCTGGAGACCGTTCAAAGCTTCGTCCCCAGCGGAGTCGCCAAAAAGTGTGTTGACGCTGGAACGCGTCACACGAACACGTCGATGTGTACCCGCGGTGCCGAGGGAGATGCTCCGCAACTCACACCGCGGGAGGCCGACTTCTAGCGCGATACGCAAGACAGCAAGCCGGTGCTTTTGGGACCCGAAACCCCACACGCCCGGGAGGGACCCCGTCTGGGCGCGCGGCGGCTATGGGCTGCCCTAGGTCGACCTGATCGCCCTAGGGCCTCGAGGTTCGCCGCCCTGCAATGAAGAAGAACGAACGAAGAACGAGGAAGAAGAAGAACTAGGGTTAAGGAGAAAAGATAAAAGATAAAAAGTGGTAGATTGATTGATCGATTGTGTGTTGTTCAATCGGCCATCACCCCTCAGGTATATAAGAGGCGGCTGGACTTCTCATGCAAGGAAAAGGCTTGGATTCACATCCAAAACCCTAGTCAAATTCGGATTGGTTTTGTCCAAACTTTCCAAAACTGTTCGGTTTAAACTGGCTGCACCTTGCGGGTAACTTTTGAGGTGGTAAACGACCTCGGATGGAAACGAGCCCAAAAGCAATCTTGACCGTTTCGACGAGACGAACAACTTTTATGTTGTATGTTTTTTGATTAGAGTTCATCTTGAGGGTCAAATCGCTCATGCAACACAGGCTGTTATTCGCGCTACCCATCAGACAGGGTGTGTGGTGGGGCGCGCCACTTTTTGGCTCGTGATAGTGCGGTATTCGGACGGCTTTAACTTTTGCATATGAACTTGGATTGGAACGATTCTTATATCAAAATTGATCGTTTCGACGAGACGAAGACAATCCATATAGATCATTTTTTCCATACGAGGCAGTCTTGGGGGCGTAATGTGCCGAATAGTGTTCTGAATACAAAATCTCAGTATTTCGAACACAACTTCAGCCTTCGAGATGAGATCAGATGGCGATGGCCCAAACTTCAAAGATGTTTGTATCGACAATATGAAACTTTTTCATGTAGAACACTTCTCCATTTGAGGCCATTTTAAATAAGTTCTTGATTGTGCCAAAATGTGGTGTCAACACACCGCTGTAGCGTTTCAGGCGTATTTCAGCGTTGTGTTTCTCCGGAAGAAGGCTAAGAGATCCTGCAGGAAATTCCTGAAGGGGATTGTGGTCATCATGCTGGTTCAAAGTCCTTGGTTGCAAAAGCTTTTCGTCATGGGTTTTACTGGTTGACAGCTCATGCTGATGCGGAGGATCTGGTAAAGCGATGTGAGGCTTCTCAAAAAATTTCACGTCGAGCTCATATTCCGACTCAGGAACTACGGATGATTCCTATCACTTGGCCTTTTGCTACTTGGGGGCTTGATATGGTGGGACCCTTTAAACGTTCCCAAGACAAGAAGACCCACCTTTTGGTGGCAGTTGATAAATTCACCAAGTGGGTTGAAGCGGAGCCTGTTAGCAAGTGTGATGCAGCTACGGCGGTTCAATTTCTCAAAAAGATTATCTTCCGGTTTGGCTTTCCACACAGTGTCATCACGGATAATGGCACCAACCTTTTCAAAGGTGAGATGGAGGATTTCTGTCAGAGAGAGCACATCCGGCTTGACCTAGCATCTGTGGCGCACCCTCAATCCAACGGGCAAGCGAAGCGAGCTAATCAAGAAATTTTAAAGGGTCTTAAACCCCGGCTCATGATTCCCTTGAAGCGGACGCCGGGTTGTTGGGTGGAAGAATTACCTTCTGTGTTGTGGAGTATCAACACCACCCCCAATCGATCAACAGGTTACACGCCTTTCTTTATGGTATACGGGGCAAAGGCGGTTCTCCCAAGTGATATACGTCATGACTCGCCCCGGGTTGCTAATTATGTTGAAGCAGACAATGAGCAAGCTCGCCAAGAGGCACTGAATCTGTTAGATGAGAAACGGGATATGGATTTGGCTCGATCGGCGGTTTATCAACAAGACCTACGGCGTTATCACAGCCGCCCGGTTAAGACAAGAACCTTTCAAGAAGGTGACTTGGTGCTTCGGCTCATCCAGGATCAGACCGACATGCACAATTTATCCCCGCCTTGGGAAGGACCCTTTGTGGTCAGCAAGAATCTGCACAACGGATCATACTACCTCATTGACGTTCGAGACAACTCACGCAACTCTGAGGAGGAGACCCGGCGGTCGTGGAATATAGCTCTCCTCCGGCCTTATTACACTTGAGCCATAGGCTCTTTTTATGTACATATTTTGACAATGTATATATTATGATCAATAAATAAATCAGCATCCTTGCTCTAAAGCGGGGCCTCTGCTATTTTTTCTCAAATACCCTTTGAGTTACATGGGGGCTTCAGCTGACAAAGCGGAGTACTACCTGTTAAACCGGCTATCACGCCACAAAGCTTGGGAGCTTCACACCCAAGGGGCCAAAGAGATTCTTGATGCTATGCACAACTCAAACATAGGCACCCAATGAGCACAGCTCATCATGTTACTTGGGGGCTCCTTGGTCAAATACCAAGGAGTTTGAATGGACCCTTGTAGCTGGGTATCAACCCACGGCTTGGAAGCCTGGTATATTACCTAAAACCCCGGGTTAACCTGCCTTCATCAAGTAAGACACTCCTATCCAGGTCATCCTGGCACGGCCCTCCGAACGTTTGACAGTTACTCTCATTGAGACCCTGCACTTGTCAAAATTAAAAAGGTGATTGGTTAGTTGGAGGTCCATCTTAAAAGGCTTTGTTAAATGGTTCAACTCAGCGGCCTGGCAGCCACAAAAAGCCTTGAATTTGGGCCTGGCAGCCCCCAAAAAGCCTCGACTACATGGTTTTATTTGCGTTTTGCTGAATTTTATGTTAAACCGATTTTCTTGGCTTGGTCAGTCATTTTATTAGCCCAATATTCTTTAAACCGGCTTGGTTTGCAACTACACGTTGACAGACATTATTCTTAAATCGGAGTTTATTAACCCGGCCTGGCGTTGACTACCTGTCACCAGCTTGGATCATCTGGCGTGAATCATCACCCGGTATGACTTACTATACGACATCAGTACATGATGGAGTTATACAAGAAATTCAGATTTGGGTTTTCACCCTTATTACAATTAAAGTTGACCAGCCAACTAAATAGGGATCTTACATCACAGGTATGAATCAGTTCATATTTTATGATTTGATTATCAATCCGGCCTCTTCTTGGGCATTATGACCCGTCCGGCGGTAAACCGCCAGGACCCTTGTCTTTTTATGCACACATAGGAGTTGCATATTCTGATACATGAATCAAAATTGACATTGATATGGCGGATCACACAAAGTATCTCCTCCTGCACGATGGCACAAATCACAATAAGTTTTTGCTACCCTATTACAAGGCACTCAGAGGCTCAAAATATGGAATTGTTTTAACACGGACAGTTTCTGACATATCAACCGCCTTGATGGATTAAGCTTCATTGTCGGGTTGATGTGAAGTAGATGGGTCATCTGGCGTCGGTTCAGCCTCCTCCTCCCCATCCAATGGCCGGAAGTCATTGGTGGTCCAGTCAATCCGGGTTAAAGCCTGAAAGACAGCCTCTTCACTTATAAGCTCAGCCAGATCAACGTCAGGGGCGTAAGTGTGCTTACGGATCGGTGGAATAAGGTTCTGCACTTCAGAAATCACAGCTTCAACCCGTCTGTTGTTTGCATCATAGAAGGATCGGTGAACCGTCAGGTTAGCCTCGTCAACCAACTGACTCGCCAGAGGACGCATCTCCCTTGTCACCCGTCTGAGAGCGTCGTTGTCAAACGCTTCACCGTTTTCTTGTGCACTGGGGAAGCCCTTGGCTATGTCAGCCGGATCAAGATCAGCTATCCATGCCTTGGCTCGAGTCAGCGCCAATAACATGCCAGCCCGGGCAGCGGATTGCTTCTACTCTTCTATTTGCGCTGGCATCATAGATAGCCGGTCCAGCGTGTCCTTGATCAGTGTTGGTGCCGCATTGCCATAAGAAGTGGCGCAGATCACCCGTTGAACACCGGTATACAACTGTTCAACCAGTGTATATGCGGCCTTGAGTTTCTTCCGCATATCAGAACCCATATGAGCAATGCGACTACCTATATCGGTTTAAGAAGTTCATATTAAACCGAAGAAATTTCAAAGTGAAATATTCATCAAGCCTTGGCAAAACAGTGCTTACCAAATATTGCAGAAGTCATGGCATTGACTTGGCGCTTTAATCCAGAAAGCTCTTCCGTCACCGGTTTAAGAGTTGCTTCAGCGTTTTCCGCCCGCTTCAACAAACCGGCCTTTTCTGTATCCCAATTGGCCTGCTCAGCCTTGAACCATTCTTTGAGCTGCTCCATGGTGGTTAAAGCGGTTTTTAACTCATCCTTGGCCTTGGTGGTTTCTGCTTGTTGGGATTTCAGATTTTCTTGAAGGTCAGCGATTTGCGAGACTTGTTGGTTTATCTCACTCTGTAACAGTAAGAGAACAGGTTAATATCTTTGTTAAAGTCCCAAGCATATAATTAGTTATACACTTGGCACTTGGGGGCTAATGCGGATCATTTTTATGCTGATTATTGAAGTCCCAAGGATTAATACAAGTTTTAATCATGGCACTTGGGGGCTAATGGGTGTTTGATCAGAAATACACAAGGGAATTTCATAAAGTACAGTATGGATTATACAAAGTCTCGGTTTGACTTTCTCAAGACAAACCGGCCCTTGGGAGCTACAATGTAATGAAGGTACAGAGCAAAGAGCAAAACTGTTTACCTTATAGCGCTCCTTCATCGGATTTACTAAACCGGCTTCATAATCACGGCTGGTGTAAAGCCGGTTCAAGAAGCCGGAGTGAAGGTCTTGAGCAGAGAGATCGACATAAGCTGACAGATCAGTCTTCCCCTTCCCTTTGCTCATGGCAGCAAACTCATCTTTGGCAGTGTGCTTTGATAGAGCAACCGGATTACCAGGGGCGGTATATCCAGTGCTAGTAACAACGACGTCATCATATTTGGCCGGACTGGATGAGTCAATATTCTGTACAGGACTTGGTGCCTTGGTAGCGGGACTTGGCGGTTTATTGACAGGGCTTGGCGGATCAGCAGTTGAGCCCCGCTGTTCAACTGTTGGACTTGGAGGAGCAGGAGGATGTGAAGTATCAACCTCTACATTCAGTTCAACCTCTGGCGGGTTGGCATCAGCATCTTGGTTTTGCCCAGCAGAGCTGTCTACAACAACTTCAGGATCTTCACCATGATGCTCTGGAGTCTTCTCCGGATCAACATCCACAGTTGGGTCGCTGGTCTTGGCTTTCTTACTCAATCGAGCCTTGGCGCTACAACATCAAAGGTTAGAATATGGTAAACCGGCAAATAAAAGAAACAAATTAAGGAGTAATATACTTACCCAGCGACGACTTTGAGAGGAGGCAGCTGAGTGGTTGATGAACCGCCAGACGAGTTGGAAGAAGCCTTGTAATTCGGGTCAGACGGATTGAGAGGGCAGCGGAAGAAACCTTTCAAAGGGTAACGTTTTTCAGGAGAGCAAGTCACCTCTGGACGATGTTTCCGGGTTGGCGTATCAGCTAAACCGGACGACATGATTTGTTGACCACTATGCCGGGTTGTGCGACATTCTTCAACTTGATGTGTCTTCAAAGAAAATTTTGGATCCAAATGAGCAAGGGGGTGAGATTGTTTTACTTTCCGGACTGTGCGGCAAATTCTTTGAACCGGTACAAGATCTGAATCGGAAGAAAGAAGGATTACCTCAACATGTTCTGCATGGCTGGCTTCCGCATCATCTTGGGAATAGTCATTGTCAATAAGATGTACAAAAAAGGAACCAAGTGAGTCAAGTTCTACCTCAGCATCTGATTCCTCCTCCTCTGGTGGGTCAGAAGACTCGGCGGTTTTCCTCTTGCCAGCTTTCTTGGTGGCCTTGGTCTTTGCACGAGGAGCCCGGGCCGGTTTAGTCCGTTTCCAAAAGGAGCTGTTAGCCTGAAATTAAGACAAGGAAAGGTTAGTACACAGTCAATACAGAAGCAAATCAGTAAAGTATTTAGATGAACTTTACCGCTGGCAGTTTGTTGGAGGCGCAAAACGGAGCCAAACCGGTTTGGCTGCATGTAGAGATCGGTTCATCAAGCATTTTCTTCACCGATTCAGTGACTTCAAGATCTGTCATTACTATTTCATGATATCGTTGAGGGTCTTTGACATCTCCAGTGTACTCATGCATCAATCCGGGGCGGCGGCTTAAAGGTAAAATGCCCCAAGAAACCCAGCAGTAGACAAGATCAATGCCAGTTAAACCGTTGGCCATCAAAGCCCTGAGCTTGGCGAGTTGAGGTGCAAAATTCTTCCGTTTTGCGGCGGTCAAGCGTGAAGGTAATGGGTGGCTATTGCTAAGCCGGTGAGGGCGATAACCCGGCAAGGCATTTTCTCCATCAGGGGCAGTGTTCCGGCAGTAAAACCAGGTCTGATTCCAATCTTTAGGATGGCTATGGTGTTTGGCATGAGGGAAGTTCACTTCTTTCCTTTTCTGAATTGAAACGCTGCCAAGCTCTATGTTGGGACCATCTGAGAATTCCGTACGGCGGTTCAAATGGAAAAATTCCCAGAACAGCTCCACAGTTGGTTCTTCTTGAAGATAGACTTCGCAGAAAACTTGAAAGTTGCATATGTTTGACACAGAGTTCGGACCAATATCTTGCGGATGGAGTTGGAAGCTTGCAAGGACATCTCGGAATTTTTTTGATCCGGGCGGACTAAATCCCCAGTCTAAATGTTGCATAAAGACAATTACCTCTCCTTCTTGAGGTTCAGGCGGACATTCCGATTCCGGAACTCGCTAGTGGAGAGCCCTTTTTGAGGCTAAGGCACCAGTGGTGACATAACCATTGATTTGTGTTTCCGTGATCCGGGATGGAACCCAATTGCATGCAGCGAATTGTTTCGACATTCCGGAAGGAGGAAACTGAAAGAAAATACAAGTGCTGGTTTAACAATTTACGGTTTAAGGTGTACAATTCAGTGTTGAACCAGAGAAAAATACTATGCAAGGTTTAGTTGTTGGTTTAAGAGAGTGTAGGACCTTGAAGTATGTCTAGAGGGGGTGTGATTAGACTACTTGACCAATAAAAACTTAACCTTTTCCTAATTTTAGAGTTTGGCAGATTTTAGCTACTTTAGGACAAGTCAAGCAATCATCACACTATTCAAGCAAGCATGCAAAGAGTATATAGGCAGCGGAAATTAAAGCATGCAACTTGCAAGAAAGTAAAGGGAAGGGTTTGGAGGATTCAAACGCAATTGGAGACACGGATGTTTTTTGGCGTGGTTCCGATAGGTGGTGCTATCGTACATCCACGTTGATGGAGACTTCAACCCACGAAGGGTAACGGTTGCGCGAGTCCACGGCACGGAGGGCTCCACCCACGAAGGGTCCACGAAGAAGAAACCTTGTCTATCCCACCATGGTCGTCGCCCACGAGGACTTGCCTCACTAGCGGTAGATCTTCACGAAGTAGGCGATCTCCTTGCTCTTACAAACTCCTTGGTTCAATTCCACAATCTTGTCGGAGGCTCCCAAGTGACACCTAGCCAATCTAGGAGACACCACTCTCCAAGAAGTAACAAATGGTGCATTGATGATGAACTCCTTGCTCTTGTGCTTCAAATGATAGTCTCCCCAACACTCAACTCTCTCTCATAGGTTTTGGATCTGGTGGAAAGAAGATTTGAGTGGAAAGCAACTTGGGGAAGGCTAGAGATCAAGATTCATATGGTAGGAATGGATTATCTTGGCATCAACACATGAGTAGGTGGTTCTCTCTCAGAAATGGTAAGTTGGAAGTGTAGGTTCGTTCTGATGGCTCTCTTCACGAATGAAGAGGAGGTGGAGGGGTATATATAGCCTCCACACAAAATCTAACCGTTACACACAATTTACCAAACTCGGTGGGACCGATTCAACAGACTCGGTCAGACCGATTTAGTAAACCTAGTGACCGTTAGTGATTTTCGGTGGGACTGACATGCATCTCGGTGAGACCGATTCGGTTAGGGTTAGGGCATAACGTAATCTCGGTAAGACCAATTACACAAACTCGGTGAGACCGATTTGGTAATAAGCTTTCCAGAGAGTTGGTTAGGTAAACTCGGTGGGACCGATTTGCTCTTTTCGGTGAGACCGAAATGTTACAAAAAGGAAACAGAGAGTTTACATTGCAATCTCGGTGGGACCAATTGCTCACTTCGGTTAGATCGAAACGTTACGAAGGGAAACAGAGAGATTACAATCCCATCTCGGTGAGACCGAGATCCCTATCGGTAAGACCGATTTGCTTAGGGTTTGTGGCAGTGGCTATGACTTCTGGAATCGGTGGCGCCGGATAGGAAGAATCGGTGTGACCGATTTTGGCTTTGGGTTTAGGTCATTTGTGTATGAGGGAAAGTAGCTGAGGGTTTTGGAGCATATCACAAAGCACATGAAGCAAGAGGCTCATTAAGAGATACCTCATCCCTCCTTGTTAGTATTGGCTTTTCCTATAGACTCAATGTGATCTTGGATCACTAAAATATAAAATGAAGAGTCTCGAGCTTTTGAGCTTGAGCCAATCCTTTGTCCTTAGTATTTTGAGGGATCCACTTTCATCATCCATGCCATGCCATTCATTGAGCTTTCCTGAAATAATAGTCTTGGAATAGCATTAGCTCAACGAGCTATATGTTGTTATGAATTACCAAAACCACCTAGGGATAGTTGCACTTTCAATCTCCCCTTTTTGGTAATTGATGACAACATATAGATCAAAGCTTCGACAAATGATAATAAGATGAATAACATCGTCGCTTTGAGAAGTATGTGATAAGCAAGAGCTCCCCCTAAATTTGTGCAAAGTTTTAAGATTTGCTTTGGACTGCAAATGCACAATGAATTAGGCTCATGGGTTACTCTTCCATGTCACATACATCGTGGTGGAGCGCTCAAAATAATAAACATTGAATACATGCACTCATCACCAAGCAAAGTGAATGATCACATAAGATAGATAGGATAATATCATCAAACATGCATAAGTGTAGCTTATGATCAAACACATGATCACCAATGTCTCACAAGCATAGTATCACAAGCAATCAAAAGCAAACAAGTTTAACCACCAAATAAAGCAAGACAGAACAAAAGCAACACTCTCTCTCTCTCTCTCTTGAAGCCTATGATCTATACATTTTTCTCCCCCTTTGACAACAAGTTACCAAAAAGTTCATAGAAAATGCATAGTGCTAGATTGACTCTCAGGCTTGATCTTCAGGTGGTGGTGTCCGGATAACTCCAAGAACGAAGGCTTCAGTTGAAGTAGAGGGTGCTGGAGTTGATGCTGGAGCTGGTTGCACTGGAGCTGAAGGGGCAGTAGCTGGTGCTGAAGATGTTGCTCTAGTGTCTGCCACAGGCACTGCAACTGACCTCTGGGCTCTAGGCACTCTGGCAAACACATTAGTTGTAGTCTTGCCCTGCCTCTCCTGCATATCATCCTGCAGGTGCTCTACAACTGACTGAATCTCAGTTACTTTGACATCAAGGTCATGGAATTTGAGTTCCATGATTCTCTCCAGGCTCTCCTGATTCTGAGTGAGGGTGGCCAGTCCCTTCTCAATCCTTAGTGTAGATGCTATCAAGTAACCAAGCTGCTCCTGCTTGTTCTTCAAGAAATATTCAGATGCCTCCTCTTGAGTTGGCATCCTGGCAGCCTTCTCCTTCTTTGCCTTCTCCTTCTTCTCTTGAGCTTGAACTAATGATGGATCATTCTCATTCATAACAACCTCATTGTCCTCAAAGTCTGGATAAAGTGGAAAATGTTCCTTATCCAATTGACATTTCCCTGTGCCCATCTTTGAGTTTATAAACTCCTGAATCTCAGGGGCATATCCACAGCTCCTCTTCTGATCTGCTGCAGTCCTCTTAATGGTTTCAATCATCAGGCTCATGACTTTGAACTTCTGTGGCACATCAAACACATGCAACATGTTGATGGCATGCCCTCTGATCATGTTATGGTCACCAAACTTAGGCAACAGAGTGTGCCTTAGTATCCAATTGATTGTTGGCAACCCTGACAGCAGAAAGTGGACTGATCCAAACTTGTGTGTCTCAACTGCCTTGTCTGGGATTTTCTTGTACATGTGAGCCATGGAATTGTGATCCATCTTCTTCTTTGCATAGATACCTAGGTCATCCTCATTTTCCTTTGGGGCATTGATCAGACTTGCCCATTCTTCAACAGTTGACTGGTACCTTGTAGCTTCATAGATCCAAACAATTCTTCCATCTGGATAAAAGTGTGCTGTGGAGTAGAATTGCATGATAAGTTCATCATTCAAGTGGGTGAGTTTTTGCCCAACAAAATCAGCAACTCCACAAGCAACAAAGCTGTCTTGCACTCCAGGATAGTGCTCTTCATTGTCCTTGATGTAGGTCTAGTCGACCCACCTCATGTCACAAACTATGGGCTTCTTATCCAACAGAATTGTCTCACAGAAGTCCTGCTGTTCCTTTATATGGAACCTGTAGTCAACAGCAGTTCTTCTCCTTGAGGCATATGGATCTTCCATTCTCCACGGCCTCAGCCCTGAGTCTTTCCTGATCCTCATGTCCTCAGCCACAGGATGGGCATCATTGTGGTCTGGTATCTTGGGCTTGAGCTTCCTTAGGACCTGTCCTTCTTCATCTTCTTCTTCAGCAACATTTGGCACTGGGGCCTTGTTCTTCTCAGCAGCTGGAATACTCCTAGTATTCCTCTTTGGTATTGCTTGGCCTTGGAGGAAGCTTTGGGTGCTTCCTTGGGCTTAGATGTTGCAGCCCCTGATATTATAGCATCACCCATAAGCTTAGGTGCCTTAGGTGCTGGTGCAGCAACCTCTTCTTCTTCTTCAGAATCTCTTCTCATAGAGGGCTTTCCAAGAACCTAGGCTGTTGTGGTTCTTGCTCTCTTCTTTTTCTTGTCCTGAGCACCTTCATCCTCTGATTCAAGGGTAAACTTCCTTGTCTCTCCAGTGGGAACTTTCTTGGGTTTGGAAGAAGTGACTTTTTTTTCAGGTGCCTCTTTGGGTTCAGTCTGTTTAGGCACTTGAGTGGATCCTCTAACTTTGGGCATTGGTGTCCTCTTGGCAGGAACTTTCTTGTTGAGACCTGGCTTTGTATTCTTTGCTGAGCCATATTCCTTCTTGAGCACTACTTTCTTGGAAGTAGCCTCATCTTCTTCAACTTTGTAGTCCTCATCCTCTGAGTCTGAGGTTCTCTTCCTCCTTTGCCTGGTAGCAGCCTTGGGCAGGTTGCTAGGAGTGCTTCTGCTCCCTTCATCTATAGAGCTTGAGGGGCTAGTGCCCTTGCTCATGTCAATCTGCTCTTCTGACCTGTTTTGGCTGTCACTCTGGTCTGACATGCTGCAAAAGCTGACTGCTGACCCTGTGAAGAGTTATAGATGAGATAGAATGGATGAGCATCACAAAATGCAGAGATTTTTGCAAAAGAATGATTCAAAAATTCAGTTTTAGTTTTCCACGGAAAGCATTTCGGATCAACCGATTTTCAAACTCGGTGATACCGAAGCAGTTTTGGAACCTAAACTGATGATCTTGGTTGGACCGAGTCACAGTTCGGTGGCACAGAGACTGCTAGGGTTTCACAGAATCCTAAAATCGGTCGCACCGATTAGTAATTCTCGGTCAGACCGAGAGTCACTAGTGCAATGGCATAAGCCAAATCGGTGAGACCGAGTTTTTCAACTCGGTGGGTCCGAGATGGTTTTGGCAGAAACCTAACCCTAAAAATTCGAATCTCATCTAATCTACGGACTACTTTGGCTGGATAGAAGTGTTTCAATCATGGCAAGATTCAAAAAGAATACAATGTGCTAGGAATTAGACGAGGATAGCACAAAGATTGAGTCCATACCCTAGCTTGGCGGTGGACTCGCTACGGCGGCAACGGTGGGGGCGAAATCCGTTGACGGCGGCGGAGACCAGCTACTGGAGGCTGCTGGCAACGAGGAGACGATCCGGAGACCTTCGATGGCAGAGCGAGCTATTGCGCAGGCGAAGAGGTTTCGGAGAAATTTCCAAAATTTTGCCCGTGACTATATATAGCCCGACCCTGTCGGTGTGACCGAGTGGAACAACTCGGTGGCACCGAGATGCATAACTGTGTATAGTTACAGCAAATCGGTGTGACAAAAAAGTTCAAATCGGTTGCACCGAGATTGAAAACTCAGATCAACTTAATGATCTCGGTAGGACCGAAATGGAGGAATCGGTCAGACCGAGAGTCACAAAGAGGTTTTGGAAGTTTAAGTCTATGACAAATCGGGGACTCTGAGTGCTCCTCACACAGAGTGGTTCGAATCTGACTTGATCAAATTTTGTGATGTAGCATGAATAGAGTTTGAGATGAGAAAAGCATAGATAGCTAGAGAAAGTTCTTAGGCATTCTTGTCCATCCACTTGGCAAAAAGGAAAGAACCCAAACAATCAAAACAACAAGTGGATGTCCTTGAATGAGTAAAATATGCACCAACATGCTCACACAATAAAATGGCAAATGAAATATGTGGCAAAGCATGCCCAACCAATTCTAGCATCTATCAAACAATTGGCGATGACTAGGTCATCTATATATGAGTATATTGACTTAGGAGTCAAATGAGAAACATTTGATCATACGTCATACTCATCGTTTAAGCTCAAGTGGGGTTACCACTTTTACATAATGCATTGATGTGTTCACACCATTAGAGTTGCTTTGACTCAGTTCTTAGAGTTAAGCTCTCCCTAGATGTGAGATCCCCCCCTAGAGGGATGAACTAACCTTGGGTTTTGTCGATGATGACTTCATGTAGTTGTTGAAGATGTGGATGCTCAATGTTGATGTAGATCATTTGGAGCAATCCTTTGGAGTGAGTTGCACTTTCAACTTACCTACATGGGTTAGTCCCACAAGGAACAAACAAGAATATCCATAGACATAGAGTGATGCACACACAAGATGATGTCCATGAAATCATTAGGTTACCTTGTCCCTTGCCTTACCAACATGAGGGTTTGTGACTCCTTAAACTAGTGCAAGATGTGGAAGTTGATTGCACTTGTTCTTGCCATAATGATATGAGTGAAGAATGTTGGCGGAGTCACCCTCAAGAACTCCCTAGTTCTTCTTCTTCGGGATCCACATCATCTTGATGGGAATCCTTGGAGTTGTAGTGGTACTTGATGAAGTAGAACTTGACGTAGTCTTGGGAACCCACTTGAACGAGGCTTTAGGTGCTTCTTCAAATGCATCAATCTCTTCTTGAAGCTTGTCCTTGCCTTTGTTCTTGTGGTCTTGTGGTGGAAGATCATCTTGAGCTTGTGTTCCCTTGAAGGAAGTAGGATCATACTTCTCTTGTTGAGGAACAAACTTCGTCTTGGGGTATTGATCTTCTTCCCACTCAACTCCATTGGCATTGAACTTTCGTTCAAAACCAACACCTTGATTCTTCCGGTGCCTTCCTTGCTTGCATACAATTTCCTCAAATTGCTTACTCCCGGCAAGGCTCTTGTAAACACCTTTCTCTATAATTCCCTTCAATAAGCTATTTTCTTGCTCAAGTGTAACTTGGCTAAGAGAATCATTAGTGGAATCAAGAGAACTACTAGAAGCAACAATATTGGATTTGACATTATTATTTTTACTACTAGAGGAAGTATCTTTCTTGTACTTGTTACTAGACTTGACTTGAGGCATGTAAGTAGATAAGAGTAAACGCTTGGCAATGTAAGAAGAACTTTTCTTATGGAGATCATCATTGATTGCCTTTAAGAACTCATGCTCTTGCTCAAGATTGAGCTTTTCAAAGCGTAACTTCTCATGAGCCCTCAAAAGTTCTCGATGATCTTCGAAGATAGTTTCATGAGCTAACTTAAGAGTGTTTAGTTCTTTAGTTAGAAGCTCAATCTTCTCCTTATCATTGTCATTCGTTTTATCCTGATTAGCATGATTAATTGACGTTTCATCATAGTATTCGTCACTAGAGTTGTCAGCAAGTAAATCATCGTCCACAAGCAAGTCATCTTCATCACTATTGAAATCAACATACTCAGGATGCGTTACCTTTGGACCTTTGGCCATGAAGCATCTCCCAATTCCTTCATTTGGTGAATCAAATATGTCGTAGGAGTTGGTTGACACAAGTGCTAGACCGGAACACCTTCATCTTGAGTATATTTGGAGTCGGAGTGATAGCTTCTCTCGGAGTGATTGTCGGAGTCGGAGCCGGATACCCATTCACCAACATGAGCTTGATGTCCTCGTTTTGTGTAGCTCCTTGATGACTTGTCCTTCCTTTCTGAATCCTTGCTTCTCCGTGAGGGTCTTCGTTCATAACGATCATCTCTACTCCTCCTCTCTCTTGGTGGTGATTCTTCTCTTTTGCTTCTTCTTCTTGGAGAATCTTCTCTTATTTTGTAGGGTGCCGTACACTCATTGGAGTAATGTCCAGGTCTCCCACAATTGTAGCAATTGCGCTCACGACTAGAAGATCTTTTTTCATTGTAAGACCTTGACTTGGAGCTTCTTTCTTTGCTTCTACTCTTGTATAATTTGTTGAAGTTCTTCACCATTAAGCTCAGTTCTTCATTGAAGGTTTGTTTCTCACTTGATGATGTGGGGGCTTCACTTGAGGCTTTGTAAGCACCACTTGACTTGTTGTGAAGTTCCTCCTTATCCTTGAGTGACATCTCATGAGCAACAATTCTTCCAATGACTTCCGTTGGCTTGAGATCTTTGTAGTTTGGCATCATTTGAATCAATGTGCACACGGTATCATACTTTCCATCCAATGCTCTTAGGATCTTCTTGATGATGAATTTGTCGGTCATCTCTTCACTCCCTAAGCCGACAATCTCATTTGTGATAAGAGCAAGCCTAGAGTACATTTCAGCGACACCTTCACCATCCTTCATTTTGAACTTGTCAAGCTGACTTTGGAGCACATCCAACTTGGATTCCTTGACGGATTCGGTACCTTCATGCATATCAATCAAAGTATCCCAAATTTCCTCTGCATTCTCAAGACGGCTGATTTTGTTGAATTCTTCGGGGCACAATCCGTTGAAGATGATATCACAAGCTTGAGCGTTGTATTGCAGCATCTTCAATTCTTCCGCATTAGCTTCACGGTTTGGTTCTCTCCCATCAAAGAATTCACCTTGCAAGCCAATACAAATAATTGCCCAAACGGCGGGGTTATGTCCGAGAATATGCATTTTCATCTTATGCTTCCAACTAGCAAAATTAGTACCATCAAAGTAAGGACCTCTACGGTGATAATTTCCCTCGCTAGACGCCATACTCTCCTAGGTTGTGAAACCAAGGCTATGACCACCAAAAGCTATGGAAATCAAAGCAAATGGAGACCAAAGCTCTGATACCACTTGTATGACCTTGAAGTATGTCCAGAGGGGGGGTGATTAGACGACTTGACCAATAAAAACTTAACCTTTTCCCAATTTTAGAGTTTGGCAGATTTTAGCTACTTTAGGACAAGTCAAGCAATCATCACACTATTCAAGGAAGCATGCAAAGAGTATATAGGCAGCGGAAATTAAAGCATGCAACTTGCAAGAAAGTAAAGGGAAGGGTTTGGAGGATTCAAACGCAATTGGAGACACGAATGTTTTTGGCGTGGTTCCGATAGGTGGTGCTATCGTACATCCACGTTGATGGAGACTTCAAACCACGAAGGGTAACGGTTGCGCAAGTCCACGGAGGGCTCCACCCACGAAGGGTCCACGAAGAAGCAACCTTGTCTATCCCACCATGGCCGTCGCCCACGAAGGACTTGCCTCACTAGCAGTAGATCTTCACGAAGTAGGCGATCTCCTTGCCCTTACAAACTCCTTGGTTCAACTCCACAATCTTGTCGGAGGCTCCCAAGTGACACCTAGCCAATCTAGGAGACACCACTCTCCAAGAAGTAACAAATGGTGCGTTGATGATGAACTCCTTGCTCTTGTGCTTCAAATGATAGTCTCCCCAACACTCAACTCTCTCTCATAGGTTTTGGATCTAGTGGAAAGAAGATTTGAGTGGAAAGCAACTTGGGGAAGGATAGAGATCAAGATTCATATGGTAGGAATGGAATATCTTGGCCTCAACACATGAGTAGGTGGTTCTCTCTCAGAAATGGTAAGTTGGAAGTGTAGGTTTGTTCTGATGGCTCTCTCCACGAATGAAGAGGAGGTGGAGGGGTATATATAGCCTCCACACAAAATCTAACCGTTACACACAATTTACCAAACTCGGTGGGACCGATTCAACAGACTCGGTCGGACCGATTTAGTAAACCTAGTGATCGTTAGTGATTTTCGGTGGGACTGACATGCATCTCGGTTAGACCGATTCGGTTAGGGTTAGGGCATAACGTAATCTCGGTAAGACCGATTACACAAACTCGGTGAGACCGATTTGGTAATAAGCTTTCTAGAGAGTTGGTCAGGTAAACTCAGTGGGACCGATTTGCTCTTTTCGGTGAGACCAAATTGTTACAAAAAGGAGACAGAGAGTTTACATTGCAATCTCAGTGGGACCGATCGCTCACTTCGGTTAGACCGAAACGTTACGAAGGGAAACAGAGAGATTACAATCCCATCTCGGTGAGACCGAGATCCCTATCGGTAAGACCGATTTGCTTAGGGTTTGTGGCAGTGGCTATGACTTTTGGAATCGGTGGCGCCGGATAGGAAGAATCGGTGTGACCGATTTTGGCTTTGGGTTTAGGTCATTTGTGGATGTGGGAAAGTAGCTGAGGGTTTTGGAGCATATCACAAAGCACATTGAAGCAAGAGGCTCATTAAGCAACACCTCATCCCTCCTTGATAGTATTGGCTTTTCCTATAGACTCAATGTGATCTTGGATCACTAAAATATAAAATGAAGAGTCTTGAGCTTTTGAGCTTGAGCCAATCCTTTGTCCTTAGTATTTTGAGGGATCCACTTTCATCATCCATGCCATGCCATTCATTGAGCGTTCCTGAAATAATAGTCTTGGAATAGCATTAGCTCAATGAGCTATATGTTGTTATGAATTACCAAAACCACCTAGGGATAGTTGCACTTTCAGAGAGGGCTAATGACATATGGCGGATTGACTATCAAACATTAAACCGCCCATTGGCAGAAGGGCCAGGATTCAAAATTTCTGCTAAGTGTTGACAGAAACAAGTTTCACATAATGATCAAATTTATTTGGATCTACCGCACAGCCGTAAAGCAATTTTTTCTGTGACCTCTAAAGGCGCTAAGCAGAACAGGGAAGGTCGTATACTCTACAGAAGAAAAAGGATGATCTGCTAGTATTAAAAATGGATGCGGAGTAACTACCGCATAAGATCTACACTACTATTGGATCAAAACTACCGTAGCAGAAGGAAGAACGAAGAAGAATGAAGAACTATACAGAGGAGCTCGCAAACCCTAACACAGATCTAAAGATGAAGGAAAGAGGAAGTTTACCACTGCAGATTTGCTGTGGAGGAGGGCGACAAGTTTCTGGTCCATTTCAGGTTGATGCAACGGCCTTTGTCGGTGCAGTTCTCGAAGGTCGCGGACGGCGGCGGAGCTTCAGAGCTTGGGCGATGCGAGGAAGAAGAAGGCGCAGAAGGGGAAAAGAGAGAAGGGCCCTCGGGCCTTATTTATAGAGGAAGGAGTAAAACGGCAGGCACGAGAATCAAGGAGCCTGAAACGGCCAAATGGGTGCGCCTGTCGCCTCGATTTTCAGGATAACCATTAAGAGAAGGGAAACTTTTTAATCTTTTTATACAGAGATGATGTCATGATGGACCGTTGCTGTGTTCAGAAGATGACGTCACGGCGGTTTACAGAAGTTACAGGAGAAGACAATATGGCGGTTTACGAAAATACAAAGAAGATGCCTACAAGATATCTTCAAAGTATTGAAGATTGACATGAACAAATTCAAATCAATCTGGGGCCTAATGTTGAGGATATAGCTACTAAGTGTAAATCGGCCAGGAGGGCCCGGTTCACCCTCGACTATGTTGAAGCCCATGAAGATCCAGGAGATGGCGCTTTACTAAATGAAGCCTAGATGCCCGAAGCCCAAAGGCGGATTAGGGCCCATAGTGGTAAACCGCCATGACTATGTAAACTTGTAATGTAAGTTAGGAAAGGAGAGACCGAGCCGGACACTTTGTATGAGTTGGCCTCGGGGCTCTGTAGACCGGCCGGGCGTTAACCTGTGTATATAAAGGGACGACCCGGTGGCGGTTCAGGTACAACAGACAACAATTCGAGACTCGGGCAAGCGTATTTTGCTCCCTGATCATCGAAACCCAATCAATCCCATCACAACTAGACGTTGGCTTTTACCTTCATCGAAGGGGCCGAACTAGTATAAACTCCTGTGTCCCTTGTCCAGTTTAACCCCTTCAAGCTAACCCGTTGCGATGGTTCCACGACTAAGTCCTTTCATGAGGACATCTGACGTGATAATTCCACGACACAAGGGCTCCTCGTTTGATCTCATTGGATATTCAGACTCTGACTATGCTAGTGATCATGTGGACTGCAAGTCAACGTCAAGCACATGTCATTTCCTCAGACGATCTTTGGTCTGTTGGTCCTCGAAGAAACAGAACTGCGTATCACTCTCCACTGCAGAAGCTGGGTACATTGCTGCTGGATCATGCTGTGCTCAACTACTATGGATGAAGCAAACTCTCAAGGACTATGGCGTCAACATGAAGAATGTGCCTCTCTACCGCGACAATGAGAGTGCTATCAAGATTGCTCATAACCCAGTTCAGCACTCGAAGACCAAGCACATCCAGATTCGTCATCATTTTCTTCGTGATCATGTGTTGAAGGGCGACATCTCCATCGACTACGTTAGCACTGAAGACCAGCTAGCCGATATCTTCACTAAGCCCTTAGATGAGAAGAGATTTAGCAATTGCGGTGTGAGCTAAATATCCTAGAATCTTTGAATGTTCTCTGAAATGGACACACATCCTAACACTTATGCTGACTTGATGACTTAGATATGCAACACACGAAGTAACGTTTTTCTTCAATCAATGAAGACTAACCCTCTAAGTGTGAGGAAATTAATGAAGAAATTGATTCTCAGAGCCCTATGACAATTGTACGCGGTGTCTGAAATCAGCATTCTTATATGGTGGGTTACGCCACCACCCAAAGTTGGAAATCTTCAATTTGAGTTTTTCTTCGCTTTTGAAATTCCTCAGTTTTTCAAATTCTTCAACTTTGCATTGTCTTCACTCTTTCCGGTGTTGTTCTTCATTTGAATATATATATATATATATATATATATATATATATATATATATATATATATATATATATATGAGTTTATGTCCTCGATAGCATTCACTTATTGCTAATTCTTCAAGTTGTTTTCTTCTGCTAAGTGAATGTGATCGGACCCTTCCCCCTCTATGCTAAACTCAACCCAGTCTATTCACAAATTCTTCATGAGCGTTCTAATTGAAACTCGTTCAAAATCTTCACTGTGTCCTTGACAGCTGAAGAAATTGCGAACGGAAATTTTAATCTATCTAATCTGAATTTTCAGCTTTGCCGCTCAAACCGTTCCGCATCCCATGACAATACTTATCTATTCACCCACGATCATACACGATCACCACCTCTCAGTACGTGGGTGACACATGTCAAGCGAATGAGAAGGGCCAGGGGCACGTTCGTCCGATTTCCTCAGGTGTACAGTTTTTCACTCCCACTATAAATACCCCTGCCTCTTCCTCACTTCACTTTCACTCTGCTCGCTCTCACTCTCGCTCGAGCTCCCCAAACCCTAGCGTCGCTGCTATCTTCATTGTCGCTGGTGAGGAATGATACGTCTCCAACGTATCTATAATTTTTGATTGCTCCATGCTACTTTATCTACTGTTTTGGACTATATTGGGCTTTATTTTTCACTTTTATATTACTTTTGGGACTAACCTATTAACCGGAGGCCCAGCCCAGAATTGCTGTTTTTTGCCTTTTTCAGTATTTCGAAGAAACATAATATCAAACGGAGTCCAAAGGGAATGAAACCTTCGGGATCATGATTTTCCAACCGAACGTGATCCAGGAGACTTGGACCCTACTCCAAGAAGCTTACGAGGAGGTCACGAGGGTGGAGGGCACGCCCCCCTGGGCGCGCCCCCTACCTCGTGGGCCCCTCGAAGCTCCACCGACGTACTCCTTCCTCCTATATATACCTACGTATCCCCGTATGATCAAGACGGGAGCCAAAAACCTAATTCCACCGCCGCAACCTTCTGTATCCACGAGATCCCATCTTGGGGCCTGTTCCGGAGCTCCGCCGGAGGGGGCATCCACCACGGAGGGCTTCTACATCATCACCATAGCCCCTCCGATGAAGTGTGAGTAGTTTACTTTAGACCTTCGGGTCCATAGCTAGTAGCTAGATGGCTTCTTCTCTCTTTTTGGATCTCAATACAATGTTCTCCCCCTCTCTCGTGGAGATCTATTCGATGTAATCTTCTTTTTGCGGTGTGTTTGTTGAGACCGATGAATTGTGGGTTTATGATCCAACTTATCTATGGAAAATATTTGAATCTTTTCTGAATTCTTTTATGTATGATTGAGTTATCTTTGCAAGTATCTTCGAATTATCCGTTTGGTTTGGCCAACTAGATTGGTAGTTCTTGCAATGGGAGAAGTGCTTAGCTTTGGGTTCAATCTTGCGGTGTCCTTACTCAGTGACAGAAAGAGTTGCAAGGCACGTATTGTATTGTTGCCATCGAGGATAACAAGATGGGGTTTTTTATCATATTGCATGAATTTATCCCTCTACATCATGTCATCTTGCTTAAGGCGTTACTCTATTTTTTTACTTAATACTCTGCACCAGTGCCCTTAAGGCGCTTCTCCATCAATGCCCTCACATTGGCGTATGGAAAGAAGGGCGAAGAAAAGGAAAATCTTTTCAAAAATCATTTTAGAAGTGAGGGAGAGGAAAATGAGAGGCGAATGGCGAATAATGTAATGCAAGAGATGAGAGTTTGTGATGGGTACTTGGTATGTCTTGGCTTGGCGTAGATCTCCCTGGCAACGGTGCCAGAAATTCTTCCTGCTGCCTCTTAAGCTTGCGTTGGTTTTTCCCTTAAAGAGGCAAGGGTGATGCAGCAAAGTAGAGTAAGTATTTCCATCAGTTTTGAGAACCAAGGTATCAATCCAGTAGGAGATAATGCACAAGCCACCAAATACCTGCACAAACAAACACCAACTTGCACCCAACGCGATAAAGGGGTTGTCAGTCCCTTCAAGGTTATTTGCAAAGTGAGAACTGATATAGATCGATAAACGGTAAAGTAATATTTTTTGTATTTTTGGTCTATGGAACGGAAAGTAAAAGATTGCAAAGAAAGTAAAAAGGAAACTAAAATTGTAGATCGGAAACTTATATGATGGAAAGTAGACCTAGGGGCCATAGGTTTCACTAGAGGCTTCTCTCAAGATAGAAAATATTACGGTGGGTGAACAAATTACTACCGAGCAATTGATAGAAAAGCGCATAATTATGATGAAATCTAAGGCAATGATCATGAATATAGGCATCACCTCCATATCAAGTAGACCGACTCCTGCCTGCATCTACTAATATTACTCCACACATCGACCAACTCGTGCCTGCATCTAGAGTATTAAGTTCATAGAACAGAGTAACGCATTAAGTAAGATGACATGATGTAGCGAGATAAACTCAAGCAATATGATGAAAACCCCATCTTGTTATCCTCGATGGCAACAATACAATACATGTCGGTTACCCTTCTGTCACTGGGATCGAGCACCGCAAGAGTGAACCCAAAGCTAAGCACTTCTCCCATTGCAAGAAAAACCAATCTAGTTGGCCAAACCAAATCGATAGTTCGAAGAGACTTGCAAAGGTACCAAATCATGCATATAAGAATTTAGAGGAGATTCAAATAATATTCATAGACAAGCTGATCATAAATCCACAATTCATCAGATCTCGGCAAACACACCGCAAAAGCGTATTACATCGAATATATCTCCAAGAACATCGATGAGAAATTTGTATTGAGAATCAAAGAGAGAGAGAAGAAGCCATCTAGCTACAAGCTATGGACCCGTAGGTCTGTGGTAAACTACTCACGCTTCATCGGAGAGGCAATGGTGTTGATGTAGAAGCCCTCCGTGATCGAATCCCCCTCCGGCAGG
Source organism: Triticum timopheevii (assembly GCA_963921465.1). Classification (NCBI taxonomy): domain Eukaryota; kingdom Viridiplantae; phylum Streptophyta; class Magnoliopsida; order Poales; family Poaceae; genus Triticum; species Triticum timopheevii. The sequence goes on along the minus strand of OY997266.1, from coordinate 338,799,095 downwards.
ACGCCGAAAAAGGACCCTAGATGGGATCTCACAGATACAGAAGGTTGTAGTGGTGGAAAAGTGGTTTCATGGCTCCCCTGGAAGGTTTTGGGATATTTGAGAATATATAGGCGGAAGAAATAGGTCGGTGGAGTCACGAGGGGCCTACGAGAGTGGGGGGCGCGCCCTACCCCTTGGGCGCGTCTCCAGACCTTGTGGCCGCCTCGTGGCTTTCCTGACATGCACTCCAAGCCCTCTGGACGTCTTCTGGTCCAAGAAAAATCATCGCGAAAGTTTCATTCCGTTTGGACTCAGTTTGGTATTCCTTTCCTGCGAAACTCTAAAACAAGGAAAAAGACAGGAACTGGCACTGGGCTCTAGGTTAATAGGTTAGTCCCAAAAATAATATAAAATAGCATATTAATGCATATAAAACATCCAAAACAGATAATATAAACAATCAAAAATTATAGATACATTGGAGACGTATCACCTCGTTCGAGTGGTCCATCGCGCGACAGCGGGTCAGACTCTCTTGGCTTCGCGACAATGATGTGGTTGTCTCCTTCCTCGAGGTTCATGCATCTCACAGGATGCAACGCAATCTCATAACATCCCCTCGCCTGGGTGATCAGGTCATCACCGAGCATGGTGCCATGGCTGAGGTGGCCTTTCATCACTTCTCCAACGTCTTGGGCTTGGCCAAGAACCGTGACTTCTCCATTTACCAGATGCAACTATGAGAGATGCGGCTCCCCCCTTACCGACCTTGAGGAGCCGTTCTCCGAGGACAAGATTTGGCATGCCGTCAAAAGCCTTCCCTGGGGGAAGGTGCCTGACCCAGACGGCTTCATGGCTGAGTTCCTCCATGCATGCTGGGACATCATCAAGCATGACATATGCGAGGCATTCAACAAGTTCCACAACACGAATGGAAGAGGCTTCCAGAAACTGAATGAAGCTCTTCTCACCTTACTTCCCAAGCGCACGGATGCTGAGGCCCTCTCCGACTACCACCCCATCAGCCTCATTCACCTCATTGCGAAGCTGTTCGCAAAGGTGATCTCCCTCAGGCTCATGCCAAGAATTGGGACCTTTGTGTCAACCAACCAGAGCGCGTTCATTGCAGGGCGGTGCATCCATGATAACTTCTTAGTCTGGCAGGCGCCACGTCTTCCTCATAACCTCAAGGTGCCGCGCATGCTTCTGAAGCTTGACATTGCATGGGCCTTCGACAGTGTATCCTGGCCTTTTCTGCTAGAGATGCTCCAACATCTCAGATTTGGGAGCCGATGGCGCGACTAGATCTCAATCCTCCTATCTACTGCCTCCACTAGAGTCATGATAAATGACCAACCCACATTGGTCATGCCTACGGCCTGCGACAGGGCGACCCCATACCACCCATGCTATTCGCCATCGTCACTGACGTCCTCAACTCGATGCTCCTCCACGCCGTCGACCTTGGCCTTATCCAGCGCCTCACAGCTCGACATGCTGCCTCGAGCATATCTCTCTACGTGGATGACGTCGTCATCTTTTGCCACCCAGACCACCACGACATCTCGGCTGTTCGTGAGCTTTTACGCATCTTTGGACTGGCATCCTGCCTTCACACAAACTTTGGCAAATGCTCGACCACGCCTATCCAATGCTCGGATGATCACATCGCCACCATCACGGTCGAAATGCAATGCCCGGTGAAGACTTTCCCGGTGCAGTACCTTGGTCTCCCACTCTCCATCCTCAGGCCTTCCACTACGAGCGTTCTGTCGATCGTTCACAAGCTTGAGCGGAAACTATCTACATGGCGGGTGTCCATGTTATCCAAAGGAGATCAGCTTGCCCTTGCTCGACACGTCCTTGCGCCATCCTGACCCACTTCCTCATCGCCATCGCCCTCAACCAGTCTATCCTTAAGAAAGTGAACAAGATCATCCGTGGATTTCTTTGGGCTGGGAGCAAGGAGGCGAATGGTGGCCAGTGTCTCGTCAACCGGCAGAGAGTCTGCCGACCACTCTCTCTCAGTGGGCTGGGCATTCATGACTTGCAACACACAGGCATTGCCCTTCGGACGCGTAGCTTTGGATCCAATGCACGGATCCCTCTAGGCCCTGGAGCCACCTGCATATTTCGCACAACGATGACATGAGCGCCATCTTTCAGGTATCCACCACCTGGACTATTGAGAATGGTACTAGCTGCAAATTTTGGACTGACCACTGGATCAATGGGCGATCAGTGGCCGAGCTTGCACCTCAAGTCTACGTGATGATTCCTCGACGACGGTGCAAGATACGCACTATCCGGGATGGCCTACACCACAGATCTTGGGTGCAGGATATCCAGGGCGGCCTTGGCCCGGTTGCCATGGTACAGTATGTCGAGCTTTGGCGCGTCGTGTTGCCACATCGAGCTCCTGGAGTCGCCAGACATCCTCGGCCGGAGATGGACTACGTCGACCATCTACTCCGCCAGCTCATGCTACCAGGCACTATTCCTTGGTGCTTATGAGGACCCGCACTGGAAGCTCGCTTGAAAATCTTGGGCGCCACTACGCATCAAATTCTTCATCTGGCTTGCGCTTCAGGACCATTGCTGGACGACCGAGCGCCTTGTTTGACACGAGCTGCCCCACGAAGCCACATGCGCCCTTTGCGACCAACAAGAAGAAAGCATGAAACATCTTTTGGCAGGATGCCCCTTCTCCAGACACGTGTGGGCATGAGGTTCTTTCCTGGGTTCGATCTACCGCCGATCTACCCAACGAGGATATGGAGTTCCATGCTTGGTGGGCTGCATCTTGCACCAACGCGCCCATCGCCGCTCGCAAAGGACTGGCCTCCCTCATCATCCTCACCGCATGGTGGCTCTGGAAGCACCAGAATGGTTGTGTCTTTGACGCTGACCGGCCACCAGTCTACCGCCTATGCTCTATTATCAAGGACGAAGCGCGCCTTTGGGCTAGGGTTGGCGCCACCGCAATCAGGAACATTATCCCAGAGAGTTAGACTAGGCCATAGTGGAGATGTGCAGCCCCATCTGTCTGCTCCATGATCACTTCCATGCCTCGCTGCGCACATGGCTTAGTGTATCGTGATAATCTTCTGCTGTAATACTTTCCTTCTCTCAATGAAAAGATACACATCCTTAGCGTATTCGCGAAAAAATAAACATCTAACACAACGCTAATTACAAAGTCCAATTACAATCTAACCCGTAATAATATTCAACACATAGTACTCCCTTCGTCCCATAATCTAAAAACGTTTTTAACACTAAGTATATTTTAACACGTCCTCTCACCGTGTGGCCAGCTCCCGAATCCCACCGAATCTCCCATCCTACCTGACCCAGTTATCAGTAATCCTAGATCCTTGCTCCATCTCTCCTCGCATAGACAAAAATATCCTTTTTCGCGAATACGCAAAAGGCTTGCGTATCATTGCATTGATAAGTAGATGGTAGCAATTATACAAGAATTTGGGGGGGGGGGGGGGTAGGGATGCCGAGCCTGTACACAAGGATGGCGTGCAACGGCAGCCGTGGCGCATAGGGGAGGTGGGTGCGCCAGCCATAAGGCCCTAGACTACATCTCTGGAATGATCAGCGCGAGACCTGCGGCGCCCGCGCGAGCCCAAAGTCTTGCCTCCTCCCGGATGTCGTTGACGACACGTCCGACTGAAGATCGGCGCCAAGAGATCCTGTCGGGCACGTCGACGAGGGCGAAGTGTTGGAGGCGCCGCCAGAGGAAGACGTACTGGATGGCCATCTCGGTGCCGAGCGCCCCCTAGATGTCCGTGATCCAGGCGCGGTTGTGGAGGCCGTCGCGCACAGAGAGCGCCTTGCGTCGTCGCTTGGGGACCTTGGCGTAGATGAGAGGCGCGACCTCGGCGATGGAGCGACGATCGAGCCAGCGATCCTCACAAAAATATCCTCGCTCTCTTTTCAAAGGAAAAAAATTCCTCGCTCTACCTCTCTTCTAGCCTTATCACCGACAAGCAAATACTACTCCACTAGGCAAATACTATTCACAAACACTATTCAATACAGAAAATAGCATTACCAAACACTAAGCCGCATAAATGTTTAGAGAAAGAAAGCCATCATGAAGAAAGAGGAAATGAGGCGCAAAACTACACCCGTTGCAGATCGGGAGTGGCAGAGGGAAAGCAAGATAAAGGAAAAGGGAACCAGCTGCAGACTCTGGACGGTGAAGCACGAGTGAACCTAACAAAGCCAAAGAGAGAGCGCTGTAAGATTGAAGCATTCCTACTCCTCGATGAGGAGCCGCGTGGTATATATTGATATGAGGCAGGAATAGCATCTGCCGTGGCGTACAAGACTTGCAACCCGATCGCTAGGATACAGGCTGTCGCTAGGAGAGGAGATAGATATGAGAGGGATACAGAGAGACCGTTGAGATTACAATAGATGTTTATCTCTAATTCTAACACCCTCCCTTAATCTCAACTATCCTATATTAAGATTCTTCTTGAACTCCTCAAAAGGTTTGCTTGGTAGAGCTTTAGTAAACCCATCTGCAACTTGATCCCTGGAAGGAATGAACCGTATGTCCAACTTCTTCTCTGCAACCCTTTCTCGTACAAAATGAAAGTCAATCTCAATATGTTTTGTTCTCCCATGAAACACTGGATTTGCAGAGAGATAGGTGGCTCCCAAGTTATCACACCACAAACATGACACACGATGCTGCTTGATTCCCAATTCACGAAGCAATGATTCTAACCAAATGACCTCAGCAGTTGCATTGGCTAGTGATTTGTATTCGGCCTCAGTACTTGATCTCGACACTGTAGCTTGTTTTCTGGCACTCCAAGAAATAAGATTAGAGCCAAAGAATACTGCAAATCCTCCAGTTGACTTTCTGTCATCACTGCATCCTGCCCAGTCAGCATCAGAGAAAGCACTGACAAGGGTGGAATTAGAACGTCTGAACTGAAGGCCCAAGCTCACAGTGTGTTTTATATACCGTACAATTCTTTTAACAGCTGTCCAATGTACAGTAGTAGGTGCATGTAGATACTGACAAACCTTATTAACAGCAAAGGATATATCCGGTCTTGTCAGTGTCAGATACTGTAGAGCCCCTACTGCACTCCTGTACTTTGTACTTTCTTCTTCCTTGAGCGGTTCTCCTTCAAAGGCTGAAAGTTTTTCTGAAGAAGATAATGGTGTGGGTGAAGGCTTACAATCCTTCATCCCCATGCGAACAAGAAGTTCAGTAGCATATTTCTCTTGATTAAGTACTATGCCATCTTGAATCTTCTTGACTTCAATACCTAGAAAGAAGTGTAGATCACCCAGATCTTTCAAAGCAAACTCTGAACTTAGATCATGCAAGAGAGCATTAGTGTCACTTTGTGAAGAACTCGCAACTATAATGTCATCAACATATATCAATACAAATATAGCTGTATTTGCCTTGTTATAAATGAAAAGTGAAGTATCAGCTTTGGATGCAGCAAAACCCAAACGCCTTAACTGAGAGCTTAACCTTGAGTACCAAGCTCTCGGTGCTTGTTTCAAACCATAAAGTGCCTTGTCAAGTTTGCAAACATAATGAGGTGTCCGTTTTTCTGCATACCCAGGTGGTTGTCTCATGTAAACCTCCTCTTCTAGAACACCATGCAAAAACGCATTCTGAACATCTAGCTGTCTTAAGCTCCATCCCCTAGAAACAGCAATAGCTAACACAAGCCTAATAGTTGCAGCTTTAACAACAGGACTAAAGGTATCTTCATAGTCTAAACCATAACGTTGCTTGAAGCCCTTTGCAACTAATCATGCCTTATACCTGTCAATCGAGCCATCTGCCTTCTTTTTAATTCTGTAGACCCACTTACAATCAATAATATTTTTACCTCTTGGCTCAGGTACAAGATGCCACGTCTTATTCCTCATGAGTGCCATGTATTCTTCATCCATTGCATTTTTCCACTTTGGATCTTCAAGTGCATCTTCTAATTTTGTGGGTTCTCCTGTAACGCACAACATACCATATCGTATAGTGCCATCAGTTCTAATTTTTTGGATTTCGTATACCTTTTTGTAGTCGAGTTGTAACATGTGACGCTGGTTGCGGTGGAACATGGAGTGCAGCCCGTTGTACAGGAGGTGGTGTAGAGTTCCCAGCCACAGAAGATCCTAGAGAGCCTCTGGATCCGCTTTCCACAGCAGATCCCGTAACCTGTGGTGTGGCTAAGGGAGTAACCGCATCCAGCCTGGAGCCGCCCGCAGAAGATCCTGGAGAGCCGCCCTGCACATGCATGTGGGACTCCGATCCCGAGCCGGATCCCGCAGTCTCTGCCGGGCCGGTCGCTGTGCGCGCGCGTGCGGTGCCTGCACGCAGGGGCGTGGCGCCCGCTGATTGGGGCGGCTCAGCTCTGCCCGGTGCGTGATCCCGAGCGGATCTGTGCGCGCGATCCAAGGAGGACTGACGCACAGGAGTTCCAGGAGACAGCTGATCCTCCTCGTGCTCCGCGCCAGCTTCGTCCAGTTCTGGCGCATGAAATATAGGGTGATTTTCTTCAAAAAATTGATCATTTTCTGCATCATTTTCCTCCGCATTTTCTGCATGTCCCTGCACATGAGGAAGCACAGTACGAGTACTAGTAGGATTATCAGTTGAGTTAGTACAGTCGTCGCCCCCATGATCAAGATTTTGGAGATTTGATGGAAGGAGGAGAATTTCTTTCCTAAGGAGAGCTCCGGCATTTGGATGCAAAGATTCAAAAGGATATACTGACTCATCGAATACAACATCTTGAGATATATAAACCCTCCCTGTGGACACATCCAAACACTTGACTCCTTTATGAATGGGACTATAACCAAGAAATACACATTTCTTTGAACGAAAAGCAAGTTTGCGTGTATTGTATGGACGAAGGTTGGGCCAGCAAGCACAACCAAAAACACGAAGTGATTTATAATCAGGAGTAGTGCCAAAAAGACGTGTGATGGGAGTATCAAAATCAATGACTTTGCTAGGAAGCAAATTTATGAGATATGTGGTAGTCAAGAATGCTTCATCCCAGAATTTGAGTGGCATGGATGCATTTGCTAGTAGAGCTAATCCTACTTCAACAACATGGCGATGTTTTCTCTCGGTAGAACCATTCTGTTGGTGTGCGTGAGGACATGAAACATGGTGTGAAATACCAAGTTGCTGAAAAAAATAGGTTCAGTTTCTTGTATTCACCTCCCCAGTCGGTTTGCATGGCAATGATTTTAGTGTTAAGTTTTCGTTCAACAAGATTTTGAAAGTTCTTGAAAACTTGAAACACTTCAGATCGTTTCTTGAGAAGATAGATCCAAGTAAATTTGCTATAATCATCAATGAAGCTTACATAGTATGAATGTCTACCAACAGAACTAGGGGCTGGCCCCCAAACATCTGAGAATACAAGCTGTAAGGGTGCAGTGGAAATACTGGTAGATATAGGGTATGGTAGTTGATGACTTTTAGCTTGCTGACATGGATCACACACAGACTCAATGCTAGACTCATGACTATGGGGAAGTTTATTTTTACTAAGAACAAACTTAACAATGACTGACGAGGGATGACCTAATCTGCTGTGCCACTTTGCTGAAGGAGGCTTGACAGCAACAAAAGCTTGTTTATTTGACGATGGCGATGATGAAGATATGAGTGGGTAGAGACCACCCACGCACTTTCCCGTAAGAAGTACCCTCCTCGTGTCCAAATCCTTTACCAAAAAGAAATAAGGATAGAATTCAATGAGAACACGATTATCACGGGTAAAACGATGAACAGAAAGAAGATTCTTTGATGTTTCAGGCACGTATAAGACTCGTTTTAGATGCAAATTTTTCATGGGGGTTTTGACAATTGAACTACCAACATGAGTAATTTCCATACCAGAACCACTCGCAGTGTGTACTTGATCGCCCCCACGGTATTTGTCTCTGATCGTCAGCTTGTCGAGCTCCCCCGTGATGTGATTTGTAGCTCCGGTATCCGCGTACCAGTTTGTGTCGATGCCGTAGGAGTCGGTGACAGCATTGGCCTCCTTCTCCTCGTACTCGTCGTCTTCATAGCGATCCCAACACTCGCGGGCGCCCCCACGATGATGCTTGAGGCAGATCTGGCACTCGGGATAGTCCCGTTGCGGTTGGCGTTGCTGCTGTTGGGGTTGTGGATGACCCCCGCGTGCTCCTCTGTTGCCGCCGCTTGGAGCAGAAGGAGATCGTCTCCCTCGTCCACGGCCTCTGGTGCCGCGTGCACGCCCCCGAGGCTTGTACTGGCCACGCCCACGATAGGCCAGATTGGCGGATGTGTGGAAGCCGCCTTCACCACCATCACCTAGCATCTCCAGGCGCTGGTCGAAGGCAGCGATCTGAGTAAACAACTCGTCGACGGTGATGACAGACTTGACAGCGCCAATGGCCGCCACAACTGGATCGTAGTCCCGATCCAGTCCAGCGAGCACGTAATCAACCATCTCAGGATCTGAAACGGGGCGCCCTGCAGCCGCAAGTTCATCCCCAAGACTATTCATCTTGGAGATAAAGGAGGTACTGGACATGTTGCCCTTCTTCGTTGTGGTGATGGCTATTCTCAGGTTTGTAATCCTGGATTGAGATTGCGATGCAAAGAGGGTAGTGATGCCAGTCCATAAATCATAAGTGTGTTCCTTACCAACAAATTGGGCGAGGACTTCTTTGGAGAGGGAGTTCAACAAGAAACCAAGAACTTGTTGATCCTTCGATAGCCATGGTGCGTATAGTGGGTTTGGCACCATTGTTGTGGTCTTGTCCGACTGCTGCTGCTCCACCATTGGAGGGGGCGTGGCGTCGTTTCCATCCAGGAGCCCCGTGACCTGCGCTCCTCGCAGGCCGGGCATAACCTGGGCCTTCCACAAGAGGTAATTCCCCTTGGTGAGCTTCTCGGCTGGTGGAGATCCGAGGTTGAGGACGGCTGGTGAGGAAGACGACATGGCAATGGAGATGAGTTCTCGTAGCTAGATTGGGAAGAGAATTGGCCCTCTTGGCTCTGATACCATGTAAGATTGAAGCGTTCCTACTCCTCGATGAGGAGCCGCGTGGTATATATTGATATGAGGCAGGAATAGCCTCTGCCGTGGCGTACAAGACTTGCAACCCGATCGCTAGGATACAGGCTGTCGCTAGGAGAGGAGATAGATACGAGAGGGATACAAAGGAGAGACCGTTGAGATTACAATAGATGTTTATCTCTAATTCTAACAAGCGCGTGTGTCCTCCACCTCCAGCGAGCGCCTCACTTCACTCCCACTCCCACTCCCACTCCCACTCCCGGTGGGAGGGAAAGGCGCCGCGTTTCCGCTTCTTTTTTTTCACCGCACTTCCCTCCCTTTCCAGCTTCAGTCCTTCCCATGGCGTCCTCCGCGCTGCCGGCACCGTCCGTCGTCGCCGTCGCCGTCGCCGTCGCGTTCGCGTTCGCGGTGGCCACCCTCGCTGCGACGGCGTCGGCGGCCGTCACCTACGACCGCAAGGCACTAGTGGTGAACGGGCGGCGCCGCATCCTGCTCTCCGGCTCCATCCACTACCCGAGGAGCGTGCCCGAGGTACCGGCTTCTTGCTTCTCCAGCAGCCCCTGCTCCGCTCTCTTTCCCGAGAAAAATGCCGGCTCCCAGTGTGACTATTTTCTTTCTTTGCTTGTTTCTGCGGCCGCGTGCAGATGTGGCCGGATCTGATACAGAAGGCCAAGGACGGCGGCCTCGACGTGGTGCAGACGTACGTGTTCTGGAATGGCCACGAGCCCTCCCCTGGCCAGGTTGCTACTTAGTGTCTCCAAGAACTGCTATGCTATGCTATGCTAAAAAAAGGTTGATTTGTTTTGCTTTCTGATGCTGCCTGGTCTGGGTGAATCGATTGTATTGTGCAGTACTATTTCGAGGGGAGGTATGATCTAGTGCGCTTCATCAAGCTGGTGAAGCAGGCCGGACTCTACGTGCACCTCCGCATTGGCCCCTACGTCTGCGCCGAGTGGAACTTCGGGTAACAACCACCTACTATACCCGCATCGCATTGCTCTCAACATTTGTTACTCTACCAAATAAGCACTAGCTGGCTGATTAGTTTTCTTACAAGGTAAGTGGTTTCAGTGATTTTCTAGGTGCCACTTATTGCTCGTGCTAAATCATTTACTACTGCAGTTTTGTGGCTGATGAGGGATGTTGCCATATTGACAAGTCTTGATGTTAACTTCTTTTGAAGAGAAATATGCTAAATCACACTCCCTTTGACTGCAGTGGTTTCCCTGTTTGGCTCAAGTATGTCCCCGGCATCAGCTTTAGAACTGATAATCAGCCATTCAAGGCAAGTGTCGTCTTGGCAGCTCTGCTCTGTTTTAATCCCTAGCTTCTTTCTAAATGTCTGTATTTCCATCATGATTCTTTCAAACAGTTTGAGATGCACAAGTTCACCACCAAGATCGTTGACATGATGAAGTCGGAAGGGCTCTTTGAGTGGCAGGGAGGACCAATAATCCTCTCCCAGGTATGTATGCTTCAAATTGTTTTGACCTCTGTTGCTAGCATATTGGATTTCTTTTCAACCAGGCCCACCTTTAAATCCTCGTTGTCCTTGCAGATCGAGAACGAGTTTGGCCCCTTGGAGTGGGATCAGGGCGAGCCTTCCAAGGCCTACGCTTCATGGGCAGCTAACATGGCGATTGCGCTCAACACAGGTGTTCCATGGATCATGTGTAAAGAGGACGACGCCCCAGATCCAATTGTATGCTGTGCACTCCTTGGCTTTAATATGTGTACCCCATAGACGCTAGTTCCCTGTTTCTCTTAATGTGCTGGGGTCATTCATCTTCATGACCCCAGTTTCCAAGAATGGAAAGAAAACGTGTCCATCATATTTACTCACTGGATCATCTGCCAAGCTTTTCATTTCTAAAAGGAACTTCCACCCTTACATGACATAATTTGGACTAGGAGATTTCACTCCGCTAGATCTCACTGTTGATTTACTGCTGGCAGATTAATACATGCAATGGATTTTACTGTGACTGGTTCTCCCCGAATAAACCTCACAAGCCTACCATGTGGACCGAGGCTTGGACTGCCTGGTAAATTCATTCTTCTCTCTCTAAAAGGCTACTACCACATGATATTTTGTATGTTTGTCTTTCTCCATGTAAATCTTCTTTTCTCCTTACCACAGGTATACAGGCTTTGGTGTTCCGGTTCCACATAGACCAGTAGAGGATCTAGCATATGGTGTTGCCAAGTTTATCCAGAAGGGGGGCTCTTTTGTTAATTATTACATGGTAAGTCACACTGATCCTTTCTGTTTAACTGAAGCTTATCATGTCACCAACTTTTTGGTACCAAGTTGTGACGCCTCTTTTCAGTATCACGGAGGGACAAACTTCGGGCGGACAGCTGGTGGTCCATTCGTTGCAACTAGCTATGACTACGATGCTCCTATTGATGAATACGGTGACTTCACTTCTCCATGCTCTGTTTATCTTCAATGCATGCGTTGCTTTTGGCACATGTTAAATTTTTGTTAGAAAATTGAAGCTTCCTTACCCCCGGCCTCTGTATCTGTACTAACTAAGGATGCATACAACCAAATTATTACAAATCTGATTAAACTGGCAAAAGAAAAAAGGGAAACATCATGGCAGATTATCAAACACAAACACAATACAACCCGTAGCGAGTCCCTTGTAATCCCAAGGTTGAAGGCTACCAAGAGATTGCCCACACGCTAACACACACTACACAACAATTAGTCTTCAATGCGACGCCTCCAATGAGAAATAGGACTAGCATCGTTGTCACCGGATTCAACCAATAAGGCCACATGCTGGATTTTCATCAGGCAGCATGTATCGGTGCACCATAGCAACGCCTTCAGGAAGGGAATGCCGTGGTTGCTGAGTCTAGATAGGCAGATATCCAGACTTAGGTTTTCACCTGGATAGAGGCTGCCGACCGAGCCCTCTGAGATGCCCCCATGGCCGGATCCAGTTAAAGACTGCACCACCATGCAGTGCCTTGATCTGCCACCACCACAGCTGATTGCCTCAGACACGCCTAGCTGATCATGCCGGCTGCCAAACGGTTACTATGAAATGATGGCTGATACGGGCAAAAGGAGATCTCCAAAAGGAGACACATGAGGAGCTGATCGCCGTCGTCACCATCTGCCGGAGTAGCTGAACTGCCGCGATCTCCACTGATCACCATTGGACCCTTACAAGCAGGCCGCCCTACGATCCGAGAAGCTGCGCTGCCTTCTTGGATCAGTTGTCCCACATCCGTGCTGCCATGCCTCCAGAGGAGACACCGACGACGAGGAGTAGGAGGGAGAGTTCCCCGATGTCAGGGCCTGCATAGGAGGCGGTCCCTGACAACGACGAGGTGACAGATCACAAGAGGCAGTGGTGGCGGCTGCTGCTCTGGGGAAACCCTAATCGCCCCTGGGTGCACGTGGGCCGCTCAGGGAGCGAACCCTGTTGGCACATGGTATATACTCTGTTCACAAGTATAAGATGTTTTGGATATTTCAATATGGACTAGTACATATGGTCTGAAATGAGTGAATACACACACTAAAATGTGTCTGTATACATCCGACTCAGAAAAAAGTTACAGTAGAACATCTTATAATAGTGAACGGAGGGAGTACTTTGAACCTATTTCATGCCACATAGTGGTTGCTGCCACTTGGATATCTTTTTGTCTGAAGCGGCCCTTGTATAGGCAATTGCCCTTACTAGTGAACTTGAATGGAACAACGATGCAGTTTAGGTATTTTCTGACACCTTCATCCCTTAATTAATTGTACAAAGCAATGTGGCAGCATCCACATTCCACTCTGCAGTATCCAGGTTCAAGTCCATTGCCTGAGTTACAGAGAGATTTTCATCCACTCCAATTCTCAAGGTCCATAACCTTTTAAAGACACAAATGGAAAATAATTTGTTTCTCTAAACAATGGATTAGCAACAATGCAGTGTCTGATTGCACAAATCGTTTTATATGTCACCTACATCGTAATGGTGACATTTGGTGCTACATTACAGCAAAATTGTTTTTCGTTCTTTCTTTGTCGATGTTATACAGCACATACTTTGTTATTATGTACCCCCGAATCCTATGTACCAATTTGACCGAACTTTTTCCCTTTGCTTCCTCAGGCTTATTGAGAGAACCAAAATGGGGCCACTTGAAGGAGTTGCATAGAGCCATCAAGCTTTGCGAACCAGCCCTAGTTGCAGGAGATCCCATTATATCTTCCCTTGGGAAGGCTCAGAAGGTTTGATGACATTCTGTTCTTTTCTCTACTTGAGACCTACACTACAGAACTGACTTGTTGGTAACTTTCTGTTCAGTCATCCGTTTTTAGGTCAAGCACAGGAGCTTGTGCAGCTTTTCTTGAGAACGAGGATAAGCTATCTTATACAAGGGTATCATTCAGCGGAATGCATTATGACCTGCCTCCTTGGTCTATCAGTATTCTTCCTGACTGCAAAACAACAGTCTTCAACACCGCTAGGGTGAGATTAGGCACTTGAGCTATCTGGTTAATTTAGTTGGCTTGCTTACATTGTATATTCATCCAAGCTTAATCTGTGTAGTTTCTTTTTTACTACCGTTATTTAAAATCTGTATCTGATCTGAATTTTTGCCTTTTTATCATTATTTAAAGTTTTTGTGATATGCTTATACAGGTTGGTAGCCAGATTTCACAAATGAAAATGGAATGGGCTGGAGGACTCACATGGCAGTCATATAATGAGGAGATAAATTCCTACAGTGAGGAGGAATCATTTACAGCGGTAGGATTACTGGAACAAATAAATATGACGAGGGATAACACAGACTATTTGTGGTATACAACATAGTAAGTGGCCTAACTCCACCAACAATATGAATATATGACTCTTTGCAATTCACTGGTACTAAAAGTTTCATTTTCAAGTGTTGATGTTGCGAGGAATGAGCAGTTCCTCACCAGTGGGAAGTCTACAAAACTCACTGTGATGTCGGCTGGTCATGCTTTGCATGTTTTCGTTAATGGACAATTAACAGGTAACTATGAAAGTCTCTGCCACGCTTGACAAAAAATTGTGTCTCTTAACTGTCAAAAGCAATTGATCTTGAAATGCTCTCCAATCCGTTCACAGGAACTGTTTATGGCAGTGTAGAAGACCCAAAACTAACGTATACTGGGAGTGTGAAACTATGGGCAGGAAGCAACACTATTTCATGCTTAAGTATAGCAGTTGGTCTCCCTGTAAGTGAATAGTTTGCTAACTAAGATAGTACTCTTGGTCATGCAATATTTGAGCCTTTGTATATTTATTTTCCGTTCCTGTATACAGAACGTTGGAGAACATTTTGAGACTTGGAATGCTGGAATTCTTGGTCCGGTGATACTTTATGGCCTGGATGAGGAAAGAAGAGATCTCACATGGCAGAAATGGACCTATCAGGTAATGTATGTTGTTTTAATGTGCTGTGCACAAGCATTAACATAAAAAAACCTAATGTATATGGGCAGGTTGGTTTGAAAGGTGAGGCTATGAGTCTTCATTCACTTAGTGGAAGCTCATCGGTAGAATGGGGAGAACCTGTACAGAAGCAGCCTCTGACATGGTACAAGGTAATGTGAAATTTGCATGTGATTAGTTGGTACCCATGTGGTATAGCCATCATTTTTTAGTCATCATGTGATTAGTTGCCTCTTTTCAGGCTTTTTTCAACACACCAGATGGTGACGAGCCATTAGCCTTGGACATGAATAGCATGGGGAAGGGGCAAATCTGGATCAACGGTCAAAGCATTGGACGGTATTGGCCTGGCTACAAGGCCTCCGGAACATGTGGTTACTGTGATTACCGTGGTGAATATGATGAGACGAAGTGTCAAACCAACTGCGGTGACTCTTCTCAGAGATGGTAGGAACTCCATGGTTTAGAAGTAACTATTACAGAACCACCCATGGCATTATTTACATCTATGTCATGTTCCTTCAGGTACCATGTTCCTCGCCCATGGCTTAATCCTACTGGGAACCTATTGGTGATATTCGAGGAGATTGGTGGTGACCCTAGTGACATTTCAATGGTGAAAAGAACTACTGGAAGTGTATGTGCTGACGTGTCTGAATGGCAGCCGTCGATGACGAACTGGCGTACCAAGGACTACGAGAAAGCTAAGGTCCACCTCCAGTGTGATCATGGGCGGAAAATAAGTGAAATAAAATTTGCCAGCTTTGGCACACCGCAGGGGTCTTGCGGGAGCTACTCAGAAGGCGGATGCCATGCACACAAGTCGTATGACATATTTCGGAAGGTAATGGGTTTGCGACCATCGCATTAGTTGGGCTTTCTTTACCTAGTCGTGTGCTTGTACCTAGAATCTGAATTGGCATTTCTTGCAGAACTGCATTAACCAAGAGCACTGTGCGGTAAGCGTGGTTCCAGAGGTATTTGGTGGAGATCCTTGCCCTGGGACAATGAAAAGGGCTGTTGTGGAGGTTATGTGTGGCTGAACTGCCAAGGTATGTCGTGGAGCATGGGTCCATACAGGATTCTGGCAACAGGTGAAAGTCACAGTGACCGTGACGCACAAACTGTCAGAAGTTACAGAAAATGAGTTGTATTTTAGACTGAATCATCAGTGTATGTATGTGTGTATTTAGTTTAGCCTATATAGTACATGAATTTGCACGGACGGGAAGATTAGGATCTGTAGGTGCGGAAAAGGGTCTAGATACCGCTTGTCTGGTTTGCGGAGAGCACGGATGAGGCTGCTGCTCACCTGAGTCCTCATGTGCAAGTGCAATGGCTTCTGGATTGGAAGAGGCCATGTTCATTTTTCCCTCATTGAAGGATGCAAAATGTGCAGGCTGCAGGGGCACCACTCCATTCATGCATTGCTATCTTGATTCTAACTAGTCAAAACAGGATAATGGTTCAGCTCGTTAATAAAATTGCTCCGTTGTGTTATGTACTCATGCATCGCATATGTGTTGTGATTATTAAGATGTGGTTTGGTTTAGTTGGTGTCAGTGATCTGACACCGGCGGTACTGTCGAGTATATCTGGCCATGGGCCGGGCCGGGTCTAAAAAAGCCCATGGCAGAAAAATGAGGCCCAGGCCCTACCATCGGGCCTACTTTTCAAGCCCAAGCCCGGCCCATCTAGTCAAAAGCCCTTAGGGCTTAGGGCATGGGTCGGGCCTCTTCCTTAAAATGCCAATATGCCAAGCCCAAGCCCGTCCAGGCCCTGCTGGTGGGCTCAAAACTTAGGCCCAAGCCTGGCCCACGAGCAAGCCCATTGGGCCTAGGCCCTGGATTTTAGGGCCGGGCCTGATATGGCCAGGACTACTGTCGAGTGATGGCTGATTTGTTCGGACGGGAATGAGAATGGTGGATCGGGATGGTAGTACACGGAACAAGCGATCTATTTAGTTCGGCCCCCAGCACCCTAACCCCATTGTGATTGTATTGCTCGAGTGTTGGTCGGTGATCGGGAAGATCACCGGAGAGATTTCTTGGATTACAAGCTTCTTGCGTTGACGGCGACTCGGG
This sequence comes from Triticum timopheevii, assembly GCA_963921465.1. Taxonomy (NCBI): domain Eukaryota; kingdom Viridiplantae; phylum Streptophyta; class Magnoliopsida; order Poales; family Poaceae; genus Triticum; species Triticum timopheevii. Next base: position 338,782,523 of record OY997266.1, on the reverse strand, counting down.
AAGAAAAATGGGTAGGTGAGAACCCTATCACTAGATAGCTCTAGAATATCTTGGATCCCTCTCGAGACGGCCCTGGCTTGCCTTATATACCTGGTCGAGCTAGGGTTACATGGCTTGTGTCGGACAGGTGGACCATGCCGTGTGTTCCCAAGTGGTGCGACAACTGGCCAGCGTCTAGGCCTCAAAGATTACGTGCCAGCCCCCGCCTGGCTGGCGATGCCCTGGTGTCATATCTCGACAATAGCTCCTTAGTGCCCCGTGATCGTCAGGGGTCAGGCATGATGAGAGAGAGAGAGTCCATCTGTTGTTGTACTCACCATCCTTCTGTGACGAGAACCGTCTCCTTCAGGATCACGCTTAGAACTTTGTGTTTGATTTCTCGTTTTGGCTTCATAGATTTAAAGACATGGCGTTAAGGGACAATGCCACATCTTGGCACCTGTATCTCTCCTCTAGATTTGATCTATAGTTTTTAGTTGTAATGTAAAACTTTGTGATTGAAGGTACTCCCTCATCCAAAATAACTGCGACACTTATTTTGTATCGGAGGAAGTAATATATTCTGGTGTCCACTATTCTTTTTAACTTTGTTGTTGCTTACGTCTTTTTAATTTTCGGAAATGCTAACGCCCACACACGCATCCATCACCGTCCAGTAGTATATGCACGAATCTTGGCACGGTCTGGCCGATTTTCTGTGCCACGTAGGACAAGACGCGTGTGTGGTGTGTGACATAGTTCGCCCGCACGTCGGTTGTCCCCCCCCCCCCCCCCCCCCCCCCGGCGGTCAGCGGTTGCCACTCGGTGGCGTGTGGTGAAACTGCTATGCGCCCGCACGCCACGCACCTACCGTGGTTGACGTCGCGCACTTCGCCCCCTTCCCTTTACGGTTCCATTTACTCCTCCCCACAGTTACTCGCACAACCCACTTCGCATTTCAGACGATTGGAGGAGAAGACGAGGGGAGAAGGCGACGGCGGAGGCGGAAGAGTCGACGGCGTTCGCGGCCATCAGTGGTGCTCGCCGGACCGGAGCGGCTTCGCCAGAGCGCCTACAGATTGAAGGTAATGCTCGCTCCCACTCTCATAATCCTTGCCTGCATTTTCTCCCCTGCCCTTCGTGTTCGATGCTTCGCTCGAGATTCATAGAGATTCAGGCGGGTTCGCGATGCGCCGACGTTCCCGCCGGCGGCGGAGTCCTGTGCTTGCCGTTTCCGGTGGCACTGGGCAGTTTCGTCGCCGCCGCGGTGGCGGTCACGCCGGTGTGGTTCGGCCTGTTCGGAGACACATACTGGTTGTGCGTTGGGATTGGGCCGTCGTTTTTTTGTCTGATAGTTGCACATTGCTTCAAATTGGTATTTGCGATCAGTTCGGGGAGAATTTTGGGGATGAATATCAAGTCATTATAGTTACCATTGAACCCTAAATCTAGTTATTTGTTTTTTAAACTGCAGTATGAAGGCAAACATGGTAGTTTGAGTAACTATCATGACTGTATGGCAACTAATTTCCTGAATGACTGTGATAGTTGCCACAAATATGCTTTTCCATGTGGCAACTAATTTCCTGAATGACTGTGATAGTTGCCACAAATATGCTTTTCCATGTGGCAACTAATTTTCTGAATGACTGTGATAGTTGCCACAAATATGCTTTTCCATGTGGCAACTAATTTCCTGAATGACTGTGATAGTTGCCACACTGTAGGCATGGTAAAGTGTAGTAAATAGGTAGTCATTGCAGTTTCAGCAACCAATTGCACTGGATGGCAACTAATCTGCACATTAACTGTGTCAGTTGCCACATGGATAGCATATTTTTGTGGCAAATAGACTGTGAACACACTGTGGCTGTTGTCATGTTGTAGACAGGATAATGTGGCAAATTGGCTGTATAACATGGCAACTAATCTACACATCAATTGTGTCAGATGCCATATATATGCTTTCCATGTGGCAAGTATTTGTCTGAACACAGCATGTCTGTTGCCATGTTATAGTCAGGATAATGTGGCAAATTCATTGTACGGCAGACCCAGTTTCGTGTTTTGCCATGATGACTTGTGATATCTGAACATATTTGTCCGTACTAAATGGCAACTCATTTTTGATATGAGGTTAGTGTGTGAATTGCAATTTTAGGTTGTTCAGTAGATGTTTTTCATCGTTTTTTTTTAATTCTGTGTTGCATTTTAACATGACAATTTCAACCTAGCACATTTTGCCATTGAACACATGGCAAGTCATTTTTGTATGAGGACAGGATGTGAGCTGCCACATTTTAGGTTTGTGCAGTGGAAGATTTTGTGGCTTTCTTTCGTAATATCTTGTGCTGACATGTCAACTTCAACATTTTGTTTTTAAGTGCATTTACGATCTGTACATTTTTTTTGAAATGTAACCAATGTGCTTAATTGCCACATTTATGTTTTCGACGATCATAGGGGGTGCGTGCGTGTTCATGTGATATTTGCATTCATTAGTTGACATTTTCACTCGAGCCCATGCGGCAAGTACATTCTGTTAGGTGGCAACTGCTTACTTCCTGCATTTCATTTCCACCGTGACAATTTGGTCTGTTCTTACATCAGCAGAATGACTCGCGGCGATCATCAAAACGATGATGATGATTTCATGGATCCACCACAGCAGAATCGGGCAACTGGACGGAGAAAAGATGGCGACGAGGTAATTGTCCACACCCCTCCTCCTCCTGCATATGTTATTGATTGCCACCTCGAGCTTGCAGTCGTCTGTTATGAACTAAAATTTCATGACAGTGAAAACATGGCAACAACTGATCATTTGTCTGTTTTTGCAGAAGAAGAAACATACTCGCAACAGGGCCTCGCAGGAACGACTGACTTCATTGACTGACAGATTTACCGACGATCAGAAGGGAGCTGCTGCTGAGATGGGTATGCAGGCTCTGATGAATGTCCGATGCATGAATCTAGTCAACCCTGTATGCGACTGGCTTGGTGAGATTTACGACCCCGCCTCCAGGGAATTTGTGATTCCGGGACGTGGAAGACTGCCGTTGAACGAGGAATCCGTGTTCTGCACTTTAGGTGTGCCCCGTGGAGTAATCAAAGTCCCGTATGAGGTCAATAACAAGATCGAGGAAACGTTGTTCCCCCGTTTGTTTCCTGGGTTGGAATCCATGCCGAACAGGTCTGTACTGGCAGATTCGCTGCAGGCCATGACAACCCATGGCAAGGTTTTTAAGAGGAAACTACTCATGTACCTCATCTCAGCTATTTTCGCACCGACCACTTTTCTTCGCCCAAGCAACAAATGCTTCCCCATCCTGGTGAATGATCTATCTTTACTACATTATTTTCCTTCAATCTTTTGGCTTCGATGTCATATGCAAGCTACTCACTGCCAGTTTTTTTTTAATGTTTTTTCCATTTGATTTCTGATGCGACAACTCATTGTCCTAAAAATTGTGTGGTGCAGGCGAAACTGAAAGATGTGAAGAACATGAATTGGTGTAAGTTCATTGCCGACTTCCTGCATGATGCATTCTCAAGCAAGATGTACCAGAAGGGTTGTCGACTGCATTTAATGGTATTTTTTACCAGTCCTTTCTGTGAACACTCTTTTTAACATCTTTTATTCATGCATGGCAACCTGGTCATAACGAGATGGCAACTGCTATCATGACAATATGGCAACTGCCATCATGAATACATGGCAACTGCCATCATGACAATATGGCAACTGCCATCATACTATGATGGCAACTAGCACATACAGATGGCAACTTCTTCTTTCCTCTTTTCATGCACTTCAACTCGATGATCGTAGGAACATACATTATCCTGTTTTTTTTGCAAAATACCATGATGGCAACTGATATTTCTTTCTTTTTAAAATTGTTGTACATCAGCTCATGTACGTTGACTGTCTTTATCTGTCCACCGTGGATTTCACTGGGCCAGGAGGCCCGCCGCCTACGCACAAGTTTGTTGTTTCTGCATGGACTTACGATGCTATCGAGGTTCTGCTTGCTGCAGACAGGGTAACTGATACCAAATATGGAAAACTGCAAGTTAGTTCTGGTTTCTTTCTCTACACGTCATTCTTACAAATTTTTGCGGGATAACATATAAAAAATCGTCATGTGGCAACCGTCTGTGGTTAACAAGAGATGACTACCTTTGTTAGCCATGGCTGTCTGCGCATGGTATCCATGTCTCACTCCACATGGCAACTCTGTCATTCGTGCTGAAACTTATATTCGCGTCTGCTATGTCTTGAGCTTGCGTTGGTTTTCCTCGAAGAGGAGAGGGTGATGCAGCAGAGTAGCGTAAGTATTTCCCTCAGTTTTTGAGAACCAAGTATCAATCCAGTAGGAGGCTCCTCAAAAGTCCCACGCACCTACACAAACAAACTGAGAACTCGCAACCAACACAATGAAGGGGTTGTCAATCCCTTCACGGCCACTTGCGAAAGTGAGATCTAATAAAGATAGTAAGATAAGATAAATATATTTTTGGTATTTTATAATATAGATGCAAAAAGTAAAGATGCAAATAAAAGTAGATTGAAAGCGAATATGATCAGAGATAGACCCGAGGGCCATAGGTTTCACTAGTGGCTTCTCTCAAGATAGCATAAGGGCATCTCCAGCCGCGCCCCCAAGAAGGCTTCCCCAGGCGATTTTTTCGCGCCGGCGCCGAAAAAACGGCCCAGTCGCGCCCCCAGGAGCCCGATTTTCGCCGGCTTGGGCCGAAAACAGCGCCGGCGGACCCAGCCCGAACCCGGCGCGCTGGGGGGCGCTCGGGGGTGCCGGACGAACTTTTTTGGCGTGAAGAAACCGCGGGCCCGACGCGTCAGCGACACGGATTACTTCTCGGCCCTTCGTCGTCCTCATCGCCTCGTTTCCGCAGCGAATCAATGCCAAAGCTGCCGCGCTGCCGCGCCGGTCAGCCTGCGCCATTGATGCTTCACGGGCGGCGCAGTGAAGGCCGGACGACGCGCGTCCCTCGCCCTCGCCTCGCCCGCCACGCGTGCGCACGGTGCCACGCGTGTGGGCGGCGCGTCGGCCTATATATGCCGCGCCCCCGCGCACTCGGTCGCCTCACACTTCCCCTCCGCCGTCGCTCTCTCCCCTCCGCCGTCGCTCCTTCCTCCCTCTCCTCTCCTCCTTTTCGCCGCCTCCAATGGCCGAATGTTTCCTCGGCGATGGCGCGGCGGTGAACGGCTTCGGCCGCCGCCATCTCCATGAAGACGAGGCTCGCCTCCTTTACGAGGCCGAGTACCCGGTCCCGCCGGACATGCGGGTGCCCTGGGCGTGGAGGATCAGCGCGGGCAGCGTGCCGGTGCCCCCGGTACCCTCCGGCGCGGTGCGGCGCGCGGAGATCGCCCGCATCCGCTCGAACCTGCCGCCTGCAGCGAGGGAGGCGCCACAGTACGCCCCCGACAGCCCGCTGTGGGAGCCGTACTTCCGCCGCCGTCACGCCGAGCAGCTCGAGGCCACCAATGGCGTCGTGCCCTCCGGCCGGCAAAACTCCGCCGGCCGGCGTCGATGGTGGGGCGTGCCAGGGCGCACGCTGGACGCCGTCCTCGAGTACATCGAGGGCGGCAACACGCCGCGCCTCGACTACCCCGCTCCCCCTTCCTTTTCACGCCGCCGGGGAAGCTCCTGGACCCCGAGGCGCATGGAAACCGGGGGGTCCTCCTCTTCGTCCGGCGGCTCGCCCTGCCTCCGCCCCGTCAAGCCGGAGCCCCAGGACACGCGGGTGGCCGCGCGCACCCGCAGCTCCGGCGTCCGTATCGGCGCCCCGTCAAGCCGGAGCCCCGCCGGCCGTTTTGTCCTCGTCGAGCCCAAGAAGGAGCCCGGCCTCCCCGCGGAGTACGAGGAGATAGCCCGACGCGGCTTCTCCGACGAGGACGCCATGCGATGGGCGCGGGAGGACTACCTCCGCGAGGAGACGGTCCGGCAGTGCCGGGCCCTAGAGGAAATCGCCGCCCGCAAGCGCGGGCGCGAGGACGAGCACGACGTCGTGATCCTCGACAACGACAACGACGACGACACCCCCGGGCCTTCCAACCCGCCGCGCCAACCGGGGGAGGACTGTAGCAGGGACGGCGGAGGCGGGGGCGGCAGCGGCGACGACGACAACGACGACGACGACGACGGCGGCGACTACATGCGGTTCTACAGCCTCCTCGGCATGTAGACGCGTTGGGCGGGCGGTGAGGCGGGCGGCGAGGCGGGCGGCGAGGGAGACGGCGGGATTAGCCCGCCGTTTTTTTTTTGTAAAATATGTTTATGTTTGAACGAACTCGCCGAAGTTTGCTATGTTTGTGCCGTGTTTGCGCCGTGTTTGTGCCGTCTTCAAATTTTTTGAAATACCGTGGGCGCCGCGACTGGGGGGCATCACGCCCCCAGTGTGCCGTTTAGCGCCGGTGCGCCCCCAGGGGGCGATTTTTTGGCCCTCCTGGGGGGCCAACGACTGGAGATGCCCTAAGTATTACGGTGGGTGAACAAATTACTGTCGAGCAATTGATAGAAAAGCGCATAGTTATGAGATTATCTAGGCATGATCATGTATATAGGCATCACATCCATAACAAGTAGACCGACTCCTGCCTGCATCTACTACTATTACTCCACACATCGACTGACTCCTGCCTACATCTAGAGTATTAAGTTCATAAAAACAAAGTAACACATTAAGCAAGATAACATGATGTAGAGGGATAAACTCATGCAATATGATATAAACCCATCTTGTTATCCTCGATGGCAACAATACAATACGTGTCGTGCAACCCTTTCTATCACTGGGTAAGGACACCGCAAGATTGAACCCAAAGCTAAGCACTTCTCCCATGGCAAGAAAGATCAATCTAGTAGGCCAAACCAAACCGATAATCGAAGAGACTTGCAACGATAACTCAATCATACATAAAATAATTCAGAGAAGATTCAAATATTATTCATAGATAAACTTGATCATAAACCCACAATTCATCGGATCTCGACAAACACACCGCAAAAAGAGTTTACATCGAATAGATCTCCACAAGAGAGGGGGAGAACATTGTATTGAGATCCAAAAAGAGAGAAGAAGCCATCTAGTTAATAACTATGGACCTGTAGGTCTGTGGTAAACTACTCACAACTCATCGGAGGGGCAAGGATGTTGATGTAGAAGCCCTCCATGGTCGATTCCCCCTCCGGCAGAGTGCCGGCGAAGGCTCCAAGATGGGATCTCGCGGATACAGAAGGTTATGGTGGTGGAAATTGTGTTTCGTGTTGCTCCTGGATGTTTTCGGGGCACGTGGGTATATATAGGAGGAAGAAGTACGTCGGTGGCCGCCCGAGGGGCCCACGAGACAGGGGGCATGCCCTACAGGGGGGGGCGCCCTCCTATCTCGTGGGAGCCTCCCTTGCTTCTTGACTTGCACTCCAAGTCCTCTGAATCACGTTCGTTCCAAAAATCACGCTCCCGAAGGTTTCATTCCGTTTGGACTCCGTTTGATATTCCTTTTCTTTGAAATACTGAAATAGGCAAAAAAACAGCAATATGGGTTGGGCCTCCGGTTAGTATGTTAGTCCCAAAAATGATATAATTGTGTAAAATAAAGCCCATAAACATCCAAAAGGGGTAATATAATAGCATGGAACAATCAAAAATTATAGATACGTTGGAGACGTATCAAGCATCCCCAAGCTTAATTCCTGCTCGTCCTCGAGTAGGTAAATGATAAAAAAGAAATTTTTGATGTGGAATGCTACCTAGCATAATTCATAATGTAATTTTCTTTATTGTGGCATGAATGTTCCGATCAAAATGATACAAAATAAAAATTCATATTGACATAAGAAATAGTAATACTTCAAGCATACTAATCAAAGTAATCATGTCTTCTCAAAATAACATGGCCAAAGAAAGTTATCCCTACAAAATCATATAGTCTGGCTGTTGCTCTATCTTCATCACACAAAATATTTAATCATGCACAACCCCGATGAGAAGCCAAGCAATTGTTTCATACTTTAATAATCTCAAACCTTTTCAACTTTCACGCAATACATGAGCGTGAGCCATGGACATAGCACTATATGTGGAATAGAATGGTGGTTGTGGAGAAGACAAAAAAGAGAAGATAGTCTCACATCAACTAGGCGTATAAACGGGCTATGGAGATGCCCATTAATAGATATCAATGTGAGTGAGTAGGGATTGCCATGCAACGGATGCACTAGAGCTATAAATATATGAAAGCTCAACAAAAGAAACTAAGTGGGTGTGCATCCAACTTGCTTGCTCACGAAGACCTAAGGCACTTTTGAGGAAGCCCATCAGTGGAATATACAAGCCAAGTTTCATAATGAAAAATTCCCACTAGTATATGAAAGTGACAACATATGAGACTCTCTATCATGAAGATCATGGTGCTACTTTGAAGCACAAGTGTGGAAAAAGAGATAGTAGCATTGTCCCTTCTCTCTTTTTCTCTCATTTTATTTTATTTTATTTCTTTTTTCTTTCTTATTTTTTTTCTTTTTTTTTCTTTTTGGCCTTTCTCCTTTTTTCTCTTTTCTTTTCTTTTTGTAAAGTCCGAAGTCTCATCCCGACTTGTCGGGTAATCATAGTCTTCATCATCCTTTCCTCACTAGGACAATGCTCTAATAATGAAGATCATCACACTTTTATGGATTTACAACTCAAAGCTAGAACAAGATATGACTCTTATGAATGCCTCCGGCGGTGTACCGGGATATGCAATGAATCAAGAGCGACATGTATGAAAATTATGAAGGTGGCCTTGCCACAAATACGATGTCAACTACATGATCATGCAAAGAACAATATGACAAAAGTAATGCGTGTCATATGAACGGAACGGTGGAAAGTTGCATGGCAATATATCTCGGAATGGCTATGGAAATGCCATAATAGGTAGGTATGGTGGCTGTTTTGAGGAAGGTATATGGTGGGTGAATGGTACAGGCGAAAGTTGCGTAGTACAAGAGAGGCTAGCAATGATGGAAGGGTGAAAGGGTGCGTATAATCCATGGACTCAACATTAATCAAAAGAACTCATGCACTTATTGCAAAAATTTAGAAGTCATCAAAAACCAAAGCATTACGTGCATGCTCCTAGGGGGATAGATTGGTAGGAAAAGACCATCGCTCGTCCCCGACCGCCACTCATAAGGAAGACAATCAATAAATAAAATTGTGCTCCAACTTCATCACAAAGCGGTTCACCATACGTGCATGCTACCGGAATCACAAACTTCAACACAAGCATTCTTTAAATTCATAATCACCCAAGTAGCATAACTTTAATATCACTAGCTCCATATCTCAAAACAATTATCAAGCATCAAATTGATCATAGCATCCAATTCACTTTCTATGATAGTTTTTATTATACCCAACTTGGATGCTCATCATTCTAGGACCAACTTTAAAACCATAGCAAATACCATGCTGTTCTAAAAGACTCTTAAAAAGATATAAGTGAAGCATGAGAGACTAGTAATTTCTTCAAAATTAAGACACCACCGTGCTCAAAAAGATATAAGTGAAGCACTAGAGCAAAAACTATCAAGCTCAAAAGATATAAGTGAAGCACATAGAGTATTCTAGCAAATTCTAATCAAATAGGCTTCTCCCAAAAGGTGTGTACAGCAAGGATGATTGTGGTAAACTAAAAAGCAAAGACTAATATAATACACGACGCTCCAAGCAAAACACATATCATGTGGCGAATAAAAATATAGCTCCAAGTAAAGTTACCAATGAACGAAGACGAAAGAGGGGATGCCTTCCCGGGGCATCCCCAAGCCTAGGCTTTTGGATATCCTTGAATATCTTGGGGTGCCATGGGCATCCCCAAGCTTAGGCTCTTGCCACCCTTTATTCCATAGTCCATAAAAGCTTTACCCAAAACTTGAAAACTTCACAACACAAAACTCAACAGGAAATCTTATAAGCTCCGTTAGTGAAAGAAAACAAAACCACCACATAAGGTACTGTAATGAACTCATTCTTTATTTATTTTGGTGTTAAACCTACTGTATTCCAACTTCCCTGTGGTTTATAAACTATTTTATTGGCCATAGATGCATCAAAATAAGCAAACAACACATGAAAAACAGAATCTGTCAAAAACAGAACAGTCTGTAGCAATCTGTAACTAACGCAAACTTCTGGAACTTTAAAAATCCTAACAAAATACGAAGTCCTGGACAATGTGTTTTTTAAACAGAAGCAAAAAGAATCAACGCAAAAGCGCGTTCTTGTGATTTAACAAAATTATATTCGTGTGCGCAAAGTTTCTGTTTTTCAGCAGAATCAAATCAACTATCATCATAGGTTATCCTATAGGTTCTACTTCGCACAAACACTAATTAAAAGATAAAAACACATCTAAACAGAAGGTAGATGCAAGATTTATTACTAAACATGAGCAAAAACAAAAAACATAAAGAAAATTGGGTTGCCTCCCAACTAGCGCTATCGTTTAACGCCCCTAGCTAGGCATAAAAGCGAAGATAGATCTAACGTGCCATATTTGGCACTAAATTCATAAGTAGCACGCGTGATAGATTCATAAGGTAATTTGACTTTCTTTCTTGGAAAGTGCTCCATGCCTTTATTTAATGGAAATTGGAATCTAATATTCCCTTCCTTCATATCAATAATCGCACCAATCATTCCAAGAAAAGGTCTACCAAGAATAATAGGGCAAGAAAGATTGCAATCAATATCAAGAACGATAAAATCTATGAGCACCAAATTTCTATTTGCAACAATAAGAACATCATTGATTCTTCTCATTGGCTTTTTAATGGTGGAAACACTAGCACCCAAATCACACAAAGCAAAACACTCATAATCTTTAATTCTAATCTTTATAGTAGGTTCCCACTCATCATTAAGTTTTCTAGGTATAGAAACTTCCAAATTAAGTTTTTCATCATAAGATTGCATCAAGGCATCAACAATATGTTTGGTAAAAGCTTTATTTTGACCATAAGCATGAGAAGAATTAACAACGGATTGCAACAAGGAAATACAACCTTTTAAAGAGCAATTATCATAATGAAATTCCTTGAAATCCGAGATAGTAGGTTCAATGTAATTAGAAGTTGAGGATTCTCCAATCTCACTTTTACCAAATTTAGCATCAAGATCTAAAGACTCCGAATACTTGGGACGCCTTCTAGGCAAAGTTGATTCATCATCAGTCCCATAATCATCAAAATTCATATTGCAAAACATAGATCTAATAGGAGACGCATCAATAACTATAAGATCCTCATCATTATTTTCATGAAAACTAGAAGAACACGCTTTTATAAAGCTATCCTTTTTAGCAATCATCTAGCGGTTCTTTCCTTGCACTCGTCAATGGAAATTCTCATTACTTTGAGAGACTCATTGATATCATGCTTAGGAGGATAAGATCTAAGTTTAAGAGAATCAACATCAAGCGAAAGTCTATCAACGTTTCTAGCCAAATCATCAACTTTGAGCAATTTTTCTTCAAGCAAAGTATTAAAATTCTTTTGAGAAATCATAAATTCTTTCACACTATTCTCAAAATCAGAGGGCATCTTATTAAAATTACCATAATAATTATTGTAGGAATTTCCATAATTATTAGAGGAATTACTAGGGAACGGTCTAGCACTAAAGTTTCCTCTATAAGCATTGTTTCCAAAACTATTCCTACCAACAAAATTCACATCCATAGATTCATTATTATTCTCAATCATAGAAGACAAAGGCATATCATTGGGATCAAGAGGAGTATTTTTAGTAGCAAACATCTTCATAAGTTCATCCATCTTTCCACTCAAAACATTGATTTCTTCTATAGCATGCACTTTTTTACTAGAAGATCTTTCGGTGTGCCATTGAGAATAATTAGCCATAATATTATCAAGAAGTTTGTAGCATCTCCTAACATGATTTCCATAAACGTGCCTCCCGCAGCCGAATCTAAGAGGTTTCTAGAAGCAAAGTTCAAACCGGCATAAAATTTTTGTTTGATCATCCATAAATTCAAACCATGAGTAGGGCAATTGCGAAGCATCAATTTCATTCTTTCCCAAGATTGGGCAAAATGCTCATGATCAAGTTGTTTAAAATTCATAATATCGTTCCTAAGAGTGATGATCTTAGCGGGAGGAAAATATTTAGAGATAAAAGCATCTTTGCACTTGTTCCAAGAATCAATACTATTTTTAGGCAAAGACGAAAACCAAACTTTAGCACGATCTCTAAGTGAAAACGGAAATAACTTCAATTTGACAATATTGTTATCTGTATCTTTCTTATTTTGCATATCACACAAATCAACAAAATTGTTTAGATGAGTAGAGGCATCTTCACTAGGAAGGCCGGCAAATTGATCTTTCATAACAAGATTCAACAAAGCGGTATTGATTTCACAAGACTCAACATCATTAAGAGGAGAAATCGGAGTACTAAGTAAATTATTATTATTGGTATTCGAGAAATCACACAATTTGGTATTATCTTGCGCCATGGCAACAAGTAATCCAACACACAAGCAAGCAGAAAAAGGCAAGCGAAAAAGAGAGGAGGAAATTGGAAAAGAGAGGGCGAATAAAACAGCAAGGGTGAAGTGGGGGAGAGGAAAACTAGAGGCAAATGGCAAATAATGTAAATGCGAGGGAGATGGGTTTGTGATGGGTACTTGGTATGTCTTGACTTGAGCGAAGACCTCCCCGGCAACGGCGCCAGAAATCGCACGTTGGCGGTAGGTCGAATCTTGACTTGACTTGGTGGAAGCCTCCCCGGCAACGGCGCGAGAAATCCTTCTTGCTACGTCTTGAGCTTGCGTTGGTTTTCCTTGAAGAGGAAAGGGTGATGCAGCAGAGTAGCGTAAGTATTTCCCTCAGTTTTTGAGAACCAAAGTATCAATCCAGTAGGAGGCTCCTCAAAAGTCCCACGCACCTACACAAACAAACTGAGAACTCGCAACCAACGCAATAAAGGGGTTGTCAATCCCTTCACGGCCACTTGCGAAAGTGAGATCTAATAAAGATAGTAAGATAAGATAAATATATTTTTGGTATTTTATAATATAGATGCAAAAAGTAAAGATGCAAATAAAAGTAGATTGAAAGCGAATATGATCAGAGATAGACCCGAGGGCCATAGGTTTCACTAGTGGCTTCTCTCAAGATAGCATAAGTATTACGGTGGGTGAAAAAATTACTGTCGAGCAATTGATAGAAAAGCGCATAGTTATGAGATTATCTAGGCATGATCATGTATATAGGCATCACGTCCATAACAAGTAGACCGACTCCTGCCTGCATCTACTACTATTACTCCACACATCGACCAACTCCTGCCTGCATCTAGAGTATTAAGTTCATAAGAACAGAGTAACGCATTAAGCAAGATGACATGATGTAGAGAGATAAACTCATGCGATATGATATAAACCCCATCTTGTTATCCTCGATGGCAACAATACAATACATGCCTTGCAACCCTTTCTGTCACTGGGTAAGGACACCGCAAGATTGAGCCCAAAGCTAAGCACTTCTCCCATGGCAAGAAAGATCAATCTAGTAGGCCAAACCAAACTGATAACTCGAAGAGACTTGTAAAGATAACTCAATCATACATAAAAGAATTAAGAGAAGATTCAAATATTATTCATAGATAAACTTGATCATAAACCCACAATTCATCGGATCCCGACAAACACACCGCAAAAAGAGTTTACATCGAATAAATCTCCATAAGAGAGGGGGAGAACATTGTATTGAGATCCAAAAAGAGAGAAGAAGCCATCTAGCTAATAACTATGAACCCGTAGGTCTATGGTAAACTACTCACAACTCATCGGAGGGGCAAGGATGTTGATGTAGAAGCCCTCCATGGTCGATCCCCCCTCCGGCAGAGTGCCGGCGAAGGCTCCAAGATGGGATCTCGCGGATACAGAAGGTTACGGTGGTGGAAATTGTGTTTCGTGTTGCTCCTGGATGTTTTCGGGGTATGTAGGTATATATAGGAGGAAGAAGTACGTCGATGGCCGCCCGAGGGGCCCACGAGACAGGGGGCGCACCCTACAGGGGGGGGGCGCCCTCCTATCTCGTGGGAGCCTCGGCTGCTTCTTGACTTGCATTCCAAGTCCTCTAGATCACATTCGTTCCAAAAATCACGCTCCCGAAGGTTTCATTCCGTTTGGACTCCGTTTGATATTCCTTTTCTTCGAAATACTGAAATAGGCAAAAAAACAGCAATATGGGTTGGGCCTCCGGTTAGTAGGTTAGTCCCAAAAATGATATAAGTGTGTAAAATAAAGCCCATAAACATCCAAAAGGGGTAATATAATAGCATGAAAAAATAAAAAATTATAGATACGTTGGAGACGTATCAGCGTCTTCTTTTTTTGTTGTATTTGCAATACATGAACTGTTAGTCAGTGTTCATCATTCTCTCTCTTACATCCTAGCTATTTTTTGGTTATTTCCAGCTGATGGCCAAGCATGCTATAGACTACAACGTGTTTGGGGGGCCTCAAAACTTTGGAAAGTGGATGGACGTGCACTCAGCTCCGTCTCGGCCTACGGATGTAATCAAAGATATATATCTATGGTTGCCTTGGATTATTTTTGATCTCGTGCAAGTGACTGTAATATGGTTGGTTATTGCTGCTTCTTGTTTCATGCACAGGCGAGGGCACCTGTTGAGCATCTAATTGGGCTGTTTGCATCCGGAATGACTGGCTAGCTCGGGAAGTTGGTTGAGGGGTGGACGTCCCTTAATGGCTCTGACAGCGATGCGGTTGCGAGGCAGTTCACTACATTTGTCCCAGAACGGACACATCGGCCAACTGGTTGCCGTGGCCGGTATGACTACAACAGTTCCCAAGAGCTTGCTGACACACAAGATGAACTAGATGGAGACGCTGGTCTCAACAAGGATGATGATGATGACATGGAGAACGTGCAACACGACACCGATGATGATGAACATGTTGAAGTTCGTGAAGGTGGTAAGAAGGGCAAGGATGCACTAGATGTCCCCCCGCCGGAGAAAGTCAAAGAACATATGGCTGCGAGAGGCGAGGGGGTGTTGCCATCAAAGAGGGGGAGGGCTCCAGAGGATGTTGGGTAGGGTTCTCCTGGCAAGAGGTCTAGGACCAATCCCGTAGCTGCTAGTAGGAGGTTCGACTTTAATTTTAGTGTTTTGTTTTGTCTATATTTTTGGAACAGACTGACCCCTTTTTGCATTTGTTTTTGCTAAGCGCGACAACGAGTTCGCTGTCTGACAATTGCCACCTTTTTTCCCTCCATCTTATACGTGTAGTGAGGCGACAGCTGGTGGACGAGCAGTTACGAAGAAACAGGCACCAACGCCAACCCGTGTTTCTGCTTGGTTGAACAAAGGTGCCCTCATTGCTGGTGACACCCCTTCCACGAGGTCATCTCCTCGCACGACGACGTACAACACCGGGGATCCCGTCATGTTGCCAGACCTGAGAAAGCCAGTCAAGAAGTAGGTTTTCCATGTGCTTTCATTGCCATAGTGCTATATTTTTGATTTTTCAATGCATCTGTTCAGCTTGCCACATGGGTTTCTGTCATCATTCCCACATGGCAACTGTTGTTTTTCAAATGATTTCATTCCTTTTTAACTGCATGGCGACTCCTGCTTGTTTTTGCATGGCAACTGCTATCTAGGCCAAATGGCATCTCTTTTTGTACCTGTATGGCAACTGCTATCTTTGCATTGGCTTGTGTGCTCACCACATACCTAGTTTTGAAAATGCATTCCTGGCAGATCAGACATTTTTATCATTCTTCAAGTTGGCTAGCATGGCAAGTCTTGCTGGATTTGCATGGCAACTGCTAACTATGCCACATGGCAACTCATATTCCCCTTACATGGCAACTACCAGCTTTTCCACCTACTTTTCATTTTTTTAGATTTCTACCATGGCAAATATTTTTTTCATTTCTTAATACCTTTTTCATGTGCTTTATTTTTTGCAGGGTGAAGAAGACTACTACACGCGCGGTCAAGCATATCATTAGGGACCCACTTGAACGCCTTCATTCAAAGTTGTCGACAGGGGGCAACTCAGATGTTCATGAGGCGCCAGTCGACAAAACTGCTGCTGCACCGTCAACTGTTCCCACTAACTCTGACGCAAGTGGCCGACCATCTCCGCCGGTTGCAGATGTGCAGGCTAGAACAACAGGCATCCGTACATCGGGGAGTGACGAGTCGGTATCTGCCAGGACAGCTGAAATATTGCCCACTCTTCTGGCAATCAAGGATGCTGCTGTGAGCCATGCCACCCCATCAGCAAGCGTTGAAGTGGACGCTACCGAGGCCAACCTAAGAAAGGAAGATTCCCACTCATCTGACACTGATTCCAAGCGTGTGCGTGGTGGCACTCCTGTGTCCACGACAAAAGTGGCTGAGGCGGCAGTTCATAATGATATGCCATCTACAGGTGAGAGTCTTGGCACAACAGCTCCAGCTCCTGTCGGTGCAGATACTGCTAAGGTGACTGTTTCGCGTGCTAGTCTTCCACCTAGGTGTCGTAGCCCCCGCAAGCAATCAACAGACATACCCAATGCACCAGCTGTAGCTAGGAGCAGCAGAGATGAGCCTGGTTATGTTCCTGCGTCCACGCTGTTCCCGCCACCTGCCAAAAGCAATGTGATGGAGAAACCGGAAGACCGGAGCACAACTGATGCAGGTGTCAAGCCGGGCACGAGTGACGCAGGTGAACGTCCGAAGCAGACTGCACCTTTACCCGCAGTGGAAATCCCCAGCTTAAATCTGCGCACTTCCAAGCTCCCAGCCAATGTTGGTGTCCCCTACAGCCCAAACAAGAAGATTGTCAAGAAAGCTGCGGCTGATACTGCTGACAACACGCCCCGCCCTACAAATAAGCCCGATCATTCTGCAGCGGCCGATTCAGATATGTTTGTTGATCTTTCACCCTTGGGTTCTGCCCCGCAAGTTGTTCGCGGTCCGGCCAGTAGGCATGAGAGGCACCCAATGGCCTTCACCCCACCGAGCTTCAGCCTTGGCATCAGTCAAGATCAACCCGTGGTGCCAGATCCTATGCCAGTTTCCTTTGCTTTCCCGGGAGGCATGCCCGCAATGATGGCGCAGCCAATGGTCGAGGGCAGGAAGGCTGTCAAGTTCGCAGAGCCGATTATCCAAGGTACATTTCTTATGCGTTTATCTTTTTATTGTATACACCTGTGTAGTCTGACTTTTATCCCAAGCATTTTTTTGGGGTTCTCATTTGTGATGGCAACTGTTATGTGATGACATGGCAACTGGATTTGCTGCACCATGTCACCTACATTTTTGTTGCCATGCTGCATTTTCCATTCGGCAACCACATGTCAACTGAAAGTTGATACAACATGGCAACTGTAGTTGTTGTCACATGGCAACTACATTGCACTACACATGGCAACTGGATTTGCTGCACCATGTCACTTACAATTTTGTTGCCATGCTGCATTTTCCATTTGGCAACCACATGGCAACTGGAGTTGACACAACATGGCAACTGTAGTTGTTGTCACATGGCAACTACAGTGCACTACACATGGCAACTGGATTTGCCTCCACATGGCAACTCCCTACTTTTTGTACCTACATTTCATATCATGCACCCTTTATTTTCACACTACATTTGTTTTGTTTTCCAGGTATTCTAACCCACTTTTTGATCCTTGCAGGCACCCCTGAGGAGATTTCACCGGCACTTGATGAAGCTTACCGCAGGATCGAGGAGGCAGCATTGCAGAGGAGGTCCTCACGAGGTCAGGGGCAATCAAGTTCCAATGTGCCTGCAGATACGGTATCTGAGGATACCATTAGGAGTGCCACCCCTGGTTCTGTGAGGTAGCAGAGGGTAGTTCACCCACCTCCCGTGGAAGACTACGAGCCCGAAGTCAAGGCCACAAAGGAGCAGACCCAACTGTACGATATTGTCAAGCGATTTGGAAATGCAAGGGCCAGCAACAAGCACATGAAGGAGCTGAAAGCGTAATGACCACATGACATAATCTCTCATTTTGCTTTGCTCTTTCTACCATTCATATTTTTTTCTACTTTCTAGATATGATCCGCTTACATTTTAGTTCTTCCTTTTTTACTTAGTAGACATGATTCTTTCATGTTATATGATTTTCATACAGCTCATGTTTGGACAGAACCAAGGTCATTCAATGCGAAGCGACGTACGTCGACCTGGGTGATCTTGCCGAGTCTGTGAGGCCACTCGGTACAATGTCAACGAATGTAGTTGCATGTGGGATTGACTACATCAACAAGCATATGGATATGTCTCCCGACAAAACAATCATGCATTACAGTGTGACCTACAAAATCTGGGATGGTGACTTCCACCACAAAATCCTGAGGAAGAATTTTGCTGTGCTCGGTGAATTCAAGCTCACAGTGAAGAAATGTGTGAGTACTCCTTCCCTGTTTGCACTTTTTTTCCCATGGTATGTTTTTTTGCGAGTAGCTGCAATCTAATTATGTGGCAGATGTTTCATGTGGCAACAACTACCATGTAAAATGACTTTTTGATTTGCATCCCCGTGCGTGATCTGACTTGACCTGAAGAACCAACGCTTTGAGGTGCTTGATTCAATGCGTTCGGCAGCTGATGCAGACCTTACTACGCATGCCGAATTCTTCATCAACAACCTCAAAGAGACATGGAACCGTCACTATGAAAACTCAAAGGTCCAGATCATACATTTTCCAATTGAGTACGTGGCGACTATGAAGCAAGGGAACACATAATTTCCTACCTCTTTCTTCATGTGCCCTTTCACACCAATCCCACCCCTCTTTTTGTTACATCTGAATTGAAGTTTATCATTGCTATCTCTGTCCTTTTTGTGAGTTCACCTGATTCTTTTTCTTGTGCAGGACGGACTGTGGCTTTCACACGTTGGAATACCTTGCAAAGTGGGAAGGTAGACTGGTTCCTGTCGTCACAGCTGCAACGGTCGTTGAGCTCCGAAAAATTTACACTTGGAACTGGTTGACGAATGAAGATTTCAACAAGCGGTCCGGAGCACGCGAGTTTGTAGAGGAAGCTGTCAAGAAAGTCATCAAGAAGTACAAGTGATCACGTGGCGCTCCATACCCAACGCCTACCTTACATTCTGTTGCCGAGGAATGTAAGGTACTATCTTTTGTTCTTGTCAAAACTATGTCTGTGTGCTATGTTATGACTGCAACCCTGCGTAGCCTAGTATGTAGTGGTCGTGTGTGAGCGACATTTGAATATTTTCTATAATATATGTGTGGATGTGAACCTATTTAGGCATGACAGCAGATACGTTTTATGTTTATCATTATTATTATGGTTTCATCGTTTGTAGCACCAGTTTGCTGTTTTGAATGCGTCTACGATGTTTTAAAACATGGCAAATGTAGTTCATCAGACATGGTTAGTGAAAGTCATTATCGTTTTTCATTTGGCTGTTTTGCTTCTTCTTTTTCATCCCTAACTGCACCGGCTAGCATGGTAGTTTGATCATGTAGCTGTAACCTTTCCTGCGGTTGATGCACGTTATGCTTTTCTCAACTTGTTTCCCATACATTGCACACAACACACTATGTGTGACTAAACCGCGTCGAATTAACATGGAAATATATGCGATGCAGAGTCATTATAAATAACATGTCATATTTCAATGCAGCTAACATGGCAGATTCAGTACAAACAACACGGCAGATTCAGCATAAACAACATGGCAGATCCAGTATACTTAACATGGCAGATCCAGTATAATTAACATGGCAGATCCAGTACAATTAACATGGCAGATCCATTATAAAATATCATGGCATATTTATTATAAAATAGCATGGCAGATTAACTACACATAACATGGCAGATTAAGTACACATAACATGGCAACTGCAGTTATCCATTCAATGCATTTTCCTTCAACTTCTGATGCCCCTCAAGAGTCATTCTCCCATTTTAATTTTTTTAGAACATCTAGATTACAAAATAAAATGTCACCAAGGACCATGTCACAGTGCCCCAATGTTGATTACAGATTGCCCGTCCCTTTCTTTGTTTTCTTGTGTTTTGCTTGAATCTCCAATCTTGATTTGTATCTTATCTCTTTTGGACGCCCCTTTGTGATGGAACGGGGCGGGTTCCTGACCTGGGTTTGTGTGCTTGCTGTTCCAGATTCTATCTCCGAGTTTTCAGATGATGGCCCCATGGACGAAGGCACCCTTGATGTGCGGGGGAACCCGTGTAAGGCTTCCTCAGCTTTCCTCTTCTTGATCTCATCAAGCTCTCTTTTCAGGGCCTTCCTGTGTTTTTCTGCGACTCTCGCTGTCTCATCACTCTTGCACGCTTCATCAATTAGCTCAGCATAATTCTTTGTCAACACAACGTGCCTCACAGCTTCCATGGTTGACTCCGGTCTCTCGTCATGCACAGCCAGAACTGCGTTTGTTGTCTGCGACGCCAACGCGTCATCAACGTCCCAAGTCCATCGCCGCCTTATGAAATGGCGGGGTATCCGTGTCACCGCGTTCATGTCCATTACTTTTAGTATGTGACAACACACAATGCCGTCCCGTTCAAACTTGCAGCATTGGCAGTAGTATTCGCCTTGGCCTATCGAGGCTTTCACGAAGTAGTTCCTTCCTTTGCCCGGGTCTTCAGGTTCTGAATCTGACATGCCCAAAATAGAACACACCTTGAACGTATGTTCGTCCACCTAGAAAGCCGTGAACATGCTGGCACGCTTTATTTCTTCCTGGAATCTGCAAGTTTTGTGTGTTTTTTGTTAAACTATCGTGCGCTCTTTTTTTGTAGCACCTTATTGAAGGAAATATGCCCTAGAGGCAATAATAAAGTTATTATTTATTTCCTTATATCATGATAAATGTTTATTATTCATGCTAGAATTGTATTAACTGGAAACATAATACATGTGTGAATACATAGACAAACATAGTGTCACTAGTATGCCTCTACTTGACTAGCTCGTTAATCAAAGATGGATAAGTTTCCTAACCATAGACATGAGTTGTCATTTGATTAACGGGATCACATCATTAGGAGAATGATGTGATTGACTTGACCCATTCCGTTAGCCTTAGCACATGATCGTTTAGTATGTTGCTATTGCTTTCTTCATGACTTATACATGTTCCTATGACTATGAGATTATGCAACTCCCGTTTACCGGAGGAACACTTTGTGTGCTACCAAACGTCACAATGTAACTGCGTGATTATAAAGGAGCTCTATAGGTGTCTTCGAAGGTACATGATGGGTTGGCGTATTTCGAGATTAGGATTTGTCACTCCGATTGTTAGAGAGGTATCTCTGGGCCCACTCGGTATTGCACATCACTATAAGCCTTGCAAGCATTGCAACTAATTAGTTAGTTGCAGGATGATGTATTACGGAACGAGTAAAGAGACTTACCAGTAACGAGATTGAACTAGGTATTGAGATACCGACGATCGAATCTCGGGCAAGTAACATACCGATGACAAAGGGAACAACATATGTTGTTATGCGGTTTGACCGATAAAGATCTTCGTAGAATATGTGGGAGCCAATATGAGCATCCAGGTTACGCTATTGGTTATTGACCGGAAACGTGTCTCGGTCATGTCTACATAGTTCTCGAACCCGTAGGGTCCGCACGCTTAACGTTACGATAACAATTTTATTATGAGTTTATAAGTTTTGATGTACCGAAGGTTGTTCGGAGTCCCGGATGTGATCACGGACATGACGAGGAGTCTCAAAATGGTCGAGACATAAAGATTGATATATTGGACAACTATATTCGAACACCGGAAGTGTTCCGGGTGTTTTCGGAGAAAACCGGAGTGCCGGAGGGTTACCGGAACCCCCCGGGAACTAATGGGCCTTGTTGGGCCCTAGTGGAGAGAGAGAGAGAGAGGGGCCGGCCAGGACAAGAGGCGCGCCCCCTCCCCTTGAGTCCGAATAGGACAAGGAAGGGGGGGCGGTGCCCCCCTCGCCTTTCCCCTCTCCTACTCCTTCCTTCCCCCTCCTTCTTGGACTAGGAAAGGGAGGGGCAAACCTACTTGGAGTAGGTTTCCCCCTCCTAGGGCGCGCCACCCCCTTTTCCGGCCCCCTCCTCCTCCCCCCCTTTATATACGGAGGAGGGGGGCACCTCTAGACACACAAGTTGATCTTCGTGATTGTTCCTTAGCCATGTGTGGTGCCCCCCTCCACCATATTCCACCTCGGTCATATCGTTGCGGTGCTTAGGAGAAGCCCTGCGTCGGTAGAACATCATCATCGTCACCATGCCGTCGTGCTGACGGAACTCATCCCCGACACCCTGCTGGATCGGAGTCCAGGGATCGTCATCGAGCTGAACGTGTGCTGAACTTGGAGGTGCCGTACGTTCGGTGCTTGGATCGGTCGGATCGTGAAGACGTACGACTACATCAACCGCGTTGTCATAACACTTCCACTTAAGGTCTACGAGGGTACGTGGACAACACTCTCCCCTCTCGTTGCTATGCATCACCATGATCTTGCGTGTGCGTAGGATTTTTTTTGAAATTACTACGTTCCCCAACAGTGGCATCCGAGCCAGGTTTTATGCGTTGATGTTATATGCACGAGTAGAACACAAGTGACTTGTGGGCGATACAAGTCATACTGCTTACCAGCATGTCATACTTTGGTTCAGCGGTATTGTGAGATGAAGCGGCCCAGACTGACATTACGCGTACGCTTACGCGAGACTAGTTTCACCATTACGGGCACTCGTGCTTAAAGGTGACTGGCGGGTGTCTGTCTCTCTCACTTTAGTTGAACCGAGTGTGGCTACGCCCGGTCCTTGCGAAGGTTAAAACATCACTAACTTGACGAACTATCGTTGTGGTTTTGATGCCTAGGTAAGAACGGTTCTTGCTAAGCCCGTAGCAGCCACGTAAAATATGCAACAACAAAGTAGAGGATGTCTAACTTGTTTTTGCAGGGCATGTTGTGATGTGATATGGTCAAGACGTGATGATATATTTTATTGTATGAGATGATCATGTTCTGTAACTGAAGTTATCGGCAACTGGCAGGAGCCATATGGTTGTCGCTTTATTGTATGAAATGCAAACGCCCTGTAATTGCTTTACTTTATCACTAAGCGGTAGCAATAGTCGTAGAAGCAATAGACGGCGTAAACGACAACGATGCTACGATGGAGATCAAGGTGTCACGCCGGTGACGATGGTGATCACGACGGTGCTTCGGAGATGGAGATCACAAGCACAAGATGATGATGGCCATATCATATCACTTATAATGATTGCATGTGATGTTTATCCTTTATGCATCTTATTTTTCTTTGATTGATGGTAGCATTTTATGATGATCTCTCACTAATTATCAAGAAGTGTTCTCCCTGAGTATGCACCATTGCGAAAGTTCTTCGTGCTGAGACACCACGTGATGATCGGGTGTGATAGGCTCTACGTTCAAATACAACGGGTGCAAAACAGTTGCACACGCGGAATACTTAGGTTAAACTTGACGAGCCTAGCATATACAGATATGGACTCGGAACACGGAGACCGAAAGGTCGAACGTGAATCATATAGTAGATATGATCAACATAGTGATGTTCACCATTGAAACTACTCCATCTCACGTGATGATCGGACATGGTTTAGTTGATTTGGATCACGTGATCACTTAGATGACTAGAGAGATGTCTGTCTAAGTGAGAGTTCTTAAGTAATATGATTAATTGAACTTAAATTTATCATGAACTTAGTCCTGGTAGTATTTTGCAAATTATGTTGTAAATCAATAGCTTGCATTGTTGCTTTCATATGTTTATTTTGATATGTTCCTAGAGAAAATTGTGTTGAAAGATGTTAGTAGCAATGATGCAGATTGGATCCGTGATCTGAGGTTTATCCTCATTGCTGCACAGAAGAATTATGTCCTTAATGCACCGCTAGGTGACAGACCTATTACAGGAGCAGATGCAGACGTTATGAACGTTTGGCTAGCTCAATATGATGACTACTTGATAGTTTAGTGCACCATGCTTAACGGCTTAGAATCGGGACTTCAAAGACGTTTTGAACGTCATGGACCATATGAGATGTTCCAGGAGTTGAAGTTAATATTTCAAGCAAATACCCGAGTTGAGAGATATGAAGTCTCCAACAAGTTCTATGGCTAAAAGATGGAGGAGAATCGCTCAACTAGTGAGCGTGTGCTCAGATTGTCTGGATACTACAATCGCTTGAATCAAGTGGGAGTTAATATTCCAGATAAGATAGTGATTGACAGAATTCTCTAGACATCACCAAGTTAGTAGAACTTTGTGATGAACTATAGTATGCAAGGGATGACGAAAACGATTCCCAAGCTCTTCATGATGTTGAAATCGATGAAGGTAGAAATCAAGAAAGAGCATCAAGTATTGATGGTTGACAAGATTACTAGTTTCAAGAAAAGGGCAAAGGGAAAGAAAGGGAACTTGAACTATAATGACAAGCAAGTTGTCACTCCCACGAAGAAGCCCAAAGCTGAACCAAAGCCTGAAACTGAGTGCTTACATTGCGAAGGAAATGGTCACTGAAAACGGAAATACCCTGAATTTTTGGTGGATAAGAAAGATGGCCAACTGAACAAGGGTATATTTGATATACAGGTTATTGATGTGTACCTTACTAGTGTTTATAGTAACCCCTGAGTATTTGATACTTGTTCGGTTGCTAAGATTAGTAACTCGAAACAGGAGTTACAGAATAAACAGAAATTCGTTGAGGGTGAAGTGACGATGTGTGTTGGAAGTAGTTCCAAGATTGATATGATCATCATCACACTCTCCCTACACTTTCGAGATTAGTGTTGAACCTAAATAAATGTTATTTGGCATTTGCGTTGAGCATGAATATGATTTGATCATGTTTATTGCAATACGGTTATTCATTTAAAGTCAGAGAGTAATTGTTATTCTGTTTACATGAATAAAGCTTTCGATGGTCATACACCCAATGAAAATAGTTTGTTGGATCTCGATCGTAGTGATACACATATTCATAATATTGATGCCAAAAGATGCAAAGTTGATAATGATAGTGCAACTTATTTGTGGCACTGCCGTTTGGGTCATATCAGTGTAAAGCGCATGAAGAAACTCCATAAAGATGGATTGTTTGAATCTCTTGGTTATGAATCATTTGATGCTTGCGAGCCGTGCCTTTTGGGCAAGATGACTAAAACTCCGTTCCCCGGAACAATGGAACGAGCTAGTGACTTATTGGAAATAATACATACCGATGTATGCGGTCCAATGAGTGTTGATGCTCGTGGCGGGTATCATTATTTTCTGACCTTCACAAGATGAATTGAGCATATATGAGTATATCTACTTAATGAAGCACAAGTCTGAAACATTTGAAAAGTTCAAAGAATTTCAGAGTGAAGTGGAGAATCATCATAACAAGAAAATAAAGTTTTTGCAATTTGATCGCGGAGACAAATACTTGAGTTACGAGTTTGGTCTTCAATTAAAACAATGTGGAATAGTTTCACAAACTCATGCCACCTGGAACATCACAGCTTAATGGTGTGTCCGAACGTCATAATAGTACTTTATTGGATATAGTGCAATCTATGATGTCTCTTACCTATTTACCACTATCGTTTTGGGGTTATGCATTAGAGACAGCTGCATTCACTTTAAATAGGGCACCATCGAAATCCGTTGAGACGACGCCTTATGAACTGTGGTTTGGCAAGAAACCAAAGTTGTTGTTTCTTAAAGTTTGGGGCTGCGATGCTTAAGTGAAAAAGTTTCAACCTGATAAGCTCGAACCCAAATCGGAGAAGTGCGTCTTCAAAGAATACCCAAAGGTAACTATTGGGTACACCTTCTATCACAGATCCGAAGGCAAGTTATTCGTTGCTAAGATGGATCCTTTCTAGAGAAGGAGTTTCTCTCGAAAGAAGTGACTGGGAGGAAAATAGAGCTTGATAAGGTAATTTGTACCTTCTCCCGAATTGGAAAGTAGTTCATCACAGAAATCAGTTCCAGTGATTCCTACACCAATTAGTGAGGAAGCTAATGATGATGATCATGAAACTTCATATCAAGTTACTACAAAACCTCGTAGGTCTTCCAAAGTACAGTCCGCACCAGAGTGGTACGGTAATCCTGTTCTGGAAGTCATGTTACTAGACCATGATGAACCTATGAACTATGAGGAAGCGATGATGAGCCCAGATTCCGCGAAATGGTTTGAGGCCATGAAATCTGAGATGGGATCCATGTATGAGAACAAAGTGTGGACTTTGGTGGAGTTGCCCGATGATCGGCAAGCCATATTGTATAAATGGATCTTCAAGAGGAAGACAGATGCTGATAGTAGTGTTACTATCTACAATGCGTGTCACAAAAAGGTTTTTGACAAGTTCAAGGTGTTGACTACAATGAGATTTTCTCAACTCTAGCGATACTTAAGTCTGTCCTTATCATGTTAGCAATTGCCACATTTTATGAAATCTGGCAAATGGATGTCAAAACTGCATTCTTTAATGGTTTTCTTAAAGAAGAGTTGTATATGATGCAACCAGAAGGTTTTGTCAATCCTAAAGGTGCTAACAAAATGTGCAAGCTCCAGTGATCCATCTATGGACCCGTGCAAGCATCTCAGAGTTAGGAATATACGCTTTGATAAGTTGATCAAAGCATATAGTTTTATACAGACTTGCGGTTAAGCCTGTATTTACAATAAAGTGAGTGGGAGCACTACCGCTTTTCTGATAAATATATGTGAGTAACATATTGTTGATCAGAAATGATGTAGAATTTTTTTGGAAAGCAAAAAGGAGTATTTGAAAGGAGTTCTTTAAAAGAAAGACCTCAGTAAAGTTACTTACATATTGAGCATCAAAATCTATTGAGATTGGTCAAGACGCTTGATAAGTTTTTCAATGAGTACATACCTTGATAAGATTTTGTAGTAGTTCAAAATGGAACAGACAAAGAAGGAGTTCTTGCCTGTGTTGCAAGGTGTGAAATTGAGTAAGACTCAAATCCCGACCACGGCAGAAAATAGAAAGAGAATGAAAATGTTGGGGAACGTAGTAATTTCACAATTTTTCCTACGCACACGCAAGATCATGGTGATGCATAGCAACGAGAGGGGAGAGTGTTGTCCACGTACCCTCGAAGACTGTAAGCAGAAGCGTTATACGCGGTTGATGTAGTCGTACATCTTCACGATCTGACCGATCCAAGTACCGAACGTACGGCACCTCCGAGTTCAGCACACGTTCAGCTCGATGACGATCCCCGGACTCCGATCCAGCAGGGTGTCGGGGATGAGTTCCGTCAGCACGACGGCGTGGTGACGATGATGATGTTCTACCGACGCAGGGCTTCGCCTAAGCACCGCAATGCTATGACCGAGGTGGAATATGGTGGAGGGGGGCACCGCACACGGCTAAGGAACGATCACGAAGATCAATTTGTGT
The DNA here is from genome assembly GCA_963921465.1 of Triticum timopheevii. Classification (NCBI taxonomy): domain Eukaryota; kingdom Viridiplantae; phylum Streptophyta; class Magnoliopsida; order Poales; family Poaceae; genus Triticum; species Triticum timopheevii. The sequence goes on along the minus strand of OY997266.1, from coordinate 338,754,985 downwards.
GTCATGGGATGTCCCCCTGCCCCCGTATATAAAGGAGCAAGGGGGAAGGGGCGGCCGGCCAAGGAAGGGCGCGCCAGGGAGGAGTCCTACTCCCACCGGGAGTAGGACTCCCTCCTTTCCTAGTCCAACTAGGAGAGGGGAAGGAAGGGAAGGAGAAGGAGAAGGAAGGAGAGGGAGGAAAAGGAGGAAAGGGGGGCCGACCCCCTAGTCCAATTCGGTTTGGGCTAGGGGGGCCGCGCGCCCTGCCTCCTCTCTTCCACCACTTGGCCCATGAGGCCCATTGCTTCTTCCTCGTATTCCCGTAACTCCCCGGTACCCCCAAAAATACCCGAATCACTCGGAACCCTTCCGATGTTCGAATATAGTCGTCCAATATATCGATCTTTACGTCTCGACCATTTCGAGACTCCTCGTCATGTCTCCGATCTCATCCGGGACTCCGAACTCCTTCGGTACATCAAAACTCATAAACTCACAATAAAACTGTCATCGTAACATTAAGCATGCGGACCCTACGGGTTCGAGAACTATGTAGACAAGACCTAGAACTATTCTTGGTCAATAACCAATAGCGGAACCTGGATGCTCATATTGGCTCCTACATATTCTACGAAGATCTTTATCGGTCAAACCGCATAACATACTTTGTTCCCTTTGTCATCGGTATGTTACTTGCCCGAGATTTGATCGTCGGTATCCAATACCTAGTTCAATCTCATTACCGGCAAGTCTCTTTTATCGTTACGTAATGCATCATTCCGTAACTAACTCATTAGCTACATTGCTTGTAAGGCTTATAGTGATGTGCATTACCGAGAGGGCCCAGAGACACCTCTCCGACAATCGGAGTGACAAATCCTAATCTCGAAATACGCCAACCCAACATGTACCTTAGGAGACACCTGTAGAGCTCCTTTATAATCACCCAGTTACGTTGTGATGTTTGGTAGCACACAAAGTGTTCCTCCGGTAAACGGGAGTTGCATAATCTCATAGTTACAGGAACATGTATAAGTCATGAAGAAAGCAATAGCAACAAACTAAACGATCAAGTGCTAGGCTAACGGAATGGGTCATGTCAATCACATCATTCTCCTAATGATGTGATCCCGTTAATCAAATGACAACACATGTCTATGGTTAGGAAACATAACCATCTTTGATTAATGAGCTAGTCAAGTAGAGGCATACTAGTGACACTATGTTTGTCTATGTATTCACACATGTGTTATGCTTCCGGTTAATACAATTCTAGCATGAATAATAAACATTTATCATGAAATAAGGAAATAAATAATAACTTTATTATTACCTCTAGGGCATATTTCCTTCAGTCTCCCATTTGCACTAGAGTCAATAATCTAGTTCACATCGCCATGTGATTTCACACCAATATTCATATCTGTATATGATTAACACCCATAGTTCACATCGTTATGTGACCAACACCCAAAGGGTTTACTAGAGTCAATAATCTAGTTCACATCGCTATGTGATAAACACCCAAAGTGTACTAAGGTTTGATCATGTTTTGCTCGTGAGAGAAGCTTAGTCAACGGGTCTGTCATATTCAGAGCCGTACGTATTTTGCAAATATTCTATGTCTACAATGTTCTGCACGGAGCTACTCTAGCTATTTGCTCCCACTTTTAATATGTATCCAGATTGAGACTTAGAGTCATCTGGATCGGTGTAAAAGCTTGCACCGATGTAACTCTTTACGATGGGCTCTTTTATCACCTCCATAATCGAGAAATATTTCCTTAGTCCTCACTAAGGATATTCTTGACCAATGTCCAGTGATCTACTCCTAGATCGCTATTGTACTCCCTTGCCAAATACAGAGCAAGGTATACAATAGGTCTGGTACATAGTATAGCATACTTTATAGAACCTATGACTGAGTCATAGGGAATGACTTTCATTCTCTTTCTATTTTCTGCTGTGGTCGGGATTTGAGTCTTACTTAATTTCATACCTTTGCAACACAGGCAAGAACTCTTTCTTTGACTATTCCATTTTGAACTACTTCAAAATCTTGTCAAGGTATGTACTCATTGAAAATCTTATCAAGCGTCTTGATCTATCTCAATAGATCTTGATGCTCAATATGTAAGTAGCTTTGCCGAGGTCTTTCTTTGAAAAAACTCCTTTCAAACACCTCTTTATGCTTTGCAGAATAATTCTACATTATTTCCGATCAACAATATGTCATTCACATATACTTATCAGAAATGTTGTAGTGCTCCCACTCACTTTCTTGTAAATACAGGCTTCACCGCAAGTCTGTATAAAACTATATGCTTTGATCAACTTATCAAGCGTATATTCCAACTCCAAGATGCTTGCACCAGTCCATAGATGGATTGCTGGAGCTTGCATATTTTGTTAGCACCTTTAGGATTGACAAAACCTTCTGGTTGCATCATATACAACTCTTCTTTAAGAAAACCATTAAGGAATGTAGTTTTGACATCCATTTGCCATATTTCATAAAATGTGGCAATTGCTAACATGATTCGGACAGACTTAAGCATCGCTACAGTTGAGAAAATCTCATTGTAGTCAACACCTTGAACTTGTCGAAAACCTTTTTGCGACAAGTTGAGCTTTGTAGATAGTAACACTACTATCAGCATCTGTCTTCCTCTTGAAGATCCATTTATACAATATGGCTTGCCGATCATCGGGCAACTCCTACCAAAGTCCACACTTTGTTCTCATGCATGGATCCCATCTCAGATTTCATGGCCTCAAGCCATTTCGCGGAATCTGGGCTCATCATCGCTTCCTCATAGTTCGTAGGTTCATCTTGGTTTAGTAACATGACTTCTAGAATAGGATCACCGTACCACTCTGGTGCGGACCGTACTCTGGAAGACCTACGAGTTTCTGTAATAACTTGATCTGAAGTTTCATGATCATCATCATTAACTTCCTCACTAATTGGTGTAAGAATCACTGGAACTGATTTCTGTGATGAATTACATTCCAATTCGGGAGAAGGTACAATTACCTTATCAAGTTCTACTTTCCTCCCACTCACTTCTTTCGAGAGAAACTCCTTCTCTAGAAAGGATCCATTCTTAGCAACGAATGTTTTGCCTTCAGATCTGTGATAGAAGGTGTACCCAATAGTTTCCTTTGGGTATTCTATGAAGACGCACTTCTCCGATTTGGGTTCGAGCTTATCAGGTTGAAAACCTTTTTCATATAAGCATCGCAACTCCAAACTTTAAGAAACGACAGCTTAGGTTTACTGCTAAACTATAGTTCATACGGTGTCGTCTCAACGGATTTAGATGGTGCCCTATTAAACGTGAATGCAGCTGTCTCTAATGCATAACCCCAAAACAATAGTGGTAAATTGGTAAGATACATCAATCACACCATATCCAATAAAGTGCGGTTATGACGTGCGGACACACCATTATGCTGTGGTGTTCCATGTGGCGTGAGCTGTGAAACTATTCCACATTGTTTTAATTGAAGACCAAACTCGTAACTCAAATATTCGTCTCCGCGATCAAATCGCAGAAAACTTTATTTTCTTGTTACGTTGATTTTACACTTCACTCTGAAATTCTTTGAACCTTTCAACTATTTCAGACTTATGTCTCATCAAGTAGATATACCCATATCTGCTCAAATCATCTGTGAAGGTCAGAAAATAACGATACTCGCCGCGAGCTTCAACACTCATCGGATCGCATACATCCGTACGTATTATTTCCAATAAGTCAGTAGCTCGTTCCATTGTTCCGGAGAACGAAGTTTTAGTCATCTTGCCAAAAAATGCACAGTTCGCAAGCATCAAATGATTCATAACCAAGTGATTCCGAAAATCCATCTTTATGGAGTTTCTTCATGCGCTTTACACCGATATGACCCAAACGGCAGTGCCACAAATAAGTTGCACTATCATTATTAACTTTGCATCTTTTGGCATTAATATTATGAATATGTGTATCACTACGATCGAGATCCAACAAACTATTTTCATTGGGTGTATGACCATTGAAGGTTTTATTCATGTAAACAGAACAACAATTATTCTCTGACTTTAAATGAATAACCGTATTGCAATAAACATGATCAAATCATATTCATGCTCAACGCAAACGCCAAATAACTTTTATTTAGGTTTAACACTAATCCTGAAAGTATAGGGAGTGTGTGATGATGATCATATCAATCTTGGAACTAGTTCCAACACTCATCGTCACTTCACCCTCAACTAGTCTCTGTTTATTCTGTAACTCCTGTTTCGGTTACTTAATCTTAGCAACCGAACAAGTATCAAATACCCAGGGGTTACTATAAACACTAGTAAGGTACACATCAATAACCTGTATATCAAATATACCCTTGTTCACTTTGCCATCCTTCTTATTTACCAAATATTCAGGTCATTTCCGCCTCCAGTGACCATTTCCTTTGCAGTAGAAGCACCCAGTTTCAGGCTTTGGTCCAGCTTTGGGCTTCTTCGCTGGCGTGACAACTTGTTTGCCATTATACTTGAAGTTTCCCTTTCTTTCCCTTTGCCCTTCTCTTGAAACTAGTGGTCTTGTCAATCATCAACACTTGATGTTCTTTCTTGATTTCTACCTTCGTCGATTTCAACATCACGAAGAGCTCGGGAATCGTTTTCTTCATCCCTTGCATAGTATAGTTCATCACGAAGTTCTAGTAACTTAGTGATGGTGACTAGAGAATTCTGTCAATCACTATCTTATCTGGAAGATTAACTCCCACTTGATTCAAGCGATTGAAGTACCCAGACAATCTGAGCACATGCTCACTAGTTGAGCGATTCTCCTCCATCTTTTAGCTATAGAACTTGTTGGAGATTTCATATCTCTCAACTCGGGTATTTGCTGGAAATATTAACTTCAACTCCTGGAACATCTCATATGGTCCATGACGTTCAAAACGTCTTTGAAGTCCCGATTCTAAGCCGTTTAAGCATGGTGCACTAAACTATCAAGTAGTCATCATTTTGAGCTAGCCAAACGTTCATAACGTCTGCGTTTGCTCCTGCAATAGGTCTGTCAACTAGCGGTGCATTAATGACATAATTCTTCTGTGCAGCAATGAGGATAAACCTCAGATCACGGATCCAATCCGCATCATTGCTACTAACATCTTTCAACACAATTTTCTCTAGGAACATATCAAAATAAACATATGAAAGAAACAACGCGAGCTATTAATCTACAACATAATTTTCAAAATACTACCACGACTAAGTTCATGATAAATTGAAGTTCAATTAATCATATTACTAAAGAACTCCCACTTAGACAGACATCTCTCTAGTCATCTAAGTGATCACGTGATCCAAATCAACTAAACCATGTCCGATCATCACGTGAGATGGAGTAGTTTTCAATGGTGAACATCACTATGTTGATCATATCTACTATATGATTCACGCTCGACCTTTCGGTCTCCGTGTTCCGAGGCCATATCTGTATATGCTAGGCTCGTCAAGTTTAACCTGAGTATTCCGCGTGTGCAACTGTTTTGCACCCGTTGTATTTGAACGTCGAGCCTATCACACCCGATCATCACGTGGTGTCTCAGCACAAAGAACTTTCACAATGGTGCATACTCAGGGAGAACACTTCTTGATAATTTAGTGAGATATCATCTTAAAATGCTACCGTCAATCAAAGCAAGATAAGATGCATAAAGGATAAATATCACATGTAATCAATATAAGTGATATGATATGGCCATCATCATCTTGTGCTTGTGATCTCCATCTCCGAAGCACCGTAGTGATCACCATCATCACCGGCGCGACACCTTGATCTCCATCGTAACATCGTTGTCGGTACGCCATCTATTGCTTCTACGACTATCGCTACCGCTTAGTGATAAAGTAAAGAAATTACAGGGCGTTTGCATTTCGTACAATAAAGCGACAACCATATGGCTCCTGCCAGTTGCCGATAACTTCGGTTACAAAACATGATCATCTCATACAATAAAATATAGCATCACGTCTTGACCATATCACATCACAACATGCCCTGCAAAAAAAAGTTAGACGTCCTCTACTTTGTTGTTGCAAATTTTACGTGGCTGCTATGGGCTGAGGAAGAACCGTTCTTACGTACACATCAAAACCACAACGATAGCTCGTCAAGTTAGTGCTGTTTTAACCTTCGCAAGGACCGGGCGTAGCCACACTCGGTTCAACTAAAGTTGGAGAAACAGACACACACTAGTCACCTGTGTGCAAAGCACGGCGGTAAAACCAGTCTCGCGTAAGGGTACACGTAATGTCGGTCCGGGCCGCTTCATCCATCAATACCGCTGAACCAAAGTATGATATACTGGTAAACAGTATGACTTGTATCGCCCACAACTCACTTGTGTTCTACTCGTGCATATAACATCAACGCATAAAACCTAGGCTCGGATGCCACTGTTGGGGAACGTAGTAATTTCAAAAAATTTCCTACGCACATGCAAGATCATGGTGATGCATAGCAACGAGAGGGGAGAGTGTTGTCCACGTACCCTCGTAGACCGTAAGAGGAATCGTTATGACAACGTGGTTGATGTAGTCGTACGTCTTCACGATCCGACTGATCCAAGTACCGAACGTACGTCACCTCCGAGTTCAGCACACGTTCAGCTCGATGACGATCCCCGGACTCCGATCCAGCAGGGTGTCGGGGATGAGTTCCGTCAGCACGACGGCGTGGTGACGATGATGATGTTGTACCGACGCAGGGCTTCGTCTAAGCACCGCAATGATATGACCGAGGTGGAATATGGTGAAGGGGGGCACCGCACACGGCTAAGGAACGATCACGAAGATCAACTTGTGTGTCATGGGGTGCCCCCCTGCCCACGTATATAAAGGAGCAAAGGAGGAGGAGGCCATCCCTAGGAGGAGGGCGCGCCAAGGGGAGTCCTACTCCCACCGGGAGTAGGACTCCTTCTTTCCTAGTCCAACTAGGAGAAGGGGGGAAAGGAGGGAAGTGGAGAAGGAAGGGAGAGGGGGGCCGCGCCCCAAACCCCTTGTCCAATTCGGACTGGGCTTGGGAGGGGCGCGCGCCACCTCCTGGCTCCTTCCCACTAAGGCCCATTAAGGCCCAATACTCTTCCCAGTATTGCCGTAACTCCCTGGTACTCCAAAAAATACCCGAATCACTCGGAACCTTTCCGATGTCCGAATATAGTCGTCCAATATATCGATCTTTACGTCTCGACCATTTTGAGACTCCTCGTCATGTCCCCGATCTCATCCGGGACTCCGAACTCCTTCGGTACATCAAAACTCATAAACTCGTAATAAAACTGTCATTGAAACCTTAAGCGTGCGGACCTACGGGTTCGAGAACTATGTAGACATGACCGAGACACGTCTCCGGTCAATAACCAATAGCGGAACTTGGATGCTCATATTGGCTCCCACATATTCTACGAAGATCTTTATCGGTCAAACCGCATAACAACATACGTTGTTCCCTTTGTCATTGGCATGTTACTTGCCCGAGATTCGATCGTCGATATCTCAATACCTAGTTCAATCTCATTACCGGCAAGTCTCTTTACTCGTTATGTAATGCATCATCCCGCAACTAACTATTAGCTACATTGCTTGCAAGGCTTATAGTGATGTGCATTACCGAGAGGGCCCAGAGATACCTCTCCGACAATCGGAGTGACAAATCCTAATCTCGAAATACGCCAACTCAACATGTACCTTCGGAGACACCTGTAGAGCTCCTTTATAATCACCCAGTTACGTTGTGACGTTTGGTAGCACACAAAGTGTCCCTCCGGTAAACGGGAGTTGCATGATCTCATAGTCATAGGAACATGTATAAGTCATGAAGAAAGCAATAGCAACATACTAAACGATCAAGTGCTAAGCTAACGGAATGGGTCAAGTCAATCACATCATTCTCCTAATGATGTGATCCCGTTAATTAAATGACAACTCATGTCTATGGTTAGGAAACTTAACCATCTTTGATTAACGAGCTAGTCAAGTAGAGGCATACTAGTGACACTATGTTTGTCTATGTATTCACACATGTATTATGTTTCTGGTTAATACAATTCTAGCATGAATAATAAACATTTATCATGAAATAAGGAAATAAATAATAACTTTATTATTGCCTCTAGGGCATATTTCCTTCATGAGCTCACTAGGAAAATGCGATCAACCATTAGTGTTGCACACATGCTTTTAGCAGTTGGCAAATTCCGAAGACAATGTATGACTCATTGTACACAACCACTTGTTAGCGTTTTCTGCTTGATTTTTTCCACCATCAGTGCTACAAATCTCCTTTTTCGTCACATGCTATTGCCACAAAAACAAATGTAGTGCTCTTTTGTGGTTCAATTTTTCCTTACCTTGTTGTGATGCATGTGCCCATCTTGTGTGGTCTGTCACACCAAATTGATGTGCTCTATCTGCAATCTGTGAAGCTTGCCACGAGATGTTTGCCGGGGTACCACCACCGTAATAACCTGTAAGCATGGTAGTAGTTGGTCAATACATGGCAACTGCAGTTTGTCCTGGCATGGCAACTGCAGTTGTCCAGGCATGGCAATTGCAGTTGTCTTGGCATGGCAACTGCAGTTGTTCAGTCATGGCAACTGCAGTTGTTCCTTCATGGCAACTACAGTTGTCCAGGGAGGGCAACTACAGTTGTCCAGGGATGGCAACTGCAGTTATTTATTCATGGCAATTGCAGTTGTCCAGTCATGGCAACTGTAGTTGTCAACTATGCTCCTTCTGCTAATTCACCGTCCGCAACTTCATTTTTTTATGGACTCACCTGTGTATAACGTCGATGGCAAGTACATGGGTGCCGCCTGATGCCACATGCTGCATGAAGGCTCTGCATTTTTTCCCGACATAACTCGTGAGTCTTTTGCCAACCTTTGCAAGTTTATTTTTCATGTCCAGACCAGTATGTGTTCTTTTTCGTATGCGTTACCTTGGTTTGCCACATTGCTAGTTGAAGTTGGCTGCCCGTACATTTGTCAATGTTAGCGCCCTGTGACTGAACTTGCCATGGAGCCCTGAGTGTGTTTTGGTCATAAGAACCTGAGAAAATATGACAGTGTAGGACATAAGTAGAATGCCATCTTCATCGTCGCATGGCAAATGTTCTTTTCTTTGTTATCATGCATCATACCAATGCCTGCGTATTGTTCTAGTAGTGGCAGCAACAGCCCTGCAGAAATGAGTTGACTGTACTCTGATGCATCCCAAGGGGGCGTTTCTGGCCTTTGAGAACCCCAATGATCAGCGCTATCTTCGTGATTCATTCTTTTCGCGTCTCGTTTCTGCCAATGTGTTCTCAATCACTGCATGAACAAGAACGCATCAACAATCCACAAAAATTGTATTCTTTTGCTGCTTGCACATAGAAGATAACACGTCAGTGTTATCACATTTTCATGCGTAGGCAACCAACACATCACGGCAAGTAGGACATGCACATCCACTCTCTTTTTCTAAAATCTGGGTGCTAGCTATCTGTTCGATTTGATGGCAACAGCCACTACAATAGGATGGCAAGCAATAGGTTAACATGGTGGCAGTTAACGACAACGACAGGTGGCAACTGACGTTAGACACTAGTGGCAATTAATTTTTTCCACTCCCTTTATTCTAAATTTGTCATTTCTCTCCCTTTTTTAGGGATTCCTGCGCATCCATTTCATTACCAACTACTTGCGTCAAGCGAACTAAGAACTTAAACTAATCTCAAGCGTAATAAATGGCAGATCTGGTGTATTCTGCTTGGCAAATGCGAAGACACACAGAACCATGTAGTGTTTTTCCCCTATAGCGTGGATCCAGTCGCCACCTTCGTCGGTAAATTTGCAATTTTCTACCCAGAAGAAGGATGAGAAGCAGTAGGAGATCGGGAGATTCACCTGCTTTTAGCTAATTGTTTTTGGAGGGCGGGGTTGGAGTGGGGGCGAGGGGTTAGGGTGTGGTTTGCGGTGGGAAGGCCCTACAGATCTTCTCTGGTTGCCGGATGGAGGTAGGGGTTCGAGAGGTGAGGGACGATGGCGGCAGTCGGGAGTGGGGATCGATCGGAGGTCGGGAACGGCTGGGTCGTGCGGGCAGCGGGGTCGTCTGGCCCGGACGGGGTCGTGCGGGCGGGTTTGCCACACACCGTAAGTGTGGGCTGTGCCTTTGCGCGCCTGGACGCGGTCGTGCGGGCGGGTTCCTATCCATGCCACACGAGGCGTGCGGCACAACCACCCGATACACCACACGTGTGGCAGTTATCGGGACCCTTAATTTTTCTACTCCTACTTTTGAACTTGGTTTCGCTGTGTATTCATTATGCTTTTAGTGCTACATTTGAAGCTAATAAAAAGTAAAAAACACCATTTGTCTTCTTTTTTTTAACATAAAAAAAAGAGTCAATTACACCGATGGTGCTTAAACTTGGCACAAACGGTCACTTTAATGCTAGAACTTATGGCATACATTAAACTGATGCAGAAACTTGGCTCGGACATGTAAATATGGTGCTAATCGTATTTGGATACGAAATTCACGCTGACTTGGCGCGCCAGCGTGGCGTGGGGCCTGTTTTTTGCAAACCACCGCCCCCCGCCCCTCAACTTTTTTTTATTTGCGGCAGATGCCATTTCATTTTGACTAAATGACACATGGGGCCCACCTGTCAGTACGTGAAAATAAAAATGAAACAAATGCCCACGGGTGTCAAACCCAAGACAAACTACTCGACATATAGCTAGCCGTCCAAGCCACTCCAACATTCACGTTGCAATGACAAATTTTGATAATAGTTTTTAGCAACCATTAGGAGGACGCATGTGGGACTTATATGAGCCACAAATAGCGCGGCCCATTTTGCACGCACTAGTTTTTTAATACATATATATTTTTGCAGGTTTTTAATACATATGTAAAACATAAGTAATAAAAATAATGTACAAATATTCATGTGTTATAAATATTCTATACAACAATGATTAGTAAATAAAATTATTTGAATATACACCCATGTACTCCCTTCGTAAAGAATTATCTAGATGCTCTTATATTTCTTCACGGAGGGAGTATTAAATAATGTTTGGTAAATACGGAGATTTAAATGTTTATTAGATCGACACAAAAAATACACTTTTAGCTTATATTTAAATTATACGAAATGATCAATACAAACATTCATGCGATATAATTTTCACTCATGATTTATATTCAGAAAAAATATAATTGAAATATTAGCCGCTAATGAATATTCATATGAAATTTTAAATTTTAAATTATGAACAGTTATTTATACAAACATTGAAATATAAACATGTGTGTATAATTACAGAATTGTTTGTATAATTAAAATAGTATTTCGGAATTATAATGTTAAAAATATTTGCATTGTTATTAATTATCCAAACATTTTTGTAATTCATAATTATTATTTTAAATATATGAACATTTTTTAAATAACACGTGAACAATAATGAAACATAAGTTATTAAGTTTGTATGTATAATATTTATACCACACAAATAATTAAACGTTATTTTCATTACTGAGATTAGAAGTTACATACCTTTTACAAATTTCTAGAAAAGAACAGGTGGAAATGGGCGGCATTGATCACAGTCCATTTCAACTCCACGAGGGCCTTTATTCAGCTACATTATCCATTTTGTGACGTGAATACTAGAAGGTGTAGTCACTGCGTCATACTGTATGCAAGGCAGGGTCAAGGGTCCGAGACACGGGAGCTTTATTTTTCGTTAATTTTCACACTACACTGACATATGGGACCCACCTCTCGTAGAGGCGAAAAAAATAAAATGCCAATTCAAGTTTTTTTTCTTGCAACAAAAAAAAACAGGCCATACGTCCTCCACTCAGCCTTCCAATCACTGATAGTGGCCCCATGCCACGCTGGCATGCCAAGTCAGCATCGTTTCGTATCCAAACGTGATTTGCACTGTGCTTGCACGTCTGAGCCAAGCTTTTGCACCAGTTCAATGTATGTCACAAGTTCTAGCACCAAAGTGACCGTTTGCGCCAAGTTCAGGCACCACCGGTGTAATTGACTCTAAAAAAAGCCATTTGTCCAACGTCTCAATCCAAGCGCACCCCTTTAAAACATGTATTTTACACAAGAACATGAAAGAAAATTGGCATTTCGTCTTACAGGCCGGTTGCTGTTAGTGAGTTTATTGTGCAAAAGCATCACCCTGCAGAGAGCGTCCCATGCACCAACATACTGATCAGGAGCTTGTCAGCTCGTCTGAGTACCTTCTAATCTTCTCCGGCGAGTGGAACCCGTCTGTTCCGGGACCGGCCGGGCGGTCCGGCCGGAGAGCGTGGTACCTGGTCGCCTCCCGCCCGAAGGACGCGCCATTGTCGCTCTTGGACCTCGCTAGCTTAGTCTCCGCCTCTAGCCTCGACGCGGAGGGCGCCTCCCCGGCGCGCGCACGGGCGTGCAAGTCCACGGTCGTCACGCTGCTCAGCGGCGTCCGGTCGCACGACGACAGCGGCGTGCTCTCGTACGAGCTGTCTGCGCCGAGCGCGTCGTGGTTGCTGGAGGACAGCCACCGCATCGCCTTCTCCAGATGCTCGTGGTCCGGCGCGGCCTTCTTGCTCTTGCGGTCGTGGCCGTGGCTCCTCCTGCTGCTCGCCAGCAGCTTCTTGATATTCCTCAGAAACTTGAGCTTGCCATGCCCGGCCCGATGCTCGGGCGCGGCCGCGGCCGGCGAAGGCACGACCGGGCTCTGCCCTGGCTCGTCGTGATCTCCAACGCGCCGCTGGTGACTTTCGCCGTCGTTGTATGTCGGCTCGTTGAGCGGCGAGAAGAGCGTGGGGTCGTAGCCGTCGAGGCCGAGGCTGCCATACTGGAGCATGAGCTCCTTGGCCTTCTCGCTGGAGCGGTAGCTCATGCTCTTGCTCAGGTCCATGGCCGACGGCATGGCGCTGCCAACCCCGTCCTGATGTTGTTGGGCGGACGAGGGGTGGTGGTCGCCGCCACGGAGGTCGTGGCGGAGGCAGGCGTTGACCCACTTGAGGTAGACGAGCTCCTCGACGTGCGCGCAGTGGTCGCTGTGTAGCTGCTCGATCTGCCTCGTCAGCCGATCGTTCGCCTCCCTCAGGTAGCTTGCCTCATCAACCATGTCGTCCTAATCAATTCAGAAAAAAAAAAGGTAAGATTGTTTAGCATGTTCAGCCACATAGACGAAAGAATATCGAAATCCGGTGACAGTTACGGAGAGAGCAGCACATGGCAAATTTTCTTTTTTCCTACGCAAAATGTGTAGTAGTACATGGGAATTTTAGACTTGGCACTTGTGTCTTGTGGGGAGGGAATGTTCTCAAAAGATAGTGGCATATGTCTTCTACAAAAAGTGGCACCATGTGCGCGTGGTCTCTCGGCGGGGCAGGGAGAAACTGACATTATATTCCAAGGCTTATCAACAAACGTGTCGCAACTCGCACAATTGCGAGTTTCAACCTATTAAATATAGTAGTGCATCAGAAAAGATAAAATGATAAAATGTTGCTGTTTGGGTCATCAGGGCCAAGCTTTGTTGACCATAACATAAACTAATTGGTCACCTTATTATGTTCAATTGCACCACGCAAGAGCCAGATGAGAATAACAAGTAATAATTCAGAAGGTTCTCAACATAGCCTTAGCGTCAAATTAAAGCTGTGACAGTGACATATAACAAAATGAACTTGGCAGATATCTCAGCCGCCACTTTGTTCCAAACCAATCAAGATGAAAAGGCTATCTTGCGTTTTGCCAACAAAACAGCAAAAAAGCCAGCATAAAAGTAATCAAGACATCCAAAGAACTGGTTTCAAATGTAAACTATTTTGTTGGATTTGCTATTTCAAAGCATCATGAGCTTAGAAAGAAGGACTTTTTGGTTGACAAAGAAATATACAGTTCCATGTTTTTTTGTTTTTGTTTTTTTCTCTCCCAGAATATGTCTTTGTTGACTTGACCAAAGCTGTAAGCCGTTCGAAAATCGACACACAAATCTGGAGAAATTGACATGTGGAACGGAGGGAGTACTACGTATGAACGAAATGGAAGAAAATGTTGCATTCAAATCAAGAATTAGGAATGCAGTTACCTCACGAACCAAACTAACAGCGGAGGAGACCTGCTCCGCATCCCGCAACCTCCGAGCAAGCTCCCTGTTCTCCTCCTCCAGCGCGGCCTTGGCCCTCCGTAGCTCCGCCGCCTCCGCCGCCAGCACCCTCTCCCTCTTTTCGCCGGTATTTTCCAGCTCCGTCACCTTGTCCCGGAGCGCCGCCGCCTCGCTCTGAGACTCCTCCCGCTCCACCTGCACCCGCTCCTTGAGCGCCCGCAGCTTCTCCTTGGCGCGCCCCAGCTGGGCCCGGACGGCCTCCAGCTCCGCCGCCTGGGCCTTGAGCCTCTCGTTCTCCTCACCCAGCGACAAGACCTTGAGCTCCAGGAGCCGCGCCTCCACGGCGGCGAGGCCGACGCGGTTCTCGAGCTCTTTCACGGTGGCCTCTTGCTCTATAAGGCCGTCGAGGTCCATCAGCCGGAGCTCCAACCTCTGCTCCCGCTCCACGAGCGACAGCCACAGCTGCTTGAATCGCTCGACCTCCTCCTTCTCCAGCCTATCGTGCTCCGTTTCCCATGCAGAGGTTGCTCCAGCCACGTCGGGTGGCATGGTCTGAACTCTTGCCACCAGAACCGGCTCATCGTCCCCGGCACCGATCGACACGCGGTGGATCACGTTTTCCAGATATTCATCCTTTGATACGAAGGGCAAGCAATTAGTTTAGTTGGATTGCATGAATTCGCCATCATGGAGAAACGGGAGGTCTAGCCAAGGATCATGACTTACATTCGATGACAGAATTCTGAGGCCATCGTCCGGCGTAGGCAGAGCACGAGGTCTGGTTGCTGCAGACAAATCGATGCAAATCAAGTCGCAGATGATGAGAATTTGAGCACGAGCGCAGGGTGCGATCAACTAATGAAACAAGCTGCATACCAGAAGTTGGCCTAGGTGCAGCAGAAGCAGCCAGGCGTCGCCGGCGAGGCTGCTGATCTGAAACAAAGAGCGCAGCCGCGTAAAGAGCAACGGCGGCGGCGACCATGACGGCCCCCTGCGGCCTCCCTTGGCCACTGTTGTTGCCCCATCCAAGAAGGCGGCTAATCAGCGCGGAAACAGGGAAGCTGAGCAGAGCACGATCGAAGCCCGCCCTCATGGGGTCAAACCGGAGGGAGAATAAGAGGCCAGCCCCTCCATTCCAGCCTCCCTCCTGGTCATCCATGGCGTCAAGCGAGCGCCGTATGTAGGGCATGCTCTGCTCTCCAATTCGCCATGCCCAGGGGGCGCCGAAGGGGAAGCAGCGACCTTGAGGAGGAGGCCCCATGGGGCATTTATGCCCAATCTTGGTCAATGGAAACGAAAAAGGAATGGTGGTGCGAGGAAATAAAAAAAGTTAAGATTTGATTCCTTGTTGCATGGATGGAAGAAGATGGCTAAAGAGAAGAAAGCATCAAAGTGGCCCACAGGAAGGGGCAAAAGCAGAGGCCAGAGTCTGTTGAGTATTAATCTCTCCTGCATCTGCATTGAGAGAATTTGGGAGGATGCACTTTTTGATGGGTGTACAGTACACCAACGAAATGGAGGTTTAGTTGGTGCTTGGAATTATCAAAGTTTCCACGACTTAGTTGCTTCTGGAAAAGAAGAAAAAGGATTGTGCATTTTTGTCGTCTGGGAATAGAACGGATAGTGTAGGTGACTGAATGACATACGAGTGCGTCATGACGTATAACAGCGGTGGCAAAACCATGTTCTGCATACCATGGATGCTATACCGTCTTTTTTTCAGGGGTGCTATACCGTTTCGGTGGCATAACCATCTTCATGCTTTGATAGATTCTCCCACGTCCGCCGCATAGTCGGGTCGGGCTGTCCGATCAATGACGGAACGCGAAATGGCCATCTAACCGGACCAGTCAAATTCGGCCCAAACCCGAACTGATCGCTACTCGCTACATCCAGTTCATATCTTTAATTCTTCTTTGTCTCAAAAAAAAAAAACTTTAATTCTTCTTTCAGTACAAACCTATTTAACCACTACGCCAATAACCACTACAATCCGCGAACAAACCTATTTAATTCTTCTTTCAGTACAACATTAATATACACATATAAACCGCCTAAAAAAGAAATCGTATTTTTTTAAACATTATAGATTTGGTAACAAAAAAGTTTGAAAGAATGGTTAAACAGTTTGAAATTTTGAATAAGTTCATTGAATTCTACAAAAGTTCATCAAAATTTGAAAAAAGTTCAAGAATTTGGCAAAAAAGTTCATAAACTTCACAATAGTTCACTGATTTTGAAAAAAGTTCACGCATTTTGAAAAAGTACATGAATTTGAAAAATGTTCATGGATTTTGGAAAAAAGTTCACGCATTTTGAAAAAGTTCATGGATTCCCCTCTCCTCTCGCGATCGCGTCGCCCCCGCGGGCGACCGGTCGCGCCTCCCGCGCCTCCTCCCCGAGCCCCCCCTCCCCTCTCTCCTTACCGCCGTCGCTGGCGTCCGGCCGGGCCTGGCCCGGGCGGCGCTGGCGGCGGCGGCCTCTGGCCTTTCCCCTCGCGGGTCGCTCCGACGCGGGGCGGGGCGGCGCTGCGGGGTGCTCCCAGGCGGCGGCGGTCCGGCGCGGCGGCGGTGCTCTCCGGCGTGGTGGCGGGGGATCTTCTGGGCGGCGGCGCTATCGTTGGCGGCGGGGTGGCGCGGCGATGCGATCTGGCGGCGCCCGCTCGGCCCAGATCTGGGCCCTTCGGGCCCCATCTGGGTCTGGGCGGGCCGGCGGCGGGGAGGGTCGTCGGTGTGGCTTCCGGGAGGCAGGGGAGCGGCGATGAGCGGGTGGATGCTGGCGGCGCTAGTGCCGCCCTGCTGCAGCGTGGCCGGCGGAGCTTTACGGGCCCAAATCGGGCCTGGCCGGGCTAGGGGTGGCCTGGTATGCCCTGCTGCTGCGTCCGGACGGCGACCGCAACGGTGCCGAAGACTTGGGCCTCCCGCACGACTGCGGTGGAGGTAGTTCCCTCCCGCGTGGTTCCGGTGCTGCTGCTCCTGTCGCCTCGTGCGTCTCTCTCCTTCCTCTTGGCCTCGTGGTGGTGATCTCGGTGAGGCGGCGTGGGTGGCGTCAAGACCGCGGTGGCGCATGCTGGTGGGCGGCGAGGTGGCTGGTTGGCTTCGGCCTGGTTGGGCGGTGGGGCTTGGAGTGCGGGAGAAATCCCTTGATGGCTCTCTTTCGGCTCCGATGCGGTGACACCTACGGTTGCCACCATCCCTTCTTGGAGGGTGTCAGATGTATCCATCCCCCACTTCCTTTCGCGTGCCGGGGGAAACCCTAGGACATGTCCGGGCAGCAGCGTCGTCGACGTCGCATCCCTTGCTGGAGGTGCTGCTTGGTACGCGGCGGGTCGGAGCCTGGGTCTGTGGTGGATCAATTTCGGAGGGCGCAGCGGTGGCGGGTCATCCGCGCTTTGTCGAGCTGCCGTTGTTGGCATTTCTTTCTTCTTCTTTGTTCTTTCTCTTTCATTTGGGCTTGTTGTGCTTCTCGCCCGAGCACTCCTCTGTATCGGTGTTGGTTGCTTTGTAATACAAAGCGGGGAAAAACCCTTTTTCGGTAAAGTTCATGGATTTTGGAAAAAAGTTCACAAGTTTGAAAAGAGTTTAAAAATCCTATTTTTTCAAAAGTTCACAATTTTGTAAAGAGTTAATCGGTTTTAAAGAAAGTTCACGGATTTAAAAAGAAAAAGAAAAAGGGAAACCCAAACAAACTGTTTGAAAAAAAATAAATAATTAAACGAAAGAAGGTGATTAGTCGCATCCAAAGAAGGTGGCTAGGTGGTTATGCCGTCTTTGTTGGAACCAGAAAAGTCCACTTCGAATCCCTGCTAGCGCATACTGTTTTTGCCGATTTTAACGATCAGAGAAAAAAATAGCAAAAATGGGTTGTAACAGGCGCCTGCAACGCCAAATAGGGAATGCCCCTCGACATACCTGTCTCGTAGGAACGCGTCCAGTGTGGTCTACCGATCCCACATAAATTGGACCCTATTGGCACTTCGACGAAACCCTTGCTGCATTCCACTGTTTTTGCCGATTTTAACGATCAGAGAAAAAAATAGCAAAAATGGGTTGTAACAGGCGCCTGCAACGCCAAATAGGGAATGCCCCTCGACATACCTGTCTCGTAGGAACGCGTCCAGTGTGGTCTACCGATCCCACATAAATTGGACCCTATTGGCACTTCGACGAAACCCTTGCTGCATTCCACTCCACTCCCCCCCCCCTCCAGTCCACTCCCCTCAGCCCACAAGCTCCCGTCTGGCGATCTCCGACCTTCTTCAGCACGACATGCAGCAGATCCGAGTCCTACACCTCATGATCCGTTGACCTGGAGCTCGTCCCATGCTGCCCCGAGGAGGAGATGGTCATCTGCCTTGCACTCCGCCGCTCCTGGGAGGAGTCCGCCTGACGCTAGTGCTCGGATTTCATCCAGCGGGAATTCATTGTGCCCGCCCAAATGGCACATGAATCTGGACGCAGAGCAATCCGCTGCTTCGTCGGAGACGGTGCAGTCTGTCTGGCGTTCGAACGCCGTGGCGGATGCGCAGACACTCCATTGGCGCGCCGAGTCGGAGGAGCACAACCAATTCACGTCTGCTGCAAATTTGTCGTGGCGTGCCAGCCGTGCGAGGAAACTGGCGTGGGAGGTCGCGACAACCCTCACGACAAACATCGGTGTGGCGTAGTCGCATTCTCCAGCGCTGCGTACGGTGCCAGGCAACCCGTGTCGTCGCAGCCGCGTCATAATGGACGTGACTGGCTCCAACCACGACGAATCCATGATCGACCTCACATCCATCAATAACGTGTAGGACACGGGCTTCGATGAGGAAGAGTAGGGCATGGGAGATGGCGGCGCCTCGAGTACCGTGAGCAGATGCGTGTCCCATGTCCTACTCTATCTCGCCGGCGACCGCACCAACACTCCGAGGGGCGGAGCCGGACGGGAACGTGGACACAACCAGAACAACAAGCACGGTCACGAGCAAAAATTTAGAGCAGTTTTACTTTACATGTAATCGTATGGATTTGATGATGTGCAACTGGTGTATCCGATTGTGGGAATGATTTTTTGTGTGCTGATCGGAGGGATGTTGTGAGTTGTGGTTGTAGATGCTCTAACTCGGTTATTATGGTACATGGTATTCCCTTCGTCTGGATTTTTAGACCCTCACTTATTTTCGGACTCTCAAACTTTGACCATGAATTTAATTTAAATATAAGTGATGTCACAAAAATTATATTGTTGGATTTGTACTAAAAAACTTCACAATAGTACCATATTAGCTGATACGTACTCCCTCCGCTCGGTGAAGATTGTATGTTTGGTTTTAAAAAAATTCACAAAAGAGTGTACTTCTATCTTCTCACTGCACTTTAAAGTGGAAAAAAATGTTTTTCTCTCATCATGCGATAATCAAGACCAATAACATTTTATACATGGTCTCCTTAATTTTTACATGCATTTTTTTGTGGGGGTAAAACTGTTCTATTCCATAGGTGTAGAGTTATAGTTAGCTGGCAAAAGCTCAGCGATACAAGGTGGCAATTTTGTAGCCAACAAGCCGAGCTAAACTATACTCTCCCATAGTTCGCGAGGCGATCTGTTTCTCTGTTTTGATCTCTAGAAATTTTCATTGGAAAAAACTCTCTACTAGCTAAGAGGTGCTTAATCTCCGTGACTAAATGACCATAAGCTGATCGATCAAGAATATATGAGGACAATGAAGAAAGTGTCGTCGAAGATTCGGACTGGATTACCATGGGAAGATCTGATCGCTCCAAAGCTAGCGCTAGACCGTCCCTAATTCCTTGTAGTTCTGCTTCGAAGGCATCGTTCCAGAAACAAAGGTGTGGGCAAGCAACAAAGATCAAACTTCCATCCGGATTCCTAGGGACCATCCCTGAACCCACAGTCCCATCTGAGGAGAACGAACCGTCAACCGAAAGGGCGATCCATCATGCAGCAGGAGTAGGCCATGGTCTGGCCGCCGCAGTTTCCTTGTTCTTGGGTTCTGAACACCCCCCTCTCTCTCTACCATTTTACCTTTGATCATCTCCTCCATGTTGTACTTTTTTGCATGCCATAAAGAGTTCAGATAACTATTCAAAAAGTCGACTGAGATTTTTACCGGAACTTGGTCCTTCCCATGTAATAAATTGGTCTGAAAATTCCATACTCTCCATATTAAAATCAGCACCATGTCACGTACCCTCTCAGTGCAGTTTGCTAGCACATTGAACAGCCATTCTTACCTAGTATTTACTAGACATTCGTTGCTCGGGATTGGTCACATCCTCCTGATTCCTTCCTAGAGCTGCAGAAGAGAGGAGTCCTACTAGGACTCCAAGTCATAGTAGGATTCCATCTGGAGGAAGGGCGAAGCAGGAAGGGAGAGGGAGAAGGGAAGGAAAGGGGGGCGCCGCCCCCTTCCCCTAGTCCAATTTGGACCCAAGGGGGGAGGCGCGTGGCCAGCCCCTTGTGGCCCTTCTCTCTCCCCACTAAGTGAAGGAAATATGCCCTAGAGGCAATAATAAAGTTATTATTTATTTCCTTATATCATGATAAATGTTTATTATTCATGCTAGAATTGTATTAACCGGAAACATAATACATGTGTGAATACATAGACAAACATAGTGTCACTAGTATGCCTCTACTTGACTAGCTCGTGAATCAAAGATGGTTAAGTTTCCTAGCCATAGACATGAGTTGTCATTTGATTAACGAGATCACATCATTAGGAGAATGATGTGATTGACATGACCCATTCCGTTAGCCTAGCAATTGATCGTTTAGTATACTGCTATTGCTTTCTTCATGACTTATACATGTTCCTGTAACTATGAGATTTATGCAACTCCTGTTTACCGGAGGAACACTTTGGGTACTACCAAACGTCACAACGTAACTGGGTGATTATAAGGAGTACTACAGGTGTCTCCGAAGGTACATGTTGAGTTGGCGTATTTCGAGATTAGGTTTTGTCACTCCGATCGTCGGAGAGGTATCTCTGGGCCCTCTCGGTAATGCACATCATTATAAGCCTTGCAAGCAATGCGACCAATGAGTTGGCTATGGGATGATACATTACAGAACGAGTAAAGAGACTTGCCGGTAACGAGATTGAACTAGGTATTGGATACCGATGATCAAATCTCGGGCAAGTAACATACTGATGACAAAGGGAACAACGTATGTTGTTATGCGGTTTGACCGATAAAGATCTTCGTAGAATATGTAGGAACCAATATGGGCATCCAGGTCCCGCTATTGGTTATTGACCGAGAATAGTTCTAGGTCATGTCTACATAGTTCTCGAACCCGTAGGGTCCGCACGCTTAACGTTACGATGATAGTTTTATTATGAGTTTATAAGTTTTGATGTACCGAAGCTTGTTCCGAGTCCCGGATGTGATCACGGACATGACGAGGAGTCTCGAAATGGTCGAGACATAAAGATCAATATATTGGACGACTATATTCGGACACCGGAATTGTTCCGGGTGATTTCGGAGAAAATCGGAGTGCCGGGAGGGGGGGGGGTTACCGGAACCCCCCGGGAGAGTATTGGGCCTTATGGGCCTTAGGGGAAAGGAGAGAGGGGCGGCCAGCATGGCCCGCGCGCCCCCTCCCCCCTCTGGTCCGAATTGGACTAGGAGGGGGGGGGGGGGGGCGGCGCCCCCCCTTTCCTTCCCCCTCTCCCCCTTCCTTCCCCCTCCTAGTAGGAGTAGGAAAGAAGGAGTCCTACTCCTACTAGGAGGAGGATTCCTCCTCCTTGGCGCGCCCCAAGGGGCCGGCCGGCCTCCCCCCTTGCTCCTTTATATACGGGGGCAGAGGGGCACCCCATAGACACACAAGTTGATCTACGGATCGTTCCTTAGCCGTGTGCGGTGCCCCCCTCCACCATATTCCACCTCGGTCATATCGTCGCGGAGTTTAGGCGAAGCCCTGCGCAGGTAGAGCATCATCATCGTCACCACGCTGTCGTGCTGACGGAACTCATCTCCGGAGCTTTGCTGGATCGGAGCACGGAGATTGTCATCGAGCTGAACGTGTGCTGAACTCGGAGGCCCCGTACGTTCGGTGCTTGGATTGGTCAGATCGTGAAGACGTACGACTACATCAACCGCGTTGTGCTAACGCTTCCGCTTATGGTCTACGAGGGTATGTAGACGAACACTCTCCCCTCTCGTTGCTATGCCATCACCATGATCTTGCGTGTGCGTAGGATTTTTTTTTGAAATTGCTACGTTCCCCAACAGTGGCATCCGAGCCTAGGTTTTATGCGTTGATGTTATATGCACGAGTAGAACACAAGTGAGTTGTGGGCGATACAAGTCATACTCCTTACCTGCATGTCATATTTTGGTTCGGCGGTATTGTTGGATGAAGCGGCCCGGACCGACATTACACGTACGCTTACGCGAGACTGGTTATACCGCCATGCTTTGCACACAGGTGACTAGCGGGTGTCTGTTTCTCCAACTTTAGTTGAACCGAGTGTGGCTACGCCCGGTCCTTGCGAAGGTTAAAACAGCACCAACTTGACGAACTATCGTTGTGGTTTTGATGCGTAGGTAAGAACGGTTCTTGCTAAGCCCGTAGTAGCCACGTAAAAATTTGCAACAACAAAGTAGAGGACGTCTAACTTGTTTTTGCAGGGCATGTTGTGATGTGATATGGTCAAGATGTGATGCTATATTTTATTGTATGAGATGATCATGTTTTGTAACCGAAGTTATCGGCAACTGGCAGGAGCCATATGGTTGTCGCTTTATTGTATGAAATTCAAACGCCCTGTAATTGCTTTACTTTATCACTAAGCGGTAGCGATAGTCGTAGAAGCAATAGATGGCGTAATAACAACGATGCTATGATGGAGATCAAGGTGTCGCGCCGGTGACGATGGTAATCACGACGGTGCTTCGAAGATGGAGATCACAAGCACAAGATGATGATGGCCATATCATATCACTTATATTGATTGCATGTGATGTTTATCCTTTATGCATCTTATCTTGCTTTTGATTGACGGTAGCATTTTAAGATGATCTCTCACTAAATAATCAAGAAGTGTTCTCCCTGAGTATGCACCGTTGCGAAAGTTCTTCGTGCTGAGACACCACGTGATGATCGGGTGTGATAGGCTCTACGTTCAAATACAATGGGTGCAAAACAGTTGCACACGCGGAATACTCAGGTCATACTTGACGAGCCTAGCATATACAGATATGGCCTCGGAACACGGAGACCGAAAGGTCGAGCGTGAATCATATAGTAGATATGATCAACATAGTGATGTTCACCATTGAAACTACTCCATCTCACGTGATGATCGGACATAGTTTAGTTGATTTGAATCACGTGATCACTTAGATGACTAGAGAGATGTCTGTCTAAGTGGGAGTTCTTAAGTAATATGATTAATTGAACTTAAATTTATCATGAACTTAGTACCTGATAGTATTTTGCTTGTCTATGTTTGTTTGTAGATAGATGGCTTGTGCTGTTGTTCCGTTGAATTTTAATGCGTTCCTTGAGAAAGCAAAGTTGGAAGATGATGGTAGCAATTACACGGACTGGGTCCGTAACCTGAGGATTATCCTCATTGCTGCACAGAAAAGTTACGTCCTGGAAGCACCGCTGGGTGCCAGGCCTGCTGCTGATGCAACTGACGACGTTAAGAACGTCTGGCAGAGCAAAGCTGATGACTACTCGATAGTTCAGTGTGCCATGCTTTACGGCTTAGAACCGGGTCTTCAATGACGTTTTGAACGTCATGGAGCATATGAGATGTTCCAGGAGTTGAAGTTAATATTTCAAGCAAATGCCCGGATTGAGAGATATGAAGTCTCCAATAAGTTCTATAGCTGCAAGATGGAGGAGAATAGTTCTGTCAGTGAACACATACTCAAAATGTCTGGGTATAATAATCACTTGATTCAACTGGGAGTTAATCTTCCTGATGATAGTGTCATTGACAGAATTCTCCAATCACTGCCACCAAGCTACAAGAGCTTCGTGATGAACTATAATATGCAAGGGATGAACAAGACTATTCCCGAGCTCTTCGCAATGCTAAAAGCTGCGGAGGTAGAAATCAAGAAGGAGCATCAAGTGTTGATGGTTAACAAGACCACCAGTTTCAAGAAAAAGGGCAAAGGGAAGAAGAAGGGGAACTTCAAAAAGAACGGCAAGCAAGTTGCTGCTCAAGAGAAGAAACCCAAGTCTGGACCTAAGCCTGAAACTGAGTGCTTCTACTGCAAGCAGGCTAGACACTGGAAGCGGAACTGCCCCAAGTATTTGGCGGATAAGAAGGATGGCAAAGTGAACAAAGGTATATGTGATATACATGTTATTGATGTGTACCTTACTAATGCTCGCAGTAGCACCTGGGTATTTGATACTGGTTCTGTTGCTAATATTTGCAACTCGAAACAGGGACTACGGATTAAGCGAAGATTGGCTAAGGATGAGGTGACGATGCGCGTGGGAAATGGTTCCAAAGTCGATGTGATCGCGGTCGCCACGCTACCTCTACATCTACCATCGGGATTAGTTTTAGACCTAAATAATTGTTATTTGGTGCCAGCGTTGAGCATGAACATTATATCTGGATCTTGTTTGATGCGAGACGGTTATTCATTTAAATCAGAGAATAATGGTTGTTCTATTTATATGAGTAATATCTTTTATGGTCATGCACCCTTGAAGAGTGGTCTATTCTTATTGAATCTCGATAGTAGTGATACACATGTTCATAGTGTCGAAACCAAAAGATGCAGAGTTGATAACGACAATGCAACTTATTTGTGGCACTGCCATTTAGGTCATATCGGTGTAAAGCGCATGAAGAAACTCCATACTGATGGGCTTTTGGAATCACTTGATTATGAATCACTTGGTACTTGCGAACCGTGCCTCATGGGCAAGATGACTAAAACGCCGTTCTCCGGAACTATGGAGCGAGCAACTGATTTGTTGGAAATCATACATACTGATGTTTGTGGTCCAATGAATGTTGAGGCTCGCGGCGGGTATCGTTATTTTCTCACCTTCACAGATGATTTGAGCAGATATGGGTATATCTACTTAATGAAACACAAGTCTAAAACATTTGAAAAGTTCAAAGAATTTCAGAGTGAAGTGGAAAATCATCGTAACAAGAAAATAAAGTTTCTACGATCTGATCGTGGAGGAGAATATTTGAGTTACGAGTTTGGTCTGCACTTGAAACAATGCGGAATAGTTTCGCAACTCACGCCACCCGGAACACCACAACGAAATGGTGTGTCCGAACGTCGTAATCGTACTTTACTAGATATGGTGCGATCTATGATGTCTCTTACTGATTTACCGTTATCATTTTGGGGTTATGCTTTAGAGACGGCCGCATTCACGTTAAATAGGGCACCATCAAAATCCGTTAAGACAACGCCTTATGAACTGTGGTTTGGCAAGAAACCAAAGTTGTCGTTTCTTAAAGTTTGGGGCTGCGATGCTTATGTGAAGAAACTTCAACCAGATAAGCTCGAACCCAAATCGGAGAAATGTGTCTTCATAGGATACCCAAAAGAGACTATTGGGTACACCTTCTATCACAGATCTGAGGGCAAGATTTTCGTTGCTAAAATCGGATCCTTTCTAGAGAAGGAGTTTCTCTCGAAAGAAGTGAGTGGGAGGAAAGTAGAACTTGATGAGGCAACTGTACCTGCTCCCTTATTGGAAAGTAGTTCATCACAAGAACCGGTTCCTGTGACAACTACACCAATTAGTGAGGAAGCTAATGATAATGATCATGAAACTTTAGATCAAGTTACTACCGAACCTCGTAGGTCTACCAGAGTAAGATCCGCACCAGAGTGGTACGATAATCCTATTCTGGAAGTCATGTTACTTGACCATGGCGAACCTACGAACTATGAGGAAGCGATGATGAGCCCAGATTCCACAAAATGGCTTGAGGCCATGAAATCTGAGATAGGATCCATGTATGAGAACAAAGTGTGGACTTTGATGGACTTGCCCGATGATCGGCAAACCATAGAAAATAAATGGATCTTCAAGAAGAAGACAGACGTTGATAGTAGTGTCACTATCTACAAAGCTCGACTTGTCGCAAAAAGGTTTTTGACAAGTTCAAGGTGTTGACTACAATGAGATTTTCTCAACTGTAGCGATGCTTAAGTCTGTCCGAATCATGTTAGCAATTGCCACATTTTATGAAATTTGGCAAATGGATGTCAAAGCTACATTCCTTAATGGATTTATTAAAGAAGAGTTGTATATGATGCAACCAGAAAGTTTTGTCAATCCTAAAGGTGCTAACAAAGTGTCCAAGCCCCAGCGATCCATTTATGGACTGGTGCAAGCCTCTCGGAGTTGGAATATTCGCTTTGATGAGTTGATCAAAGCATATGGTTTTATACAGACTTTTTGAGAAGCTTGTATTTACAAGAAAGTGAGTGGGAGCTCTGTAGCATTTCTAATATTACATGTGGATGACATATTGTTGATTGGAAATGATATAGAAATTCTGGATAGCATGAAAGGATACTTGAATAAGAGTTTTTCATAACAAGACCTCGGTGAAGCTGCTTACACATTGAGCATCAAGATCTATTAAGATAGATCAAGACGCTTGATAAGATTTTCAATGAGTACATACCTTGACAAGATTTTGAAGTAGTTCAAAATGGAACAGTCAAAGAAAGAGTTCTTGCCTGTGTTGCAAAGGTATGAAATTGAGTAAGACTCAAATCCCGACCACGACAGAAAATAGAAAGAGAATGAAAGTCATTCCCTATGCATCAGTCATAGGTTCTATAAAAGTATGCCATGCTATGGACCAAACCTATTGTATACTCTGCCCTGGTTTGGCAAGGGAGTACAATAGTGATCTAGGAGTAGATCACTAGACATTGGTCAAAATTATCCTTAGTGGAATAAGGAAATATTTCTCGATTATGGAGGTGATAAAAGAGCCTGTCGTAAAGAGTTACATCTGTGCAAGCTTTTACACCAATCCAGATGACTCTAAGTCTCAATCTGGATACATATTAAAAGTGGGAGCAATTAGCTAGAGTATCTCCATACAGAGCATTGTAGACATAGTATATTTGCAAAATACATATGGCTCTGAATGTGACAGACCCGTTGACTAAGCTTCTCTCACGAGCAAAACATGATCACACCTTAGTACTCTTTGGGTGTTAATCACATAGCTATGTGAACTAGATTATTGACTCTAGTAAACCCTTTGGGTGTTGGTCACATGACGATGTGAACTATGGGTGTTAATCATATGCAGATATGAATATTGGTGTTAAATCACATGGCGATGTGAACTAGATTATTGACTCTAGTGCAAGTGGCAGACTGAAGGAAATATGCCCTAGAGGCAATAATAAAGTTATTATTTATTTCCTTATATCATGATATATGTTTATTATTCATGCTAGAATTGTATTAACCGGAAACATAATACATGTGTGAATACATAGACAAACATAGTGTCACTAGTATGCCTCTACTTGACTAGCTCGTGAATCAAAGATGGTTAAGTTTCCTAGCCATAGACATGAGTTGTCATTTGATTAACGAGATCACATCATTAGGATAATGATGTGATTGACATGACCCATTCCGTTAGCCTAGCACTTGATCGTTTAGTATACTGCTATTGCTTTCTTCATGACTTATACATGTTCCTGTAACTATGAGATTTATGCAACTCCCGTTTACCGGAGGAACACTTTGGGTACTACCAAACGTCACAATGTAACTGGGTGATTATAAAGGAGTACTACAGGTGTATCCGAAGGTACATGTTGAGTTGGCGTATTTCGAGATTAGGTTTTGTCACTCCGATCGTCGGAGAGGTATCTCTGGGCCCTCTCGGTAATGCACATCATTATAAGCCTTGCAAGCAATGTGACCAATGAGTTGGTTATGGGATGATACATTACAAAACGAGTAAAGAGACTTGCCGGTAACGAGATTGAACTAGGTATTGGATACCGACGATCAAATCTCGGGCAAGTAACATACCGATGACAAAGGGAACAACGTATGTGTTATGCGGTTTGACCAATAAAGATCTTCGTAGAATATGTAGGAACCAATATGGGCATCCAGGTCCCACTATTGGTTGTTGACCGAGAATAGTTCTAGGTCATGTCTACATAGTTCTCGAACCCGTAGGGTCCGCACGCTTAACGTTACGATGACAGTTTTATTATGAGTTTATAAGTTTTGATGTACCGAATCTTGTTCGGAGTCCCGGATGTGATCACGGACATGACGAGGAGTCTCGAAATGGTCGAGACATAAAGATCGATATATTGGACGACTATATTAGGACACCGGAATTGTTCCGGGTGATTTCGGAGAAAACCGGAGTGCCGGGGGGGGGGGGGGGGGGTTACCAAAACCCCCCGGGAGAGTATTGGGCCTTATGGGCCTTAGGGGAAAGGAGAGAGGGGCGGCCAGCATGGGCCGCGCGCCCCCTCCCCCCTCTGGCCCGAATTGGACTAGGAGGGGGGGCAGCCCCCCCCCTTTCCTTCCCCCTCTCCCCCTTCCTTCCCCCTCCTAGTAGGAGTAGGAAAGGAGGAGTCCTACTCCTACTAGGAGGAGGATTCCTCCTCCTTGGCGCGCCCCAAGGGGCCGGCTGGCCTCCCCCCTTGCTCCTTTATATACGGGGGCAGGGGGGCACCCCATAGACACACAAGTTGATCTACGGATCGTTCCTTAGCCGTGTGCGGTGCCCCCCTCCACCATATTCCACCTCGGTCATATCGTCGCGGAGTTTAGGCGAAGCCCTGCGCTGGTAGAGCATCATCATCGTCACCACGCCGTCGTGCTGACGGAACTCATCTCCGGAGCTTTGCTGGATCGGAGGACAGAGATTGTCATCGAGCTGAACGTGTGCTGAACTCGGAGGCCCCGTACATTCGGTGCTTGGATCGGTCGGATCGTGAAGACGTACGACTACATCAACCGCGTTGTGCTAACGCTTCCGCTTACGGTCTACGAGGGTACGTAGACGAACACTCTCCCCTCTCGTTGCTATGCCATCACCATGATCTTGCGTGTGCGTAGGAATTTTTTTGAAATTGCTACGTTCCCCAACACAAAGTCCCATGAAGGCCCATTAGTTCCCCCGGAGGGTACCGATAACCCTCCGGCACTCCGATAGTTATCCGGTACCTCTCGGAACTCACCCGGTGTCCGAATAACATCGTCCAATATATCAATCTTTATGTCTTGACCATTTCGAGACTCCTCGTCATGTCCATGACCTCATCCGGTACTGCGGACAAACTTCGGTCATCAAATCACATATAACTCATAATACAAATCGTCATCGAACATTAAGCGTGCGGACCCTACGGGTTTGAGAACTATGTAGACATGACCGAGACACATCTCTGGTCAATAACCAATAGCGGAACCTGGATGCTCATATTGGTTCCTACATATTCTATGAAGATCTTTATCGGTCAAACCGCAAAACAACATACGTTGTTCCCTTTGTCATCGGAATGTTACTTGCCCGAGATTCGATCGTCGGTATCATCATACCTAATTCAATCTCGTTACAGGCAAGTCTCTTTACTTGTTGCATAATGAATCATCCCGCAACTAACTCATTAGTCACATTGCTTGCAAGGCTTATAGTGATGAGCATTACCGAGAGGGCCCAGAGATACCTCTCCGATACACGAAGTGACAAATCCTAATCTCGATCTATGGCAACTCAACAAACACCATCAGAGACACCTGTAGAGCATCTTTATAATCACCCAATTATGTTGTGACGTTTGATAGCACACAAGGTGTTCCTCCGGTATTCGGGAGTTGCATAATCTCATAGTCAGAGAAACATGTATAAGTCATGAAGAAAGCAATAGCAATAAAAGTAAACGATCATTATGCTAAGCTAACGGATGGGTCTTGTCCATCACATCATTCTCTCATGATGTGATCCCGTTCATCAAGTGACAACACATGTCTATGGTCAGGAAACTTAACCATCTTTGATTAACGAGCTAGTCAAGTAGAGGCATACTAGGGACATTCAGTATTGTCTATGTATTCACACATGTACTAAGTTTCCGGTCAATACAATTCTAGCATGAATAATAAACATTTATCATGATATAAGGAAATATAAATAACAACTTTATTATGGCATCTAGGGCATATTTCCTTCACTCTCATCTTCGACACCACACTGCGGGCAAGTTGCACTCGTTCGAAGGTGTCTATATTGCATGCACTTAAATTTAGTAAGGGAATCACTGCCTTCCATGCCAACACTTTCATGTTTTGCGGGACAGTGGCTTGCTAGATAAGGTTCCAAATTGGTCGTGTACCATCAGGTTGAGCACTGGAAGCACCATTAGAAAAGGCTTCCTCATGGTTTTGCATAGCTAGATGATAGTCACTCCTAACTGTGAAGCATCCACTTGTCCCCGGATGCCAAGCAAGAAAATCATCTTGCTGTCTCGGAGACGTATGAATCTTACAAATTTGTAGCACATCCATAGGCCAAAAGTGCTCATTGAGCAGTTGATTATTCCGAAACCATTGTCATCCATTAAGTCAGAAACTCGGTTCAAACAACAATTCCTCTTTGGAGTGATCGGTTTGAAGGAAGGACCACAAGGGATCCATGGGTCTCACCAAGTACGAATCTGAGTACCATTACCCACCCTCCAAATAGTCCTTTTTTTAAACAATTCAAGACCATGCTCGATACCACGACACACCGCAGAGACATTGCCAGCAAAAACCGTGTCCATCAAATTCCAATTGAGATAGTATTTTGCACGTAGAAGTCGTGCACACAAACTGTCCAGAGACTCCAGAAGGCGCCAAGCCTGCTTGGCTAGCAAAGCTTGATTAAACGCGCGCATATTGCGGAAGTCCATGCCTCCTTTAGATTTTGGCATGATCATTTTATCCCAACTTAGCCATGTCATCTTCCTTTTACCTCTTTCAACTCCCCACCAATATTACCTCATTAAGCGAGTCATCTCATCACAAACAGAGGCCGGTAACCGAAAGACACTCATTACGTACGTCAGAATTGCATGGGCAACGATCTTAATTAGAATCTCTTTGCTTCCACATGACATATACTGTTCACTCCAATCCACCAGTATTCTTCTAAGTCTCTAAGAATAGATTCAAAATGAACCTTCTGCATTCTTTCAACCGGAACGGGAAGCCCTTGATACTTTGGATCAAACACTTCCTGAGAAACTTGCAAATATGTTTTCACCTCATCAATAACAGCCGCCGAGCATTTCTCAGGGAAAAGGATGGAACACTTAGAAGGGTTAGTAAGTTTCCCCATTGATGTCACATATGTGTTCAACAAACCTTTCACCACTGATGCCTGCTGAGAAGAAGCTCGAAAAAATGGTGGTGAATCATCCGTGAAAAGCAGATGGGATATAGGTGGTGCGCACCGACAAATTTTCACTGGTTCTAATCCATCCTCGACAATTGGATTATTCACCAAGGCAGACAAGGCATCAACAACAAACAAAAATAGGAATGGGGACAATGGATCACCTTGTCCAAGACCTCTGGATGGAAATAAGGATTCCAATAGCTTGCCATTGAACTTAACATAAAATTTAACCGAGCGCATTCAAGCCATCACATGAGAAACCCACCGCTGAGACAAGCCCCGTTTGAGGAGGGCCTTCTCCAAAAAGATCCCAATCAACTCGGTCATAAGCTTTAGATAGGTCCAACTTATATGCGCAAAAATCAAGGACCCCTCCTTCAACGACTGAATATAATGAATGCACTCGAACGCTATAATTGAGTTGTCAGAAATAAGTCGCCCGATAATGAAAGCACTTTGATTTTCAGAAATGATATCGCACGAAAAGGCCGTAGCCTATTAACCATACACTTTGACACGACTTCGTAAATCACATTGCACATGCTGATTGGTCGAAAGTCCTTGAGGAAAACTGGATGTTGCACATTTGGAATCAACACAATAGCCGTATCATTAAATCCAGCGGGCATAGATCCTATTTGAAAGAAATTAAGTACTGCAGCAATGACATCCTCATTTAAGACTAGCCAGTTTCACTGAAAAAATCGCGCCGGGAAATTCGTTGGGGCCGGGTGCTTTCAATGATCCTATTTAAAATAAAGCATCAGAAACCTCCTTCTCAGTAAAAGGAGCCCCAAGTTTAATGTTCATCTCCTTAGTAACCTTGGGCACAATACAGTCCAAGACAACCTTGGGCACAATACAGTCCTTGGTATATACCTCCTTGAAATAGGATGAGGCCATCCGTTCCATGTCAGAGGAGGAAGAACACCACGACCGATCTTCCTTCTTCAGGTGCTGGATATAATTCCTTCGAGCCCACCAGACTGCTCGATGGTGAAGGTACTTTGTGTTTCTCTCACCCTCCTTCAACCAAGTCGGGAACGTCGAAGCGACATCATCTCCTCCCGATAAAGGAGCTCATCAAGTTGAAACATTTTATTACGGATAGTTGCATCGTTAGCACTACCCTGTTGGAGCACGCCCAACTCACCCCTTAATTTCTCAATCTCTTTCAACATGTTACCAAACTTGTTCATGCTCCATTCTTTTAGATCATACATCAACTCCTTTAAGGACGATGCAACAGTACCCAGGTAACCATCTGGACATTTAGTTTCCCACACATGTGCTACCACCTCTGGGAGTGAGGGATCCCTCTCCCACATTATTTCATATCGAGGGCAAGTGTGACGCCCGGGTAATCATGCTACAGTAACCTCTACTAATGATGCCACGTCATCGAGGTCACTGTTGTTAATCTCGCGTTAATTCAAACCCGATCGAATTCAAATTCAAAATCAAACCAAACGATGAAGTTTTCAAACAATAAAACTAAAATGCTCGGAGTGTGTCGATTAATCCATAAGTAGTGGTAGGTGATGAAACCACACTTTTATAAAATATTTATGTGCACTAAAATAATTAAAACAATATTTGAAAATACTTAATAAATGCTTTTATGTATATTGGTAATTGTAAGCTAGTTAGATAATGTGTGAACATTTTATTACAGTGAGTTATGCTACCATACTAATTTAGGTATGGGTTTTATAGTTTGATAAAACTGTTTTGATATTAAAACATTTAAAACCGAAGTTAAAAGAATAAATAAAGACAAAACAAAAATAAAATAAAACAACCCCCTGCCCTAACTGGGCCAGGCCCAGCTGTCCACTTCGCCGACCGGCCCGCCGGCCCAGCCGCTCACCCATAAGGCCCCCCGGGGGTCAAACCCTAGTCGCAGCGACCCACTCCCCCCGATCCCCTTCTTCTCCCTGTCGCCCTGGATCGGGATCCCGTCGATCCCGACGCCCTTCGCCGGTCAGCCGCCGCCTGGCCGGCCACCTCCTCCGCCACCTCGCCTCCCCGCGTCGGCCTCGGCAACCCCGACCCGGGCCATCACCCCGGCCTGAGCCACCACCCGCGGCCCCGTCACCGGATCGCCGCCGCCCGGAGCTGCCCTCTGCCTCCGCCATGCGCCCCATCCTTCCCCACGCGGCGCATCTCGTTCTACTGCTCGCCTTCTTCCATGACCAGTCGCCGTGTGCGTCTTCCCCGCCGTCAAGCATCACCGTCGTCCCCGCGCCGTGAGGCCATGTCCGGCCACTCCGTCGTCGTCCACTACACCATCATCGAGGAGCAGAACAAGCTGGGATGCGCCAAGTCGAGCAGATCGACTTCAGCTACCCGCTTCAGCCGCCGGCGTTCATCGTCGACTATGGCGAACCCCTGCTGCTCCTAAGCTTTCGCAGAGCCTCCATGAGCTCCCTATGTGAGCTTCATTCATTTTTCTTCTCCCTACTACTCGAACCCCTGCTACTGCTTGCTGCTGGTGTTGCCGTCGCTCCGGTCGTCGCCTCGCTCATCCACTAGACCTCACCGCTGCTCACACGCACACGCCGCTCCCTACAAGGCCTCCCGCGCTTGGTCGTGGCCAGGCTCTGCTGGCCCCAGCACGCCATGCGAGCCCATGTCCACTTGGTCGTGCTCCTCGCGAGCGCTCCCATGCGTGGCCACCCGCCACTGGCGCCCGCGGCCAGTGCTCCGACGTCGTGCTCCCCGCGTGTCCCTGGCCTCGCCCTCTCTCGCGCGTGCTCACGCCTTTAGCGGCTGTTGCTCTGCTGTGGTTGCTCCGCCACAGCCACGCGCCGGCCCGCGCCCGTCTGCGCCCGCACCACCCCGTGAGCCCCAATCGGGTGCACCCGCATGCCCGCGCCCGAACCCGCTATGGCCCTTAGGGCCTATGACATATGGGCCCCGCCCCCAGAACGATATTAAAAAAAAGAAGAATAACAAATAATAATAATAATAATAATAAAATTAATTAATTAAACTAATTAAACTAATTTTGATTAATTAAAATAAACAACTAATTAAACTAATTATTCATGATTAGTTAGTCTAGTCAATGACGAACGAGACCCACACGTCAGTTGACCAGTCAACGCCTCTGTTGACTGACGTCATGCTGATGTCATGCTGACGTCAGTATGCACTGTTCTAGATAATGTTGAATTAAAATAATTAAATAAATGCTAAAAATGATTTAACTCTTTTAAAATCAATATAAAATAAACCGTAGCTCGGATGAAAATACTTTGTACATGAAAGTTGCTCAGAACGACGAGACAAATCCAGATACGCAGCCCGTTCATCCGCCACGCGTCCCTAGCATAGTGAACCTGCAACATTTCACCTCCGGTTCATCTGTCCGGAAACACGAAACACCAGGGATACTTTCCCGGATGTTTCCCCCCTTCACCGGTATCACCTCATACCGCGTTAGAACACGTCTAGCTCTGCTTGTTGTCCTGTTATGCACTTCCTTGCTATGTATTTACTGTTTCTCCCCCCTCTTCTCTCCGGTAGACCCCGTGACGATGCTGATGCCCCTGTGGTCGACTATGTCACCGACGACCCCTCCTTCTTGTCTGAGCAACCAGGCAAGCCCCCCCTTGATCACCAGATATCGCCTATTCTCCTCTATACTGCTTGCATTAGAGTAGTGTAACATGTTACTGCTTTCCGTTAATCCTATTCTGATTCATAGCCTGAAATTGTTGCTACAACTGTTGATACCTTACCTGCAATCCTAGATACTTAGTATAGGATGCTAGTTTATCATCTGTGGCCCTACATTCTTGTCGGTCTGCCTTGCTATACTATCGGGCCATGATCACTTGGGAGGTGATCACGGGTATATACTATACATATAGAACATACTACAGATGGTGACTAAAGTCGGGTCCGCTCGAAGAGTAGGCGCGAGTGATTCACGGATTGGGGGCTGAAAGGACCTTTGTCCCGATGGCCCTCTGTGTGGATCTTTGTGGCGGAGCGACAGGGCAGGTTGAGACCACCTAGGCGAGAGGTGGGCCTGGCCCTGGTCGGCTTCGGCGGTTGCTTCATAATAACACGCTTAATGAGATCTTGGTATTTGATCTGAGTCTGGCCACTGGCCTATACACACTAACCAACTACGCGGGAAATATATGGGCACTCGACATCGTGGTATCAGCCGAAGCCTTCTAGACGTCAGCGACTGAGCGGCGCGTGCTGGATTGGAACGTAAGCCTGCTCTTCTATTAAGGGGGCTAGTTCTGCTTTCGGCCGCCCACGCAACGTGCAGGTGTGCAATGGGCGATGGGCCCAGACCCCTGCGCCATAGGAGTTAGACCGGCGTGCTGACCTCTCTGTTAGGCCTAGATGGGGCTGCGACGTGTTGATCTTCCGAGGCCGGGCATGACCCAGGAAAGTGTGTGCGGCCAAATGGGATCGAGCGTGTTGGGTTATGTGGTGCACCCCTGTAGGGAAGTTTATCTATTCGAATAGCCGTGTCCCTCGGTAAAAGGACGACCCGGAGTTGTACCTTGACCTTATGACAACTAGAACCGGATACTTAATAAAACACACCCAGACAAGTTCCACAGACAACTCGGTGATCGCTTTTCCACAGGGCAACGAGGGGAGGATCGCCGGGTAGGATTATGCTACACGATGCTACTTGGAGGACTTCAATCTACTCTCTTCTACATGCTGCAAGGCGGAGGCTGCCAGAAGCGTAGTCTTCGATAGGACTAGCTATCCCCCTCTTATTCTGGCATTCTGCAGTTCAGTCCACTGATATTGCCTCCTTACACATATATCCATGCATATATAGTGTAGCTCCTTGCTTGCGAGTACTTTGGATGAGTACTCACGGTTGCTTTGCTCCCTCTTTTCCCCTGTTTTCCTCTTCTTCTCGGATGCCGCAACCAGACGTTGGAGCCCAGGAGCCAGACGCCGCCGTCGATGACGACTCCTACTACTCTGGAGGTGCCTACTACTACGTGCAGGCCGCTGACGACGACCAGGAGTAGTTAGGAGGACCCCAGGCAGGAGGCATGCGCCTCTTTCGATCTGTATCCCAGTTTGTGCTAGCCTTCTTAAGGCAAACTTGTTTAACTTATGTCTGTACTCAGATATTGTTGCTTCCGCTGACTCATTTATGTCGAGCACTTGTATTCGAGCCCTCGAGGCCCCTGACTTGTAATATGATGCTTGTATGACTTATTTTTACTTTTAGAGTTGTGTTGTGATATCTTCCCGCGAGTCCCCGATCTTGATCGTACACGTTTGCGTGCATGATTAGTGTACGATTGAATCGGGGGCGTCACAAGTTGGTATCAGAGCCGACTGCCTGTAGGAATCCCCCTTCCACACTCCTTGGCCGAAGTCGAGTCTAGACATTGCAAAAGCTTTTACTAACATGGCTGTGTGGCTTAAGGGTCCACGTCGCCATTGGGTGGTACTAGGATCTTTTACTCCTCGACCTTTACTCTGGGACTCTGATCTCTCTTCTATTCGGGTTAAACAATTTTTACTAACTCTGACTCTAGGTTCTCGATAATACTTTCTCGCGGAGAGCTTCTTCAGTCCAGATGATTACTTGGTGCACCGAAGGATTTCGAAGATACTCTCCGATGTTCTCTCAAGACTTTGAGCCTATTGCTTTTGCAATTCCCAACCATCAAAATATCCCTATGGATAAATACATACACTTGCCGTTCTTACTTTTATGCCCAGTTGATCTTGTTATAACAAGATACCCTGAAATCCCCTCTATTGTTCCGAGAATATTTTGTGCCTACTACCTTGCAGTTCCTTTCCACCTGAATACCCCTACAGATAATTTCTCGCCCTTATTGAGTATCCACTCATCCCCAGTTGTTCATGTGTTTCACAAAAGTCTTCGAAATACCATTCGATCTTCCGAAAATCCTCAGCAACCTATTGCTCTGGAATTTCTTGTTTGCTTCCATTATGGTTAATCCCATAAGTCTAGTAATCTTATTGGCATCCATTGTCATTATCATTTGAGTCCGTTGATTCAATATGTTGCGAATGCTTGCAATCCTCAATCAGATCCTAGAATTCATCCTTCCGTCTCAGACGCCATTTTTTAACATGAGCTGGGTCTCGACGAATCAAGTTACCGTCGATTGTAACCCCCTATGTCTATTCGGTTATCCATCTTTGATCAGAGCGTCTGCTTCTGATCCTTCGTTTTGGAAATCATAATTCCTTTGTTATCTAAGCATCGAATTATTCAGATGTTCTATAATCTGATGCATTTGCATTCTTTCTTCCTCTAATTGAGTACCGATACTCACATCAGCCTTGTTGTGGACCGCCATACCCATTGCCGGGTTATTATCCGACAGTGTCCTTCACATCCAAAATTCTTATGAGTTCTTTACCCGATACATAATGCCTTTGGTAAATTGTATCCTCTACTTTTGTCAACCATGCTCTACTTTTGAGCTTGTGTTATTTACTCCTGAAGTTCATGGTACATGTTCTAAGAAGCCCCGATGGGTTGAACCTATGCCTTCCTTAATCTGTGTGAACTCGAAAGTTTTCACGGGTCATACTCCTCTGGTAATTCACCAGGTAGATTTTGACACTGAAATCATTTTATCTAGAGCATTGAATGAAAGGTCATACATTGAAGAAGTGGGAGTCGACCTTGAACTTTGTGTTCATGCCCATGGAGACGATGTAGATCCTATCATGGAAGCTTCTTGTAATAATAACTATTTTCTTCATAAATATCATTTGGTATCTGTGAATTGATCCTTTGCAATCGTGGTTCCGGCCATGATTGTTCTTCTTTGATCCATTTCTCGGACAAGTTAAAGCACTTGTCTTCTACACATCAATATGCCTGCCCAACCTCTATTATGATCTACCTTTGAGTATTACCCCTGGTATCTCGAGGATATCATGCCATTGCACTACATCTTGCGAATTGTTGATGAAGTACTACCTTTCCCTGTCAATGTCACTTCATGGGTCCTGGGTTGTTGGTCAACCGAGAACTCCGATAAGTGGATCGATTCCGCACTCCGATTCAATAACTCGAAGTAATCTTCATTGCTTATGAGTTTAATAATCCTTCGAGTTATTCATAGCTTGATTGGCTATATCATTGTCGTGATGATTCTAACTGTGCTAGCTGGTCCTTATTCTCGGAGCACCAATTTGCGACGATAGCTAAGCTTACGTCGATTTTCCTCGTCATACCCTTTCACCTTAAACAACAAGCTTGAGTTCGAGTTTGTGTCGTAACTGTGGTTCCAATAAACTCTTGCTTCATCATTCCTTTGACTTGATATCGTCGCTGATTGATTACATCTTCATGAAATCTCTCGACAAATGTGTCGTGATCATCATCAGCATTCAGAGCTCTTCCAGGATATCAATTGAATTCATGATGAGAAATACCATCTTTGCCCTCGATGATTTGTATTGTCATCGACCACTTTATTGCCTTCCCTCCAACACAAACTTGTTCGTGTTCTGTGTTATACCTTGAGTTCCTTGCTATCCAGCATTTGTTCTTCTTTACCTTGGAGTATTACCATCTTTTATGTCAAGAATGTCATGAGGATTACTCCACCTCTTATGAATTCTTGGTATAGTGATACTTCTCACCATCACCATTCTTTCTTGGTCCCCGTGTTGATTCCAACAAGTGAACGGTGTTGTTTGGATTCTTTCCTTCTAGCAATCTTATTGCTTTGAAATTAATGGTCGGCCGTTCATTCTTAGACCATTGGTTATCGAACCACCATTCTAACATTGATCATGCTACTTAAGCCCATATTTCGGTTGCACCTTTCAACCAATGTTTAACTATGTATGTTTTCCTCGAGCATACATCATTGTATCATTGATCTGACTAATGTTATCTCCTTGTTCACATAATTGTGGAAACCCATCTTTTGGAAGTCTCGATGAATTGTCGCTGAGTTCATCAACTACCACCTTATCCCTTCATTGGTTTAACGATGAGCTCTTATTTCGGAACTCGCTTCCGTAGTAAATTTCCCGAGAATCTTACAATGTTGTCTCATCAATTTGTTTTTCACCTTTTCTTCTCAGGCATCCTGAGTTTGAGGTATCCTAATACCGATTAGATCCGAATCTCGGTCAGATATGATGGTTGAAATATATTTTCAAGAATTATAACATTGGTCCCTATATGCCCCGGTAAGGTGATGTCATGCCAAGCACACCTGACCAGAGGACCTAGTGTTATAGTTTCCTTTTTAACAAGGTTAATCATTTTTCCATGAGGAATTTGAATGCCTTGTTTAATAAGTTTATCCTGATGGATCGTTTGTGTATCCAAAGTCTGACCTTTGCTTAAAGATCATGTCAATGCTATCTCGAAGCAGGATTGTGGTGCTCCGATTTTCAACAAGAACATTTAAGCCCAATGCTAAATGTTACTTGCTCACTTATCCAAACACCGTTGTATGGGTAATTGAAGGAAATATGCCCTAGAGGCAATAATAAAGTTATTATTTATTTCCTTATTTCATGATAAATGTTTATTATTCATGCTAGAATTGTATTAACCGGAAACATGATACATGTGTGAATACATAGACAAACATATAGTCACTAGTATGCCTCTACTTGACTAGCTCATTAATCAAAGATGGTTATGTTTCCTAACCATAGACATGTGTTGTCATTTGATTAATGGGATCACATCATTAGGAGAATGATGTGATTGACATGACCCATTCCGTTGGCCTAGCACTTGATCGTTTAGTATGTTGCTATTGCTTTCTTCATGACTTATACATGTTCCTGTAACTATGAGATTATGCAACTCCCGTTTACCGGAGGAACACTTTGGGTGCTACCAAATGTCACAACGTAAATGGGTGATTATAAAGGAGTACTACAGGTGTCTCCAAAGGTACATGTTGGGTTGGCGTATTTCGAGATTAGGTTTTGTCACTCCGATTGTCGGAGAGGTATCTCTGGGCCCTCTCGGTAATGCACATCACTATAAGCCTTGCAAGAAATGTAGCTAATGAGTTAGTTACGAAATGATGCATTACGTAACGAGTAAAGAGACTTGCCGGTAACGAGATTGAACTAGGTATTGGATACCGACGATTGAATCTCGGGCAAGTAACATACCGATGACAAAGGGAACAACGTATGTTGTTATGCGGTTTGACCGATAAAGATCTTCGTAGAATATGTAGGAGCCAATATGAGCATCCAGGTTCCGGTATTGGTTATTGACCGATAATAGTTTTAGGTCATGTCTACATAGTTCTCGAACCCGTAGGGTCCGCATGCTTAAGGTTTCGATGACAGTTATATTATGAGTTTATGAGTTTTGATGTACCGAAGGAGTTCAGAGTCACGGATGAGATCGGGGACATGACGAGGAGTCTCGAAATGGTCGAGACGTAAAGATCGATATATTGGACGACTATATTCGGACATCAGAAGGGTTCCGAGTGATTCGGGTATTTTCGGGGGTACCGGGGAGTTACGGGAATACGAGGAAGAAGCAATGGGCCTCATGGGCCAAGTGGTGGAAGAGAGGAGGCAGGGCGCGCGGCCCCCCTAGCCCAAACCGAATTGGACTAGGGGGCCGGCCCCCCTTTCCTACTCTTCCTCCCTCTCCTTCCTTCTCCTTCTCCTTCCCTTCCTTCCCCTCTCCTAGTTGGAATAGGAAAGGAGGGAGTCCTACTCCCGGTGGGAGTACGACTCCTCCCTCGCGCGCCCTCCCTTGGCCGGCCGCCCCCTCCCCCTTGCTCCTTTATATACGGGGGTAGGGGGGCACCCCATGACACACAAGTTGATCTACGGATCGTTCCTTAGCCGTGTGCGGTGCCCCCCTCCACCATATTCCACCTCGGTCATATCGTCGCGGAGTTTAGGCGAAGCCCTGCGCCGGTAGAACATCATCATCGTCACCACGCCGTCGTGCTGACGGAATTCATCCCTGAAGCTTTGCTGGATCGGAGCCCGGGGATCGTCATCGAGCTGAACGTGTGCTGAACTCGGAGGTGCCATACGTTCGGTACTTGGATCGGTCGGATCGTGAAGACGTACGACTACATCAACCGTGTTGTCACAACGCTTCCGCTTACGGTCTGCGAGGGTACGTGGACAATACTCTCCCCTCTCGTTGCTATGCCATCACCATGATCTTGCGTGTGCGTAGGAATTTTTTTGAAATTACTACGTTCCCCAACAGTGGCATCCGAGCCAGGTTTTATGCTTAGATGTCATATGCACGAGTAGAACACAAGTGAGTTGTGGGTGATACAAGTCATACTGCTTACCAGCATGTCATACTTTGGTTCGGCGGTATTGTGAGATGAAGCGGCCCGGACTGACATTACGCGTACGCTTACGCGAGACTGGTTTCACCGTTACGAGCACTCGTGCTTAAAGGTGGCTGGCGGGTGTCTGTCTCTCTCACTTTAGTTGAATCGAGTGTGGCTACGCCCGGTCCTTGCGAAGGTTAAAACATCACTAACTTGACGAACTATCGTTGTGGTTTTTGATGCGTAGGTAAGAACGGTTCTTGCTCAGCCCGTAGCAGCCACGTAAAATTTGCAACAACAAAGTAGAGGACGTCTAACTTGTTTTTGCAGGGCATGTTGTGATGTGATATGGTCAAGACGTGATGCTATATTTTATTGTATGAGATGATCATGTTTTGTAACCGAAGTTATCGGCAACTGGCAGGAGCCATATGGTTGTCGCTTTATTGTATGAAATGCAAATGCCCTGTAATTGCTTTACTTTATCACTAAGCAGTAGCGATAGTCGTAGAAACAATAGATGGCGTAACGAAAATGATGCTACAATGGAGATCAAGGTGTCGCGCCGGTGACGATGGTGATCACGATGGTGCTTCGGAGATGGAGATCACAAGCACAAGATGATGATGGCCATATCATATCACTTATATTGACTGCATGTGATGTTTATCCTTTATGCATCTTATCTTGCTTTGATTGACGGTAGCATTTGAAGATGATCTCTTACTAATTATCAAGTAGTGTTCTCCCTGAGTATGCACCATTGCGAAAGTTCTTCGTGCTGAGACACCACGTGATGATCGGGTGTGATAGGCTCTATGTTCAAATACAACAGGTGCAAAACAGTTGCATACGCGGAATACTCAGGTTAAACTTGACGAGCCTAGCATATACAGATATGGCCTCGGAACACGGAGACCGAAAGGTCGAACGTGAATTATATAGTAGATATGATCAACATAGTGATGTTCTCCATTGAAACTACTCCATCTCACGTGATGATCGGACATGGTTTAGTAGATATGGATCACGTAATCACTTAGAGGATTAGAGGGATGTCTATCTAAGTGGGAGTTCTTAAGTAATATGATTAATTGAACTTAAATTTATCATGAACTTAGTCCTGGTAGTATTTTGCAAATAATGTTGTAGATCAATAGCTCGCGTTGTTGCTTTCATATGTTTATTTTGATATGTTCCTAGAGAAAATTGTGTTGAAAAATGTTAGTAGCAATGATGCGGATTGGATCCGTGATCTGAGGTTTATCCTCATTGCTGCACAGAAGAATTATGTCCTTAATGCACCGCTAGGTGACAGACCTATTGCAGGAGCAGATGCAGACGTTATGAACGTCTGGCTAGCTCAATATGATGACTACTTGATAGTTTAGTGCACCATGCTTAACGGCTTAGAATCGGGACTTCAAAGACGTTTTGAACGTCATGGACCATATAAGATGTTCCAGGTATTGAAGTTAATATTTCAAGCAAATACTCGAGTTGAGAGATATGAAGTCTTCAACAAGTTCCATAGCTAAAAGATGGAGGAGAATCGCTCAACTAGTGAGCATGTGCTCAGATTGTCTGGGTACTTCAATCGCTTGAATCAAGTGGGAGTTAATCTTCCAGATAAGATAGTGATTGACAGAATTCTCTAGTCACCGTCACTAAGTTACTAGAACTTCGCGATGAACTATAGTATGCAAGGGATGACAAAGACGATTCCCGAGCTCTTCATGATGTTGAAATCGACGAAGGTAGAAATCAAGAAAGAGCATCAAGTGTTGATGATTGACAAGACCGCTAGTTTCAAGAGAAGGGCAAAGGGAAAGAAAGGGAACTTCAAGTGGAAAGACAGACAAGTTGTCACTCTCATGAAGAAGACCAAAGCTGGACCAAAGCCTGAAACTGAGTGTTTACACTACAAAGGAAATGGTCACTGGAAGTGGAAATGCCCTGAATATTTGGTGGATAAGAAGGATGGCAAAGTGAACAAGGGTATATTTGATATACAGATTATTGATGTGTGCCTTACTAGTGTTTATAGTAGCCCCTGAGTATTTGATACTTGTTCGGTTGCTAAGATTAGTAACTCGAAACAGGAGTTACAGAATAAACAAAGACTAGTTGAAGGGGAAGTGACGATGAGTCTTGGAAGTAGTTCCAAGATTGATATGATCATCATCGCACACTCCCTATACTTTCGGGATTAGTGTTAAACCTAAATAAATGTTATTTGGCGTTTGCGTTGAGCATGAATATGATTTGATCATGTTTATTGCAATACAGTTATTCATTTAAAGTTAAAGAATAATTGTTATTCTGTTTACATGAATAAGACCTTCGATGGTTATACACCCAATGAAAATAATTTGTTGGATCTCGATCATAGTGATACACATATTCATAATATTGATGCCAAAAGATGCAAAGTTAATAATGATAGTGCAACTTATTTGCGGCACTGCCGTTTGGGTCATATCGGTGTAAAGCGCATGAAGAAACTCCATAAAGATGGATTTTCGGAATCACTTGGTTATGAATCATTTGATGCTTGCGAACTGTGCCTTTTGGGCAAGATGACTAAAACTCCGTTCTTCGGAACAATGGAACGAGCTACTGACTTCTTGGAAATAATACATACTGATGTATGCAGACCAATGAGTATGAAGGCTCGTGGCAAGTATCATTATTTTCTGACCTTCACAAGATGATTTGAGCAGATATGGGTATATCTACTTGATGAAACATAAGTCTGAAATAGTTGAAAGGTTCAAAGAATTTCAGAGTGAAGTGGAAAAATCATCGTAACAAGAAAATAAAGTTTCTATGATCTGATCGCGGAGACGAATATTTGAGTTACGAGTTTGGTCTTCAATTAAAACAATGTGGAATAGTTTCACAGCTCACGCCACCTGGAACACCACAACGTTATGGTATGTCCGAACGTCGTAACCGCACTTTATTGGATATGGTGCGATCTATG
Organism: Triticum timopheevii; assembly: GCA_963921465.1. Classification (NCBI taxonomy): domain Eukaryota; kingdom Viridiplantae; phylum Streptophyta; class Magnoliopsida; order Poales; family Poaceae; genus Triticum; species Triticum timopheevii. The sequence goes on along the minus strand of OY997266.1, from coordinate 338,710,149 downwards.
ATGTCTCTTACTGATTTACCACTATTGTTTTGGGGTTATGCATTAGAGACAGCTGCATTCACGTTTAAAAGGACACCATCTAAATCCGTTGAGACGACACCGTATGAACTATGGTTTAGCAGTAAACCTAAGCTGCCGTTTCTTAAAGTTTGGAGTTGCGATGCTTATATGAAAAAGGTTTTCAACCTGATAAGCTCAAACCCAAATCGTAGAAGTGCGTCTTCATAGAATACCCAAAGGAAACTGTTGGGTACTCCTTCTATCACAGATCTGAAGGCAAAACATTCGTTGCTAAGAATGGATCCTTTCTAGAGAAGGAGTTTCTCTCGAAAGAAGTGAGTGGGAGGAAAGTAGAACTTGATGGGGTAACTGTACCTTCTCCCGAATTGGAAAATAGTTCATCACTGAAATCAGTTCCAGTGATTCCTACACCAATTAGTGAGGAAGCTAATGATGATGATCATGAAACTTCAGATCAAGTTACTACAGAACCTCATAGGTCTTCCAGAGTACGGTCCGCACCAGAGTGGTACGGTAATCCTGTTCTGAAAGTCATGTTACTAGACCATGATAAACCTATGAACTATGAGGAAGCGATGATGAGCCCAGATTCCGCAAAATGGCTGGAGGCCATGAAATCTGAGATAGGATCCATGTATGAGAACAAAGTGTGGACTTTGGTGGAGTTGCTCGATGATCGGCAAGCCATATTGTATAAATGGATCTTCAAGAGGAATACGGACGTTGATAGTAGTGTTATATCTACAAGGCTCGACTTGTCGCAAAAAGGTTTTTGACAAGTTCAAGGTGTTGACTACAATGAGATTTTCTCAATTGTAGCAATGCTTAAGTCTGTCCGAATCATGTTAGTAATTGCCACAATTTATGAAATCTGGCAAATGGATGTCAAAACTGCATTCCTTAATGAATTTATTAAAGAAGAGTTGTATATGATGCAACCAGAAAGTTTTGTCAATCCTAAAGGTGCTAACAAAGTGTGCAAGCTCCAGCGATCCATTTATGGACTGGTGCAAGCCTCTCGGAGTTGGAATATACGATTTGATGAGTTGATCAAAGCATATGGTTTTATACAGACTTTTTGAGAAGCCTGTATTTACAAGAAAGTGAGTGGGAGCTCTGTAGCATTTGTAATATTATATGTGGATGACATAATGTTGATTGAAAATGATATAGAAATTCTGGATAGCATGAAAGGATACTTGAATAAGAGTTTTTCAAAGAAAGACCTCGGTGAAGCTGCTTACACATTGAGCATCAAGATCTATATAGATAGATCAAGACGCTTGATAAGATTTTTTAATGAATACCTTGATAAATTTTTGAAATAGTTCAAAATGGAACAGTCAAAGAAGGAGTTCTTGCCTGTGTTGCAAGGTGTGAAATTGAGTAAGACTCAAGACCCGACCATGGCAGAAAATAGAAAGAGAATGAAAAGTCATTCCCTATGCCTCAGTCATAGGTTCTATAAAGTATGCTATGCTGTGAACTAGACATATTGTATACCTTGCTCTGAGTTTGGCAAAGGAATACAATTTTGATCTAATAGTAGATCACTGGACAGCGGTCAAAAATATCCTTAGTAAGGACTAAGGAGATGTTTCTCGATTCTGGAGGTGATAAAAGGTTCGTCGTAAAGGGTTACCTTGATACAAGTTTTGGCACTGATCCAGATGACTCTAATATCTCAATCTGGATACATATTGAAAGTAGGAGCAATTAGCTAGAGTAGCTCCGTGCAGAGCATTGTAGACATAGAATATTTGCAAAATACATACGGCTCTGAATGTGACAGACCCGTTGACTAAGCTTCTCTCACGAGCAAAACATGATCACACTTTAGTACTCTTTGGGTGTTAATCACATAAGCGATGTGAACTAGATTATTGACTCTAGTAAACCCTTTGGGTGTTGGTCACTTGACGATGTGAACTATGGGTGTTAATCATATACAGATATGGATATTGGTGTTAAATCACATGGTGATGTGAACTAGATTATTGACTCTAGTGCAAGTGCGAGACTGAAGGAAATATGCCCTAGAGGCAATAATAAAGTTATTATTTATTTCCTTATTTCATGATAAATGTTTATTATTCATGCTAGAATTGTATTAACCGGAAACATGATACATGTGTGAATACATAGACAAACATATAGTCACTAGTATGCCTCTACTTGACTAGCTCATTAATCAAAGATGGTTATGTTTCCTAACCATAGACATGTGTTGTCATTTGATTAATGGGATCACATCATTAGGAGAATGATGTGATTGACATGACCCATTCCGTTAGCCTAGCACTTGATCGTTTAGTATGTTGCTATTTCTTTCTTCATGACTTATACATGTTCCTGTAACTATGAGATTATGCAACTCCCGTTTACCGGAGGAACACTTTGGGTGCTACCAAACATCACAACTTAACTGGGTGATTATAAAGGAGTACTACAGGTGTCTCCAAAGGTACATGTTGGGTTGGCGTATTTCAAGATTAGGTTTTGTCACTCCGATTGTCGGAGAGGTATCTCTGGGCCCTCTCGGTAATGCACATCACTATAAGCCTTGCAAGCAATGTAGCTAATGAGTTAGTTACGGAATGATGCATTACGTAACGAGTAAAGAGACTTGCCGGTAACGAGATTGAACTAGGTATTGGATACCGACGATCGAATCTCGGGCAAGTAACATACCGATGACAAAGGGAACAACGTATGTTGTTATGCGGTTTGACCGATAAAGATCTTCGTAGAATATGTAGGAGCCAATATGAGCATCCAGGTTCCGCTATTGGTTATTGACCGAGAATAGTTCTAGGTCATGTCTACATAGTTCTCGAACCCGTAGGGTCCGCACGCTTAAGGTTTCGATGACAGTTATATTATGAGTTTATGAGTTTTGATGTACCGAAGGAGTTCGGAGTCCCGGATGAGATCGGGGACATGACGAGGAGTCTCGAAATGGTTGAGACGTAAAGATCGATATATTGGACAACTATATTCGGACATCAGAAGGGTTCCGAGTGATTCGGGTATTTTCGGGGGTACCGGGGAGTTACGGGAATACGAGGAAGAAGCAATGGGCCTCATGGGCCAAGTGGTGGAAGAGAGGAGGCAGGGCGCGCGGCCCCCCTAGCCCAAACCGAATTGGACTAGGGGGCCGGCCCCCCTTTCCTACTCTTCCTCCCTCTCCTTCCTTCTCCTTCTCCTTCCCTTCCTTCCCCTCTCCTAGTTGGACTAGGAAAGGAGGGAGTCCTACTCCCGGTGGGAGTAGGACTCCTCCCTGGCGTGCCCTCCCTTGGCCGGCCGCCCCCTCCCCCATGCTCCTTTATATACGGGGGCAGGGGGCACCCCATGACACACAAGTTGATCTACGGATCGTTCCTTAGCCGTGTGCGGTGCCCCCCTCCACCATATTCCACCTTGATCATATCGTCGCGGAGTTTAGGCGAAGCCCTGTGCCGATAGAACATCATCATCGTCACCACGCCGTCGTGCTGACGGAACTCATCCCCGAAGCTTTGCTGGATCGGAGCCCGGGGATCGTCATCGAACTGAACGTGTGCTGAACTCGGAGGTGTCGTACGTTCGGTACTTGGATCGGTCGGATCGTGAAGACGTACGACTACATCAACCGCGTTGTCATAACGCTTCCGCTTACGGTCTACGAGGGTACGTGGACAATACTCTCCCCTCTCGTTGCTATGCCATCACCATGATCTTGCGTGTGCGTAGGAATTTTTTTGAAATTACTACGTTCCCCAACAGTAATGTCATGAAATTTCTCTCCCCTTACCTAAAGAGATTTCTACTTTAAATCCTGTCATGGATATCATGCCCTGCTTGTCCGTGGGAAGGATATACCCCGGGAATATGTGTGTATACACATTTTCCCTTCCATTGTTCTGTTTAAACCTGATAACCACTTTTCCTTTCCATTGATTTGTTTAAACCTTCTTGTGATCTATATGATCTAAGAAATAATATTCTCCTACTTATGTAAACACCTCGGTGTACAATTCTGTCAGCAAGACCCTATTACTATTGTCGATGACATTTTGGTAGCCACTGATGGACGAGAACTTTGCCTAATGGTTCGCCTCGTTCAACGAGCAGGAAAATGGTTCTCTTCGTCCCTCGCCCTTGGTACCGACATTGTTGCCGACATAATTGATAGGCTACCCTCTGACATGTCTTGCTATCATGACCGTGCAAGATGTCAACGCCCTTCCTACTTTTAGCCACATGATGGGCCCATAAGCCACAGTTCCACAGGATCGAAACCTGACTCTCTTGTACACCCCTGTTTCTAAAGTCATTCCTCACGCTTGGCTTCGTATGAAAGATCGCGAGCCACCTTTGGAGAGCTCATCAATTCTGGTATCAGACATAATACTTATTCCTGTTGCTTTGAACCCCATTCACACCCCGTTTCAGGCATCGAACGTTTGTCTGCCTGCTTGAAACTTCACATGATACCTCCTTACTATGTTCTCGATATTTTCGTAAGTTTCAGTTTGAGAGTTACTTCCGCGGTTCCGCCACCTTCCTTGATGTTATCGACCAGATAGTCGACCTTGCAGAGGTCTGTTCTCTCGGAATGCCCACCCTTTATTCTTTCGTAAGTACGATGGAGTTCCTGAAGAAAGGACGCCGACTTCATCATGATGACCTGAAGCAAAGAAATGGAGACATCAATGTATTGGACCGGCCTCTTCGAGAGGAGCAAGCCAGGATGAGAAGACCCGCTAGATTCGTAACCAAACCTTCCCCCCTTTCACTACCTCTTAAATCTCGGGACGAGATTTCTTGTAGTGGAGGAGAATTGTGACGCCCGGGTAATCATGCTACAGTAACCTCTACTAATGATGCCACATCACCGAGGTCACTGTTGTTAATCTCGCGTTAATTCAAACCCGATCGAATTCAAATTCGATATCAAACCAAACGATGAAGTTTTCAAACATTAAAACTAAAATGCTCAGAGTGTGTCGATTAATCCATAAGTAGTGGTAGGTGATGAAACCACACTTTTATAAAATATTTATGTGCACTAAAGTAATTAAAACAATATTTGAAAATACTTAATAAATGCTTTTATGTATATAGGTAATTGTAAGCTAGTTAAGATAATGTGTGAACATTTTATTACAGTGATTTATGCTACCTTACTAATTTAGGTATGGGTTTTATAGTTTGATAAAACTGTTTTGATATTAAAACATTTAAAACCGAAGTTAAAAGAATAAATAAAGACAAAACAAAAATAAAATAAAACAACCCCCCGCCCTAACTGGGCCAGGCCCAGCTGTCCACTACGCCGACCGGCCCGCCGGCCCAGCCGCTCACCCATAAGGCCCCCCGGGGTCAAACCCTAGTCGCAGCGACCCACTCCCCCCCGATCCCCTTCTCCTCCATGTCGGATCGGGATCCCGTCGATCCCGACGCCCTTCGCCGGTCAGCCGCCGCCTGGCCGGCCACCTCCTCCGCCACCTCACCTCCCCGCGTCGGCCTCGGCAACCCCGACCCGGGCCACCACCCCGGCCCGAGCCACCACCCGCGGCCTCGTCACCGGATCACCGCCGCCCGGAGCTGCCCTCTGCCTCCGCCATGCGCCCCATCCTTCCCCACGCGGCGCATCTCGTTCTACTGCTCGCCTTCTTCCATGACCAGTCGCCGTGTGCGTCTTCCCCGCCGTCAAGCATCACCGTCGTCCCCGCGCCGTGAGGCCATGTCCGGCCACTCCGTCGTCGTCCACTACACCGTCATCGAGGAGCAGAACAAGCTGGGATGCGCCAAGTCGAGCAGATCGACTTCAGCTACCCGCTTCAGCCGCCGGCGTTCGTCGTCGACTATGGCGAACCCCTGCTGCTCGTAAGCTTTCGCAGAGTCTCCATGGGCTCCCTATGTGAGCTTCGTTCATTTTTCTTCTCCCTACTACTCGAACCCCTGCTGCTGCTTGCTGTTGGTGTTGCCATCGCTCCGGTCGTCGCCTCGCTCATCCACTGGACCTCACCGCTGCTCACATGCACACGCCGCTCCCTACAAGGCCTCCCGCGCTTGGTCATGGCCAGGCTCTGCTGGCCCCAGCACGCCGTGCGAGCCCATCTCCACTTGGTTGCGCTCCTCGCGAGCGCTCCCGTGCGTGGCCACCCGCCACTGGCGCCCGCGGCCAGTGCTCCGACGCCGTGCTCCCCGCGTGTCCCTGGCCTCGCCCTCTCTCGCGCGTGCTCACACCTTTAGCGGCTGTCGCTCTGCTGTGGTTGCTCCGCCACAGCCACGCGCCGGCCCGCGCCCGTCTGCGCCCGCACCACCCCGTGAGCCCCAATCGGGTGCACCCGCATGCCCGCACCCGAACCCGCTATGGCCCTTAGGGCCTATGACATATGGGCCCTGCCCCCAGAACGATATTAAAAAAAAGAAGAGGAATTAAAAAATAATAATAATAAAATTAATTAATTAAACTAATTTTGATTAATTAAAATAAACAACTAATTAAACTAATTAATCATGATTTGTTAGTCTAGTCAATGACGAACGGGACCCACACGTCAGTTGACCAGTCAACGCCTCTGTTGACTGCTGACGTCATGCTGATGTCATGCTGACGTCAGCATGCACTGTTCTAGATAATGTTGAATTAAAATAATTAAATAAATGCTAAAAATGATTTAAATCTTTTAAAATCAATATAAAATAAACCGTAGCTCGGATGAAAATACTTTGTACATGAAAGTTGCTCAGAACGACGAGACAAATCTGGATACGCAGCCCGTTCATCCGCCACGCGTCCCTAGCATAGTGAACCTGCAACATTTCACCTCCGGTTCATTAGTCCGGAAACACGGAACACCGGGGATACTTTCCTGGATGTTTCCCCCCTTCACCGGTATCACCTCATATCGCGTTAGAACACGTCTAGCTCTGCTTGTTGTCCTGTTATGCACTTGCTTGCTATGTATTTACTGTTTCTCCCCCCTCTTCTCTCCGGTAGACCCCGTGACAATGCTGATGCCCCTGTGGTCGACTACGTCACCGACGACCCCTCCTTCTTGTCTGAGCAACCAGGCAAGCCCCCCTTGATCACCAGATATCGCCTATTCTCCTCTATACTGCTTGCATTAGAGTGGTGTAGCATGTTACTGCTTTTCATTAATCCTGTTCTGATGCATAGCCTGACATTGTTGCTACAACTGTTGATACCTTACCTGCAATCCTAGATACTTAGCATAGGATGCTAGTTTACATCTGTGGCCCTACATTCTTGTTGGTCTGCCTTGCTATACTATCGGGCCGTGATCACTTGGGAGGTGATCACGGGTATATACTATACATATATAACATACTACAGATGGTGACTAAAGTCGGGTCCGCTTGAAGAGTACCGCAAGTGATTCACGGATTGGGGGCTGAAAGGACCTTTGTCCTGACGGCCCTCTGTGTGGATCTTTGTGGCGGAGCGACAGGGCAGGTTGAGACCACCTAGGCGAGAGGTGGGCCTAGCCCTGGTCGGCGTCCGCGGTTGCTTCATAATAACACGCTTAACGAGATCTTGGTATTTGATCTAAGTTTGGCCACTGGCCTATACGCACTAACCAACTACGCGGGAAAGATATGGGCACTCGACGTCGTGGTATCAGCCGAAGCCTTCTAGACGTCAGTGACTGAGCGGCGCACGCCGGATTGGAACGTAAGCCTGCTCTTGTATTAAGGGGCTAGTTCTGCTTTCGGCCGCCCACGCAACGTGCAGGTGTGCAATGGGCGATGGGCCCAGACCCCTGCGCCATAGGAGTTAGACCGGCGTGCTGACCTCTCTGTTAGCCCTAGGTGGGGCTGCGACATGTTGATCTTCCGAGGCCAGGCATGACCCAGGAAAGTGTGTCCGGCCAAACGGGATCGAGCGTGTTGGGTTACGTGGTGCACCCCTGCAGGGAAGTTTATCTATTCGAATAGCCGTGTCCCTCGGTAAAAGGACGACCCGGAGTTGTACCTTGACCTTATGACAACTAGAACCGGATACTTAATAAAACACACCCTGACAAGTTCCACAGACAACCCGGTGATCGCTTTTCCACAGGGCGACGAGGGGAGGATTGCCGGGTAGGATTATGCTACACGATGCTACTTGGAGGACTTCAATCTACTCTCTTCTACATGCTGCAAGACGGAGGCTACCAGAAGCGTAGTCTTCGATAGAACTAGCTATCCCCCTCTTATTCTGGCATTCTGCAGTTCAGTCCACTGATATTGCCTCCTTACACATATATCCATGCATATGTAGTGTAGCTCCTTGCTTGCGAGTACTTTGGATGAGTACTCACGGTTGCTTTGCTCCCTCTTTTCCCCCATTTTTCTCTTCTTCTCGGATGCCGCAACCAGACGTTGGAGCTCAGGAGCCAGACGCCGCCGTCAACGACGACTCCTACTACTCCGGAGGTGCCTACTACTACGTGCAGGCCGCTGACGACGACCAGGAGTAGTTAGGAGGATCCCAGGCAGGAGGACTGCGCCTCTTTCGATCTGTATCCCAGTTCGTGCTAGCCTTCTTAAGGCAAACTTGTTTAACTTATGTCTGTACTCAGATATTGTTGCTTCCGCTGACTCATTTATGTCGAGCACTTGTATTCGAGCCCTCGAGGCCCCTGGCTTGTAATATGATGCTTGTATGACTTATTTTTACTTTTAGAGTTGTGTTGTGATATCTTCCCGTGAGTCCCCGATCTTGATCGTACACGTTTGCGTGCATGATTAGTGTACGATTGAATCGGGGGCGTCACAGCAAGCCAGATGTCGCTGGTTATTTACTTCAAGAACCAGTTGCACTACAATGGGTAGGTGATATGAGCGTGAAGATGCAAGATGCAACACTCGAGCAAAAGGAAACAACCCCTTCCATGCCTCATCTTCACAAGTGCGATTAAGTCTCACACGAACATTCGCGTTACCACGCTGGCCATTATCATATGTGAAGGAGCACCAAGAAATCCAAGATCCCCTAGTTCGCAATCTATCAGGGCATCTCGAAATGTTGTCATTTGATTTTCAGCACGCATGGCCCTTGAGAAGTGCTCATGCTACTACATAGCCTCTTTAAAATGGCCACACGCCATCCAGGGGTCATCCGAAACACTCCGAAGCCTTGTTAAACGGTCCCACATCAAATGCCTGTTCTCCACGCGAGGTTCCCCGTAGACAAAGGTACCTCTTCATCGAACACCACGACTGTTATCATCAATCATTACATCAATATATCGGGAACAAGAGTCAAGAACTGAAACTTGTAGAGTTTTGTCCCAATAAAGAGCCAAACCCCCACTCAGACCATTGCTTGAAACACCACAAAAACCTTATTTTGAACTTTGTTAACATCCTGTCTTGTTTCACTCAAAAGGACAAGCTTTGGGGAGTTGCCTTGTGAGAGGGCCAAAACATCGTGAACTGTCCGACGATTCCGCCCCCCGCCAATTCCATGCGAGTATATTCATCATACCACAAATTCACACAAACACCTTCTTGAAGCAATCCAAAGCAGACTTAATTTTCCGTCAAGATCAAAGGCACATCCACACAAAAACCACTCACTCCAGCAAGACAGCTCCACTGAGGGTCCCTGGAGAAAATCGAACTAGACAACTAGATGAAGCCGACTAGGACAACAAATCCACGCCTAGGCAAGAAACAACATTCATGGAAGGGCCGGAGATAAAACAGCCGATCTTGAGAGCAAGATGACTGGAGAAGGTTACGAAGACCCTACTGCCATGCAGAGGGGTTGAAGAGATCTGCAGCGTCGGTGCCGTCGCCGCCGAAGTGTCAGCCGGCGGCCGCCGCACGGTAGAACTATATCGCCTTTTTAATCGCTAGAGCCCACGTACCAGTTCGTTTCAATTTTTACATGCACTTAGCTCATTGGGGTTGGATAATTAAAGAGGAGAGAGACGGCGAATTGCATCTTTCCAATGTATTTTTTACTCCAATTCATAATTTGTTCTAAAATTTCTATATGTACACTTTTTACCGGGTGGGAGAGTATAACTTATATTTTGTTGTAAATGTATGATCAAACATTGGTTAAAAAATGTGAAGGGGTCTAATAAATCCGGGTGGAGAATTATCGACCTGTTCACTGAGCTATCATTTCCTCTTTGTTCTTGGACGGAAATCTCATTTTTCTGCTTGTTTGAAACGTGAAAAGAACAAACCCCTTGCTTTGCATCGGGAGTCGTATCACGTGTTGCAAAAGTAACTTGAGTGTGGCAAGGAAATTAAAGCGAGGGAATAATATTATTCGTCTTCCAATCGCACGATGACGATCTCTAGCCATGGGCTGCACCATCGAAAAGGCCAAATTCCACACTTGTAATAACCGCACAAACAATCTACTATTATATTGCTAAACTTTATACAGAAATCACTCATTAAGAATACTCATTGCAAAGGTCACTCTCATCTTCTCAGGTTGTGACAAGTGGCGCATGTTCACCACTTGTTGCAATCTGGGAGTTTTCCTTTTTCCGTAGATAAGTTTATTCAAAATGTTTCATGTCTTAAACCGTGCTCCAAATATTCGAATCGTTTTCACCATTGGGTTCCTCGCGTCGAGATTTTTAAAATTGGATCTCATGTTGATAGGTTTTGACGAACTTTTCTTCACGAAAAAACTGGTCGAAAAAAACCTAAATAAAAAACCGAACTGAGAGCACGTGTTTTTTCCCTTTCCGAAAGATGCACGCCCGTGCCTCTCGCAGAAGGAAAAAAAGAAAAGAAAACATGTTTTTTTCTTTTCCGAGGAGACACGGCCGTGCATCTCGCGAAATCACAACCATGCCTCTCGCGGAAGCAAAACCGTGCCTCTCACGAAAAAAAAGAAAACACGTTTTTTCGTTTCTGAGAGGCACGGCCGTGCCTCTCGTGAAAGCACAACCGTGCCTCTCGCGGAAGCAAAACCGTGTCTCTCCTGGAAGAAAAAAACAGAAAACATGTTTCTTTTTCGTTTCCGAGAGGCACGGCCGTGACTATCGTGAAAGCACAACCGTGCCTATCGCGGAAGCAAAACCGCGCCTCTCGCGAAAGAAAAAAAAACAAAAACGTGTTTGTTTACATTTCCGAGAGGCACTGCCATGATTCTCGTGAAATCAAAACAGTGCCTCTCGTAGAAGCAAAACCGTGACTCTCGCAAAAAAAAAGAAAAAAGAAAACGCGTTTTTTTAGTATTTTTTTTTAATTTTTTTTGTTCCAAGAGCTAAGGAAGACCGGTGGAAAACTGAAAGGTCGAAAACCCTGGAAAAAACCGTTTAAAAAAAAACGAAAACGCGTGCGGAAAAATAAAAAAATAAAATCCGAAGGAAGCGCCCAAAGCGCGACACGTGGTGGGCGGCTGAGAGCGCGTCAAGTGGCGCTGATCGTTGTGAGGCTCCCGAAAGAGCGCTCGTTAATTAGTTGCTCCCAACTTTATAGGGGCGAAAGCCTCTCATTCAATTTAGGACATCGAGTTTGGATTGAGTTCTTAATTTTAACTTGGGAAAAAAGTGTCAAAGAGTTGTGTTTAGTTTTAAGTTTGGTTCAAGGTTTGACTGGTCAATGATTTCTCTAATCAATCGGCAACAACCACTTCATAAAATATATCAGTCTTGCGCATGCTTTTGTCACTTGACAAACAGATAAATGCCAACGTGCAACACTCTAGCACCAATATGAATTTGATTGAGTTGCCAAACTTTGACTTGGTCAACAATGTCTCAAGGAGCTCTCTCATTCAACCGATGTGTTTAATTTTAAATTTGATTCGGGATTTTAACCGATCGATGATCTCTTAAATCAATCCGAACAACCAATTTATCAAAATACATTAATCTCGCGCTTTCACATCACCTGGGAAAAAACTAAATGTCAACATACAACAGTGTAGTATCAATATAATACAACTGATCACCACTGCAAGATACTTCGCTGCATAGTGGGTTAATTTACAAATAACACATAATTATACAACTAGAATGAGACCATCAGAATACCGCATTATAAAAACACTTCATCATCTCCCCACCCGCCAAATCAAATAATTTTTATTCTTTTGAAATTCTAATAACACTAACCACGCAGGAAAGCGCGCTGAATTCTTGTAGTATGTAACAACTGATGTGATCCCTAAACCAAAAATCTCCCTCACAATTGCGGTGATGACTACTTTTTTGGAGAAAACTTTTGACCTATCCATCTTCAATCATCGCAGTACAATGAACACCGAAAACAATAAAAATTATATCCACATCAGTAGACAACCTAGGGACGACTACATGTACTGAAACGAGTTGAAGGTGTGCCATCATCATCGCCACTCCCTCACCAGAATCGGGCAAAACTTCTTGTAGTAGACAATCCAGAAGTCGTCGTGCTAAGGCCCCATAGGACAACCACACCAGAACGACAATTGCCGCCCATGAAGAGTAGTACAGATCTGAAGGATCTAACATGAAGACGGATGGACATAGACGAACAACTACCATATTCAAGCAGATCGACCAAAGACAGATCCGTCAAAGACACACCTCCACACGCTCTCCATGATGCTAAATGCACCATCAGAATGGGGGCCAGGCGGGCGAATGTTATTCAATCTTTAGGGAACCACCGCCGTCTCGACTTTCTGAGCAGGACACAAACCCTAACGAAAATCAAAGAAAACATCTAAAAACGAAGCCCTCCGAACAGCAAGGTCTGGGATCTACCGCGCCCCATGGCCCTATGAGCACATGAGGTGACGCAGATTGGCGGTGCTGCCGACCGGAGGTGATGCAGATTGGCGGTGCCGCTGATGGGAGGCTAGAACCCTAATCGCTTGTTCACTAAGGAGGAGAGAGTGGGGTGATCGTTACTCATACGGAGGGAGTTCGGTGATGACTACTAATCCATGTACTACACAATAGTTGTCTTATGTCATTCAGCCAAGATAAAATGATTTTAGTGGAGCCAAGATTGTTTGGTTCAACTTTACTTGTACAGCCTGCAAAAGAAAAACAAAACAAGAAACATTACTTGTACACGGGCTGATTTCTTTTTCCTTTTTCTTTAACAGGTACAGTCTACGTCACGCACATACACACACTCACACCATACTCCTATGAACACTTCCGAGAGACAGGCGCCTCGTAGTCGACGGAAACATCTTCTTCCACTGAACGAACATCGTCGGAAGTCGGAAATAAATTTTGAAAAATGTGAGCATCAATATCAAGTATAGGACTTGAACCGTGGTGGGCTGAGAATCTATCCTCCTAACCAACTAACTACAAGTTGATTCGCATATATGACTAACTTCTGTTGTACTATTTCTTACCTTGTTTCTGAAACTAGTTTTTAGACAATCTCTTTTTAGAACAAGTGCCGCTGTGCTAATTGTAGTCACATGGGCCGCAGATTAAAGCCTAGTTCTTTAGGCTTGTCCCACAAATCGTTTCCTTAATTTTTTCACTTCCAAGGCCTCTTTGGTTCAAAGGGATTTAATAAAATTTTCAAATAATTGTAATTATTATGATATTTTCTTTGTTAGTCGTTTGATTCATAAGATTGGATCCTATGAAAATGTTTTCTAAGAAATCATTTGTACTACATCCCATTAGAAATCTAGCATCCACTCACAACTCCCTTTTACAATTTCTTTGTTTTACTGTGGCATCAAGCACTCTTTGGTATATATCACCATGGTTAGCAAATCAAAGAGGCCCTGAACTACTAAGAAATAAACTAGCTTAGATGCCGAACCAAATTGAAGGAGCAACTTAATAGAGAAGCCGGGGAGGGGCGCATATAGGAGAAGCCGCCAAAAAGAACTCGGCCTAAGCAAGAAGCCGCTACTCTTTTTTTCCGAGGAACCGGAAGGAGGGTTGTCTTTTTATTTAGACGAAAAAAAGGGTTTATGTACATATGCAATGAGATTTTTATGGGAACACATTGAAACCCCAAAAACATATCCAAAGGATGCAAAACTAGCCAATACCCTCACTTTTACGAAAAAACTAACGCCCACACATGTGGCATCTTGCATCGCCCACACGCCTTCATTACCACTCATTTTTCCACGTGTGAACATATGACATTGATGACCCACAAGTATAGGGGATCAACGGTAGCTCGTTTCGATAAGTAAGAGTGTCGAACCCAACAAGGAGCAGAAGAAAATGACAAGTGGTTTTCAGAAAGGTAATGAGTGTAAGTGCTGAAATTGCAAGTAGCGGAGTCGTTTGATAGGAAGATAATTTATAACGAGCAAGTAACGGTAGTAGTAACAAAAGTGCAGCAAGGTAGCCCAATCCTTTTGAGGCAAAGGACATGCCAAAACGGTCTCTTATGATAACAAAGCGTTCTTGAGGGTACACGGAAATTTCATCTAGTCACTTTCATGTTGGTTCGATTTGTGTTCGCTACTTTGATAATTTGATATGTGGGTGGACCGGTGCTTTGGTGTTATTCTTACTTGAACAAACCTCCTACTTATGATTAACCCTTCAGCAAGCATCCGTAACTACGAGAAAAGTATTAAGAATAAATTCTAACCATAGCATTAAATTTTTGGATCCAATCGACCCCTTACAGAATAGCGCATAAACTGGGGTTTAAGCTTCTGTCACTCTCGCAACCCATCATCTAATTGCTACTCCATAATGCATTCCCTTAGGCCAAAATATGGTGAAGTGTCATGTAGTCGACGTTCACATGACACCACTAAGGGAATCACAACATACATACTATCAAAATATCGAACACATATCAAGTTCACACGATTACTTGCAACATGATTTCTCCCGTGACCTCAAGAACGAAAGTAACTACTCACATATGATAAACATGCTCATGATCAGAGGAGTATTAAATAGCATATTGGATCTGAACATATAATGTTGTAGCGACCAGACCTCAAACAGTCTAGTCTCTGTGCATCAGTGTCATCCCTGGATCGGTAATGCTGACACGCAAAGTACTTGAGGAAGAGTTTAAATCACACACTTTATTACATCGAATGTTTCAAAAGAAAACTTATTACAATAATATGGCTTAAGGCCATCTAAAAACGATAACAGCGGAAGGCTTGGAAGATAAAGTGAGTCCATCAACTCCAACGGCATAGCTGAGTGAACGACAACGACCTATGGCACCTTACTCGTCGTCTAAAAAGTCTGGAACATGAAATGTTGCAGCCTGAAACAGGTCAACACATGAAATATGCTGGCAATGTAACACACAGAGTAATGAACAAAATGAATGCTATCACTACATGCATATATGGCCGGTGGAAAGCTCTATGATTACAGTTTTGCATAAAGCCAATTTTCCCCTACAACAAAGGAATACATTTTATTTAACTATCATGGTGGTTGATAAACATTGAGAAGGTTCCTTCAAGTCAATCCCAATTAAACATCACCATTAAACCCAATTAAATTTATTTTAGAGTGATGAGATCAACATGATAATTCAAGAAACAGATACTCAAGATGTCCATAACCGGGGACATGGCTAACCATGATTAGTTTGCACACTCTGCAGAGGTTTGCGCACTTTTCCCCACAATACTCGAATTCATCCATGATCGGAGATTCGAGACATAGTCTTTCTGAAGCATTAACTCTACTCTGGGTAGACAGTACCACCTACAACCCACTACATCTGCTAGTCTACCTCTTCAAGAGCTTCACACAACTTACTCAACTATGTCAGAGCCCATATTGGCTTGTGGCTACACACGGAAGTTTCTAGCTTGAATAATATTATGATCCCTTTGAGTCTGGGTGGCGAACCGTAGGATGATCACACGGGCACTCCTGGATATCCTAGGACAACACTGGATTCTCCAGGTGCCCTGACAACCACTGGGTACTCTAGGGTGCCTTCAACCAATCCACCCAGATGTGTATTTAAGTATCCATCTTAAGTTAACCATTAATTAATAGTACTCACATCTGTAATGGATACACTCACCCAATCCACGTCTACGAGCATAGCATAGCAATATAAGCATAACGTAGAAGTAACTCCCAAAGCTTTGATAATAAACATGACAATAGGTTCTACCTCATCATCTACTTCCCAAACCCACATGTTATAACAGATCCTAACCATGCAATGTTTGAGGGTTGATCTAATGCATAAAAATAGGGTAATAAAGAGGTACGTTCAAAGTGTTACGTGCCTTGCTGATGATTCGCAAAACCTAGAGACTCGTAGTAGCACGCTTCGCACTCTGGGTACTCTATCGCAAACAAACAGTAACATACATAAGCACTCAACTAGAAGCACGGGTAAAACTCAAATAAGAGATCTAACCAGAAAGTTCAACTGAAGAACTCTAGTTTGCAAAAAGAATCAAATCAAACGGAGCAAAGAAACTCAAACTACAAAAGAAACAAGATCCGATTACTAATCTGGCCTAAAGTCAAAATTTACAATACCAAAATCTTGTTCAAGTTGGTTAAATAGAAAGAGGGCTTTGAGACAAAGATCTAGGCACTTTAATCACCTGAATCGGATAAACGAGCGAAAAGATAAACTAAAACGAAGATAAGGGCAGAAATCATGATCGAAAATAATCACGAAAAAACCTTGGAAAATAAAACGCGACGAAGAGGCTAACGAACGAACGTTCGCTGTCTATAAAAAATCCTCATGAAGTTTCAGCTCATTTGGAGTTGTGCAGAATAGGTATCCTGAGGTAGCTTTTTCAGGTCCAGATTTTCAGCTGCCGGAATTCTCCCTCTTGGTGTATACCTTGCAAATTATGAGAGAAAAGGCATTAGAATTACTCCAAAAGGCATTATTATGGACAAAAACATTATAAATAACAGTAAGAAAATATGATGCAAAATGGACGTATCAACTCCCCCAAGCTTAGATCTCGCTTGTCCTCAAGCGAAAACCGAAATCGAGAAACATGTCCATATGCTTTGAGAGAGAGGTGTCGATAAAAACAAAATACGGACATAGAAGCATCATGTTGATTAGTATTACATCAACAAATTTAAACATAAGACTCTTATCATATACTTCTCATGAATAAGTAACCGTTAATCACACAATCGAAGTATAAAGCAAAAACTCTATTAAAAACTAACAAACTATGTTCTCAGTCAACTTTGCAACTACAATTAATCATCTTTTCAGGAAGGGTCACGTATCAGAGCCTTTAGGCAAGTCCACATACTCAGCCATCATATCATCTTCTATTATTGCTAACACTCACCGCGTACACATGAGCAAAACATTTCAACCGGACACATAGAAAGATAGGGGCTTATAGTTTCGCCTCCCAACGTACTCACCTCAAGGGTGATGTCAACAATAATAACTCATGCTATCTATATTCAACTGGACATATGTGCCTAGATCTTTCCTCACCACATGATGCTTGCCAAAGGAGAAAAATTAAAAAGGAATAGAAGAAAAACTTTGACTCTTTGCATAAAAGTAAATACATAAGAGTAAAAGATAGGCCCTTCGTAGAGGGAATTAGAGGTTGCCACGCGCTTATTTGTTTGTAGGCTGAACCCCTTAATGCAAAAGAACGTCATGTTGCATTTCCCCTTGTGATAGCGATCTTTATTATGCATTCTGTCGCTTTTATTCTTCACCATCACAAGTTCGTACAACGCTCAATTTTCTCTTACACTAAATGATCTCACACTTTTAGAAGAAATTTTTATTGCCTTTTTGCACCGATGACAACTTACTTGAGGGATCTTGCTCAATCCCTAGGTAGGTATGATGTACTCTTGAAAATAAGATTTGGGTTTAAGGGTTTTTGGATGCACAAGTAGTATCTCTACTTAGTGCAGAATTTTTGGCTAGCAAAGATAGGGGGTAAACACCACATGTTGAAGGATCTATAACAATATGACTTCTATCTGAATATAAACAAGCATAAACCATTAAGTTGTCTTCCTTGTCCAACGTCAACAATTTTGGCATATAATATTTTGATAAGGGCTCACAATCACAAAAGATTACTAGGATAGTATATTTATATGTGAATCTTCTCTTCCCTTATTAACTCTTTCATGAGTTGCACCATTGATTAATGCTATGTTTGTCAATCTCTAATAAAATTTTCTACTTATACTTTTCCTTATGTGGTGCCATCACCTACCATAGGATTAGTATATAATCTTATTGATTTATTTGTTTCCTTTTATTTATTTCCTTTCTCTTTTCTTTATTTGCAATATGAGAGTAAAGAAAGCAAAAACTCACACTAAACTTTATTATATAACTTCAACACGGTTACAAGGATAGATCACTAAGGAAACTCCCAAGGAAGAAAAGATTCAACTAACTTTTATTCATCTAAAGCAAAAGATCGAACTAAAATAAGTAAAAGTAATAAGATAGTGGGGTGATACGATACCAGGGAACCTCCCCCAAGCTTGCCGAAAGCCAAGGGGAGTGCCCATACTCGATACTCAGTTATCCTTTGGTGGTGAGAAGATGGTAGTGGTGGTGGCAATTGTGCCCTCAACTTTTTCATATTGTAGTTGAGGAGAGCAATTTCCTCCTTTAAATCATCGACCTCCAACTCCAGCTTCTAGATCTTGTCGCATAAATCCCCTTTGCTTTTCTGCCTAAAACGAAAAGGAATAGATTGGTTTTTAGACCGGTTAGCTCTCTTAGGAAGACTTGACTTCTTGAAGTCCACGTGCATATCCCCAGGTTGAGGTAGAGGGACATCCTCTTCCTCCGAGCTTGAATCATCGATCTTCATCAAGTGAGCATCCTCTTCGTCATATGTAGTTCGACCATAAGGGGATAGGTCCCCATAGGTCCTTGGGTCAGCAATGAGATGTGATACATAGCTCTCTCCGTCGGAGTCTTGGGACGGCATATTTTCAAAACTGCGCAGAAAACAGCAAGAAAAGAGAATAGAGGATTTCTCTATGATGCGGTGATCAATGGGTTCAGGAAGTATATATAGAATTTTTATCTTGGACGACAAGCATACAGGAGAAAAACAGGGTACGGAAGGTGTCCCAGGTGGGCACAACCCACCTGGGCGCCCTGGTGTCTTGTGCCCACCAGGGGATGCTTCCTGGAAGTTTCTTTATTTCCTAAATTTTTAAATATTCCAAAACTGATAAAAAATATTTTTGGATATTTCGGAGTCCGTTTACTTACCGTATCACGTACCTCCTTATTTTCAGGATTTTGGAGTGTTCCGGAAGGACTCTTTTATGTGTTCTTCCGGTGTCGAAGTTTGGATAATATTACTTTCAACGTTAATGGGCGTACCTGAGGTATAATGCTTTATTCGTTGCCATTGACAACCTTTGGGTTAGTACCTTCGGAATTATTTATTTTGATGGCTCCAGACTGATAAACCTCCTCGATGACATATGGGCCTTCCCATTTTGAGAGGAGTTTTCCTGCAAAGAATCTGAAACGAGAGTTGTACAAAAGAACAAATTCTCCAAATTTAAACTCATGCTTTTGAATTCTTTTGTCATGCCATCTTTTAACCTTTTCTTTGATAATTTTGCATTTTCATAAGGTTGGGTTCTCCATTCATCTAGAGAGCTAATATCAAATAACCTCTTTTCACCGGCAAGTTTGAAATCATAATTGAGTTCTTTGATTGCCCAAAATGCTTTATGTTCTAACTCAAGAGGCTAATAACAAGCTTTTCCATAAACTATTTTATAAGGAGACATACCAATAGGATTTTTATATGCTGTTCTGTAAGCCCAAAGTGCATCATCTAATTTCTTAGACCAATCCTTCTTGGACCTATTGACAATCTTTTGCAAAAATTAATTTTATTTATCTATTGCTAAGTTCAACTTGACCACTAGACTGAGGATGATACGATGATGCAATTCTATGGTTAACATCATACTTAACAAGCATCTTACAGAAAGCACCATGAATAAAGTGTGAACCACCAACAGTCATTAAATATATAGGGACTCCAAACCTTGGGAAAATAACTTCCTTAAGCATTTTAATAGATGTGTTGTGATCAGCACCACTGGTTGGAATAGCTTCTACCCATTTAGTAACATAATCAACAGCAACCAAAATATGTGTATACCCATTAGAGGAAGGAAAATGTCCCATGTAGTCAAATCTCCAAACATCAAATGGTTCAACAGCAAGTGAATAATTCATAGGAATTTCTTGACGCTTACTGATATTACCTATTCTTTGACATTCATCACAAGATAAGACGAACTTACGAGCATCCTTGAAGAGAGTAGGCCAATAAAATCCAGACTGCAATACCTCGTGAGCAGTTCTATCTCCAGCATGATGCCCTCCGGAGTGACATTTTCGTAGGATTTGTCCCTGTTCGTGCTCAGGTACACAACGTCTAATAATACCATCTACTCCTTCTTTATAAAGATGTGGGTCATCCCAAAAGTAATATCTTAAATCATAGAAGAATTTTTTTCTTTTGTTGGTATGTAAGGCTAGGCAGTAAATATTTAGCAACAATGTAATTAGCATAGTCAGCATACGAAGGAGTACTATGAGAAACATTTATTGCAGCTAACTGCTCATTAGGAAAACTAGCATCAATAGGTAGTGGGTCATCAAGCACATTTTCAAGCCTAGAAGATTATCAGCTACTGGGTTCTCAGCTCATTTTCTATCAGTGATATGTAAATCAAATTCATGTAACAAGAGAACCCATCGAATAAGTCTAGGTTTAGCATCTTTCTTTTCCATAAGATATTTAATAGCAGCATGGTCTGTGTGAACAGTTACTTTGGAATCAACAATACAAGGTCTAAACTTATCACAAGCAAACACCACTGCTAAGAATTCTTTTTTAATAGTAGCATAGTTCCTTTGAGCACTGTCTAGAGTTTTACTAGCATAATGAATTACATTAAGTTTCTTATCAACTCTTTGTCCTAGAACATCACCAACAACATAATCACTAGCATCACACATAATTTCAAAAGGCAAGTTCCAATCAGGTGGTTGAACAATAGGTGGAGAAATTAAGGCTTTCTTGAGTATTTCAAAGGCTTCTAAACAATCATCATCAAAAATAAAGGGAATATCCTTTTGCAAGAGACTAGTGAGAGGCCTAGAAATTTTAGAAAAGTCTTTGATAAATCTCCTATAGAAACCAGCATGACCTAGGAAACTACGAATACCTTTTATATCTTTAGGACATGACATTTTCTCAATTGCATCAAGCTTAGCTTTGTTCACTTCAATACCTCTTTCAGAAATTTTATGACCCAAGAAAATGCCTTCATTAACCATAAAGTGGCACTTCTCCCAATTCAAGACAAGATTTGTTTGTTCACATCTCTACAAAACTCGATCAAGATTGCTTAAACAATCATCAAAAGACTTCCCATAAACAGAAAAGTCATCTATGAAAACCTCAACAATCTTTTCACAAAAGTCAGATAATATAGCAGTCATACATCTTTGAAAGGTAGCAGGTGCATTACATAAACCAAAAGGCATACGTCTATAAGCATAGGTTCCAAAAGGACAAGTAAAATTGGTATTTTCTTGATCAGGTTGAGAAACATGTATTTGTGAAAAACCAGAATATCCATCAAGGAAGCAAAAGTGTGTGTGCTTAGATAATCTTTCAAGCATTTGATCAATAAAGGGCAAAGGGTAATGATCTTTTCTAGTTGTTTTGTTTAATTTCTAAAATCAATTACCATTCTATAGCCTATAATAATTCTTTGTGGAATAAGTTCATTTTTATCATTAGGAACAACAGTTATACCTCCTTTCTTAGGAACACAATGAACAGGACTTACCCATCTACTATCAGCTATAGGATAGATTATACATGCTTCCAGAAGTTTTAATATTTCCGTTCTTACCACTTCTTTCATCTTCTGATTTAACCGACGTTGGTGATCAACAACGGTGTCGGTGTACAAAACTAGGGGTCCTTTTTGTACCCCGTTACTTGTGCGCGGGCAGTCACAGCCACACGCCTACGGCCGCGCTTGGCAGGACAGAAGAGGAAGCAAAGACACGAGACTACCAGAGCAACGCCAAGACAGAGGCACGAGGAGCGAAGGGACAAGGTGGGCTCTCCCGGGCAAGAGCCTTGCTGGGGCAGCTTACGTAGACCCGGCAAGAGCCTTGCCGGGGGAACTTGCCCAACACCAGCAAGGCCGCCACCCTTGAGCCTAAGAGTTCCGACACCATCGACAACGTTGGAACCAAGGCTCGGGAGGCGCCTGCATGGTGGCATGCAGATCTTCGTGAAGACCAAGAACGTACAAGATTACATGAGAACCAGAAGACGGAAACCCCGGCAAGATCCTTGCCGGGGACACTCACAAGACCCCCGGCAAGACCCTTGCTGGGGACACCTGCGAAACCCCGGCAAGGCACTTGCCGGGGCCCCGGCAGGACCCTTTCCAGGGACATCTGCGGGGCCGCAGCCAGGCCCCACCTGCCAAGGCTCCACCGCCGTTCCAACACAGCAGTCAACCCGCCAAGCACCTGCGTGGGAACATGAGCTTCCAAGCCAACTCAGCAAGCACCTGCGTGGTGGCATGCAGATCTTCGTGAAGACTCTGCCACCGCACCAACTCAGCAGCCAGCTAGCTAGCATGGCACTGCACGCCTAGTCAGCTTGGACACCCATCAGAGCGAGACGAGGCGGCAACGAACGAGACGAGCTTCCTTGCAGTCCCCGATAAAGTGAGAGGGCACGTCGGCAGCGCATTAAATGCGTTTGTCCTACGGTGCCAGGGTATAGACTTGTATAGAGTACAAACTTTCCACCTCCTGTGTGCCACTGTGGTGACCCCTTTGGCTATAAAAGGAGGCCCAAGGCATACTGGAGAAGGATTCAGACTTTTTGAACCCTGCACGCTTTGTAGCTAGTCCAAGAACACCAGATAAACACAAACCAGCAGGAGTAGGGTATTACACATCACTTGCCGCCCGAACCTGCATAAATCCCCCCGTGTTGATCTTCTAAACCCGCTCTTTCCACAGCCCCACGCCCGCCAACCATAGAAGGGATTCCTGTGATCCCATAGGTGTCGTTTCCACCGACATCTTTGGCGCACCAGGTAGGGGGCGCAAGCTGTGAAAATCTGGTTTGGAAGTTAGCGCATCGACTTCGTCATCACCATGGCCCCCAAGAAGAAGGGGATCACAGCGATCGGGTCGTCCGGAGCCGGCCCATCTGCGCCAGCGCGGGCAGGCGACCGGGTGGCCAGGGATGGTGCCGGGGACGTGGCCCGCGAGCATCCACGACACTCTGACAATCGGAGCCAGGCGAGTGCGTCGTTCGAGTCCAAGACGATGAGCCACACGCCGCTGGGTCCGGGGGCGGGGCCGTGCTGCCCACGGGCGGCGCGGCAACCTCTATGGCAACCCAGCTGGCGCCCGTGCCGCGGCTTTCCCAGGCCGCGCGCGATGAGCAACACCACGACGTCGGAGCTCCCGGGCACCACTGCGGGAAGAGCCCTATGCGCCACTATTAGGACGCGCCAGGCCGGTTTGCGCACCTGGACGCCGGCAGAAGCGGCGTGCGACCGCGGGGCCATGATAGAGATCCTTCTAACTTGGTTAGAAGTTGGAGCGCGTCACGGTCCATGCAGCTTTCGCCGTCGCCCACGCCAGCAGAAGCGTTGGCGCGCGTGCAACTGCTCCTCAACTTTCCCCCTGTTGCGGAGAAGCTCGACGAGTGGAGGGCCACCATCCGAAGCCTCATCAGCTTCGCCAACAAAGATGAGCCGCTCCTAGCAGGACCCTCATGTCGGCGTTCTGTCGAGCCGGTGCACGCCGGCGGTGGGAGTACAGGGGACGATGCCACCATAGTGCACTCTCCTCCTCCCCGACCGCGGTGGCAGCCACCGGCTCGTCGGGCCGATGCCTGTGACAATGTTTCCACAGCGTCGTCCGACCCGCGGACCCGCTGCGACCAACGTCGAGTTCTTCGAGAGCGAGCTCAGGAAGACGCTCGAACTACCATCGAGCGATGGTGGGAGGCGCGCCATCAGTCGGATCGGTGTGCGGGGCCTACTATGGACCACCCAGCGCCGGGGGGCTCTGGCGACCTGCCTTACGAGGTGGGTTGTCCGGCCTTTACCTGAGAGCTGCGGCAGTTCTAGTGGCCCTCCCACCGCACGTTCAAGCCTGATGTTGGGGAAAAGTACAACGACAAGACTCACCCGTCAGAGTTCCTCAGCATCTACACCATCGCGATGCAAGCCGACGGGGCTCGCGACCACAAGGTGCTCGCCAACTACTTTCCATTGGCGCTTAAGCCCAACATCATGTCATGGTTGATGCACCTGCCAGTGGATTCCATCTCTTCCTGGTCGGATCTGTGCCACGAGTTTGTTGGCACCTTTACCGGAGGCCACCAAGCTCCTGGCCAGGCAAGTGACTTGCATGTCATCCCCCAGAAGGATGGCGAGTCCCTGCGTAAGTACATACAAAGATTCAGCCGTGTGCAGTACACCATCCCATATGTTCATCCGGCCGCTGTCATCAGTGCGTTCCATCAGAACGTACGCAACTGTAAGATGCGTGAAGAGCTGGCGATGAACAAGGTCAAGGATGTAGCCAAACTTTGTTCTGGCTGATAGATGTGCTCGGTCTAAGGAAGGAAGGAAGTACCCCGGCGAGGACGCTGGCGCGGAAACCGACTCCACGGACGAAGACACCACCGCCCCGATGAAGAAGGGCCGGCGCTGCAACAAGAAGCGTAAGGGCAAGTTTGTGCTTGCCGTTGAGGGATCCGGCAACCCCGGCGCCGCTAAGAAGGGCAAGGCTGACGACCCCGACAAGGAGGTTTCCGGGTGCGCCGCCTGCCGGCCCTTGGCGGCCGCCGACAAGCCAGGAGGCTCCGACAAGCAGTACTGCAAGATCCACTGCAACAAGGGCCATGACCTCCAGAACTGCCGATAGGTTGAACTGATTGCAGAAAAGCAGAAAGCGGAATATGAAAGGCAAGACAAGGAGAAAGGTCAGGATGGCGTTGAGGGGTCCGGCAAGAAGTGTGGCAGCCAAGGAGGTCGCCGCGGCAATGATAATCAACAAGAGAGGCCCGCTCGGGGCCGCGACAAGAAGGAGGAAGATGATGATCATGACGAGGACGACGAGTCCGGCGAGCACGTATTCCAGAAAGCTATAGAGGCCATGTGCGTCGACGGTGGCGCCTCGCTGCACACCTCTCACCGCCAACTGAAACAGTGGGCGCATGAGGTCACTGCGTCAGAGCCATCGTTCGATGCCCAGAAGCCACTGAAGTGGTCCCGCACGCCCATCATTTTTGACACTGAGGATCACCCTTATCGCACAACTGCGGTCGGGTGTTTTCCGTTGTTGGTTTCACCAACAATACGCAACCTCAAGGTGACAAAAGTGCTAGTTGATGGTAGGGTAGATTTGAATTTGATCTCGCCCGCTGTGATCAAGAAGCTGCAGATTCCTGATGGAGATCTCGAGGAGACGGGCACGTTTCAAGGGGTCAACCCGGGAAGGAGTCAGCCGAAAGGTAAAATCACGCTGCCCATTATGTTTGGGGGCAAGCTGAACTATAGGACGGAGAAGATTGTTTTGATGTCGCCGAGATCCCCTTGCCGTACAATGGGATCCTTCGCCGCCCAGCGCTGGCCAAGTTCATGGCGGCGTCACACTACGCCTACAACACATTGAAGATGCCGGGGCCGCTGACCATCATCACCATCCACTCTGACAAGAAATACGCGCTCATCTGCGTCGACCAACTCTACCGAGAGGCAGTTGCAGCAACTACCGCCAAGGCACTTGTTCCTGCCGCTAAAGCCCCGAGATGGAAGAAGGCTGGCAAGACCTCTGTTGGCAAGACTCCTTCCAGCGAGACCTCTTCCGGCAAGAGCTCTTGCACCCACTCTGGTAAGCGCGCCTCTTCGGAGTGCTGCACTCCTGTTGAGGACATGCCAGAGAGCTCCACCGGCAAGAGCAAGAAGTCCAAGGCTGCACCACCAGAAACCAAGAAGGTGTCTGTCAAGGAGGACGACACGGGCGGGGCTTTCACTATAAGCTCCACCCTTGACAGCAAATAGGAAAGCATGCTCGTCGCCTTCCTTCGGACGAATGTCGTTGTGTTTGCATGGCAAGCATCCGACATTCCCGACGTTCCCAGGGAGGTGATTGAGCACCATCTTGCTGTCTGTCCTCATGCGCGGCCCGTCAAGCAGAAGGTCAGGAAGCAAGCTTTGGAGCGACAAGAGTTCATTATCGAGGAGATCAGCAAGTTAGAGGCGGCAGGCCTGGTTAGAGGAGTGCTCCACCCCACATGATTGGCCAATCCAGTGGTGGTGCGTAAGGCAAATGGGATATGGAGGCTATGTATTGACTACACAGATATCAATAAAGCCTATCCAAAGGATCCTTTCCCTCTGCCACACATCGACTAGATTGTGGACTCCACTGCCGGGTGCGACCTGCTATCATTCCTCGACGCTTATTCAGGATACCACCAGATCTTCATGATGAAGGAAGACAAAGAAAAAAACCGCGTTCATCACCCCATGTGGTACGTACTGTTTTGTATGAATGCCTTTTGGATTGAAGAGCGCTAGTTCAAAGTTTGCCCGAGCAGTCCAGATTGGTTTTGAGCCCCAACTACATAGAAATATGGAAGCTTATATGGACGACATAGTGGTCAAAACCAAGGACAGGGCCACGCTCGTGCAAGATTTAGAAGAAAAAATTGCAAATCTGCGCAAGATCAACCTCAAGCTCAACCTAGAGAAGTGCATGTTCGGTGTCCCCTCCGGCAAACTTCTTGGGTTCTTTGTAACTCAACGCGGAATCGAAGCAAATCCCGACAAGATCAAGGCAATCGAGCAGATTGAGGTGCCAAAATGGGTCAAAGACGTCCGTAGGCTCGCCGGCTGCATTGCTTCCCTGAGTAGGTTCATCTCCAAATCTGTTGAGCGCGCCCTCCCCTTTTTCGAAGTTTTGAAAAAGGCGGGTCCAGTAAAGTGGACTCCGGAGGCAGAGGCAGCACTGCAAGATTTGAAGAGGTACCTCTCCTCCATGCCAATACTAGTCGCGCCTAAACTACAAGAGCCGCTGCTGCTATACTTAGCAGCAATGAGTCAAGTGGTCGGTGCTGTCTTGGTGGCGCAGAGGGAACTTGAGGAAGAAGCAGCAATAGCACCAGAGCCATCGAATCACGGGTCGGAGACCTCCCTGGTAGAGCCTGACGCCGGCAGGGCGGAACCCCCAGCAAGGCCTGGTCCGAGCAAGACAGAGTCTGAGCAGATGGGCGAAGTGGGACAGAAGAAGAAGGTGGTGCAGCACCCCATTTATTTTGTCAGTTCCTTCTTGCAAGGGGCTAGATCAAGATATTCTGGTATGTAGAAGCTGCTTTTCGGCCTTCTTATGGCCTCGAGAAAGTTGCGCCACTATTTCCAAGCGCATGAGATCACCGTTGTCACCCGCCTCCCTTTGCAATGGATTTTACACAACCCAGATGCGACAGGGAGGATTGTGGAGTGGGCATTGGATCTGTCGAGCTTTGGCCTCAAGTTTGAAAGTACTTCAACGATCAAGAGCCGAGCCTTGGCAGAATTCATAGCGGAATGGACCACAACGCCCGACGAAGATGTTCAAGAAACCACCCTTCCCGACAAGGAGACCTGCCGCGATTGGGTTATGTACTTTGATGGTGCTTTCTCGCTGCAAGGTGCTGGTGCCGGCGTACTACTCGTCGCGCCCACCGGAGAGCACCTCAAGTATGTAGTCCAGATGCACTTTCCCCGGGAAAAATCAATGACCAACACGACGGAGTACGAGGGATTGCTTGCCGGTCTCAGGATTGCGGCAGACCTCGGAATCAGAAAGCTCATCATCAGAGGTGATTCACAGCTCGTCATTAAGCAAGTCAACAAGGATTAGCAGAGTCCGTTGATGGAGGCCTACGTGGATGAAGTGAGGAAGTTGGAAGAGTGTTTTGACGAATTGCAAGCAGAGCATGTTCCCCGAGCGGAGAACGGCATTGCTGACTACCTGTCAAAGTGCGCTGCCTTGAAGTTGCCTGTGGAACCAGTACCTTTGTGCTTCAATTAACTCAACCGTCCGTCGATCCATTAGCAGGACAGAACAAGCGAAGGAAGGCAGGCCCTGACAAGTACTTTCCTGCTGAGCTCCCATGAGCCGTCGGCAAGGATGTTGTCGGGTGTCGTGAGCTTGCCGGAGAGCAGCAACCCCCGACAGAGCCTCAAGCTTTGACCGTAGAGGCAGCTGCCCTTACGGCCGAAGATGTGCCTTTAATCCTTGCCGTTGAGCCTCAGGCTCCAGCATGGGCATAGCACACCGTCTGTTTCCTCCAAACAGGGGAGCTCCCTGAGGAATAAGAAGAAGCAGAGAAAGTAGCCCGCCGGGCCAACATCTACCAGTTTGTGGATGATGCCCCATACAGAAGGAGACCGAACGACATAAAGTTGAAGTGCATTCCTCAGGAAGACGGACTGAGGCTGTTGGCAGAGATGCACAGAGGCATGTGTGGCTCCTACATAGGGTCGAGAGCCCTTGGCAAAGCAGTCTGGAAAGGTTTCTTCTGGCCCACCGCTCTGCAGGATGCAACTGCCCTAGTAACCAAGTGTGAAGCGTGCCAGCTCCATTCAAAGTAGCTTCATCAACCAGCCCAAGCTCTTCAGACAATCCCTCTTTCCTGGCCATTTTTGGTCTAGGGGTCGACATACTGGGCCCCTTTCCCCGCGCTATCGGAGGCTTTGAGTACTTGTACGCTGTGATCGACAAGTTCACAAAGTGGCCGGAAGTGGAACCAGTGAGAAAGGTGACAACACAGTCAGCCGTCAAGTTCTTCAAGGGGCTAGTCTGCCATTTTGGTGTGCCCAACATAGTCATCACTAACAACGGCACGCAGTTCATGAGCCGCACCTTCATGCAGTACATTCAAGACCTCAGCAGCAAGGTCTGTTTTGCTTTCGTTGCTCATCCTGGAAGTAACGGCCAGGTCGAGAGGGCGAATGCAGAAGTGTT
Source organism: Triticum timopheevii (assembly GCA_963921465.1). NCBI lineage: Eukaryota > Viridiplantae > Streptophyta > Magnoliopsida > Poales > Poaceae > Triticum > Triticum timopheevii. The sequence continues at coordinate 338,681,139 of OY997266.1, read as the reverse complement.
GCGAGGCCTCAAGACTAGGACTTTTGACAAGCTGCACAAGTGCGGAAGGCGCTGGGTTGATGAGTTGCCAACAGTTCTTTGGTCAATCAGAACGACACCAAATCGAGCTACTGGCCAGACACCTTTTGCCTTGGTTTACAAAGCAGAAGCAGTTCTCCCCATGGAACTCATATATGGGTCACCTCGAGTGCTTGATTATGATGAGCTTGAGCAAGAGCAGTTGCGCCAAGTGGATGCGACGGTCCTTGAGGAAGATCGTCTTCGGGCTGCAGTGCGAGCCGCTCGCTACCAGCAGGCCTTGCGCTGCTATCATAGCCGCAAGGTTCACGCCCTAAGCCTTGAGGAAGGAGACCTTGTTCTTCGGCGGATTCAATCCGCCAAGAATTCAAACAAGTTGACGCCAAAGTGGGAGGGCCCTTATCGGGTAATACGAGTCACCAGTCCCGGCGTAGTCCGCCTGGAGACCGAAGATGGCATTCCGGTGAGCAATTCCTGGAATATCGAACATCTTCACAAGTTTTACCCCTAAGGCACGGTTGCTGGGAGCCCCGGCAACCCCCATTTTGTACTAGCCTTGCCTACAAGGCATGTGACCCTATGTACAGAGCCAGCCGCAGACCCTGTGCGCAGTCAGGGAAAGGAATCCCATACTATGTATAGTTTCCTGTCAATTTCCATGTTTATATGTATACGTATATGCATGCTTGTCTGGGGTACTATATTGCTTTTTGATTCCAATAAATGTTAGTGCACCACCGAGGTTCCATGCTCTTGCACTCTCTTCTTTGCAGCCACGGAAGGACGCACGATCCCGCCAAGGACCTAGCTCCGGCAAGAAGTCAAGAAGACCGCCCGACACGGCGATCCCCGGCAAACCAAACAGATAAAGTTTACCTCTTGCCCATTCCTATTTGTAACCTATGACTTGTGCAGTAGAAAACCTCGCCACTCTTCTTTTAAAACTCGGGTGCTCCCATTTTTGTCCTGAACGCTGCTTCGGTCGGAGTGGTCATAGTAGCCCTTGCTGAAAGGAGGTGGACAGGGGCTGGACCCTTTGTTTGTAACCCGACAGAAATGATTCTCCGGCAGGCACAAAGGGCGCAGGCAGGGCAGCTTGCAGGGGGGGCTCGTTTATTTACATTAAGGAGGCGTTTCGCTTCTGCACGAGCATACGCGTGCACGGGTTCTCGGCAAGGCTAGACTTTTTCATTAACATGCTGATGCAAGAACGGAGGTTACATGACACAAGCATGGGCTCGAGAGATTACATTATCTAGAAATTAAGATTTGGCAAGTGCCTACAATTTAAAAGAAAGATAAGTGCCCTGTGATCTCCGTTCTTGCCCCTTTCCTCCCAGGTGCGGCAGGTGAAGGTAAAAAGGAAGCGACAGGGAACACGTCGATGGATAGCTTGACGAGGAAGACCCTCGGCAGGGCGTGTGTGTCGACATTCTGGGAACGGGGGTCCCCAGACTTTCCTGCCTACGGCCTGTGGCGTGGCTCAACTAGTGGCCTAGTACGACCCGTCTTCTTCAACCCAAGTTCAAGACCCTCGCGAGGGGCCAAGCCTCGCAGGACGGATGACACAGGGCTTCTTCAGGGGCGGCCTCACCAGGCAGGCTCGCGAGGAGGCGGAGGGATCAAGGCAAGGGGTACCTCGCGAGGTGCTCATGACGCAAGCCGTGATGATCAGAACCAGGCGGGCGCCAGCCTGCGCAGTGTCCTCATTTCCTCTTTGGTGCAAAGGGTGCAAGCACAGGCGCAGAGTACCAAGGCATCAAGCAAAGGTTTCCATATCGGTGCAACAAGACCAAGACCAGCAGGACGACAGGACGGAGGTCATCGTGGAGCCCAAGACGGCGTCATTGCCAGTGCCTTTGGTAGTCGAAGACCACCTTTAGTCAGGATAGCCTATACTAGCTGTCCCCTTTCAAAATGGCCGTTGTTGGCTCCCTTCCCGCTCAATATTTAGGAAGAGGACTAGGGCCTCTATAAATAGAGATAGCCACCGCAGTAGAGAGGAGATCAGAGCCCCGATCTAATCCTTCCCAAGTAGAACACCACCACCACAAGAACACCCCTCGCGAGGCTGTTCTTCCTCTGTACTGTTCATCATCAGCCCAAGAGGCAATCCACCACACCACACACAGGAGTAGGGTATTACATCACAACGGTTGCCCGAACCTGTATAAATCTTGTGTCCCTCATGTTGTTCATCATGCTAGCTTAGATTCACGGTGAGGTTTTGGGGCGTGAATCGGTAGGGAGAAGATCTTCGTGCGCACCCCAGAGTTCGAACCTTAAAGGTTTTGCCGGAACCCGATATCCGACATTTGGCGCGCCAAGTAGGGGTGCGCCGGAATCTTCTTTCCGCTGTTCTGTGTTCCATCGCTTCGTTGCTTCCATGGCGGACGCTCGTCGAGCTCGCGCCGAGCGCTGGGCTGCTCTCACCTCCTGCGTCGCCCAGACGGCTCCCGTCAGCGGGCCTCCTCATCGTTCTCCGTCGCCTGCCGCCAACGCTGCCACCGGTTCGGCGGGGAACGAGCAGCAAGCATCTTTGCTGCACCCCTCGGTGCGGCGGGAAGGCCGCACCACCACTCCATCGCTAACCCCAGCTGGTTCGTCGTCTCACGCTCGTCGCGCTCCCACGGACGCGCCAGCTGTGTTGCTCCTGGCACGTGAGCTCCTGCACTACCGTCCTGTTGATGACCTCTACGAGGAGTGGCTCGCTCACATCACTGAGCTCGTCAGCGCAGCAGGGGGCTCTCCTGCGCCGTCCCTCTTGTTGCCTCACCCTCCGTACTACATGCGCGATGCAGCTCAGGGGGTGCCTCCGCCACCTCCTCCCCAAGAAGGTGCCCTAGCGCCAAGGCGTGCGGCCCTTGGACGTGACCCACAGTGTCCAGCGCCCGCGCGACAAGAAAGAAGCTGTCAAGAAATCCCTCGGCCTCAAGAAGGCGCTCACATGCTCCCTGCACCAGCACGTCAAGACCACATCCCTGCGACAGCACGTCAAGACCCTGTGCTGCCCCTGGCGGCGGCACGCGGGAACCATCAAGAGCAAGCCCCGCATCTGCAAAAGGCTCTAGTGGCCACGGCAGGTTGCCGCGCCTTCACCACTAAGCTGCGGAGCGTCGCCTAGCCAGACAAGTTCAAGCCAGATCTGCCTCCTTGCTACGACGGCACTGCCGACCCCGCCGAGTTCCTGCAGCTCTACAAGCTGGGCATCGAGGCGACCAACGAGGACGAAAAGGTCATGGCGAACTGGTTTCCCATGGCGCTCAAGGATGGTGCCCGCACCTGGCTCCTGAACCTGCCTCCCGCCTCGATCTCCTCTTGGGACGAGATGCGCAGCCGTTTCATCGCCAACTTCTAGGGTACTCGCGACCGTGGGTGACCTGCGCCGCATCAAGCAGCAGCCTGGAGAGACCTTGCAGAAGTACATCAAGTGCTTCAACAGCGCTCGCCTCAAGATTCCCAAGGTGACTGAGGAGGCCATCATCTCAGCGTTCTCCGACGGCATCCGCGACGTCAAGATGAAGGAGGAGCTCGCCATCCACGTGGATCTGTGCACATCTCTGGAGCTGTTCAACCTGACGACCAAGTGCGCAAGAGCTGAGGAGGGACACCTCTCCCTCCTCGAGCTTCCAGCTGCTTACCCAGAAGAGAAGAAGCCCAAGGCCAAGGACGTGAAGCGCAAAGGAGCAGCTGTACTCGCAGCAGAACCAGACACGAAGCACGGCAGGGACCAGCCAGAGTTGTCCAAGGGTAGCCGATTCTGCGCCTACACAAACCTCCACACCCACAACACCAACGAATGCCAGGAGCTCAGAGCCGTTCGAGAAGGACGCATCGGTCGACGCCCCGAGTGCAATGATCGGGGCTACGACCGAGGAGGAGGAAGAGGTGGAGGATGATGGGACAACCGGGGCCCTCGCCAGGAGTGGCATGACCACCCTCGTGAGGACTGGTAGGACCAGCCTCACGAGGGGGCTTGGAGGGATCAGCCTCGCGAGGATCGCCCGTAGGGCAACGCAGGCCTTCCTCCTCTGTCTCCACCACCAAGAAGGAACGATGACCACCACCAGGACGAGGGGGCTGGGGGCTTCCAGGAGCTGCGTGCTATCGCTTGCATCTTGGGTGGTGCACAAGCCCCAGCCTCTCAGCACATCTTCAAGCAGTTTGCTCGCGAGGTGAATGCAGTCCTTCCCTAGCTCGAGGCCACGCGCCCGCTCCGATGGTCCATGTGCACCATCACTTTCAGCTCAGCGGATCAACTCAAGTGTGCAGCTACAGCTGGCATCCTCCCAATGCTCTGTTCCCCAGTCATCAGCAACATGCAGGTTACCAAGACTCTTATCGATGGCGGCGCAGGACTCAACGTTCTGTCCGTCAAGACGTTCAACAACCTTCAAGTGCCATATGATCAACTTCAGCCTACCAAGCCTTTCTCAGGAGTTACTGACGGCTCCACCACCCCGATAGGGCAGGTCCGCCTCCCTGTCACTTTCGGGCAGCGCAACAACTACCGTACCGAGCTCATCGACTTCGACGTTGCCCACATTCGCCTGCCATACATGCCATCCTCGGGTATCCGGCCCTGGCCAAGTTCATGGCAGTGACCCACCATGGTTACAATGTCCTCAAGATGCCAAGAAGCAGCGGAATCATCACAGTCCCCTGCGAAGAGAAGGATGCGGTGTCCTCCCTCGAGCGCGCCTTTCAAGCTGCATCGATCGAGGACCCAGATAGCAAGAGCGAGAATCCTCCTGAGGCAGTTCCCAAGAAGAAGAAGACATCGCCCCTCTCAAGGCCTCAAGAGGTTGGCATCTCCAGAGGTGCCACATCAGGATCTAAGCCCGTGCAAGGGGCGCCTCCTTCCATCGCATAGGAAGGTGCGCCCGACGCCCTCCTCGGGCAGGGCTTGGGGGCTCTCTTCTGGAGGGCCTCAGACTTTGCCAAGATCACGAGGGAGGTGCTCGGGCACCACTTGGAGACGTGCTTCGCAGCATGTTTCCCTCAGGAAGGCATGGAGCAAGGAAGGCCCAACCCTCATGAGTTCATCACCAAGACCACTCAGGAGCTGCAGGAATCAAGAGTCATACGCGGCGATCGCTGTCTGCCCGGCGTAGCTCCCCATCCAGGCGAGGATGGCGGGCTGCGCGTCTGCATCGACTACCCAGGGCTCAACCGAGCCGTGTCTTAGGAGCGCTTCTGGCCTTCGCGCGTGGGACGTTGTGAGGGTCCGCCGCACAGCTACGTTCGCATGCCCTTCGGCCTGCCGACCGCGGCTGCCACTCACCAACGCCATCTGTGGAGCATTCTGGTAGCTCAGGAGGCCAGGCACCATGCGGTCCTGGCGGAGATGGAGATCGTTCTCGAGGAACCGCCTTGCACGCTTAACCTACCTATGATTATCATCTGCCGCCTACCACAGGCCTTCTCTCCCTCATGCAAATCGCTTGCGCGTTAAAAGGGGGGCTCCTGAGCATCGTGACTCAGGAGCTCTTACTGGCTCTCCAGCCTCGCCCCTGGCCTTGTCCACGGCATCGCGACCTGGTGTACCAGCGGCGGCTGAGCTTGCTTGAGGACCGGGACCTGAGGACGTAGAATATTTGTATCTAACCATCTCGCAGGAACACTAAGCCGTCCAAGGCTCGAGACCAGGCGCAACCCGCCTTGAGGTAGGGCCTCGTGAGTCCCGCGCTAGCTCACGAGTGCCCAGATACACCTCTTCTAGCCCTGCCATGCAAGCCACGTGTCAGCGCGGGGCTGTACACGCCCCAGGGGCTCCTCCCGGAGGGGCCCCCATCCCACGTACCAGTGGAAGGACCATGCTCCGCGCTGGCTGACGACACTGCTGAGGAGCGGCTATGCCCGTACACATACGGAAGCGCTATGCTCCGCGCTGGTGATAAACAACTAAGGGCGGCCCAGGGGGCCAGAGCTTAGTGTTTGGCCTCATCACAACACCTCCCCTCAGGAGCGTCACGCGAGGGGGCTGGACACGGGGCTGCGCCCGGGTCACGCCCGAGCGCACGCCACCCAGCCAGGTCCCTTGGACCTAGTCGTCCCACATCCCTCCCCGACCGGAGCCAAGGTATGAAGACCATTTGAATGTCAAGGGGGACTCCTGAGCATCGCGACTCAGAAGCCTAACTGGTCACATAGCCCTCACTCCTTTGTTCCGCAAGGCTAATGGCGGTTGAGGTATGCGCGGGGCCGGGCCCTGCCAACGTAGAATGCCAGATCCACTCCTACACTCCCTCCCTAATAGCTTTTTGCGCGTCAAGGGGGACTCCTGAGCATCGCGACTCAGGAGCCTAACTTGTCACGTAGCCCCTCACTCCTTGGTCCCGTCCTGGAGATCCGATCGGGGCTAATGGTGGCTAAGGTATGTGTCGGTGTCAAAACCGGCGGATCTCGGGTAGGGGGTCCGATCTATGCGTCTAAGGCTAATGGTAATAGGAGGCAAGGGACACGATGTTTTACCCAGGTTTGGGCCCTCTCGATGGAGGTAAAACCCTACTTCCTGCTTGATTGATATTGATGATATGAGTGTTACAAGAGTTGATCTACCACGAGATCGTAGAGGCTAAACCCTAGAAGCTATGATTGTGTCTCTAAGGACTAAACCCTCCGGTTTATATAGACACCGGAGGGGGCTAGGGTTTACACAGAGTCGGTTACAAAGAAAGAAATCTATCATCCGGATCGCCAATCTTGTCTTCCACGCAAAGGAGAGTCCCATACGGACACGGGACAAAGTCTTGAGTCTTGTATCTTCTCGGTCCATTAGTCCGGCCAAAGTATATAGTCCGGCTGTCCGGATACCCCCTAATCTAGGACTCCCTCAGTAGCCCCTGAATCAGGCTTCAATGACGATGAGTCCGGCGCGTAGATTGTCTTCGGCATTGCAAGGCGGGTTCCATCTCCGAATACTCCGAAGTAGATTTAAGGATTGTGTCCAGCTTCGCGAGATAATTTCCACACACCTCCGTAGAGAGCATAGCACTTCATAAATCTGATCTGCTGGCAATTTTTGTACGATGTACTCCTATGCCATGGTCTGGTCCAACATGAACCGGTTTTTCTCGGCCTACCTCGATACATGTTGCGAGGCGGTTTTATTGGCACGCCCTGCCAAAGCAGAGATCGTCTTCCCCTTATCGCGGGATCTTCCATCAATACGGGCATGCGCAACCCCACGACGACCGTCGGTATGACTCTGTGTTTTTTTAGGTAAGCCCCAAGCGGTTACGCTGAGGACGCTTGATATTCACCCCCTTTATAGAGGGGCCGAGGCCTATCCCTCTTTTCTACCACGCTTGCACCTTTTCGCATCTCGAGTTCCAACACCCGAAGCCCAAGCTTAAGCCCTCCGGATTTTCAATCATGTCCGAACCCAACCTTCAAGGTCGGTGGGTGGCTTCCTCTGTCACAGATGAGGATATCGCGAAGCTTGGGGAGGTCAGATACCTGACCGTCGACATTAGGCACAGGCTCCCTGCTCCAGGGCAGATCATCCCTACTCCCGAGCCCAATGAGAGTATCGTATTTGTTTCTCACTTCCTCCGCGGCTTAGGCTTCACTCTAGATCCCTTCGTGAGAGGGCTCATGTTCTACTACAGGCTAGATTTTCATGATCTAGCTCCGGACGCCATCCTTCATATCTCGTCGTTCATCGTTGTGTGCGAAGCTTTTCTCCACGTCACCCCGCACTTCGGCTTATGGCTCAAGACCTTCAATGTGAAGCCGAAGATGATTGAGGGGCGACACGCAGAGTGCGGAGGTGCTGTAATAAGCAGGAACACCAACACCCCATGGCCAGAGGGCTCCTTCCCGGAGGTGTCCGATCTATGGCAGCGGAGGTGGTTTTACGCCACGGCTCCCAGAGGCACAAAGTGGGTGGCTGCCCCCGATTTCCGTTCTAGCCCTCTGCCTCAACTCGCGTCATGGGCCAACGTAGGACGGGATTGGGGGCCTTCTAATGATGTACCAACATTGCAGAGCTGCATACGGGAGCTTCTTGAGAGGGACATCAGCCTTGCAAGCGTAATTCAGGTAATGCTAGTCCGACGGATCTTGCCGTGCAAACGCCGGCCTCTTCGGATGTGGGAGTTCAATCCGGAAGGTCCTTGAACCATTCTGCACTTCTTCGGCGTCATGCTCGAAGGGATGTGTAAGTTATTCTTCGGAACACAAGTAAAGTGTCCGGACACCATCGAGGATGCGGGCCTGAGCTGCAATCACCCAGATACCCAACTAAGCAACCCATAAACCGAACACTTTGTTTATTTTTAACATAACATTATTCTGAAAATCCTCCCTGGCTAGGAATGGCTCGGCAAGGCGGAGAGAATCAGGTGTCCGGCGCCACTTCCCGAAGGCTCGCCTAGTCCCACCATAACCAAGATGCTTGGTCGTGTGCTAAGCAAAGTGCCCTTGGGGAAAGACGAAGGGAAGAACAGAGAAGCAGAACTTCACACATTGCACATCCAAACCGGGGGAATTGCTACCTCGCCAAAGGAGGATAGACGGGGAGGGGAATCTAAGGCCTCCTCCCCTCGCGGGAAGAAGAGGGCCGCCTCCGAATACTTGGAGACGGAGGTGCCCAGACAAGGGAAGAAAGCTTCACCAGGGGAATACGAAGGTACTGCTTCCTTCTCCGAGAACAATAACCAGGATCCATTCTGTGCAGTCTGGCTAGCAGCTCTTCTCGACAGAGTTCGTCTTTGGGGGATCTCCTTCCGGAGATGATGGAGAGTGAGACCCCACCAACCTCTCCACCTCATGGGGCAGGCGACCCCGAGGTGTCATCACGGAGGAGTCCAGATCTGCCGAAGCCAGAAGCTAATGCTTCGGCCGCCCTGAGCCTGGAGCGTTCGGCTTCCACGGGGGGCTATAAGAAGGGTCCGGCAAAGTTTGGCGTCCGGCCGGACACACTGACGGGCCTTCTGGAGCAAGCTGCTCTCTCGGAGGAGCATCGTTCATTAATGAGCACGGTGCTTGAGAAGATTTCATCTGCCACAAGCGGGTTGAATGAAGCCTTTACAAGTCTGCTCAGAGGCTTTGAGGTATGTAATGAAAATACATAATTTTTCACTGTGACGCGTGCGCTAGGTGTGCTCCATATGGATAGTAGCCCCTGAGACTCTGGTCGCCAGCCCTAGGCGGCAAACGCAGGATCACATTGTTAAGTAATGATCGTGCTGTATTTATGCGCAGGTGTCTAAGGATCTGGCAGCCGACCGGTCCGTTGAAGTTGCCGAACTGAGGAGGCAGATTGGAGTTATCGATGCCGACATCACGCTTGTGAACGAGCGGCTTAACGACTCACAAGGTATGTGCTCTGCTTTCCCTTTTTTATAGGAAAAATTGAAAGGAGCATAATATTAATGTGATATGCTTGGACTGCAGACGGTGCTGCTGCCATGGAAGCCCTGAGGGCGGAACTTTCCCTGGCCAAGGAACAAGCCCGGGCTAGCAATGCGGCTGCCCTAAAGTCGGCCGAAGAGTTGAGAGCCGAACAGGCTGCTCATCGCTGAAGCGGAGACAAAATAGCCGAGATGCCTGTGGAGCTGAAAAATGCCGCCGACCGGTATGAGCTCCTTGAAAAAGAGAATCAGGCTAATTCGGCTGACCTGAAAAAGACACTTGATGCGGCCAAGGAGACGTTGTCCGAAATCAAGGATGCGCAGGAGGAGCTTCGCCAGGCCAGAGAAATCGCGGCTGGAAACCCCTATTTATTGCGGATGAAGTTTTTAGATCCAAAGTATGGTTCCCTAGATCGACGCTGGAGCCCTGCAGACGCGTATGCGGATTTGGCAAAGAGTACGGCTGATGCGGCCAAGTTTTTCGAGGATCAAAATGATAATGAAGTGGAGAAGCTGTTCTGGTCGCAATTCAGTGCTCACATGCGCCCATTGCCGTTGAGTGAGAGGATGGCTACTGTGGCTGAGCTTCATAGGCTGTCCGGTCTTGCAATGCGGTCTGTAATAGACCATCTACGGCCGAAGGGGCCTAAGCCGGACAGTTATTTTGGTTTAGTGCAACAATTCCTTGGTGCCGTATCATAGATCGATGCCATGAAGAGGTCGGCGTGCATAGAGGGTGCATGGATGGCTCTTGCCCGCGTTAAAGCATATTGGACAGATATGGAGGCCACCATCATTGCGACCCAGAATCCGGCGGGAGGCCAGGATCCGGCCAAGCACTACTTGGAGCAGGTAACAGAAGGCGCTCGCTTAATAGAGGCTCAGTGCTCGAAGAATGTCATGTTCGAGTGACAAATCGTTTCATTGTAAAAACAATGCTATTTTAATTATGAAGGCTATGTTTATACTTTTTTCCCGAAAGTGTTATTGTGCCTCCTGTGCGGCCGTTTTATGTATAAATGTAATCTGAAAGTTAGCAGTCGTTGACTTCAGTCCCCACGGATGCAATGCGGGGGTGTTCGCGAAAATATGCATAATCACACTTGATCCAACGTCTTGGTCCATTAAGGAGGTGATCGCACGTCGAACTAGGCAACCGGACTATCTAGCTTTAACACTTTCACTTAGCCATAGGAGTTTGACGGTGGGGCTACTATGTAGCCCCTAGTACCTTCGCATGCATCCGAATACGGGTGCGTGTGTACATGACCGGGAAACGGTCCTTCGTTAATGCGGAGGAATCCTAAAGATTCTGATAAGTCTTCGAGTGGTTGAACAGTCTCTCGCTATATCATGACAGTCAGTTTTCGGCTTTCTCTACTGAGGTGCTCATCCGGAATAACCAGGGCACAATCGCAGTAGTTCTCCTTTGACCGCCTTAGCCGATAAGAACGGAATGTAAGGCGGCAAACCCAGGAGCCGGGCAAACCCAACATTTGACCAAAGACATGATTCGGAGCTGATGCATATAAGGCCAAACTCGCGACGCCGAACACTCCCGAAGGTATTCGGACTTTGTAACATATACTGGGCTGAGTAACGCCCTTCATTATGAACCCTGTATTTCCAGGTACGTGCATTAGTCTATCGTGGCAAAATTCCAATAACGGCAGTATCCTCTGTGAGTGTAGTACCCATGGGATGTGAAAACAACAAGAGACAATAAAAAAGGTTTACACAGGGGCTTAATCTAAAGAGAAACCTTTGAGCGCGGCCCTGCTGCATGTCTGCGCCTTTGTCTCCATTGTGCCGTGTCCTGGGAGGGTATCGCACAAATGGTGTCTGTAAAAAGAAAAACTCATGTAGAAGAGTATGAGGTAAGCGTGCGATGGATAGTGAAATTGTAAGACATTGGCCTGTTAATAAGGTCAAGCCAACAGTGGGGCTTTATTAAATATCTATAGCCCCTGGTGTCCTCTATGGGATTACATGTATGGCGCCCCAGCTCAGGTTTATCTGGGCTGCCGGAGTTGTCTAACTGTGTCCGTGGTCTTAATGACCAATCATGCGTTTTGATATTAGCGGCCGCTTAGAGTCCGGCTGCTAGAGCCGTCTCATACTCTTCCGCGCGTAAGGAACGCTCTGTATTTTCATTGACGGTGATGACGCCACGTGGGCCAGGCATCTTGAGTTTAAGGTAGGCGTAGTGCGGTACTGCGTTGAAGCGGGCGAAGGCCGCTCTCCCGAGCAAGGCATGATAACCACTTTGGAGGAGGCCAATTGTGAAGAGTAGTTCTTCGCTTCTGAAGTTGCCTGGGGAGCCGAATGTCACCTCTAGTACAAGGGAGCCCCTGCAGCGGGCTTCAACGCCTGGTATCACCCCTTCAAAGGTGGTGTTACTTTGGCTAATTCTAGATGGGTCTATCCTCATCCTGCGGACAGTGTCCTGGTATATTAGGTTAAGGCTACTGCCGCCGTCCATGAGGACGCGAGTGAGATGGTATCTGTTGATTATTGGGTCGAGTACCAAGGCAGCTGATCCTCCGTGCCGCATACTAGTCGGGTGGTCCTGTGATCGAAGGTGATCGGGCAGGCCGACCAGTGGTTAAGTTTGGGGGCGGCGGGCTCTATAGCGTATGCGTCTCTGAGCGCGCGTTCGTGCCTTCTTGTGGGTATGTGAGTCGCGTGGATCATGTTTACTGTTTTTACCTCTGGTAGGAATTTTTTCTGTCCCCCAATGTTCGGCTGGCGAGTCTCATCCACGTCTTCACTTGGTGTTTCCCTTCCCCTGTGTTCAGCATTTAATTTTCCGGCCTGCTTAAAGACCCAACATTCTCTATGAGTGTGGTTTGCAGGTTTTTCGGGGGTGCCATGAATCTGGCACAGTCTGTCCAAGACTTTGTTTAGGCAGGACGGTCCTTCTTTGCTGCCTTTAAATGGCTTCTTTTGTTGACCGGGACGAGAGCCCCTGAATCCGGCATTGACCGTTGTGTTGTCCAGACTTTCTTCCTTGTTTTGACGTTTGTTTTTATTGCGCCGTGGCTTCCCATTGCCATCCCTTATTTCGGATGTACTTGGGTCGCTGGTGCCTCTACGGGCCAACCAACTGTCTTCACCCGCGCAAAAGCGGGTCATAAGGCTTGTTAAGGCTGCCATTGTCCTCGTCTTTTCTTGGCCGGGGTGTTTGGCGAGCCACTAGTCCCGGATGCTGTGCTTGAAGGCCGCTAAGGCTTCGGCATCCGGACAATCGACAATTTAATTCTTCTTAGTGAGGAATCTGTTCCAAAGCTTGCGGGCGGACTCTCCGGGCTGTTCAATTATGTGACTTAAATCGTCTGCATCCGGAGGCTGGACGTAGGTCCCTTGAAAATTGGCCCTAAAGGCATCCTCGAGTTCCTCCCAACTTTCGATTGAATTTTCGGAGAGGCTTTTCAACCAGTGCCGAGCTGGTCCCTTCAACTTGAGGGGAAGGTATTTGATGGCGTGGAGGTCGTCCCCACGAGCCATGTGGATATGCAGGATAAAATCGTCAATCCAGACCCCGGGGTCTGTCGTTCCGTCATATGCCTCTATGTTCACGGGTTTGAAACCCTATGGAAATTTGTGGCCCAGCACCTCTTCGGTGAAGCACAGAGGGTGAGCGGCTGCTCTGTATCTGGACATGTTGTTGCATGCTGTCGACTGTTGTTGTGTCCGGTGTTAATTCCGAACTGGTATTCGATCAGTATGATCGTTTTGTTGACCATAATCCTTCGCCGGAGCGTGTCCTCTAGATCCGTAGATGGACCTGGTTGCGCCAGCCTTTTTGTCCAGTAGCTCACGTAAATCGTGTGCGGCGTCAGTGGCTACTTTGTTGCGGTTACGAAGTAGTTTGTCCGGCCTACTGGTCGTATTGTTCTTTGGTGGAACGGCCTCATCGTCGAATTCTGGCAGCATCTTGCGCTTTGGATAGCTCTTTGTGCGGCGATCGTCACCGTATTTTTCTTTAGTGTCTAGCACTGTATTTCATATGTGATTGAGCGTTTCCTGGGCGGCCTTAAGCCTTTGCTTCTGCTTCTTTAGACTTCTCGCATTGGCCATGAGCTTTCTATGGAGGTTATCTCGTTCCAAATGTGTTTTTGGGATGATGAATGCAACGTCGTCCGGACTCTGCTCCTCTCCTGGGACGGGTTGATGGGTTCGGCCCTCGGGATCACTCTGGTCGGGCGTCTGCCCCGGGCTGTGTTCGGCGTGACCTGGCTCATCCTGCTCCATCACTGGGTCCATATGGTCGTTGTTGCCTTTGGAGTTGTCTGGGGTGTCGATCCTTTGAGTGCTGTTATCGTTGTTTTTACTGTGGCTGGACTGAGAGCGGCGTCTGCGCCGTCGTTTTGGCTTTTGTCTGGGGGTTTAATCCTCCGTTTTATCGTCATCGTCCTCTTTAGGCGTGTCCACCATGTATATATCATATGATGAGGTGGCAGTCCAGCGCCCCGTGGGTGGTGGTTCTGAATCGTCTTCTGCACCGACATCCATACCGTCGGTGTCGTCAGAGTCGAAGTCAAGTGGGTCTGTTACATCGTCAACAGTGGCTATGAAGTCGGTGGTGGGTGGGTAACGAATTTCCTCGTCGCCTTCTTCCCCCTTGAGCCGGACATAGTTCAGCCAAGAGTCTCCTGACAAAGAGAGAGACTTTAGTGAGTTCAGCATGTCGCCAAAGGGCGAGTGCTGGAAGATATCCGCAGCGGCAAATTCCGTTACTGGAGCCCGGACAGAATCGGCGAGCTCGGGGGCGCGCAGTCTGGGACCTACGACCGGACACAAGTCCAGGGGTCCGAAGACACAGGCTTCCTTGGGGATGAAGTCTGTGTTCTGCTCTTCTGCCGATGTGTGCGGCCTCCGGGGTGGGGTCCATTCACCCGTCCTCGGACGACGCAATCAACCCCGGATTTAGGTCCGGGGCTCCTGCGGGTGCGATATCCCGAGTATTGTCTGACAGCAGGTCTAAGCCATGCTCATCGTGACTATTCGGCGCTCGTGGCGTAGGCCCGAATCCATCGAAGGTCAAGTCTCCACGGACATCGGCCATATAGTTCAAGTTTCCGAATCTGACCTGATGGCCACGGGCATAGCTGTCGATCTGCTCCAGATGGCCAAGCGAATTGGCCCGTAGTGCGAAGCCGCCGAACACGAAAATCTATCCGGAGAGAAAAGTCTCACCCTGGACCGTGTTGTTGTTGACGATTGAAGGAGCCATCAAGCCTTGCAGTGACGACACGGAGGATCTCTCAATGAAAGCACCAATGTCGGTGTCAAAACCGGCAGATCTCGGGTAGGGGGTCCCGATCTGTGTGTCTAAGGCTAATGGTAATAGGAGGCAAGGGACACGATGTTTTACCCAGATTTGGGCCCTCTCGACGGAGGTAAAACCCTACTTCCTGCTTGATTGATATTTATGATATGAGTGTTACAAGAGTTGATCTACCACGAGATCATAGAGGCTAAACCCTAGAAGCTAGCCTATGATGATTATGATTGTGTCTCTAAGGACTAAACCCTCTGGTTTATATAGACACCGAAGGTGGCTAGGGTTTACACAAATTCGGTTACAAAGAAGGAAATCTATCATCCGGATCGCCAAGCTTTTCTTCCACGCAAAGGAGAGTCCCATATGGACACGGGACAAAGTCTTGAGTCTTGTATCTTCTCGGTCCATTAGTCTGGCCAAAGTATATAGTCCGGCTGTCCGGATACCCCCTAATCAAGGATTCCCTCAGTATGCGCGGGGCCGGGCCCTGCCGACTCAGAACATAAAGCGAACAAGAAGGAAACCGCAAAATCTCGAAGAAAATGTAGAAGCAAATATTACAAACCATAATTGTCCTCATGATAGCAAACGCAAGTTTAAACGCCTCCACGAGTCACGGTGCATATTGCAGGAGTTAAAACAGGAAAGAAGGCGCGAGAAGATCACCCTTGGGAAACGCCATCATTCGCCAGGAGCCCCGCCTCCACAGTGGTGTTGTCTCCGTCAGCTCCACCTCCCGAAGCCGCGGAATCAACGGTACCTGCCTTGGGCCAGTGGCAAAGGCGCGGAACTTCACCAGCAGGGCTTCCGCTCGGCCTTTCACAGCTTCAGTAGCAGCGGCGGAGCGCTCGGCGTCCACGGGCTCTAGCAGCTCGTCGAGGTTGGCGCCAGGGTCGCGAAGGTAGACGTGGCTGAGGACACGCATCAGCGCTGCAGAAGAAAGGACGCGAGCTTCAACCGCGACCATGGGGCTGACGCCGGTCATGAGTTCCTCAAGCGCTTCGACCAAGAAGGGGAGTAGCTGGGCGGGGCCGTCCTTGGCCCCAGCTAGCGGCTTCTCCAGGCCACCACCATAGAGCGTCTTCAGCGCCTTGTGATACGTCCATTTTGCATCATGATTTTATATCAATATTTATTGCATTATGGGCTGTTATTACACATCATATCTCAATACTTATGGCTATTCTCTCTTATTTTACAAGGTTTACTATGAAGAGGGGGAATGCCGGCAGCTGGAATTCTGGCTGGAAAAGGAGCAAACATCGGAAACCTATTCTGCACTGCTCCAAAAATCCTGAAACTCCACGAAACATGTTTTTGGAATTAATAAGAATCATTGGGCGAAAGAAATACATCAGGGGGCCCACACTCTATCCAGGAGGGTGGGGGCGCCCCCCTACTGGGCATGCCCCCCTATCTCCTGGGCCCCCTGGTGGGCCCCCGGTGTCCATCTTCTGCTATATGAGAGCTTTTACCCTGGAAAAAATTGTGGGCAAGCTTACAGGACGAAACTCCGCCGCCACGAGGCAGAACCTTGGCGGAACCAATCTAGGGCTCTGGCGGAGCCGTTTTGCCGGGGACACTTCCCTCCGGGAGGGGGAAATCATCACCAACGTCATCACCAACGATCCTCTCATCGGGAGGGGGTCAATCTCCATCAACATCTTCACCAGCACCATCTCCTCTCAAAACCCTAGTTCATCTCTTGTATCCAAACCACAAATTGGTACCCGTGGGTTGCTAGTAGTGTTGATTACTCGTTGTAGTTGATGCTAATTGGTTTTCTTGGTGGAAGATCATATGTTCAGATCCTTAATGCATATTATTACTCCTGTGATTATGAACATGAATATGCTTTGTGAGTAGTTACGTTTGTTCCTGAGGACATGGGTGAAGTCTTGCTATTAGTAGTCATGTGAATTTGGTATTCGTTCGATATTTTGATGAGATGTATGTTGTCTTTTCCTCTAGTGGTGTTATGTGAACGTCAACTACATGACACTTCACCATTATTTGGGCCTAGAGGAAGGCATAGGGAAGTAATAAGTAGATGATGGGTTGCTAGAGTGACAGAAGCTTAAACCCTAGTTTATGCGTTGCTTCGTTAGGGGCTGATTTGGATCCATATGTTTAATGCTATGGTTAGGTTTACCTTAATACTTCTTTTGTAGTTGCGGGCGCTTGCAATAGGGGTTAATAATAAGTGGGATGCTTGTCCAAGTAAGGGCAGTACCCAAGCACCGGTCCACCCACATATCAAATTATCAAAGTACCGAACGCGAATCATATGAACGTGAGGAAAACTAGCTTGACGATAATTCCCATGTGTCCTCGGGAGCTCCTTTCTCATTATTAGAAATTGTCCAGGCTTATCCTTTGCTACATAAAGGATTGGGCCACCTTGCTGCACTTTATTTACTTTATTTACTTGTTACTTGTTACTATTTATCTTATCACAAAACTATCTATTACCTACAATTTCAGTGCTTGTAGAGAAAACCTTACTGAAAACTGCTTATCATTTCCTTCTGCTCCTCGTTGGGTTCGACACTCTTACTTATCGAAAGGACTACGATAGATCCCCTACACTTGTGGGTCATCAAGACTCTTTTCTGCCGCCGTTGCCGGGGAGTGTAGCGCTTTTGGCGAGTGGAACTTGGTAAGGAAACATTTATATAGTGTGCTGAAATTTTCTGTTACTTGTCACTATGGAAACTAATCCTTTGAGGGGCTTGTTCGGGGTATCTTCACCCCGACCAGAAGAGCAAAGAGTTGCTCTCAACCTACTAAACTTTATGAAAATATTTACTTTGAGATTCCTTCGGGTATGATAGAGAAACTGCTAGCTAATCCATTTGTAGGAGATGGAACATTGCATCCCGATTTACACCTTATCTTTGTGGATGAAGTCTGTGGATTATTTAAGCTTGCAGGTGTTCCCGATGATGTTGTCAAAAGGAAGGTCTTCCCTTTATCTTTGAAGGGAGATGCATTGACATGGTATAGGCTATGTGATGATACGAGATCTTGGAATTATAAGCGATTGAAGTTGGAATTTCACCAGAAGTTCTATCCTATGCATCTTGTTCATCGTGATCGTAATTACATATATAATTTCTGGACTCACGAAGGAAAAAGCATCGCTCAAGCTTGGGGGAGGCTTAAGTCAATGTTATATTCATGCCCCAATCATGAGCTCTCCCGGGAAATGATTATTCAAAACTTTTATGCTCAGCTTTCTCTTAATAATCGCAACCTGCTCGATACTTCCTGTGCTGGTTCTTATATGTTGAATACTATTGATTTCAAATGGGACCTATTGGAAAGAATTAAACGCAACTCTGAAGATTGGGGTTCCGACGATGGTAAGGAGTCAGGTATGACACCTAAGTTCGATTGTGTTAAATATTTTATGGATACCGATGCTTTTCGTGGATTTAGCGCTAAGTATGGACTTGACTCTGACATAGTAGCTTCTTTCTGTGAATCTTTTGCTACTCACGTTGATCTCCCTAAAGAGAAGTGGTTTAAATATAATCCTCCTGTTGAAGTGAAAGTAGTTGCACCTATTACAGTTGAAGAAAAGACTATCACCTATAGTGATCCTATTGTTCCTACTACTTATGTTGAGAAACCTCCTTTTCCTTTTAGGATAAAGGATCATGCTAAAACTTCGACAGTTGTTCGTAAGAGTAATACTAGGACTTATACACCTCCTGAGCAAATCAATGTTGAACCTAGTATTGCTATGGTTAAAGATCTCTTGGATGATGATTTAGATGGGCTTGTTATTTATTTCTGTGATGAATCTGCTAATATTGCTAGACCAGATACTAAGATACATAGACCTGTCGTAGGCATGCCTGTTATTTCTGTTAAAATAGGAGATCATTGTTATCAGGGCTTATGTGATATGGGTGCTAATGCTAGTGCGATACCCTATGATCTATATAAAGAAATTATGCACGATATTGCACCCGTTGAATTAGAAGACATTGATGTTACTATTAAGCTTGCTAATAGGGATGCCATTAAACCAGTTGGGATTGTTAGAGATGTTGAAGTTTTGTGTGGGAAGGTTAAATACCCTGCTGATTTTCTTGTTCTTGGTTCCCCACAAGATGATTTTTGTCCCATTATTTTTGGTAGACCCTTCTTGAATACAGCTAGTGCTAAGATTGATTGTGAAAAAGATAGTGTCACCGTTGGCATAGATGGTATGTCTCATGAGTTTAATTTTGCTAAGTTTCGTAGACAACCTCGTGATAGGGAAGCACCTAGTAAGGATGAGATTATTCGTCTTGCTTCCATTGTTGTGCCTCCTACTGATCCGTTAGAACAATATTTGCTAGACCATGAAAACGATATGTTTATGGAGGAAAGAAGGGAAATAGATGAAGTGTTCCTTAAACAGGAACCTATGTTGAAACATAACCTTCCTGTTGAAATTCTTGGGGATCCCCCTCCACCCAAAGGTGATCCCGTGTTTAAATCAAACCATTACCTGATAATCTTAATTACGCTTATCTTGATGAAAAGAAAATATATCCTGTTATTATTAGTGCTAACCTTTCAGAGCAAGAAGAAGAAAGATTATTGAAAACTCTGAAGAAGCACCGATCAGCTATTGGATATACTCTGGATGATCTTAAGGGCATTAGTCCCACATTATGCCAACACAAAATTACAGTGGAGAAAGATGCCAAACCAGTTAGAGATCCTCAACGACGACTGAATCCCAAGATGAAAGAAGTGGTAAGAAAGGAGATACTAAAGCTCCTTGAGGCGGGTATAATTTATCCCGTTGCTGATAGTGAATGAGTAAGCCCTGTCCATTGTGTTCCTAAAAAGGGAGGTATTACCGTTGTTCCTAATGATAAAGATGAATTGATTCCACAAAGAATTATTACATGTTATAGGATGGTAATTGATTTCCGTAATTTAAATAAAGCTACTAAGAAAGGTCATTACCCTTTACCTTTTATTGATCAAATGCTAGAAAGACTATCCAAACACACACATTTCTGCTTTCCAGATGGTTATTCTGGTTTCTCTCAAATACCTTTGTCAGCGAAGGATCAATCTAAAACTACTTTTACTTGCCCTTTTGGTACTTTTTCTTATAGACATATGCCTTTTGGTTTATGTAATGCACCTGCTACCTTTCAAAGATGCATGATGGCTATATTCTCTGATTTTTGTGAAAAGATTTGTGAGGTATTCATGGATGATTTCTCCATTTATGGATCCTCTTTTGATGATTGTTTGAGCAACCTTGATCGAGTTTTGCAGAGATGCAAAGACACTAGTCTCGTCCTGAATTGGGAAAAGTGTCACTTTATGGTTAATGAAGGCATTGTCCTGGGGCATAAGATTTCCGAGAGAGGTACTGAAGTTGAAAAAGCCAAAGTTGATGGTATTGAAAAGATGCCATGTCCCAAGGACATAAAAGGTATAAGAAGTTTCCTTGATCATGCCGGTTTTTATAGGAGGTTTATTAAGGACTTTTCTAAAATCTCTAGGCCTCTGACTAATTTATTGCAAAAAGATATTCCTTTTGTCTTTGATGATGATTGTGTAGAAGCATTTGAAATACTTAGGAAAGCTTTGATCACTGCACCTATTGTTCAGCCACCTAATTGGAATTTACCCTTTGAAATTATGTGTGATGCTAGTGATTATGCTGTAGGTGCTGTTCTAGGGCAAAGAGTTGATAAGAAATTGAATGTTATCAAGTATGCTAGTAAGACTCTTGATACTGCCCAGAGAAATTATGCTACTACTAAAAAAGAGTTCTTAGCAGTTGTGTTTGCATGTGATAAGTTTAGACCTTATATTGTTGATTCCAAAGTTACTATTCACACTGATCATGCTGCTATTAAATATCTTATGGAAAAGAAAGATGCTAAGCCTACACTCATTAGATGGGTTCTCTTGCTCCAAGAATTTGACTTGCATATTATTGATAGAAAGGGAGCTGAGAACCCTGTTGCAGACAACTTGTCTAGGTTAGAGAATGTTCTTGATGACCCACTGCCTATTGATGATAGCTTTCCTGATGAACAATTAGCGGTCATTAATACTTCTCATACTGCTCCTTGGTATGCTGATTATGCCAATTACATTGTTGCTAAATTTATACCTCTTAGTTTCACATACCAGCAAAAGAAAAAGTTCTTTTATGGTTTAAGAAATTACTTCTGGGATGATCCCACCTTTATAAAGAAGGAGTAGACGGTGTTATTAGACGTTGTGTGCCTGAGCATGAACAGGAACAAATCCTACGCAAGTGTCACTCTGAATCTTATGGAGGACACCACGCTGAAGATAGAACTGCACAAAAGGTACTACAATCTGGTTTTTATTGGCCTACTCTCTTCAAAGGTGTTCGTAAGTTTGCCTTATCTTGTGATCAATGTCAAAGAATAGGTAACATTAGTAGACGTCAAGAAATGCCTATGAATTATTCTCTAGTTATTGAACCGTTTGATGTTTGGGGCTTTTATTATGTGGGACCTTTTCCTGCCTCTAATGGTTATACACATATTTTAGTTGCTGTTGATTATGTTACTAAGTGGGTAGAAGCTATTCCAACTAGTAGTGTTGATCATAACACTTCTATTAAAATGCTTAAAGAAGTTATTTTTCTGAGGTTTGAAGTCCCTAGATATCTTATGACTGATGGTGGTTCACATTTTATTCATGGTGCTTTTCGTAAGATGCTTGCTAAGTATGATGTTAATCATAGAATCGCATCTCCTTATCATCCGCAGTCTAGTGGTCAAGTAGAGTTGAGCAATAGAGAGCTCAAACAAATTTTGCAAAAGACTGTGAATAGATCTAGAAAGAATTGGTTCAAAAAACTTGATGATGCATTATGGGCCTATAGAACTGCATACAAAAATCCTATGGGTATGTCTCCATATAAGATGGTTTATGGAAAAGCGTGTCATTTGCCTCTTGAACTTGAACATAAAGCATATTGGGCTATTAAAGAGCTCAACTATGACTTCAAACTTGCCGGTGAGAAGAGGTTGTTTGATATTAGCTCACTTGATGAATGGAGAACGCAAGCCTATGAGAATGCCAATCTATTCAAAGAAAAAGTCAAACGCTGGCATGACAAAAGGATACAAAAACGTGAGTTCAACGTAGGAGATTATGTGTTATTATTCAACTCTCGTTTAAGATTTTTTGCAGGAAAACTTCTCTCTAAATGGGAAGGCCCTTACGTTATCGAGGAGGTCTACCATTCTGGTGCCATAAAAATCAACATCTTCGAAGGCACAAGTCCGAGGGTGGTAAACGGTCAAAGAACTAAACATTATATTTCAGGTAATCCTATTAATGTTGAAACTAATATTATTGAAACCGTAACCCTGGAGGAATACATAAGGGACACTTTCCAGAATGTTCCAGACTCCGAAAAGGAATAGGTATGTGGTACGGTAAGTAAACCGACTCCAAAACAACTGCAATGGCAATTTTTATCAATTTTGGAATATTTAAGAATTTTCGGAAGAAAGAAGTAGTCCGAAAGGGACACGAGGCCCCCACGAGAGTGGAGGGCGCGCCCACCCCTACTGGGCGCACCCCCTGTCTCGTGGGCACCTCGTGTGCCTCCCGGACTCCGTTTTCTTGCACATTACGTATTTTGGTCGGTAAAAAATCATTATATATACTCCTGAAGGTTTTGACCACCGTATCATGCAAACATCCTCTATTTTCGTTTCGAGCTGTTTCTGTTTCAGATCTAGAGCATCATGTCATCTCCAAGCGCTCCCAAGGACAAGTTTTTCGAGAGGGTTATCAACCCCTATCTCGCGGAGGTGCTACAACACCCTCAAACCATTGAGATGCGTGAGGGGGTGCTGCACATCCGCGATGTGGAGGGACCAAGGCATACCGGAAGCGTGGAGACAAAGCTCGAAGCCGTGGAGCAGCAAGTTTTCAAGTGCCAAGGGATGGTGGAGCGTGGACTCAACGCCAACCAGATGATGATCACAGAGTTCACCAACAACCAGAAGCTGGATGCCAAAGTCATTGGGGAGACCATCTTCAAGCTTCAAGAGAAAATCGAGCACCTCCAAGCCCAGATCTATGACCAACCAGAACTGTGAGTATGAATATAGATTCAAGAGGATGAGTTTGGCTGCAGATTTAAGGATCCCGGAGACTCGATCATCCTTCTATGATGGAGAGCCTATGCCTTGGAAGACGGACGACAAGCCTACATCATCAACAACTCCTACTTCACCACCTCCGAGGACATAATCACATGGGTATGGGCACTCCCCTTGGCAACTGCCAAGCTTGGGGGAGGTGCCCCAGTATCGTATCACCATCACACCCCTATCTTTACCATTTTATTTAGTTCGATCCTTTTACTAGTATCTTGATTGAAGTTTTGATATCAAGTAGTTTTGAGTTTTGCATTGTGATCTCTTTTTGTAATCGAGTCTGTGAGCTATCTATAATAAAGATTAGTGTTGAGTAAAGGGCTTTACTATGTTGCTATGATCTTGAGAAAGTAGAAAGAATAAAGGAGTTCATATTGATCTTATGGATAGTGATGACTTCACATATAGAAAGTATGAGGCATAAGTTGATAAACGTAGTCTTGGTCATCGTTGCAATTAATAGGAAGTGATAAGGAAAGAGGGGTTCACATATAAATATATTATCTTGGACACCATTTGTGATTGGGAGCACTCATTAAGTATGACATGCTAAAAGAGTTGACGTTGGACATGGAAGACAACGTAATGGTTTATGTTTTCTCACATCACAGTTAAAGTATATTATCATTGACCTTCCAAACATGTTGAGCTTGCCTTTCCCCCTCATGCTAGCCAAATTCCTTGCACCAAGTAGAGATACTACTTGTGCTTCCAAATATCCTTAAAACCAGTTTTGCCATGAGAGTCCACCATACCTACCTATGGATTGAGTAAGATCCTTCAAGTAAGTTGTCAGGTTGCAAGCAATAAAAATTGCTATCTAAATATGTATGACTTATTAGTGCAGAGAAAATAAGCTTTGTACGATCTTGTTGTGGAAGTAATAAAAGCGATGGACTGCATAATAAAGGTCCACATACAAGGGGCAATATAAAGTGACGTTCTTTTGCATTAAGATTTTGTGCATCCAACCCTAAACGCACATGACAACCTCTGCTTCCCTCTGCGAAGGGCCTATCTTTTACTTTATGTTTTTACTTTATGCTTAAGTCAAGGTGATCCACACCTTTCCCTTTTTCATTTTATCCTTTGGCAAGCTCCTCGTGTTTGAAAGATCATGATATATATATATATATATATATATATATATATATATATATATATATATATATATATCCAAATGGATGTAAGTTAGCATGGGCTATTATTGTTGACATCACCTAAAGGTGAATACGTTGGGAGGCAACACAATAAGCCCCTATCTTTCTCAGTGTCCGGCTGAAACTACATAACCACAAGTATTGCGTGAGTGTTAGAAATTGTAGAAGACTACAAGATAGTTGAGTATGTGAACTTGCTGAAAAGCTCTATTGTTGACTCTTTCTGATGTTATGATAAATTGCAATTGCTTCAATGACTGAGATTATAGTTTGTTAGTTCCCAATGAAGTTTTTGAACCATACTTGACATTGTGAATTGATTGTTACTTGAACATAAGAAATCGTATGATAAAACCTATATATGTTGCTGTTATAAGAATGATCATGATGCCCTCATGTCCGTATTTTATTTTTATCGACACCTTTATCTCTAAACATGTGGACATATTTTTCGATTTCGGCTTCCGCTTGAGGACAAGCGAGGTCTAAGCTTGGGGGAGTTGATACGTCCATTTTGCATCACGCTTTTATATCAATATTTATTGCATTATGGGCTGTTATTACACATTATATCTCAATACTTATGGCTATTCTCTCTTATTTTACAAGGTTTACTATGACGAGGGGGAATGCCGGCAGCTGGAATTCTGGCTGGAAAAGGAGCAAACATTGGAAACCTATTCTGCACTGCTCCAAAAATCCTGAAACTCCACGAAACATGTTTTTGGAATTAATAAGAATTATTGCGTGAAAGAAATACATCAGGGGGCCCACACCCTGTCTAGGAGGGTGGGGCGCGCCCCCCCTACTAGGCGCGCCCCCTGTCTCCTGGGCCCCCTGGTGGGCCCTCGTGTCCATCTTCTGCTATATGAGAGCTTTTACCCTGGAAAAAATCGTGGGTAAGCTTACGGGACGAAACTCCGCCGCCATGAGGCGGAACATTGGCGGAACCAATCTAGGGCTCTGGTGGAGCTGTTCTACCGGGGACACTTCCCTCCGGGAGGGGGAAATCATCACCAACGTCATCACCAACGATCCTCTCATCAGGAGGGGGTCAATCTCCATCAACATCTTCACCAACACCATCTCCTCTCAAAACCCTAGTTCATCTCTTGTATCCAATCTTGTATCAAAACCACAAATTGGTACCTGTGGGTTGCTAGTAGTGTTGATCACTCCTTGTAGTTGATGCTAATTGGTTTACTTGGTGGAAGATCATATGTTCAGATTCTTAATGCATATGATTACTCCTGTGATTATGAACATGAATATGCTTTGTGAGTAGTTACGTTTGTTCCTGAGGACATGGGTGAAGTCTTGCTATTAGTAGTCATGTGAATTTGGTATTCGTTCGATATTTTGATGAGATGTATGTTGTCTTTTCCTCTAGTGGTGTTATGTGAACGTCAACTACATGACACTTCACCATTATTTGGGCCTAGAGGAAGGCATAGGGAAGTAATAAGTAGATGATGGGTTGCTAGAGTGACAGAAGCTTAAACCATAGTTTATGCGTTGCTTCGTTAGGGGCTGATTTGGATCCATATGTTTAATGTTGTGGTTAGATTTACCTTAATACTTCTTTTGTAGTTGCAGACGGTTGCAATAGGGGTTAATCATAAGTGGGATGCTTGTCCAAGTAAGAGCAGTACCCAAGCACCGGTCCACCCACATATCATATTATCAAAGTACCGAACGCAAATCATATGAACGTGATGAAAACTAGCTTGACGATAATTCCCATGTGTCCTCGGGAGCTCCTTCTCATTATTAGAAATTGTCCAGGCTTATCCTTTGCTACATAAAGGATTGGGCCACCTTGCTGCACTTTATTTACTTTATTTACTTGTTACTCGTTACTATTTATCTTATCACAAAACTATCTATTACCTACAATTTCAGTGCTTGCAGAGAAAACCTTACTTAAAACCGCTTATCATTTCCTTCTGCTCCTCGTTGGGTTAGACACTATTACTTATCAAAAGGACTATGATAGATCCCCTACGCTTGTGGGTCATCACCTTGCGAGATCTCTCCTCAAGATCCGCGAAGGCCACGCGGTCCTCGGCTAGGACCTTCGCCTTGGCATCCAGCTCGGCCCTCTCCGTCTTCAGCTTCTGCTCCAGGGTCTTCAACCGGCCGTGTTTAGCGGACAGCTCGGAATTGCGGTCCCCAATTGCGTCCTCCTGAGCCTTCATCTCCTCTTCCTTCGCCTGGTGGTCGCGAGCTTCCTTGGCGAGCTCATCGTGCAAGCCCTGCAGCTCGGCCTCCAACGCCTTGCAGCGGTCTTGGGCGACCGTGGCATCCTTCAGCGCCGCATCATGAGCAGCTGCGGCCTGGATGGCGGCTTGCTTCTCCTCCTTAGAAGCTATCGCAGCCCGGCTCAGCACCGCTCAAACAGAGGTGTCAGAATGAACCGAGCCAGAGACCAGCTCCAGGCGCCCAGCCACCAGGCGGGAGTTGGTGCCCTGGAGATCTTCTTGCAGCTGGCCCAGCTCAGTAAAGGCATGGTCCAACACGGCGGAGGAGGCAGAAGAATTCGGAACCAGTGGAGCAGGAGGAGGCGGCGGCAGCGTAATCACGACTTGGGAGGCTGGGAGCTCCTGAGTCTTGTCTGCCTCAGCAACAGCATCGGGCACCAGCACTTCCAGAGTCAACGGGGCCACGAGGGCTGGAACCGTGCCAGAGCGTTCCTCTGGTCCTTGCAAGGACGATCGGGCAGGGGAGGTGCGAGCTCCACTGCCTCCCCTTCCCGCGGGCGAAGGCGCAGCTACGGCAGATGAGCCTGCCCCAGGCGGAGCCACCGTGTCCCCCCTCAGCTTCTTCGCCGCAAGGGGCGGCCTAACCAAGTGATGGAGGACGTCAAGCCTCGGCAGCAAAAACAAGAACAAGATGCAGTTCAAGAACTTACTGATCAATCGCGGCATAGGCCGGCGGCCTCTTGCCAAGCTTAAAGCCCATAAGCCTCTTGGTCCGGGGCGCAGCCTCGAGAGGTCCAAGAGCGGAGGAAGGTGTACCAAAAGGGCTGGAGCCGGCCTTGGGCGGTGCCTGAGCCGGAGTAGCCCCTCGGGAGACCAGCCCTGACCTGTCTTTCTTCGGGATCACGGGCGGGTCCTCTTCCCCTCGTCTGGCATCAGCCTGGTGGTTGTCTGGAAGGATGCAAAGGATGTTGGCCCTGCACCGGGGAGAAGTCTCCCCCATCCCCTCAGCGTCGCCTCGAGTCGCGCTCCTCTTCTTCTTCGTCTTCCTCTCCTCCTCCATGGGAATCATCAGAAGACAATTCCATCGGCGATGTCGCCTCCTGGCCCTCAGGAGGCACCTCCGGCACCATACCGTGCCCATCAAAGGTGGGCATGGCCTCCACCACCTGTTGCCAGTTGTTGCGAAGGAACAGGGGGCAGGAGCCCCCTCCAGTCCTTCCACGTCATCTCCAACCAAGAGGCGGAGAGCTGCGACCAGGTCCTCATCGGCCAGGGCCATCGAGTTCAGGCGAAGATCGTCATCCGCACCCCCAAGCGTCCACAACGGGCGGGAGTGCGCCTGAAGTGGAGCCACCCGCTGCGTTAGGAACTCCCTCAGGAGCGTGGCCCCCGTCAGCTTCGCCGCCTTCATGTTGCGTGGCCTCAGGTCGGTGTTCATCTTCTCCAGCACCGACTTCGCCCGTCTTTCATCAAGCTTCGCACGAGACCACGCCTCGTCGGGCTGGGGCTGCTCTATTGGCAACACCGGCCGAGAGTGGATGCATCCAGCATCCATCATGACCCACTTGCTCCAGAAACCGTCGACCCTCTTCCCGGTCTTTGAGATCTCATTAGCCTTGGAGTACGCGACAAAGCCGAGGTATGAACACCGAGGTTTGAATGCCGGTGATTCGGAGGGAGAAGAAGTGGCGCAGCAAAGCCATGGATGGCATTACCCCAACATGCGCCTCGTAGTAGTAGGCGAAAATCGACAAACGGAGAACGGAGTTGGGATGGAGATGAAGGGCCTGTAACCTGTAATGGCGGAGAACAGCATAGAAGAACTCGGAGAAGGGAGGAACCAGGCCGACGATGACGGTGCTCATGAAGAAGGGGTAGAAGGTGCTCCCCTTAGCCTCCGGCATGGTGGAGCTGGCCCGGAGTCCAGCCTCCCCCATCTCGCTGCCCTGCGCCGCCATCATCAGGCGCGTAGCGACAAAATTCTTCTCCATCATATTGGGGGGATCCAGGGCCGGCGGGTACCAAGCCGGCAAGGCCTCGGCCACGGCCTTGCGGGGTGCCATTTCTCGCTGAAAGGGGAAGGATGGAGCGGATCTGGAGATTTCAGAAGCAAGAGAGCAACAAAGGGATCTGGAGCAAGGCGAATGAGAGCAATGAAGGTAAGCCTAACCCAGGTCAGCCTTTTGGCAGTCGGGCAGTTGCTGAGGTAGCATGGGGAAGCGGAGACGCCCACGTCCAACCAATCGCCACACGGCGACCAAGGCCGCAGGCTGTCGGGGCCCGCGGTGCTCCGCACTTGCCCTTTGGCTTCGCTGCTAAGCCAAGTCCGAGCACGCCTTGGGCCTGGGGGCTACTATCGGCGTTCTGGGAACGGGGGTCCCCAGACTTGCCTGCTTGCGGCATGGCTCAACCAGTGGCCCAGTACGGCCCGTCTTCTTCAACCCAAGTTCAAGACCCTCACGAGGGGCCAAGCCTCGCGGGACGGATGACACAAGGCTTCCTCAAGGGCGGCCTCACCAGGCAGGCTCGCGAGGAGGCAGAGAGATCAAGGCAAGGGGTACCTCGCGAGGTGCTCATGACACAAGCCATGACGATCTAGACCAGGCAGGCGCCAGGCGGGCGCCAGCCTACGCAGTGTCCTCGTTTCCTCTTTGGTGCAAAGGGGGAAAGCACAGGCGCGGAGTACCGAGGCATCAAGCAAAGGTTTCCATATCGGTGCAACAAGACCAAGACCAGCAGGACGGCAGGATGGAGGTCACCGTGGAGCCCAAGACGGCGTCATCGCTAGTTCCTTTGGCAGTCGAAGACCACCTTTAGTCAGGATAGCCTGTACTAGTTGTCCCCTTTCAAAATGGCCGTTGTTGGCTCCCTTCCCGCTCAATATTTGGGAAGAGGACTAGGGCCTCTATAAATAGAGATAGCCACCACGGTATTGAGGCATATGGTCGGAGCCCCGATCGAATCCTTCCCAAGTAGAACACCACCACCACAAGAAGACCCCTCGCGAGGCTGTTCTTCCTCTGTACTGTTCATCATCAGCCCAAGAGGCAATCCACCACACCACACACAGGAGTAGGGTATTACACCACAATGGTGGCTCGAACCTGTATAAACCTTGTGTCCCTCGTGTTGTTCATCGTGCTAGCTTAGATCAGCGGCGAGGTCTTGGGGCGTGAATCGGTAGGGAGAAGTTCTTTGTGCGCACCGCAGAGTTCGAACCTTAAGGGTTTTGCCGGAACCTGATATCCGACAGCGTGGCCGAGAGAGGAGGGCAGCACAGTCAGTTAGAGTCGGCGTCCTCCCGCTTGACGCCCTCGTCGTCATTGTTGCTGTCCTCCTCATCACTCTCGTTCGAGGAGGAGGTTTCGTTGTTAGTGGACCTCTCGACGCAACACCTTAGGCGAGTTCCCGAGCGCCCAAAGACCTTGACAGAAAACAGGCCGCTCTCCGTCAATGCAAAGTGGAGGACGAGCCCCTCCGACAAGCTATGGGCACGGGCGAAGGTTTTCCACCCGCGGCGGAGATACATGACGTGAGGGGCGGGGAAGTCGACGTCGACCCGCATGCCGCCATTCCCGCAACCCCTCATATGCAGCCTCAAGGACTGTGGTGGGTCGAGCTCCATCTCCTGAGCGAACGGAGTGGGAAGACGAAGGCGACCGCGCACTGGCTTGTGCAGCCTGATGAAGAATTCACGGGGCTCGTCTCCGACATGGCCCTCCATTGGGGGAAGAGCCGCTGGCGGAGGCGCGGCCGGTGCGCTGCCCCGTCGTCCTCTCCCCCGAGCGCCACGGCGGCCTCGGCCTCGCTGTCGGTGTCAAAACTGGCGGATCTCAGGTAGGGGGTCCCAAACTGTGCGTCTAAGGCTAATGGTAACAGGAGGCGGGGGACACAATGTTTACCCAGGTTCGGGCCCTCTCTATGGAGGTAATACCCTACTTCGTTCTTGATTGATCTTGATGATATGAGTATTACAAGAATTGATCTACCACGAGATCGTAGAGGCTAAAGCCTAGAAGCTAGCCTATGATTATGATTGTTCTTGTCCTACGGACTAAACCCTCCAGTTTATAGACAACGGATGGGGCTAGGGTTACACAGAGTCGGTTACAGAGAAGGAAAATCTACATATCCGAATTGCCAAGCTTGCCTTCCACGCAAAGGAGAGTCCCACCCGGACACGGGACAAGGTCTTCAATCCTGTATCTTCATAGTCCAACAGTCCGACACAAGTACATAGTCCGGCTGTCCGAGGACCCCCTAATCCAGGACTCCCTCAGTAGCCCTGAACCAGGCTTCAATAACGATGATTCCGGCGCGCAGATTGTCTTCGACATTGCAAGGTTCCTTCTCTGAATACTCCAAGGTAGATTTTGAACACATGAATCGTGTCTGGCTCTGCAAAACAAATTCCAGTACCACCATAGAGAGCACAATATTCCACAAGTCTAATCTGCTGACAACTTTTCATAGCGTGACATCACGCCGCAGCCGGGTTATTATACGAACCGTTTTTCTCAACCTGCTACTGCACGTCTTGCGAGGCGGTTTTATTGGCACGTCTTGTTGAAGCAGAGATCGTGTTCCTCTTATCACAGGATTCTCATCAATACGGGCGTGGGTAATCCAACCGCGCCGTTATTATGACTCCTCGGTTTTAGGCAAGTTCCAGACAGCCACGGGGAGGACGCTTGATATTCACCCTCTTTATAAAGAGCTCAAGATCTATCCTTTTCTTTCCACGCCCGATCCTTCCCTTCCCCTACCTCGAGTTCCAGCACCCAAGGTTCAGTCTAAGCGCGCCGGACCTTCAACCATGTCCGGATCCAACCTTCAAGGCCGGTGGATGGCCTCTTCCGTCACAGAGGCTGACATCAAGAAGCTTAGGGAGGCTAGGTATCTGACCGCCAAAATCCTTCACAGGTTACCTGCTCAAGGGCAGGTTATCCCCACTCCCCAACCCAACAAGAGTGTTGTATTCGTCTCCCACTTCCTCCGAGGGCTAGGCTTTAGCCTTGATCCCTTCGTTAGAGGGCTCATGTTCTATTACGGGCTAGATTTCCATGATCTAGCTCCAGATTCCATCCTTCACTCTCGTCATTTATCGTTGTGTGTGAGGCCTTCCTCCGCATTACCCCACACTGGCTCAAGACCTTCAATGTGAAGCCGAAGATGATCGAGGGGCGACACGTGGAGTGCGGAGGCGCTATAATAAGCAAAGGTGCAGACGCCCCATGGCCAAAGGGTTCCTTCCCGAAGGCGCCCGATCTATGGCAACGGGAGTGGTTTTACATCACAGCACCCCGTGGTACAAAGCGAGCAGTTACCCTAGCCTTCCGCTCTGCCCCTCCACCCCAACTGGCATCATGGGTCAACAAAGGGCTGGACTGGGGTCCAGTTAATGACGTGCTGACACTGCAAAGCCGTATCCGAGATCTCCTCAAGAGGGATATCAGTCTCGTCAAAGTAATTCAAGTAATGTTAGTTCGTCTGGTCCTGCCATGCCAACGTTGATCTCTCCGTATGTCGGGGTTCAACCTGGAAGGACCGCGAACCATTCAACACTTCTTCAGCGTGACACTCGAAGGGATGTATCGATTATTCTTCGGATCACAAATAAAGTGTCCGGACACCACCGAGGATGCGGGTCTCAACTGCAACCGTCCAGATACCCAAGTAAGTAACTCCGCAACCGAACATGCTGTCATTATATTTGTCACAATATTATTCTGAAAAATTGCCCTCGGCCAGGACTGGATGAGAAAGGCGGAGAGGATCAAGTGTTCGACCCCTCTTCTCGAAGGCTCGCCGGATCCTGTACTAACCAGGATGCTGGCTCGCGCACCCTATCAAGTGCCATCAGGAGAAGACGAAGGGAGGAATAGAGAAGCCAAAAGTGGGCTTCATACGTTACACATATGACCCGGGGGAATTAATGCCTCCGTGTTGGAGGATGATCGGGGAGGTGAATCTAGAATCCCCTCTCCCCACAGGAAGAAAAGGACCGCCTCTGAATACTTGGAAATGGAGGTTTCCAAACGAGGGAAGAAACCTTCACCAGGGGGCCCTGCCCCGGAGGGCGTCCTTACCGCACAGCGCCCACAAGGGGCCAGCCGTCAACTGAGCAGTAAGTGAACAAAGGCACTTTAGTAAATATCTCCTGCTTTCTTCCTGAGAATAACAATCGAGACATATGTTTTGCAGTCCGGCTCATAGCCCTTCTCAACAATGTTCGCCCTCGGGGGATCTTCTACCGGAGATGATGGAGAGCGAAACGCCCCCTCCTGCTTCCCCGCCTCATGAGACGGATGACCCTGAGGTGTCGTCGCAGAGGATTTCTCTTGATCCGCAAAGGCCAGAAGGTAACTCTTCGGCCGCCCGAAGTCCGGAGTTCTCGGCACCTAAGGAGACCAACAGAAAAAGCCCGGGATTGTCCGGTGTACAACCGGACACATTGATAGGTCTTCTGGAGCAAGCGACTATCTCAGAGGCACACCGTACCTTAATGGGTACGGTGGTTGAGAGAATTTCATCCGCAAAAAGCAGGTTGAATGAAGCTTTTACGAGCCTACTAAGAGGCTTTGAGGTACACAAAGTAATATATATATTTTTGACTGTACCGCACATGCAAGGTGTGCTTTGCATAGATTGTAGCCCCTGAGACTCTAGTTGCGGTCCAGACGCGGCGAGCAGTGGATCATAGTCTCAGGTAATAATCGTGCTGCTTTCGTGCGCAGGCGGCTGCAGATCCGGTGGCTGACGGAACTACTGATTTTGCCGAATTGAGGCGACAACTTGACGTGGCGGATGCTGACATCACGCTTGTGAATAAGCGGCTTGACGAGGCACAGGGTATGTGTATTCGGGTGGTCAGCAAATATTAAGAGGAGTGTGATGCTAGTATTTATAATATGCTTTGACTGCAGATGGAGCTGCACCGTGGAGACCCTTCGGGCAGAACTTGCCCGAGCCAAGAAACAAGCCAGGAGAATTGATGCGGCCGCCCTGAAGGTAGCCGAAGAGTTAAAAGCCGAACAGGCTGCTCATCGCCAGAGCGAAGATAAAATAGCCAACATGGCTCTTGAGCTGCAAAATGCCGCCAGCCAATATGAGCTCCTCGAAAGGGAAAGCCAAGCAAAAACGGCTGACCGAAAGAAGGCCTTGGAAGCAGCCAAGGAAACTTGCTCTGAAATCATAGCGGCGCGGGAGGAGCTTCATCAAGCCGGAGATATCATGGCTGGGAAGCCCTTTTAATTGCGGACGAAGTTCGGTGATCCGAAGTATGCCCCTCTTTATCAATTGTGGAGTTTGGCAGACGCATACTTGGATTTAGCAAAGAGTGCTGCTGATGCGACTGAGTTTTTCAAAGATCAGAAAGATCATGAGGTGGAAAGATTGTTCTGGTCGCAGTTCAGTAATCCAAGGCATCCGCTGCTGTTGAATGAGCAGATGGCTGAGTGGGCCGAGCTCCATAGGTTGTCCGGGCTTGCCATGAAGGCTGTCGTGGATCGTATGTGGCCGAAGGAACCAAGTCCGGATAGTTATTTTGGTTTAGTGCAACAATTTCTTCGCGCTGTGCCGCATATCAACGCTGTCAAGATGTCGGCGTGCATAGAGGGTGCGCGGATGGCTCTTGCCCGTGTTAAGACATATTGGGCGAAGATGGATGCCATCGCTGTTGCAACCAGGGGTCCGCCCGGGGGTCAGGATTCACCGAGCACTATTTTGAAGAAGTCCTAGAAGGTGGCCGTTTAATAGAGGCTCAGTGCTTAGAGAGTACCATGTTCTAGTGACATGTATCTTGATTGTAAAAACAATGCTTTTTTATAATGAAGGCTATATTTATACTTTTGCCCGTAAAGTATTGTAGTGCCTCTTGTGCGGCCATTTATGTATGTATGTATATAACCTGAAAGTTTGCAGTCGTCGGCTTCGGCCCCCACGCATATAATGCGGGGGTGTTCGGTAAAGTGCGTAATCACACTTGATCCAACTTCTTGGTCCGTTAAGGAGGTGATGGCGCGGTGAACAAGGCAATCGGACTGTATAGCTTTAACACTTTCACTTAGCCATAGGAGTTTGACAGTGGGGCTACTATATAGCCCCTGGTATGTTCGCATTCATCCGAATACGGTGCGCGTACATACGTGACCGGGAAACCGGTCCTTCGTTAATGCGGAGGAATCGCAAAGATTCCACTGGGTCATCGAGTGGTTGACCAGTCTCTCGCTTTATCATGACAGTCAGTTTTCGGCTTTCTCTACTGAGGTGCTCATCCAGATGAACCAGGGCACAATCACAGTAGTTCTCCCGGTGCCACCTTAGCCGATAGAGCGGAACGTAAGGTAGAAAAACATGGGAGCCGGGCAAACCCAACTATTGACCAAAGACATGATTCGGAGCTGATGCATATAAGGCCAAACTCGGAACGCCGAACACTCCCGAAGGTATTCAGACTTTACAACATATGCTGGGCTGAGTACCGCCCTCGATAATGAGCCCTCAATTTCTAGGTACGTGCATTAGTCTGGCATGACGAAAGAGCTTGCCAATAACGCCAGTATCCCTCTTGGTTGTTTTAAGTGCCCGGAGGGTGTTGATACGTCTCCAACGTATCTATAATTTTTGATTGTTCCATGCTATTATATTACCCCTTTTGGATGTTTATGGGCTTTATTTTACACATTTATATCATTTTTGGGACTAACATACTAACCGGAGGCCCAACCCATATTGCTGTTTTTTTGCCTATTTCAGTATTTCGAAGAAAATGAATATCAAACGGAGTCCAAACGGAATGAAACCTTCGGGAGCGTGATTTTTGGAACGAACGTGATCCAGAGGACCTGGAGTGCAAGTCAAGAAGCTGTCGAGGCTCCCACGAGATAGGAGGGTGCGCCCCCCCATAGGGCACGCCCCTGTCTCGTGGGCCCCTCGGGCGGCCACCGACGTACTTCTTCCTCCTATATATACCTACGTACCCCGAAAACATACAGAAGAAGGACGAAACACAATTTCCACCACCGTAACCTTCTGTATCCGCGAGATCTCATCTTGGAGCCTTCGCCGGCACTCTGCCGGAGGGGGAATCGACCACGGAGGGCTTCTACATCAACATCCTTGCCCCTCCAATGAGTTGTGAGTAGTTTATGGCTTCTTCTCTCTTTTTGGATCTCAATACAATGCTCCCCCCTCTCTTGTGGAGATCTATTCGATGTAAACTCTTTTTGCGGTGTGTTTGTCGAGATCCGGTGAATTGTGGGTTTATGATCAAGTTTATCTATTAATAATATTTGAATATTCTCTGAATTATTTTATCTATGATTGAGTTATCTTTGCAAGTCTCTTCGAATTATCAGTTTGGTTTGGCCTACTAGATTGATCTTTCTTGCCATGGGAGAAGGGTTGCAAGGCACGTATTGTATTGTTGCCATCGAGGATAACAAGATGGGGTTTATATCATATTGATTGAGTTTATCCCTCTACATCATGTCATCTTGCTTAATGCGTTACTCTGTTCTTATGAACTTAATACTCTAGATGCAGGCAGGAGTCGGTCGATGTGTGGAGTAATAGTAGTAGATGCAGCCAGGAGTCGGTCTACTTGTTGCGGACGTGATGCCTATATACATGATCATGCCTAGATAATCTCATAACTATGCGCTTTTCTATCAATTGCTCGACAGTAATTTGTTCACCCACCGTAATACTTATGCTATCTTGAGAGAAGCCACTAGTGAAACCTATGGCCCCCGGGTCTATCTCTTATCATATTTGCGTCCAAATTACTTTTATTTGTTGATAACCCGCAAGTATACGGGATAGTTGTAGCCTCTTTCGATAAGTAAGAGTGTCGAACCCAACGAGGAGCTAAAGGTAGAACAAATACTCTCTCAAGTCCTATCGGCCACTGATACGACTCTACGCATGCTTGACATTCGCTTTACCTAGAACAAGTATGAAACTAGAGGTACTTTGTAGGTGTGATAGGATAGGTTTGCAAGATAATAAAGAACACGTACATAAAAAGTAGGGGTTGTTTAGATAAAGATGCAATAAATTAAATATAGCGAGTGTGGAAAAGTGGTGGTAGGAGTTGTGAAATTGTCCCTAAGCAATTGACTACTTTACTAGACCGATAGCAAGTATTATGTGGGAGAGGCCACAGCTAGCATGTCATCCCTGACTTGGAATTCTGTGCACTTATGATTGGAACTATTAGCAAGCATCCGCAACTACTAAAGTTCATTAAGGTAAAACCCAACCATAGCATTAAGATATATTGGACCCCTTCAATCCCGTATGCATTAATTTCTATGCTAGCTAGAAGCTTCTGTCACTCTAGCCCTCCAATACATAGTCCTATCAACATACAACTAACCCTATGGTGTGATCCACGCGCGCGCTCATATGATGGGCACCAAAGGACAGCAACATAACCACAAGCAAATTAAATCAATCATAGCAATTCATCATCCACCAATAGGACAACGAAAATCTACTCAGACATCATAGGATGGCAACACATCATTGGAAAATAATATGAAGCATAAAGCACCATGTTCAGGTGGAGGGTACAGTGGGTTACGGGAGAGTAGAATGCTGTAGATAGAGGGGGAAGGTTATGGAGATGTTGGTGAAGATGACGACGGTGTTGGTGAAGATTGCGGTGATGATGATGGCCCCCGGCGGCATTCCGGTGCCACCGAAAGCAAGGGGGAGAGAGCCCCCCTTCTTCTTCGTCTTCCTTGACCTTCTCCCTAGATGGGAGAAGGGTTTCCCCTCTGGTCCTTGGCCCCCATGGCATGGGAGGGGCGAGATCCCCTCCGAGATTGGATCTATCTCTCTGTTTCTGCGTTCTCGGATTCTACCTCTTCACTGTTTCTTAAATATCCAGTGATCCGTAACTCTGATTGGGGTGAATCTTTCGCCCAGATTTTTCTCGTAAAATTAGCTTTCATGCGGAAAAAGAAGAGTGTCAACCGACTTACGGGTGGCCCATGAGAGTCCAGGGCGCGCCCAGGGGGGAGGGCGCGCCCCCTATCTCGTGGCCACCCCAGACACTGTTTCGCGTTGATTCTTCCTCCGAAAAATCCCAAATATTCCAAAATAATTCTCTGTGTGTTTTTATCCCATTTGGATTCCGTTTGATATTGGGTTTCTGCGAAACATAAAACATGCAACAGACAGGAACTAGCACTGGGCACTGGATCAATATGTTAGTCCCAAAAAATAGTATAAAAAGTTGCCAAAAGTATATAAAAGTTGAATAATATTGGCATGTAACAATAAAAAATTAGAGATATGACGGAGACGTATCAACATCCCCAAGCTTAATTCCCGCTCATCCTCGAGTAGGTAAATGATAAAAAAGATAATTTTTGATGTGGAATGCTCCCTAGCATAATCTTGATCATAAGTCTATTCATGGCATGAATATTAAGACACGAGTGATTCAAAGCAATAGTCTATCATTTGACATAAAAATAATAATACTTCAAGCATACCAACCAAGCAATTATGTCTTATCAAAATAACATAGCCAAAGAAAGCTCATCCCTACAAAATCATATAGTTTGGCTATGCTCCATCTTCGTCACACAAAATTCTCCCATCATGCACAACCCCGATGACGAGCCGAGCAATTGGTTCATACTTTTTAACACGCTTCAGCTTTTTCAACTCTTACGCAATACACGAGCGCAAGCCATGGACATAGCACTATGGTGGTATTTGGCGGTGGTTGTGAGGACAAAAAGGGAGAAGATAGTCTCACATCAACTAGGCATATCAACGGGCTATGGAGATGCCCATCAATAGATATCAATGTGAGTGAGTAGGGATTGCCATGCAACGGATGCACTAAGAGCTATAAGTGTATGAAAGCTCAAACTGGAAACTAAGTGGGTGTGCATCCAACTTGCTTGCTCATGAAGACCACAGGCGTTTGAGGAAGCCCATCATCGGAATATACAAGCCAAGTTCTATAATGAAAATTCCCACTAGTATATGAAAGTGAAAGCATAGGAGGCTCACTCTATGAAGAACATGGTGCTACTCTGAAGCACAAGTGTGGTAAAAGGATAGTAACATTGCCCCTTCTCTATTTTTCTCTCATTTTTTATTTTTCATTTTTTTCATTTTTTTTATTTTTTTCTTCCTTTTTGGTGGGCTTCTTTGGCCTCTTTTTTATTTGGGCTTCTTTGGACCCTTTTATTTTTCATAAAGTCCGGAGTCTCATCCCGACTTGTGGGGGAATCATAGTCTCCTTCATCCTTTCCTCACTGGGGCAATGCTCTAATAATGATGATCATCACACTTTTATTTACTTACAACTCAATATTACAACTCTCGAACAAAGATATGACTCTATATGAATGCTTCCGGCGGTGTACCGGGATGTGCAATGATCTAGCATAGCGATGACATCAAAAAACGGACAAGCCATGAAAACATCATGCTAGCTATCTTACGATCATGCAAAACAATATGACAATGAATGCTCAAGTCATGTATATGATGATGATGTAAGTTGCATGGCAATATATCTTGGAATGGCTATGGAAATGCCATAATAGGTAGGTATGGTGGCTGTTTTGAGGAAGGTAAATAATGGGTTCATGATACCAGGGAAAGTTGCACGGCACAATAGAGGCTAGCAAAGTGGAAGGGTGAGTGTGCGTATATCCATGGACTCACATTAGTCATAAAGAACTCATATACTTATTGCAAAAGTCTACTTAGCACTCGAAGCAAAGTACTACTACGCATCCCCCTAGAGGGATAGATTGGTAGGAAAAGACCATCGCTCGTCCCCGACTGCCACTCATAAGGAAAGCAATCAAAGAGCACCTCATGCTCCAACTTTGTTACATAACGGTTCACCATACGTGCATGCTACGGGACTTGCAAACCT
The DNA here is from genome assembly GCA_963921465.1 of Triticum timopheevii. Classification (NCBI taxonomy): domain Eukaryota; kingdom Viridiplantae; phylum Streptophyta; class Magnoliopsida; order Poales; family Poaceae; genus Triticum; species Triticum timopheevii. The sequence continues at coordinate 338,642,018 of OY997266.1, read as the reverse complement.
CAACACAAGTATTTCTCAATTTCACAATTACTCAACTAGCACGACTCTAATATCACCACCTTTATATCGCAAAACTATTGCAAGGAATCAAACATGTCATATTCAGTGATCTACAAGTTTATGTAGGATTTTATGACTAACCATGTGAATGACCAATTCCTGTCATCTCTCTAAATAGATATAAGTGAAGCGGGAGAGTTTAATTCTTTCTACAAAATATATGCCCACACTCTAACAAATATAAGTGAAGCAGAAGAGCATTCTACAAATGGCGGTTTTCTATGTGAAGAGAAACAGGCAATCCAAACTTCAAATGATATAAGTGAAGCACATGAAGCATTCTATAAAGCCATACTCAAAAGATTTAAGTGAAGTGCAATGAGCATTCTATAAATCAACCAAGGACAATCTCATACCAGCATGGTGCATAAAATAAAAGTGAAAACTAAATGCAAAAGACGCTCCAAGACTTGCACATAATGCATGAACGAAACGAATTCGAAAACATACCGATACTTGTTGAAGAAAGAGGGGATGCCTTCCGGGGCATCCCCTAGATTAGACGCTTGAGTCTCCTTGAATATCTACTTGGGGTGCCTCGGGCATCCCCAAGCTTGATCTCTTGCCTCTCTTCCTTTTCCTCATATCGAGACATCCTCGATTAGACACTAGATCCACACAAAACTTCAACAGAAAACTCGGTAAGATCCGTTAGTATAATAAAGCAAATCACCACTCTAAGTACTGTTGAAAACCAATTCATATTTTATTTTTTCATTGTGTCTACTGTAATATAACTTTTCCATGGCTTAATCCACTAATATAAATTGATAGATTCATCAAAACAAGCAAACTATGCATCAAAAACAAAATCTGTCAAAACAGAACAGTCTGTAGCAATCTGAACATCCACCATATTTATGTACCCCAAAAATTCTACCAAAATTATGAAAAACAAACAAGTTGTATAGCAAGACAGTGCAAAAGGAATCAGAACCATTTGACGTTCCAGTTAAAAATGTAAAATCACGCACTACCGCCAAAGTTTCTGTCCTGCACCGCACAAACCAACAAGCATTGTAAACATCCTAAAGGCAAACCCTAGCACATTATTTTTATAATACAATGGAATTATACAAGGGGATAATTATTTTTGTTGAAAATTTTCTGTAATCAAGATTCATAAAGTTTCCGTGAGCATGAACAAAGTTCAAGGCTAACTCCCACTTCAACAATGCTTGTCTTTCTCACTTTCACTTTTCTTTTTGAAAAGCTTTTAGGTTCCCCTCTTTATTTTTGTGTTTTTAAACTATATGAAAGCACTCAACAGAAATAAATGACTCTCTAAACCTTTCGGGTTGTCTCCCTGGCAGCGCTTTCTTTAAAGCCATTAAGCTAGGCATTTAGTGCTCAAGTAATGAATCCACCCGGATCCCAAGGTATATCAAAGCCAATTTGAATTAACAATGATTTGTAATTTAGTAGTGAGCACAAAGTAACATATATCAAGCAACAACGAAGTCTAACTCTCTTTCTATGCATGGGCATGTCATAAAAGAACAATTCATGCACACATAGTAAAGGCCAATGCATAGTATACGCAGTTTCTTGCAATTCTATCGTGTTGGAAACATAAAGAGGCGGAGATGTAGTTCCTCTCTCATAATAATTGCAAGTAGGAGCAGCAAGCACATGCATATTACATTCATCATAATTATCATGTGCAATGGTAAAAGGCAACCCATCAATATAATCCTTAATAAGCACAAACTTCTCCCATATAGTGTGCTTGGGAGAATTCAAAAAGATAATAGGACTATCATGCGTGGGTGCAATAGCAACAATTTCATGTCTAACATAAGGAACTATAGCAAGTTCATCTCGATAAGCATAATTCATATTGGCATCTTGGCCACAAGCATAGCAAGCATCATCAAAAAGGGATATTTCAAACAAATTCAAGGGATCATGGCAATCATCATAGCAATCATCCTTCGGTAAGCACAAAGAGGAATTAAATAATGTATGAGTTGGAGGGTTACTCTCATTAGAAGGTGGGCACAGGTAGCTAATCCGCTCTTCCTCCTTTTGTTCTTCGCTCTCCTCATCATCTTTTTCATCCAATGAGCTCACTATTTCATCAATTTCTTCTTCCATTGCTTCCTGCAAAATATTAGTCTCTCCTTGGACAGCGGAGACTTTCTCCATAAATGCATTCATATAGTAATTGTATTCATAATTTTCATAGCAATATCTAAGTATAGCAAGATTTTCAGGCCTATAAACACCATCATCATCAAAAGCTTCATACTTTTCAAACAAAAATTCAATTTCATAAGCAGCCTTAAAAGCAACAAATTCTTCTATTTGTTCAACATCATAGTAATCATATATACCATTAGCATAAGAAGCTAAGGTTTCATTATCATTAAATTTGCATGAAAAGGGAAGGTGTGGAGCCTTCATCCTAGAGCAACAAGTAATATCATATCTCAAGCATAGATCCCAGGCATACCAACGCAACATAATAAATTGGTCCCATAATAGTTTCCCTTTTTGTGTCAAGCGATTATCCCTAAAGTATTCACGTTGATCCAACGTGTCTCCCATTATAAAGTTGAATGGGGTTTTCTCAGGATTATCAAAGTAGTACATAATATCTTTCACATAATGATAATCGAGGGTTTTAGGAGTTATCCCATCTCCATGAGTAGCAAGTACACCTAATATTTTTGGTATTTCGTGTTCCATATCCATAACTAAAGATAGAGAACAACTTAGAACAACAAATAAAAATTACTTAGTGATAAAGCAAACAAGCACACACGAGAATATTCACCCCACGCTATGAATCCCCGGCAACGGTGCCAGAAAAAGGTCTTGATAACCCGCAAGTATACGGGATAGTTGTAGCCTCTTTCGAGAAGTAAGAGTGCGAACCCAACGAGGAGCTAAAGGTAGAACAAATACTCTCTCAAGTCCTATCGGCCACTGATACGACTCTGCGCACACTTGACGTTCGCTTTACCTAGAACAAGTATGAAACTAAAGGTACTTTGTAGGTGTGATAGGATAGGTTTGCAAGATAATAAATAACACGTAAATAAAAAGTAGGGGCTGTTTAGATAAAGATGCAATAAAGTAAATATAGCGAGTGTGGAAAAGTGGTGGTAGGAGTTGTGAAATTGTCCCTAAGCAATTGACTACTTTATTAGACCGATAGCAAGTATTATGTGGGAGAGGCCACAACTAGCATGTCATCCATGACTTGGAATTCTATGCACTTATGATTGGAACTATTAGCAAGCATCCGCAACTACTAACATTCATTAAGGTAAAACCCAACCATAGCATTAAGATATATTGGTCCCCCTTCAATCCCGTATGCATCAATTTCTATGGTAGGTTGAAGCTTCTGTCACTCTAGCCCTCCAATACATAGTCCTATCAACATACAACTAACCCTATGGTGTGATCCACGCACGCGCTCATATGATGGGCACCAAAGGACAGCAACATAACCACAAGAAAATTAAATCAATCATAGCAATTCATCAACCACCAACAGGACAATGAAAATCTACTCCGACATCATAGGATGGCAACACATCATTTGAAAATAATATGAAGCATAAAGCACCATGTTCAAGTAGAGGGTACAGCGGGTTGCGGGAGAGTGGACCGCTGTAGATAGAGGGGGGAAGGTGATGGAGATGTTGGTGAAGATGACGACGGTGTTGGTGAAGATCGCGGTGATGATGATGGCCCCCGGCGGCGTTCCGGCGCCACCGGAAGCAAGGGGGAGAGAGCCCCCCTTCTTCTTCTTCTTCCTTGACCTTCTCCCTAGATGGAAGAAGGGTTTACCCTCTGGTCCTTGGCTCCCATGGCGTGGGAGGGGCGAGAGCCCCTCCGAGATTGGATCTATCTCTCTGTTTCTGCGTTCTCGGATTCTACCCCTTCACTGTTTCTTAAATATCCGGAGATCCGTAACTCCGATTGGGGTGAATCTTTCGCCCAGATTTTTCTCATAAAATTAGCTTTCTTGCGGCAGAAGAAGAGCATCAACCGCCTTACGGGTGGCCCACGAGAGTCCAGGGCGCGCCTAGGGGGAGGGCACGCCCTCCTGTCTCGTGGCCACCCCGGACACTATTTCGCGTTGATTCTTCCTCCGGAAAATCCCAAATATTCCAAGATAATTCTCCGTCCATTTTTATCCCGTTTGGATTCCGTTTGATATTGGGTTTCTGCGAAACATAAAACATGCAACAGACAGGAATTGGCACTGGGCACTGGATCAATATGTTAGTCCCAAAAAATAGTATAAAACGTTGCCAAAAGTATATAAAAGTTGAATATTATTGGCATGGAACAATCAAAACTTATAGATACGACGGAGACGTATCATTTGCATCTTTACTTTTTGCATCTATATTATAAAATACCAAAAATATATTTATCTTATTTTACTATCTTTGTTAGATCTCACTTTTGCAAGTGGCCGTGAAGGGATTGACAACACCTTTATTGCGTTGGTTGTGAGTTCTTTGTTTGTTTGTGTAGGTGCGTGGGACTTTTGAGGAGCCTCCTACTGGATTGATACCTTGGTTCTCGAAAACCGAGGGAAATACTTACGCTACTACTGCTGCATCACCCTCTCCTCTTCGAGGAAAACCAACGCAAGCTCAAGACGTAGCAAGAAGGATATCTGGCGCCGTTGCCGGGGAGGTCTTCGCTCAAGTCAAGACATACCAAGTACCCATCACAAACCCATCTCCCTCGCATTTACATTATTTGCCATTTGCCTCTCGTTTTCCTCTCCCCCACTTCACCCTTACCGTTTTATTCGCCTTCTCTTTCCCAATCTCCTCCTCTCTTTTCGCTTGCCTTTTTCTGTTTGCTTGTGTGTTGGATTACTTGTTGCCATGGCACAAGATAATACCAAATTGTGTGATTTCTCGAATACCAATAATAATGATTTCCTTAGTACTTCGATTGCTCCTCTTAATGATGTTGAGTCTTGTGAAATCAATACTGCTTTGCTGAATCTTGTTATGAAAGATCAATTCGCCGGCCTTCCTAGTGAAGATGCCGCTACTCATCTAAACAATTTTGTTGATTTGTGTGATATGCAAAACAAGAAAGATACGGATAACAATATTGTCAAATTGAAGTTATTTCTGTTTTCACTTAGAGATCGTGCTAAAGTTTGGTTTTCGTCTTTGCCTAAAAATAGTATTGATTCTTGGAACAAGTGCAAAGATGCTTTTATCTCTAAGTATTTTCCTCCCGCTAAGATCATCACTCTTAGGAACGATAATATGAATTTTAAACAACTTGATCATGAGCATGTTGCCCAATCTTGGGAAAGAATGAAATTGATGCTTCGCAATTGCCCTACTCATGGTTTGAATTTATGGATGATCATACAAAAATTTTATGTCGGTTTGAACTTTGCTTCTAGAAATCTCTTAGATTCGGCCGCGGGAGGCACGTTTATGGAAATCACGTTAGGAGATGCTACAAAACTTCTTGATAATATTATGGCTAATTATTCTCAATGGCACACCGAAAGATCTTCTAGTAAAAAAGTGCATGCTTTAGAAGAAATCAATGTTTTGAGTGGAAAGATGGATGAACTTATGAAATTGTTTGCTACTAAAAATACTCCTTTTGATCCTAATGATATGCCTTTGTCTTCTTTGATTGAGAATAATAATGAATCTATGGATGTGAATTTTGTTGGTAGGAATAGTTTTGGAAACAATGCTTATAAAGGAAACTTTAATGCTAGACCGTTCCCTAGTAATTCCTCTAATAATTATAAAAATTTCTACAATAATTCTTATGGTAATTTTAATAAGATGCCCTCTGATTTTGAGAATAGTGTGAAAAAATTTATGATTTCTCAAAAGAATTTTAATGCTTTGCTTGAAAAAAATTGCTCAAAGTTGATGATTTGGCTAGGAACGTTGTTAGACTTTCGCTTGATGTTGATTCTCTTAAACTTAGATCTTCTCCTCCTAAGCATGATATCAATGAGTCTCTCAAAGTAATGAGAATTTCCATTGATGAGTGTAAGGAAAGAACCGCTAGATTGCATGCTAAGAAAGATAGCTTTATAAAAGCGTGTTCTTCTAGTTTCCATGAAAATAATGTTGAGGATCTTAAAGTTGTTGATGCGTCTCCTATTAGGTCTATGTTTTGCAAGATGAATTTTGATGATTATGGGACTGATGATGAATCAAATTTGCCTTGAAGGCATCCCAAGAATTCAGAGTTTTTAGATCTTGATGCTAAATTTGGTAAAAGTGGGATTGGAGAGGTCACAACTTTAAATAGTATTGAACCCACTATCTCAGATTTCAAGGAATTTGATTATGATAATTGTTCTTTAGAAGGTTCTATTTCCTTGTTGCAATCCGTTGTTAATTCTCCTCATGCTTATAGTCAAAATAAAGCTTTTACCAAACATATCTTTGATACCTTGATGCAATCTTATGATGAAAAACTTAATTTGGAAGTTTCTATACCTAGAAAACTTAATGATGAGTGGGAACCTACTATAAAGATTAGAATTAAAAATTATGAGTGTTTTGCTTTGTGTGATTTGGGTGCTAGTGTTTCCACGATTCCGAAAAATTTATGTGATATTCTAGGCTTCCATGATTTTGATGATTGCTCTTTAAATTTGCACCTTGCGGATTCCACCATTAAGAAGCCAATGGGAAGGATCAATGATGTTCTCATTGTTGCAAATAGAAATTTGGTGCCCGTGAATTTTATCGTTCTTGATATAGACTAGTTAAACTATGTAAAAAAAGAATTGTCTAAATGTCGTGTGTCGATGTTTTACCTTGTATATAAGCTTCACCTTATGTATACATACTAGCAAAAGAGCCCGTGCATTGCAACGGGGGAGAAAATAGCACACGCTCTTAACTCAATAACCATGACTTAAGACCCTAATAGGTTCACGTCTTTTATTTTCACATGGAATCACATTTGTGTTGCCGACGGTGGCCTCAGTGAATGTGGTCAGTGCTAAGGCGTCTCTCTCTCTCTCTCTCTCTCTCTCTCTCGCGCGCGCGCGCGCGCGCGCGGGAGCGCGCACTCGCTCGAAATAATATGAGAAATATTTTTTCTGCGAGGTTTTTAAGAGGTGTGCATGCTTGATTATCAATGTTTTCTTTTATCTCAATTTGGTTTTAATGGGTGTTTGCAGTTCGGATCGCCGCCGGTATGAAAGAATAACAGGCTGTGCACTATAGATTAAGTTTGCATCAAAAATAATATTTTAAAAATATTTAACAATTAAAAATAACATCATATTAGATTCTACACAGTTTCTAATCAAATTTTCATATATAACAAGTTAAAATCGGAATTATGGTTTAAAAGATATGGATAATTTTGTTTTACATAATCTACGAAATGATTAACCAAAAAGTCAGGGGGGTTTCTGTTAAAATGAAAAAAAATGATTCGGCTGACTTAAATATAGACGGTGGGCTGATTACCTGAAACGTCAGAGGGTTTTCTGTCAAAATACAAAAAAAAAAACGGTTCGACTATGACTTAAACGTGTATTGCGGGTTAATTTACAGAAAACAGAGAGATTTTTTTTAAATGACGCGATAGTGAGCGGGCAGAAGAGCTGAACAACAATACATGGAATTGCCATCATTGCGATCTTCAATCGATTTTCCTAGTGGTCAGAAAGCAGGAGTTGAACATTTGTACATAAAATTGCCATCATTGAGATCTTCAATAAAATTTCCTATAGTAAAATCATCCTCTGACAGCACTGGTAAGGAAAGATTAATTGGATTTTTTGGCAGAAGATTAATTAGAGAATTAACAAAATATTCAAATAGAACTCACAACAAAAAGCCAAAATGTAAAGTCCACCACTATGTTGCATAGCTAATGTTCTTTCTAGATCATCATTGCATAGTTTTAGAGCACCGTAACGCTGGATATCACCATACCTGTTGATGATTCAGTTTATAAAGCATGTTCAGAAATGCATCTGGAGCTCACATTCTCGCCTCAGCCCAGACTATGATTGAGGAACAAAAATAAAAGAAGACGTGATCATCAGTTGAATAAAGTAAATGCATGTTAACCAGAGGTATATTCGGCTATCTTATATAGCCTGAATAAAGAAGACAACATAGCAATTGTTCCTGCGTGTTTCACCTCTTTTTTCTTTTCTCATCATCCGATCCGATTCAATCTGTTCATTTATTTTCTTTTATGGCGTCTCTGTTTAATAATGGGCCATAGACGCAACCCTTTTTATCCAAGTTGTGTAGTTGTCTCTCCTTTTATAGTTATGAGAATCTGCCATAGCAATCTTCGTATGTCCTTCATAAGTCCGTTCTCTCATCACCACTTAGGTAGGAAAGAATCATCTGTAGCCAGCTTCTGGATATGTGCAAGTCTTGCACGTATATTAATTGGTGTGGTTTGATATAATCAGTCGAGGTGGGACTATTTCATAATTCGAGAACCCTCCGTTCAGGACATAATGATGTCCTAGCTCAACTGTCCGTGGCGGGTCATGTTTGGTGCAGAGGTTGAGAGTTCGATTCCACTTTCTAGCAATAAATTTTTGCGCTCTTTAACACAGTAGGTGGGCCGGCTGAGTTGGGCCACATCGACGATGGACGAAAGGTGGGCCGGCTGAGTTGGCCTGCGACGATGGACGAAAATCATGTTAACGGCGGGCCACATGATCACATAAATAGTATCATCTCAGATGTAGAAAATAATATAGGTGAAAAACCTGAAAGCATAAATTCACAGGAAGAAGCGTATTGTGACGGTGAACCCACAGAGTCAATCCGTGCTTTATTATTATAGCACAAATGCCCGTGCGTTGCATCGGGTGAAAAAAAAACCACACTTTCCTAACCCAATTGCTCAAGACCCCCTCTCATTCCACGACACACCGCCAGGCATGATGACATGAACAAGCTCTTTGAAATCGTCCATGCTTCCATGAAAATATGTACTGCAGAAAAATATGAACGTATTTCAGAAGTGTACTGAAGATATGTGGAATTTAAATCATAGAAATATCTACCTGGTTGTGAGTATCTCTTCATGCCTTTGTTGGAGTTGCTTAGTGATGCCCAAAACATATCACATTATACCGTAAATAGTAAAGTCCATTTTAGTACAATGTTTTTTGCTCCACTACAGAGGTAACACGAATTTTCATGAACCGATGTTGGCTAAGTTTAGGGACTGTGTATCATAGCACTATTCGTGCCCAACAATACAGCACCTATTTTTAACCGGTACTATCTTTTTCATTATAATTCTCAAAAATTTATTGTACATGAACAATAAATAAACAATTGCTTTATTATGACTGTATTTTCTAACATAATTTTTCCTGTGATTATAAACAATAAATAAATAATTCTAGCATAATTTTCTTTCGAGTTATGGATGGGGCAAAACTTCGTTCGTGGGATTATAGCTGGTGGCAGAGGATGAATTGTTTTTGAGGGGGGAGACTTTTGATTGATTTCTAGCTGGTTTACTTTGCTCCCACAATCTTTTTAGAGATCAATCAACTCATTACGGGACAAAACAAATGACAAAAAATCACCAGGCTATTTTCTCTGTCAATCCCAGAAATCCCTCCCTTTCCTTCTTTATTATCAATTCCCGGAATCCCTCCTTTCCTTCTTTGTTCTCTCCTTTCTTCCTTATTAGGACACTTTCTTCTTATTACGGGACGTCTGGCTTCCAACTTTTTTCCCGGAATCCCTCTTTCCTTGTTATTACGGGACAGCTTCCCACTTTACTTTTTTTTTTGCTTTCAATCCCCGAATTCCCTCCTTTCCTTCTTATTACTGGACGGGTTCCCACTTTCCTATTTGTCTTTGCTGTCAATCCCGGAAAACCCTTCTTTCCTTCTTTATTTTTAGGACGAGAGAACTGGTGTATCACCCGCTCCCGCGAAAAGAGATCCATCATGTTTGAAATAAGCGTACTGGAGAAAATCATACCCAACATAACCATAAGGAATCAAGAATTCTAGAAGAAGAATGAGGACAGAATGCACATAGAGGCTGGTGTGCTGCTTGCTTTCTTCAAACAGTGTGAAAGTATGCAATTATGAAGTATTGATCTGTTTGCTAATTGCAATGGCATTTATTTTCTGGTCTTGGAGATAGTGCACCCCAAGGGCCTTAGAAATTGACAGAAACCTGGGGGACGCCGTGGGCGGAGGCGGAGGAGGAGATGCAGGAAGACAGCGAGAAGGACCATCGCTGGAGGCGGCGGCGAGGAGGACGTCCGGGTCGGGTTCGTCGTGCTGGTCGTAGAAGACAGCACGGAAGAGGGTGCGACGGGAGAGGTCGCGCTCCCACAGGATGCCCTGCCGGTACGCCGCCTCGTCCCACTCGTGCGCGTCGAGTCCTGGCTGTGCCTGCACCGTTGCCATCGCCGTCGGCATCTCCTCGCGAGCAGATCCTATATGACGCCCGTGTGCATCCGGTTGTCGCTGCTTCGCTGAGGCGAAGCGAGCGAACGACGCAACACAGGCCGACCCACTTTGAACCAGTACCCGGTTTTGGGAACCTTCTAGTAGGTTCCCGACGCAACACAGGCCGACCCACTTTGAACCAGTACCCGGTTTTGGGAACCTTCTAGTAGGTTCCCGACGCAACACAGGCCGACCCACTTTGAACCAGTACCCGGTTTTGGGAACCTTCTAGTAGGTTCCCTGTAACGCCCGGATAATTAGGCTACAGTAAAACTCTTCTAATGATGCCATGTCATCCGTGTTACTGTTGCTAATTAAGTGGTAGTTCAAAAACATTGCAAATTCAAAAAAATGAATTAGAGTCAAACACCCAAAGATTTCAAAAGTCAAAACAAAAATGTTCGGTGGGTGCCAAATATTGCAATGGTAATTATGGTGAAGTAAACACATTTTTAGAAAATGCCTAATTACTTTGAAATGAAATAAAACAGAACAGGAAATAAACAAAAAAAAATGAAAATAAAACAAAAGGAAAAACCCCCAACCCCTTGGGCCAACTGGCCTAGCTAGCTAGCCTGGCCGGCCCACCTGGCCCATCTGGCCGAACCGGCCCGCCTCCCCCTGTCGCCTCCCTTCCCTGTTCCCCCGACTCGGGTCGGAACAGGGGCGCGTCCCCGCCGCACCCGCTCGCCGGCGTCGGGGTGGATAAGGGCGCCGACGCCGCGCCTCCTCGATCCCTCCTCCCATTCGCCCCCACTCCCCCTCGGTCCCTGCGCTCCCCCTCCAGATCCACCGCGCCCTCCTCCGCGTTCCCCCACCACGCCCGAACGCCGCCATGGAACCGCCGCCGTGAATCACGCGGCCACAGCCATCGCCTCGCCGCACCTGCGTGTCCAACGACGCCTCCTTCGTCTTCCTCATCCACCGGAGGCCTCAGCTGGAGCGGGGGAGCCCCGAAGCACCGGATCCCCTTCGCCCTCATCTCCGCCGGCCGCGTTCTTCACCAACTCCGGCGACTCCTTCTGCAGCTACTAAGCCATCCGAGGGCCATCTTGCGTGCCGCACGGTGAGCTCCCCATCTCCCGTCCACCTTCGTTAGCCCCCTCGTGCACCGTAGCTGCCCCGTCGCCGTTGCCGTGAGCACGTCGCCGCAGAACGCCTCGCCGCCATGGCCATGATCTCCGTCGTGCTCGCGTGAGCACGGCATCGTGTTCCTTGAGCCTTCAGGAACCCAACGCACGCACGCACGCTCCCTCCCATGCCTCCTAGCGTCGTCCCCGATGAGAGCCCGAACGCGTCGCCGCCTGCGCTCGTCGCCGGCGCCCTTCCGGTGACCAAATGGTCACGGGCCAACGCCCGTTGCGTTCGCCGCCTCGCGTATAACTCGCTTGGTCTCCCCTTCTTACGCAAACATGAGGCCTCGCCGTTTCCTCCCGCGCCCGACTCCGGCCGTCCGCCGATGAGCTCGCCGCGCTCGATTCCGGTCACCCCTGCCGCCACCATCACCACCGTTGGACGCGGCGCAGCCGTAGCTCTCGAACGCACCCGGTCCCGCTCGATTTGGTGCCCTGTAGGCGATTTCCGGCCACCTCCCGAGCCGCGCCGCCGCATTTTGCCTCGCCGGCGTAGTTCCGGCGCCGTCCGCCGACGTGGCTAGGCGGGCCCCATCCCTGGGTCACTGCCAGCGGGCCATGGGGGCCCCGTTGACTGGGTTGACCCAGTCAACGTGCTGACTGGGCAGCCCAGTGGCACTGACATGCGGGCCCCATGCCATAAAAGAATAAAAACAGATATTTAACTGCTAATTAATTAAATTAGTTAATTAAAACATTAATCTCTCACTGACTGCTAGGGCCCGCACACTAATTAACCCATTTAGTTAGTTTTAAAATTCTGTTAATGTCCTTGACAATGACATGTGGGTCCCACTGGACCCACCTGTCTGGTTTGACTGGTCAACCGACCAGTTGACCTGCTGACATCACGCTGATGTCATGCCTACGTCATCACACACTGTTTTGGATAATGTTGGAATTAAATAAATAATTAAAATCATAAAATGATTTAAATCTTTAGAAAATCATATCTTTTAATCCGTAACTCGGATGAAAATACTTTCTACATGAAAGTTGCTCAGAACGACGAGACGAATCCGGATACGTCATCCGTTCGTCCGCCACACACCCCTAACCTATCGAACTCGCAACTTTTCCCCTCCGGCTCCTCTGCCTGAAAACACGAAACACCGGGGATATTTTCCCGAATGTTTCCCCCCTTAACCGGTACCACCTCATACCACGTTAGGGCACGCCTAGCATCGTTACTTGTCTTGTCATGCATCGGTATGCATCTGTTTACATGGTATTCATTGTTCCTTCCCCCTCTTCTCTCCGGTAGACTACGAGACCGACCCTGCTGCTGCCAAGTTCGACTACGGAGTTGACGACCCCTCTCTCTTGCCAGAGCAACCAGGCAAGCCCCCCCCTTGATCACCAGATATCGCCTATTCTCCTCTATACTGCTTGCATTAGAGTAGTGTAGCATGTTACTGCTTTCCGTTGATCCTATTCTGATGCATAGCCTGACATTGTTGCTACATCTGTTGATACCTTACCTGCAATCCTAAATGCTTAGTATAGGATGCTAGTTTATCATCATTGGCCCTACATTCTTGTCAGTCTGCCTTGCTATACTATTGGGCCGTGATCACTCGGGAGGTGATCACGGGTATATACTATACATACATACATACTACAGATGGTGACTAAAGTCGGGTCCGCTCGAAGAGTACCCGCGAGTGATTCACGGATTGGGGGCTGAAAGGACCTTTGTCCCGACGGCCCTCTGTGTGGATCTTTGTGGCAGAGCGACAGGGCAGGTTGAGACCGCCTAGGAGAGAGGTGGGCCTGGCCCTGTTCGGCGTTCGCGGATATTTAACACGCTTAACGAGATCTTGGTATTTGATCTGAGTTGGCTACGAGCCTATACGCACTAACCATCTACGTGGGAGTAGTTATGGGTATCCCGACGTCGTGGTATCAGCCGAAGCCTTCTTGACGTCAGCAACTGAGCGGCGCGCGCCGGATTGGAACGTAAGCCTGCACTTGTATTAGGGGGCTAGTTCTGCTTCCGGCCGCGTACGCAACGTGCAGGTGTGCTCAGGGCGATGGGCCCAGACCCCTGCGCGCTTAGGTTTAGACCGGCGTGCTGACCTCTCTGTTGTGCCTAGGTGGGGCTGCGACGTGTTGATCTTCCGAGGCCGGGCATGACCCAGGAAAGTGTGTCCGGCCAAATGGGATCGAGCGTGTTGGGTAAGTTGGTGCACCCCTGCAGGGAAGTTAATCTATTCGAATAGCCGTGATCTTCGGTAACAGGACGACTTGGAGTTGTACCTTGACCTTATGACAACTAGAACCAGATACTTAATAAAACACACCCTTCCAAGTGCCAGATATAACCCGGTGATTGCTCTCTAACAGGGCGACGAGGAGAGGATCGCCGGGTAGAATTATGCTATGCGATGCTACTGGAGATGCTACTTGGAGTTGCTACTGGAGATGCTACTTGGAGTTGCTACTTGGAGATGCTAGTTGGAGGACTTCAGACTACCCTCTTCTACCTGTTGCAAGACGACGGTGACCAGAAGCGTAGTCTTCGATAAGACTAGCTATCCCCCTCTTATTCTGGCATTCTGCAGTTCAGCCCACTGATATGGCCCTTTACACATATATCCATGCATATGTAGTGTAGCTCCTTGCTTGCGAGTACTTTGGATGAGTACTCACGGTTGCTTTCTCCCCCCTTTCCCCCCTTTCCTTTCTTTCTGGTTGTCGCAACCAGATGCTGGAGCCCAGGAGCCAGACGCCACCGTCGACGACGATCCCTACTACACCGGAGGTGCCTACTACGTGATGCCCGCTGACGACGACCAGGAGTAGTTAGGAGGATCCCAGGCAGGAGGCCTGCGCCTCTTTCGATCTGTATCCCAGTTTGTGCTAGCCTTCTTAAGGCAACTTGTTTAACTTATGTCTGTACTCAGATATTGTTGCTTCCGCTGACTCGTCTATGATCGAGCTCTTGTATTCGAGCCCTCGAGGCCCCTGGCTTGTAATATGATGCTTGTATGACTTATTTTATTTGTAGAGTTGTGTTGTGATATCTTCCCGTGAGTCCCTGATCTTGATCGTACACGTTTGCGTGTATGATTAGTGTACGATTGAATCGGGGGCGTCACAAGTTGGTATCAGAGCCGACTGCCTGTAGGAATCCCCCTTCCACACTCCTTGGCCGAAGTCGAGTCTAGACATTACAAAAACTTTTACTAACATGGCTGTGTGCCTTACGGGCCCACGTCGCCATTGGGTGGTATTAGGATCTTTTACTCCTCGACCTTTACTCTGGGACTCTAAACTCTTTTCTACTCGGGTTAAACGAATTTACTAACTATCACTAGGATCCCGTGACCCCATTCACCCCAAAGTTGGATAAAGCCATAGTATTCTTTGGAATAGTATTTTGGACGATTTCCACACTATCATTGACTCCCTTGAAACATCTTTGTTTTCAGATGGAACCCATGAGGCAGGTCGTCCGCCACACGACGGCCATGGGTGCCTCGGGATCACCTGCCGTGCTAGCTGATATGATGACCTATCTGGGATATCGCTGGCACCCTGAGTACACCGTCTATGAGGAGTACCAGGACTTTAACCAGGAGCAGTACCGTGCCATCGTCCACCTCTACTCTCGGGAGTATGACTCCACTACTGTGCTGCACACCGCACATGGTGTTGGGGTGACTATCGATATGGCAGTCCACGATGCTGCTTATGCTGCTCTGACACGTCTTCGTGGAGAGTATCGGGAGTTGGACACCTCCCCCTTCCGGCACATTGCTATCGCATCTGATGTTGGTGAGGAGGGTTACTACACTGCTGCCTACTCCACTGTCACCCGAGAGCCCTTCTACCATCAAAACTTTGTTCTGCATGTTGATGGGCTGGATCGAGCTAACCGAGCTCTTCGCCACGAGTTGTACACCACTCGTCAGCACCTTTACCATGCTCTAACACTGTTGCACCCCTTTGTCCGATCCAGAGAGCTGCCTCGTTCTGCGATCTACCCAGCCAGGACCGTGATGCCCCAGGGTGTCGGCTGGCCAGAGGTGGGAGGCTACTCTCCCGCACTTGGTCCTCTTCTGCCACTGGAGCGTCGGGTTCCGCACCAGAGTATCCGCAGACCCCAGGTTACTGATGTGGAGTTTTCGATGCCACACTACCAGCTTTCAGGCTTCAGCTACCTCCGCAGTACCGCGTGGGACTAATGTAGGCTGGCTTGTTAGTGTTAGTTGCATTCGCCGCGAGCCTGCGTGCCGCCTATGATGTCTTAGTCTATGTACTGAACTCTGTGTACCGCACTCTATGCATGATCTCTTTTGTAAGATATGCCGACTACTATGTAGTAACTATCGTGCTGCTTTCATTAAGCATGTTTCATCATGAATGATTATTTTCCTTTGCAAATTTCTCAAATGCTGAACTACCCCTGTTATACATTAGCAGGATGGTTAGACCAGCTGGTCGTGGTCGTGGTGGCAACTTCCCACCACCGCCTGAGTACATGGCTGGTATGATCCAACAGCTTGAGATGAATCGCCAGTTCATGGAGAACATGATGGCTCAGTTTCCTCGCCCCAATATGAATCAGCAGCCAAACACAGTAACTCTGCAGGAATTCATTCGCCTCAACCCAAGCGTGTACCGCAGCTCAACCCAGCCACTGGATGCTGATGACTGGCTCCGTGATATCACCTACGAGATGGAGTCTGCTGATGTAGCCCCTGCCAGCTATGTCACCTTTGCTTCCTTCTTCCTAAAGGGACCCGCAGCTCAATGGTGGGACAGCCACAGGCGTACTCTGCCAGTTGGAACAATTATCACCTGGCCAGACTTTCAAGCTGCTTTCCGTGCCCGCTTCATTCCTCAAGGAGTCATGGACCGGAAGAAGCGTGAGTTCCGCAACCTCACCCAAGGCAATAAGACTGTTGAAGCTTATCAGCGAGAGTTTCTGGACTTGTCTCGCTATGCTGAAGAGGACATTGCCACTGATGCACGCAGACAGGAGAAGTTCCGTGACGGCCTTCAAGCTGACATCAAGCTCGCACTTCTAGTGCACGACTTTGCCGATTTCGCTACCTTGGTGAACAAGGCCATCAATGTCGAGACTGGTCTGCAGGAATACCAGAGCTCTCACAGGCGCAGCCGTGACACGGGCTCATCTTCGGGCCCGCCCTCGCAGAAGCGTAAGATTTGGATCCCGAACAGCATGTACCGTCCAAATGCACCTGCCCCAAGGCAGACCTATGCTGCACCTCGTCTGCCTCCTCCACCATCTAGGCAGCCAAGGCTTCCAGCTCCACCACCCCGAGCTCCTGTTCCCACTCCCAATAATGGTCTGTGCTACAAGTGTGGTCAACCAGGGCACCGTGCTAGGGAATGCAACCAGAATCAGAATCAACTAGCCCTTCCAGCAACTGGCCGTGGAAACATCCAGCCCCGTAACAACAATGCCAAGTCATATGGTCGTGTTCATGCCAACCACGTTGATCTAAACGAAGCTCAAGACCAGCCTGCTACTGTGATGGGTACACTCCTCGTAAATTCAGTACCAGCATCCATTTTATTTGATACAGGTGCATCGCATTCATTCATGTCAGAAGATTTTGCATACAAGCACGACGTTAAATGTGAGCAGATGAACACTTCGGTAGTGGTAAAAACCCCCGCGGGACAATGTCAGACCTCCATGGTTGGCATCGACGTCCCTGTGGAAATCGAAGGATTGGAATTTCACGCCTCGCCCATTATCCTGAAGTCGTCTAACATTGACCTCATTCTGGGAATGGATTGGTTAAAGGCGCATACTGCTTCTATCGTTTGCGCCACTAAGACCGTCCATCTACTACACCCTTCAGATGAAATAGTTACATACCAAGCTCACCTGGTGCAAAATGCCGAGGCAAGGCTCTATGCATTGAATGCATTGAACGCCGCACCACTCGAGGGCATTGAAAACATTCCCGTCGTTCGTGACTTCCTCGACGTCTTTCCTGAAGAACTTCCAGGGATTCCCCCTGCTAGAGCTGTCGAATTCGTCATCGACTTGAAACCAGGCACCACTCCTATAGCCAAGCGACCCTACAAGATGCCGCCGCATGAACTCCTCGAGCTTAAGGAGGAAATCGATAAATCTCTTCAAAGTGGTTTCATTCGCCCAAGTTGCTCTCCTTGGGGAGCACCTTCTCTCTTTGTCAAGAAGAAAGATGGGACAAACCGATTGGTCCAAGACTACCGTCCTATTAACCAAGCTACCATTCAGAACAAATATCCTCTTCCTCGGATCAATGATCTATATGATCAACTGGCTGGTTCGTCAGTATTCTCTAAACTCGACTTAAGGTTGGGTTACCACCAGATCCGTGTTCGTGAAGAAGATATCCCGAAGACCGCATTTGTGACTCGCTATGGTTCATACGAGTACACCGTCATGTCTTTTGGATTAACCAATGCTCCAGCCACCTTCTCTCGTCTAATGAACTATATCTTTATGGAATACCTCGACAAATTTGTCGTGGTTTATCTGGATGATATCCTTGTATATTCCAAGAATGAAGAAGAACATGCCGAACATCTTCGTCTTGTTCTGGAAAAGCTTAGAGAGCATCAACTCTATGCCAAGTTCTCCAAGTGTGAATTCTGGCTTCCCGAAGTAACCTATCTTGGACATGTCATATCTAAGGATGGTATTGCCGTTAACCCTGAACGAGTTCAGGCTATTCTCGATTGGACTCCTCCGAAGAATGTCAAGCAAGTCAGAAGTTTTCTCGGTCTCGCCAGCTATTGCCGTCGATTCGTCGAGAACTTCTCCAAGATTGCCAGGCCTCTGACTAACCTGTTGCATAAGGGCGTCAAGTTCCAATGGACAGATAAATGTCAGGAAAGTTTCCAGGCACTCAAAGACAAGTTGACTTCTGCCCCGGTACTAGCTCCTCCTGATACTAAGAAGGACTTCGTCATTTACTGCGACGCTTCCCGTCAAGGATTAGGCTGTGTCCTAATGCAAGACCGCAAAGTTATTGCTTATGCCTCTCGGCAATTGCGCCCTCACGAAGAGAACTACCCAGTTCACGACCTCGAACTTGCTGCTGTCATTCATGCACTGAAGCAGTGGCGACATTACCTTCTCGGTAATCGTTGCGAGATCTTCACTGACCACCAAAGTCTGAAGTATCTGTTTACTCAGCCAGACCTGAACCTCCGTCAGCAGAGATGGATGGAGATTGTTGCAGACTTTGACTTGGGTATTTCCTATACACCAGGCAAGGCCAATGTAATGGCTGATGCCTTGAGCCGCAAGTCTTACTGCAACCACCTCCAGATTCACAAGGTTCGGCCCTCACTTGTTGAAGAATTTCGAAAGCTGAACCTCCATATTGTTCCTCCGGGTGCGCTCGCTCCCCCTCCTAAGGAGTTTCGCAAGATGAACCTCCACGTTGTTCCCAGGGGTTCTCTCAATACCCTGGTTGCGAAACCAGATCTTGTGGACACCATCAAATGGATACAGAAATGTGACGATGAAGTCCACAAGATTAAGCGCGACCTCAAAGAAGGAAAGCCCTCATTCTTCACTGTTGCTGATGATGGCACCTTATTCTTCAAAGGTCGCCTAGTAGTTTCGAGTAAGAGGGAAAACCTGGATATGACTCAGAAGGTTATGAAAGAAGCTCATGATACGCCTCTATGTATCCATCCTGGTAGTACAAAGATGTACCAAGACATTCGTCAGAGATTCTGGTGGTCTAACATGAAGCAAGACATTGCTCGCTATGTTGCTAAGTGTGACGTTTGCCGTCGTATCAAAGCAGAACATCAAAGGCCTGCTGGAACTCTGCAACCTATCTCTATTCCTGAATGGAAATGGGACCATGTTGAAATGGACTTCGTCACTGGATTTCCCAAATCGCAAAAAGGTAATGATGCTATTCTTGTCATCATTGACCGGCTTTCTAAAGTTGCGCATTTTCTGGCTGTCAAGGAAACGATCACTGCTAGTCAGCTGGCAAACCTCTACATGTCCAGAATTGTCTCGCTTCACGGTATTCCATTGGTAATCAGTTCGGACCGTGGCAGCTTATTCACTTCAAGATTCTGGTCAAGTTTCCAAGAAGCTATGGGCACTCATCTGTCTTTCAGCACTGCTTTTCATCCTCAGTCACAAGGGCAGGTTGAACGTGTCAACCAAGTTCTCGAAGACATGCTTCGAGCTTGTGTTATTTCCTTCGGCAAGAAATGGGAGGAATCTCTCCCGTATGCTGAGTTCTCTTATAATAATAGCTATCAAGCTAGTCTGAAGATGGCCCCCTTCGAAGTGTTATATGGACGAAAGTGTCGAACCCCTCTGAACTGGTCAGAAACTGGGGAACGTCCACTCTTTGGTCCGGATATTATCCAACATGCCGAAGAACAAGTCCGCATTATTCGCGAGAATCTCAAAACTGCTCAGTCGCGCCAAAAGAGTAATTATGACCGTAAACATAAGGACATGGTCTATCAACCTGGCGAAAAGGCTTATCTTCGAGTCACACCAATGAAGGGTGCTCACCGCTTCGGGATCAAGGGCAAGCTAGCTCCTCGCTATATTGGCCCATTCACTATTCTCGGAAGACGTGGAAAAGTGGCATATCGACTGGAGCTTCCGCCGAACCTTTCTCAGGTTCACGATGTGTTCCACGTGTCACAACTCCGCCGTTGCTTCAAGGACCCAATCCGAGGAGTGGATCATGAAGTGCTCGAATTGCAACAGGATCTCTCCTATAAAGAGCATCCGGTCCGCATTCTCGACCAAGCTGAACGCCGCACACGCCAGAAGGCGATCAAGTTCCTCAAAGTCCAGTGGTCGCACCATTCTGAAGATGAAGCCACTTGGGAACGTGAGGATCGTCTGCGTGAAGAATACCCCGCGCTGTTTTCTTCTACCTCCTAAATCTCGGGACGAGATTTCTTGTAGTGGAGGAGATTTGTAACGCCCGGATAATTAGGCTACAGTAAAACTCTTCTAATGATGCCATGTCATCCGTGTTACTGTTGCTAATTAAGTGGTAGTTCAAAAACATTGCAAATTCAAAAAAATGAATTAGGGTCAAACACCCAAAGTTTTCAAAAGTCAAAACAAAAATGTTCGGTGGGTGCCAAATATTGCAATGGTAATTATGGTGAAGTAAACACATTTTTAGA
The DNA here is from genome assembly GCA_963921465.1 of Triticum timopheevii. Taxonomy (NCBI): domain Eukaryota; kingdom Viridiplantae; phylum Streptophyta; class Magnoliopsida; order Poales; family Poaceae; genus Triticum; species Triticum timopheevii. Next base: position 338,621,222 of record OY997266.1, on the reverse strand, counting down.
AAATGCCTAATTACTTTGAAATGAAATAAAACAGAACAGGAAATAAACAAAAAAAAAATGAAAATAAAACAAAAGGAAAAACCCCCAACCCCTTGGGCCAACTGGCCTAGCTAGCTAGCCTGGCCGGCCCACCTGGCCCATCTGGCCGAACCGGCCCGCCTCCCCCTGTCGCCTCCCTTCCCTGTTCCCCCGACTCGGGTCGGAACAGGGGCGCGTCCCCGCCGCACCCGCTCGCCGGCGTCGGGGTGGATAAGGGCGCCGACGCCGCGCCTCCTCGATCCCTCCTCCCATTCGCCCCCACTCCCCCTCGGTCCCTGCGCTCCCCCTCCAGATCCACCGCGCCCTCCTCCGCGTTCCCCCACCATGCCCGAACGCCGCCATGGAACCGCCGCCGTGAATCACGCGGCCACAGCCATCGCCTCGCCGCACCTGCGTGTCCAACGACGCCTCCTTCGTCTTCCTCATCCACCGGAGGCCTCAGCTGGAGCGGGGGAGCCCCGAAGCACCGGATCCCCTTCGCCCTCATCTCCGCCGGCCGCGTTCTTCACCAACTCCGGCGACTCCTTCTGCAGCTACTAAGCCATCCGAGGGCCATCTTGCGTGCCGCACGGTGAGCTCCCCATCTCCCGTCCACCTTCGTTAGCCCCCTCGTGCACCGTAGCTGCCCCGTCGCCGTTGCCGTGAGCACGTCGCCGCAGAACGCCTCGCCGCCATGGCCATGATCTCCGTCGTGCTCGCGTGAGCACGGCATCGTGTTCCTTGAGCCTTCAGGAACCCAACGCACGCACGCACGCTCCCTCCCATGCCTCCTAGCGTCGTCCCCGATGAGAGCCCGAACGCGTCGCCGCCTGCGCTCGTCGCCGGCGCCCTTCCGGTGACCAAATGGTCACGGGCCAACGCCCATTGCGTTCGCCGCCTCGCGTATAACTCGCTTGGTCTCCCCTTCTTACGCAAACATGAGGCCTCGCCGTTTCCTCCCGCGCCCGACTCCGGCCGTCCGCCGATGAGCTCGCCGCGCTCGATTCCGGTCACCCCTGCCGCCACCATCACCACCGTTGGACGCGGCGCAGCCGTAGCTCTCGAACGCACCCGGTCCCGCTCGATTTGGTGCCCTGTAGGCGATTTCCGGCCACCTCCCGAGCCGCGCCGCCGCATTTTGCCTCGCCGGCGTAGTTCCGGCGCCGTCCGCCGACGTGGCTAGGCGGGCCCCATCCCTGGGTCACTGCCAGCGGGCCATGGGGGCCCCGTTGACTGGGTTGACCCAGTCAACGTGCTGACTGGGCAGCCCAGTGGCACTGACATGCGGGCCCCATGCCATAAAAGAATAAAAACAGATATTTAACTGCTAATTAATTAAATTAGTTAATTAAAACATTAATCTCTCACTGACTGCTAGGGCCCGCACACTAATTAACCCATTTAGTTAGTTTTAAAATTCTGTTAATGTCCTTGACAATGACATGTGGGTCCCACTGGACCCACCTGTCTGGTTTGACTGGTCAACCGACCAGTTGACCTGCTGACATCACGCTGATGTCATGCCTACGTCATCACACACTGTTTTGGATAATGTTGGAATTAAATAAATAATTAAAATCAGAAAATGATTTAAATCTTTAGAAAATCATATCTTTTAATCCGTAACTCGGATGAAAATACTTTCTACATGAAAGTTGCTCAGAACGACAAGACGAATCCGGATACGTCATCCGTTCGTCCGCCACACACCCCTAACCTATCGAACTCGCAACTTTTCCCCTCCGGCTCCTCTGCCTGAAAACACGAAACACCGGGGATATTTTCCCGAATGTTTCCCCCCTTAACCGGTACCACCTCATACCACGTTAGGGCACGCCTAGCATCGTTACTTGTCTTGTCATGCATCGGTATGCATCTGTTTACATGGTATTCATTGTTCCTTCCCCCTCTTCTCTCCGGTAGACTACGAGACCGACCCTGCTGCTGCCAAGTTCGACTACGGAGTTGACGACCCCTCTCTCTTGCCAGAGCAACCAGGCAAGCCCCCCCCTTGATCACCAGATATCGCCTATTCTCCTCTATACTGCTTGCATTAGAGTAGTGTAGCATGTTACTGCTTTCCGTTGATCCTATTCTGATGCATAGCCTGACATTGTTGCTACATCTGTTGATACCTTACCTGCAATCCTAAATGCTTAGTATAGGATGCTAGTTTATCATCATTGGCCCTACATTCTTGTCAGTCTGCCTTGCTATACTATTGGGCCGTGATCACTCGGGAGGTGATCACGGGTATATACTATACATACATACATACTACAGATGGTGACTAAAGTCGGGTCCGCTCGAAGAGTACCCGCGAGTGATTCACGGATTGGGGGCTGAAAGGACCTTTGTCCCGACGGCCCTCTGTGTGGATCTTTGTGGCAGAGCGACAGGGCAGGTTGAGACCGCCTAGGAGAGAGGTGGGCCTGGCCCTGTTCGGCGTTCGCGGATATTTAACACGCTTAACGAGATCTTGGTATTTGATCTGAGTTGGCTACGAGCCTATACGCACTAACCATCTACGTGGGAGTAGTTATGGGTATCCCGACGTCGTGGTATCAGCCGAAGCCTTCTTGACGTCAGCAACTGAGCGGCGCGCGCCGGATTGGAACGTAAGCCTGCACTTGTATTAGGGGGCTAGTTCTGCTTCCGGCCGCGTACGCAACGTGCAGGTGTGCTCAGGGCGATGGGCCCAGACCCCTGCGCGCTTAGGTTTAGACCGGCGTGCTGACCTCTCTGTTGTGCCTAGGTGGGGCTGCGACGTGTTGATCTTCCGAGGCCGGGCATGACCCAGGAAAGTGTGTTCGGCCAAATGGGATCGAGCGTGTTGGGTAAGTTGGTGCACCCCTGCAGGGAAGTTAATCTATTCGAATAGCCGTGATCTTCGGTAACAGGACGACTTGGAGTTGTACCTTGACCTTATGACAACTAGAACCAGATACTTAATAAAACACACCCTTCCAAGTGCCAGATATAACCCAGTGATTGCTCTCTAACAGGGCGACGAGGAGAGGATCGCCGGGTAGAATTATGCTATGCGATGCTACTGGAGATGCTACTTGGAGTTGCTACTGGAGATGCTACTTGGAGTTGCTACTTGGAGATGCTAGTTGGAGGACTTCAGACTACCCTCTTCTACCTGTTGCAAGACGACGGTGACCAGAAGCGTAGTCTTCGATAAGACTAGCTATCCCCCTCTTATTCTGGCATTCTGCAGTTCAGCCCACTGATATGGCCCTTTACACATATATCCATGCATATGTAGTGTAGCTCCTTGCTTGCGAGTACTTTGGATGAGTACTCACGGTTGCTTTCTCCCCCCTTTCTCCCCTTTCCTTTCTTTCTGGTTGTCGCAACCAGATGCTGGAGCCCAGGAGCCAGACGCCACCGTCGACGACGATCCCTACTACACCGGAGGTGCCTACTACGTGATGCCCGCTGACGACGACCAGGAGTAGTTAGGAGGATCCCAGGCAGGAGGCCTGCGCCTCTTTCGATCTGTATCCCAGTTTGTGCTAGCCTTCTTAAGGCAACTTGTTTAACTTATGTCTGTACTCAGATATTGTTGCTTCCGCTGACTCGTCTATGATCGAGCTCTTGTATTCGAGCCCTCGAGGCCCCTGGCTTGTAATATGATGCTTGTATGACTTATTTTATTTGTAGAGTTGTGTTGTGATATCTTCCCGTGAGTCCCTGATCTTGATCGTACACGTTTGCGTGTATGATTAGTGTACGATTGAATCGGGGGCGTCACATTCCCTTAGCCGGGTTTTTTCTTTTGCCGGTCTTTCCCTGTTTCCTTTTTCCTTTCTTCTGTTTTTTTCTGCGTTTGTTTCTATTTATTTCCTTTTTCCTTTTCCTTCATTTTATCATTTTTTGTTTTTTTATGTTTATACTTTGTTTTCAAGAAAAATGTTTTGAAATCACAAAATTTGTTCGTGATTTCAAAAAGTGTTCATAGTTTTCAAATTTATTCACTTTCTCAAATTTTGTTCATAATTTGAAATTGTTCAGTGTATATCACAAGAATGTTCAACGGGCATTTAAATGTTTTTCAGCGCATAGTTGTTTAATGTATAGTTAAAAATTGTTCATATTATATTACGAAAATGTTCAATGTTTAAAATTTCTTCATCGTATATCACAAAAATGTTTAATATGTTTCAAATTATTTCAGTGCATATCACAAAAATGTTCATCATGTAGTTAAAATATGTTCAATGTACATGTACATTTTACAATTGGTCGTCGTATATAATTTTTTTCATGTTTTCATTAATTGTTCACGTTTTAACACTTTTTCGAGTTTTAAATTTCTTCAAGAAACATTAATCATTTTTTGAATGAAGATTGAAAAAATGGACCTGCCATCGTCCATAGTAGTTTCAACTTTCGCTGTACTTTAGTACCAATCCAAGTCGCTAGCTGCAGTGGCTGGCATCGCAACTATCAAGCCAAAGGTCGCGGGTTCAAATCCTACCAGTGGTTCAATTTTTCCTTCGTTGCATTTTTCTCGTACTTTCACTTGTGACCTGGCAATGGGCCGGCCCGTTTGCCAGCGCTTCTGCTGGCTGCGCTCAAACGGGCCTGATTTACTGGGCGGATTCCTCGAATTAGTACCACCTCATGTATATGTTCTAAATTCAAACTGAAAGCGTAAACTTACGAGAAGAAGCGTATTGTGACGGTGAACCCAGAGACCCAATCCGTGCTTTATTATTAGGGAGAGATTGCAATCTTTATTGCCCTATTATTCTTGGTAGACCTTTCCTTAGAACGATTGGCGTGATTATTGATATGAAGGAAGGGAATATTAGATTCCAATTTCCATTAAAGAAAGGCATGGAGAACTTTTCAAGAAAGAAATTCAAATTACCTTATGAATCTATCATGCGGGCTACTTACGAATTTACTGCCAAAGATGGCACCCGTTAGATCTATCTTTGCTTTTATGCCTAGCTAGGGGCGTTAAACGATAGCGCTAGTTGGGAGGCAACCCAATTTTCTTTATGTTTTTTGTTTTTGCTCTGTTTAGTAATAAATCTTGCACCTACATTCTGTTTAGATGTGTTTTCTCTTTTAATTAGTGTTTGTGCCAAGTAGAACCTATAGGATAACCTATGATGATAGTTGATTTGATTCTGCTGAAAAATAGAAACTTTGCATGCACGAATTTAGTTTTGTTAAATCACAGGAACGTGCTTTTGCGTTGATTCTTTTTGCTGCTGTTCAATAAACAAACTGTACAGGACTTCCTATTTTGGTAGGATTTTTAGAGTTCCAGAAGTTTGCGTTAATTGCAGATTGCTACAGACTGTTCTGTTTTTGACAGATTCTATTTTTCGTGTATTGTTTGCTTATTTCGATGCTTCTATGGCTAGTAAAATAGTTTATAAACCATAGAGAAGTTGGAATACAGTAGGTTTAAAACCAAATAAATAAAGAATGAGTTCATTACAGTACCTTATGTGGTGGTTTTGTTTTCTTTCACTAACGGAGCTTATAAGATTTCTTGTTGAGTTTTGTGTTGTGAAGTTTTCAAGTTTTGGGTAAAGCTATTATGGACTATGGAATAAAGGGTGGCAAGAGCCTAATCTTGGGGATGCCCAAGGCACCCCAAGATATTCAAGAATAGCCAAAATCCTAAGCTTTGGGATGCCCCGGGAAGGCATCCCCTCTTTCGTCTTCGTTCATTGGTAACTTTACTTGGAGCTATATTTTTATTCGCCACATGATATGTGTTTTGCTTGGAGCGTCGTGTATTATATTAGTCTTTGCTTTTTAGTTTACCACAATCATCCTTGCTGTACACACCTTTTGGGAGAAGCCTATTTGATTAGAATTTGCTAGAATACTCTATGTGCTTCACTTATATCTTTTGAGCTTGATAGTTTTTGCTCTAGTGCTTCACTTATATCTTTTAGAGCACGGTGGTGACTTATTTTTTTAGAAATTACTAGTCTCTCATGCTTCACTTATATATTTTTGAGAGTCTTTTAGAACATCATGGTATTTGCTATGGTTTTAAAATTGGTCCTAGAATGGTAGGCATCCAAGTTGGGTATAATAAAAACTATCATAGGAAGTGAATTGGATGGTATGATCAATTTGATACTTGATAATTGTTTTGAGATATGGAGGTAGTGATATTAAAGTCATGCTAGTTGGGTGATTATGAATTTAAAGAATTCTTGTGTTGAAGTTAGCAAGTCCCGTAGCATGCACATATGGTTAAAGTTGTGTAACAAATTTGAAACATGAAGTGTACCTGGCTTGTGCATCCTTATGAGTGGCGGTCGGGAACGAGCGATGGTCTTTTCCTACAAATCCATCCCCATAGGAGCATGCGCATAGTACTTGATTTTTGATGACTTCTAAATTTTTTCAATAAGTATATGAGTTCTTTTGACTAATGTTAAGTCCTGGATTATACGCACTTTTACCTTTCCACCATTGCTAGCCTCTTCGGTACCGTGCATTGCCCTTTCTCACCTTGAGAGTTGGTGCAAACTTCGCGGGTGCATCCAAACCCCGTGATACGATACGCTCTATGACACATAAACCTCCTTATATCTTCCTCAAAACAGCCACCATACCTACCTATTATGGCGTTTTCATAGCCATTCCGAGATATATTGCCATGCAACTTTCCACCGTTCCGTTCATCATCATGACATACTTTAATTTTGTCATATTGCCATTGCATGATCATGTAGTTGACATCGTATTTGTGGCAAAGCCACCATGCATTATTTTTCATACATGTCACTCTTGATTCATTGCACTATCCCGGTACACCGCCGGAGACATTCATATAGAGTCATATCTTGTTCTAATTTTGAGTTGTAATCCTTATGTTGTAATCAATAGAAGTAGAAAAAGAAAGGCCCAAAAAAAAGGAAAAGAAAAAAAAGAAAATAAAAAAAGGGCAATGTTACTATCTCTTTTTGCACACTTGTGCTTCAAAGTAGCACCTTGTTCTTCATGTAGTGAGTCTCATATTTTTGTGCTTCAAAGTAGCACCATGTTTTTCATATAGTGAGTCTCATAAGTTGTCTTTTTTCATACTAGTGGGAATTTTTCATTATAGAACTTGGCTTGTATATTCCTACGATGGGCTTCCTCAAATGCCCTAGGTCTTCGTGAGCAAGCAAGTTGGATGCACACCCACTAGTTTTCTTTTGTTGAGCATTCATTTATAGATCTAGTGCATCCGTTGCATGGCAATCCCTACTCCTCATGTTGACATCAATTGATGGGCATCTCCATAGGCCGTTGGTTATCCTCGTCAATGTGAGACTTTCTCCTTTTTTGTCTTCTCCACACAATCCCCATCATCATATTCTATTCCACCCATAGTGCTATATCCATGGCTCACGCTCATGTATTGCGTGAAGGTTGAAAAAGTTTGATTTAAGTATGAAACAATTGCTTGGCTTGTCATCGGGGGTATAGAAGTTGGGAACATCTTCGTGTGATGAAAATGAAGCATAGCTTAACTATATGATTTTCTAGGGATGAACTTTCTTTTGCCATGTTATTTTGAGAAGACATGATTACTTTGATTAGTATGCTTGAAGTGTTACTATTTATTTTATCAATATGAACTTTTATTTTGAATCATTTGGATCTGAACATTCATGCCACAACAAAAGAAAATACATTGAGAATTATGCTAGGTAGTATTCCACATCAAAAATTCTCTTTTTATCATTTACCTACTCGAGGACGAGCAGGAATTAAGCTTGGGGATGCTTGATACGTCTCCAACGTATCTATAATTTTTGATTGTTCCATGCTATTATATTACCCCTTTTGGATGTTTATGGGCTTTATTTTACACATTTATATCATTTTTGGGACTAACCTACTAACCAGAGGCCCAACCCATATTGCTATTTTTTTTGCCTATTTCAGTATTTCAAAGTAAAGGAATATCAAACGGAGTCCAAACGGAATGAAACCTTCGGGAGCGTGATTTTTGGAACGAACGTGATCCAGAGGACCTGGAGTGCAAGTCAAGAAGGTGCCGAGGCTCCCACGAGATAGGAGGGCGCGCCCACTGTCTCGTGGGCCCCTCGGGCGGCCACCGACGTACTTCTTCCTCCTATATATACCTACGTACCCCGAAAACATCCATGAGAAGGATGAAACACAATTTCCACCACCATAACCTTCTATATCCGCGAGATCTCATCTTGGAGCCTTCACCGGCACTCTGCCGGAGGGGGAATCGACCACGGAGGGCTTCTACATCAACATCCTTGCCCCTTCGATGAGTTGTGAGTAGTTTACCACAGACCTATGGGTCCATAGTTATTAGCTAGATGGCTTCTTCTCTCTTTTTGGATCTCAATACAATGCTCTCCCCCTCTCTTGTGGAGATCTATTCGATGTAAACTCTTTTTGCAGTGTGTTTGTCGAGATCCGATGAATTGTGGGTTTATGATCAAGTTTATCTATGAATAATATTTGAATCTTCTCTGAATTCTTTTATGTATGATTGAGTTATCTTTGCAAGTCTCTTCGAATTATCAGTTTGGTTTGGCCTACTAGATTGATCTTTCTTGCCATGGGAGAAGTGCTTAGCTTTGGGTTCAATCTTGCGGTGTCCTTACCCAGTGACAAAAAGGGTTGCAAGGCACGTATTGTATTGTTGCAATCGAGGATAACAAGATGGGGTTTATATCATATTGCTTGAGTTTATCCCTCTACATCATGTCATCTTGCTTAATGCGTTACTCTGTTCTTATGAACTTAATACTCTAGACGCAGGAGTCGGTCGATGTGTGGAGTAATAGTAGTAGATGCAGGTAGGAGTCGGTCTACTTGTTGTGGACATGATGCCTATATACATGATCATGCCTAGATAATCTCATAACTATGTGCTTTTCTATCAATTGCTCGACAGTAATTTGTTCACCCACCGTAATACTTATGCTATCTTGAGAGAAGCCACTAGTGAAACCTATGGCCCCTGGGTCTATCTCTTATCATATTTGCTTCCAATTTACTTTTATTTGCATCTTTACTTTTTGCATCTATATTATAAAATACCAAAAATATATTTATCTTATCTTACTATCTTTGTTAGATCTCACTTTCGCAAGTGGCCGTGAAGGGATTGACAACCCCTTTATTGCGTTGGTTGCGAGTTCTTTGTTTGTTTGTGTAGGTGCGTGGGACTTTTGAGGAGCCTCCTACTGGATTGATACCTTGGTTCTCAAAAACTGAGGGAAATACTTACGCTACTATTGCTGCATCACCCTCTCCTCTTCGAGGAAAACCAACGCGAGCTCAAGACGTAGCAGGTGTGAGGCAACAGGAGACAATAAAAATGTTTACACAGGGTCTTAATCTAAAAAAACCTTTGAACGGGGCCCTGCTGCACGTCTGCGCCTTTGTCTCCATTGTGCCGTATCCTAGAAGGGTGTAGCACGATTGTCATCTGTAAAAAAAACCAGGTGAAAGAATCCAGTGTGAACGTGCGAAAAGTTGGTTATTCTTAATGAACCATGAGAATTCAATCTATTGTGTATTAATAGGGTCGAGCCGAACTATGGACCCTTTTATGTGCGGGCAGCCCCTAGCACCACATATGGGGGCATGTCCGTCGACCCAAGCTCAGGTTTTATTTGGGCTGCTACAACTAGTGGTGCGCCGGACATGTCTAGCCGTGTCCGTGGTCTCGACGACCGATCATTTATTTGGGTTGGAGAGGCCGTTCAGTGGTTCGTCTGCTAGAGCCGCCACATATTCTTCCGCACGCAAGGAACGCTTTGTATTTCCGCTAATTGTGATGACGCCACATGGACCGGGCATCTTAAGTTTAAGATAAGCGTAATGCGGTATTGCATTGAAACGAGCGAAGGCCGTTCTTCCGAGTAGTGCGTGATAGCCACTTCGAAATGGGGCGATGTCGAAGATTAGTTCTTTGCTTCAAAAGTTGTCGGGAGAACCGAATACAACCTCTAATGTTAGAGAGCCCGTACAGCGGGCCTCTACGCCTGGTATTACTCCTTTGAAGGTAGTACTGCTTTGGCTGATTCTTGATGGGTCTATCCCCATTTTGCGGACAGTGTCCTGATATATCAGATTAATACTACTGCCGCCATCCATGAGGACTCGGGTGAGATGGTATCCGTCAATTATTGGGTCGAGCACCAAGGCATCTAAGCCGCCATGCCGAATACTGGTCGGATGATCCCTACGATCGAAGGTGATCGGGCAGGCCGACCATGGGTTGAATTTGGGGGTGACAGGCTCTACATCGTATATGTCTCGGAGTGCGCGTTTGTGCTCCCTCTTTGGTATGTGGGTGACGTAGATCATGTTCACTATTTTGACCTTTGGTGGAAATTTTTTCTGTCCCTGAGTGTTCGGCCGGCTAGGTTCATCCTCGTCTTCACTTGGCGGCTCCCTCCCCTTGTGTTCGGCGTTTAGCTTGCCGGCCTGCTTGAAGACCCAGCATTCTCTGTTGGTGTGATTCGCAGGTTTCTCGGGGGTGCCATGAATCAGACATGATCTGTCTAGAATTTTGTTTAGGCTGGACGATCCATCTCTGCTGCCTTTAAATGGATTTTTCCGTTGACCGGGTCGAGAGCCCCTGAATCCGGCGTTTACCGTTGTGTTGTCTGGGCTGTCTTCATTATTTTGACGCTTGTTTTTGTTGTGTCACGGCTTCCCATGTCGTCCCTGATTTTGGATGAGCCTGGGTCGCTGGTGCCGCTACGGGCCAACCAACTATCCTCGCCCGCGCAGAAGCAGGTCATAAGGCTTGTTAGTGCTGCCATTGTCCTCGGTTTTTCCTGGCCGAGGTGTCTGGCGAGCCATTCATCCCGGACACTGTGTTTGAAAGCCGCTAAGGCTTCAGCATCCAGGCAATCAATGATTTGGTTCTTCTTAGTGAGAAATCTATTCCAAAGCTTACGGGCTGACTCTCCGGGTTGTTGGATTATGTGACTTAAATCGTCTGCGTCCGGAGGTCGGACATAGGTCCCTTGAAAATTGGCCCTGAAAGCATCCTCAAGTTCCTCCCAACTTCCAATTAAGTTTTCGGGGAGGCTTTTCAACCAGTGCCGAGCTGGTCCTTTCAACTTGAGGGGTAGGTATTTGATGGCGTGGATATCGTCTCTGCGAGCCATGTGGATGTGAAGAATAAAGTCCTCAATCCAGACTGCAGGGTCTGTCGTTCCGTCGTATGCCTCATGTTTACGGGTTTGAATCCCTCTGGAAATTCATGATCCAGCACCTCATTGGTGAAGCACAGGGGGTGCGCGGCACCCCCGTATTTGGATGTGTCGTGGCATGCTTCCGACGGATGTAGTGTTCGATGTTGATTCCGAGCTGGTATTCGATCAGTATAGTCATTTTGGTGGCCGTGATCCTACGTAGGAGCACGCTTCCTAGATCCATAGATGGACCTGGTCATACTAGCTCTTTTGTCCAGGTGCTCACGTAGATCGTGTGCTGACTTGTGTGCAGCGTCATTAGCCACTCTGTCTCGGCCACGGGGTGGTCGGTCCGGCAGATCGGCCGTATTATTTTTCGCAGGATGGGCTCTATAGCCTCGTCGTCGAATTCGGGCAGCAGCTTGCGCTTTGGGTAGCTCTTTGTGTGGCGATCACCACCGTATTTTTTGTCAGTGTCGAGCACTTTGTTCCATCTGTGGTTGAGCGTATCATGCGCGGCCTTAAGCCTTTTCTTCTTCTTCTTCAAGCTCCTTGCGGTGGAGATAAGCCTTTTGTGGAGGTTCTCTTGTTCCAAATGCTTTTCCGGGATGATGAGTGCATCGTCGTCCGGACTGTTCTCCTCTCCGGAGACAGGTTTATGAGTTTTATCTTCACCATCGCTATGATCGGACAGCGGCCCCGGACTATGTTCGCCGTCCCATGGCTCATCCTACTCCATCGCTGGGTCCAAGGGGTCGTCGTTACCTTTGGAGTCGACCGGGGTATCATTCTTTCTTGTGCCGTTATCGCTATTTTTGCTGTGGCGGGATTTAGAGCGGCACCGACGGTACTTTGGTTGCTTCTCAAGAGGGTTATCCTCCGTTGCATCCTTCCGTTCCTCGCCATTGTTTTCTTTGGGTGTGTCCACCATGTATATATCATATGATGAGGTGGCTGTCCAGCGCCCTGTGGGCGATGGTTCCTGTTCTTCTCCGGCATTGTCATTCATACCGTCGATGTCTTCGGAGTCGAAATCAAGCATATCGGTTGTGTCATCGACAGTGGCTATTAAGTGGGTGGTGGGTGGGAGACGAATTTCTTCTTCGTCCGCTTCCCACTCCAGCCGGACATAGTTCGGCCAAGAGCCTCTTGACAAGGAGAGAGATTTTAATGAGCTTAGCACGTCACCCAAGGGCGAGTGCTGACAGATATCCGTGGAGCTAGATTCCACGATTGGTGCCCAGTCAGGTTCGATGGGCCCGGATGCACGTGGTTCGGAGCCCCTGGTCGGAGACGAGTCCGAGGGTCCGATGACACATACCTTATTGGGGGCGAAATCTGTGTTCGGCTCTATCGCCGATGAGTGTGCGGCCTTCATGGCGGGGTCTATCCACCCGTCCTCGGACAGCACGATCTGCTCCAGATCTAAGGCCAGGGCAGCTGCAGGTGCGTTCTCCTGAACACCGTCCGATGGCAGATCTAAGTCATGCTCATCACGACTGTACGACGCACCTGTAGTGGGCTCGAATCCGTCGAAGATCAAGTCTCCACGGATGTCGGCTGTGTAGTTCAGGCTTCCAAACCTGACCCGATGGCCAGGGGCGTAGCTATTGATCTTCTCCAGATGGCCAAGCGAGTTGGCCCGCAGTGCGAAGCCGCCGAATATGAAGGTCTGTCCGGGGAGGAAAACCACACCCTGGATCGCATCGTTGTGGATGATCGAAGGAGCCATGAAGCCTTATCGTGACGACACAGTGGAACTCTCAATGAAAGCACCAATGTCGGTGTGAATACCGGCGGATCTCGGGTAGGGGGTCCCGAACTGTGTGTCTGAAAGTGCGTTATATCGATTAGAGGGGGGGGGTGAATAGGCGATTTTTATGAATTCTTCACTGAGGAATTTGCCGGTGAGGAAATTCCTTAGCGAAGAACTACTAGCAGCGGAATAAGTACTCAGAAGTAAGCATAACAGAATACAAGCATTGTCATCAAGATGAAATGAAGACAAGCACTGAGTACAGAAAGCGTAATCACAGGATAACACAAGGTGAAGACAAACAGACTGAAGAAATTGATCTGAGGAAATTGAGAAAGTCTTCAGTCGAAGTCTTCAAACACAGATATGAACAAACACTCAACACAGTAATGAGGAAATGAAAGGGTTGAGGAAATAGAACCAGTTAGGTTGGTGAAGACAATGATTTGGTAGACCAGTTCCAATTGCTGTCTCAGTTGTACGTCTGGTTGGAGCGGCTGAGTATTTAAACTCGAGGACACACAGTCCCGAACACCTAGTCGCTGAGCACGCAGCTCAGGACACCCAGTCCTCACCGTATTCTCCTTGAACTAAGGTCACACAGACCTCGTCCAAATCACTCGTGGTAAGTCTTCAGGCGACTTCCAAACCTTCACAGACTTGGTCACTCGGCGATCCACAATTCCTCTTGGATGCTCTAGACCATGACGCCTAACCGTCTGGAAGAAGCACAGTCTTCAAAGGTAACAAGCGTCGGATCCACGCAGGATCAATTTCTTCAGTGATGCTCAATCACTTTGGGTTTGTAGGGGTTTGGTTTTGGGTTTTCCTCACTCGATGATTTTCGCTCCAAGTCCTCGGAGGATGGGTTGCTCTCAAATGACAAGTGTCAAGTTCTCTCGGAGCAGCCAACCAGCTAGTGGTTGTAGGGGGCGGCTATTTATAGCCTAGGGAGCAGCCCGACATGATAAGACATAAATGCCCTTCAATGATATGACCGTTAGGTGGATAAGATATTTTGGGACAGCTGGCGCGCAACACAGCAACGGTCGGAAATTTGACTCTCAAATTCCTCGGGGCTATCATGTTCCTCACTGTGTAGGCAATTCGCACTGGCGAATTCCTAACTCCTCAGTCAGAACAAATTCATCAGCGACCAGAAGAACTTCGTCTCTGTCACTGAAGAAAGTGACTGAACTGTATGAGATTTCCAAAGGCTTCACTCGAAGGGATTGGTAGGTGTAGGATTTTGAGTTGAGCATCACATGGAAATTTTTCCTTAGTATTTCCTCGACCCCCTTTAACAGTACGGTGTCTCCTATGACTCAAGAAAGAGAAAATGAAACTACGAAAACAAAAGTCTTCACGCTTCATGTTCCTCAAATGAATACCAAGTCTTCAAGGTCACACCAATTTCTTCACTTTCAAAGTCTTCAGAAAGTCTTCAGAATATCAAAGTCTTTAGTCGAAGAACTTCATTTTTAGGGGTCGACTTTCTCTGTAAATATCAAACTCCTCATAGACTTATAGACCTGTGTACACTCACAAACGCATTAGTCCCTTAACCTATAAGTCTTCAATACACCAAAATCACTAAGGGGCACTAGATGCACTTACAATCTCCCCCTTTTTGGTGATTGATGACAATATAGGTTAAGTTTTCAGCGGGTATAAATGTATGAAGTGTAAATACTGATATTGAGGAATTTGATAGCAAGATATAGAAGAACTCCCCCTGAAGATGTGCATAGTGAGGAATTTGCGTTTGAGGCAATGCACATTTGAAGAGTTGAATCATGGAGATCTCCCCCTATATCTTGTAATTCATACACGCATTTGATATATAATATGAAGAATTTGAAATGCATGATGAAATATGGTGCCTGATGAGATTCAGCATGCGTGCAATGTCATTAACGAGGAATAAGCATGCCGAAAGCATCAAAAGCATAATGCAACAAAAGTATCAGCGCACCATCGGGTTTAAGATTACAACTCGATCCAAATAAAAGTTTCAGAAGAACGAGAGTTGTAACTTAAAAAAATGCCCTTAATATAGACCCGCTTGAAGACTAACTCAGATTTCTCCCCCTTTGTCATCAAATGACCAAAATGATTGAAACTGAGGACTAACGCCCCTGAAGAATTTCAAGTCGATGGAGGAGAGCCAACGTAGTCGGGGTTGTTTGTTGTAGCAGGGCCTGCCGCAATGTCGTCCAAATCTTCATACTCATCAGTGTCACGCGATGAAGAATAAGAGCTGGCCACCAGTGGAGGAATTTTGACCCTCTTGAGTTTCTTCGGAGGAGGTGCAGACCAGTCAAATTCTTCCTTGAGACCCATAATCTTCAGTTCTTCAGCGCTATAGACATGAGTGAGGATAGCCCAGGTGCGGTTGAAGGTTTCATGAAGGTAGTATTGGTTCTTCTTCACTGCATTGTGTGTTGAGGTCATATTGTGAAGAAGTGCACCAAACTGACGCTTTACCCATTTGTGATTGCGATCAACCTTCTGATGAGGACTGAGGAGTAACTCACGGTCAGTCATCACCCTGGGTGCTGTGGCTTGAGGATTTTGCTTGGCTAAGGTATTTGCAGCAGAGTCATGTGTGGCAGAGTCGTCATTGGTAGAGTAAGATGCAGCCTTGCGAAATTGACCATCCAATGGACGAATGCCTTCATTGATCACAGCAGCTTCCTTGCCTTTATCATCAGCTGATGAAACTGCCCGTTTGAGGACTTCAATGGGAGGCAAGTAGCTGCCGTGGTTCAGAGTGTCAGCTTTGTAATTCAGTGAAGATCTTGCCCTGATGAATCTCATAATCCAAGGCGCATAGGGCTTCAGCTCGAATGGTGATATAGCAATATTGCCCAGAGTCCTCATGAAGAAATCATGGAAGTTGACGGGAACGCCATGAATGATGTTGAAAAGCATATTCTTCATGATGCCAATGACTTCTTCATCATTTGAGTCGTGGCCTTTGATAGGACTCATTGTCTTTGTCAGAATGCGATAGACAGTCCGAGGCACATAGAGTAATTCCTTGACGAGGAATTCGGTTCGTGGGGCCTGCCCAGGCTTCAAAGGCTTCATGAGCACTTGCATATAGTGATTTGTCAGTTCAGGGTCACTGTAGGTGCAACATGCACTATCATGGGGAGGATTGAGAGGAAGGACACGAAGCAATTCAGTTGCCGGTGCCTTGTAGTGAGTGTTTTCAGTCATCCAGTCCAACACCCATGAGTTGACATCTTCAGCGTCTCCAGTGATATGCAGTGTCGTGTAGAGCTGAAGAATGAGTTCTTCATTCCAATCACAAATGTCCATGCAGAAATTTAGTAATCCTGCATCGTGAAGAACACTGAGGACTGGCTCGTAGCATGGCAGAGATTCCATATCCACGTGTGGAATATGTGCATGATCGAAGATTTTGTCTTTGTTAAACAGCACTGAGGAATAGAAGTTGGCTTGACTAGCAGTCCAGAAATGCCTCTTCCTTATGCGAGCAGAGTCATAGGGGTTGTAATCTGTGAAGAATACATGCTCGGCAAAGAAGTCTTCAGCCTTGAACTTCTGTTTGCTTGAGAACGGATTCTTTGGCTTTGGCAGAGGGGTGTTAGTGAGTTGCATTACCACCTCAGGAATCGTGAGCTCAGGTTCTTCAGGCTGAGGAATTTCTGGTTCCTCTTCTTGTGTAACCTAAGGATCAGCAGCAGCAGGTTCTTCAGCTCTAGTGGCTGGAATTTCTTCATGCACAGAGGGAGTGGGTTGAGTTTCTTCAGAGCCCATTTGAACTGTTGTTGCAGGGGACTGAGGAATCTGTTGGATAGGTGTGAAGAGAGGAGTATTGGGATGCTGACTTTCCCAAAAGTCATCATTCATCACAGGTGTGGTGCATCCTATATCCACATCTTCATCTTCAATTTCCTCAACACCAGCCTCTTCAGCTGTGAACTGAGGCATAGGTGATGAGATGACAGGCGTTGAACGGGTTTCATCCACTTTAATTTCTTCATCAATCTGCTCTGACGAAGCAGCAGAATGATTTTCTTCATCAAATCCGCTTGGGATCTCATAGTCTTCTCCAAAAGGAACAAGGTCCTTTGATGGCATGGAGGAAATCGGAACAACATCAATTGGATTTTCGAGTGAGCTGGTCATTGGCTTCATCTTCTTCGCAGCCGAAGAATTTGACGCAGCTGATGCCTTCCTTTTCTTCACTGCAGCTCGCTCTGCAGCCGTGGTTTTCTTCACATCAGATGCAGATGGAAGAATTGGAGTTGGTGTAGGTGCGGGAGGAGCTGAGGAATCTGGTTCATTTTCTTCAGGCGCAACTGATGCAGTTGCTCCGATCTCTTCAGTTTCTTCAGGCGCACCACTAGTGGATGCCCTGGCAATTTCTTCAGCGGCTGGAATTTCTTCAGCAGGCTGAAAGTCATCAGCGGTGATGGCATGTTCTTCAGCAGGCTGAGCAGAGTCTACAGCCTGAAGATTTTCTTGTTGCGATGGGGCTGCAACATTTGTGAATTTCTTCGTCAGATTGACGAATCTCACTTTAGCTCCTTGCCAATCAGCATAGTAGGCATCAAAGTCTTTGCTGAGGGCTTGGATTTCAGTCTGAGCCTTGAGAAGTTCCTCAGGTGTCATTCTGACAACATTTTTCTTCAGGAGCTTCTCCTTTCTGTATTGCGCTTTCTTGATCTCTCTTGCCTTTTCAAACTTCCATTTCTCTTCAGTGATGAAATGGGTCAGCATGTGACTTTGACCCGGAGTCAGATGAAAATCATGCATTGGGGTGTTTGGATCCTTGTGCCAGAGATCAATGTAATCAAGGATTTTCCTCGGATCCAAAAGCAGTGGCACAGATGTGCCTTTGGCTCTAGCGGCCTTCACCTGTTTGTCTCTGATGATTTCTGCAAGTTCATCATCAGAAGCTTCATCATCACAAGGCACATGGAATGCGACCTGTTTCTTCTTTGGACTTGGCCGAGGACCTCGTCTAGTTGTTGCTTTGGTCTTCAACAGTGTGGGGCCTGATGAGGAAATTGGTGCAGCTGAGGAACTTGCTGAGACACCAGAGGCAATCGAGAAACTAGCAGTCCTTTGACATGTAGCAAGATGCACAGGAGCTGAGGACTTTGAAGGAGCTGCTGAGGACTTTGGTGGAGCAGCAACAGTATGAGGAATTTGCCGTGAGGGCATTGCTGAGGAACTTGGCCATGAGGGTGCTATTGGTGAAGCACTTGGCTTACGAGCAGGCTTCTTTGGCATGGATTTCCTCGGTTTGACCGAGGCCTCAGTAGCAGTAGCAGTGGCAGAATCCTCATTGAATTTCTTCACTGCCTCCTTGGCTTGTCTTGCTAATTTAGCTTGGCGCTTTGCCCATTCTTCAGGAAAGTCCTCACCACGCTTGATGCTGGTGGGGTCAGCTTCTTGGCCAGGTGCCAATGGAGCTCTTGGGCATGGAGGGTTGAGGGCGAATTTCCTCATGTACTTTGGAGTCACATATCTATATTCCCTCCATTCCCTTGCCCATCTCCGTTCAATCCTCTGTATGCGCACCTTGCGCTGATTTTTGTTTTCTTTGCCAAATTTTGCTTCATCAGGTGTGCAATAGTCAGCATAAATTTCCTCAGGGATTTCAAACACAGTCATAACCTCAGGTTTCTTTCCTCCTTTCTGCGGCTTCTTACCGTCTGCCATATTCTTCAGTTGAGGAATTTGAACAATAGAATTTTCTGAAGAAGTATGCAGTTTTTCTTCGAGGAACGCTACAAATGAGTTAAGTTGATGAGAACCTAGTGATTCAGCAGCAGACATGAGTACCTATGAACAGAGTATAGGTGCGTGGAATTTGGAGAGGTCATATGCGTTCTCAGAAGGTTTTTTGAAAAGAATAAGTTTTGAGGAATTTCACTAAGCATTCTTGTCTTAGGTTCCAGAGTTGTACAGATCGAAGATCCACACAATTAGGGAATCTTGAAGAAAATGATTGCTTAGAGAAACAGTTCAAGATCATATGATGTGTGAGGTGTTCATATGTGTGAAGATTTGAAGAATAAACACCTTTGACGATTTTCAGGGAAGTTTGAGAATCAAAGTGAGTAATAAAAGTAACTTTTAATTACCCGAAGTGAAGAACACGACGAACTGAGAAGAACAGATGTGAAGTTCGTCAGATTAGATCTCCCACGCCCTAACTTGGCAGAGGAAGACAGCTACGGCAGCGGCAGAGTGAAGATTTCCACGGTCGGCGTGAGTACGATGGCGACGAGGTCGAGGCAGCGAAGCTCTTCCTCACCGGCAACGATGGAGTAGCGGCGGCGCTAGGGTTTGAGGAGCTCGAGCAAGAGAGTAGCGATCGAGCGGAGTAAATGAAGTGAGGAAGGGGAGAGGGGTATTTATAGACACGGTAAAAACTGTTCGCCCGAAGATTTGGGACGAACGTGCCCCTGCCCTTTCTTCTTCTCGCGACATGTGTCACCCACGTACTGTGTAGTTGAGATCGTGTACGATCGTGGGTGAATAGAATAATGCATTGTGGGATGCGAACGGTTTGAGCGGCAAAACCGAAAATTTGGTTAAGATTTGTTTTAAAGTTTCGTTCGCAATTTCTTCAGCTGACAAGGACACAGTGAAGATTTTGAACGAGTTTCAAATAGAACGCACATGAAGAATTTGTGAATAGATTGGGTTGAGTATAGCATAGAGGGGGAAGGGTCCGATCACATTCACTTAGCAGAAAAAGCAACTTGAAGAAGTAGCTATAAGTGAATGCTATAGAGGACATAAACTCACATATATATATATATATAGCCAATGAAGAAAAACGACGGAAACAGTGAAGATTTTGCAAAGTTGAAGAATTTGAAAAACAAAAGAATTTCAAAACCGGGGAAAAAAACTCAAATTGAAGATTTTCAACTTTTTGTGGTGGCGTGACCCACCGTATAAGAATGATGATTTCAGACACCGCGTACAATTGTCGTAGGGTTCTGAGAATCAAATTCTTCATTAATTTGTTCACACTTAGAGTGTTATTCTTCATTGATTGAAGATAAACGTTTCTTCATGTGTTGCACATCTAAGTCATCAATTTTGCATAAGTGTCAAGGTGTGTGTCCTTTTCAAAGAACATTCGAAGATTCTAAGATATTTAGCTCACACCGCAACTTGCTAAATCTCTTCTCATCCAAGGGCTTAGTGAAGATATCAGCTAGCTGTTCTTCAGTCTTCACGTGCTCGATGGAGATGTCGCCCTTCAACACATGATCAGGAAGAAAATGATGACGAATTTGAATGTGCTTTGTCTTCGAGTGCTGAACTGGGTTGTGAGCAATCTTGATGGCACTCTCATTGTCGCAGAGGAGAGGCACATTCTTCACGTTGACGCCATAGTCCTTGAGTGTTTGCTTCATCCAAAGCAGTTGAGCACAGCAAGAGCCAGCAGCAATGTATTCAGCTTCCGCAGTAGACAGTGATACGCAGTTCTGTTTCTTCGAGGACCAACAAACCAAAGATCGTCCGAGGAAATGACAAGTGCCAGAAGTTGACTTGCGGTCCACACGATCACCAGCATAGTCAGAGTCAGAATGTCCAATGAGATCAAAATCAGAGCCCTTGGGGTACTGTCGGTGTCAAAACCGGCGGATCTCGGGTAGGGGGTCCCGAACTGTGCGTCTAGGCGGATGGTAACAGGAGACGAAGGACACGATGTTTTACCCAGGTTCGGGCCCTCTTGATGGAGGTAAAACCCTACGTCCTGCTTGATTAATATTGATAGTATGGGTAGTACAAGAGTGGATCTACCACAAGATCAAGGAGGCTAAACCCTAGAAGCTAGCCTATGGTATGATTGTTGTAATGGATGTTATGTCCTACGGACCAAAACCCTCCGGTTTATATAGGCACCGGAGAGGGCTAGGGTTACACAGAGTCGGTTACAATGGTAGGAGATCTACATATCTGTATCGCCAAGCTTGCCTTCCATGCCAAGGAAAGTCCCATCCGGACACAGGACGGAGTCTTCAATCTTGTATCTTCGTAGTATTGGAGTCCGGCGGACGATGATAGTCCGGCTGTCCGGACACCCCCTAGTCCAGGACTCCCTCAGTAGCCCCTGAACCTTGCTTCAATGACGATGAGTTCGACGCGCATAATGTTCGGCATTGCAAGGCGGGTTCCTCCCTTAAATAATCCAGAGAAGATCATGAACACCAGGATAGTGTCCGACTCTGCAAAATAAATTCCGCATTCCACCGTAGAGAGAATAAAATGTACACAAGTTCAATCTACTGACGTATTTTGCGGCATGACATCATACCACTACCAAGCCTTTACTTGAATCGTTTTTTATTATACCGCCTCAACACGTTTAGCGAAGCGGTTTCCTTGGCATGTCTTGTCGAAGCAGAGATCGTGTTCCCCTTATTCCGGGATTCTCATCAATACGGACATGGGTAACCCAACCGCGCCATTGATGGTGGCGCTTGGGAGATAAGCGAGTTTTACCAGGCTAGTGGGGACGCATAGTCTTCGTCCGCCTATATATAAGGGATAAGGATTCACCTTTTCACCTACGCCTTCTTCCTCCTTTGCTTATCCATCTCCGCGCACTCGAGCTCCAGCGCCCAAGTTCGCGCATCTCGTCTCAACCTTCTCCGACCATGTCCGGAGCGGGAGGCAAGTGGATGGCCTCCACCGTTAAGGAGGAGCACATCACAAAGCTGCGCAGCACCGGATACCTTTCCGGCGACGTCGTGCACCGGCTGCCCGACGAGGGGCAACTCATCCCCACCCCTGGGCCCCATGAGAGGGTCGTTTTCCTTCCCCACTTCCTCCGCGGACTGGGCTTTCCACTTCACCCCTTTGTCCGGGCTCTCATGTTCTACTACGGCTTGGATTTCCATGATCTGGCGCCGAACTTCATCCTCAACATCTCGGCGTTTATCGTCGTGTGCGAGGCCTTCCTCTGCATCCAGCCCCACTTCGGCTTGTGGCTCAAGACCTTCAATGTCAAGCCGAAGGTAGTGAAGGGCACTCAAGCAGAGTGCGGAGGCGCCATGTTGGGCAAGATGCCCAACGTCCTTTGGTTCGAAGGGGCCTTCGTGGAATCCGTCAAGGGGTGGCAGTCGGGGTGGCTCTATATCACCGAGCCGCGCGACCCTAAGTGGGCAGCGGCCCCCGAGTTCATATCTGGTATCCCTACGCAGCTCACCTCCTGGAAAGAGAAGGGCTTGCTGTGGGGTAATTCGAAGGAGCTGACGGGACTCCAAGCCTGTACCCAGAAGCTGGTGAACAAGAAGCTCAGGCTGGTCAACGTGGTCCAAGTCATGCTCGTCCGCCGGATTCTCCCATGCCAAGAACGGGCATTCAATCTGTGGAAGTTCAATCCAGAACAGCACCAGGCGTTGAGCGGGCTCTTCGACACGACGTACGAAGGCGCCTGGAGGGTGCTGTTTAAGGGCGCCGAAGCCCCCGCATCCGCGACGGAAGATCACGGATTTCACTCGCAGCATCCAGTTGACGAGGTAAGTGATTCTACCCCTTTACGGGACACTTATTGTTAATAGATTGATTCTAAGCGGGCTTCAATCTCCCTTTTCCTTTGACAGGAATGGATGAAGAAGGCTGAGCAGCTCATCTGCCCGGCTCCCATGCTAGAATACCCAGTGGACGCCCGTCTGGCGGGGCTTCTGGTTTCGGCACCGCACGTGGTGCCAGAGAAGAAGGCCAAGAAGGTGGCCACGGGTACTCGAAAGAGTTCCCGTTTTCAGGTGTCCGACGACTCCGAGGCGGATTCCTCCCCCGAAGATGAGGAGGAGGAAGAAGACTCTCTCCCAGAGGAGGGAGAGAGGAAGAGGAAGGCTTCCCCAACAGGGGAGGCCGAAGGGTCCAAGAGGGGGAGAACTATTCCCCCGGACAGCTCCACCAACACCAACGTTGGCGGTGAAGAGTGGCCCTCAAGGGCCAGGCCTCAGGCGAGATCGTAAGTATCCGGATCCCTGAATGATCTGCAATTTCTTTTGTGTCACATAGTGTCCTTCTAATGCCGCATAATGCCTGCAGTCTGGCCGACGATGATCTCCCTGCTTCGTCGAGCGGGTCGTTGGCTGCGTCGGATGGGGAATCCATTCCGACTGCCTCCACCCCTCGCGTCGCTGAGGACGCCGAGGTGGGATCCCGGGAAGGGGCCCATCAGGAGGAGGCTCCGGAGGCGCCGCAAGGCAGCCTCCCGGACTTTGCGCCGGACTCTACGCCGGAACCTGCAGTGGTTCTAGAGTCCGGCAGGCGACCCCTTCGCAAGAAGGGCAAGACCGTGACACCGGCGGCCTCCGTCCAACCGGAGGCGCCGGACAACTTGTTGGAGGCACTCAAAGGCGCTTCCATCGAGGAAGAACACCGCACTATCATGAGTGTGGTGATCCAGAAGGTTCAGCTCGCCAAGAGCGGGCTGACCGAAGCCTGCAGCAGCCTTCTAACAGGCTTTGAGGTGAGAAGTTTAAAATTATGTAATGTAATACCGCATAGACAGTAGCCCCTGATGCGCAGTTTGGCATTTGGAAAGAAAAGCCGGACTGAGGATCTAAAAAGATATACGCAGGGTTGCTAAAAAGTATGTCAATATGGGTTTGCAGGCTGCGCTGCTGACCTCTGCCGCACTGACTGCGGAGGTCGGTGCGTTGAAGCAGGATCTCGAGCGGTCTGAGCAAGAGCTCGACCGTGCCAAGAAGCAGCTCGAGGACAAAGAAGGTGAGTAACACCACTTTGAAAAGTTACCTTACAGAAAAGGATTTAGGTTGCAATAAGAGAATAACAAGGATAACATGGGTACTGCAGGGGCTACAAACGAGGTGGCAGTCCTGAAGGAGGCTGTGTCCGTGGCCGAACGCAATGCGGCCGCGGAACGGGCAGAGCGAGAAAAGCAGGAGGCACGGGTGGCGGAGATGCGGCAAGAGCTCCAGGCTCTCATGGAGAAGCATGAGAGTTTGGAGCGTGACTCAAAGACTCGAGAGTCCGAGCTCGCCTCGGCTCTCGAAAGTGCCAAGTCCGCCAAGGCCGAGGCCCGTAAGGCCCTTCAGGAAGTTGAGGATATGAAGAAAATAGCGGCGGGTAAGGCATTTTTCATGCAAAGCAAGCATGTTAATGTAAACTACCTGACACTTACCCGAATTCGGAGCTCTCCAGGGGCGTTTGCAGATCTGCCTCGCAGTGTATCCGATGCTACCGCGTTCTACTGTGGCGAGGAGGGGAGCTCAACGGAGAAGGTCTTCTGGTCTTAGTACACTGAGGCCGGCCATCCGGTGCCCCCTAGCGACCAGCTGAAGCAGCTGGTCGAGCTCCACAAGGTAGCTGAGGAGGCCATGAAGGGCCTTATAGTCCGGCTGTGGCCTAGACAGGCCATGCCTGGGAGCTACTTCGGCCTCGTTCGGCGGCTGGTGGATGCGTGCCCCTGGGTGGATGTCATCAAGCGCTCCGCCTGTATTGAAGGTGCTCGTCGGGCCCTTGCCCGCGCAAAGGTGCACTGGGGCAGGCTGGATGCGGAGAGGCTTCTTACTGACCCGCCGCCAGCGGGCAAGGAGTATCGTACGCCCGAAATGTACTATAAGACTGTCCTGAAGGGTGCCCGCAATATTGCGGATGAGTGCCCCAGAGATGTAATTATTGAGTAAACTCTCTATGTATTGTCCTATGCGCTGAAAACTTTGTTCATATGCGCTACACAACGCTTGTTTAATTTAAAATATTACCTTCTGTGCGGCCGTTTATAAAATCTGAGAGATGGCAAGTCGTTGGCTTCAGCCCCCAAGCCACGAGTGCTGGGGTGTTCGGGATAAACTTGAGCACTCTTGTTCCCATTTTTGGGTCCATCTAGGGAGGCGCTCAACACAACGAACAAGGCAACCGGACTTATAATGCTTGAACACTCTCACTTAGCCATAGAATTCAATAATTTTAAATTTTGGTGAAGCCCCTAGTATTCGGAAGACTGAATTCGGGGCGCTATCCACGCCTTCGTCGGACATTATCCGGTACCTCGCTCGAAGCGGCATAAGTCTTTAGGGACCCGAAAAGACCTCTCGAACAGCGACCAGTCTCTCGCCTTATCATGCCAGTCAGTTTTAGCTTTCTCCACTGAGGCGCTCGCCCAGCTCAACCGGGGCGCAATCGCAGTGGTTCTCCCAGTGCCACCTTAGCCGACAGAACGGAACGTAAGGCACCAAAACGTGGGAGCCGGGCAAACCCAACTATTGACCCAAGACATGATTCGGAGCCGATTCATATAATGCTATAAGTTCGGGGTGCCGCACTTGTGGAAGTGTTCGGACTTATCACACCATAATGCGGGGAACATAAGCCCCTGGTGTATTCGGCCGTACCAAAATATACGGGTGCAAGATATCATTAGTGAACATATATGTAAAGTAATGCAATTATAGGCAAAAGAGCACTGCATTATTTATTCAAGGAATTCTGCTATGAGTGCGGAAGGATACAAGTAGTGCGGTAAGCAAGGGATTGGACTAAATAAACATGTCCGCCTCTAGGGGTGGGCTGCGGACTAGTGTATATAATCAAATTTAATGCTCGTAATGGAGACCACCTGATTGTTCATCGCAGCCTTCTTTCTTCCCTGGCTGTTGCATCGTGAGTTCGGCCGGTCCACCGCCGGACAGGGCCTCTGGTAGATGGAGTCCTGTATATAAAAAGAAGGAAAAATAAAAAGAGACACACTTGTGAGCCCCTAGTGTGGTCGAGCCGCACTCTGGGTCTGTTGTGGTCGTGCCCCTCCCCCTAGGCCCATGGTATCTCCAGAGCGTAATGATGTACGCGGAGGGTTGGTCGTGCAATTATGCAAGGTCTGGGGTTGGGGCCGCATTGCTACGCGTGCTCGGAACGTGCCAGGTGGTCTTGGTTGATGTTGCTCCGGGCCCGTTTGGCCGTGTCCGGCCGTTTAACGGCCGGACTTGAAAATTGCCTTAGAAGGCTACTCTGTACTTCTACCGCGAGAGCCGCTGTATGTTCCTCCGTTTGGAGGGAGCGTTCCGTATTTCCGTTGACCGTGATGACTCCACGAGGGCCTGGCATCTTGGGCTTGAGGTATGCATAATGCGGCACCGCATTGAACTTTGCAAACGCGGTTCGTCCGAGCAGAGCGTGATAGCCGCTGCGGAATGGGACTATGTCGAAGATTAACTCCTCGCTCCGGAAATTATCCGGTGATCCGAAGACCACTTCCAGTGTGACTGAGCCGGTAAAATTGGTCTCAACACCTGGTATGACGCCTTTGAAAGTCGTCTTTGTAGGTTTAATCCTTGAGGGGTCTATGCCCATCTTGCGCACTGTATCCTGATAAAGCAGGTTCAGGCTGCTGCCGCCGTCCATCAGGACTCTCGTGAGGTGAAATCCATCGACGATTGGGTCTAAAACCAATGCGGCGAATCCGCCATGGCGGATGCTGGTTGGATGGTCTCTTCGATCGAAAGTGATCGGGCAAGAGGACCATGGATTGAACTTCGGGGCGACTGGCTCCATCGCATATACGTCCCTTAGTGCACGCTTCCGCTCCCTCTTGGGTATATGGGTTGCGTATATCATGTTCACCGTCCGCACTTGTGGGGGGATACCCTTCTGTCCTCTACTGTTCGGCGGCTGGGTCTCCTCCTCGTCATCGCTATGCAGCCCCTTGTCATTGTTTTCGGCAATTAACTTGCCTGCCTGCTTGAATACCCAACAGCCTCTGTTGGTGTGATTAGCTGGCTTTTCGGGGGTGCCATGTATCTGGCATAAGCGGTCGAGTATTCGGTCCAAATTGGATGGACCCGGAGTGGTTCTTTTGAATGGCTTCTTCCGCTGATCGGGTTTAGAGCCTCGGAATCCGGCGTTGACCGCCGTATCCTCCTTGTCGTCGCCGTTAATGCGGCGTTTATTTTTGCTTCGACGCGACCTGCCATTGTGGTCCTTGGTATCCGGACTGCCAAAATTTTTACTGAGGTTGTTGCTGCGAGCTAGCCAGCTGTCCTCTCCCGCACAGAAGCGGGTCATTAGAGATGTGAGGGCTTCCATGGATTTCGGCTTTTCCTATCCTAGGTGCCGGGCTAGCCACTCGTCGCGGATTTTATGTTTGAAGGCTGCGAGGGCCTCTGCATCCGGACAGTCGACGATTTGATTTTTCTTTGTTAAGAACCGTGTCCAGAACTGTCTGGCCGATTCGTCTGGCTGCTGAATTATGTGGCTTAGGTCATCGGCGTCTGGTGGTCGCACATATGTGCCCTGGAAATTGTCGAGGAATGCGGCTTCCAGGTCTTCCCAACACCCAATTGACTCTGCGAGCAAGCTGTTAAGCCAATGCCGAGCTGGTCCTTTAAGCTTGAGTGGGAGATACTTGATGGCATGGAGATTGTCGCCGCGGGCCATTTGGATGTGAAGGAGATAATCTTCGATCCAAACCGCGGGGTTTGTTGTGCCATCGTAGGATTCAATGTTTACGGGTTTAAACCCTTCTGGGATTTGATGATCCATTACTTCGTTAGTGAAGCATAGTGGGTGTGCGGCGCCTCTATATTGAACAATATCACGACGTAGCTCGAGTGAGCGTTGTCTGCTGTGTTCGTCCCGGCCGGAGTTGTTGTATCCGGCGCGACGGTATTCGTCGTGGGTCATAGGGCGCCCACGTGATCCGTAGATGGATCTGGATTGCCTTGCTTTGTCCTCCAATATATCTCGCAAGTCCGGCGTGTTCCCTCTTGGCTTCGTACTTTTGGAGCGATGCTGGGGTACGGTCTTGGTGGAGGGCCTGGATGCCTCTCTGTCGCGACCACGGGGTGGTCGGTCGGCCGTATTGTGCGCTGGTGATGAAGGTATGTATGCTTCCTCCTCTAATCGGGGGAGCAACTTGCGTTTTGGGTAGCTTTTGGAGGGGCGTTCGAGTTCGTACTCTTCGGTCGCGAGGACCTCTGTCCATCGATCGGCCAACAGATCTTGATCAGCTTGAAGCTGCTGCTGCTTTTTCTTTAGGCTATTTGCCGTGGCGATAAGCCTGCGTTTAAAACACTCTTGTTCGACGGGATCCTCTGGCACGACGAATTCGTCGTCGTTGAGGCTTGCCTCGTCTCCGGAGGGAGGTATGTAATTATCATCCTCGACCTCTTCGTTTGCTGCTCTCTCGTGAGGGCTTGCTTCTGCATCCTCCTGCGCTGAATCTTGCTGGAGGGGATTGTCTTCGGCACTGTCTGGGGTGTTATTATCTCCTGTGCCGGAATCTCCATTCTTGCTGTGGCGGGATTTAGAGCGGCGCCGCTGATGTCGGTGCTTGGGCTGTTTCTTTAGGGAATCTGCCTTCGCTGCTTCTTCACCGTCCCCATCTTTTGGGGTGTCCACCATGTATATGTCATATGACGAGGTGGTCTTCCAGTGCCCTGTAGGCGCTGGTTCTTGTTCGTCTCCGGCATCGTCGTCCATACCGTCGATGTCTTCGGAGTCATAGTCTAGCATGTCGGTTAGATCGTCGACAGTGGCTACAAAGTGGGAGGTGGGTGGGCTCTGAATTTCTTCGTCGTCCGCATCCCAACCATCCTGGCCATAATCCGGCCAGGGCTCTCCGGATAGCGAGAGATGCTTTAGTGAATTTAGAATGTCGCCGAAGGGTGAGTGCTGAAAGATGTACGCAGCGGTGAACTCCATGATCGGCGCCCAATCGGATTCGATTGGCAGGGGCGCAGGAGGTTCGGAGTCCGGCAGGGAGTCCGGCACCTCGGAGTCATGAGTTTTATAGGGGACAAGGTCAGTGTTGGCTCCATCGCCATGGAAGTTGCAGCCCCTGAGGCGGTGTCCAGCCATCGGTCCTCGATCTGCGCGATCGGCTCCGGACTAAGGGCCGGAGCGGATTCGTGTGCGGCCACCAAGGCACTGTCCGGCGGCAGAGCTAAATCATGCCCATCGTGACAGCGCGGCGCGCTTGGCTGTGGCTCGAGTCCTTCGAAGATCAAGTCCCCACGGATGTCGGCCGTGAAGTTTAGGCTTCCGAACCTGACCTGACGGCCAGGGGCGTAGCTCTCGATCTGCTCCAGATGCCCAAGTGAATTGGCCCGCAGTGCGAAGCCGCCGAATACGAAGATCTTTCTGGGGAGAAAAGTCTCACCCTGGACGGCGTTGTTGTTGATTGAAGAAGCCATCGAGCCTATCGGTGACGACACAGAGGAACTCTCAATGAAAGCACCAATGTCGGTGTCAAAACCGGCGGATCTCGGGTAGGGGGTCCCGAACTGTGCGTCTAGGCGGATGGTAACAGGAGACGAAGGACACGATGTTTTACCCAGGTTCGGGCCCTCTTGATGGAGGTAAAATGTAACGCCCCGGATGCAACTTTCCATATTCATAACTCCAACTCTTGCCTTTTTCGGAGATGCGATATGATATTTCCTTCATGGTTGGGTTTTGTCTTTTATTTTGCGTTTTGTTCATGTCATGCATCTCATCTCATTGCATCATTTGCATTGCATCTTGTCATCATGCAACCCTTTCAAAACTCTACTAAATAAATCCTGTGGATCCTCGGTCCATTTAAATTGAGGGATATTCACATGGTGATTTCTCTTTATAACATATCCTCCCAATATTTAGGGAGCTACTATAAAATATTCTATTAGCTTGGAATTAACCGTAACACACTTGCAAATTCCCATGCCCTTTCTACTTCAAGTTTGGTCCCCAAACTTTGCCAACAATTCTTATCTCTTTTATCGAGGCTCCTCCTAAAGTCTCAACATTTTTGGACCTCCCTAGCACCTACTTCCTGTGCAAGACCATTTGAATTAAATTCAAATGAGTTTGAATTCTAACCTCTCACACATGCACACTCCTATTTTCTTGGGTCACGCTCATTTTTGCGAGTCCAAGGAAATTGCCCTCCTACCCAAGCTCCACCCCTAACCTCTCTCTCTCTTTTCTTTCTTCTCTCTGTTTTTTTTATTTAGAAGAGAAGGGAGAGAGCCAGCCCAGCTGGGCCTCCCAGCTACCGCAGCTCGGCCTCCTCCCAGCGCCAGCCCACCTCATCCCCTTGAGGCCCAACCCTTTCTAACCCTAGCGAGCATCTGCCCGATCCTCATCTCCCCTCGCTAGCCCTCTCCCTCCGCTCGATCTCCTCACCCTCTCGATCTCCCACGCGCGCCGCCACCCACCGGAGGGCCACCCTGCGCGCGACCGTGCCGCCTTGCTGCCTCGTCCCCGCCTCCTCGTCTACCTGACGCCGCCGCCGGCCTCTGCTTCTCACAACCCCGCCGTCCCGGCCTTCCTCGCACTGCCTGACGCCAAGCGTCGCCGCCGCCGAACGCCCCATGGCGTTTACTTGCTGCCAGCGCCCTGCATCCTCTGCTTCATCCAGGATGAGGCGCCCCCATCGCCCGGTCGCTGGACCTCGCCTAAACCCGTCAAGCCTCGCCACTGGACTGTTGCCTTGCATCTCCACCGACGCTTTCCATCCCCGCCGCCTGGGTATGCCCCTGCCTTGTCCTTCGGCTGGGGTGCTCCCAGATCACGCCCGCCGCTGCAGTTCGCAGCGCCTCTGCCTCCTCGCCATGGCCCCTCGCAAGCTTTCTCTGACGCCTTGCCTCGCCTCCTGCCTCCCGCGTGCCCCGCTGGGCACGTGTGTGGCCGACGTCCATGGCCTCTCCAGCCTCCAGAAGCTCTGCTTCCCAGGCCGACGCCGGCCCCACTTCGTCTTGATGCTGCTCCGCCATCGACCTCATGTTACTGCTCCGCCATCGACCTCCTGTTGCTGCAGGACCCTTCCCATCGTGCACCGTGGCCATGTATCTCTCCCAGTACCACTACGGTTCCGTCAAGGCCGGCAAGATCGACTACATGGACGCCAAGACCACACCAGGACTGCCAAGCATCGTCTCCGGGAGTTTTTCCCCAAGTACCACTACGGTCGTCATCCGCCAAGTAGCCCTTCGGATCACCAAGTTCGACTACCATCGTCGTGAACCGCTTCCGAAACGAGTACCACTACCGTTGCCCCCGGAGACATTGGATTCGTCAAGTTCCTCTTCAAAACATGAACCACTACTTCCACGACGACGTGTGTACCACTACCGTCGACCTCGAAGACCCCGTGGATGTCAAGTTCCTTGTGGTGACCCCGAACATCTACGGACCATGAACAACTACTTCATCTCCGAAACGTGAACCACTACTTCCACTACCGTCGCCGTGTACCACTACTTCCACTACCGTCGCGAGAACATCTACTTCCACTACTTCCACTACAAACTCGACCCGCTCCGAAAATGCACGCTTCGAAGGTATAACCCCGAGACGACGCCCGTGAACGAATGCATGTGTTGGATGAGATTCATCGTTTGCACCGTGTCCAAATTGTCACTCATTTCCATGTCACTAACCCGTGAGAACCCGGTATCCGGGATCACCCCACCTTCTTTTGCTTGTACCGTACATCCACACTTTCTTTTGCATCGGTATCTCAATGAGTTGTCGGATCATCAGAATGTTGCCGTGGCACCATTTTCGTTATCGTTGCCGTGGCACCCCTTTTGTTCCACCATGGTGACAAATGCCTCGTATCATGCTCATGTCAACATTTTCATAAATATTGCCTAAAACTTGCATATGTCATCCCCATCATGATAACAACAATTAAAATGTTTAAAATTGTTGTTGCATTAAATTGCTTGATGACATGAGGATTTTCCGGAATTGTTGTTTGTTGTTTCCGGCCTCACTTAAACTTGCCTAGATAGGTAGTTTAATTATGTTTCACCTCTTGCCATGTTTAATAACATGTAATATTGTTGTGTTCCTAAATGAGAGAGAACTAAATAATTGATGTGGAGTTTTGTCAATATGTAACTCGTTGCATATTGAGCTCCACTTAACTTGTAGTATTATTTGTTGCACTTTTCCGTGCCATGCCTTATTAAACCGGACATGCATCATACTTGTTTATGCATCATGCCATGTTTATGCTTGTGCATTTACCATGTTGTTTGTTTCTTTTCGGTGTTGCTTCTTAGTTCCGGTAATGTTGCGATTGTGAGGATTCGTTTGACTACTCCCGTTCGTCTTCTCCATGGACTCGTTCTTCTTCCTTGCGAGATTTCAGGCAAGATGACCGCTACCTTGGATCTCACTACTATCATTGCTATGCTAATTGCTTCGTTCTATCGCTATGCTGCGTTACCTATCATTTGCTCTTCAAGCCTCCCAAATTGCCATGAACCTCTAACCTTTGACACCCTTCCTAGCAAACCGTTGTTTGGCTATGTTACCGCTTTTCTCAGCCCCTCTTATAGCGTTGTTAGTTGCAGGTGAAGTTGAAGATTGCTCCATGGTGGACAGGGTTATGTTGGGATATCACAATATCTCTTATATTATTAATGCATCTATATATTTGGTAAAGGGTGGAAGGCTCGGCCTTATGCTTGGTGTTTTGTTCCACTCTTGCCACCCTAGTTTCTGTCATACCGGTGTTATGTTCCCGGATTTTTGCGTTCCTAACGCGGTCGTGTGATTTATGGGACCCCCTTGACAGTTCGCTTTGAATAAAACTCCTCCAGCAAGGCCCAACCTTGGTTTTACCATTTGCTTCACCACCACCTACTTTTCCCTTGGGAGTCGCTCTCTCGAGGGTCATCTTTATTTTAGCCCCCCCGGGCCAATGCTTGTCTAAGTGTTGGTCCGAACTAGAGTCCTTTGCAGCGCCTCCTTAGGGAAACTTGAGGTCTGGTTTTAGTTATACGGAGTGCTCATCCGGTGTTGCCATGAGAACGAGATATGTGCAGCTCCTATCGGGATGTCGGCGCATCGGGCGGGTTTGCTAGTCTTGTTTTACCATTGTCGAAATGTCTTGTAAACCGGGATTCCGAGACTGATCGGGTCTTCCTGGGAGAAGGAATATCCTTCATTGATCGCAAGAGCTTATCATGGGCTAAGTTGGGACACCCCTGCAGGGTATAAACTTTCGAGAGCCGTGCCCGTGGTTATGTGGCAGATGGGAATTTGTTAATGTCCGGTTGTAGATAACTTGACACCAGATTCGAATTAAAACGCATCAACCGCGTGTGTAGCCGTGATGGTCTCTTCTCGGCGGAGTCCGGGAAGTGAAGACGGTTCCTGTGTTATGATTGACGTAAGTAGGAGTTCAGGATCACTTCTTGATCATTACTAGTTGACGACCGTTCCTTTTGCTCTCTTCTCGCTCTCATTTGCGTATGTTAGCCACCATATCATGCTTAGTCGCTGCTGCAACCTCACCACTTTACCCCTTCCTATCCCATTAAGCTTTGCTAGTCTTGATACCCATGGTAATGGGATTGCTGAGTCCTCGTGGCTCACAGATTACTACACCAACAGTTGCAGGTACAGATTATGCGATGATCATGACGCGAGAGCGATGTTGCTTGTTTTGGAGTTTCTTCTTCTGCTTCTTCGATCAGGGGATAGGTTCCAGGTCGGCAGCCTGGGCTAGCAGGGTGGATATTGTTTGAGTTTCTATTTATGATTCATCCATAGTCGAATGTTGTTCTTGTATGTTGTATTGTTGTACTCATGTGACATTGTATGTATTGGTTGTATCCCCACTATTATGTAATGTTGATGTAATGATATCCACCTTGCAAAAGCGTCTTCAAGATGCGCTTCTATCCTTGGTGGGACCTTCGAGTTCCTTTAGGATAGGGTCGCATCTTGGGCGTGACAAGTTGGTATCAGAGCCTCGACCGACCATAGGAGCCCCCTTGATTGTTGGCTGTTGTTGAGTCTAGAAGAAAACTATTTGGAGTCTTAGGATTATATATATCGGAGAGTAGGATTCTTTTTACTCCTCAGCCCCCTTCGTCGCTCTGGTGAGGACTCCTGACGTAGATGTTTTGTCTTTCCTCTCCTCAAATTTTACTAAAAAATTTTAGGATCACGCGGGTATCTTGGGATCGTTCCGATATTCTTATGACGAGAACATTGTTCTTGGTGCCTCCTGACATTTAGGGGTTGTGGCAGTGTCCCGGGGAGTTGAACTCCGAGGTGTTGTCGTCATAATTTTATCGTTGTAGTTCTGGAATACCTGAGTTTTGCCGACATCGAAAATCTCTTTTATGCAGTTGTTGGTGAGATAACCTCGACGCCACCCAGTACTGGGGAGTTCGGGAGTATTGCCATAACTCGTATAACGGATGCTTTTCGAAGGTTGAGGTACATGATTTCCGGAGTTTTCTTGGTTATGTGTTGACGGATGGATACAGCTGGATGTAGGGATTGTTAGTTTGGGTGAGATATATTGCTTCCCCTGTATCCCCAACACCAGATTGCATAACCGAAAGTTTCGGGAGTTTATAGGTGGGAATTCAAGTAGCTCCTAGAATATCTTTCCGACAGATGCATGATATGGGATTGGGTACTATCATATGTATTTGTTCCGGCTTATTCTGCAAGCCAAATCCTTTGTTTTGTTTTATTTGTGGTATTCGAGTTGCTTCGAAGTCAAATGTTGAATCCATACCTTTCCTAAATGGTGTTCTCATATTGCTATGTGAATACTAATCCTTTTTGATCATTGAGGTTGTCATGTTAATTCTTTTCCAACCGGTGCGCTTCTCTTCGAGATGATCCCATCATTCTCCCCATCTGCAAGATCAATTCTAAGTTTTCTCAACGGTGTTTGTTTCGTTCATCCCAAGTTGTCTTTGTTTTTCCCCACCCTCCCACCCTTTTCTTCAAGGACTCATTTATTTTAATCAAGTATCCATTTATTCATGTGAAGTCACTTCACTCTTTTCAATCAATGTTCTGATCTGGTGATCCCTCGTGAAGATGCTCATGAGCTTCAAGTTCATCATCCTCCGTTCTTTTTTGCTTCTCCGGTGGATCCAATTCAAGCTTACAGTGTTGATCATATTCCTTTCCTCGTGTCAAATGCTTTCTCATGCCGGTGCACCTCTCAATCACTCACATCTTGCTATTCATTTGTTCCAGAGTGTTGAAGATATCTCAGAAGATTTGTGTTTCCATTCTTAATCCGTTCAAGCTATTTGGAGATTGTTATCTCATTCAAGCCATTTAATTCAACCGGTGCAATTTCTCTTTAAAATCATTTCCAACGGTGTTTTCTTTTGAGTGGGCCCTAACCCACAGGTCTTTTCCCAGGATCTTACCTGACTCTTCTAATTATCTCAAAGTTATTCTCAAATTATTTTCGAAATTTGACGTAAGAATGAATTTCATCGGTCAGATGTTTTCCAAGATCGTTTTCAAATTATTTTTCAGTGTTGGCTCAACCTATTTGTTTTTCATTCTCCTGGAGTATCTCAACAAGTCATGGTGGTGTTTCTCCTCGTCTTTCTCTACATTCGAAGACCGAAGAAGAGTTCCTCTTAAATCCTTACCCGTTCTTCCAAAGATGCATAGTTCAAGTTTGATGCCATCCTCTCATAATTGTTTTCGATTGTGAGAATTCTTTTCACCATCCGGAGCATTTCATGAGTTGTTTCCATTTCTTTCCCCTGAAGGCCATCATGTCATATTTCTTCATTCTCAGCACGTAGCTATCATTCTCCAAATCTTACCGGTGAATCGTTCAAATACCCTCTAATCAGTTCATGATCTCTTTGTTCTCATGTATTTAAATCCCCTCAAGTATCTTCATTCGTTTTCCAATTCTTCCCGGTAAATTGTGCCTTTGCTATGTTCATTTTCAATTCTTACGGTGGTTCGTTCAAGATTTCTCTTCATTCGCCATCGTATCAATTCATTCATTCATTCGTTGTTTCCAAATCCCACCGGTGGTTTCATCAATACCTTCTCAAGTTCGCGCTATATCTCTTTTAATCCTTTCTACGGGAATAAGTAGTATGCCAAATCCATTGCTTGTCATCAATTTAATTTGATGAAGGATAAGCATACAATAAATCTTATTCTTATTTCCTCGAGGTGATTCAATTCTTTTCGTCCGGAGATTGTTCATGATGAAGTAATTCTCGGTTCTAGTGTTTCATCTTTTTTTCCGGAGTTCCAAGTTTTCCGCATTATCTCGTCATGAAGCTCCTTCTAAATCATCACAAGGCTTCACCTTGTGTTTTCAACTTCTCTTTCTTTTTATCATCCTTTTATTACCGGAGTTCTTCATGGAGGCTCTACATGGTGGTTCGTCAAGGATTCCTTTCATTCTTCATTTGTTCTTCAAGACTTCTCTCGAGTAGATGATCCGCCAAGCTATACTCAAAATTAAACATGGTGCCCAACACATGTTTTTCCTGAGGAGTTCAAGTATTCTTCTTCTTGCATTTCAAAGTGCAATTCTTTCTACCTTATCTTTTGAGGTGGTATTATATCATTCTTGGCAATTTCCATTCATGTTTCGTGATTCACAAGTTATCAAGAATGAGGTATTTTAAATCCATCATTTTCTCTTCGTTCAAGAGATCTTTTCGACCAATCAACTTCTTCGTTGGAGTTATCTTGTGTCAGATTTCACCTAAAACCTTTCCTTAAGGGTTGTTTCTATTTGTGGTGATTATGCATGACCCAAGCTTGCTCTTTATCCTCTTGGTGGAAGAAGTTTTTCATCTCTTTGGTGCTCTCAATTAAATCAATGGTTTCCATTACTGGACGGTTGTCACCTCATAGTCTCGAGAGGTTTTCCATAAGCCCACTACAAGCTTATTCATTTCATTAAGGGTTTTCCAACAACTCCGTTCGATTCTTCTTTGCAAGGATGCTTTCCAAGTTCACTTGTGGCAAAAGTTGTCATTTTCTTCTCCGTCCCTTTATCCCAACGATCTAACTTCCGTTCTTTCGTTACGGAGGTATTGTGATGTTGCGCCCTTCACCCATCACCTCGTTTTGTGAGGATCGTGTTCTTTTCTTGCTTATCAATTTAACTGGAGTGTTGTGTCCTCTTTTGAAGTTCTTTTCATCTTATCAAGTCTTGCATCTCTTTTCAACCGAAGTGCTGTCCAAATCTGTTCTTCCGTGTTCCTTGTTTATCTCATTTCAACCAGAGTGGTTCCAATTCCTTCTTGTCCTTTGTACTTGTCATTCATAGCTTTGCAACCTCCAAGGTTCACATGGTGTTTCTTGTTTCTATTTTCTACCGCAGTGCTCTCAATTGTGTTCTCCGTTGTGTTCTTTCTTTCAACTTTTCAACCTCTCATGGTTCGTGGTTTCACTCGTTCGTCAAAGAAGCAACTTTGTTTTACCTCTCCTCTTCCTTTTCCCTCCGGTGCCATCCTAGATCTCGGGACGAGATCCTCTCGTAGTGGTGGAGTGTTGTAACGCCCCGGATGCAACTTTCCATATTCATAACTCCAACTCTTGCCTTTTCCAGAGATGCGATATGATATTTCCTTCGTGGTTGGGTTTTGTCTTTTGTTTTGCGTTTTGTTCATGTCATGCATCTCATCTCATTGCATCATTTGCATTGCATCTTGTCATCATGCAACCCTTTCAAAACTCTACTAAATAAATCCTGTGGATCCTCGGTCCATTTAAATTGAGGGATATTCACATGGTGATTTCTCTTTATAACATATCCTCCCAATATTTAGGGGGCTACTATAAAATATTCCATTATCTTGGAATTAACCGTAACACACTTGCAAATTCCCATGCCCTTTCTACTTCAAGTTTGGTCCCCAAACTTTGCCAAAAATTCTTATCTCTTTTATCGAGGCTCCTCCTAAAGTCTCAACATTTTTGGACCTCCCTAGCACCTACTTCCTGTGCAAGACCATTTGAATTAAATTCAAATGAGTTCAAATTCTAACCTCTCACACATGCACACTCCTATTTTCTTGGGTCACGCTCATTTTTGCGAGTCCAAGGAAATTGCCCTCCTGCCCAATGTCCACCCCTAACCTCTCTCTCTTTTCTTTCTTCTCTTTGTTTTTTTTATTTAGAAGAGAAGGGAGAGAGCCAGCCCAGCTGGGCCTCCCAGCTACCGCAGCTCGGCCTCCTCCCAGCGCCAGCCCACCTCATCCCCTTGAGGCCCAAACCTTTCTAACCCTAGTGAGCATCTGCCCGATCCTCATCTCCCCTCGCTAGCCCTCTCCCTCCGCTCGATCTCCTCACCCTCTCGATCTCCCACGCGCGCCGCCACCCACCGGAGGGCCACCCTGCGCGCGACCCTGCCGCCTTGCTGCCTCGTCCCCGCCTCCTCGTCTACCTGACACTGCCGCCGGCCTCTGCTTCTCACAACCCCGCCGTCCCGGCCTTCCTCGCACTGCCTGACACCAAGCGTCGCCGCCGCCGGACGCCCCATGGCGTTTACTTGCTGCCAGCGCCCTGCATCCTCTGCTTCATCCAGGATGAGGCGCCCCATCGCCCGGTCGCTGGACCTTGCCTAAACCCGTCAAGCCCCGCCACTGGACTGTTGCCTTGCATCTCCACCGACGCTTTCCATCCCCACCGCCTGGGTATGCCCCTGCCTCGTCCTCCGGCTGGGGTGCTCCCAGATCACGCCCGCCGCTGCAGTTCGCAGCGCCTCTGCCTCCTCGCCATGGCCCCTCGCAAGCTTCCTCTGACGCCTTGCCTCGCCTCCTGCCTCCCACGTGCCCCGCTGGGCACGTGTGTGCCCGACGTCCATGGCCTCTCCAGCCTCCAGAAGCTCTACTTCCCAGGCCGACGCCGGCCCCACTTCGTCTTGATGCTGCTCCGCCATCGACCTCATGTTGCTGCTCGCCATTGACCTCCTGTTGCTGCAGGACCCTTCCCATCATGCACCGTGGCCATGTATCTCTCCCAGTACCACTACGGTTCCGTCAAGGCCGGCAAGATCGACTACATAGACGCCAAGACCACACCAGGACCGCCAAGCATCGTCTCCGGGAGTTTTTCCCCAAGTACCACTACGGTCGTCATTCGCCAAGTACCCCTTCGGATCACCAAGTTCGACTACCATCGTCGTGAACCGCTTCTGAAACGAGTACCACTACCGTTGCCCCCGGAGACATCGGATTCGTCAAGTTCCTCTTCAAAACATGAACCACTACTTCCACGACGACGTGTGTACCACTACCGTCGACCTCGAAGACCCCGTGGACGTCAAGTTCCTTGTGGTGACCCCGAACATCTACGGACCATGAACAACTACTTCATCTCCGAAAAGTGAACCACTACTTCCACTACCGTCGCCGTGTACCACTACTTCCACTACCGTCGCGAGAACGTCTACTTCCACTACTTCCACTACAAACTCGACCCGCTCCGAAAATGCACGCTTCGAAGGTATAAACCCGAGACGACGCCCGTGAACGAATGCATGTGTTGGATGAGATTCATCGTTTGCACCGTGTCCAAATTGTCACTCATTTCCATGTCACTAACCCGTGGGAACCCGGTATCCGGGATCACCCCACCTTCTTTTGCTTGTACCGTACATCCACACTTTCTTTTGCATCGGTATCTCAATGAGTTGTCGGATCATCGGAATGTTGCCGTGGCACCATTTTCATTATCGTTGCCGTGGCACCCCTTTTGTTCCGCCATGGTGATAAATGCCTCGTATCATGCTCATGTCAACATTTTCATAAATATTGCCTAAAACTTGCATATGTCATCCGCATCATGATAACAACAATTAAAATGTTTAAAATTGTTGTTGCATTAAATTGCCAGATGACATGAGGATTTTCCGGAATTGTTGTTTGTTGTTTCTGGCCTCACTTAAACTTGCCTAGATAGGTAGTTTAATTATGTTTCACCTCTTGCCATGTTTAATAAAATGTAATATTGTTGTGTTCCTTAATGAGAGAGAACTAAATAATTGATGTGAAGTTTTGTCAATATGTAACTCGTTGCATATTGAGCTCCACTTAACTTGTAGTATTATTTGTTGCACTTTGCCATGCCATGCCTTATTAAACCGGACATGCATCATACTTGTTTGTGCATCATGCCATGTTTATGCTTGTGCATTTACCATGTTGTTTGTTTCTTTCCGGTGTTGCTTCTTAGTTCCGGTAATGTTGCGATTGTGAGGATTCGTTCGACTACTCCCGTTCGTCTTCTCCATGGACTCGTTCTTCTTCCTTGCGGGATTTCAGGCAAGATGACCGCTACCTTGGATCTCACTACTATCATTGCTATGCTAGTTGCTTCGTTCTATCGCTATGCTGCGTTATCTATCATTTGCTCTTCAAGCCTCCCAAATTGCCATGAACCTCTAACCTTTGACACCCTTCCTAGCAAACCGTTGTTTGGCTATGTTACCACTTTGCTCAGCCCCTCTTATAGCGTTGTTAGTTGCAGGTGAAGTTGAAGATTGCTCCATGGTGGACAGGGTTATGTTGGGATATCACAATATCTCTTATATTATTAATGCATCTATATATTTGGTAAAGGGTGGAAGGCTTGGCCTTATGCCTGGTGTTTTGTTCCACTCTTGCTGCCCTAGTTTCCGTCATACCGGTGTTATGTTCCCCGATTTTTGCGTTCCTAACGCGATCGGGTGATTTATGGGACCCCCTTGACAGTTCGCTTTGAATAAAACTCCTCCAGCAAGGCCCAACCTTGGTTTTACCATTTGCTTCACCACCACTTACTTTTCCCTTGGGAGTCGCTCTCTCGAGGGTCATCTTTATTTTAGCCCCCCCGGGCCAATGCTTGTCTAGGTGTTGGTCCGAACTAGAGTCCTTTGCAACGCCCCCTCAGGGAAACTTGAGGTCTGGTTTTAGTTATACGGAGTGCTCATCCGGTGTTGCCCTGAGAACGAGATATGTGCAGCTCCTATCGGGATGTCGGCGCATCGGGCGGCTTTGCTGGTCTTGTTTTACCATTGTCGAAATGTCTTGTAAACGGGATTCCGAGACTGATCGGGTCTTCCTGGGAGAAGGAATATCCTTCGTTGATCGCGAGAGCTTATCATGGGCTAAGTTGGGACACCCCTGCAGGGTATAAACTTTCGAGAGCCGTGCCCGCGGTTATGTGGCAGATGGGAATTTGTTAATGTCCGGTTGTAGATAACTTGACACCAGATCCGAATTAAAACGCATCAACCGCGTGTGTAGCCGTGATGGTCTCTTCTCGGCGGAGTCCGGGAAGTGAACACGGTTCTTGTGTTATGATTGACGTAAGTAGGAGTTCAGGATCACTTCTTGATCATTACTAGTTGACGACCGTTCCTTTTGCTCTCTTCTCGCTCTCATTTGCGTATGTTAGCCACCATATCATGCTTAGTCGCTCCTGCAACCTCACCACTTTACCCCTTCCTATCCCATTAAGCTTTGCTAGTCTTAATACCCATGGTAATGGGATTGCTGAGTCCTCGTGGCTCACAGATTACTACACCAACAGTTGCAGGTACAGATTATGCGATGATCATGACACGAGAGCGATGTTGCTTGTTTTGGAGTTTCTTCTTCTGCTTCTTCGATCAGGGGATAGGTTCCAGGTCGGCAGCCTGGGCTAGCAGGGTGGATATTGTTTGAGTTTCTATTTATGATTCATCCATAGTCGGATGTTGTTCTTGTATTTTGTATTGTTGTACTCATGTGACATTGTATGTATTGGTTGTATCCCCACTATTATGTAATGTTGATGTAATGATATCCACCTTGCAAAAGCGTCTTCAAGATGCGCTTCTATCCTTGGTGGGACCTTCGAGTTCCTTTAGGATAGGGTCGCATCTTGGGCGTGACATAAAACCCTACGTCCTGCTTGATTAATATTGATAGTATGGGTAGTACAAGAGTGGATCTACCACGAGATCAAGGAGGCTAAACCCTAGAAGCTAGCCTATGGTATGATTGTTGTAATGGATATTATGTCCTACGGACCAAAACCCTCCGGTTTATATAGGCACCGGAGAGGGCTAGGGTTACACAGGGTCGGTTACAATGGTAGGAGATCTACATATCCGTATCGCCAAGCTTGCCTTCCATGCCAAGGAAAGTCCCATCCGGACACGGGACGGAGTCTTCAATCTTGTATCTTCGTAGTCTTGGAGTCCGGCGGACGATGATAGTCCGGCTGTCCGGACCCCCCTAGTCCAGGACTCCCTCAGGTACCATAATCCTAGTGTTGGTGTGTGAGCTAGATATCGAAGAATATGTTTCACAGCCTTATGGTGTGATTCCTTCGGTGCAGCTTGAAATCGGGCACACATGCAAACACTAAGCATTATATCTGGCCTAGATGCACATAAGTATAATAAAGAACCAATCATGGAGCGGTATACCTTGTGATCGAAGTCAATACCATTTTCATCAGTGCATAGATGGCCATTTGTGGGCATAGGAATTTTGATGCCTTTGCAATCTTGCATGTCAAATTTCCTCAGTACATCTTTGAGGTATTTCTCCTGAGATATGAATATACCATTGCTCTGTTGACGAATTTGAAGTCCTAAGAAGAATTTCAACTCCCCCATCATAGACATTTGATATTCTTCACTCATCATATAGGCAAATTCATCACTATAGCGTTGGTCAGTACAGCCAAAGATAATATCATCAACATATATTTGGCACACAAACAGTTCACCATCATAAGATTTAGTAAAGAGAGTAGGGTCGAGTGAACCGGGTGTGAAGCCATTCTTCACGAAGAATTCCTTCAATGTATCATACCACGCCCGAGGGGCTTGCTTGAGGCCATAGAGGGCCTTATTAAGTCTGAAGACTTTGTCAGGATTCTTTGGATCTTCAAAACCTGGGGGTTGAGCAACATATACTTCTTCCTCAAGCTTACCATTGAGGAATGCACTTTTCACATCCATTTGATATAAGATGAGATCATGATGGTAAGCAAGTAATATGTGAATAGCCTCAAGTCTAGCAACAGGTGCAAAAGTTTCATCGAAATAAATTCCTTCAACCTGTGTGTAGCCTTGAGCTACCAGTCGTGCCTTATTCCTCACCACAAGGCCATTTTCATCTTGCTTGTTGCGGTGGATCCACTTTGTGCCAATGATATTATGCTTGCAAGGATCTGGACGTTTGACCAGTTCCCAGACATTGTTGAGCTCGAACTGATGTAATTCTTCTTGCATAGCCTGAATCCACTCTTGCTCCAAAAATGCTTCATCTACCTTAGTGGGCTCTGTGATAGAGACAAAAGCATAGTGCCCACAAAAGTTAGATAAATGTGAAGCTTTTGAGCGTGTGAGAGGACCTGGTGCACTAATGTCATCGATGATCTTCTCCACTTGCACTTCTTTTGCAACGCGAGGATGAGCTGGTTGTCGCTGAGGAGTTTGATTAGCATTTTCTTCAGCACCATTTTCCTCAGCATTTTCTTCAGGTGCATCAGCTCGACGTTCTTCATGAACTGGAATGAATTCTTCAACAGATTCTTTAGTAGGAATGACATCCTCAGTTGCCTTGAACTTGATAGAATCCTCAGGTGCTGGTTCATCTAACACAGAAGGTAGGTGCTCTCTTTGCGAGCCATTAGTTTCATCGAATCGCACATCTACAGTGTCAACAATCTTGTGAAGAACAATGTTGAAGACTCTGTAGGTGTGCGAGTCCTTTCCGTAACCAAGCATAAAACCTTCATGTGCTTTCGGTGCAAATTTAGAATTGTGGTGAGGATCTCTAATCCAACATGTAGCACCGAAGACTTTGAAATAACTCACATTGGGTTTCTTGTCAGTGAGGACTTCATAGGCCGTCTTCTTGAAAAATTTGTGAATATATACTCGGTTGATGATGTGGCACGCAGTATCAATTGCATCAATCCAAAAACGTTGAGGCGTTTTGTATTCATCAAGCATAGTGCGAGCCATCTCAATAAGAGTTCTGTTCTTGCGCTCCACACGCCATTTTGCTGAGTAGTATAGGGAGCAGATAACTCATGAGTAATACCAAGTTCATCAAGATAGTCATCAAGACCAGAATTCTTGAACTCAGTTCCATTGTCACTTCTGATGTGCTTGATCTTCACACCAAAGTTGGTTGAAGCCCTTGAGGAAAAACGTTTGAAGACTTCCTGCACTTCATGTTTGTAAGTAACAATGTGTACCCATGTATCGAGAGTAATCATCAACAATGACAAAACCATATAGAGATGCATCATTAGTGATTGCTGAGTAATGATTAGGTCCGAAGAGGTCCATGTGAAGCAATTCGAATGGACGAGTAGTGGTCATGATAGTCTTCGCTGGATGCTTGGCCTTGGTCATTTTTCCAGCTTCACAGGCTCCGCATAAGTGATCCTTGAGGAATTTGACATTCTCAATGCCAATGACATGCTTCTTCTTCGCAAGCGTGTGCAAATTCCTCATGCCTGCGTGACCAAGTCGTCAATGCCATAGCCAGCCTTCTGAAGCTTTTGCAAGTAGACACACGGCTGGCTGTGGTCTTGTAGAGAAATCAACAATATACAAATCTCCTCTCCTAAAGCCTTCGAAGACTTTGGAATTGTCAGTTTCCATAATCACAACACAGCGATACTTGCCAAAGACAACAACCATATCAAGATCACAAAGCATTGAGACTGACATGAGGTTGTATCCTAACGACTCAACAAGCATGACTTTGTCCATGTGTTTATCCTTAGAGATTGCAACCTTACCAAGACCCAATACCTGACTTTTGCCTTTGTGAGCAAAGATGATATGCTTCAGATGTGACGGTGATAAGGGAGCATCCATCAATAGATTCTTGTCACCGGT
Organism: Triticum timopheevii; assembly: GCA_963921465.1. Classification (NCBI taxonomy): domain Eukaryota; kingdom Viridiplantae; phylum Streptophyta; class Magnoliopsida; order Poales; family Poaceae; genus Triticum; species Triticum timopheevii. Next base: position 338,576,647 of record OY997266.1, on the reverse strand, counting down.
CATGTGATTCGTACATCCACTATCGAGGACCCACTCTGTAGCTTTGGGTTGATCATCCTGCAGATGAATTAGTGTAGCTTACAATCTCATATGCTTCATTAGTGAAGAATATGATATCAAGTTCATCAGATGAATTTCATCAATCAGTAAACATATATAGCAGTATGAGGACGTGTGAAATGAAGGTTCATTTCATCATGATTCGCCTGCGTCCTTTCAGGCAATTTTGTCAGGTCCCCAGCAAATTCTTCAGACGTTAAAGCATGTCTGGAGACCTGACCCTGCAGAAGAGATTAGTTCTTTTTCTTCACCACCCACATCTGAAGGGGTGGCAAAGAGTTTATCACTCTGCGAGCACCATACGAGAATGGTGGCATAGAGGCCAAACCATTTTGTTTCACATAAGAGGGGTTAGGGTGAGCATATGAATAAGCAGAGAAATTCTTCGAGGACTTATGAACATAATGGTTTGAAGAATAATGCACATATTCATAGCCCTTAGCTCTACCCTGCGAAACAGAGTTGTTAGCACGATGATAATCATGTGAGGACTTTGATCCATTTGAGGGATTTGATCCACGTGAAGGATTTGATCTGGGGTTCCTGTTCTTCACAGGTGGTGTCATGAGGACATTCACCTGAAGACTTTCAAGGCACTTCTTGGGAACCCAGATTTTCTTCATAGGAGAACCGTTCCTGCAGTTAGTGCCAACATATCTAGCAAATACTTCACCATTCTGATTTTTGAACAGTTTATAGTTGGAGTCAAATGACTCATCAGAAGAATGAGGAGATTCACATGTAAAGCCAGATAAGTTAGATGGATCAACTGGAGGTCCCTTTGCAGCAACCCATGAGGTTTTGGGGTACTTCTCAGGCTTCCAATATGTTCCATCAGCATTAAGTTTCCTCTCAAAGGTGATACCCTCTTTCCTAGGGTTTCTATTGAGGATCTGCTTTTTAAGCACATCACAAAGAGTCTGATGCCCTTTGAGGCTTTTGTACATGCCTGTCATGTACAATTCCTTCAGTCCTGCATCGTCAGTGATACTAGCAATGTCCTCAGATGAGGAATTAGTGATAGCAGAGGCAAGTGAAGAATTTGTAATAGTTGAAGCATTTGAACATTCAGGTGAAGAATTAGCAGATTCACGTTCAATGCACTTTAAACATGGAGGAACAAATTCTTCCTGAGAAGCGCTGATTTGTTGAGCTAGTAATGAATCACGCTCCTTCTGAAGATCTTCATAACTCACTCTTAGCTTCTCAAGATCTTGCTTTCTTTGAAGAAATTCATAAGAAAGTTTCTCATGATCAGATAAGAGAGTGTTATGATGACTTTGAAGGTTATCAAACCTAGACTAAAGTCTCTGAAGATTTTCAGTCAGGGCTTTAGTGCGATCCATTTCTTCACCCAACATATCATCACTTTTGTCTAGCATGTTTTGAACTTGTTCCAAAGCCGTTTGTTGTTTAGTGGCAATGCAAACAAGTTTGGTATAACTGGATTCAATATCATCATCAGATCCATCATCATCAGATTCATCGTCACAAAACTCGGATGAGGAGCATTCGGTTACCTTGTCACCCTTTGCCATGAGACATGATGCAGAAGATGATGATTCTGGCTCGAAAGTCATCGTTTTGAGAGATTCCTTGAAGTCCTCAAACCAGGGATCATGACGGGTTCGATGACCTTCATAGACATTAGAGCGGTCCCAGATAAGCTTCGCATTGAAAAGATGCATAATGCGTTTGAATTCATCTCTGGATAGGCAGGAACAGATGATGTCCTTCGCCATGATGTCGAGTCGAGTGAACTTGCGAATTTCATCAGCGCCTGCCTTCTTGCATAGATCGGTAAGCCCAATCTCAGTGACGGTCCACAGCTCGCTGTCCATTGCCATGAGGCGCTTCCTCATCATGGCCTTCCACTTGGGATAATCATGACCGTCAAAGATAGGGCATGTCACTTTCTTCATACCTGCAGTCGACATAACTAAAACTCCAGGTGGTTAAACCAAAATCACACAGAACAAGGAAGTACCTTTCTCTGATACCAATTGAAAGTGCGTTATATCGACTAGAGGGGGGGTGAATAGGCGATTTTTATGAATTCTTCACTGAGGAATTTGCCGGTGAGGAAATTCCTTAGCGAAGAACTACTAGCAACGGAATAAGTACTCAGAAGTAAGCATAACAGAATACAAGAATGGTCATCAAGATGAAATGAAGACAAGCACTGAGTACAGAAAGCGTAATCACATGATAACACAAGGTGAAGACAAACAGACTGAAGAAATTGATCTGAGGAAATTGAGAAAGTCTTCAGTCGAAGTCTTCAAACACAGATATGAACAAACACTCAACACAGTAATGAGGAAATGAAAGGGTTGAGGAAATAGAACCAGTTAGGTTGGTGAAGACAATGATTTGGTAGACAAGTTCCAACTGCTGTCTCAGTTGTACGTCTGGTTGGAGCGGCTGAGTATTTAAACTCGAGGACACACAGTCCCGGACACCCAGTCGCTGAGCACGCAGCTCAAGACACCCAGTCTCACCGTATTATCCTTGAACTAAGGTCACACAGACCTCGTCCAATCACTCGTGGTAAGTCTTCAGGCGACTTCCAAACCTTCACAGACTTGGTCACTCGGCGATCCACAATTCCTCTTGGATGCTCTAGACCATGACGCCTAACCGTCTGGAAGAAGCACAGTCTTCAAAGGTAACAAGCGTCAGATCCACGCAGGATCAATTTCTTCAGTGATGCTCAATCACTTTGGGTTGTTAGGGGTTTGGTTTTGGGTTTTCCTCACTCGATGATTTTCGCTCAAAGTCCTCGGAGGATGGGTTGCTCTCAAATGACAAGTGTCAAGTTCTCTCGGAGCAGTCAACCAGCTAGTGGTTGTAGGGGGCGGCTATTTATAGCCTAGGGAGCAGCCCGACATGATAAGACATAAATGCCCTTCAATGATATGACCGTTAGGTGGATAAGATATTTTGGGACAGCTGGTGCGCAGCACAGCAACGGTCGGAAATTTGACTCTCAAATTCCTCAGGGCTATCATGTTCCTCACTGTGTAGGCAATTCGCACTGGCGAATTCCTAACTCCTCAGTCAGAACAAATTCATCAGCGACCAGAAGAACTTCGTCTCTGTCACTGAAGAAAGTGACTGAACTGTATGAGATTTCCAAAGGCTTCACTCGAAGGGATTGGTAGGTGTAGGATTTTGAGTTGAGCATCACATGGAAATTTTTCCTTAGTATTTCCTCGACCCCCTATAACAGTACGGTGTTTCCTATGACTCAAGAAAGAGAAAATGAAACTACAAAATCAAAAGTCTTCACGCTTCATGTTCCTCAAATGAATACCAAGTCTTCAAGGTCACACCAATTTCTTCACTTTCAAAGTCTTCAGAAAGTCTTCAGAATATCAAAGTCTTCAGTCGAAGAACTTCATTTTTAGGGGTCGACTTTCTCTGTAAATATCAAACTCCTCATAGACTTATAGACCTGTGTACACTCACAAACGCATTAGTCCCTTAACCTATAAGTCTTCAATACACCAAAATCACTAAGGGGCACTAGATGCACTTACAGTGTCTAAGGCTAATGGTAACAAGAGGCGGGGGACACAATGTTTACCCAGGTTCGGGCCCTCTCTATGGAGGTAATACCCTACTTCCTCCTTGATTGATCTTGATGATATGAGTATTACAAGAGTTGATCTACCATGAGATCATAGAGGCTAAACCCTAGAAGCTAGCCTATGATTATGATTGTTCTTGTCCTACAGACTAAACCCTCCGGTTTATATAGACACCAGAGGGGGCTAGGGTTACACAGAGTCGGTTACAGAGAAGGAAATCTACATATCCGAATTGCCAAGCTTGCCTTCCACGCAAAGGAGAGTCCCACCCGGACATGAGACGAAGTCTTCAATCTTGTATCTTCATAGTCCAACAGTCCGGCACAAGTACATAGTCCGGCTGTCTGAGGACCCCCTAATCCAGGACTCCCTCGCTCGCCCCTCCCTTCTTCTCTCGTGGTGGACTCCGCCACCATGAGCTCCTAGGGAGGAGGGGCTCGCTGTCGAGCAGAGACCCTCGTTGCTGCCATTTGAGCGCTGGTGCGCCCTCTCGCCATAGCAAAGGGAAGGAAGAAGTCAAGATGGAAGGAGATGAATGTTGAAGGTTTAAAGGATGCCATCCCCCTTCCCTTCTTATAAAGGGGCGGGGCCGGGGCTCGGCCTCCCCGATCTAAGGACGTCCTCCCCGCTTAGACAATCCGACCGCCAGGGGCGCTGGGAATCAGGACCGACCCGCTGCTCCAATCAGCGATGACCCGGTTTCCCGCCTCGACATTAAGGCCCGTGCCCTCCGCGTCCACCACCTACCCTCCTTGGGGCATGGAGGACACGTGGCGAGCAGGCCAGAATCAAAAATACAAGTGAAGCGACTGTTTTCCACCCCGTGAGCAGCGCGCCTGCAGTTTTCCCTTTTTATGGGGAAGGCGCCGGCCGCCTCTTTACCATTTACCATGGTGTGACGCAAGCATGCAACAACCGCCGCACGCATGACCCTGACGTCACACATTCAACGCTGGTCGTGGGGAAGCGCAACTGGCGAGGGAGTTACTCCGGTAAAACTCTGCCACGCGTACCCGCGCACCGTTCTGGGCCTGGCCCAATAACACTCCGCGCTTATATGTGGCCCAGGCCCGGGGGCTCCTGTCGGTGTACAAAAGTAGGGGTCCTTTTTGTAACCCCTTAACTTGTGCGTGGGCAGTCACAGCCACACGCAGCACCTGCGGTTGGCGGGTCAGAAGATGAAGAAAAGACACAAGACTACCAGAGCAATGCCAAGACAGAGGCGTGATGAGCGAAGGGACAAGGTGGGCTCTCCCCAGCAAGAGCCTTGCCGGGGCAGCTTACGTAGCCTCGGCAAGAGACTTCTCGGGGGAACTTGCCCAACACCAGCAAGGCCGCCACCCTTGAGCCTAAGAGTTCCAACACCATCGAAAATGTTGGAACCAAGGCTCGGGAGGCGCCTGCATCGTGGCATGCAGATCTTCGTGAAGACCAAGAACATACAAGATTAGATGAGAACCAGAAGACGGAAACCCCCGGCAAGATCCTTGCCGGTGACGCTCACAAGACCCCCGACAAGACCCTTATGGGGACGCCTGCGAAACCCCGGCAAGACCTTTGCCGGGGACATCTGCGGGGCTGCAGCTAGGCCCCCACCTGCCAAGGCTCCAACACCGTTCCAACACAGCAGTCAACCCGCCAACAAGCCAGGCACCTGCGTGGCAGCATGAAGCTTCCAGGCCAACTCAGCAAGCACCTGCATGGTGGCATGCAGATCTTCGTGAAGACTCTACCACCGCACCAACTCAGCAGCCAGCCAACCAGCGTGGGGCTGCATGCCGATACGTCTCCAACGTATCTAGTTTTCCAAACACTTTTGCCCTTGTTTTGGACTCTAACTAGCATGATTTGAATGAAACTAACCCGGAGTGACGCTGTTTTCAGCAGAACTGCCATGATGTTGTTTATTGTGCAGAAAACAATAGTTCTCGGAATGACCTAAAAATCCACGGAGATAAGTTTTGGAAAAATATAAAAAATACTAGCGAAAGAATCAAGGCCAGGGGCCCACACACTGTCCATGAGGGTGGGGGGCGCGCCCTCCCCAGGGCGCGCCCCCCTGTCTCATGGGCCCCCTGATGCTCCACCGACCTCAAATCCAACTCCATATATTTCGTTTCGCGGAGAAAAAAAATCAGATAGAAAGTTTCATTGCGTTTTATGATACGGAGCCGCCGCCAAGCCCTAATCTCTCTTGGGAGGGCTGATCTGGAGTCCGTTCGGGGCTCCGGAGAGGGGGATTCGTCGCCGTCGTCATCGTCAACCATCCTCCATCACCAATTTCATGATGCTCACCGCCGTGCGTGAGTAATTCCATCGTAGGCTTGTTGGACGGTGATGGGTTGGATGAGATTTACCATGTAATCAAGTTAGTTTTGTTAGGGTTTGATCCCTAGTATCCATTATGTTCTGAGATTGATGTTTCTATGACTTTGCTATGCTTAATGCTTGTCACTAGGGCCCGAGTGCCATGATTTCAGATGTGAACCTATTATGTTTTCATGAATATATGTGAGTTCTTGATCCTATCTTGCAAGTCTATAGTCACCTATTATGTGTTATGATCCGACAACCCCGAAGTGACAATAATCGGGATACTTCTCGGTGATGACCATAGTTTGAATAGTTCTTGTATTCACTATGTTCTAATGCTTTGTTCCGGTTCTCTATTAAAAGGAGGCCTTAATATCCCTTAGTTTCCACTAGGACCCCGCTGCCACGGGAGGGTAGGACAAAAGATGTCATGCAAGTTCTTTTCCATAAGCATGTATGACTATATTCGGAATACATGCCTACATTACATTGATGAGCTGGAGCTAGTTGTGTGTCACCATATGTTATAGTTATTACATGAGGAATCGCATCCGACATAATCATCCATCACTGATCCAATGCCTACGAGCTTTCGCTTATTTACTTTTCCATTGCTACTGTTACAATTCTACAAACCTATTATCTTTACTTTTGCCACTGTTACCATTACTATCATACTACTTTGCTACTAAATAGTTTGCTGCAGATACTAAGTTATCTAGGTGTGGTTGAATTGACAACTCAACTGCTAATACTTAAGAATATTCTTTGGCTCCCCTTGTGTCGAATCAATAAATTTGGGTTGTATACTCTACCCTCAAAAGCTGTTGCGATCCCCTACACTTGTGGGTTATCAAGACTAATTTCTGGCGCTGTTGCCGGGGAGCATAGCTCTATTCTTTGAGTCACTTGGGATTTATATCTGTTGATCACTATGAGGAACTTGAAACATGAAAGAACTATGATTTTGCCCTCAACTATGAGGGGAGGTAAGGAATTGCCATCTAGCTCTGCACTAGATTCTCCTTCTGTTACTAGTAAGCTTGCGACACCTAAACCTGCTACTGCTATGAATTCTGATATGTCGCATGTTATTGATGATGCCACTTCCTCTATGCGTGATACTTATGATGAAACTACTTCTGTGCGTGATACTACTGTGCCATTAGGTGAATTTCTTGATGAACAACTTGCTAGGGTTAGAGAGAATGAAATTATTGAAGATGCTATTATTGATGATAGTGATGATGAAAGTTCTCCCCCTGATTATGAACTACCTGTTGTTCCTGAGGGTTATGTTATGAATGAGGAAGCTGCTAGAGCTATTTTTGCTTGCAAAGATAGATATGATCTTAAAAAGTTATTAGCTAAATGGAAGCAGCAATCTCTTAATGCTAAAATGAAACCTGACCCTGCTTTTGCTACTTCACCTATCTGTGTTACTGATAAGGATTATGAATTCTCTGTTGATCCTGAAATAATTACTTTGGTTGAATCTGATCCTTTTTATGGCCTTGAATCTGAAACTGTTGTGGCACATCTTACCAAGTTGAATGATATAGCCACCCTGTTTATTAATGATGAGAAGTCTCGCTATTATTATATCCTTAAGATCTTTCCGTTCTCATTAAAGGGTGATGCTAAGGCTTGGTTTAATTCTCTGGATCCTCGTTGTGTGCATAGTCCCCAGGATATGATTTATTACTTCTCTGCTAAATATTTCCCTGCTCATAAGAAACAAGTTGCCTTGCGGGAAATATATAATTTTGTGCAAATCAAAGAAGAGAGTCTCCCACAAGCTTGGGGGAGGCTTCTCTGATTACTTAATGCTTTGCCTGATCATCCTCTTAAGAAAAATGAAATACTCGATATCTTTTATAATGGACTAACCGATGCTTCCAAGGACTACTTGGATAGTTGTGTTGGTTGTGTTTTCAGGGAAAGAACGGTCGACCAAGCTGAATTACTATTGAATAGTTTGTTGACTAATGAAAATAATTGGACTCTTCCTAAGCCAATTCCAGAGGCAATCCCTGAGCCAATTGAGCCAACTCTTGAACCTATTCCTAAACCTACTCCGAAGAAGAGGGGAGTTTTATTTCTCAGTCCTGAAGATATGCAAGAGGCAAAGAAATCAATGAAAGAAAAATGTTTAAAGCTGAAGATGTTAAGAATTTACCTCCTATTGAAGAAATACATGGTCTTACTATACCGCATGTTGAAGAAACACATTGTCTTGATAACCCGACACAAGTAGTAAAGGTAAATTCTCTCTATAGATATGATAAAGTTGAAATCTCGTCTACTAAAATTCATAGCCCATTCTTAGATGAATTTGATGACTTTATGGCTAGACAAGAAAGTTTTAATGTTTATGTTGGTAGAGAATTAAAGAATAATGCTTTCGAGATAGGACGCTTGAGTGATTATATGGCTAGAGTTAAAGGTGAACTTAAACTCATTAGCAAATATGCTTCTATCGTTACCACTCAAGCTGAGCAAGTACTTAAAGCTCAAAATGATTTGCTTGATGAATTAAATAATAAACATGACTTTTCTGTTAGAGTGGCTACTAGAACTGGTAGAATGACTCAGGAACCTTTGTATCCTGAAGGCCACCCTAAGAGAATCGAGCAAGATTCTCAGAGAAATAATTTAGAGGCACCTAGTTCTTCCAAAAAGAAGAAAAAGAAAAACGATAGGACTTTGCATGCTTCTAGTGAACCTGTTGTAGACACACCTGAGAATCCCAATGATATTTCTATTTCTGATTCTGAAACACAATCAGGTGATGAACATGAACCTAGAGATAATGTTAATGATAATGGTCATGTTGATGCTCAACCTAGCAATAACAATGAAGTAGAGGTTGAACCTGCTGTTGATCTTGATAACCCACAATCAAAGAATCAACGTTATGATAAGAGAGACTTTGTTGCTAGGAAGCACGGTAGAGAAAGAGAACCATGGGTTCAGAAACCCATGCCTTTTCCTCCTAAACCATCCAAGACAAAGGATGATGAGGATTTTGAGCGCTTTGCTGAAATGATTAGAACTATCTTCTTACGTATGCGCTTAACTGATATGCTTAAAGTAAATCCGTATGCTAAGTATATGAAGGATATCATTACAAATAAAAGAAAGATACCGGAAGCTGAAATTTCCACCATGCTTGCTAATTACACTTTTAAGGGTGGAATACCAAAGAAACTTGGAGATCCAGGGATACCAACTATACCATGCCCCATTAAAAGAAACTATGTTAAAACTGCTTTATGTGATCTTGGAGCCGGTGTTAGTGTTATGCCTCTCTCTTTATATCATAGACTTAAATTGAATAAGTTGACACCTACTAAAATATCTTTGCAAATGGCTGACAAATCAACTGCTATACCTGTCGGTATTTGTGAGGATGTGCCTATTGTGGTTGCAAATGTCACTATCTTAACGGACTTTGTTATTCTTGATATTCCCGAGGACGATAGTATGTCGATTATCCTTGGTAGACCCTTTTTGAATACTGCAGGGGCTGTTATTGATTGCAACAAAGGCAATGTCACTTTTCATGTTAATGGTAATGAGCATACGGTACACTTTCCGAGGAAACAATCTCTAGCTCATAGCATCAATTCTATTGGAAAAGTTCCAACTATCATTGTTGGAGGTTTTGAATTTCCTCTTCCTATTGTCAAGAAAAAGTATGATATTCTTATTGTTGGGGATGTTCATATCCCCGTTGAGGTAACTTAGTGTTATTCGAAGTTTCTTCGGTTCCGTGTTATTTGGAATGAGCTTGTTAACAAGACTTGATCAACCTTGTTAGTGGATTCATTTTGATGATCATGAGATGGATGAAACTAGAAGGCACAACCTTCTGTACCCTCTTTTTACTTTCTGTTATTTAAAATAAATAAAGCAAAAATAGTATTTTCTGCCTATTTTCTGATTTATCCGTGCAATAAAAAATATCCCGAAAATAAAAGTGCTCCAAATGCCCTGCAAATTTAGTATGATTTTTTATGGATTATTTGAGGATTTTAGGCACTGAAATCACTGCAGGAGGGCAAGCACCTGGCCAAGAGGGTGGAGGGTGTTCCCACACCCCCTGGGTGCGCCCCCTTGTCTCGTGGGCCCAGGGTGGCCCCCCTCCACTTATTCCTGCACCCACACACTCCATCTTCTTCCCAAAAAAATCCCCATCCAGCTTAAGCACGAGTACTAGCTCATTTTGCTGTGATTTTCGATCTCTTTGCTCAAAGCTCCATTCACAAAACTGCTTTGGGAGATTGTTGCTTGGTATGTGACTCCTCCATTGGTCCAATTAGTTTTTGTTCTAGTGCTTTATTCATTGCAAATTTTTGCTGCATAGGTGACCCTATTCTTGAGCTTGCATGTTAAATTTATGAGGTCCCAAGTAATTCTAATGCATGATATAGGCTCTAGGCACTTGTAGGAGTAGTTGCTACCAATCTTGTTTAGTTCTATTCACTTCTATTTTGAAGTTACTTAAATTTCAGAAATTTTTCAGAAAAAGAAATATGTCTAGGAGAATGTACCAAGGTGGTTCCTCAATAAAGAAAGGACCTAGGCGTGCTATGCGTGAGCAAGATGATGAACCACTGAGGGATGCAGAAGTGCGAGCTTGTGAGTGGCCATCTGATGATTTTATGGTCTATGCAGGCATTAAGGATGAATTTGATGCATATGTGCGTAATGCCGATCTTGAGGACTTCTTACAAGATAAGTGTCCTCAGTACTATCAATTGACTGATTCATTTGTGAGAAGGTTTAAATATAAATGTTCACGTAATTCTCAGAGTGTCCTGTTTGATATTTATGATAAATCTTATACCATGGACTTAGAAGATTTTACAACTGCTTGCAAACTCCCACAGTGGGGCAATGTTAAAGACCCCCACAAATCTGAATATATAGAATTTCTTGCTAGTATTACCGTGGGAGAATCTAGGGATATAGCACAAGCTACCATAGGGAGCATCCATTTTCCGGCTATACATTATTTTGCTCTCTTCATTGGTAGATGCATTAATGGTAAAGATGAAGCATGTCATATGTGTGTCCCTGATCGTTGTGTCCTCAAGAGTGTTGTGTTAGGTAATAAAGATTACAACTTTGGGGCAACAGTTGCACGTAGGTTGCATAATAATGGTATGTCTGGAGATTTATTTGGAGGGATTTATGCGACCCGTGTTGCTAATTATCTTGGTATAGCCCCACGAGAAGGGGATATGGTGTTGCCTCCTACTTGTTTAGATTATGACACGATGGTCAAACATCGTTTTCTTTTGAGGAATGAACAATTCCTTCAGTATCGACTAATCTTTGACAGACGTAGCTCTGTCCATGTTCCTCTCCCTGCTCCTTTCTTGTTTGATTACCAGGCAAAACGAAGATATGTTGTTACTAGGGAGGAGGTAGCTGAACACGAGGGGAGAGCGGAGGCGGCTCGCCAACATGCCGCAGCTCGGGATGCATTTGCTGCTGCATCTCAGTACGACCCCAGTTATAACTACGGATATCAGCCAGGCTATCCTTGGCAATAGACCAACTTAGGCCAAAAGCCTAAGCTTGGGGGAGTACGTATTTCTCACCGACTTTACATTCATGTTCACACATTATTCTAGTTGTTGGTGCTCATACTCTTTCATTGTATTATCCATGTTAGTTTAATTTCTTTTTCTAGCTTTATTCTTGTGTGTTTGATAAACCTTAAGAAAAAACAAAAAAAAATAGTTAGTTTAATTTCCATGCTTGTAGTAGACTTAAAATGAAAATCCAAAAAGATTTCTTGTTCTTCTTCTTACTTGTTGGGAGCTTCCCGTGTAAATAGTTTTGTTTATTTTCTGTCCTTTAGGGGTCGAGAGTAGAAGACCATATTGAAAATGTTTAGTGGCTCTCATATGCATGATTGTTTATTTTAGAGCCCATATTACCTTGTCTTCTCTCTTGAGTTAAATGCTTGCAGATTCCAGCTTAGTCCAATGCACATGCACTATTATTATTATACACATTGTTCGATCATGCAAGTGAAAGGCAATAATGACAATATATGATGGACTGATTGAGATGAGAAAAGCTGGTATGAACTTGACCTCTCTTGTTTTTGTAAATATGATGAGGTCATCATTCATGATTCAGCTTATTATGAAGTAAACAAATTTGCAATGACATTTAGAGATTATAGTTGCTTGTGGCATGCTTGATTAGCTATGAGTTATAATGGTTTACCTTGCATGCCAACATGCTATTAAAATGATTGTGATGTGGTATGATGGGATGGTATCCTCCTTTGAATGAATTGAGTGACTCGACACATGTTCACGCATTTGGTTGAAACAAATCAACATAGCCTTCAAGATATTTATGTTCATGGTGGATTATATCCTACTCATGCTTGTACTTGGTGTGAATTAATTTTAATGCATGTTCATGACTGTTGCCGCTTTCTCAGTTGGTCGCTTCCCAGTCTTTTGCTAGCCTTCACCTGTACTAAGCAGGAATATTGCTTCTGCATCCAAACTCCTTAAACCCCAAAGTTGTTCCATATGAGTCCACCATACCTTCCTATATGCGGCGTTCCAAGTAAATTTGTATGTGCCAAACTCCAAACCTTCAACTGAAATTCTGTTTTGTATGCTCGAGCAGCTCATGTTTCAACTAAGGCTGTCTGTATCTTCCATGCTAGGTGGGTTATTCTCAAGAGGAGTGGACCCGCTCCTCATTCACGAGAAAGTGCCGGTAACCGGGATGCCCAGTCCCATGATCCAAAAAGATCAAAGCAAATCAATTTAATTAAACAAAACTCCCCCAGGGCTGTTGTTAGTTGGAAGCACTCGTTGTTTCGAGCAAGCCATTGATTGATGCTTGTTGGTGGTGGGGGAGTATGAACTTTTACCATTCTATTTGGGAACTGCCTATAATGCATGTAGTATGGAAGATATCGCCATCTCATAGTTGTTGCGTTGACAGTGAAAGTATGCCGCTCAAAATGTTATTCATCTCTATTTAAAAATCGAGATCTAGCACCTCTACAAATCCCTGCTTCCCTCTGCGAAGGGCCTATCTATTTACTTTTATGTTGAGTCATGGTCCCTCTTATTAAAAAGCACCCGCTGGAGAGCACACTGTCATTTGCATTCATTACTATTGGTTTATATTGGGTATGACTTGACTGGATCTCTTTTACCATGAATTACAATATCTAGTCAGTCCTTGATCTTTAAAGGTTCTCTGCATTTATGTTTTGCGGTCTCAGAAAGGGCTAGCGAGATACCATCTTGTTATATCATATTATGATTGTTTTGAGAAAGTGTTGTCATCCGAGTTTTATTATTATCGCTCGCTAGTTGATTATGCTATTGATATGACTAAACATGAGACCTAAGTGTTATTGTGAGAATGGTTAGTTCATAATTCTTGCTGAAAACCTAAATGCTGGCTTTGCATATTTACAACAACAAGAGCATCTAGAGTTTGTAAAAGTTTTTCTTTATCACTTTCAATTTATCAACTGAATTGCTTGAGGACAAGCAAAGGTTTAAGCTTGGGGGAGTTGATATGTCTCCAACGTATCTACTTTTCCAAACACTTTTGCCCTTGTTTTGAACTCTAACTTGCATGATTTGAATGAAACTAACCCGGACTGACGCTGTTTCAGCAGAAAACTGCCATGATGTTGTTTATTGTGTAGAAAACAAAAGTTCTCAGAATGACCTAAAAATCCACGTAGATAAGTTTTGGAAATATAAAAAATACTGGCGAAAGAATCAAGGCCAGGGGGCCCACACCCTGTCCACGAGGGTGGGGGCGCGCACTCCCCCCTGTCTCGTGGGCCCCCTGATGCTCCACCAACCTCAACTCCAACTCCATATATTCCGTTTCATGGAGAAAAAAAATCATAGAGAAAGTTTCATCGCATTTTACAATACGGAGCCGCCGCCAAGCCCTAATTCTCTCGGGAGGGCTGATCTGGAGTCCGTTTGGGGCTCCGGAGAGGGGGATTCGTCGCCGTCGTCATCATCTGCCATCCTCCATCACCAATTTCATGATGCTCACCACCGTACGTGAGTAATTCCATCGTAGGCTTGCTGGACGGTAATGGGTTGGATGAGATTTACCATGTAATCAAGTTAGTTTTGTGAGGGTTTGATTCCTAGTATCCATTATGTTCTGAGATTGATGTTGCTATGACTTTGCTATGCTTAATGCTTGTCACTAGGGCCCGAGTGCCATGATTTCAGATCTGAACCTATTATGTTTTCATGAATATATGTGAGTTCTTGATCCTATCTTGCAAGTCTATAGTCACCTATTATGTGTTATGATCCGACAACCCCGAAGTGAAAATAATCGGGACACTTCTTGGTGATGACCATAGTTTGAGGAGTTCATGTATTCACTATGTGCTAATGCTTTGGTCTGGTTCCCTATTAAAAGGAGGCCTTAATATCCCTTAGTTTCCACTAGGACCCCGCTACCACGGGATAGTAGGACAAAAGATGCCATGCAAGTTCTTTTCCATAAGCACGTATGACTATATTCGGAATACATGCCTACATTACATTGATGAACTGGAGCTAGTTATGTGTCACCCTATGTTATAGCTATTACATGAGGAATCGCATCCGACATAATCATCCATCACTCATCCAATGCCTACGAGCTTTTCACATATTGTGCTTCGCTTATTTACTTTTCCGTTGCTACTGTTACAATTCTAGAAAACTAGTATCTTTACTTTTGCCACTATTACCATTACTATCATACTACTTTGCTACTAAATACTTTGCTGCAGATACTAAGTTATCTAGGTGTGGTTGAATTGACAACTCAACTGCTAATACTTAATAATATTCTTTGGCTCCCCTTGTGTCGAATGAATAAATTTGGGTTGAATATTCTACCCTCGAAAGCTGTTGCGATCCCCTACACTTGTGGGTTATCACACGCCTAGTCAGCTTGGACGCGTGTCAGAGCGAGACGAGGCGGCGACGGACGAGACGAGCTTCCTTGCCGTCCCCGATAAAGTGAGAGGGCACGTCGGCAGTGCATTAAATGCGTTTGTCCTATGGTGCCAGGGGATAGACTTGTATACAGTTCAAACTTGCCACCTCCTATGTGTCACTGTGGCAACCCCTTTGACTACAAAAGGAGGCCCGAGGCATACTGGAGGAGGATTCAGACTTTCTGGACCCTGCACGCTTTGTAGCTAGTCCAAGAACACCAGATAAACACAAACCAGCAGGAGTAGGGGATTACACATCACTTGCGGCCCGAACCTGGATAAATTCCCCCGTGTTGATCTTCTAAACCCGCTCTTTCCACAGCCCCACGCCCGCCAACCGTAGAAGGGATTCCCTGTGATCCCATAGGTGTCGTTTCCACCGACAAATGGGTTTAGCATCAGGTTCCATATTAATTTTGTGCTGACATAGAGTGAGACTAATGCCATTTAAATCATCAACAATATATCCAATAGCAGCTTGGTGCTTCCTTAGAACTTTCAATAATCTTTCTTCTTCATGTTCTGAAAGGTTAGCACTAATAATAACAGGATATATCTTCTTTTCATTAAGATAAGCATATTTCAAAGTGTCCAGCAATTGTTTTAATTCAAACACAGGATCACCTTTTGGTGGAGGAGGACCTCTTAGAGTTTCAATAGGCAAATTGTGTTTAAGCAGAGGACGTTGTTCAAAGAAATTTTTATCTATTTCATTTCTTTCATGCATATGTAAATCATTTTCATGGTCTAGCAGATATTGTTCTAAATGATCAGTAGGTGGAACAACAATAGAAGCAAGACCAATTAATTCATCTTTACTAGGCAATTCTTTTTCATGAAGCTTTCTGCTAAACTTGGAAAAATTAAACTCATGAGACTCATCACCAAAATTAACACCGACAGTTTGTTTCTCACAATCTATCTTAGCGTTAACGGTGTTCAAGAAAGGTCTACCAAAGATAATGGGACAAAAGTCATCTTGTGGGGAACCAAGAACAAGAAAGTCAGTAGGGTATTTTATTTTCCCACACAAGACTTCAACGTCTCTAACAATCCCAATTGGTGATATGGTGCCTCTATTAGCAACTTTAATAGTAACATCCATGTCTTCTATTTCTGCGGGTGCTATGTCATTGACAATTCTTGATATAATGTGTAAGGAATAGCACTCACACTAGCACCTATGTCACATAAACCATGATAATAGTGATCTCCTATTTTAACTGAGATGACAGACATACCAACAACATGTCTATGTTTATCTTTTTTATCAGGTTTGGCAATTCTAGCATCTTCTTCGCAGAAGTAAATAAAATGCCCATCTATATCTTCTTCTAAGAGATCTTTAACCATAGCAATACTTGGTTATACTTTAATTTGTTCATGAGGTTTAGGTGTTCTAATATAGCTTTTGTTAACCATAGTTGAAACTTTAGCATGTTCCTTTATCCTAACAGGAAAGGTGGTTTCTCAATATAAGAAGGAACAACTGGATCAAGATTATAAAGTATAGTTTCTTCTTTAACTGGTACCGGCTATTTAGTTTCGTCTTTAATAGGTGGGTGATATTTAAGCCAATCCTATTTAGGGAGTTCAATATGAGTAGAAAATGATTCACAAAGGAGGCTACTATCTCTGAGTCAAATCCATATTTACTGCTAAACTTTTGAAAAGCATCAGTATCCATAAAATATTTAACACAATCATACTTAAGTTTAATACCTGAATCTTTACCTTCGTCGAGTTCCCAATCTTCAGAGTTGTGTTAATTTCTTTCCAAAAGATCCCACCAGAATTCAATAGTCTTCTTCATAAAAGAACCAACACACGAAGTATCAAGCATGGTTTGATCATTACAAGAAAGCCGAGCATAAAAATTCTGGATAATAATTTCCCTTGAGAGCTCATGATTGGGGCATGAATATAGCATTGACTTAAGCCTCCCCTAAGCTAGAGCGATACTTTCTCCTTCACGAGGCCAAAAATTATATAGAATTCCAATCACGATGAACTAGATGCATAGGATAATTTTTTTGGTGGAACTCCAATTTCAAATGATTCCAATTCCATGATCCAATATCATCGCATAGCCTATACAATGCCAATGCTTTTACCTTCAAAGATAAAGGACAAACCTTTTTCATCACTTCATTTCTGGGTAAACCTGCAAGCTTAAACAATCCACAAATTTGTACCACGTATATCAAGTGCATATCAAGATGTTCGGTTCCATGTCCTGCATAAGGATTAGCTAGCACTTGTTCTATCATACCCGAAGGAATTTCATATTCAATATTTTCAGTAGGTGCGCTAGGTTGAGGGGTAGATAATTGTGGTTCCGGACGAGGTGAAGATACCCCGAACAAACCCCTCAAAGGATTGTTTTCCATAGTAACAAGTGACAATGAATTTTAGCACACTATATAAATATTTCCTTACCAAATACCACTTACCAAAGGCACTTTACTCCCCGGCAACGACACCAGAAAATAGCCTTGATGACCCACAAATATAGGGGATCAATTTAGCTCTTTCCGATAAGTAAGAGTGTCAAACCCAACGAGGAGCAGAAGGAAATGACAAGTGGTTTTCAGCAAGGTAATGTCTGCAAGTGCTGAAATTGTAAGTAGCAGAGTAGTTTGATAGCAAGATAATTTGTAACGAGCAAGTAACGGTAGTAGTAACAAAAGTGCAGCAAGGTAGCCCAATCCTTTTGAGGCAAAGGACATGCCAAAACGGTCTCTTAAGCAAAGTGTTCTTGAGGTACACGGGAATTTCATCTAGTCACTTTCATCATGTTGGTTCGATTTGTGTTCGCTACTTTGATAATTTGATATGTAGGTGGACCGGTGCTTAGGTGTTGTTCTTACTTGAACAAACCTCCTACTTATGATTAACCCTCCCGCAAGCATCCGCAACCACGATAAAAGTATTAAGAATAAATTCTAACCATAGCATTAAACTTTTGGATCCAATCGGTCCCTTATGGAATAACGCACAAACTGGGGTTTAAGCTTTTGTCACTCTCGCAACCCATCATCTAATTGCTACTCCACAATGCATTCCCTTAGGCCCAAATATGGTGAAGTGTCATGTAGTTGACGTTCACATGACACCACTAACTGAATCACAACATACATACTATCAAAATATCGAACACATATCAAGTTCACATGATTACTTGCAACATGATTTCTCCCGAGACCTCAAGAATGAAAGTAACTACTCACAAACGATAAACATGCTCATGCTCAGAGGAGTATTAAATAGCATATTGGATCTGAACATATAATATTCCACCGAATAAACCATATAGTAATCAACTACAAGATGTAATCAACACTACTAGTCACCCACAAGCACTAATGTATAGTTCCGGTAAAAATATTGAAGACAAGACATGAACTAGGGTTTGAGATGAGATGGTGCTGCTGAAGATGTTGATGGAGATTGCCCTCCCCAAGATGGGAGAGTTGTTGGTGATGATGAGGACGATGATTTCCCCCTCCGGGAGGGAAGTTCCCCCGGCGGAATCACTCCGCCGGAGGGCAAAAGTGGTCCTACCCAAGTACCGTGTGAGGCTGCGGCGCTCCATTCCGAAAGCCCTCTACTTATTTTTTCTAGGTCAAAATGAGCTATATACCTGAAGATGGGCACTAGAGGTGGGTCTGGGTGAGCACAACCCACCAGGGCGCGCCTGGGCTCCCTGGCGCGCCTAGATGGGTTGTGCCTGCCTGGTGGGCCCCCTCTGGTAGTTATTTGCTCCAATAATTCTCATATATTCCATAAAAAATCCTCGTGAAGTTTCAGCTCATTTGGAGGTGTGCAGAATAGGTAGCCTGACGTAGGTTTTTCAGGTCCAGATTTCCATTTGCCGGAATTCTCCCTCTTGGTGTGTACCTTGCAAATTATGAGTTAAAAGGCATTAGAATTACTCCAAAAAGAATTATTATGGATAGAAACATTATAAATAACAGTAGGAAAACATGATGCAAAATGGACGTATCAGACATCAATAGGAATCTTTTTGATTTTCAGCTTAAAAATGTTTATCTCCTAGTTAAAAAACCGAATTAAAAATCCGTTTTCACCATTAAATCCGTCTCGACGAGATCTTCAAAACTAAACCCCATGTTGATATGGTTTGATGGAATCTTTTTTGCCCAAAAGTTGCCATGATGTTTACACTGTAGTTGCCATAGTGCTTAAACTAAAGTTGTCATGTGGCAATTTTAGTTTGTAGAGCATGGCAATTTTAGTATTTCGATGATGGCAATTCCAGTACTTTGACCTTGAAAATTATTTTTTGTATGAACCATGGCAATTTTAAGTGCATGTATCATGGAAATTTTAGTTTATGGTTCATGGCAAGTCTAGTTTCTTAATTCCATGTTTTATAATATGTCAAAATTTACTTTTAAATGTAGAATAAAATAGCTGAAACATATCCTGGCAACTTCAGTGCAAATACCATGGCAATTCATGTGCAATAGACATGGCAACTTTTAACCCCCCAAAAAAATTTGTCGAAACATACTGATATGAGATCTAGTTTCGAAGGTCTCGTCGAGAGGGATTTAATGGTGAAAACGGATCTTCAATCAAATTTTTCATTTAAGAGATAAAACATTTTAAAAACTAAAAATCCAAAAAGATTCTCACATGCATGCATGCGGTGATGTGGCATAGTTTGTGTCGTAAAGGACTTGTGGGCGGGGTTCACTCCCACCACATGTGTGGGCATTAGCGTTGTCCCACTTTTATGGTGAAGTCCTGTTATTTGATGTCCTCGAGGGCTAGAAGCCGGTATCTGGATCTCATGTTCCATGCATTACGCATCAGACATATCTCCTACGTGCCCGAGCAACATGAAATGTGCAACTCTTAGTACTCTACTATAATTGTTATAATTGTAGGGTATGTCCAACTAGCACATTTATTTATTCACCGACCACTGTTTGCTAATGAAAAACTCTTCATTCTTTCTTAGAGAAACTCTTCATTCACCTATGTGTTCTTTCTCGCGAAAGAATTTGACTGCGTTGTTCCATTTTTTAGCAAGTATCTAACGGACCAACAATCTGCTGTGGTTGGATGTTAGGAGGACAGTCAAAAAAGGATGTTAGGAGGACAGTGGTATCCTTAGCCCACCAAAGTTCTAGTTCTAGTCCTAGACTTGACGTTAGTGCTCGCATTTTCTGGATTTATTTCAAGCCTTCCAGCAGTGCGTTCAGTGGGAGGGACGTTTCCATCGACTATGAAAGCGTCTGTGGCGACTTTTTTAATCTCAAGTTGACGGCTCAGTCTCTCAGAGGTGATCATAGGGGTAGGGTGTGTGTGCACGCGTTCAACTTCACAGCCAAGAAACTTGGGCTATACTTCCAAGAGCATGTCATCACCGTGGTCAGCACGCCCCCATCGGTGAAATCATAGGCTGTCGGGACGCAGCCGGACGGGTGGCCAAGTGGGCCATCAAGCTGGCGAGCCACACTATCCTCTACGAGCCCCGCACCACCATCATGTCCTAGGCGCTGGCCGACTTCCTCGTTGACTGGACGGAGACCCAGTACCTTCCGCCACCACCTGACTCGACGCACTGGCGCATGCACTTTGACGGCTCCAAGATGCGGTCCGGCTTGGGAGCCGGCATCGTGTTGTCTTCCCCGAAAGGCGACTGCTGCGGTATGCATTACACATAAACTTCGCCGCCTCCAACAATGTTGCCGAGTACAAAGCCCTCGTGCATGGTCTCCGGCTGGCCAAAGAACTCGGCATCCAACGCATCGTCTGCTATGGCGACTCAAATCTAGTGGTGCAGCAGACTTCTGGCGAGTGGGACGCTGATGACGCCAACATGGCCAGCTACTGCTTCCTGGTCCAACGGCTTTCTAGAAACTTCTTGCGAGTTCCTCCATGCCCCCCGCGCGGACAATGAAGCGGTTGATGTGCTGGCCAAGATAAGTTCCAGCCAGCATGCAATCCCACCCCGCGTCTCCCTCGAGCACTTGCGGAAGCCGTCCATCAAGCCGTCTCCGGATTCCTAGTCCATCTTCGTCCCAGACGACCCCGTGGGTCCCCCACCCAACCCTGAAGACCCCGACCCAGTCCCGGGGCTGCTAGCTCTGGCTCAGGGGCTGTCGGCTCTAGCCCGGGGGCTGCTGGCCTTGGCCTAGGGGCTGCTGATCCTGGCCCAGGGGCTGCCATCTCCAACCCGGCGGCTGTTGTCTCCGACCCGGGGGCTGCCGGCTCTGGCTCGGGGGCTGCTGTGTCCAACCCGGCGGCCGTTGTCTCTGACCCGGGGGTTGCCGCCCCGGATCCCCACCCTTGTGGCCGTCTTCACTGTGGTGACAGCTCCGTCTTGGGCCCAGCCAATCTTGGCTTTCCTGGAGAGCAGAGCACTCCCCATGGACGAGACCGAGTCCTGGCATGTGCAGTGCCGGGCGTCCTCCTACAACATCATCAACAACGAGCTCGTCAAGCGCAGCACGACGAGCGTGTTCTAGCGCTGCGTCGAGCGAGAAAAAGTCATAAATATCCTCCTCGACATCCACCAAGGCGAGTGCAGGCAGCATGCCGCCTCCAGGTCCCTGGTGGCCAAGGCTTTCCACCATGAATTACTAGCCCACGGCCCTCAAAGACGCCGAGTCGCTGGTCCTCAAGTGCGAGGGTTGCCAGCGCTTCAGCAAGCGTGGCCACCAGCCGGATTCATCCCTGCAAACCATCCCGATCACCGGGTCCTTTGCCGTCTGGGGCGTTGACATGGTGGGTCCCTTCAAGACCGCCCGGGGCAGCATGGCACACTTGCTAGTGGCCGTCGACAAGTTCACCAAGTGGATCGAGGGGCGGCCGATCAAGAAGCTGGACGGGACGACGGCCGACCGGTTCGTCCAAGACATTGCGGTTTGCTACGGTGTTCCGCACAGCATCATCACAAACAACGGCACCAACTTCGCCAAGGGCACACTAACGCAATTCTGTTTGCTATCCCCATCCTGTCCGACTTGGCCCCCGTCGCTCACCCTCAATCCAACGGCCAGGTCGAGCGGGCAAACGGCCTGATCCTAGCAAAACTATTTACATTATGAAAAGGCCCACGGCTGGAGTTCACTACATTCCCCCTACACCCCTACTGGGTGGACTTGTCGCCTAACAAAGTTCAAAAAAGATAAAAGAGCAGGACGGCCTCAAGCAGTGGACACGTCGGGTTGCACGCTCGCTGACTCCTCCATGTCAGCCGAGGTTGCCGCGTCGGCATCATCAAGACGCCGGTGTCATCCAACGCGGCCTCGTCATCCGCATAGGCGTCTGTCTCGTCAGAGCTGCCGGCCGGCTCATCAAGCACCAAGCCAAAGTCGTCAGGAGGGATCTCCGTGCCGTCCTCCATCCGCTCCAATTGAACTCATCATGGGCGGCGAATGAGGCGAAGTAGCTGGCCCGCCCGGCGATCCAGCCTGCCTGCTCCACTAACTATGCCTCCGCGCCGGCCCGTTGGGCCGCCAGCTGGTCTAGCCTCAGCCCCGGATACCGGGACATGTTGAAGCGCAAGGCCAGATCTGCACCAGCATGGGCTACAGAGACCCGCCATGCATGAAGCCGCGTCGGTCATGCCTCCAGCCAACATGCCAGCCACGTGAAGTTGTTGGGCGCCACCGCTCCCAGTAGAGGGCCGCCACCATGCCCAGTCTGGCCACAGACAACCTTTCTGTTTGCTTGTCCAGGGCCTTCACGTGGGCCTCAGCGGCGAGCATGATCTTCGAGAAAGACCAGGTGGCGTACGGGGCGATCGTGACGCCCGCATCCGCCTAGGTCATCCGGTGACCAAGCACAGCGGCATCCGCCATGTCATGTGTCTCCTGGAAGTACTCTGGCGCTTGAAGGGGAGGAGCAGTCAGCTATGCAAAAGGTTTGGCCGGCCCCCAATCCAGCAGAACAAACAATGAAGTACTCACTGGTGCGCGTCTGTCCTAAACAAACGGTATTTAACCCCTTCCCATGATAGCATTTGGAACCATCTCCAAGTGAGTGTGGGCGATAGGGGGGGGGGTCCTTCCCACACGACCCAAAAACCGTCGGGGATAGGGCCCCTATAGTACTCCTACTAGTTTCTGCTTGCATTGCCATCGCAGTCGGTATTCTGTGGTGCTACGTTTATGATGCGTGGCCCATCACAAAGGGTTCACTATTATAGAACTTGTATGATGCGCGGCCCATCACAAACGGTTCACCGTTAAGAAGATTAGCTAATCATCGTACGAGTGTCGAACAGGATTATGAAACGTCATACCATCGTAACATCGTCATACACGACAACTATCGCACACGCTATTCTGTGGTGCAACGTTTATGATGCATACTTCATCAGAAATAGTTCATGGTTGCGAATCGTGTACGATAAGGCAACTAACACAAATGTTTAGTTTGCTCGCACCGTTTGTGATATTGTCTGACATCGCACACGCTTTGCAAACGGCAATTGTGTGCACGCTTGTACACGTTTCCTCTTTGTGAACCGTCTCCGATTATGGTGCATATCACAAACGTTTGTGTTTTACCAATCGTGTGTGCCGTAACAACCTGGAGAGCGCAATTTCACTATAATTTAATTGTTGCTTTTCCAAATTGTACCGGATTTGGATTTGGATTTGAATTTGAATTTGAATTTGAATGTATGCTACAGCTTTATTCATATCCATCAGGTTCAAACAACCAATGCATTATTCGATTCATAGGTACATATGTTCAAGAATTACATAAGAACCAAATAAAGAATGATGAACCACAGTTGTATACTTGTACTATTAAAGACGGTAAAGAAAGAGGCGAAATATATTCTAGTTGCTGAACAAGGTGAAGCGGAATGCCCGTATTGTGCCCTCCTCCATGCAGAAGGCACGCACGACTCTAGTCCAACCCCTTGTGATGGCCGACCTCCCATCCTTCACGGTCTTCATGAAAACATCTAGATAATCGCCGTGTTCTGGCAGAAATACTTTAACCTTTGCATGCCCACCAATCATGTAGTTTGAGAGGTAATCTTGAGTAAACTGCTTTGGCAACCACTGCAAAGGAAAAAGATTCAGACATTGTCATCTAACACAACTCATTATGGGAAGTAAAAAAGAAGGCTGCAGAGTTCTTACTTACCATCCTGCAGTTCTCTGTTGTCTTGGATAAAGTGTAAACAAATAGTTTAATTCCCATCTTTGGACCCATTTTACTAACAATCTTTATCAGCTTCCTCCCTTGATGCTGGTTCATCGATATCTCATTGCCCCATACGTAGAAAGGGTCGAAACGCGGATCTTTAGCAATGACATATGTACTTAAAAGCACCAAGTTAATATTAGAAGCTAAACAACAATTGCACAATGATGTAGTACAACACTCTTTTATAATATATCTATATACATCCGTATGTGGTAGTCCATTTGAAATCTCTAAAAAGACAAATATTTAGGAACGGAGGGAGTATCTTACAACATCCAATATACTCACATATTAGATGAATTAACATCTTATATTATGGACCGAAAGGAGTTTAGTTGATTCTTACAAATTATCGGCTGATTAACTGCTGCTGTATCCATGGGTTACAGTTAGTTTGAGCTAGTTTAGACTCAAATAGCCCTAAAGTATATCTAAACATGAGGGCTAGTTTGAGCTAGTTGCATCTATAACCCACCCAAAAAACTATCCAACCCAAGAGGTGCTAATTGGAGCTAGTTGTCCTAGTGCATTTATTGTCAATCTAACCCCGCTATCCAAACAACTCTTTGGATGGAGTTAGTTCAGGATTAGTAATGAGATAGAAACTAAATCTAACCTCTAGCTAAGTTGAGTATCCAAATAGGGCTGTGTTGTTGCTGCTGCTCTTCTACGTATATCTAAACATCACTAAAACATTAATGTAGCACTCTTCCTTGTTGCTATGTAGCCTAGGATTGCATATTTAGACATTAAGTATAGTGCATGTTGCTATGTAGCCCCAGATATATTACATATGATCCTAGTTAACCTAACAAAAAATGGGTTGCAGATATATT
Source organism: Triticum timopheevii (assembly GCA_963921465.1). NCBI lineage: Eukaryota > Viridiplantae > Streptophyta > Magnoliopsida > Poales > Poaceae > Triticum > Triticum timopheevii. The sequence goes on along the minus strand of OY997266.1, from coordinate 338,551,613 downwards.
CAGTTAAAAGTCTGATTCACCGATTAGTCCCTTATCAGCCATTGGCCTATATGGTACCAGCTACTGATCTCCTGAACAGTGAGCAGATATAAGCCATGGGATGAAACTAACCTCGATGGAAAACAACAGTTGTTCCCAAAAATTGTCCTGTGTAGGTACATCGAGAAGCATGTTAAGCACAACAGGCTAAACATCAACCAAAATTACACATGGCAGACAAAATAATCTCCAAAAGATAGCTTCAATGGGCAGGTTTAAGCACGCTAGTAATGCAAAACAAGTGGAAAGGTGTGCTAACAGCAACAGGCCTAACATTTAACAACAAGCAAGCATAGTCATTCAAACTGGTATTGTGCCGGTCTAAATACACTGGTTATGGTTAAATAAAAATGGAAAGGCATGTTAACTACAAGATGCAGCAACCAAATGTAGTCATTCATAGTGGTATTGTTGAAACTGGTACTGATGAAATTGACTGCACAGTTCGTACTTGCACATATAGAACATCACACTGTGAATAACTGGAATAAACAAGGCATACTACGAACAACCAAAGATAGCATTTGAAACTGAACATATGCTAACTACAAACAACTAAACAATCAAAAAACTTTAAAAGAGGCATATGGTAGCTATAACAAGCTTAACAACAAGCAAATATATGCATTCCTATCAGTATGTTTAAAATTGGATTGATGAAATGTCCTGCACAGTAAATGATTGCACATATAGAGCATCACATTGTGAACAACTGAAATGAACAAGGCATACTGCAAACAACTAGATATAGAAATTAAAATTGGACATATTCTCACTACACTACAAAAGGGACTCGACAAAACAAATCATGGGTTTCCCCCTGTGAAGAGGCACGGCAAAAAAGATCATGGGTTTCCTCACTTGTCAAAGATGGGCTCGTTCCTGTGGGAAGAGCACAGACCCTGGATGCACTCCATGTTGTCGCGGATGGGCTCCTTCCCCTTGGAAGGGCATGGCTGTATGGTGCCCTCCCTGATGTCGCAGATGGGCGCTTTCCCCATGGAAGAGCAGATGGGCTCTTTCCCTTTGGAGGAGCCGGAGAGGGTGCCCTCCTCATGGTCGCCGTTGATGAGGTCAAACTTGGAAGTTGTGGATCCCAAGCCAGCATCGCAAAACGTGTCCTTCAAAAATGACAAAAGGGGCTCGATGATGATGTAGAATGGCAAATTGTTGACAGTGAGCTAGAGGAGATCAGCGGGCCATGGATGAGATCGATGGCAGTTGAACTCGAGGGGTTGGGGGTAGGCCACTTAACCTGTGACACAGCCCGCCTCAGGCCGTCACTGTCGATGACCTCGATGTCATAGCTAGCGGATGAGACATGCCCGCATACTCTAGCCTACTGCTTGAGTGCCTGCCACCAGTAATGGTCGTTAGCTTCCTCGGCGACGTCGGGCGAAGAGACCGCTATACACCTCTTTTGGGCCAGTCGCTCCTTGAGCTCCAAGGGAAGCATAGCCGGGCTTAGGCTGCGACGCTCTGGAGTGGGGGATGGGGATGGGGATGGGGATCTGTGGAAAGGGGGCGTTTGGTAGGCATCATCTAAGAAACTCAGGGCGGCCTGGGTATGGAGATCGATGGGTATGCTGCATGGGCAAACCGGCAGATGTTGCAATGGAGGCCTTGCGGCGGCGGCGGCAACATTGCTAGGGTTTTGAGCGAGGGATGGTGTGTGTGCGTGCGTGCGCGCGCACGCCCGAGGAGGTTTTGGTGTGTGTGTGGGGGGCTTGTTTGAGGAAATGACGCGGGTACTGAAAATTTTACTACGCGGGAGTAACACACGGGAGTGAAATGTCGGGCTATTGAAAATTTTGATGATAGTGCATCGCACACGGTCCGGAGATAACAATCGTGTGTTATGAAATAGAAAAACCCTCGAGGCGGGCAGATATTTTCTAGGGAGGCATGCGGCATTGGGAACAAGAAACATTGCACACGGTCCGGAGATAACAACCGTGTGTTATGAAACAGAAAAACCCTCAAGGCGGGCAGATATTTTTGAGAGGGGGAGTCTCGTGGATCCCAATGTACTGTGCCGATGTGTGCGTGACAGGTGCATCGGTGTGGCACATAGTTAGTTTGAGTGAACCGTGTCTGTTGCGTCATCCGACTTGTCTAATGTTCATAAATTTGACGAAAAATGACGCGGGAGAGGGTCTGAACACGAACACACTTGCATGTGGACCAAATTTATGTATCAAAAGGGTGGTTTGATTTTCAAATACCAAATGCAACTTCGATGTGGCACCTCTCTCGCAAAGCGCACGGTATTGCTTGCCCCCACCTCCCCCTCGTGTCGGCATAAAGGGAATCCTAAGCTATGAATGCATGCCCCCTCCACCCCCAACCGAGGTTCACCTAGCAAAGTGCGAAGTAGCTAGCAGCCCCCCTCCTCCCTTGTGTAGGCACGAAGGGAATCCTTAGCTATGAATGCATGCCCCCCAACCAAGGTTCACCCTAGCAAAGTGCAAAGTAGCTAGCAGCCCCCTCCCTCATGTCGGCACGAAGGGAATCCTAAGCTATGAATGCATGCCCCCCAACCGAGGTTCGCCCTAGCAAACTGCGAAGTAGCTAGCAGCCCCCTCCCTCGTGTCGGCACGAAGGGAATCCTAAGCTATGAATGCATGCCCCCCAACCGAGGTTCATTCACCTAGCAAAGTGCAAAGTAGCTAGCAGCCCCCTCCCTCGTGTCGGCACGAAGGGAATCCTAAGCTATAAATGCATGCCCCCCAACCAAGGTTCACCCTAGCAAAGTGCAAAGTAGCTAGCAGCCCCCTCCCTCATGTCGGCACGAAGGGAATCCTAAGCTATGAATGCATGCCCCCCAACCGAGGTTCGCCCTAGCAAACTGCGATGTAGCTAGCAGCCCCCTCCCTCGTGTCGGCATGAAGGGAATCCTAAGCTATGAATGCATGCCCTCCAACCGAGGTTCACCTAGCAAAGTGTGAAGTAGAGCTAGCAACCCCCCTCCCTCGTGTCGGCATGAAGGGATTCCTTAGCTATGAATGCATGCCCCCCCCCCCCAACCGATGTTCACCTAGCAAAGTGCGAACTAGCTACCAGCCCCCTCCCTCGTGTCGGCACAAAGGGAATCCTAAGCTACAAATGCATGCCCTCCCCCAACCGAGGTTCACCCTAGCAACGTGCGAAGTAGCTAGAAGCCACCCCTCCCTCGTGTCGGCACGAAGGGAATCCTAGGCTTTGAATGCACATGCCCCCCCAACCGAGGCTCACCTAGCAATGTGCGAAGTAGCTAGCAGCCCCCCTCGTGTCGGCACGAAGGGAATCCTAAGCTATGAATGCATGCCCCCTCCCCCCCCAAACCGAGGTTCACCTAGCAAAGTGTGAAGTAGCTAGCATCCCCCCACCCCCCTCATGTCGCCACGAAGGGAATCCTAATTAAGATATGAATGCATGCCCCCAACCGAGGTTCACCTAGCAAAGTGCGAAGTAGCAACCCCCCCCCCCCCCCACACACACACACTTCCAGTCGGCAGGCCAGAGAGGCATATATATCACCAAGATGGATCGTAAAACGGACCAAGAATAATCCACCTTGGTCGTACAACCTCTCTCTTGTTGTTGGTCAAAGTGATGGCCGTCCATGCGACCTCGGAGATGAGCTAGCTCGCCAATAATCACGCAAGTAGCTAGTCCCTGAAGACAACCATTGCATGCATGTGCCCAAACATATGTATGGAGAGGTCTGTTTTTGAGTAACAATGGAACAACTTTGATGTGGCACCGCGATTTCGAACTAGAAATCCCCACATTGAGTGAGGGTTTGGTTGACGATGCATATGTATGTTACACCACACTTCAAGCAAATGACGGGGATTCATGCATGCATGCGTGCATAGTATATGCGCTCAAACTTAATTAGGTCTGAATCTCACCATGACCTATACTATGATAACATGAACCAAATGAAGCATCCGCCATGGTAACCTATCTTGTTGTTGGTCAAGGTGATCATGGATGTCCACACGGGCCCACGAATATATAGGCTTGTCGCCGATAACCACGCGAGGGAGTGTATCGTTCGAAGGCAACCACTACATGCATATGTATGGAGGTGATGCGTGCATGCATGTTTGAATACACAACATTGATGCGACGTGTGTGTCAAAAATCGTACACTAGCTCCCCACACAGAGCGAGATCGGTTCATGATGTGTTGTTGTACTAGCCACTTCGACTCGATGGGAGGGATTCATGCGTACACATGCATGTGTGTGTGCTCAAAGTGTATCATGCATGTCATCCCAGAGCAAAAACAATAATCCCCTCCTATGTCAAATTAACCTCTCTTGTTGTCAGGCAAGAAGTAGTGATGCACCAAGTGGGCCCACAGATGGAAAGCATCGGTATCACTGATAACCGCTTAAGTGGGTGCGAGAGGACAACCACCACCGCTTTGCATGTGGGCCAAACATATATATGTTGAATACCCAAAATGCACAACTTTGATGTGCCACATGCCTCAAAAACCGTAAACCATGCACCCACACAGAGCGAGGTTCATATCAAGTGTACTACATATGATGGTCCCCTTCCCCCCTCTTCACCGCATACTATATGCTCCTGCCGTAATATATGTACAACCCAAAAGAATCCTCGTCGATGGTGAAATTAATTAACCTCTCCCGATGTAGGTCAAAGTGATGCATGCATGCATCGACGATGGCCTCGTGGGCCCACAAATGGAAGCGTCACACATGAGTGTCCTATCTAGGATACATATGCATGTGGCCCAAAAAGGTGTTGTGTGATGTTTGAATAACTGATTTCACAATTTTGATGTGGCCCGTGCCTCGGTAACCAAAAAGTCCCGACATTGAGTGAGGTGTACTTTTTCACGGACGCATATGTATAGTATATATGCTAGTCCCCTCCCACCTCTTCGACGCGTACTATATACCACCATAACACAAACAAAAAAGATTCTACCTTGCCGGTCAAATTAACCTCACTGCCGACTGTTCGTCAAAGTGACGGACGATGACCTCGCGGGCCCACAGAAAGCATCACACACGCGTATCGAGTGTCGTGTAGGACAACCATCGGCTACATGTGGCCAAAACATTTATGTATGAAAGGGTTGAGTAATGTATTAAATAACTATTGCACGACTCTGATGTGGCACCGGCCTGCCTAACAAAACGGCCAACCCACACGGTGGCTCACAACTCGTAGTGTACTGCGAGCCACCCGCCACCCCAGACGCACACACCCACACACACACAGCGGATCCACCGCAACTACAATACATGTTAAATTAATTATCCCGCAGTGAACATACATGTTACCAAAGGAGGGACATTTTAATTTCAAAAAAATCATAGAGATCATTAAGACGTTTTAGTACATTGATTGATTGATTTTCTATGGGTATAATGTGCAAAAATCAAATTTGAGCTACATGCACACATGACCGTGCACCTAAATGGATTGCAAAAACACATGTGTCTCACTGGGTGCATGTTTACTCCCCGTGCAACAAATTTCAAACATTGAGAATATTGATTTTTAAATTCTAGTACATCCAAAACTTATTTGAGGTTCATGAAACTTATTGTGTTGTCATATGGACACCAATACAAAGTGGCATTGTACTTTTTTTTGTCAAATTTGAGACCAGTTTTGATGTAATATTTATCTAATTACAGATGGGAGATTATTATAATTGGGAACAAATATCCCAAACGGATTATTTATTCGAACCATGACCGTTAGACCAACAATGGATACGTGCCATGCTTCGGTTAAGCAATAAAGCGGCAGCATTAATCATCCAAATAGAAAAACAATATACATGCCGCCGCGCGACCCGTGTGGCATGCGAGCAAGCGTGAGTTGACGGGACGCACGCGAGCAGTCCGCCGCGCAGGCAGACGGGGAGGCGTGCGTGCAGGTGTGTGAATTGATGGAGGCGCGCTCGCCGTGTAGTGTCGTCGGGAGGCGTGCGAGTACTAGTGTGAAACTTTGGTAGGCATGCTAGCAGTCCGATGCGCAGGCTCACCGGGAGGCGAGCCATCGGTTTGACCGCCGCCCGCCTCTCTCCCAAACCTCCCACTACATATTAATGGTGCGCCCGAGCGGCCGTACCCCCCATCCTCGCTACGCACACACAATCCTCTCTCTCTGCTTGCATCCTCGACGCTGCTCTTAGTCCTCAAAGCCGTCAGTGTATGAGTATGCTGCCGAAGAGCCCCATTAGAGGGAGTGGTGACGCCGGGGCTGCTAAAGCACCGGAGCACGACGTGGAGATGGAGACAGAGGTTGCCATCACCACCGGCGAGTTATCGTTGCACCCTGACATCATCGACGGCGTCGAGCTTCCACAACCAGAGGCGGAGTTCCAACACCGACTCCGACGACCACTCCGGCGACGACTCCGACGATGACGAACATCTGGTTAGTCATCTATAGCCATTTATGTGTCAAATAGATCATAGGGTTTCTCTGGTTACTCCTGTAAATTCCCCTTTTTGGAATAGAAATCATGTGGTTATGTTCTCCCAATCCATGAAATTTGAGTAGGCTTTGTTAGGTCCGGGTAGTGTATTGATTATTTGAATGGTACAGGTGATAAGTGATTAGTTGTTTCATCTTTGCAAATGATTTCTGCTAGTAATCCGACTAGGTTTAGTTTTTGTTCTAATAATTCCTAGCCAGGACTTGACAATTAATTTTGAATGACCTACATATGTTTGTGCCATTATTTTCTTCAAGATTGGTCTGTACATAGACAACCGTGCTTAAAAATTGAACCATAATCTCTGGATATGTATAAATAAATAGCCATAAATTCCTAATCCTACTTCACGGCATGTAATCAGTGATTTGATGCCAAATTTTTTTTACTATTTGTATAGGTGCTGTCTGACGATGTGGACAGCGAGGATGAAGATGCCAGAGGAGGTACAAGAGGCGAATCCTGAGGGAGCTTTATGCGGGAATGCATAACAGGCGTATTAGGACCTCGAACGATGGCTATGGATGCCCATTTTTCAACCACAAGATTCATGACGCATATCTAAGTGTTCTGGCACATGCAAGAGGACATGTCGTTGGCTCCTTCAAGCAAAAGTATTCTCGCAGGGTGGCGCACGACGCGTACGCCGAGTACCTGGAGAAGCTTCAGGATCGTGCTGGCCGCATGTGAGATGATATGTGGGATGGATCGAACTATGTACGCTTGAGTATGCTTAATGACGGTTGAACTATGTACTTATGGTTGAACTATGCTTATGTACGTGTACGCTTATTATCTATGTCTGAGTATGTTAAATTTCGCCAAATTTTGGTAAAAATTACAATGGGGGACCAATTAACTAGGACGGAGGTAGTACGTCAATCACGCACGGTTCCCAAAATTGGAACCATGTGCAATGAGTTTCATTTTGCCTGCTGCGTCAATCACACATAGTTCGCTCTAGCAAACCGTCGCCCCCAAAATTCTTTGTTCGACAGAAAACCCTCACCACCCAATTCAAAAAAGAAAATAGAAACCCCTCACCATCCCCACATCACAAAAACCCTCACCCCGCCTGCCACCCCCTCGGCCCCTCTGGTACGTTCCCCATTCACACCTGCACAAGATCCTCCACGTCTATGCCATGGCACCGCCTATCGCAGCTGTAAACACTTAGCTCAACGCCTGCCGCCGCCGCCAGGCTGCCGGCAAAGCCCACCGCATTTTATCACTTCCGCTTGCCGCCGCCTATCGCCATCAACTTTCTCGACGTTGTTCGCGGTCGATCCAACTCTTCTTGGTTGGGGAATCTGCCGTACTGAGGGTTCTTTCTCATGGATGACAAGGTAACTAATTTAACGAGATGTTATCTCATCTCTTGTCCCAGTTCATCTGCCTCCTTTAATCACCCGGCAGAAATCATCGTGAATTCATTTTTATTCGAGCTAATTTGAGGGTTTTCCTTCATTCATAGAATGTACAATGCGCTGACACTTTAGGACTTTGCGACCGCTGCCAGAGATTCTATCTCATCGTACCTAATAACTTGAGGACGTGCACGGTATGTTCAGTCTCACCCTAAATCGGTTGGCATGGCCTACTTTCCTAAACATATTCTAAATATTGCTACATTTGGATAAAAGGTGCCACATGCACCATATACTTCAAAGGGATTTCCCCCTCTTCTTTCTATATTAGGCAAATTGATGATGTATTGTTCTTTTGATTACTCTCTTTTTTCCATGACATCATGTTTACCCTATCTGTTTAATTATAGATTTTTGTCCTTCGATTTCAACTGTTATACAGTTCTTTCAATTTGGGCCCATATTTGCATGTTACCATATTTTCTTTAACAATCCTACCATTTTCTACAGAATATCCCTCGCTATGCAACAGATTATGTATGCACAATTTTTCCCTTTACATAGATCAAGGCTCCACGGATGTCATACTGCACACAAACCATGGATTTACAATTGTTGCTACTGTAAGACTTGATGAATGTGGTGACTCCAATTTTGGCATTGGCTTTTGGAATGAAATTGCAAAGTTTTATGTACTTAAAGCTGGCACTAAAATTGCACTTCACATAAAAGGGCCTAGTCATGAGATATATGCTAACTTCCCCGACAAAATCATCCGTCCATACTTTGTTCGAAGTAAGTTTTCTTTTCAATTATGTGCATATGTTGACTTACCCTTCAATGTCAAATGAATTGTGTAGTATTTAAGCAACCAATTGTTATTCCCTTTTCTTACTATATTCCTACCTAATAACTTCTAGTTACCAATACACTTTTCTATTGCCCTGTTTTAACTAAATATTCCCTGTACTCCCATTTCTATCAGAAAGCGCCGCTGACAAGGAGACTCCGAAGGTGGAGAACGGGGCTGCCAACAAGCGGAGGCAGGGTGAGCTAGAACCGCAAGGGACTCCAGAAGGCCTAGACTTAATCAGCAGCCTCCCCGATGATATGTTGAGAGTCATCATCTCCCTCCTCCCAATCAAATATGGGGCGCGGACAACCCTCCTTTCCTGACGGTGGAACCCCCTATGGAACTCCATCCCTCTCGACCTCATCGACACCCATGAGCTATACCATGGCTATTGCAAAAGCTTGGATGCATTCTGCAAGATGGTAGTCATCTTGGCCCAATCAAAGGCCTTAGAATGGGCAAGTTCCTTTCCAACGGCAAGGATCGAGCCAAGCTTGACGACTGGTTCCGATCCCCCACCCTAGATCAGCTCGAGGAGCTCACTTTTGATGTTGGGCATATGCGGTCGATGCCAACGTCCGCACTCCGCCTCGCGCCCACGCTGCGTGTTGCCAAGTTCAGGAACTGGCATTTCCCTCCCCTTAATGACGCGCCCGCTCTTATTCTACCACGACTGAAGCACCTCGAGCTCGTCACCGTCTGCCTCTCAAAGGGTGACATGGAGCGCCTTCTACACTCCGTGGTTGTACTGCACTCGAGTACCTTCGTCTTCAGGCGATCAATGGGTTGAGTACCTTCCACATCACCTCCATGACTCTCCGGTCTATTTATGTGTGTTGCTGGTGCGGCAGGAAGACATCACAAGATGTGTACCACGGTATGGTCATCCAGGACACACCTGCACTTGAGAGATTACTTGTAGTTGATCAAGAAGGTCCAATAAGAATCAATGTCATTTCTGCGCCGAAATTGACAGTGGTGCGCTACTCGTCTGACAAATACTCCAAACTTGTTATTGGATCCACACCCGTTCAGGTACAATAGTCGCCTTCTACCTCTCCTTCTACAAATTAACATTATTTCTAATTTTGAAGATGTTTGTTCGTCTGTCATTCAGAAAATGATTCTGACAAGCTTGACCCCAAAACTGCGCACAGTGAAGGTCTTGGCACTAGAATCTATTGGGCCCGACCTGGAGCAAGTTGTCAGTTTCCTGAGATGCTTTCCATGCCTGGAGAAGCTATATATCAAGGTGATGTTCCTTTCCTGTTAAATGTTAACCATAATGCAGCTGATGAGCTGAATTTCATTTCTAATATCAGTTTGAACCTTGTAATCTTCGAATTTGAGCCATATAACTCTGGAATTTGAACCCTTTAGCATTTCGAGCTTTTGTGGTACAATCGTTGAAATGGCATCGTATGAGACTCGTATATTGCTAGCACTATTTTGACCTTAGTATGCAACGGTCTTAGATTTTATTAACCATTCTCGAATCAGTTTACCTTGTCGATCTCACAGCACACGATCTGCATAGCTAACTCGACTGCAATCTTTGACATTATTGCACACAGTTGGTTTCTTCCATCGTGTGCACTGTAGAGCGCAGAATTAATTATCGCACTTGAGTGTCCATCATCACCCTTCTGTGTAACTTTGACCTCATCACCCAGGGGTAAACTTATGACTGAAGTCATTCCACACACTTCGTTTTTACAAAGCTTTTTGCCAATAAACGCCCACGATTTGTTCCTCTTCTAGCCGACGCGTGGCCAAACTAGCCAAGCAGGAAGCTTGCGCAGTAAACACCGCGGTAGCGTGGGAACAGGCTCACCGACGATACATTTGGTGCCTCTTGGAGCCCACGCATGCAGTGCGGTGTTGTCAAGCGTGCACTGGAATCCTCTGCTATGAACATCGTGACAAGACGTGATGATTACAGGCCGGCCGGCCCCCATTTATTGTATCGGCCATTTAACCTACCCTTGTGTATCTTCAACCTTTCGATCGTGCCCCACCATTTTAAGAAGCACACTCACCACGAGAAATTCTTAGAGGGTATCCTGCGTGGCTCCAATGGTGCTCTGAGCGGCTGCCGACGACGAGCAGCAGTTCACCATGCGTGACGTGGTGGACACCCACAAAAGGTTCATGGACCTCTCAGTAGTGTACACCAACGACCCGGTCTAGGTGGAGCACTCCATGCACATCATGGAGCTGTTGCTTGCCGAGGAGAAGTACAAGGTCGCCGGGTTCGATCTCGAGTACACTCGCGCTCGTGTCGGGTCTCGTCCCAAGGTTGCTGTCACCCAGATGTGCGTGCGCCACCACGTCATCGTCTACCACTACTGCCTGGCCACTAGGCCTGGCGAGCATTTCGCTAGGTTTGTCAACAGCCCCCACTACATGTTCGCTATGGTGGACATCACCAACAGTGTAAAGGCGCTCAAGAATTCGGGCATCGCCTGCCAGAATCTTGTCGACATCCAGGGCCAATACAAGATCAGGGGCAGCAAGGAGCATGAGAAGGACTCACTGGTTCACCTCGCTGAGGCCATCATCGACCCCTACTATAGAGACATGAAGGATTCGTGCAACAAGGACAAGTGTGCCTGGCACTCGGCCTGGATGGAGAAACTCGACAAAGCTCACGTCGTGTACACAGCCAAGGAGGCGTACACGAGCTACGACATGTACAGGTGGATCATTGACATGAGGAAGTCCCTCCTTCCCTAAAACGGCTAGGGATCCTGCCAGAAGCAGAGCAATGGCAAGCATCGTCGCAACAATAAGTAGATGATTAGATCCTCATTGCTCCTACTTTAGTATGCATGTAATTGCTTTCTTTGGTGTGTGGAAATGTTATGTGTGTAGTCAGTTGTGTAATTGATGTTTAATTTGGTTATGCAATGATGTCTTTTCTAAGTATATATGTTGATGCTCTGTAGACAGAGCGTAGATGTTGTGCGGACAAAGAAAATCACTTCGCACACGGACTAAACAATGGAACCCGTCGGTGATGTTTTCATCCATCGCTCACAATTGTATACCAGCAATCGTTTTCTCACAACACACACGGCTTGTTAGAAGTAATCGTCTGTGTTGTTATTGGTCTTTGCACACGTTTCCGATTACAGACCAGTTTGCCTCGTATCACACACATCTTGTTCATTTGAACCGTTTCTGTTCTCATGTCTAAACACAAATAGTTCATCCGAGTGAACCACATGCCGTATATCGCACACACCTCTGATCTTTCTGACCGTTTCTTTGTGTTTCCTAATGACAAACAGTTCATCCGAGTGAACTGTATGTTGTACATCGCACACACCTTCATCTGGCTGCCCATTTCTTTTGTTCCTCCTCATTGCAAATGGTTAATTGGGCTGAACCGTATGCCCTGCATCGCGCACGCAACTAAAATCTGAACCGTGTTTGATGCATCCTCCATTGCAAATGTTTTGCACCTTTTTGGCGGTTTTTTACACCACCATTTGCTTTTATGGCATCGCACACAGTTTCGTCGAACGGTCTATGATCGTAGTGTCGCGTTAGCAGCATCCTGCAGTAGTGACTTACTGGCCAGGAGCTTGTTCAGATGATGCGCCTCGCACAACATACCATTCCGCTCCAAGTCCCCCGCACGATCGCGGGCCTCAAGCGCCTTCTCAAGCTCGGTGCACTTCTCGACGGCCGCCTTCAGCTCGCCGTCCTTCATGGTGGCCACCTTCTGATACTCGCCCTTCAGTCGGATAAGCTCCGGTCGGTGGGCCTCCACCGCCTTGGTGGCTTCCGCCTTCAGCCGCTCCACCTCGGCTTGGAGCCGGCTATTGTCGCCGGCCACTTGGTCGTGCTGCTAGCCGGCTTTGGTCAGCCGGGTTTAGAAGATTACCTTAAGATTCGACCCAACTGCTTTGCAGTTGGGCCGAATCTCAGGGTCTACACCCAGTGCCTACGCTAGCGCGCCCCCACTGATAGCATGCAAGACGTACCTTGGGCAAGATGGAGTGCCTCCTCCTTTGTAGCAAGTTGCGCCTTGGTCTCACGATGCTTCTTCAGAAGCCGGTTGTGGATGCCGACTTGGGGGCCATCCATATGCTGCAGCAAAGCAAGGGTTAGAAATATATACTTTAAGATTCGACCCAACTACTTCATAGTTGACCCGAATCTCGGGGGCTACACCCAGTGGGTGCGCTGGCGCGCCCAAATTGACTGACCGCAAAGAAAAGACAAAGCAAAGTTACTTACCATGACGACGCGCTCCAAGTCAAGTGCCCGCTCCAGCTCGCCGTTGATGAAGGCCTGCAGACGGCCCTTGTGCCCCCGAAGCTGTTGGCGCACGGCGCCCATCGCCGCTTCCTCCTGGGCGCGCGTCCCGAATGCGACCTCGCCAGTTCCTGGCCGGGGTGAAAGGATCAAGAAAGAACTTGATGTGATCTCTTCTCTCCCCCTTTGACATCAATTTCCAAGAAGGGATCTTCTGGAGTGTGAGTCGAATAGGTTTGGTCCTTGAGTCACATGACAAAGTAGCATGTAGAATGTGATGCAGGCAGAGGACAAGAATCATTGAGTGGAGCTAGAACAAATATGCAGGATGCAAATGTCAAAGTGTCTCCTCAATATTGAAATCAGTAATGTCGGATTTAGGGATCTGCAAACCCTTGAGAGGTTCGAACTCTGGGGTGCGTGCAGAGATCTCAACCTGCTTAGCTTGTCTACTCACAATCCTCCTAAGCCTAGTGCGTCGAGCTCAAAGAGACACAAAGACATAGCGATTTATACAGGTTCGGGCCACCATTGTGGTGTAATACCCTAATCTAGTGTGGTGTGGTGGATTGCCTCGAAGGGCTATCGATGAACTGGTACAGTGGATGAACAATCCTCAAAAGGTGAGGTGTTCTTGAGCTGGTGTGGTGTATGCTAGCTCTACTTGTTCTCATTCCCTCTCTCTCTTTCTATGGTGGTGGCTCGTCCTATTTATAGTGGCCTTGGTCCTCTTCCCAAATATGAGCGGGAAGGGATCCCAGAACGGCCGGATTGGAAAGGGGACAAGTAGTACAGTCTATCCTGACAAAAGTAGTCTTCGCCTGCGAAAAGCCTCTGGTCGTGACACTGTAGTGGGCTCATCGATGACCTCCATCCTGCTGTCCTGGCTGTCTTGGTCCTGTTGCACCAGAATGGAAACCTTTGGCTGATTCCTCAGGACTCCACGCCTGCGCCCTGCTTCCTTTGCACCGAAGAGGAAACCTGCGCTGTGCGCCCGCCTGGCGCCCACCTGGCCTTGGTTGTCATGGCTCACGTCAGCTGAGCCTCGTGAGGTAACCTGCATAGAACTCTCGGCCCCTCAGGAGCCTGCGTGAGGAGGCCAATTCCTTCTGGAGTCTTGGCGTCGTCCGCCTCGCGAGGCTTGGCCCCTCGCGAGGGTCTTGTGTTGTTGATGATGAAGCTGGGTCATACCAGGCCGTCGATGAAGCCACGTGGTGGGCCGCAGGCATGCAGGGCTGGATACCCCCGAATCCAGGACGTCGACAGTAGCCCTCGGGCCTAAGGAGCGCTCGGACTTGGCTTCCAGGCGAAGCCAAAGGGCAAGGCGGAGCGCCCCGGGCCCTAACCGCCTGCGGCCTTGATGACGCGTGGCGATTGATGGGACGTGGGAGACTCCACTTCCCCATGTTGCCTTGCCAACTATTTGCCTTTGACAACTGCATGCTGCATGCAGAGAAAATCATCATTACTGGAGATCGTGGGAGGCCGACGATTTACCTTCTCCCGGCTATAAATGTGCGAGCGACCAGAGCCCATTCCTATCTTCCTTTCGTCTTGCCTCCGGCTGCTTCTCTCCTTCTCCTTCTTGTCTCTATGGTGCCGACCAGGAGGTATTCCGTGGCTAAGAAGGGGAAGGCCCCACGGGAGGGGCCCGATCCTCTCCCGCCAAAGAAACGCCACTGTCTTCCTCACGGCGTCAGTGCGGGTCAAGAGGTGACTAGGCCTTAGCAATCGAGGCCTCTGCATGGCTTCCCTCTTCCCATGTACGCTCGCGCTCAGGACGAAGGAGTGCATCATTGAGAGATGCCTGATGAAGGTGGCAGGGCCGCCATTGCCCTGCCGTCTGCACCACGGACCCATGCCGAGGGTAGCTCGCATGAGTTTGTGGTGTTGGCAGCGATGCCCCCTGACACCTGGATTCGACTCCGTGGTTCTTCGCCAACGAGCTGCCTCCAAGGGGGGCGATCGAGCTGTGGCTGCAGCATGCGGGGTGCCGCAGCTCGGCAACCAGAGCTGAATTCGAGGTGGTGCTGCCCGTCGACGTCTTCATGACTCGAGGATGGGGTGAGATTGCGCGGGCTTGCTGCGCAGAGGGAGCCCTGGTGATCCACTTCGAGTATGATGGCGCGGCCACCCTATTCTTCAAGGTCTTCAACGAGGAGGGCAAATGGCTGGAGTGCTACCCCAGAGGAGGCAGCGCGAGGGACGCCGCGGCGGGCACTGGACCTATTCCTGTCCCCTTTGGCGCTTCGTCCAGCAGCAGTGGCGACTCCTGGGAATCCAGCGACTCTCCTGAGCCTAGTGATTCTCCGGAGTCGAGCGACGATAGCTACGTGCTGCCAAGCTCCCACAGAGGTTGCAGCGCAGCTGCGGCTGCCGCCCGACATCGTCGGTGATACCGTAAGGCCTTGTAGTTGCTATTCCTATGCAAAATGAAGATCAACCCACGTGGGGTTTGTAAGGATCAGAATGCACTTAATATCAATGTTGTTTCTTTTGATTTCGTGATGGATACGCGTATTCCAGTTCGGCTAGGTTCCTCCCTTTTCTTTTCCCTAGACAATGTGGCGCTCTATGCCGACAGGACCCAGTCCCCAGGCAGGCTGCAGCCATCACTAGTATGCCAGGTCGCGATCCCGTGGTCAACGCTAGGAGGTGAGCGGCCCAGGGTCCGATAAGAGCTCGTGAGACGCGTTGCTCACGAGGTCCCCTTTGGCATGCAAGCAGCTGCACAGGAAATTGAAAAGGGGAGTAGAACTGCCAAAGTGGAACTGCGAGGCGGGGCGTAAGGGGAGCGAAACTGGTGCTGTAACAAGCTGAGACTTATCTGTTTGGTGTCTAGATTCATTAGGGAGATGACGCTTGCCCTCGCGCCTGCGATATCGTTGGGCGCAGCTTGCCTTGGCCACCTTCTTGCCTTGCTAGCCCAGGTGCTCTGCGTCCTCGGGACCCGGCCCTCGAGCGAGCTCAGCCGCCGCTGGTATGCCAGGTCGCAATGCCCTGGTCAAGGCCAGGGGTGAGGGCTGGAGAGCCAGTTGGAGCTCTGGAGATGAGGTGCTTGGGAGGCCCCCCTTTAACACGCAAGCGACTCGTGAGGCCAGACGGTGGTTGTTCAAGCTGACCCATGGTCCTAACCGCCATATGAACCTGCAGGTTGGGTGACAGGAAAGACCGGGACCCCTACGGAGCGGGTCCGCAGTAAGCGGCATGAAACAGGGGCACCGAGGGCCTAGCGAGGTGGTGTACGCAGAGCGGGCCGCGGACCAGAGCTCGACCCCCGGATTTATCAGCATTGTAGGGACGGACCCGAGCATAAGCATCGTGCCGACGTGAGTATCGTGCAGTTATGCAGGAATGGTATCAGTCAGCACACACGAAGGTCGTGAGGTGGTGGTCTCGGAGTGACAATCATAGATAAACTCAGAGAAATGATTAGGTAGTCCTGGTGAATGCAAAACAATACATGTCGTAGGGCTAGACCCACACGACCTGGGGTTGATGCAGCCCGAGGGGCACCTCCAAACTGAATGAACTAGAGAGATGTCACCTGGTACTGTTGCTGAAGGGTTGTTGAAGTAGCCAAAAAGCATGCGCCGCTGGAGTCATTCCTCATGAGCCGCTCCGAAGCCGAGCCTCTGGAGGCTCGGAGGGAACGATGGGCTCCTAATGGTGCTCCTCCATCTCCACCAGGACCACCTGGCGCCTGGCCTCGCAGGCCGTCTGAGCGTCCCTCATGCAGAGCTGGAACGCCTCAGCCGCACCCGCCAGGCCAAAAGGCATGCGGACATAGCTGTGAGGCAGGCCCTCGCATCGGCCGACACGAGACAGCCACATGAGATGCCGAGATGCGGCCTTGTTGAGCTCGGGGATGTCGATGCAGATGCGGAACTCCTTACCCTCGCTAGGACAGTGAGCTCCGCCACGCGGCAGACAACGATCGCCTTGCAGAACCCTTCTTCCTGAATCTCCTCGATTGCCTTGCTGATGAACTCCTGAACGCCTGGCACCTCATGCCTACTGCCTTCTCCTGGGAAGCGTGAGCGCCTCCACATGGTGCCCGAGCACCCCTCTCGCGACATTGGCTAGATCTGAGGCCCTCCAAAGGAGAGCCCCTGAGCCCAGCCCGAGAGGAGCATCGGGCGCGCCTTCCTATGCGATGGGTGAAGGTGCTGCGTCCGGAGACGCAAGGCTCAGCGCTGCATCCTCGAGCGATGCTTCCTCATGAGACCCCTATCCCAGCTGCAGCTTCTTCGTCTTAGGGGTGACCTCAGGAGGGAGGGTGCCGTCCTCGTCTTCGGGGTTCTCAACTGCTGCATCTTGGAAGGGGTGCTCGAGGGAGGACACTGCATACTTCTCTTGACAGGCGATCATGATGACGCCACCACTTCCTGGCATCTTGAGGATGTTGTAGCCATGGTGCGTGGCCGCCATGAACTTGGCTAGTGCTGGGTACCCTAGGATGGCGTTGTAGGGCAGGCGGATGTCGGTGACATCGAAGTCGATGAGCTCGGTGTGGTAGTTGTTGCGCTCGCCGAAGGTGACAGGGAGGCGAACCTGCCCGATCGGGTGGGTCGATCCGTCGGTCACTCCTGAGAATCACTTGGTGGGGTGAAGCTGGTAGTATGGCACCTCGAGCCTGTCAAACATCTGAACAGAGAGAACATTGAGCCCTGCTCCGCCATTTATGAGATTCTTGGTGACGACCACGTTGCTGATGATGGGGGAGCAGAGCATGGGGAGCGCGCCAGCGGTATCCACACACTTGAGCCGGTCCGAGGAGTCGAAGGTGATCGCGCACTTGGACCACTTGAGAGGGCGAGTTGCTTCAGGCTTGGGGAGCGCTGCATTCACCTTGCGTGCAAACTGCTTGAAGACACGGTGGGAAGGCGGGGCATGTGAGCCGCCCAAGATGCAGGCAATGGCCCGAGGCTCCTGGAAGCCCCCAGCCCCCTCGTCCTGGTGGTGATCTTCATTCCTCCTTGGTGGTGGAGGCAGAGGAGGCAAAGCTGCGTTGCCCTGAGGGCGATCCTCACGAGGCTACTCCCTCCAGGTGCTCTCGCGAGGCTCGCCCTGCCAGCGGTCCTGATGAGGCGGTCGCGCCACTCTTGACAACGGTTGCGTCCATCCCAGCATCCTCCACCTCGGCCACCTCCATGACCGTAGCCTCGATCGTTGCGCTCGGGGCATCGACCGAGGTGCCCATCACGGGGAGCCCTGAGCTCCTGACAGTCGCTGGTGTTGTGGCTGTAAATGTTGTGGAAGGCGCATAACGGCCGCTTGCCCTTGGATGACTCGGGGTGGTTGCAGCCGCGCTTCGTCTCTGGCTCGGCCGCAAGCACGGCTGGCCCCTTGCGCTTCACGTCTTTGGTCTTGGTCTTCTTGTCTTCTAGATCAGCATCGGGGAGTTCGAGGAGAGAGAGGTGTCCCTCCTCAGACCTCGCGCACTTGTTCGCCATGTTGAACATTTCCAGGGAGGTGCAGAGATCCTCGTGGATGGCGAGCTCCTCCTTCATCTTGACATCACGGGCGCCATCGGTGAACGCGGAGATGATGGCGTCGTCCGACACCTTGGGAATCTTGAGGCCAACGTTGTTGAAGCGCTGGATATACTTCTGTAGAGTCTCTCCAGGTTGCTGCTTGATGCGGCGCAGGTCACCCGCGGTCGGCGGACGGTCGTGAGTGCCCTGGAAGTTGGCCATGAAGCGGATGCGCATCTCCTCCGAGGAAGAAACCGACCCCTCGGTCAGGTTCAGGAGCCAAGAACGCGTGCCATCCTTGAGGGCCATCGGGAACCAGTTTGCCATGATCTTCTCGTCGCTGCTAGCCACCTCGATGCTCAACTCGTAGAGCCACATGAACTTGGCGGGGTCGGTGGTGCCGTCGTAGCATGGAGGTAGGTCAGGCTTGAACTTGCTTGGCCAGACGACATTGCGGAGCTCCGGAGTGAACGCGTGGCATCCTGCCGTGGCCACCGGAGGTTGTTGAGGGGGTGGAACATGATCCTGGTGCAAGCGCACGCCACCTCCTATGGCGGCACGCGAGCCTGGTGCTGGGGTGGTGGAAGCATGCGCGCTTCTCCTTGGGGACGCTGCACCACATGATAGCTCACGTCATCCCGAGCTGGCGCCGGGCGTTGCGGATCGCGCCGTGGGGCCACACGCCCTGGCTCGATGATGGTGCCCCGAGCCGGAGGTTGTGGAGGAGCCCTGTGCGCCACGTCACCCGCTGTAGGTGGTTGCTAAGGCAGCGAGCGAGCCGGCCCGGTGGAGCCCCCGTGCAAGACGCTGATGAGCTCGGCGATCCGCTCGAGCCACTCCTCGTAGGGATAACCCACTGGACGGTAGTGAAGAAGCTCCCGCACCGTGAGCGGGGCGGCCTGTGCATCCACCTGGCCGCAACGTGCGTCGGATGACGAAGCTGCTGGGGTCAGTGACGGAGTAGCGGTTCGGCCGTCACGGTGCACCGACGGGTGCAGTGATGAAGCTTGTTGCTCGTGCCCGGCAGGGCCCGTGGCGGCGTTGGCCTTCGGAGAAGGGGCGCGATGGGCACAGCTGTCACCCGCCGGAGCCGTCTGGGCGATGCGGGTGGCGACTGCAGCCTAACGCTCGGCGCAAGCCCGACGTGCGTTGGCCATGGAGGTGTCGGAGTAGTGGTGGATAGAACGACGGAAGAGAGGATCTGACGCACCCCTACCTGGCGCACAAAATGTTGGATTTAGGGATCCGCAAACCCTTGAGAGGTTCAAACTCTGGGGTGCGTGCGAATATCTCAACCTGCCCAGCCTGCCAACTCGCGATCCTCCTAAGCCTAGCGCGTCGAGCTCAAAGAGACACATAGACACAGCGATTTATACTGGTTCGGGCCACCGTTGTAGTGTATTACCCTAATCCAGTGTGGTGTGGTGGATTACCTCGAAGGGCTATGGATGAACTGGTACAGTGGATGAACAAGCCTCAGGAGATGAGGTGTTCTTGAGCTGGTGTGGTGTATGCTAGCTCTACTTGTTGTCATCCCCTCTCTCTCTTTCTATGGTGGTGGCTAGTCCTATTTATAGTGGCCTTGGTCCTCTTCCCAAATATGAGCGGTAAGGGATCCCACAGCGGCCGGATTTGGAAGGGGACAAGTAGTACAGTCTACCCTGACAAAAGTAGTCTTCGCCTGCAAAAAGCCTCTAGTCGTGACGCTGTGGTGGGCTCGTCGATGACCTCTGTCCTGCCGTCCTGGCGGTCTTGGTCATGTTGCACCAGAATGGAAACCTTTGGCTGATTCCTCGGGACTCCGTGCCTACGCCCTAATTCCTTTGCACCGAAGAGGAAACTTGCGCTCTGCGCCTACCTGGCGCCTGCCTGGCCTTGGTCGCCATGGCTCACGTACGCTGAGCCTCGTGAGGTAACGTGCATAGAACTCTCCGCCCCTCAGGAGCCTGCCCGAGGAGGCCGATTCCTTTGGGAGTCTTGGCGTAGTCCGCCTCGCGAGGGTCTTCTGTTGTTGATGACAAAGCTGGGCCATACCAGGCTGTCAATGAAGCCACGTGGTGGGCCGCAGGTAGGTAGGGCTGGATACCCCTGAATCCAGGACGTCAACAGGTAACACCGAGTTGTTTTCTTTGATGGCACCGAAATGGTTCGATTTGACCGACGTTTAAGCTCAAAATGGGATTACCATTTTTCGTTTAAGCATTTTGAGGTATTTGCATCTTGTTGAGCTGCTTTGACACATGACTTGGGGTAAAGCTTCTCTAAGATGGAATAACATACCTTGGGTGGTGGTGTTGATCTTGATCATATAGTTGAACTTGTGTGGGATGCTCAAGGTTGATGTAGCACATCAAGAGTTGGGAGCACCACTTGTCGTTTGAGTTCATGTTCCTACATGGGTTAGTCTTGCAAGGAAGAGAACTTGTGTATCCAAAATAACAATCATGAAATTTGATACCAAATGAAATTTGATATATAAAATTTGTCAAAGGATATGTTGAAATGATTCATGCTTCCTTGTCTTCAACCACCATATTGTAGAGACTTGGTGATGTAGAGATTACTCAAGATGTGAGAGATTTGCAATCTCATAGATTTAGATTCATCCAAGTACCTAGAAGGGTTAGATATCATGCAAGAGTACAAGTATATCCAAGACATATGATCATCAACATAAGAGAAATATCAGGGATTAGTTAAAGGCTCATGCCTTGCATGTAGCCAAATGGAGTTTCTACTCCAAGTTTGAAGCATCAATGATGTTCAATTCACCTCTCAAATGGCAAAATACTTTCTAATCAAGCGGTTTGGTGAATATATCCACCAATTGATTATCGTTACGAACATGCTTAAGATCAATGTCCCCTCTAGCAACATGATCTCGAATGAAATGATGACGAACTTCAATATGCTTAGTTCGAGAATGTTGCACGGGATTGTGAGCAATCTTGATAGCACTTTCATTGTCACAAAGCAATGGAACATGTTTCACATAGATCCCATAATCTTCAAGGGTTTGGGTCATCCAAATTAACTAAGCACAACATGAACCGGCATCAATGTATTCTGCTTCGGCGGTGGATAAGGATACCGAGTATTGTTTCTTGGAGGACCAAGACACAAGAGATCTACCAAGAAATTGACAAGTACCTGAAGTGGACTTTCTATCAACCTTGTCACCGGGATAGTCCGAGCCGGAGTAGCCAACAATATCAAAAGAGGACCTCTTAGGATACCAAATGCCAAAGTTTGGTGTATGAATTAAGTATCTCACTATCTTTTTCACAGCCTTAAGATAACATTCTTTGGGGGCCTCTTGATATCGTGCACACATGCACACACTTTGCATAATATCGGGACGTGAGGCACATAGATATAACAATGACCCAATCATAGAGCGGTAAACCTTTTGGTCAACCAATTTTTCATCTTTAGTCAGGTCAAGGTATCCACTAGTAGGCATGGGTGTTTTCATACCTTTGCTTTTTGCATGTTGAACTTCTTGAATAAGTCCTTGGTATAGTTTGTTTGAGAAACAAAGGTGCCCTCCTTAGTTTGCTTGATTTGCAAACCAAGAAAGAACTTGAGTTCACACATCATAGACATCTCAAACTTCTTCGACATTAGCTTTCTAAACTTTTCACTAAAATGAGGGTTAGTCGAACCAAATATGATATCATCAACATAAATTTGGCACACAAATAGTTCACCATTAACCCTTTTAGTAAAAAGAGTAGAATCATTCTTTCCAATCTCAAAGCCTTTTTCAATAAGGAACTTGGTCAAGCATTTATACCACGCACTAGGAGCTTGTTTAAGACCATAAAGAGCTTTGTGAAGTTTGTAAACATGGTCGGGTTTCTTAGGATTAACAAAGCCGCGAGGTTTTTTAACATAAACTTCCTCCTGAATTTCACAATTTAGAAAAGCACTTTTAATGTCCATTTGGTACAAGGTAATATCATGGTGATTAGCATAGGCAAGTAAGATGTGGATGGACTCAAGTCTAGCAATGGGGGCATATGTCTCACCATAGTCCATACCTTCGACTTGAGTGTAGCCTTGGGCGACGAGACGTGCTTTGTTGCGAATGACTTGTCCATCTTCGGCTTGCTTGTTGTGAAACACCCATTTGGTACCGATGATGTTGTGCTTGTTGTTGGGCTTCTCGACCAATGTCAACACTTGGTTTCTCTCAAAGTTGTGTAGCTCTTCGTGCATGGCATTTATCCAATCCGGATCTTTCGATGCTTCTTCAACCTTCATAGGTTCAATACTAGAGATGAATGAATAATGTTCACAAAAACTAGCCAAATGAGTTTTCGAGCGAGTGATTCTCCCGGTTTGGATACCATTAAAGATTTGTTCGACGGATGGTCTCGTGCAACTCTTGCTCGGACTCGTGAGAGCTTTTGCTTGGGTCAGCGTGGAACATCTTCTTCATAATCATGTTCTTCTTCTTGGCCTTCTTCGTTGTTGACGTTGTCGTTCTCTTGCTTAGGTGGAGAAGGAGGCTGATGAGGTTCATCTTGATGTACTTCCTAGTTTTGTTCATCTTGGCGTGTCCCACTTGTGGATGCTTCCAAGTCAACTCTTGGTTCTCCTTGTCATGAGGTAGAAGCTTCCACATGGACGAACAAGGTACTCTCCTTCACCTCCGTTGGACGAATCTTGCCAATAGACAAGTCTTGGATTTCTTCCGAAGGGTCTTTGTCTCCTACATCAATTGGCAGTTGCTCTACTTGCGAGCCGTTAGATTCATCAAACTTCACATCTACCGTCTCTTCAACCTTTCGGGTGAAATTGTTGTAGACACGGTAAGTGTGAGAGTTTGAGCCATAACCAAGTAGAAAACCCTCATGAGACTAGGACCAAATTTAGAACGATGATGCTTATCAAGAATGTACCACTTTGAGCCGAATACTCGAAAGTATCCAACTTGGGGTTTGTTACTGGTGAGAAGCTCGTATACCGTCTTGCCGAGTAGCTTGTGAAGATACAAGCGATTTGTTGCATGGCAAGCTGTCTCAACCGCTTCCGCCCAGAAGTGTTTCGGCGTCTTGTACTCATCAAGCATCGTTCTCTCCATCTCAATTAGAGTCTCTTCTTCCTCTCAACAACTCCATTTTGTTGAGGCGTGTATGTAGCCAAGAACTCATGTGAAATCCCTTCTTCGTTAAGAAAGGTATCCACATTCGCGTTCTTGAACTCCATTCCGTTGTCGCTATGAACCTTCTTGGTCTTCACTTCAAATTGATTTTGGGCTTTCCTAGCGAAATTCTTGAAGACCTTTTGGAACTGTGATTTATCATCAAGAAAGAACACCCACGTAATCTTGAAAAATCATCGACTATGACTAGACCAAATGAGTTTCCACCGAGACTTTTATAGGCATTGGGACCAAAGAGATCCATGTGAAGTAGCTCGAGCGGTCTTCTCGTGGTCATAATGTTCTTCATGGGGTGGCTTCCTCCAACATGTTTTCCTGCTTGACAAGCACTGCATAATCTATCCTTGTCAAATATAACATCTTTCACTCCAAGGATATGATCACCTTTAATAAGCTTATCAACATTTTGCATGCCCAAATGACCTAACCTTCTATGCCACAACCAACCTTTAGAAGATTTAATTAGCAATTAAGCAAGTTCTAGGTTGAGCCTTTTTAGTGAAATCAACAATGTAAAGATAACCTCTACGTACACCGGTAAAGACCATATTGTGATTATCTGTTCGAAACACTTGGCAATCTACTCCAGTAAATAGGACAATGAAGCCAAAGTCAGCAAGTCTAGATACGGAGTAAATTATAGCCAAGAGATTCAACGACATAACATTTTGTATGGAGCTATCATGTGAGATGGCCACCTTACCAAGGCCAATCACCTTACCCTTAGAGTTATCACCAAAGGTGACATACTTTCGAGGGTCGTCGTTTTCAGCAAGCTCATGAAAAATATCCTTGTCTCCGGTCATGTGATTGGTACATCCACTATCAAGAACCCATTCCTTTTCTCCAGAAATGTAGCTGTGAAGATTAGCCATAAGACCAAAGTGTCTCATAGACTCATCGAGATCAAAGTCACTATCATCATCCTCATCATAGTATCCATGTTCAGCATCATCATGTGATGGATCAATTCCTAGAGAGAGTGATTCATTAGATAAATGATCATCACAATGTTCATCTTTATGAATTCTAATGGCTTCGGAAATGATATTGCTAATGATTCCAACATCTCCTTCGGCACACATGAGGTTAGTAAGCTCAAATAGACAATCACAAAACTTAGGATCATTGGAATTCATCTTACTTAAGGCAATAGACTTATGAAGAATCACATCTAGATTTAGCAAGGAATAGTTTGGAAATCGTTCCTCAAGAAATCTCCATATAGTGTAGGCACAATCAAGAGTAGGCAAGCAACCAAAAGAATTTCTAGGCAAACCTCTGGTAATAAGATTGACGGTTCTAAGGTTGCAAATCATGTCAATAGACTCATCAACGGTAGGATGCAAAGGATCAACATGGGGTGCACAAGGGCTAGTAATGTACTTGTTCAAATGATATTCAATGAAAGTCTCAAGCATCTCAATTTTCCATTCATGAAAGAACTCTCCATCAAGTATAGGCACTCTACGTCTAAGACTCCCCAACATAGACGCATCCATATTCCTCTACTGGTGTTTAAACCAAAGCAATGGAGACCAATGCTTTGATACCAATTGAAAGGATCAAGAAGAGGTGTCTGGGGGGTGATTAGACCCTCAACAAGGAAAAGTAGCCGTTTTTAATTTCTTCAAGTTAAGGTGGAGTTATAGCACAAGTTTGAACATTCACAATACATATCAAGCAAGCATGGCAAGAGTATATGAGCAGCGGAAAGTAAAGCATGCAAGTTGCAAGAATGTAAAGGGATGGGATTGGAGTGTGCAAATGCAATTGGAGACACGAAGATTTTTTCTGTGGTTCCGATAGGTGGTGCTATCGTACATCCACGTTTATGTAGACTTCAACCCACGAAGGGTAACAGTTGCGTGAGTCCACAGAGGGCTCCACCCATGAAGGGTCCATGAAGAAGCAACCTTGTCTATCCCACCATGGCCATTGCCCACGAAGGACTTGCCTCACTTAGGTAGATCTTCACGAAGTAGGCGATCTCCTTGCCCTTACAAACTCCTTGGTCAAACTCCGCAATCTTGATGAAGGCTCCCAAGTGACACCTAAACGCTCTAGGAGACACCACTCTCCAAAAGGTAATAGATGGTGTGTTGATGATGAACTCCTTGCTCTTGTGCTTCAAATGATAGTCTCCCCAACACTCAACTCTCTCACATAGATTTGGATTTGGTGGAAAGATGATTTGAGCGGAAAGCAACTTGGGGAAGGCTAGATATCAAGATTCTTGTGGTTGGATTGGAATATCTTGGTCTCAACACATGAGTAGGTGGTTCTCTCTCAGAAAATGAATTTTGGAAGTGTAGGCACGTTCTGAGGGCTCTCCCCACAAATGAAGAGTGGGTGGAGGGGTATATATAGCCTCCACACAAAATCTAGCCATTACACACAATTTGTCAAACTCAGTGGGACCAAATCGAGAAACTCGGTCAGACCGGTTTAGTTTAAAATGTGAACGTTAGAGTTTTCGATGGGACCGTTATGATCAACTCGGTGGGACCGATGTGCTAGGGTTAGGGTAAAACCTCAACTCGGTTTGCCCGATTACACAAAATCGGTGAGACCGATTTTTGTAATAAGCAAAACAGAGAGTTGGTCAAGCAAACTCGGTGGGACCGATTGCATATCTCGGTGGGACCTAAATAATTGCAACACTCAACAGAGAGTTTGCAAGCCCAACTCGGTGAGACCGAGATCCCATCGGTGAGACCGAACTGATTAGGGTTTCTGGCAGTGGCTATGTCAAGTGAACTCGGTGGCACCAGGTAGATCAAATTGGTGGGGCCGAGTTTGACTTTTGGTTTGGGACATATGTGGAAATGAGAAAGTGGTTGAGGGCTTTGGAGCATGTCACTAAGCACTTTGAGGAAGCAAGCCATTAAGCAACACCTCATCCCCTTTTAATAGTATTGGCTTTCCTATGGACTCAATGTGATCTTGGATCGCTAAAATAGAAATGAAGAGTCTTGAGCTTTTAAGCTTTTGCCAATCTTTTGTCCTTAGCATCTTGAAGGGGTTCCACATCCTCTTGTCATGGCACTCCATTGTTGAACTCATCTGAAATATACTAGATAAAAGTATTAGTCCAACAAGAGATATGTTGACATTAATTACCAAAATCACCCAGGGAGCACTTGTGCTTTTAATCTCCCCCTTTTTGGTAATTTATGACAACATACATCAAAGCTTTAGATACGAATATAAAG
Source organism: Triticum timopheevii (assembly GCA_963921465.1). Lineage (NCBI taxonomy): Eukaryota > Viridiplantae > Streptophyta > Magnoliopsida > Poales > Poaceae > Triticum > Triticum timopheevii. The sequence continues at coordinate 338,524,748 of OY997266.1, read as the reverse complement.
AATAGCAAGTAAAGCTTTGGAAAGACATGTAACATGCATAGGCTCCCCCTACATTTATGCAATCATGTGAATGTGAAGTATAAGAGCATGTGAATGCATAAGCATGACAGAGCAAGCAATGAGTTACATGTATCTTGGCTATATGCATCAGAGCAAATGATGTGGATATAGGAAATGTGCCTTCATGTTAATGAGTCCTTCTTGCAAACAATATGTACATCAACAAGAGATCATCATGCACATGAGTGTGATGTATATACTTACCTCGTGGTCTTGAGCTGACTTTGGAAGAGATGATCCTAAGTAAACAAGGTTAGATAACACAGAAACATGTACTAAATAGAGCAAGAACAACAAACCACAAGAGTACCAAGTTTGGGATGACATGTAGAGACTGAGTACTAGGTACTCTATTGGATATAGACATGTCCCCAAAAGGTAAAGATATGCAATGAATTTGAAGATTTCCTTCCCTTAGATGTCTCTCTCCCCCTGAATCTTATATGTGATAATGGGAGAAGGTAGGGAAAAGAAATTTAGAGCAACACAAGAAAATTAGAGCAAAACAATCATAACACATACTAACATGTCTTTTCCCCTCTTAAAGACATGTGACTTCTCTCCTCTTGAATACCAAGCATCTGGGGTATCTCCCTCCCTTTGATGTGATCAAGCTTTGATGTGATCTCTCTCTCCCCCTTTGACATCAATTTCCAAGAAGGGATCTTCTAGAGTGTGAGTCGAATAGGTTTGGTCCTTGAGTCACATGACAAAGCAGCATGTAGAATGTGATGCAGGTAGAGGACAATAATCATTGAGTGAAGCTAGAACAAATTTGCAGGATGCAAATGGCAAAGTGTCTCATCAACATTGAAATTGGTAACACTGAGTTGTTTTCTTCGATGGCACCGAAATGGTTCGGTTTGACTGAAAGAGACAAACCGGTGTGTCCAAGTTCAACACAGAGAGAGAACAATTGTCATCTCAGCTCACTAGGCAAATAAGATCTCACAAATATTTGCAAGGAATTAACTGAAAGATTTGCAATGAATTGGATGCATGGAATGCAGAAACGAACAAAGAAAATAAAAGAAATTTGGATGAAGTTTTTTTGATTAAGGAAGGGGAACAATCATGCAAGAGAAAAATGCAAGAACTCATAAAAACACTAGAGAACTTCATCTAGAATTGGTCGGCGACAAAGTCACCTATGTTAGAGTATATTGACTAAGGAGTCAAGTGAGAACACTTGATCGTAGGTCATACTCATCGTTTAAACTCAAAATGGTTTTTCATTTAAGCATTTTGATGTATTCGCATCTTGTTGAGCTGCTTTGACCCATGACTTGGGGTAAAGCTTCTATAAGATGGAATAACATACCTTGGGTGGTGGTGTTGATCTTGATCATATAGTTGAACTTGTGTGGGATGCTCAAGATTGATGTAGCACATCAAGAGTTGGGAGCACCACTTGTGGTTTGAGTTCATCTACCTACATGGGTTAGTCTTGCAAGGAAGAGCACTTGTGTATCCAAAATGACAATCATGAAATTTGATACCAAATGAAATTTGATATATAGAATTTGTCAAAGGATATGTTGAAAGGATTCATGCTTCATTGTCTTCAACCACCATATTGTAGAGACTTGGTGATGTAGAGATTGATCAAGATGTGAGAGATTTGCAATCTCATAGATTTAGATTCATCCAAGTACCTACAAGGGTTAGATATCATGCAAGAGTACAAGTATATCCAAGACATATGATCATCAACATAAGAGAAATATCAGGGATTAGTCAAAGGCTCATGCCTTGCATGTATAGAAATGGAGTTTCTACTCCAAGTTTGAAGCATCAGTGATGTTCAATTCACCTCTCAAACAGCGAAATACTTTCTCAACAAGCGGTTTGGTGAATATATCCGCCAATTGCTTATCGGTACGAACATGCTTAAGATCAGTGTCCCCTTTAGAAACATGATGTCAAATGAAATGACAATGAACTTCAATATGCTTAGTTCGAGAATGTTGCACGGGATTGTGAGCAATCTTGATAGCACTTTCATTGTCACAAAGCAATGGAACATGTTTCACATAGATCCCATAATCTTTAAGTGTTTGGGTCATCCAAAGTATTTGAGCACAACATGAACCGGCGGCAATGTATTCCGCTTCAGCGGTGGATAAGGATACTGAGTTTTGTTTCTTGGAGGACCAAGACATAAGAGATCTACCAAGAAATTGACAAGTACCCGAAGTGGACTTTCTATCAACCTTGTCACCGGCATAGTCCTAGTCGGAGTAGCCAACAAGATCAAAAGAGGACCTCTTAGGATACCAAATGCCAAAATTTGGTGTATGAATTAAGTAACCCACTATCCTTTTCATAGCCTTAAGATGATTCTTTGGGGGCCGCTTGATATCGTTCACACATGCAAACACTTAGCATAATATCGGGACGTGAGGCACATAGATAAAAAATGACCCAATCATAGAGCGGTAAACCTTTTGGTCAACCGATTTGCCATCCTTTGTCAAGTCAAGGTGTCCACTAGTAGGCATGGGTATTTTCTTACCTTTGCTTTCTTGCATGTTGAACTTCTTGAATAAGTCCTTGGTATACTTTGTTTGAGAAACAAAGGTGCCCTCCTTAGTTTGCTTGATTTGCAAACCAAGAAAGAACTTGAGTTCACACATCATAGACATCTCAAGCTTCTCTGACATTAGCTTTCCAAATTTTCACTAAAATGAGGGTTAGTCGAACCAAATATGATATCATCAACATAAATTGGCACACAAATAGTTCACCATTAACCCTTTTAGTTAAAAGAGTAGAATAATTCTTTCCAAACTCAAAGCCTTTTTCAATCAGGAACTTGGTCAAGCATTTATACCACGCTCTAGGAGCTTGTTTAAGACCATAAAGAGCTTTTTGAAGTTTGTAAACATGGTCAGGTTTCTTAGGATTAACAAAGCTAGGAGGTTGTTAACATAAACTTCCTCCTCAATTTCACCATTTAGAGAAGCACTTTTAATGTCCATTTGGTACAAGGTAATATCATGGTGATTAGCATAGGCAAGTAAGATGCGGATGGACTCAAGTCTAGCAACAGGGGCATATGTCTCACCATAGTCCATACCTTTGACTTGAGTGTAGCCTTGGGCGAGGAGACGTGCTTTGTTGTGAACGACTTGTCCATCTTCGTCTTGCTTGTTGCGAAACACCCATTTGATGCCGATGATGTTGTGGTTGTTGTCGGGCTTCTCAACCAATGTCCACACTTGGTTTCTCTCAAAGTTGTGTAGCTCTTCGTGCATGGAATTTAACCAATCCGGATCTTCCAATGCTTCTTCAACCTTCATAGATTCAACGCTAGAGATGAATGAATAATGTTCACAAAAACTAGACAAACGAGTTTTAGAGCGAGTGATTCTCCTGGTTGGGATATCATTGAAGATTTGTTCGACGAGTTGGTCTTGTGAAACTCTTGCTCGGACTCATGAGAGCTTTGTCTTGGGTCGGGGTGGAACATCTTCTTCATCATCTTGTTATTCTTCTTGGCCTTCTTCGTTGTTGACGTTGTCGTTATCTTGTCTAGGTGGAGAAGGAGGTTGATGAGGTTCATCTTGATGTACTTCCTCGTTTTCTTCATCTTGGCGTGTACCACTTGTGGATGCTTCCATGTCAACTCTTGGTTCACCTTGTCGTGAGGTAGAAGCTTCCACTTGGATGGACGAGGTACTCTCCTTCACCTCCGTTGGACGAATCTTGCCAATAGACAAGTCTTGGATTGCTTCCGAAGGGTCTTTGTCTCCTACATCAATTGGCAATTGCTCTACTTGCGAGCCATTAGATTCATAAAACTTCACATCTACCGTCTCTTCAACCGTTCGGGTGAAATTGTTGTAGACACGGTAAGTGTGAGAGTTTGAGCCATAACCAAGTAGGAAACCCTCATGAGATTTAGGACCAAATTTAGAACGACGATGCTTATCAAGAATGTAACTTTTGGTTTGGGACATATGTGGAAATGAGAAAGTGGTTGAGGGCTTTGGAGCATGTCACTAAGCAGTTTGAGCAAGCAAGCCATTAAGCAACACTTCATCCCCTTTTAGTAGTATTGGCTTTCCTATGGACTCGATGTGATTTTGGATCACTAAAATAGAAATAAAGAGTCTTGAGCTTTTGAGATTTTGCCAATCTTCTGTCCTTAGCATCTTGAAGGGGTTCCACATCCTCTTGTCCACGCCACTCCACTGTTGAACTCATCTGAAATATACTAGATAAAAGTATTAGTCCAACAAGAGATACGTTGACATTTATATCCAAAATCACCCATGGAGCACTTGTGCTTTCACGGAGCAGCTGCGACCCGGTGGCAGGACCGCTTCCTGGCGCCAACTCTGTGTTCATGGCGGCCTACGGCGGCACAATCGTCAGGGTGTGCTTGTCTCCCGCCTGCTCCTCCGTGGCTGGCATCGATACCGACGCTCCGACCGGTGTCCCCTGCGGTGCTCCATCCGGGATGGCCTCCCCCTCATGTCGCGCATCCCCGGCTCCTATCGGTTCATCCGAGTCATTCCAGGGCGGGGTGGCGAAGACCATCTCGTAGCCACCATCATTCGCCACCGGCTGCTTTCCAGCTCGCGCCCCTCCTCCAGCTGCGGCTTGATGATCATCTCTGCCGACATCGTGCCTTCCACCATCTCCGGCCATTCCAGGTCCGAGGTGGCCTGATGCCACGCCTTAGCGGCCCATGCCCACGCCTGGGTTGAGGCCTCACTTGCCGCCATGGCAGCCGTCGCCTCTTAGAACCGAGGACCCCTGAACCGCTCCATGCTGGTGAATTGCTGATGGTTCAGAGATTTATCAGCGACTTCTTCCTGAATCACTACATCAATCCCACTCGTGATGATGAAGATTTCAACATGCCTTCTCCTAAAACATTGAGTAAGAGTTAGCCACTAAACATATACGCACGGATCCATTGTTTTCCATCTGATGAGTTCTTCGTATTTCGTACACTATGATTAATTATGTAATGCATATATATGTCGACAAATCATTGGAATTTAGCTACCATTTGTTCAATTGCAGTTGTTGCAAAATCTGATGAATGTCCTTCCTGTGGACACTATTTGTTAAATTGCATATTGCGGCAAATTTGCTTTTTTCATGCCGATTCAAATGGGATATTTTTGCTTTAACCTATCAATTGCTCCGCACAAGGTTCAACTAAATGAGTGTGTGCGATCCACATCGGAAAGCATAGGTCAATCATAGCAGAACCGTCAGTGATACAAAGCAGATCGCAGAAGATTTGCAGCACTACTACGTGTGCGTAGGGGCTCCGGAACAGTTTGTGATACCACATTATCGCACACAAGAGCTCAAAGTAAACCATGCCCCATGTAAAATACAATCCAAGTCATAATTTTTTCAGGAAATGTGTGGGATCCCAAACGAAAAGCACACGTCACTCTTACTGCAACCGTCGGTGATACACAACAAATCACAAACGATCTGCAACACTTGATTGTGCACGGAGGGGCTCTTGGACTGTTTGTGATAGAACATTACCACACACGGTAATTGTTCAGAAACGTGTGCGATGGAGTCATGCCTGGCAGATGAGTTCCGCTGAAAACTCATGTGTGATGGGGCACATATCGCACACAATTCATATGTTCGCCCATGTTTATTCACTTGTCATTGCATGAGAGTACGACGGTAATAGGGATGCCTAGTCCCGAAATGAAAAAGAAATTTACTTTATGTTGTCAAATTATAAATTCCTTGGAAAGTGTTGGTATGGAAGGCACTTGTGGATATGGCTAGCCATGGATTGTGAAAGAATGATGGAAAAAGGAATAAACTTAATTTTCTGTTTGGGAACCGCCTATGATATATCTATCATGGAAAGTGTTGGGAATTACTCGGTCGTTTTCATTGACAGGAAAAGTATGCCTCTCAAAAAAATTATCTCTCAATTTAAGCTTTGAGCTCTGGCTCCTCTACAAATCCCTACTACCCTCTGTGAAGGGCCTTTCTATTTACTTTATGAAATTTTTTATTTGTATTTGAGTCTTCATCTTCTCTTATAAAGCACCAACTAGGGAGCACTATGATCATACTTGAGCATTGGATGTAGCTAATATGCGAATGTGTTTCATGAATGGATCAATGATTGAGCATGATGGGCTAGGATAACTTTTTTGGTGTTGATATTTCGAAAGACATGGTTGCTTGTTGGTATGCTTGAGTATTGGAATCCTCATGTCAAAACTAGAGGATTGCTTTGAACCATATAAAAGTCCAAATGTCCATGATACAAAAGAAACGAATATGTGATGAACATGTTAGGCAGCATTCCACATCAAATTTTTTGTTTTTATCATTTACCTACTCGAGAACGAGTAGGAATTAAGCTTGGGGATGCTGATATGTCTCCAACATATCTATAATTTTTTATTGTTCCATGTTGTTATATTATCATTCTTGGATGTTTTACCATCATTTTATAGAAACTTTATATCATTTTTTGGACTAACCTATTAACATAGTGCCCGGTGCCAGTGGCTGTTTTTTTGCTTGCTTTTTACTTCGTAGAATATCTGCACCAAACGGAGTTCAAACATAGCAAAACTTTTTGGAGATTTTTTCTGGACCAGAAGACACACAGTAGGCCAAGAAATACCAGAGGGGATGCCCGTGGGGAGCACAACCCACCAGGGTGCGCCCAGGGGTTTGTGCACCCCACGGAGCCCCCCATGTGTTGCCTCTTGGCCCTATAAATTCCCAAATATTCCAGAAACCCTAGGGGAGTCGACAAAACACAATTCCAGCCGCCGCAAGTTCCAGAACCACGAGATCCAATCTAACACCATCATGGAGGGGGTTCATCATCCTCATTGGTGCCTCTCCGATGATGCGTGCGTAGTCCACCATAGACCTACGGGTCCGTAGGCAGTACCTAGATGGCTTCTTCTCTCTCTTTTGATTCTCAATACAATGGTCTCTTGGAGATCTATTTGATGTAACTCTTTTTTGCGGTGTGTTTGTTGGGATCTGATGAACTTTGATTTTATGATTAGATCTATATCCATGAATATTATTTGAGTCTTCTTTGATCTCTTATATGCATGATTATTTATAGCCTCGTATTTCTTCTTTGAATCTTTGGTTTAGTTAGGCCAACTAGATCGATTTTTATTGCCATGGGAATAGGTGCTTTGTGATGGATTCGATCTTGCGGTGTTCTTTCCCAGTGACAGAAGGGGCAGCAAAGACGCATGTGTCGTTGCTATTAAGGATCACAAGATGGTGGATATTCCTACATGAATAGATCTCGTCTACATCATGTCATCGTTCTTATTGCATTACTCTATCTCTCCATGAACTTAATACACTAGATGCATGATGGATACCGGTCGATGTGTGGAGTAATAGTAGTAGATGCAGGAAGGAGTCGGTCTACTAATCTTGGACGTGATGCCTATATATTGATCATTGCCTAGGATATCATCATAATTATTCGATCTTATATCAATTGTCCAAAGTAATTTGTTTACCCACTGCGTGCTATTTCTTGAGAGAAGCCACTAGTGAAATATACGGCCCCCAGTGTCGGATTGTGGGTTCCATCAAAACCCTTAAGGTTCAAACTCTAGGGTGCGCACGAAGATCTCTCCATCCCCCTAGCTCGCTCACTCACCACGATCTCAAAGCTCAGCCCGTCGAACTTGAAGAACAATGGACACAAGAGTTTATACTGGTTCGGGCCACCGATGTGGTGTAATACCCTACTCCAGTGAGGTGTGGTGGATTGCCTTGTAGGCTAAGGATGAACAAGTACAAGGGAAGAATAGCCTCCTGAGGAGAGGCGTTCTTGAGCTCGGTGATCTTGTGTGGTCGAGGGTGGTCTGAATGACCCTTGCTAAGGTGGTGGCTAGTCCTATTTATAGAGGCCCCAGTCCTCTTCACAAATGTTAGGCGGGAAGGGATCCCACAATGGCCAACTTGAAGGGGGATAGCTAGTACAAGCTATCCTAACAAAAGGTGGTCTTCGCCTGCTAAAGGCTCTGGTGGTGACGCCGTCGTGGGCTCCGCGATGACCTCCGTCCTACCGTCCTCCTGGTCTTGGTCTCGTTGCACCGATATGGAAACCTTTGCCTGATGCCTCGGGACTCCTCGCCTGCGCTTGCCCCTTTAGCACCAAAGAGGCAATGGGTACTCTGCGCCCGCTGGCACCCGCCTAGCGGCCTCCTGGCCTTGGTCGTCACGGCTCACATCACGGGAACCTCACGAGGTGCCCCTTGCCTTGATCTCTCCTCTCCTCGTGAGCCAGCCTAGTGAGGCCGCCCATGAGGAGGTCTTGTGTCATCCTCCTCGCGAGGGTCTTGAGTGTTTGCTGGTGAAGATATGTCGTACCAGGCCGCTAGAGGAGCCACGCCGTGGGCCGCAGGCAGGCAAGTCTGGGGACCCCCGTTCCCAGAACGCCGACACCCGGGTCTATTCTTTATCATATTTTCTTTTCGATCTATTTTTATTTGCTTTTATTTTAAGATGTATATTTCTAAAAAATCCAAAATACCTTGCTGCACTTTTTTATTATTTATTTTATTTCACGTTTTATCGAGAGCTATTTATCCAATCTATCAAAATTTTATTTATCTTTTCACCGAGGAGGAATTGACAACCCCTCTTACACGTCGGGTTGCAAGTATTTGTTCTTTGTGTGCAAGTACCGTTTACATAGTGTTGCTTGGTTCTCCTATTGGAGTAATAATATTGCTTCACAACTTGGGAAATACCTACCATAGATGTGCTGCATCATCCCTTCCTCTTTGGGGAAGTACCGAAGCAGTTTCAAGCAACATCAATGGGCCTCTGGCTCGGCTGTGCAGGCACAGGTGCTGGATGTCTGGGCTGGGGGCCGTATGTCCGGTGGCTCACAAAGAGCCAAGTGTCCAGGCTGGACTCGGTTATGTTCTGTGAAGGAGGCTGGATTTTCGGGGTCGGGCCAGATGTCCGGGCTGGGCTGGATGTTCAGGTAGGGGCCGGATGTCCGGGGCCTGGAGCTGGCTTGTGGCTGGTCTACTGATACGACTCCATCGTATCTACTTTTCCTAATGCTTTTCCTCTTGTTTTAGACACTAATTTGCATGATTTAGATGAAACTAACCCGAACTGGCGCTATTTTTAGGAGAACTACCATGGTTTTATTTTTGTGCAAAAATAAAAGTTCTCATAATGGAACGAAACTTTGCTAGGATTTTTTATATAATAAAAGAGAATTTCTGGAGCCAACAACCACCAGAGGGGGGCACCTGGGTGGGCACAACCCACCAGGGTGCACCCCCTCCAGGCGCGCCCAGGTGGGTTGTCCCCACCTGGTGGCCCCGCAGACCCTAAAATTGACGCTATAAAATCACATATTTCAAGAAAAATATCAGGGAGAAAGAATTACCATGTTCCACGAGACGGAGCCACCGCCGTCTCCTATTCTTCATCAGGAGGCCAGATCTGGAGTCCGTTTGGGGCTCCGGAGAGGGGGATCTTTAATCTTCATCATCACCAACCCTTCTCCATCGCCAATTCCATGATTCTCCCCATCGGGAGTGAGTAATTCCTTCGTAGGCTCGGTGGTCGGTGAGGAGTTGGATAAGATTCATCATGTAATCGAGTTAGTTTTGTTAGGGCTTGATGCCTAGTATCCATTATGTTTTGAGATTGATGTTGCTATTACTTTGCCATGCTTAATGCTTGTCAGTTTGGGCCCAGGTGCCATGATTTCAGATCTGAACCCTTTATGTTATCACCATTGTATCCATGTTCTAGATCCGATCTTGCAAATTATAGTCACCTACTATGTGTTATGATTCGGCAACCCCGGAGTGACAATAGTCGAGACACTTCCCGGTGATGACCTTAGTTTGAGGAGTTCATGTATTCATTGTGTGTTAATGCTTTGTTCTGGTTCTCTATTATAAAGAGGCCTTAATATCCCTTAGTTTCCAATAGGACCCCGCTTCCACGGGAGGGTAGGACAAAAGATGTCATGCAAGTTCTTTCCATAAGCACGCATGACTATTTACGGAATACATGCCTACATTATATTTATGAACTGGAGCTAGTGCTGTATCGCCCTAGGTTATAACTGTCTCATGATGAATACCATTTAACAAATTACCGATCCACTATCTATGATTTTCCTACTTATTGTTATTGCTGAGTTACTATTGCTATTGTTACTGTTGCACTTGCTACAAAACTATTGCTATCACTGTTACCGTTACTATTGCCGTTGCTACTACTATCAAAACTATCATACTACTTTGCTACTAATCACTTTGTTGTAGATAATTAATCTCCAGGTGTGGTTGAATTGACAACTCAACTTCTAATACTTGCAAGTATTCTTTGGCTCCCCTTGTGTCGAATCTATAAATTTGGGTTGAATAGTTTGCCCTCAAAAACTGTTGCAATCCCATATACTTGTGGGTTATCAATACCTTTTTCTGGCGCCATTGCCGGGGAGCATAGCTATATTTGTTAAGTCACTTGGGATCATTATCAAATTATCACTATGAAGAATCTGAAGGATGCTAAGACTAAGATTTTTCCCTCTAAGACGAGGGGAGGTAAGGAGCTGCCATCTAGCTCTGCTTTAGATTCACCTTCTGTTATAAGTAGACTTGCAACACCACCACATGCGATCAATCCTGATATGTCGCAAGTTATTGATGATGCTACTTTTGCTATGAATGATATTTATGATGATGATAGTACCTTGCTTGATGATAATGTGCCACTAGGTGAATTTCTTGATGAACAAATTGCTAGAACTAAAGCTTTTGAGAGTGCTGAAACTGATGAAGAGCTTGAAACTGAAAATCTTGAAACACCTATTAGAACTAGTCCACCTAGATATGAATTGCCAAAGGTACCGAAGGGTTATGTTATGAATGAGGAGACAATTAGAGATATTCTTGCTTGTAAGGATAGATATGATCTAGAGAAATTATTATGCAAGTATAAAGAAAAATCTTTGAATGCTTGAATCAAATGTGATCCTAAGTTTGCTACTTCGCCTATCTTTGTTGATGATAAGGATTATGAATTCTATGTCGACCCAAAGTTAATTACTTTGGTAGAATCTGACCCTTTTCATGGTCATGAAACTGAAACTGTTGTGGCACATCTTACTAAATTGAATGACATAGCCACCCTTTTTGCTCATGATGAGAAATTTCGGTGTTGCCATATTCTCAAATTATTTCTGTTCTCATTAAAAGGTGATGCTAAAGGTTGGTACAATACCCTTGCTCTTAGTTGTGTGCGTAGCCCCCAGGATATGATTTATTACATCTGTGAAAAATATTTCCCTGCTCATAAGAAACAACTTGCCTTACGGGAAATATTTAACTTTGTGCAAATTGAAGAAGAGAGTCTCCCACAAGCTTGGGGGAGGCTTCTCCAGTTTCTTAATGCTTTGCCTGATCATCCCCTTAAGAAAAATGAAAAATTTGATATCTTCTAAAATGGACTAACCGATGCTTCTACGGATTTCCTAGATAGTTGTGCTGGTTGTGTTTACAGGGAACGAACTATTGGGCAAGCTGAATAATTATTTAATAACATATTGAAAAATTATGATGATTGGACTCTTCTCGAACCACCACTTAAATCCACTCCGAAGAAGAGGGGTATCTTATATCTCAGTCCTGAAGATATGCAAGAGGCAAAGAAATCTATGAAGGAAAAAGGTATTAAAGCTGAGGATGTCAAAAATTTACCTCCTATTGAAGAAATACATGGGCCTGATACACCACCACCACCTAAGGTGGTAGAGGTAAATTATCTAATGAAATTCAATGATAATGACAATCCTCACAATATGCACGCTAGCCAATGCCTTTATGAGTTTGAAAATTACATTAGAAAGCAAGATCACTTCAATGCAAATGTTATGAAACAATTGAAACTTTTTATTTAGAATCTCTAATGATGTTAGAGGTGTGGGGAAGCATGCTTCTATGGTTAAATTCAGTTAAAACAAGTTGCTAAATCTCAAAGAGAGTTGCTAGATGAAATGAATAATAATATCAACAATCATGTTGTTAGAATAATGACTAGAGGAGGTAGGATAACTCAGGAACCACTTTATCCTGAGGGACACCCAAAAAGAATTGAACAAGACTCTCAAAGATCTAACACGGATGCACGTAGTCCTTATAAAAAGAAAAAGAAGAAGAAAAATGATAGGACTTGGAATGCCTCTAGTGAACCTGAAGTAGAAAAACCTCCTAATAATGATAATGAAGTTTCTATCTGATGCTGAAACAATCTGGTAATGAATACTCACCTTCTGATAATGAAAAAGATAATGATGAGATTCATCAAAATACTCAAATAGATAATAAAGAACCAGACAATGATGTTGAGATAGAACCTGCACTTGATCTTGATAACTCACAACCCAATAGTAAAATATATGATAAAAGAGACTTTGTTGCTAGAAAACATGGTAAGGAAAGAGAACCATGGGTTCACAAACCTATGCCATTTCCACCTAAGTCAACTAAAAAGAAAGATGATGAAGAATTTGAATGCTTTGCTGGAATGCTTAGGCCAGTCTTTTTCCATACTCGCTTGGGTGATATCTTGAAAATGCCTCCTTATGTAAAGTACATGAAAGACATCATCACCAATAAGAGAAAAATACCAGAAGCTGAAATCTCCACCATGCTTGCTAATTGTACTTTTAAAGATGGAGTACCTAAAAAACTTGGAGATCCGGGAATACCAACTATACCTTGTTGCATCAAAATAAATTATGTGAAAATTTCTTTATGTGATTTGGGAGGTAGTGTTAGTGTTATGCCTTTCTCTTTATATAAAAGACTTGATTTGAATAAAATCACACCTACTGAAATACCTTTGCAAATGGCTGATAAATCAACTGCCATACCTTTCGGTATTTGTGAGGATGTGCCCATTGTTGTTGATACTGTTACTATTTTGACTGACTTTGTTATACTTCAGATGCCCAAGGACGACAACATGTCGATTATCCTTGGTAGACCCTTCTTGAATACTGCAGGGGTTGTTATTGATTGCAATAAAAGGAAGATCACTTTTCATATCAATGGTAATGAGCATACGGTGCACTTTCCAAAGAAACAATTCCAAGTGAATGGTATTAATGTTATTGAAAAATCTTCGACAATCACTATTGGAAGTTTTGAACTACCTCTACCTACTTTTAAAAAGAAATATGAAAAGCTTATTGTTGGGGATATCCATATCACCGTTGAGGTAACTGAGTGATTTACGAAAATTCTTCGGTTTGATGCTAATCGGAAGTGGTTGTTAATAAGACTTGATCAACCTTATTAATGGATCATTTTCAAGAGGTGTGAAGTTGATTAATTTAGTGAGCACTACCTTTAGTCCCTACCTTTTGTTTTCTGTTTTTATTAGTTAAATAAAATAAAATGCCATGTTTTGTCTGTTTTCTGAATTTCCCGTGCAATAAAAAATGACTCAAAAATAAAAGTTCTCATAATGTTCTGAAAATTTAACACGATTTTTTCTGAATATTTAAGAATTTTTTGTGCAAATAATATCAGAGCAAGGTGCACCAGGTGGACACAACCCACCTGGGCACGCCAGGACCCCCGGGCGCGCCCTGGTGGGTTATGGGTCCCATGTGGGCCCCCTCACTTATCTCTTCATCCCACATCACCACCTACCTCCACAAAAAAATCACCATTGCTCTCTCTCTCTCTCTCTCTCTCTCTCTCTCGTGTTCTTGCTCTCAAACCCACGGATTTCGATCTCTTTGCTCGAAGCTCCGTTTTCAAAACTGTTTCGGGGGATTATTGCTTGGTATGTGACTCCTTCGTTTGTCCAATTAGTTTTTGCTTTAGAGGTTTATATTTTGAATAATTAGTTACTCTTGGTGTTGTTGTAGATGAGCTTGCATGTTGAATTCTTAGAGTTCTAAGTAGTTTGAATGCTTGCTATGGCTTCTATGCATCCCTATGAGTAGTTGCTATTAATCTTGTAAAGTTTTGTGGACTAAAAATTTCAGAATTTTGTTCATAGGAAAAATATGAGTATCTTTAGGAAGTTTGCTTCCAAGAAGGACTCCAAGGGGGTTATCGGGAAGTCATATGATAGTGATGTCCGCACCCGAAGAATGGGGAGATACGACCGTGCGAATGGCCGCATAACCCATTCATGGAAGGGGCCGGAATCCTTCAAGAGTTTGCACAATATGCTGCTAATGTCGGCCTCACTGACTTCATCGCAGCTAAATGTGAATAGTATCATCTCCTCACAAACTCCTTTGTGCAAAGTTTTAATTTCCTTCCTAGGAATAACCCCCCTTAAGTGCAGTTTAATTTATACGTTGAACCCCATCAGTACCGCTTACTTAATTTGTGACATATGCTTGATCCCTTCCGAATGGAGTTTAGCAGAGCCTAGGCCTGCAAACCTCGAAGGCTTTTATTGCACTCTGTTTGTAGGGGATGAGAGAGAGAGGTGTCAAGTGTCACCACTACTAGCTTGCATTTTCCTGCCGTGCATTATTTTGCTCTTTTCATTGCAAAAGTGCTTGCTCGCTAGAGAGAAGGTGGGTGCACTCAGTGCCCCAGACCTTGCTGTTTTACACCGTGCACTTCAAGGCGACACCACTTATAGCTTGGAAGCTATTGTGGCATGCCGCCTCCATATTTATAAATCCAAGGGCAAAATACATGGTGGTATTTATGCTACTCGCTTGGCTAGTCGCTTTAACATTCAGATAGGTCAGCATGATTATCCTTTGCCCATGGTTTACCTAGATCGCGCGGCCATGGAACACCACCATTTTATTGCAGGCAATTACCCTAACATTCCTATTCCTTCTAACCTAGTTTTCAGTGTGAACAATCATGATATTATTCCATTGCCAGCACCTGCTTGGTTTGATCCTATTGCCAGGGGTGGATACAGGATTATGCCTGCAGACATGGTCGCCTACCAAAACAACCTAGCTGCAGCACAGGCTGAGCCTTAGCAATGGGATCAATAGGTGCCCGCTCCTCAGCATTTCGACATGGGACCCCATGGTTTCTTCGACTACTGATTACCAAGTTAGGCCAAAAGCCTAAGCTTGGGGGAGTACGTATTTCCACTGACATTACGTTCATGTTCACACATTTCATTCTAGTTGTCGGTGTCCACACTTTTTCATTGTATTATTCATGCTAAATTTATTTTCTCGCTTTCTTCTTGTGTGTTTTAAAAACTTTGAGAAAATACAAAAATATTTCCTGCTTCTTTTTGATTTTTCTTTCTAGAGTAGTTAGTAGTAGCACTACAAAGAAAACCTCAAAAGATTTCCTTGTTCTTCTTTTGCTTGTTGGGGGCTTTCCCGTGTAAATAGTTTTTCTTGTTTTTTCTTTTCCCTTTTATTTGCTTGTTCAAGAAAACCAAAAACTCCAAAAATATTTCAGTGTGTTTCTCTGAATTTATTTTCTTTTTGTTGAGTGATACTGAGGAGAAGACCACGATGAAAATGTTGAGTGGCTCTCATTTGTACAACTGCTGATCTAACAAAGAGCCTATTTTACCTTGTCTTCTCCTGTTGAATAAAATGCTTGCAAATTCCAGCTTAGTCCATGGCACGCTTGCACTATTATTATTTGCATATCGCTTGGTCGTGCTAGTGAAAGGCAATAATGACGATATTTAATGAACTGGCCGTGGCATAGAGAAACGGATATGAACTTGACTTGTTCTGTTTTTGTAAAATGTTTAACCTAGTATCCATGATTCAGCTCATTATGATTAAACATGTTTGCAATGACAATTAGAGATTATAGTTTCTCATGCCATGCATAAGTAGGTAGGAGTGGATAATGATTTATCTTGGATGTCAACATTGTACTAAAATGATTGTGATGTACTTTGATATTATGGTATCCTCCTCTGAATGTTCGAGTGGCTTGGCTTGGCACATGTTCATGCATGTAATTGAATCAAAACCAAGATAGCCTCCATTATATTTATGTTCATGGTGTTCATATCCTACTCATGATAGTGTCCAATGTTACTTATGCATAATGCATGTTCATGACCGTTGTTGCTCTCTAGCTGGCCGCTTCTCAACCTATTTGCTAGCCTTCGCCTGTACTAAGTGGGAATTCTGCTTGTACATCAAAAACCTTGAACCCAAGTTATTCCAGATGAGTCCACCATACCTACCTATATGCGGTATTACCCTGCCGTCCTAAGTAAATTTTCATGTGACACCTCTAAAAACTTCAAACAAATATCCTTTTTGTGTGCCTGGATTGTTCATAGAACGACAGGAGGTAGTCGGTATCTTCCATGCTAAGCGGATTATTCTCAGGAAGAGTGTTTATTCACTCGCCATTGCATGAGAAAGGGGCGGTAATAGGGATTCCCAGTCCCAAACTGCAAACAGAAAAGAGCTTACAAATAATCAGACAAAAACTCCTACGGAGTCATAACCTTTACTTTATCGCTTGGGAACCACTACTAATGTGTTTAGCATGGAAGATATTGATAACTGATGGTCGCGAAGTAAACAAGAAGGGTGCATTTCTCAAAATATGATTTACCTTTGTTTTAAAAACTTGAGCTCTGGCACCGCTGCAAATCACTGCTTCCATCTATGAAGGGACTTTCTACTTACTTTTATGTTGTGTCATCACCTTCTAAAATAAGCGCCAGAACCTAAGAGCACTCCTGTCATGCTTATGCATTGTGTGTAGCTACTGCTGGGTGCATCATGACTGGATCTTTTTGACCATGAATTACAACGTTTAGCCGTTGCTTGAACTTTGTAGGTGCTCTGCATTTATGTTTTGCGGTCTCAGAAAGGGCTAGCGAGATACCACTATTTTCATATTATATCATGGTTGTTTTGATTATGTGTTGCTGTTTGAGATATCTTATTATTGCTCGCTAGTTGATTATGTCATTGATATGAGTTAATATAAATTTTAAGAGTTATTGTCAACATGGTTAGTTATAATATTGGCTGAAAACCTGGATGCTATTTAAGCTTATTTATGCAAACAAGAGCAAAAGAGTTCATAAAAGTTTTTCTTTTTCACTTTCAGTTTATCAACTGAATTTCTTGAGGACAAGCAAAGGTTTAAGCTTTGGGGAGTTGATACGTCTCAGTCGTATCTACTTTTCCTAATGCTTGCCCTCTTGTTTTGGACTCTAATTTGCATGATTTGGATGAAACTAACCAGGACTAACACTGTTTTTAGTAGAACTACCATGGTGTTGTTTTTGTGCAGAAATAAAAGTTCTCGGAATGGAACGAAACTTTGCGAGGATTTTTTTATATAATAAAATAGAATTACTGGAGCCAAGAACCACGAGAGGGGAAGCCTGGGTGGGTACAACCCACCAGGGCGCGCCCCCACTCCAGGCGCGCCAAGGTGGTTTGTCTCCACCTGGTAGCCCCGCAGACCCTCAAATCGACGCTATAAAATCACATATTTCCAGAAAAAAATCAGGGAGAAAGAATTATTGCGTTCCACGAGACGGAGCCGCTGTCGTCTCCTGTTCTTCATCGGGAGGCCAGATCTAGAGTCTATTTGTGGCTCCGGAGATGGGGATCTTCGATCTTCATCATCACCAACCCTTCTCCATCGCCAATTCCATGATGCTCCCCACCGGGAGTGAGTAATTCCTTCGTAGGCTCGCTGGTCGGTGAGGAGTTGGATGATATTCATCATGTAATTGAGTTACTTTTGTTAGCGCTTGATCCCTAATATAAATTATATTTTGAGATTGATGTTGCTATGACTTTGCCATGCTTAATTCTTCTCACTTTGGGCCCGGGTGCCATGATTTTGGATCTGAACCATTTATGTTATCACCATTATATCCATGTTTTAGATCCGATCTTGCAAGTTATAGTCACCTACTACGTGTTATGATTCGGCAACCCCGGAGTGACAATAGTCGGGACACTTCCCGGTGATGACCTTAGTTTGAGGAGTTCATGTATTCACCGTGTGTTAATGCTTTGTTCTAGTTCTCTATTAAAAAGAGGCCTTAATATCCCTTAGTTTCCAATAGGACCCCGCTGCCACGGGAGGGTAGGACAAAACATGTCATGCAAGTTCTTTCCATAAGCACGCATGACTATTTACGGAATACATGCCTACATTATATTTATGAACTGGAGCTAGTGCCGTATCGCCCTAGGTTATTACTATCTCATGATGAATACCATCCAAAAATTACCAATCCAATGCCTACGATTTTCCTACTTATTGATCTTGCTGAGTTACTACTACTATTGTTACTATTGCTCTTGCTAAAAAAACTAGTGCTATCACTGTTATCGTTACTATTGCTATTGTTACTGATCAAAACTATCATACAACTCAGTTGCTAATACTTGCAAGTATTCTTTGGCTCCCCTTGTGTCAAATCTATAAATTTGGGTTGAATACTCTACCCTCGAAAACTGTTGCGAGCCCATATACTTGTGGGTTATCATCTGCTGCTGGTGGCTCTGGTCTTCAGGGGCCAGTGCCGGATTACCTGGGCCTGGGAACCTTTCCTTCCATCGTGCTCCTTCATCCATGTACTTGCGGACTTGTCTGTGATCCCGAGCATCTCCAAGAGGGTCTTCTTGGTACCTAAGCACATGTAGTGTCTTTGCATGAGGTAGCAACCATGTCTCGCATGAATGAAAAGGGGAAGCATTTAGGAGTGGCTTCACCTTGTGTCCAATGGTGTATGCTTCACGTCTCGTCGTATGTCCACTTGGGGTTTGGGGAGTAGTCGTAGTGTATGGGGATGATCTTAGATGCTCTGCATCAGATTTGGCCAAGGGGGGTTGCCTCGCTCCTATGCTTACTCTCTACATTCCCGATTGTTCAGCTAGGGGGTAAAGGGAGCACCTCTGTGATTGTTATGACCAGATCACCCGGGTACGTACCTCAGACGGGTGAAGCCAAAAGCAAGCATTCTTAAGAATATAGTTGGTCGGCCACGAGGGAAGTGAAAATGATTGGTGATCATCACCAAAACCTGGGGTTATTTTCCCGAAGTAACCATCACCTGCATACTGCAGGTATCCGGTTAAAATGTCTATGATCAACATGACAACCTGAAGAAAGGAACTCATGGAGGAACTATTTTCTTCAGAAGATGTTTCTTACATTAAATAGTAATACGACATAACTCCCCGTGTGTGTTCTATCTGTTTGCACCAAATGGCAGGATTGCATGGTTCTCTGAAGTGATTTCCTGTTACCTCAGGTCACATAGTACGGAACACTCCCCAGCCAATGGTGGCAGAGGTAGAAGCCGATGGCCGGTTAAGACAACGTTTATAGCACGGATGGAGAATGTTTGATGTAAAGTAGATAGATACATAGAATCAAACACCCTGTTTCTGGTCAAGATTATCTATTATGGTATCCAAGGTGCAGTCTGATAACCCACAAGTATAGGGGATCGTTTGTAGCCTCTTTTGATAAATAAAAGTGTCGAACCCAATGAGGAGCTAAAGGGAGAACAAATATTCCCTCAAGTTCTATCGACCACTGATACAACTCTACTCATGCTTGACGTTCTCTTTACCTAGAACAAGTATGAAACTAGAAGTACTTTGTAGGTGTGATAGGATAGGTTTGCAAGATAATAAAGAGCACATAAATAAAATCTAGGGGTTGTTTAGATAAAGACACAACTAAGTTAGTTTTAGTAGAGAGCTTTTGTCAACAAGAAAGTTATTTGTCCCTAGGCAATCGATAACAAGTACCCGTAATCATTCTTGTAATTTTATATGAGGGAGAGGCATGAGCTAACATACTTTCTCTACTTGGATCATATGCACTTATGATTGGAACTCTAGCAAGCATCCACAACTACTGAAGATTGTTAAGGCCGTGAAACCCAACCATAGCATTAAGTATCAAGTCCTCTTTACTCCCAAACGTCATACCCCACTAACTCGGGTTTAAGCTTCTGTCACTCTTGCAACCCACCATAAACAAACCATGATGTCAGTGTACAAAAGTAGGGGTCCCTTTTTGTCCCCTTTACTTGTGCACAGGCAGTCACAGCCCCACGCTCCTGGCCACGCTTGGCGGGGCAGAGGAAGCAAAGGCACGAGACAACCAGATCAACGCCAAGCCAGAAGCATAAAGAGCAGAAGGGCGAGGTGGACTTCCCCGGCAAGGCCCTTGCCGGGGTAGCCTCCACAGCCCCGGCAAGAACCTTGCCAGGGCAACTTGCCCAAACCCAGCGGAGCTGCCCCCTTTAAGCATGAGAGTTCCGATGCCCTCAGCCACATTGGAACCAATGCTCAGGGGGCGCCTCCATGGTGGCATGCAGATCTTTGTGAAGACCAGAAACATGCAGGACTAAGATGAGAGCCAGAAGACGGAGACCCCCGGCAAGACCCTTGTCGGGGACGCCTACGAGACCCCTGCAAGATCCTTGACGGGGACATTTGCGGGGCCGCGGTCCGACCCGCCCTTGCCAAAACTCCACCGCCGTTTCCACACAACTGCTAGCCCACCAACTAGGCAGGCACCTGCATGGCAACGTGCAGTTTCCAGGCCACTTCAGCAAGCACCTACGTGGTGGCATGCAGATATTCGTGAAGACTCTGCCATGCATCGACTCAGCAGCCAGCCAGCCATCGTGGCACTACACGCCTCATCATCTCGGACGCGCATCGAAGCTAGGCGAGGCGGCGACAGCTAGGACGAGCTTCCTTGCCATCCCCGATAAAGCAAGAAGGGCACGTCGGCAGCGCATTAAATGCGTTTGTCCTATGTTGCCAGAAGATAGACCCAACTACTGTACAACTTTCCACCTCCTGTGTGCCATTGTGGCAGCCCCTTTGACTATAAAAGGAGGCCCGCGGCATACTGGAAAGGATTCGGACTTTTTGGACCCTGCATGCTTTGTAGCTAGTCCAAGAACACCAGATAAACAGAAACTAGCAGGAGTAGGGTGTTACACATCATTTGCGGCCTGAACCTAGATAATCCCAATTCGTTGATCTCCTAATCCCGCTCTTTCCACAGCCCCGCACCCGCCAACCGTAGCAAAAGGGATTCCCCGTGATCCCGTAGGTGTCGTTTCCCCCGACATCTTTGGTGCGCCGGGTAGGGGGCACGAGTTGTGAAGATCTGGTTTTGGAGCCGACGCGTCAACTCTTTCATGGGGATGGCCCGAAGGGAGAGGGCGACGTTGATCAGCCGCCCTCTGGTGTCGTCCGCAGCCTCGACAGCCATCTGTGTGGCCACGAAAAGCTAAGTCATGCAAAATTTTGGCTAATTTCGTTTATCTAAGTTATTCCCCTCGAAAGATCTCACCCTTGGTATGGAAAACCTGCACGCGATGGGACCCTCCGCTGTTTGCAACGCCCTTGTTTTGTTTGGAGTCCGCTCAATAGTTTCAGCGGCCGCGTTGAGGGCGGCAAGGTGGCCTATCCGCTTTATGCAATGCCCTTGTTTTGTTTCGAGTCTGCTCAATAGTTCAAGTGGCCGCGCTGAGAGCGGTAAGGTGGTTTGTCTGGCAGCAAGCACGCCCAGCAGGCCGCTAAGGATCCATCCTTCAAAGCGACGTGGCTTGGGTTTACGCACCGGCAAGCCCATCCAACTCAGTGTAGGGCGTACATACCAAGAAAGATTGAACAGGGGAATATCATGCATCATATTGAAGTACCGCGGAGTTATATTACATCAAATAATCACTGTGGTTCTAACATAAGATAAAACTGTCTTGGTCCTGAACTCGCAGTGGCAACGAGAAAAGGGGTGCCTAGTCGCGGCGCTAGCCCTCCACCCTCTTGACTCCATCGACGCAGTCAATGATGGGCATGATGCGCTCCTTGAGCGCCGTGGGGTCCGTCCCCTCCAGCAAGCTCTCCAGCGTGTCAGCAAAGTTGACGGTGGGGTTCCAGAATGCCACCTTGGTGAGCACCTTGGTCAGGGTGCCCCGACAGAGCCTCCGGGACTCGTTGACCAGATAAGTCGCTCGCTTGGAGCGAATCTGCTCCAGGGCTTCAAGAACAACCTCTAAGAATAGGGTCAGTGCGGCATTGGGACTCACGTTCGGCTCCAGGGTGTACCTCACACTTGGCATCCCCATGGCAGCCAGCTTCATGGTGATCCTGTCGGCGAAGTCAGCGAGGCGGCTGGCCCAACGGTTTATGCCCTCCGCGTACTCCTTGTGCTTGGCGGCATCGTTTCTCCGCAACTGCCTCTTCTCCTCCAGGTCCTTGGTCAGGGACTCTTCCCAGGCCTTGGCCTCCGAAAGCGTCCCCTCAAGGCCCTCCACCTTCAGCTTCAGGTTGTTGACGGAGTCGTTGGCCTGGGAGAGTAGCTCGGTCTTGCCGAGGACTGCGGCCTCCGCCTCCACCAAGGCGCCACTGATCGTGTCCTTCTCCTTTGTTAGCTCCAGGGCCTTGTTCTTCAGGCCATCTCGTTCCACCTCCAGCTCCTTCACCTTGTCGGCGTGAACCAGGGCTTGAGCATTGAGTGCCTCCTTGTGCCTCTGCTGCAGCTCCTCGATCCGCTGCGCGACGAGCTTCTCGACCTCCTCATCCTTGCCGCGGAGTGTGGCGGCAAGCGCCTCCTCATGAGCGGCAAGGTCCTCCTCCTGGGAGTTCAGCTCGGCCTGGTGCTGGTGCCGAGTGGCCTCGTCCTTGGTGGCTTGTTCCCTCGCCGCCTCCTGGGCCTTCTCGACATCAGCCTGCTTCAAAATGAGCTCTTGTCTGCGCTTGGCCAGCAGATGTTTGGCGGCCTTCAGCTCTTCGTGGGCCTAGCGGAACCAGGCCTACGTCTCGAGGACGTGCTCCTCAAGATCCGCCTCCGCCTTTCCTGCCACCGCCATCCTGGATTTCACCTTGTCTAGACGGGCGTGGTGGAGCGCTTGGAGCTTCTGGAAGTGACGCTCATGGCCAAAGAAGCTGCTCCTCTTGGGAACTGCCACCACCGGCGCTCGGTTCGTCAACAACCAGAAGCCCAGCAGAGGCGAGCGCCTTGTCGTCGAACACCTCCCCCTCGGTCGGCGCCCTGGTGCTTGCCGTTCCTGGGAGGTGGACGAACAGGTCGTCGCTCACCTTCAAGTACCTGCCCGAGCCAGAGGCAGCAGAGGAGGAAGGTTGGTCGTCAACCACCCCCTCCTCAGCAGCAGCCTTCCCGGCCTCCCCGGTAGGCCCCTTGCCAACCTCCTCGTCAGCGGCCTTGCCGGCCTCTCCGGCAGGCCCCTTGGTGGCCTCTTCGGTGGCGGTCTTGGCGGCCTCCTCGGTGGTGATGCTGTTGGCCTCAGCCTCGGTGTCCCTAGTGACCTCCTCGATGACGGTGTCGATGTTCTCCCACTCCGCCTAGGAAGGGTCTAGATACCGAGAAGGGGAATGAGGCGGAGCCAAGGTAAAGGTTCAAGAAGGAGAAAGAATAGGGACGTGAAACAAACGACTTACCCGCACCGGGCTAGGAAGAAGTGGCGCCCTCCCCGCCAGCCTTTGTTGCTGGGGCAGAAACCCCCGCACCCAAGTTTGCCTCCTCCTCCTCCTCCATATGCATGGGCTCGGTGGTGGATGCCCTTGCCGGGGACACCCCTCGGGGCGGTGTGGTCGAGGGGGCGGCGTGTTGGGAGTGGCCCTCACTGGCTCCTCCTGCTGTCGTTCTTCTCCTACAAACCCGGCAAGGTCAGCATCAGATTCACACCCCGATGCTCATCGGTGAAGGAGTGAGTGATGGACTCACGCTGGGGGCTAAAGCGGGGGCTGCGTCGGGGGTTGCTGTCGGGGCTGCTCTCCACCACCAACGGCGTACGTGAAGTACCCACAGGGGGCTTGTTGCCCATTGAGGCCTTGGCCCTTTTCGCCGCCCTCTGGGCCAGCTTCTCCACGTCCCTGTGAAGACAACGTCAAGTCAAATGAGGATAACACAGGCATAAGGACAGGAGGTGATGGGGGGCAAAATACTTACTCGTTCTCCACCTCCTCCTCCACTGGCTTCCTTTTCCTCTTCGGGCTAAAAGATCCAAGGTCAAATTCGGCCTCCAAGGTGCTCTTCGAGGGAGAAGGAGAGGGAGATGGGGTCTGGAACTGCTTGGACGAGGAGGAGGCAGTCGTCGTCTTCTTCACCACGACAGCTTTCACCATTTTCGTCGCTACCACGGCCTTCATCGCCCTCGTCTGGCGCACGAGTTGCTCCTGGGCTGATTGCCATTGCACGGTCCTGCCGAGCCAGACCGGCTTGCCGGAGCTAGCCCGCCGCAGGACGTGTTTGTTCTCTACGGACGGAGGGCCATCTGCTTCGGTTTCTTCTATGGATGACTCGTCGCCCGCCTCTTCGACAAGGGGGGCCTCAGCGCCGGCGCCGCTGGCCTCCCCGGCAAATTCCTCCCATTGGGCGAGCTCCTTCTCCTCCGCGTCCGTGTCAGCCTCGTGGCGCCAACGCTGCCGGCCTCCCTGGCGAGCGCTGCCTCCGCTGCCCTGGCGGTAATGTAATCCAGCTCCTCCTTGGTGGTGTCGCGGATGAGCTCCGGCTTGTCGTGGACATAGCCCTCTGACAAGTTGTCGAAGAACTCCCGCACTTCGTCTGATGTTGGCTCGGCCCAGGCCGGGTCGAGGCCGTGCGTGTTGAAGTCCGGCATCATGGCAATAATGGTGGACCGGCGAGAGTTGTTGCTCAGCAGAACCACTCTTGCTGGCAACCCAAATAGGGGCCCCTTGACGGCCTTGCCGGACTTTGCAGCCTTGCCGGCCCTCTCAACCCAGCCGTCATCGCCCACGTTGAGCTGGAAGAGCCTCTGAAAAAAGTGAGCATGCCCCATCACCGTGAGGTTGTGCTTCAGGCCAGGGCGGAGCCTCATGACATCGGCCGCATTCCCGAAGTCCCAGGCCGACCTCCCCTTGTTGTGTAGCGGGGCGATCCGGCGACAGATGAAATCTGCCCCAATCATCTCAAGGGTGGGCCCAGTCGTGGTGAGGCCATGGATCCTGGTGGTGGCGACTGAGAGCTTCTTGTCGTTCGCGTCGAGGTCGCTCCAGTCCCTACGATGGGTCGGCAGGCTCTGACGAACTCGACAGAACTCCTGCGAATCCTCCTCCTCGATCCAGAGCCACCGGCCCAGCCACTCCTCCCATCTCTCCTTCTGGCACCTTCCGAATATGTGCCCTTCTCCTGGGTCCTCGGGATCCAGGTAACGCAGCCAGAGATGGCACCCCCTATCTAGATGGGAGGATAGAAGTAGTGGCGGAAAAGCGCAGTGCTGGGGAGCACTCCGGTGAAGCCCTTGTAGAGATGGGCAAAGAAAGCCATGCATGCCATGGCATTCGGTGTGAAGTCGAGAAGGTGCAAGCCATAGATGTGCATGATGTCATTGAAGAAATCAGAAAAGGGGGGCAGAGCCCGCAAGAGAAGTAATCAACGAAGAAGGGATACCAATTTGGGCCGGCCTCGGAAAAATCGGCAGGGATGATACGTGTGGCAGGATGCCCCGTCATCGCCCTCCCCCACAGGGGCTTGAACTAGTCCCTGAGGTGAACTGCATCGACCGTCGAGGGGAAATAGGCGTGCTGCATCTGCAGCGCCGCCAGCTCACTCTCCGGCGCCTCCTCCTCCCCGGTGTCCTTGGCCGCTCCCTTGTCCTTGCTAGTTTTGGGTGCCTTGGAGGCTGGGAGATGCCGAAGAATCAAGAACAATGGGGGGCGCGGCGGTGGCGGGCAGGGGCGAGGGTTTCGAATCTTTCGGCAGATGAAGAAAAGAGGAACAGTGGCTCCGAGATTGGAAAAGGTGCAGAGGGCCGCCTCTTTACCACAATGTGACGCGTGCAAACAGCAACCGCCCCACGCACGACCTCCACGTCACGCATTCAACATGGGTCGTGGGGAAGCACAACAAGCGAGGGAGTTACTGCGATAAAAACTCCGCCGCCTGCGCGCCCGCGCACTGTTCTGGGCCTGGCCCAATAACACACCGCGCTTATATGTGGCCTAGGCCCGGGGGCTCCTGTTGGTGTACAACTGTGCACAAGTAAAGGGGTACAAAACATGAACATATTGCAACACCCTACAGCGGGGGTCCCTCACATTTGTGCGAGAACAAAGGGCACCGTAGGACAGCACCATAAATAAAATATACAATCATACCAACCAAGATCACGATTAACCCACAGGACAAAACGGATCTACTCAAACATCATAGGATAACCAAATATCATTGGGAAATAATATATGGAGTTGAGCACCATGTTCAAGTAGAGATTACAGCAGGGAGAAGAGGTGTTACACCGCTTCATAGAGGGGGAGAGAGTTGGTGTTGATGGTAGCAAGATTGTTGATGTAGATCATCGTCCCGGTGGCACTCCGGCACCACTAGGAGAGAGAGGGAGAGAGCCCCCCTCCTTCTTCTTCTTCCTTGGCCTCCCCCCTAGATGGGAGGAGAGTTCCCCCTCTGGTCCTTGGTCTCCAAGGCGCCGGAGGTGCAGAATCCCATCCAAGATTGGATCTCACACTATGTTCTCTTCTGTTTCGCGTTCCCCTGATCTGGCCGAAAATAGTTTCTTATATTCCGGGAGATCCGTAACTGCGATGCGCTGAGATTTTAACACGATTTTTTTCCGGATATAAGCTTCCTTCGCCTGAAGTAGAGCTCCAACCGACGTTCGAGGAGGGCACAACCCACCACCACGCGTCAGGGGCCTCTGGCGTGCCCTGGTATCTTGTGGACTGTGTGGGCCTCCGTTTGCAGTGATTCCAACTCCCAAAAATCACATACATTCCAAAATAATTCTCCGTGAAATTTTATTGCATTTGAACTTCGTTTGATATGGATACTCTATGATAAAAAAACATGCAGAAAACAGGAACTGGCACGGGGCACTGGATCAATAGGTTAGTCCAATAAATCATATAAAAAGTTGCCAAAAATATGTGAAAATTGTATAATATTGGCATGAAACAATCAAAAATTATAGATACGATGGAGACATATCATAGTCTCTTGAGAGATCCGCGCGGCTGGCATCACTTGGACATACACCAAATGAAGTGGCACTTCCTGCCCATCCAGCCCTACCAGGCCAACTCGAGCCAAATGCTCTGGGTCAAGTTTGGTAAAGCGGGTCTCCACCATTGCCCATGTCTCCCTTGCTCCTTCTTGACAAGTTGATATCTTCCATAGCTCAAAGCAGCGTCGAGCTCCTTTAAACCGATTAGCCAGCTTGCCCTTCCATTCTGGAGGCGTCTCGGTCGACCATAATGCCTTGACCATGCTCTTCATAGCTTTCCGAGCTTTCTCATGCATGATGGACAGCTGTAGGACCTTGAAGTATGTCTAGAGGGGGGGTGATTAGACTACTTGACCAATTAAAAACTTAACCTTTTCCCAATTTTAGAGTTTGGCAGATTTTAGCTATCTTAGGACAAGTCAAGCAATCATCACAGTATTCAAGCAAGCATGCAAAGAGTATATAGGCAGCGGAAATTAAAGCATGCAACTTGCAAGAAAGTAAAGGGAAGGGTTTGGAGGATTCAAACGCAATTGGAGACACGGATGTTTTTGGCGTGGTTCCGATAGGTGGTGCTATCGTACATCCACGTTGATGGAGACTTCAACCCACGAAGGGTAACGGTTGCGCGAGTCCATAGAGGGCTCCACCCACGAAGGGTCCACGAAGAAGCAACCTTGTCTAT
Organism: Triticum timopheevii; assembly: GCA_963921465.1. Taxonomy (NCBI): domain Eukaryota; kingdom Viridiplantae; phylum Streptophyta; class Magnoliopsida; order Poales; family Poaceae; genus Triticum; species Triticum timopheevii. The sequence continues at coordinate 338,497,027 of OY997266.1, read as the reverse complement.
CCCACCATGGCCGTCGCCCACGAAGGACTTGCCTCACTAGCGGTAGATCTTCACGAAGTAGGCGATCTCCTTGCACTTACAAACTCCTTGGTTCAACTCCTCAATCTTGTCGGGGGCTCCCAAGTAACACCTAGCCAACTTAGGAGACACCACTCTCCGAGAAGTAACAAATGGTGTGTTGATGATGAACTCCTTGCTCTTGTGCTTCAAATGATAGTCTCCCCAACACTCAACTCTCTCTCATAGGTTTTGGATCTGGTGGAAAGAAGATTTGAGTGGAAAGCAACTTGGGGAAGGCTAGAGATCAAGATTCATATGGTAGGAATGGAATATCTTGGCCTCAACACATGAGTAGGTGGTTCTCTCTCAGAAATGGTAAGTTGGAAGTGTAGGTTTGTTCTGATGGCTCTCTTCACGAATGAAGAGGAGGTGGAGGGGTATATATAGCCTCCACACAAAATCTAACCATTATACACAATTTACCAAACTCGGTGGGACCGATTCAACAGACTCGGTCGGACCGATTTAGTAAACCTAGTGACCGTTAGTGATTTTCGGTGGGACTAAAATGCAACTCGGTGAGACCGATTCGGTTAGGGTTAGGGCATAACGTAATCTCGGTAAGACCGATTACACAAACTCGGTGAGACCGATTCGGTTAGGGTTAGGGCATAACGTAATCTCGGTAAGACCGATTACACAAACTCGGTGAGACCGATTTGGTAATAAGCTTTCCAGAGAGTTGGTCAGGTAAACTCGGCGGGACCGATTTGCTCTTTTCGGTGAGACCGAAATGTTACAAAAGGGAAACAGAGAGTTTACATTGCAACCTCGGTGGGACCGATCGCTCACTTCGGTTAGACCAAAACATTACGAAGGGAAACAAAGAGATTACAATCCCATCTCGGTGAGACCGAGATCCCTATCGGTAAGACCGATTTGCTTAGGGTTTGTGGCAGTGGCTATGACCTTTGGAATCGGTTGCGCCGGATAGGAAGAATCGGTGTGACCGATTTTGGCTTTGGGTTTAGGTCATTTGTGGATGTGAGTAGGTAGCTGAGGGTTTTGGAGCATATCACTAAGGACATGAAGCAAGAGGCTCATTAAGCAACACCTCATCCCTCGATAGTATTGGCTTTTCCTATAGACTCAATGTGATCTTGGATCACTAAAATATAAAATGAAGAGTCTTGAGCTTTTGAGCTTGAGCCAATCCTTTGTCCTTAGTATTTTGAGGGATCCACTTTCATCATCCATGCCATGCCATTCATTGAGCTTTCCTGAAATAATAGTCTTGGAATAGCATTAGCTCAATGAGCTATATGTTGTTATGAATTACCAAAACCACCTAGGGATAGTTGCACTTTCAATCTCCCCCTTTTTGGTAATTGATGACAACATATAGATCAAAGCTTCGACAAATGATAATAAGATTGAGTAACATTGTCGCTTTGAGAAGTATGTGATAAGCAAGAGCTCCCCCTAAATTTGTGCATAGTTTAAGATTTGCTTTGGACTGCAAATGCACAATGAATTAGGCTCATGGGTTACTCTTCCATGTCACATACATCTTGGTGGAGCACTCAAAATAATAAATATTGAATACATGCACTCATCACCAAGCAAAGTGAATGATCACATAGGATAGATAAGATAATATCATCAAACATGCATAAGTGTAGCTTATGATCAAACACATGATCATCAATGTCTCACAAGCATAGTATAGTATCTCAAGCAATCAAAAAGCAAACAAGTTTAACCACCAAATAAAGCAAGAGAGAACAAAAGCAACACTCTCTCTCGAAGCCTATGATCTATACATTTTTCTCCCCCTTTGGCAACAAGTTACCAAAAAGTTCATAGAAAATGCATAGTGCTAGATCGACTCTCAGGCTTGATCTTCAGGAGGTGGTGTCTGGATAACTCCAAGGACGAAGGCTTCAGTTGAAGTAGAGGGTGATGGAGTTGATGCTGGAGCTGGTTGCACTGGAGCTGAAGGGGTTGTAGTTGGTGCAGATGATGTTGCTCTAGTGTCTGTCACAGGCACTGCAACTGACCTCTGGGCTCTAGGCACTCTGGCAAACACATTTGTGGTAGTCTTGCCCTGCCTCTCCTGCATGTCATCGTGCAGCTGCTCTACAACTGACTGAATCTCAGTTACTTTGACATCAAGGTCATGGAATTTGAGTTCCATGATTCTTTCCAAGCTCTCCTAATTCTGAGTGAGGGTGGCCAATCCCTTCTCAATCCTCAGTGTTGATGCTATTAAGTAACCAAGCTGCTCCTGCTTGTTCTTCAAGAAATACTCAGATGCCTCCTCTTGAGTTGGCATCTTGGCAACCTTCTCCTTCCTTGCCTTCTCCTTCTTCTCTTGAGCTTGAACTGATGATGGATCATTCTCATTCATGACAACCTCATTGTCCTCAAAGTCTGGATAAAGTGGAAAATGTTCCTTATCCAACTGATATTTCCCTGTGCCCATCTTTGAGTTTATCAACTCCTGAATCTAAGGGGCATATCCACAACTCCTCTTCTGATCTGCTGCAGTCCTCTTAATGGTTTCAATCATAAGGCTCATGACTTTGAACTTCTGTGGCACATCAAACACATGCAACATGTTGATGGCATGCCCTCTGATCATGTTGTGGTCACCAGACTTAGGCAACAGAGTGTGCCTTAGGATCCAATTAATGGTTGGCAGCCCTGACAGCAGAAAGTGGACTGATCCAAACTTATGTGTTTCAACAGCCTTGTCTAGGATCTCCTTGTACATGTGTTCCATGGAATTGTGATCCATCTTCTTCTTGGCATAAATATCCAGATCATATTCATCTTCCTTTGGGGCATTTATCAGACTTGCCCATTCTCCAACAGTGGACTGGTATCTGGTGCCTTCTGACATCCAAACTATCCTTCCATCTGGATAGAAATGTGCTGTGGAGTAGAATTGCATGATAAGTTCATCATTCCAGTTGGTGAGCTTTTGCCCAACAAAATCAGCAACTCCACAAGCAACAAAGCTTTCTTGCACTCCAGGATAGTGCTCTTCATTGTCCTTGATGTAAGTCCAGTCGACCCACCTCATGTCACAAACTATGGGCTTCTTATCCAACAAGATTGTCTCATAGAAGTCCTGCTGTTCCTTTGTATGGAACGTGTAGTCAACAACGGTTCTTCTCCTTGAGGCATATGGATCTTCCATCCTCCATAGCCTCAACCCTGAGTCCTTCCTGATCCTCATGTCCTCAGCCACAGGATGGGCATCATTGTGGTCTGGTATCTTGGGCTTGAGCTTCCTTAGGACCTGTCCTTCTTCATCTTCTTCATCAGCAACATTTGGCACTGGGGCCTTGTTCTTCTCAGCAGCTGGAATACTCCTAGTATTCCTCTTTGGTATAAGCTTGGCCTTGGAGGCAGCTTTGGGTGCTTCCTTGGGCTTAGATGTTGCAGCCCATGATCTAATAGCATCACCCATAAGCTTTGGTGCCTTGGGTGCTGGTGCAGCAACCTCTTCTTCCTCTTCAGAATCTCTTCTCATAGAGGGCTTTCCAAGAACCTGGGTAGTTGTGGTTCTTGCTCTCTTCTTCTTCTTGTCCTGAGCACCTTCATCCTCTGATTCAATGGTAAATTTCATTATCTCTCCAGTGGGAACTTTCTTGGATTTTGAAGTTGTAACTTTCTTTTCAGGTGCCTCTTTGGGTTCAGTCTGTTCTGGCACTTGAGTGGACCTTCTGGCCTTGGGCATTGGTGTCCTCTTGGCAGGAACTTTCTTTTTCAGTCCAGGCTTTGTGCTATGTGTTGAGCCATATTCCTTCTTTAGCACTACTATCTTGGAAGTAGCCTCATCTTCTTCATCTTTGTAGTCCTCATCCTCTGAGTCTGAGGTTCTCTTCCTCCTTTGCCTGGTAGCAGCCTTAGGCAGGTTGCTAGGAGTGCTTCTGCTCCCTTCATCTGTAGAACTTGAGGGACTAGTGCCCTTGCTCATGTCAATCTGCTCTTCTGACCTGTTCTGGCTGTCACTCTGGTCTGACATGCTGCAAACACTGACTGCTGACCCTGTGAAGAGTTGTTGATGAGATAGAATAGATGAGCATCACAAAATGCAGAGATTTTTGCAAAAGAATGATTCAAAAATTCAGTTTTAGTTTTCCACAGAAAGCATTTCGGATCAACCGATTTTCAAACTCGGTGATACCGAAGCAGTTCTGGAACCTAAACTGATGAACTCGGTTGGACCGAGTCACAGTTCGGTGGCATCGAGACTGCTAGGGTTTCACAAAGTCCTAAAATCGGTCGCACTGATTAGGAATTCTCGGTCAGACCAAGAGTTACTTGTGCAATGGCATAAGCCAAATCGGTGGGACCGAGTTTTTCAACTCGGTGGGTCCGAGATGGTTTCGGCGGAAACCTAACCCTAAAATTTTGAATCTCATCTAATCTACAGATTACTTTGGCTGGATAGGAGTGTTTCAATCGTGGCAAGAATCAATAAGAACACAATGTGCTAGCAATCAGACGAGGATAGCACAGTGATAGAGTCCATACCCTAGCTTGGCGATGAACTCACTACGGCGGCAACGGCGGGGGCGAAATCCGTTGACGGCGGCGGAGACCAGCTACTGGAGGCGGGTGGCGACAAGGAGACGATCCGGAGACCTTCGATGGTAGAGCGAGCTATTGCGCGGGCGAAGGGGTTCGGAGTAATTTCCAAAATTTTGCCCGTGACTATATATAGCCCGACCATGTCGGTGTGACCGAGTGGAACAACTCGGTGGCAGCGAGATGCATAACTGTATACAGTTACAGCAACTCGGTGTGACAAAAAAGTTCAAATCGGTACCGAGATTGAAAACTTAGATCAACTTAATGATCTCGGTAGGACCGAATGGAGGAATCGGTCAGACCGAGAATCACAAAGAGGTTTTGGAAGTTTAAGTCTATGACGAATCGGGGACTCCGGGTGCTCCTCACATAGAGTGGTTCGAATCTGACTTGATCAAATTTCGTGATGTAGCATGCATAGAGTTTGAGATGAGAAAAGCATAGATAGCTAGAGAAAGTTCTTAGGAATTCTTGTCCATCCACTTGGCAAAAAGAAAAGAAGCCAATCAATAAAAACAACAAGTGGATGTCCTTGAATGAGTAAAATATGCACCAACATGCTCACACAATAAGATGGCAAATGAAATATGTGGCAAAGCATGCACAACCAATTCTAGCATCTATCAAACAATTGACGATGACTAGGTCATCTATATATGAGTATATTGACTTAGGAGTCAATGAGAACATTTGATCATAGGTCATACTCATCGTTTAAGCTCAAGTGGGGTTACCACTTTTACATAATGCATTGATGTGTTCACACCATTAGAGTTGCTTTGACTCAATTCTTAGAGTTAAGATCCCCCTAGATGTGAGATCCCCCCTTAGAGGGACGAACTAACCTTGGGTTTTGTCGATGATGACTTCATGTAGGTGTTGAAGATGTGGATGCTCAATGTTGATGTAGATCATTTGGAGCAATCCTTTGGAGTGAGTTGCACTTTCAACTTACCTACATGGGTTAGTCCCACAAGGAACAAACAAGAATATCCATAAACATAGAGTGATGCACACACAAGATGATGTCCATGAAATCATTAGGCTACCTTGTCCCTTGTCTTACCAACATGAGGGTTTGTGACTCCTTGAACTAGTGCAAGATGTGGAAGTTGATTGCACTTGTTCTTGCCATAATGATATGAGTGAAGAATGTTGGCGGAGTCACCCTCAAGAACTCTCTAGTTCTTCTACTTCGGGATCCACATCATCTTGATGGGAATCCTTGGAGTTGTAGTTGTACTTGATGAAGTAGAACTTGACGTAGTCTTGGGAACCCACTTGAACGAGGCCTTAGGTGCTTCTTCAAATGCATCAATCTCTTCTTGAAGCTTGTCCTTGCGTTTTTTCTTGTGGTCTTGTGGTGGAAGATCATCTTGTGCTTGTGTTCCCTTGAAGGAAGTAGGATCATACTTCTCTTGTTGAGGAACAAACTTCATCTTGGGGTATTGATCTTCTTCCCACTCAACTCCATTGGCATTTAACTTTCGTTCAAAACCAACACCTTGATTCTTTCGGTGCCTTCCTTGCTTGCGTACAATTTCCTCGAATTGCTTACTCCCGGCAAGGCTCTTGTAAACACCTTTCTCTATAATTCCCTTCAATAAGCTATTTTCTTGCTCAAGTGTAACTTGGCTAAGAGAATTATTAGTGGAATCAAGAGAACTACTAGAAGAAACAACATTGGATTTGACATTGTTATTGTTACTACTAGAGGAAGTATCTTTCTTGTACTTGTTACTAGACTTGACTTGAGGCATGTAAGTAGATAAGAGTAAACGCTTGGCAATGTAAGAAGAACTTTTCTTACGTAGATCATCATTGATTGCCTTTAAGAACTCATGCTCTTGCTCAAGATTGAGCTTTTCAAAGCGTAACTTCTCATGAGCCCTTAAAAGTTCTCGATGATCTTCGAAGATAGTTTCATGAGCCAACTTAAGAGTGTTTAGTTCTTTAGTTAGAAGCTCAATCTTCTCCTTATCATTGTCATTCGTTTTATCTCGATTAGCATGATTAATTGACGTTTCGTCATAGTATTCATCACTAGAGTTGTCAACAAGTAAATCATCATCCACAAGCAAGTCATCTTCATCACTATTGAAATCAACATACTCAGGATGTGTTACCTTTGGACCTTTGGCCATGAAGCATCTTCCAATTCCTTCATTTGGTGAATCAAATATGTCGTAGGAGTTGGTTGACACAAGTGCTAGACCGGCAACACCTTCATCTTGAGTATATTCGGAGTCGGAGTGATAGCTTCTCTCGGAGTGATTGTCGGAGTCGGAGCCGGATACCCATTCACCAACATGAGCTTGATGTCTTCGTTTTGTGTAGCTCCTTGATGACTTGTCCTTCCTTTCCGAATCCTTGCTTCTCCGTGAGGGTCTTCGTTCATAATGATCATCTCTACTCCTCCTCTCTCTTGGTGGTGATTCTTCCCTTTTGCTTCTTCTTCTTGGAGAATCTTCTCTTCTTTTGTAGGGTGTCGTACACTCATTGGAATAGTGTCCGGGTCTCCCACAATTGTAGCAATTGCGCTCTCGACTAGAAGATCTTTTGTCATTGTAAGACCTTGACTTGGACCTTCTTTCTTTGCTTCTACTCTTGTAGAATTTGTTGAAGTTCTTCACCATTAAGCTCAATCCTTCATTGAAGGTTTGTTTTTCACTTGATGATGTGGGGGCTTCACTTGAGGCTTTCTAAGCACCACTTGACTTGTTGTGAAGTTCCTCCTTATCCTTGAGTGACATCTCATGAGCAAAAATTCTTCCAATGACTTCCGTTGGCTTGAGATCTTTGTAGTTTGGCATCATCTGGATCAATGTGCACATGGTATCATACTTTCCATCCAATGCTCTTAGGATTTTCTAGATGATGAATTTGTCGGTCATCTCTTCACTCCCTAAGCCGGCAATCTCATTTGTGATAAGAGCAAGCCTAGAGTACATTTCAGCGACACCTTCACCATCCTTCATTTTGAACTTGTCAAGCTGACTTTGGAGCACATCCAACTTGGATTCCTTGACGGATTCAATACCTTCATGCATATCAATCAGAGTATTCCAAATTTCCTTTGCATTCTCAAGACGGCTGATTTTGTTGAATTCTTCGGGGCACAATCCGTTGAAGATGATATCACAAGCTTGAGCGTTATATTGCAGCATCTTCAATTCTTCCGCATTAGCTTTGCGGTTCGGCTCTCTCCCATCAAAGAATTCACCTTGCAAGCCAATACAAATAATTGCCCAAACGGCGGGGTTATGTCCAAGAATATGCATTTTCATCTTATGCTTCCAACTAGCAAAATTAGTACCATCAAAGTAAGGACCTCTACGGTGATAATTTCCCTCGCTAGACGCCATACTCTCCTAGGTTGTGAAACCAAGGCTATGACCACCAAAAGCTATGGAAATCAAAGCAAATGGAGACCAAAGCTCTGATACCACTTGTAGGACCTTGAAGTATGTCTAGAGGGGGGTGATTAGACTACTTGACCAATTAAAAACTTAACCTTTTCCCAATTTTAGAGTTTGGCAGATTTTAGCTATCTTAGGACAAGTCAAGCAATCATCACACTATTCAAGATAGCATGCAAAGAGTATATAGGCAGCGGAAATTAATGCATGCAACTTGCAAGAAAGTAAAGGGAAGGGTTTGGAGGATTCAAACGCAATCGGAGACATGGATGTCTTTGGCGTGGTTTCGATAGGTGGTGCTATCGTACATCCACGTTGATGGAGACTTCAACCCACGAAGGGTAATGGTTGCACGAGTCCATGGAGGGCTCCACCCACGAAGGGTCCACGAAGAACCAACCTTGTCTATCCCACCATGGGCGTCGCCCATGAAGGACTTGCCTCACTAGCGGTAGAACTTCACGAAGTAGGCGATCTCCTTGCCCTTACAAACTCCTTGGTTCAACTCCACAATCTTGTCAGAGGCTCCCAAGTGACACTTAGCCAATCTAGGAGACACCACTCTCCAAGAAGTAAAAAATGGTGCGTTGATGATGAACTCCTTGCTCTTGTGCTTCAAATGATAGTCTCCCCAACACTCAACTCTCTCTCATAGGTTTTGGATCTGGTGGAAAGAAGATTTGAGTGGAAAGCAACTTGGGGAAGGCTAGAGATCAAGATTCATATGGTAGGAATGGAATATCTTGGCCTCAACACATGAGTAGGTGGTTCTCTCTCAGAAATGGTAAGTTGGAAGTGTAGGTTTGTTATGATGGCTCTCTTCATGAATGAAGAGGAGGTGGAGGGGTATATATAGCCTCGACACAAAATCTAACCGTTACACACAATTTACCAAACTCGATGGGACCGATTCAACAGACTCGGTCGGACCGATTTAGTAAACCTAGTGACCGTTAGTGATTTTCGGTGGGACTGAAATGCAACTCGGTGAGACCAGTTCGGTTAGGGTTAGGGCATAACGTAATCTCGGTAAGACCGATTACACAAACTCGGTGAGACCGATTTGGTAATAAGCTTTCTAGAGAGTTGGTCAGGTAAACTCGGTGGGACCGATTTGCTCTTTTCGGTGAGACCGAAATGTTACAAAAGGGAAATAGAGTATTTACATTGCAATCTCGGTGGGACCGATCGCTCACTTCGGTTAGACGAAACGTTATGAAGGGAAACAGAGAGATTACAATCCCATCTCGGTGAGACCGAGATCCCTATCGGTAAGACCGATTTGCTTAGGGTTTGTGGCAGTGGCTATGACCTTTGGAATCGGTGGCGCCGAATAGGCAGAATCGGTGTGACCGATTTTGGCTTCGGGTTTAGGTCATTTGTGGATGTGAGTAGGTAGCTGAGGGTTTTGGAGCATATCACTAAGCACATGAAGCAAGAGGCTCATTAAGCAACACCTCATCCCTCCTTGATAGTATTGGCTTTTCCTATAGACTCAATGTGATCTTGGATCACTAAAATATAAAATGAAGAGTCTTGAGCTTTTGAGCTTGAGCCAATCCTTTGTCCTTAGTATTTTGAGGGATCCACTTTCATCATCCATGCCATGCCATTCATTGAGCTTTCCTGAAATAATAGTCTTGGAATAGCATTAGCTCAATGAGCTATATGTTGTTATGAATTACCAAAACCACCTAGGGATAGTTGCACTTTCAACAGCTCCTTTAGCAAGTTCCCTCCGAACGAGAAAACCTCTTCCTCGGGGCACCCGGTCAGGAGACATAACAAGAGACATGGCATGTCTCTTACATTGGCATAATACATATGCTTTACGTGATCAAGTTAAAAATTCACTCACCGAATATGCCTCCTCTCAATCTCTGGTTCTCCTTGTGGGATTGGGCTAGTTGAGTTTTGAACTCTCAATTTCTTTGGCATGTTGCTTATTTTTCGCTTTAAGCTTGTTTTTTCCTCATGCCTTCGGGTCAGTACCTGACAGCTAGCTTCATGTTGTGATTCCGTGTACCTTTGAGATATTTTGGCCGCGTGCAGGTCCTTCTACAGTTGATTTATGGACACAACCGTTATAAGGCAATCTTTTGTTAGAAAAGGTGCCCCAAACAATTTATGCATGCTAACACTTTTTACTCACCATGTGCTTCCCATGTGCTGCCAACTGTGCTTGATTCAGCTCAAGGTCCTCGGACAGTTTTTTGTTTTGTTCCCTCGAGGCCTGCACCTGTCGCAAACATATGCACATTCAGACTTTTAACTTGGCCATCCCTCCAAAATTAAGGCTCAGGGCTACTGGGTTAGGATTTATGTTCAGTTATCAAAACCAATCACATACTTGCATGTTGGTCAACAAAAGGTTGGCGACTCCCTAAGTCCGGTTTAGGCGGCTTCAAGGTATGCGTCCACCGAACTAAGTGCATTGAACTCATGTTCGGAAAACACGAAATGACTCACTGACTCCTTCCTCCGTCGGTGATTCATCACACTTCCGACTTCAAAATTGGTAACTGAGACATCCTCGGGATCCTCTTGGAGCTGGTCTGCAAAGGGGACCTCTGCATTGGCCCCGGCCCTTGCCGAAGACCTCGCTTCGGGATTACCACCTGGCACCTATTTGACGTCCTCGGACGAAGGTAGCTATACACGTCTCTTACAAATCTCAGCAAAGATTATAAGTGCTTGTAGCGACCATAACAATGACTGAACTATGAGTTCAATGTATTACCTCTTTGGTCGGGGGCGCGATCAAGGTAGCTCCCATGGCCGCCACATGCTTGGGAGCTCATTTGTCGTTTGGTGCTGACGCAGCCGGCGCTGCTCTCGCCGATGTTCGGCATGGTGCGATAGCCCTTGGCAGTAGAAGTCATCATACTCGGAACAACGGGAGGCGAACGCCCTTTTTGGGAAGCTGCCTTATTGTTACTTACAGCGAAGGAGGGAAGTGCCCTAGGGTGATTAGCGAAAATGGCCACCTTAGAGCCGTCAAGACTCTCCTGGTAAAAGACCCCGTCCTCAAAATCGATTGACATCTGGATCGTCGTGTGATAGAGGCTGAGGTGTCCCGTCTTTTGATGAGATGGTGATTATCGTTTCGGAGGAGTAGACTTTGTCGATCCGACTATGAACATGTTGTTGACACATGAACACGTCACGTGTATCCTCGACGCCGGGGGTGGTGCACCGGCAGCTCACGTCGAAGGAGACCCGACCGACAGCGCGATACGCAAGACAGTTGGCGGGCGCTTTTGCAGACCCGAAACCCCGCGCACCCGGGAGGGACCCCGTCTGGGATTGCGGCGGTCATGGGCTGCCCTAGGTCGATTTGCTCGCCCCTAGAGCCTCGGGATTCACAGCTCTCAAACATGAAGAACAGCGAAGAACGAGAGAGAAAAACGATGGAGATATAAAACGTAGACAGGAAAAAGTAGTATATTGATTTGTTCGATTGTGTGTTGTTTCAATCGGCCGTCACCCCCAACATATATAAGAGGCGGCTGGACTTCGCATACAAGCAAAGGATTCATCTAGGCTTTCCTTGCAAGAAAATTACATTAATTCACGTCCTCCAGTTCTAATTCCAATCCAACTCGGATTCAGCCCGAATCTGGCCCAAACTTCTATCATGTTCCTTGTACAGGCCATGGAATTTGCATATGACCTCCGATTGAGAAGATCAAAATACCAAATTTATGCACCTCGACGATACGAACAACTTCCCTGTTTATTATTCTTCCAAAAAAGGTCATCTTCAATACTATACGAGGTGATCTTTAACTTCCAGTCGGATTTGGTCATGCAGTTTTCTTGGCTGTCCGACTCTTTCAGCAACTCTACAGGTTGTATACTATCTCGGATGATGATGACTCCAAAAGAAAAGTTTACTGTTTTTACGATACGCACAACTGCTGTGTAGAACACTTTCCTATCCGAGGTCATCTGAATAACCTTTCGATCCCATCTCCAACTTCTGATCGGGTTGATCCCGGCAAGCTTTCCACCCCGGCAAGCTTTCACACCGGCAAGGTTTTCACCCGGCAAGCTTCTCGCCCAGCGAGGTTTTCACCCCGGCAAGCTTCTATCCTGGCAAGGTTTCTACCCCGGCAAGCTTCTATCCTGACAAGGTTCTTGCCCAGCAGGGTTTTCACCCCGGCAAGGTTTCTACCCCGGCAAGCTTCTATCCCGGCAAGGTTTCTACCCCGGCAAGCTTCTATCCCGGCAAGGTTTTCCCCCTGGAAATGCTTTAATTCAGCCGGCAAAGGCCAAATAACTCACGCGACCCATCAGACACCACCTAGGTGGGTGTTTGGTCCCTCGCGTCACTTTTTTCACTCAGGACCGGCCCGTGGAGTGTTGCCTCTAACTTTTGCATACGAACTCGGATTGGGACAATTTTTAAATCAAAATCGATCGTTTCGACGAGGCGAAGACAATTCATGTAGATAATTCTTCCATGTGAGGCCGTCTTGGGGGTGTAATTAGCCGAACAGTGTTCTGAATACAAAATCTCAGTACTTTGAACACAACTTCGGCCTTAGAGATGAGGTCGGATGGCTATGACTTAAACATCAAAGTTGTTCCTCTCGGCGATGTGAAACTTTCCATGCTGAAAACCCTTTCACTCGAATCCATCTCATTTTCTTTTTATGTCATGCCAAAATCTGGTGTCAACACATGCCCCCCAGTTTTTCGGCAAAGCTTGCACGCCGAAAAATAATATGCACGGTGTTTGTTCTAAGGACGTTGTCAACACTCCATCGGCCATTTATTTTTCTCAGGGTAATAATTATGTATCGGCCATGTTTGTGCTAAGGGCGATAATCGTACATCGTCCATTGCCTACTCAGGCTTCTTGCCACACACTCGGATGGTACTTCTTCAAGTGCTTGCCATTGAGAGCTCGAGGTAACAATGCCCCTTGTACAGATTCCACCAAATATGAGTTTCCGGGAACTACTCTTGTAATCCTAAAAGGACCTTCCCAACTTGGAGACCACTTACCGAATTTTTTGTCTCTTGAACCAATCGGCAGAATCACTTTCCAGACGAGATCACCAACTTGAAAATTCTTCAACTTAACTTTCTTATTGTAAGCTCTTGCTACCCTCAACTTGTCCCTCTCTATGGCCTTCAAAGCAGACAAACGTTTATCGGCAACATCATCAATACTGTCCATCACCAAGTTATAAAAGTCTACTGCCGATAAATCATTTTGTTTGGCTATTCTCAAAGCATTCAAATTTACTTCCACTGGTAAAATAGCCTCTTGACCATATGCTAGCTCATATGGAGTCACTTTCGTAGCACGATGCCTTGAGATTCTATGTGCTCATAATGCTTCAGACAACAACTCATGCCATCTCCTCGGATTATCCTCAATTTTCTTCTTGATTAGTTTGATTAAAATTTTATTGCTAGACTCAGCTTGTCCATTGGCTTGGGCATAATATGGAGAGGAATTGAGCAACTTTATGTTATAAGATTCGGCAAATTCTTTGACTTGGTGTGACATGAAAGATGAGCCTTGATCTGTAGTCAACATTTGAGGAATGCCAAATCTATGAATAATTTGATTGGTTATGAACTTCATTACCTCTGTATGTGTCATGTTCTTGAGAGGCACTGCTTCAGACCATTTAGTGAAATAATCGGTTGCTACTAATACAAACCGATGCCCCTTTGATGAAGACGGATGAATTTGTCCAATAAAGTCTAAACCCCATCCTCTGAAAGGCCATGGCTTGATAATGGGATGTAGCATAGCAGCAAGAGCCTATCACCAAATTTTTGACAAGCTTCACATCCTTTATAATATTTGAAGCAATCATTAATCGTGGTCGGCCAATAAAACCCAGCACGTCGTAGTAACCATTTCATCTTGGGAGCCGACTGATGAGTGCCACAAATACCTTCATGGACCTCTCCCATAGCAATTCTCGCTTGGTCTTCGTCCAAGCACTTTAAAAGAACATCATCAACCGTTCGGCGATAGAGACCATCATCTCTCATTGTGTACTTGAAAGCCATACGCCAAACAGACATGTCCACCCTTCTACTAGGATCACACAGATAATCAATGATGGGTTTCCTCCAGTCTTGATTTTCTCCTGGATTGAATATTTCATTAGTGTCCGAAACGATGGGCTCCGGTTCGACCTCCCCTAGGTTGGCAAGACTAGCCATCGGCTTTTCAGAAATATGAAACATGCCACGATCATCATGATAGCCGGATGCTTGTTGTGCCAAATCATTTGCTTTCCAATTGTCATGTCTAGATATATGAGCAATGCTAAAATAATCAAAAGCACAAATTATATCTAGACATTTATCAAGATAAACATTAAGTGATTCGTCAAAGCATTGAAAGACTTTGGATATTTGTTGTACTACTAATAACGAATCACCATAAGCCTCAATATGTGTAACACCTATAGCAAGTAACATCTCTAGGCTGAATAATAATGCTTCATATTCGGCTTGATTGTTCGTACAAAAATATTCTAAGCGGCATGAGGCTTCAAAAACAGCACCATGAGGAGATATGTAAACAATACCAACACTTTGGCCATTGCTATAAACTGAACCATCAAAATATAATCTCCACGGTACTAGTGAGACAAGGTTTATATCAACATCATGATTGTCATCAATCCGATGTCCAACAATAAAATTAGCAACGATTTGGTCTTTCATGGATTTTAGAGATTCATAAGCCAAATCATATTCAATCAAAGCATAAGTCCACTTACCAATTCTACCACTAAGAATTGGTCTATGCAGCATGTATTTAATGACATTGGTCTGACAAGCTACTATGCAAGCACTCGGTACTAAATAATGTCTCAATTTTGTGCAAGCATAATATAAACATAGATATAATTTTTCAATAAATGTATACCTTGTATTGGCGTCCAACAAGCGGCGGCTCAAATAAGTGATGGCATGCTCTTTTCTTTCGGTTTCTTGAGTCAGAACAGCACCAATAACTCCTTCCTCTGCTGCAATGTAAAGCCTAAAGGGTTCCCTATGCTTGGGTGCTCTCATCACCGGAGGAGTGCACAAATAATTATTGATCATATCAAATGCTTCTTGTTGTTTTTCCCCCCAAGTGAAATCATCATCATTCTTTAACCGAAGGGTAGGAGTAAACGCATCAACCTTCCCTGACAGATTAACTATGAACCTCCTTAAGTAATTAACCTTGCCAAGGAACTTTTGCATATCTCTCTTGCACGTTGGAGTGTAACATCCCAAAATTCTAAATTTTGGAATGTTATATTAAATAAATTATTATGATTGTTTGTTTGATTGATTGACTGAAAGTGAGTGGAATTTGAAACTTTAAAGTTGAATGAGAGGGAATAAAAGGACTTTCCCAAAGCCTTCATCTTTGCAATTTGATGTCCATGAAATCAAATTCATTTCATCACAAAACTCTAGAGTGAAGATGATATGACTTCTTCCATTTGAAATGAAAAGAGTTTTGAAAAGATTTGAATTCTGTCTGAAAATATTTCAAATTCTGAAACTTTATGCAACTCAATGATTTTCATGAGAGAAGATAAAATGACTTCTTCAATTATATTAAATATGAATTGGAAGTTAAAAAGAATCAAGTTGAAAGTCATTTGAAAGTATTTTGAAACTCCCTTTCAAATTTGGAATTAATTTGGATTTCATTCAAATTATTTTTCTCCTAAAAATAAATAAATGGAAATAAGGGTAAAATGATTCCCTTCAATGGAAAATTAGGAGATAATAAATTTAAAATCATTTTGGTATTTAAAAAATGATTTTTGTTGGGTTTTAATGCAACAGCAGCATTGTTTGACTTTTGTCAATTTTTGTGTATTTTATTTCGCCACGAAAATATGTTCATGTTTTGGGAAATGTTTTTCTGAACATTTTGATATATATTATGCCTATATATAGTTTTTATTATTTTGGTTCTTTTTACTTTTGTTTGTCTATTAAAAAAACTCCTTGCGCCAGCCAGGCCGACCAGCCCCAGCTAGCAGCTAGGCGGCCTGCCCCGCAGCCCACCAAACCGGCGAGCTAGACTGCCCAGCCACGCTCGCACCTAATCCCCTTCGGTCCGGACACCCGCTCCTCCCCTCGCTCACCTCCGTCGCTGACAGCGGGGCCCGCAATCTTCTTCCTCCTCACGCCAAGCCACGGCCGCATCCGAGCTCGCGCAGCCGCTGCCGTATCCCGGATTCTTCGGGAACTTCTCCTTGATATGCCCCCTCCTCCAAGTCGACTCCCCCTTATATATACCCCTCCCCTCACCCCGTTCCTCCCCTTCCCGAACCCCGAACCCCTCTCCGCTCGCCGCCATTGCTCGGCGGAGACCGAGCTCCGCCGCCTGCCATTGCTGCTGCAGCGCTCCACCCTGACCACCTCGTCGCCGTCCAAACCCACCACCGACCCCTCCTCGCTCACCCGCACCTCCCCAACCCCTCGCCCAAGCTTCAACGCCTCCAGAATGAGCTCGCCGTCGACCACCGAACGTCACCGCCGCCGTCAAGATTGCCCGGCTCAAGTCCGTCGTCCCCGACCCTCATTGACTCCACCCATATGGCTGTTGCTGTCGTTCGCATCTCCTAGAGCCGCCGCCGTTGCCGGAAACAGTAGCATATAGTTATTTATTTTAGTTTATTTTAAATTAGGTTTATAGCAGAAACAGTACTGTTTTAGTTATAGTTTTGATTTAGTCTTTTCTTTATAGTTTTAATTGCTTTTTTAATTATTTATTTTCGTCACTTTTGACAAATTTAGTTTTGTTTCTGTTAGTCAACAAAAGAAAATTTTATTTTTATTTTAAAAAATTATTTAATTAGTTTTGTTTGAAAACTTGTTTAGGTCATAGTTAGTGTTTCATAAAAGCTTTCTATTTCTTTCTTTTTGCAAATTTTTTATGAAAAATACTTTCTGTTGACTTAGTTGTTTCAATTTTTATTTTATGTTAACTTATTAGTTTAGTGTTTTAATTGCTGTTAAGTTTTTACTTACGGCAAAACTATGTTAGGTGTTTGTAGTAAAGTCGTAGACTTTCCTTAGTAGTTTTCTTTGTGGTTTTACTTGAAGTTTCTTTGGAGTTCATTTGAGCTTATTATTGCATTTTCTTTGTTGACTTAGTTGTTCTTTTTTGAGTGCTAGAATTGTTTGCTTATATGAATGCTATGTGTGTTAATATAGATTTTCACCGAAGTGATGAATAATATCAAGTTATTTTCGAGAGCGCTATTATCTTCATCAACTTACCAGGCAAGTTCACTTCGACCATATTTTTTATACCTATGTTTTTGTTGCATGTAGTAGCACCCTTTCAACAATCCCTCCAGTAGTGATATTGTCTTCTTGTAGTTGAGTAGAATGCATGAGGTAGGAACCCATCCCCTGTTACCAAGCCTGGGACGTTATATAGTTTTAATGCTACGCTAATGTAGACGGGGTTTGGTATGAGTGCCCGGGAGTGGTGTGAGAATGGAGGACTCTACGTCAATGACGACAACTTCGTGATGGCATATGCAAGGACTGCATCTTCAAGGCCTCAAGACTTCAAGACTCGAGACAAGAATTCAATACACACTACTGGGTGAAGGATGGTTGACGGGCACCCTGGAGAAACCAATGGATGGCCGGGATGCATGGGGAAGCGCCATGACATCTTGCGGAAAGCTTCACCCAGGCTCAAAGAGACGGAAGAATACTTCATGCCCGGAAGCTTACCTGTGCAACCGCAAGTCACTATGGGCTCTGGCTTGGTTGACCTTAGTTGTGACTCTGGCTGGGACGGTGCTAGAAGATGTAGAACTACGGTAGGATTGGATGAGCACCGGACAGTGGTCAGGGGAACTCTTCGGAAGACCATGTTTCGGTCATCTTGTTCTCAAACACCCTGAAGTGCGAGAATGTAAAGAAATGGATCAAATCTTGCGGGTAAAGTGTACACACCTCTGGACTTGGATCTATCTCGGAACTCTCAACACTGGATCCAAAACTTAATTGTGGGCAACTTATGAATTGGGCTATGAGACATCGGTTGGCGGAACCATGTCATGATAGAAAACTCTATAGTATAGACTCCAGCTATTGCTTTGATGTAGGGAAAATAAAACCAGCTTTTATGCAAAACAACTCAGACACACAGTCACAAAGCCATATTGCATATAGAATAGTTTTATCATCTGTTTTCTCATATTGTGATCTTGCCCGTACATTCAATGTACTGACCTACATGGCTGCAACGTATCATGTTGCAGATACTTTCTTCCGACGAGTAAGAGTACGGTACAGGGTTACGGTCTACACTCAACCTGCGGATGGCGTTGATGGGACTCCACACCCTACTATTTTGTTTCCGTTGTGACTTATGAGGTATATATCCATTTTACGTTATTCATACATGTGATTGCACTTTGATATATACATTGATGTACTGTGTGTGCCAGCATACTGATCTAGGGATGGCACAGATACACAGAGGCTTGACCGTCTGAGGTCGGGTCGCTACATGGAGCCTCCACTTTCTGTATGGCCTCTATCTTTTTGGGATCAATCTCTATTCCATCTTCATGGATAATGAAACCCAAAAACTTGCCAGCTGACACGCTGAATGCGCACTTCAAAGGATTCATCTTCAGTCCATACTTTTTCATTCTTTCAAAAGCTAAACGCAAATCGGCCAAGTGAGACTCAAAAGCATCCGATTTGACAACAATATCATCAACATAAACTTCAAGTTTGACACCGAATAAATCATGAAAGATCAAATTCATAGCCCTTTGATATGTGGCGCCAGCATTTTTTAATCCGAATGTCATCAATGTCCGCTCGAATAAACTAAGAAAACCAGGGCAACGAAAAGCTGTCTTGGACATGTCCTCTTCGGCCATAAAAATTTGATTGTATCCGGCATTACCATCTAGAAAGCTAATAACCTTATGTCCAGAAGCATCATTAATAAGCATATCGGCTATTGGCATGGGATACTCATCTTTGGGTGTAGCCCTATTCAAATCTCTGAAGTCAATGCACACCCTCAACTTGCCGAATCCTTTCTTCTCCACTGGGGCAATGTTAGAAATCCACTCAGCATACCTGCAAGGTCTAATAAAATTAGCTTTAAGCAAACGACCGATCTCTTCCTTGATCGGCCATATGTTTTTGTATTAAATTTTCTGGCCGATTACTTGTATGGTCTAAAACCGGCTTTTATAGGTAACCAATGCTCCACTAGCTCTCGGCTTAAACCTGGCATCTCATGATATTCCCATGCAAAACAGCAAACATACTCTTTCAAAAGCTCGATCAACTTAGCTTTATGATCGGCTCTAAAATTTGCGTTTACAAATGTCGTTCTAGGAATTGAACCATCTCCTATATCTATCTCTTCTAATGGATCGGCCGATGTAAAACCTTGTCCTAATTTATCCATATCATCTAACTCTTCTATGGACTCATACATATCGTTCTCATCGGACCGATATTCTACAAGTTGCTTTTGTAACCACTCTGATTAGGATCCATTTAAACATATCATACCTTGGAGCCGATTGCATTCAGTCGGCTTTAAAGAGACGGGCACGAAACCATTCTTGGTCGCGCTGAGAAAATCGAACTCTGACAAGTCACGTCCCGTCAAGCAAGTAGTATTGGGATGCTTCCAATCCACCGATGCATCGACCAAAGCAACACAGGCCGAGTTATCCACAATAATGACTTCCACTTCATCATCAACCCACTGGATTAAAAACTGGTGCATAGTAGATGGCACGCATTGGTTTGCATGAACCCAATCACGGCCTAATATCACATTGTAGTTACCTTGCACCTTGGCAACAAAGAATGCGGTAGCCAAAGTTTTACTTCCCACCGTGAGCTCCACATACATCACACCTTTGGCCTCAGTTTTCTCTTTGCCTTCAAATCCATTGAGCACCATGTTGGCCTTTATCAACTCTTCATCATGCAGCCCCAATTTTTTGAAGACCGAATACAACATAAGATTCACCACAGCACCACCATCAACAAGCATCTGAGTGAGCGGTGATCCATTGATATGACCTCTGAGATACAACGGTTTCAGATGCGTTACTGGGTCTTTTGGCTTCTCTGAAATCTGTCCAAGTGAAGGAGAAGTAAGAAGTGTTGCAGACGATGTAATAGTTGTTGCATCGTCCTCCTTTGGTGGCACAGGTGCTGCTGTGATAGGTGTAGAAGCTGATATATCTTGCATTTGTTTAGGCCTCTACACTTGTTTTGCTAGAACCATGGGCCGAGTGTCATTGAACAACTTATCCCTTTGCTTCTCGGCTTCTTGTTCTGCCATCTCTTGACTCCTAAACCTCTGCAGTTTCCTCTTTTGTGTCTTTGTTAGCCCTGGAGGACACCACTTTGGCTGAGTGTATTTAGGATCTCTCCCCTTTACTTGGTTGGTGCTTGTTTCATGGTCATTACCTGAGTGCTTTGGCGCGATAGTAAGTATCGGCTCAGTCGAGTGGTTATGCACAGCCGGCTGCTGTATGGGGAATGTTTCGGTGCCTAAGATAAGTGAGTCGACATCCATTTTCTCCTTGCCTTTTCCTGACTCGACCGTTGCAACACATGGTGACTTAACACGCCATTCTTGCTTGTCGACCCTTTTCTGATTATCTTGCACTGGCCGATTGACACCATTGTTCAAACAGCCTCGTGTGGGATAAGAAAGTCTCTCATGAACGGGCCTCCTTGGTCTTCCCAACCCGGATGAAAAGCATAAGGGGCCATTGGGGGCCGCCCCCATCTACCATTGAAACCTCCCATGTAGTATGGCGCATAGGGGAGTGGCGGCATCCATGGTCCCGGCGCCCATGACCCATATGGCCTCGCATGATGCTGAAATTGTTCCCGAGGAGGTGACCTTGAGTGCTTCAAATTTGATGACCGGTTAGAGCTTGAACTCGCCGCATGATTGGCATACTTGGACAACAACATATCAAAAGTTGGCTTGATTTTCTTGCGCTGCACTTTAGCTTCATTCGTCTTCCACTTACCAACTTCTGGACTCTTGGGCTTAACAAATCTGACATGAGCGTTCTTTTGCACTTGTGGTTGCCCCCCCGAGTGTCGGATTCTTGATGGTGATCTTCATTATCTCCTTGCCACTGGGATGCTTACCAAGCACAACCTGTCTTCCCAAGATCTTGTTGTCCTCCTTGCCTTTCCTGGGCTCACCAACAATAACATTAGCTTTATTAGCAGATTCGGCTACCTCCAGCCGAATGAGTAGCTTCTTCCCCTCCAAATCCATGGTATTCATTGGAAAAGGTTGTTTATCAACTTGCATCTCAGAAAAGTTCAATCGTCCATCATTAATGGCCGATTGTATCTGTCATCGAAAAACATTGCAATCATTAGTAGCATGAGAAAAAGAATTATTATACTTGCAATAAGCGCACCGTTTCAGCTCTTCAAACGGCGGTAAAGTATGAGATATTCTAATAATCTTAGCCTACAGCAAAGCATCAAATATTCTATCACACTTAGCAATGTTAAAAGTAAACTTCATCTCTTCATCACGATTCTTATGAATCAGTTTCAGATCATTGCAAGTAAACGGTTTGGCTTTAGATGGCCAAACAAATTCAGTAGCAAAAATGTCACCCTCATCGTCTGAGTGATCACTATCATATTCGACCATATTCATCTTTGGACGATCGGCTTTATATCTATGCACTTCTTTGAGATCTTTGCTTCGGCTTTCCTGAGCCAAAGCCCTTTGTAAGACTTGGTTGATATTTGAGAACTCATAGCCTTCTAGCTTTTCTCTAATGGGAGTTCTCAAACCACTCAGCACTAGGTCCGCAAAGTCCCTTTCGGTTATCACCAAACTAAAACACCGGTTTTTTGTTTCTCTGAATCTGTTGACGTAATCGGAGACCGATTCATCATGCTTCTGTTTAACCGATGTTAGATGTGACAACTTGAGTTCATTGTCGCCGCTATAAAAGTGATCATGAAATTTCTACTCTAGCTGCGACCAAACTCGAATGGAACAATGTGGTAAAGAAGAAAACCATGAAAATGCGGTACCAGTTAATGATAAAGGAAAGAAACGCACTTTCAATTCATTCAATGAGCCTCCCTCACCCAATTGTGCTAAATATTGACTAACTTGTTCCCATGTGGTTTTTGTGCCTTCTCCATTAAACTTAACAAAATCTAGGATTTTATATCCCGGAGGGCACTGGATGGCATCAAAGTATTCGGGGTACGGCTTTTGGTAAATCCGATTCCGAGGTAACTCAACTCCAAAATTCTCACAGAGCATCTTAGCCATCTCCTCTCTAAGATTAGCCAGACCATCATCCACAGTGGACGACGAAACTTGTGGCAGCGGCATAGGAGGAGTAGGACTACTAGCTGTATGTAGGAACTATGGCATGTATGACGAACTATAGTTCGGTAATGGCCGAGTGGTTGTAGCTGTAGGTAGGGTTTGGTTCGGCGTTGCCACCGAACCTGGCATACTCATAATAGGATTAATGGGTGCAGTCACAATCTGATTTGTTTGAGTAGGATAATAAGTCGTCGGCATGGGAGGCGCCGATGAGATAGGTAAAGCCAGATTAGGGTTTTGCACACTAGCAGCTACACCATCATTACCACTAGATGATTGAGATATATTTTTGTGAGCATTAGTATTTTCAATGGAAGTTTGATAGACCAGATTGTTACCATCAGCAATATGACTCTCAATCTCAGCCCACTGCTCAGGAGAAAAGGTAGTACTCACAGCGGGTTTAACCTGCTCGGCTTGAAGAGGGGGGAACTTGATTTCTTCAATCGAAGTGATGTTGCCTTGGCGATCCTTATTGAATTTTGCAAGGAACTCCTGCAAATCCTTCTCTTCGCGCGCCTTCTTGTACTCCTCATAGAATTGGCGATGATAGACCGATATCTCATCAAGACTAGGTTTAATGATGTTATCGGCGTCTACCTCAGATGGCTTGGGAAGATCGGACATGGTAGATGATGATGATTGATCTTCGTCCCCAGCGGAGTCGCCAAAAAGTGTGTTGACACACGAACACATCACGTATACCCTTGATGCCGGGGGTGATGCACCACAGCTCACGTCGAAGTAGACCCGACCGACAGCGCGATACGCAAGATAGTTGGCGGGCGCTTTTGCAGACCCGAAACCCCGCGCACCCGGGAGGGACCCTGTCGGATTTCGGGTTCCGGCAGACCCTTGAGGTTCAAACTCTGGGGTGTGCACGAAGATCTTTCCCCTACCAGCTCACGCCTCAAAGTCTCGCAAAGGATCTAGGCTAGAAAGAAGAACACGCAAGGGACACGAGGTTTATACTAGTTCGGGACACCGTTGTGGTGTAATACCCTACTCTAGTTTGTGGTGTGGTGGATTGCCTCAGGGGCTGATGATGAACAATACAAAGGGAGAATAGCCTTGCGAGGGCTGTTCTTGAGCTGGTGCGATGAACTGTTTGGGTGAGTTTAGTCGCCTCTCTCTAGTCTAGGCGTGATCTGGATTCTCGCTCCCCCTACTTTGTGGTGGCTAGTCCTATTTATAGAGGGAGGCCCTGGGCCTCCTCCCAAATAATGAGCGGGAAGGGCGCCAACAATTGGCCATTTTGAAGGGGAACATCTAGTATACTTATCCTGACTAAAGTTGGTCTTCGGCTGCCAAAGGCTCTGACGATGACGCCGTCCTGGGCTCCACGATGACCTCCATCCTGCCGTTCTGCTGGTCTTGGTCTTGTTGCACCGAAACGGTAACCTTTGCTTGATGCCTTGGCATGTGCTTGCCCCCTTTGCACTGAAGGGGAAACAAGGACACTGCGCAGGCCGGCGCCCGCCTGGCGCCCTCCTGGTCTCGATCGTCATCGCTTGCGTCACGGGAACCTCACGAGGTACCCTGCCTTGATCTCTCCGCCTCCTCGCGAGCATGCCTGGTGAGGCTGCTCCTGAGGAAGCTTCCTGTCGTCCACCCCGCGAGGCTTGGCCCCTCACGAGAGTCTTGAGCTTGAGCTGATGAAGCTGGCCTACACTGGGCCCCCACTTAGGCCACGCCGCAGGCCGCAGGTAGGCAAGTCTGGGGACCCCCGTTCCCAGAACACAGATAGTATCCCCCGGGCCCAAGGCGCGCCCGGACTTGGCTTAGCAGAGAAGCGAAGGGGCAAGTGTGAAACGCCATGGGCCCCAATAGCCTGCGGCCTTGGGCGCCGCGTGGAGATTGGCTGGACGTGGGCATCTCCGCTTCCCCACGACACCTCAGCAACCGCATGACTTGACAAGTCCCTGCATGAAAAAATGGGTCATGATTACCTGCGATCGTGTTGGTCGACGGTTGGCCTTCTCCGGCTATAAGTATGGAACGTCGCGAGCCCTTCCAGTCCATCCCTTCTTGCTACTCCTTTCCTTCTTCTTTCTCGCCCTTGCTCCACATTACGCCAATGGCACCAATCCGCCGGTTTTCTGCAGAAGAGAAGGGAAAGGACCCCCAAGAGGGCCCCGACCCGCTTCCGCCGAAGAAGCGGCTAGTCCTCTGCCACCGAGATGAGGGTGCTCGGCAGGCGGCCTCGAGGCCCTCGTACGAGCGGCCACCGCCTGGGTTCCCGCTGCCCTTGTACGCCCGCATCGAGGGCCCTGGAGGAGAAGGCGTCGAGCCACACCGACGGTGCCGCCGCCGACACCGGCGAGTTACTGCGGTGCGCGTCGTCTCCCCTGGAGTCCACGCCGAGGGCTCCTCTCACAAGCTCGTGCTTCACGCCGCCATGCCTCCTCGATCTTGGATCCGCCTTCCTCCCTCCTTCGCCTTCGAGATTCTGCCGAGGGGGCCTCTTGAGCTCTGGCTGCAGCACGCTGACTGCAGTACCCCTGCGACCAGAGCGGAGGTTGAGGTTGTCGCTCCGGGCAAGGTCTACATGACCCAGGGCTGGGGCGAGATCGGTCGGGTCTGCCGAACTGGAGGCGCCCTCATGATTCATTTCGAATACGATGGCGCCTCCTTGATGTTCTTCAAGGTCTTCGACGCGGAAGAACCCGGCTGGAATGCTGCCCCGAGAAAGGGGCCGGGGCATCGTCATGGCGAGGACCAGGCCCGCCAACCGCTTCCCCAGCAGCTCCTCAGGCAGCAGCAGAGGTGCCGGAGGGTCCAGCTACTCCGCCGAGCTTCACGCGACTCTGGAGACAAGCGACGACAGCTACGAGCCCTCGGGCTCGCGTCGCGCTCGGAGCAGGGCCGGTGCTTCGGGCCGCCGGCGCTGCTGATCTGGATGGGGTTGGCACCGGCTCCTGATGGCCCACTATTGATGATGGCATCTCCTGCTGAGGCACACGTAGTTAGTGTTCTTCAGGATTAGCACCTTTTGTTCCCTGCAAGGAATCGAAGTACCACCCCATGGGGGTATGTAAGGCGCTGGCCATGTCTTTTGTGAATATTATATCCTTATTATGAATCGATGCGAGATGCTTGTCCTGTCCCGGCTCGGCTCCCCCTTTCTTTCCTCACGAGGGCTTGGTACTCTACGTTGACAGGTCCCGGTCCCCAGGCAGGCTTCAGCCGTCGCTGGTATGCCAGGTCGCGATGCTGTGGTCAAGGCCAGGAGGTGAGCGGCCCAAGGTCCAGTAAGAGCCCCTGAGTCGCGATGCTCAGGAGGTCTTCTTTAGTGCTCAAGCAGCCTTCGCTGGGCAAGAAAGGTAGGCAACGTTGCCGTGACAGAGTTGCACTAGGCGAGGGTTTAGCACTGAGTCAACTCAGTTTTTGCGTGACTTATCTCGTAGGTTTGGCGTAGTTTTTGTCGGGGTGCCGGCCCTGCGTGGCGGCAGCTGAGGTGTTGCTGGGTCAGGTCCTCGTGAGCTTCTTCCCTCTTCCCCACACATTCCTTAATGCTCTACGTCCTCAGGTCTCGGCCCTCGAGCGAGCTCAGCCGCCGCTGGTATGACAGGTCGCGATGCCGTGGGTCAAGGCTAGGGGGTGAGGGCTGGAGAGCTAGTAAGAGCCCATGAGTCGCGATGCTTAGGAGCCCCCCTTTTAACGCGCAAGCGGATCGTGCCGGAGAGAAGGAGAGAAAGCTCGCGACGTCCCCAGCGTTACTTCTGGAGTGGGTCCTGCATACCAATCACGAGGGGAAACAAGGTCTGTTGTTACGGTTGCCAGCCAACCATTGGTCGCTCCGAGGGAGTAATTAGGGCACTGAGGGCCTGGTGAGGTGGCGCCTTGTGGGGCTTCCGCGGCCAGAGCTCAGCCACTCAGATTTATTGGCGTTACAGGGACGGACTCGTGCGCAAGTGTCGTGCCAGAGCAAGCGGCTCCAAAGGTAGGTGTCAATCGAGCAGGCGATTAGGTCAAGCATGTTAAGCACGAAGGAGCAAATCCAATTAAAATAGATGCGGAAAAAGCAAACGCCACTGGGTCAGGCCCAAGCAGCTTGGGGATAATGCAGCCCGAGGGGCGCCCCCAGCAAGGTAGGTAAAGAGCATAAGCAAAACGGATACATGCCGCAGGGACGAACCCACGTGACCCGGGAATGATGCAGCCCTGCGGGCGCTCCCAGCTGAAAATGGAACTTTGGAAGATGTCACCTGATACCATTGGAGATGAAGTGATGCTGAAGTAGCGGACGACGCGTGGTGAGGAAGCCGACCCTCACGAGCTCTTGGGGCCAGGAGCCTCGGGAGGCTCCGGGGGCACAGGTGGATCTTCGAGGGCCATCTCCATCTCCACCAAGACCGCGTGATGCCTGATCTCCTGAGCCTCCAGAATGCTCCTCAGCAGGTGCTGATGAGTGGCGACCGCGTTCGGCAGGCCGAAGGGCATGCGAACATAGCTGTGAGGTGGACCCTCGCAACGCCCCACGCGTGAAGGCCAGAGGCGCTCCTGAGACGCGGCTCGGTTGAGCCCTGGTACATCGATGCAGACGCGCAGCCCGCCATCCTCACCTGGATGGGGGGCTATGGCGGGTAGGCGGCGGCTGCCGCGCATGACTCTTGACTCCTGCAGCTCCTGAGTGTTTCTCGCGATGAACTCCTGAGGGTTTGTCCCTCCTTGCCTCATACCTTCCTGAGGGAAACGTGCTTTGAAGCACGCCTCCAAGTGGTGCCCGAGCGCCTCCCTCGTGACCTTGGCAAAGTCGGTGGCTCTCCAAGGAGGAGCCCCGAGCCCTGCCCGAGGAGGGCGCCGGGAGCACCTTCCTATGCGACAGAGGGTGGCGCCCCTTGAACGGGCGCGGATCCTGACACAACGCCTCTGGAGGTGCCTGCCTCATGAGGGTTTGGGCCAGGTGAATCCTTCTTCTTCTTAGGGACCGCCTCGGGAAGTATTCCGTTCCTGTAATCTGGGTCTTCGATTGCTGCGGCCTGGAAGGCACGCTCAAGAGAACACACTGCATCCCTTTCCTCACAGGGTACCGTGATGACTCCACCGCTTCCTGGCATCTTGAGGACATTGCAGCCGTGATGAGTCACTGCCATGAACTTGGCCAGGGCTGGGTACCCGAGGATGGCATTGTATGGCAGGCGAATGTGGGCGACATCGAAGTCAATGAGCTCGGTGCGGTAGTTGTTGCGCTGCCCAAAGGTGACAGGAAGGCGAACTTGCCCTATTGGAACGGTGGAACCATCAGTGACTCCTGAGAAAGGCTTGGTTGGCTGAAGCTGATCATATGGCACTTGGAGATTGTTGAATGTCTCGACGGACAGGACGCTGAGTCCCGCTCCGCCATCGATGAGGGTCCTGGTGACTTGCACATTGCTGATGACTGGGGAGCAAAGCATCGGGAGGACTCCGGCCATTGCTGCGCACTTGAGCTGATCCGCTGAGCTGAACGTGATGGCGCATGCAGACCACCTGAGAGGGCGCGTGGCCTCAAGCTTGGGGAGGACTACGTTCACCTCGCGAGAAAACTGCTTGAAGATGCGCTGAGAGGCTCGGGCCTGAGCGCCGTCTAGGATGCAAGCGATTGCGCGCGGCTCCTGGAAGCCCCCAGCCCCCTCGTCCTGATGATGGTCTTCATTCCTCCTCGGCGGTGGTGGCAGAGGAGGGAGGCCTGTGTTGCCTTGAAAGCGATCCTCACGAGGCTGATCCCTCCAACCTCCCTCGCGAGGCTTATCCTGCTAGCGGTCCTCGCGAGGTCGGTCACGCCACCCTTGGCGAGGGCCACGGTCTTCCCATCGTCCTCCACCTCTTCCTCCTCCTCGGCCGTAGCCCCGGTCGTTGCGCTCGGAGCGTCGGCCGATACGCCCATCTCGCACAGCCCTGACCTCTTGGCATTCGTTGGTGTGGAGGTCGTGGTACACGCAGTACCGGGTGCCCTTGGATGACTCAGGCTGATCCCTGCCTTGCTTGGTGTCTGGCTCTGCTGCGAGCACAGCAGCTCCCTTACGCTTCACGTCCTTGACCTTGGGGTTCTTCTCTTCTGGATCGGCAGCCAGAAGCTCGAGGAGGGAGAGGCGCCCCTCCTCAGCCCTGGCGCACTTGGTCGCCAAGTTGAACAGCTCTAGGGATGTGCACAGGTCTTCATGGATTGCCAGCTCCTCTTTCATCTTGATGTCACGCACGCCATCGGAGAAGGCTGAGATGATGGCCTCCTCAGTCACCCTGGGGATCTTGAGGCGGGCGTTGTTGAAGCGCTAGATGTACTTATGCAGGGTCTCTCCTAGCTGTTGCTTGATGCGGCGCAGGTCACTCATGGCCGGGGGCCAGTCGCGAGTGCCTTGGAAGTTGGCGTTGAAGCGAGTGCGCATCTCGTCCCAGGAGGAGATCGTGCCAGGAGCCAGGTTCAGGAGCTAGGTGCGGGCACTGTCCTTGAGCGCCATGGGAAACCAGTTCGCCATGACCTTCTCGTCCCCGTTGGCGGCTTCAATTCCCAGCTCGTAGAGCTGTAGGAACTCCGCGGGGTCGGCAGTGCCGTCGTAGCGAGGAGGCAGGTCTGGGTTGAACTTGCCGGGCCATGCGATGCTACGTAGCTCGGCGGTGAAGGCGCGGCAGCCTGCGGTGGCCACCGGAGCCCTTTGCTGGTGCGGGGCTTGCTCCTGGGGATTCCCGCGCACCGCCGCCTGGAGCAGCACGGGGTCTTGAAGTGGTGGCGCAGGGATGCGGTCATGGCGCACCGGTGCTGGGAGCACGCGAGCACCTTCTTGGGGGCGAGGGATTTATTGGCAGCTCCTTTCTTGTCGCGCGGGCGTCGGACACGGAGGGTCTCGTCCTGGGGCCACGCGTCTTGGATCCAGGGCGCCTTCTTGGGGAGGAGGTGGCGGAGGCACCTCTTGATCCACGCCTCCTGCGCAGGACGGAGGGCGAGGCAGCGAGAGGGACGGCGCAGGGGAGCCCCCTGCGGCGCTGACGAGCTCGGTGATGCGGGCGAGCCAGTCTTCATAGAGGTTGTCGACGGGACGGTAGTGCAGGAGCTCACGCGCCAAGAGCAGCGCAGCGTGCACGTCCGTGGGGGCGTGACGGGCGTGGGACGACGAACCGGCTGGAGTCAGTGACAGGGTGGCGGTGCGGCCTTCCCGCCGCACCGAAGGATGTAGGGACGAGGCCTGCTGCTCGTTCCCCGTCGGGCCGGTGGCGGTGTTGGCGGCAGGCGACGGGGAACGACAGGGGCGACCGCCGATGGGCGCCTTCTGGGCGACGCGTGTGGCGAGAGCAGCCCGACGCTCGACGCGGGCTCGGCGAGCGTCAGCCATGGACACGACGGAAGATCACACGCGACCAGCGGCAGAAAGATTCCGTCGCACCCCTACCTGGCACGCCAAATGTCGGATTTCGGGTTCCGGTAGACCCTTGAGGTTCGAACTCTAGGGTGCGCACGAAAATCTTTCCCCTACCAGCTCACGCCTCGAAGTCTCGCAAAGGATCTAGGCTAGAAAGAAGAACACGCAAGGAACACGAGGTTTATACTAGTTCGGGCCACCGTTGTGGTGTAATACCCTACTCTAGTTTGTGGTGTGGTGGATTGCCTCAGGGGCTGATGATGAACAATACAAAGGGAGAACAGCCTCGTGAGGGCTGTTCTTGAGCTGGTGCGATGAACTGTTTGGGTGAGTTCAGTCGCCTCTCTCTAGTCTAGGCATGATCTGGATTCTCGCTCCCCCTACTCTGTGGTGGCTAGTCCTATTTATAGAGGAAGGCCCTAGGCCTCTTCCCAAATAATGAGCGGGAAGGGCGCCAACAATTGGCCATTTTGAAGGGGAACATCTAGTACACTTATCCTAACTAAAGTTGGTCTTCGGCTGCCAAAGGCTCTGACGATGACACTGTCCTGGGCTCCACGATGACCTCCATCCTGCCGTTCTTCTGGTCTTGGTCTTGTTGCACCGAAACGGTAACCTTTGCCTGATGCCTTGGCCTGTGCTTGCCCCCTTTGCACCGAAGGGGAAACAAGGACACTGCGCAGGCCGGCGCCCGCCTGGCGCCCGCCTGGTCTCGATCGTCATGGCTTGCGTCACGGGCACCTCACGAGGTACCCTGCCTTGATCTCTCCGCCTCCTCGCGAGACTGCCTGGTGAGGCTGCTCCTGAGGAAGCTTCCTGTCGTCCACCCTGCGAGGCTTGGCCCCTTGTGAGGGTCTTGAGCTTGAGCTGATGAAGCTGGGCTGCACTGGGCCCCCACTTGAGCCACGCCGCAGGCCACAGGCAGGCAAGTCTGGGGACCCCTGTTCCCAGAACGCCGACAGGCCCTGTCGGTGTCAAAACCGGCGGATCTCGGGTAGGGGGTCCCGATCTGTGTGTCTAAGGCTAATGGTAACAGGAGGCAAGGGACACGATGTTTTACCCAGGTTCGGGCCCTCTCGATGGAGGTAAATCCCTACTTCCTGCTTGATTGATCTTGATGATATGAGTATTACAAGAGTTGATCTACCACAAGATCGTAGTGGCTAAATCCTAGAAGCTATCCTATAATGATTATGATTGTGTCTCTAAGGACTAAACCCTCCGGTTTATATAGACACCGGAGGGGGCTAGGGTTTACACAGAGTCGGTTACAAAGAAGGAAATCTATCATCCGGATCGCCAAGCTTGTCTTCCACGCAAAGGAGAGTCCCATCCGGACACGGGACGAAGTCTTGAGTCTTGTATCTTCACGCTCCAATAGTCCGGATAAAGTGTATAGTCCGGCTATCCGGATACCCCCTAATCCAGGACTCTCTCAGTAGCCCCTGAACCAGGCTTCAATGATGATGATTCCGGCGTGCAGATTGTCTTCGGCGTTGCAAGCTGGTATGTGAAGATCATCTTACAGATCCGGACATGATTGACGTGTTCGATAATTACCTTGGAGTATTCGGAGATGGAACCGGCCTTGCAATGCCGAAGACAATCTGCGTGCCGGACACATCGTCATTGAAGCCTGGTTTAGGGGCTACTGAGGGAGACCTGGATTAGGGGGTATCCGGATAGCCGGACTATACACTTTGACCGGACTATTGGAGCGTGAAGATACAAGACTCAAGACTTCGTCTCGTGTCCGGATGGGACTCTCCTTTCCACGTAAGACAAGATTGGCGATCTGGATGATAGATTTCCTTCTTTGTAATCGACTCTGTGTAAACCCTAGCCCCCTCCGGTGTCTATATAAACCGGAGGGTTTAGTCCTTAGAGACACAATCATAATCATCATAGGCTAGCTTCTAGGGTTTAGCCTCTACGATCTCGTGGTAGATCAACTCTTGTAATACTCATATCATCAAGATCAATCAAGCAGGAAATATGGTTTTACCTCCATCGAGAGGGCCCGAACCTGGGTAAAACATTGTGTCCCTTGCCTCCTGTTACCATTAGCCTTAGACACACAGATCGGGACCCCCTACCCGAGATCCGCCGGTTTTGACACCGACAGACCCCGTCAGGGATTGCGGCGGCTATGGGCTGTCCTAGGTCGATTCGCTCACCCCTAGAACCTCGGGATTTGCATCTCTCAAACACGAAGAACAGCGAAGAATGAGAGAGAAAAACGGTGGAGATATAAAATGTAGACAGGAAAAAGTAGTATATTGATTTGTTCGATTGTGTGTTGTTTCAATCGGCCGTCGCCCCCAACATATATAAGAGGCATCTGGACTTCCCATGCAAGCAAAGGATTCATCTAGACTTTCCTTACAAGAAAATTACATTAATTCACGTCCTCCAGTTCTAATTCCAATCCAACTCGGATTCAGCCCGAATCTGGCCCAAACTTCTGTCCTGTTCCTTGTACAGGCCATGGAATTTGCATATGACCTCCGATTGAGAAGATCAAAATACCAAATTTATGCACCTCGACGAGACGAACAACTTCCCTGTTGATCATTCTTCCAAATAAGGTCATCTTCAATACTTTACGAGGTGATCTTTAACTTCCAGTCGGATTTGGTCATGCAGTTTTCTTGGCTGTCCGACTCTTTCAGCAACTCTACAGGTTGTATACTATCTCGGATGATGATGACTCCAAAAGAAAAGCTTACTGTTTCGATGATACGCACAACTTCCGTGTAGAACACTTTCCTATCCGAGGTCATCTGAATAACCTTTCGAGCCCATCTCCAACTTCTGGTCAGGTTGACCCGGGCAAGCTTTCCACCCCGGCAAGCTTTCACACCGGCAAGGTTTTCACCTGGCAAGGTTCTCGCCCAGCGATGTTTTAACCCCGGCAAGGTTTCTACCCCGGCAAGATTCTATCCCGGCAAGGTTTCTACCCCGGCAAGCTTCTATCCCGGCAAGGTTCTTGCCCAGCGAGGTTTTCACCCCGGCAAGGTTTCTACCCAGGCAAGCTTCTATCCCGGCAAGGTTTCTACCCCGGCAAGCTTCTATCCCGGCAAGGTTTCCACCCCGGAAATGCTTTCATTCAGCCGGCAAAGGCCAAATAACTCACGCAACCCATCAGACACCACCTAGGTGGGTGTCTGGTCCCTCGCATCACTTTTTTCACTCAGGACCGGCCCGTCGAGTGTTGCCTCTAACTTTTGCATACGAACTTGGATTGGGATGATTTTTATATCAAAATCGATCGTTTCGAAGAGAAGAAGACAATACGTGTAGATAATTCTTCCATATGAGGCCGTCTTGGGGGTGTAATCAGCCGAACAGTGTTCTGAATACAAAATCTCAGTACTTTGAACACAACTTCGGCCTTAGAGATGAGGTCGGATGGCTATGACTTAAACATCAAAGTTGTTCCTCTCGATGATGTGAAACTTTCCATGTTGAATACGCTTTTACTCGAAGCCATCTCATTTTCTTTTTATGTCATGCCAAAACCTGGTGTCAACACATGCGACGGACGTCTCGCCTTAGCAATCGCTAAACCAACTTTGAGAGGTTATTGACCACGCCGGAGCACGATCAACCTGACCACGAAGGTATATTTCCTGCAAGCAAATTAAGAACAAGCAAGAAACTAAGATTGCAATCTGGATATTGCAAATATAAGATGAAAGCTTAATTGATCAAGGTGGGGTTCTGTGACGTCTTGGTCTGGCCATTGAACACAAATGAAGTACGCGAAGTTGCAACTATGGTGAACTTTTAATCTAAACAAACCCAAAGTATAAACGATGCCCTAAGGGTTGTATATATGGAGGAAGAGGGGGGAATTTCGTGGCCCTTGGAGGAGGGGTCCGAAACCAACCCTAACTCTTGTTTCCCGACACATACGAACTCTCAAAATAGCCTATACTCAAGTATTTCAAAATTACATGGGCCTGGCCCAATAATAAGGTGACGCAGCACCTAGAATAGCCTCTGGACGAAATTTATGAAGTCCAAGGGTTCATGCGCTTGTTATGGTGGCTTCGAAGTCCTAAAATCATCACTTGTAACTCCGTGCGTGTTCCCCTTGCGCATGCCATGATCTCCATGCTTTGACTTGCTCCAAGGTTCATCTTTCTTGTCCAACCTAGGCCCTTCATTTGGAAGCAAAACAAATGTATCCAATTTAGGCAGCATCATATTCTCATGAACATTAGAATCGTTACCAAGAAACGAAAGTACCTGTGAAAGGATCGAGATGGACCTAGAAGGGGGGTGAATAGGTACAATTACAAATTTTAATTATTACTAAGCAATTTTAGGCAATAATGTGGAATATGAGAGTGGACCTAACAATTGCAAGAGTAGTACTAAGTGCTAAGCAAGTAACACGAGTATGAAAGGAAGCAATCACAATATGATATAAGTAAGTGCTAAGAGACAAGGAACCACAAGTAGAGAGTTAGGGTTAGGAATAACCGCATCTCCAGGAGACGAGGATGTAAGCCGATGTTCACTTCCTTGGAGGGAAGCTACGTCACTTTTAGAGAGGTGGATGTTACCACGAAGGCACACCAACGCCACGAAGGCTCACCCTAGTCCCCCTTTGAGATAACACCATGAAGGTGTTCCTCAACCACTAGTGGTAGACCTTGGGGTGGTCTCCAAACCCTCACAAACTTTTCCGGGGGTAATCACAAAGGTCGATTCCTCTCCGAAAGACTCCTACCGTCTAGGAGTCTCCAACCTCCAAGAGTAACAAGAACGATGGGGAAAAGCTCAAGACTTGCTCAAATCACAAATTCCTTTGGTGCAAAGAAGGAGAAGGAGTGGATCTATCACTTGATTGGACAACTTCTCTCAAATGCTCTCAAATCCCTTGGTGATCTAAGATTTGGTGTGGAGGTGTGAGAGAGAGAGTGAAATGTGTTCTAGGGTTTGTTCAAAGTGAGTGGTCAGCCCTCTCCCGTGGGGAAGAAGGGCTATATATATTGTGAGCACAAATGTGGCCGTTGTAGCACAAGTGAACGGGCAGGCCGGACATCCGGGCAGGGTGACTGGACATCTGAGCTGGTGAGGCACTTGAAGAACAGAGGAGAAGCATTGATAAAAACGGAGGGGCCAGACATCCGGGGCAAAGCCCGGACATCCCGCAACACGGGAAGGCCCGGACATCCGGGGCAAAGCCCAGACGTCCGGCAACAACGTGCAAACCTACTGGAGTCGGGAT
Source organism: Triticum timopheevii (assembly GCA_963921465.1). NCBI lineage: Eukaryota > Viridiplantae > Streptophyta > Magnoliopsida > Poales > Poaceae > Triticum > Triticum timopheevii. The sequence goes on along the minus strand of OY997266.1, from coordinate 338,462,029 downwards.
GACAGGGAGCCGGACATCCGGGGAAAAGTCCGGACATCCGGCGTGGTTGGAGTCCCGGACATCCGGGGTGCAGCTCGGACATCCGGCGTGAATGTGCAGTCCTACTGGTGTCTAAACAGCAGTGAGCCGGACATCCGGATGGCAGCCCGGACATCCGGCATGGGAGCAAAAAGACATGTGCACCAAAGTATTTTTGTTTGACCCTAAGTTTTTATTGAAGCTAGGAATTATTGTAGCTTGAGCAAGTCTTTCACTAACCGTACCAATCCCCTCTTAATAGTGCGGGATCCTAGACTCAAGAAAACAAATATGAAATCAATTTTTATGCTTCATCCTTGAGTAAAATCACTTTGTATGCTCTTGATCCACACACTTCGATGAACCGGGGACTAACACCTAAGATTTACTTAAAAACCATTGTTAGTCCCCTACATGTATATTGTCATCAACATCAAAACATGATGTAAGGGCATGATTGCTCTTTCAATCTCCCCCTTTTTGTTTGTTGATGACAATCACACATGTAGTATCACAGTTGCAATATATAATCTTAGCATTGACAAACATGAGAGCAAGAATACAAAGTATGTTGATGTTTCTATTTGTATTTGGCTCCCCCTCATTGTGAGCATGAGATGAATATGTTAGGATGCATATGTATCTCCAGGAGATATATATGAGAGAGACATGTACATATGAAACCACCATAACACATGGACTAAAAAAATCCATACCCACACGGTAACAACATAGTCTCACATGATCAAGATAATAAGATAACAACATAGTCTCACATGATCAAGATAATAACATAGGTAGCAACTTAACAAGTTCAAATAATAGTAGAGCTAACAAAAATAGCCAATACATCATAGTATGACCACACTAAGATACTACTTCTCCCCCTTTGACAGCAACAAGTAAAAAGGGGCGAAGAACTAAACGCACTCGGTCACTCCTGGCGGATGTCATCATGATCATCAAAGAACTCGGGATACTCGTCATGAGACGGGAAACCGAAGGTAGAGGTGGACGGAGCCGCGGGAATAGGATCATCATCACTCAAGGGACTCCCACGGTTACGGAGGCACTGATTGAGCTGATTCTTGGAGATGATGAGGCGCTTCTGAACATCATGATTCTGCTGACAGCTGAAAGTGATTGACCTCATGATAGCAGATTGAGCCTTGCTGATGAACATGGCAAGGCGTCCACGAGGAGCCGACGAGGAAGATGGAATAGAGGAACCAATGGGCTGAGTCCCACCAGCAGACCTCCTAGACTGAGTAGGAGCAGTAGTCTAAGCAGCAGCCACCACGCGCATATGAGGAGCAGGCTTCCAACTAGAATGAACAGCAGTCTTAACCACCTCAAAGGGAGCAGTGTGATCAATCAGAGCCTGAATGAATGGAGCATGAGGAAACTGGCGCGACTGAATGAAACTGCAAAGACGAATCTCATGCCAAATGAAATGGGTTGTGTCCAGAGGCTCAGTGGGTTTGTCATGCATACGAACCATCAAGTCAATGCAATAGTTGTAAGCCCTCGAGCGATCTCCCTTCTTAGGGTAGAGAGTGTGAAGCACACACCGATAGATGATGTAGTAAGGAGCACAGAAGATAGATACCTCATTGAGTGGACATGCAAGTTCTTCTTTAGTGAGCTGAGAGGTAGGTTTGACAAGTGGCAAGCAAGAATCAATCCCTTTGGGCTTGTTCTCAGGATCCATACTGTGTATGCAATGGCCAACACCGGAGAGACCCAAAATCTGAACAAACCTGTCATAGGTGATGCTCAGAGTAGTGTTATCAGTCATCCAGGTGAGAGTGTTGTTCGGACCAAAGAAACAGGTGGCATTGAACTGTAGAATGGCAGCTTCATTCCAATCACACCTGAAGGTCATTGCGGGACCAAGAGTCATATCATCAATGATCTTGACTGGATTGTTAGGAAACATGTTAGGATGCTCACGCAGGAAGTTGAGATCCAAGTATGAGTGAGGTGCAAGTCCACGCCCACAGACGAAACTGGAATAGAGATCCTACTGCATACGAGTCCGGAATCGAGGATCCTCCGCATCAGCCACCATCTCATATTGATTGACACCCCGACGAAACGCAAGATATTGGGCTACCCCCATAGTTTTGAAGTTATGAGGGGGGCGATCCCCGATGTCAGGAAGCTCCATGGAGATGCGACGACCATGGATAACGGGCATTGCAGAACCATGAACTTGAGGCACCGGCGCCCTCCTAGTACCAGGCTTGGACTGTCCAATGGAGTGTCTTGATGCACTGACACCCTCTTCCTCCCCAACGTAGTTCGCATCATCTGGATCCCAGGCCGACGGACTAGTGGATGGTGCCTGCTTCTTCTTCTTGGTGGTGGTGGTCTTCTTCTTCTTAGGTCGAGCATGCTCATCGGAGTCAGTTGAGCCTTGCCGACGAACAACTGGAATGAATACACTACTAGGAAAAAGGCTACTAGCAGCACGGGTAAAATGGCTACTAGTAGCGCGGGTATCCGCGCTACTAGTATCGCCCTACAGCTAAAAGTTAGTAGCAGTGCGGGTGCACACGCGCTACTACTAACCTAACTACTAGTAGCGCTCACTTATTTCCCACGCTACTACTAACCGAACTACTAGTAGCGCTCACTTATTTCCCACGCTACTACTAACAATTTAGAAAATAAAAAAATAAAAGTTAGATATAGTATTCATGGATGGCAATACGTCCAGTGCAAACCAAACCAACATCACAGAACATTCTCAAGATTCCATTTAACGTCCAGTGCAAACCAAACCAACATCACAGAACATTCTCAAGATTCCATTTAACATCAGACACACACAACCATCATTGAAAGGTGGGTGCCTTCCATGGTGTTCCATCACCAACCTAAACAGACCCCTTCCCTAGATGTATCTACCAAGACTCGGAGCTTAGACGCCGGTGGACCCGAATCCTCCCTTCCCCTGGATGGTGGTGTCTAGGTCCTCCACCTCGGCGACCACCGGCGTCGAAATCACCTGGACAATCATCTATGCGACGTGGCCATCGGCTTCACGGAGAAGTCCGCCTCCGAGCGATTGAAGAGCACAACGCCCACCGGCCGCGCTAGTAAGCGTCGATCACCCCTGCGCCCACGTCGAGAAAGTGAAAACTTGTTAGTACACAAATTGCATCTGTTCAACTAAATGGTACAGTCCAATTCACAAGACCCATTAAGTTAAAATTCCTTCTCATCTAGCAATTTAAAGGGGCTGCCGAAAATATATGCTTAATTCCTCACTAGCTATTCAAACTAAATGGTCCAAGAACTTTGGGGCAATCAACAGCCTTTCCACTTGATCTCCGCTAGCTACTTTGGATTCAACAAAAAAAGAACATTTATTTGAACCGAAAAGAATAAGCAGGCAAGCATGTTATCAATCTTTTGGCTAGAATTTCACAAAATGCACCTGTCAAGTGTACTCTAACAATCGATGTGTCCCATCTCCTCAAGATTAAGGACTCTAGCTCAGCCAACGGTGGAGCAAGATGTAGTCATTTCCGAGCATGAACCCTTGGCTGTCATCAATGAACCTGCAACATCCATCATGCCCGTTGTAAAATATGTTAGTTTCAGATAAGAAAATAACTGAACTCTGAACATATGATCTAAGGTTTTCGCCCAGCCTAAATGCTAATTTAGTGGGGCAAGCAATGTGATCTTGTGGAATGTCAAGAATGTAATGGGATAGAGTTAGTTTCTAATAAATTAAGAAAGAGTACCTTAGAGAGCATAAGAGATAACTCTAAACTTAAATAACTTCAGAACCAAACACATGGTCTTTTTCCATTGATCCCTTACAGAAACGACTATGAGAAACACCACAAATGAAAAATTATGAGGTAGCATTTGAACATACATATCACCTTTGGAGCCCATCAAATTAACTACACTGAATGGGACCGTAGCATGGTGAGAAAAATAAGGTGATGTAATTGGCTGCATTTGCACTACGTAATGTTCTCATTCTAACCAGATGCCCATGCAGAATTGCAGATGCAGCAGAGAGAGTTAGCACCGTATGGTCGTTCGATAGCACTTCGTCGTCTCCCTGGTTGTCATGCATACTTGCAGCCCAACCAAGGTGCAAAAATTTCTCAAATAGAGGCGACTGGTGACATCTAAAACTTCATAAAATAAGTAAATATCACTCATTAATATAATTTGAATGCCGTGATTTATATAACTACAATTGCAAGCTGATGTATACGAAAATGAAATGCTTATGGTTGGTAGTAGATGAAAAATAGTAGCCAGACTTCAAAAAAAATATGTGACAAAAGTTGTACTTTACTTATGATTTCATTATAGATGCGGGACTGTATCCATGGGTCGAGGAGTTCACCTTCCAAGCCATGATAACTAATTGTCCACATTATAATTTTCGAAGATATTGAAATGCACATAATACATATGGAAGATACATCCGGAAAACATGTTCAGTATTAACAAATCGATTTGGATGCTACATCCGGAAAACACATCCATACATCTGAGACTTTGTACATGACCCTGAGCCATATACCAATCGCTAGAAAAATGAGACAATAACATGCATATATACAGTAATACACATCAAGGCCGCACAGCACATATGCATCTCCTTCTCGTCCACTACAAAAACACATACCCATATACGCATTCAGAGGAACAACTCAGGCATGTGCGTTGATATCTGGACAAACAAATAATGGGAACAACCTCATCCTTCCACTCGTACGTACCTTGGTGACAGACACACTATTTTGATTGGGATCAGGCAGACTTGTCCATGCTTAGTATCGATCTGGAGACGTCGGGTAGAAGCAATTTGCCTGAAAACCGACAGGGAAAAGCACAAACCATGTCATCAGTGACACATACTGAGAACGAAGGGGAAACAAGAGGAGCAGAAGTGCTTGTATGTAGAGGAAGAAGATAAACAAGGCCAGCACGCAGACACCCATGACAGGACTAGAAATGATTAGTAGCATATCCATCCCCATGTGAAACATGGGACGAGTGAGCATCAGAGAGGTCTAACGAGCATGTGCTTCAGTTGCAGTATTACGCAGTGACGCACTAGCAAATCAGTGACACAGAAATTGCTGCTCAAATCGAAGCGCAAAAGGGAAAAGCAGAGGCTAAAATGAGCAGGACTGGTGGCGGAGCAGGAACGCGGTGGGCAGCCGGCAGCGGTAGAGCAGAATCCGCAGGAGGCGTCCAGTCCAGCGGAACAAACTCTTGTGCAGCGTCCGCTCGCGACATGGCCTGCCCGCCCCAGCACTAGGCACTAGCAGCAGGGTCGCATTCGCGGATGCCCCGACGCCGACAGGGAAGGCAATAGGCGACGGCGGCAGTGCAGAGCCCGCGGCGAGCATGAGGAGTTGTGGGTGGGGGGGGATGGATAGATACCTTGGCCGGCGCCGGAGCCGGAGCCGGCGGAGGCGTGGAGGCGGCGGGAGAGGCGAAGCAGGCGGTGGGGGCCGAGCCTCCATGGGAGCTGAACCCGGACGAGGGCGGGGGCGGGTTTCGTTGGGACCCTCCTCCCTCTCGTTTCTTACCCAGGCGGGGGCGAGGGTGGGGGCGGTTTTCGCCGGGAGGTGGGTGCGGCCGGGCGGGTGGGGGGCGACGCCGCGACGACGGCGGCGTGCGAAGGGCAGGGCGACCGCGGGAGAGGCGAAGTGGGGGCCGCTGCGGTGGGACGGGACGGGGGAGGCGAGGTCGCGGAAGAAGGGCGACTGGTGCGCCGTGCGGCCGCGGGAGGAGGAGGAGGGGATCTGGATCGGAGGTGGATTTTTTTTAGACGGGGGTGGGTGGTGGGGTGGGGTGGACACGCTTAGGCCTCCTTTGGTTTAGAGGAATTTCATAGGAATTCTAGAGGATAGGATTCTTATAGGATTTTTTCCTTTAGAGCCCTTTGGTTTATAGGAATGGATTCCTATTCCTACATAGGATTGGTTCCTATCCTCCACATTTCATAGGAAAATAAAAAAGAGCCTAGACTCAATGGAAAAATTCCTTTGGTGCCAACCAAATGACATCTTGTTTTCTAGTCCTACTCATAGGATTTGAGATACATGTCATCTCATTTCCTACAAGATTCCTATTCCTATGATAATCCTATCCTATGAACCAAAAGAGGCCTTAGTAGTAGCATGGGGTCTTACCTACGCTACTACTCCCTCCGTTCCGAATTACTTGTCTTGGATTTGTATCTAGACTCATTTTAGTGCTAGATACCTCCGTATCTAGACAAATCTAAGACAAGTAATTCGGAACGGAGGGAGTACTACTTACTTAGTAGTAGCGCCGGTTTTATACCCCTCGCTATTACTATGGCCTATCCCGGAGGCATTGTTGGAGACCATTTAGTAGCAGCGCGGGTTTATACCCCTCGCTACTACTATCAACTTAGTAGTAGCGTGGCTTTTATACCCCTCGCTACTACTAATTAGCAGTAGCGCCCATTTTTAAACCACGCATTGATAAACTTCTGTGTATAAGGTTTTCCCTAGTAGTGATAATGAGAGATCCCGATGAGATGGAGCCCACAAGTATGAACATGGATAAAACAAATTAAACAATGGGATGACCATTTTTTAGCATGACCACAGAATAAGTCCAGTGGTAGATAAAAAATGTGATATGTCCATGATTTAAATTGATTAGCCGAGTTCATTGACAGATTTTTAGGCTTAGGCAAGAGACACCAACACTCAAGAGAGCCATAGACGCCAAGATATGCATGAGAGAGTGAAGCCCTAAGATTTTTCGGTCACCATAGAAGCAGAATGGAGGAGAGATAGCATCCATACCCCAGGAAGAAGTCTCGGGCGATCGGGGCCACAGTTCTTGGTATGTGCCATGAGGAACTCCGGCAAGGAATCCGGTCCCCCCCAATGGATTCACACCACAACCCAGGAAATGGATTGGATAGAATCGTAGATCGGGAGGAGGAGAATCTATGGGTAGGAGATCGGGGCCGGAGGTCGGAGGAGAGGGCCGGGGCAGCGCCGGAGCAATGGTCGGGCGATAGCGGCAGTGTGAGGTGAGATGGGGATATGAACGGGAGTGAGTGAGGAACTGCCCCCAAATCTCACGCCCAACCACAGTTATATGCGGCTGCGGGCGACGGGCCAGACATCCGGGAATAAGCCCGGATATCCGGCGTGTGGGGGTCAAGGGGCAAAATGTTCAGGGCCCGGATGTGCGGCAAGAGTCCGGATGTCGGGCCACTGAAAGTGCATGATGGCAGTTTGAGCTTCAGAATGATTTTGCTCTAGGGCCCGGATGTCCGGCTGAGGAGCCGGTTGTCCGGTCACTGGACAACAGGACCAGGCAGGGGAGAGATGTGGAAGGGGCCAAAAAATATGATTTGATATAGACTCCGCCAAGGAGTTTTGTTGAGAATTATGTGGAAAGGAAACCTTGAGTAATCTAAGGCCATACTAAGGAGTAATAACAACCCAACCAATAATAAGAAATGAAAGGTCCTCACAAGCAAATGCACAAGCGGTGACCGAGGTCACCATGTTTGAGCATATGGAATATAGTGCCGCAAAGATGTAGACTTTGGGCACATAGTCACGACTCCATCATGTTAAAGTACCATAGTTTGAGAACCATGACAACTTTGAGAGTGTTTGTTCTATTTATGCATTATGTAAGGTGAGAATACTCATGAATTGAATGTCTCCCCCTAAATATATGCCTACATCACGACAAGACATTAAGTTCATGCATGAATGGGTACTAGATTTCACATAATATTGTAAAGCTCCAAGATACCAAGTTCACGCCTAAGTCGACAAAACCTTGCTTCATCCAATGGTTTTGTGAAAATATCTACTAGTTGCAAATCTGTACCAACATGATCGATGCGAATATCACCCTTTTCCACATGATCTCTCAAGAAGTGATACCTATTATCAATGTGCTTAGTGCGGAGATGATCCTTGGGGTTCTCAGCAATATTGATGGCACTTTCATTATCACATAGGAGAGGCACATGTCTATAAGTGATACCATAATCCTTCAAGGTTTGTCTCATCCATAGTAATTGACTTGCACAACTGGCGGCTGCAATGTATTCAGCTTCTACAGTAGCGAGGGCAATACAATTTTGTTTCTTCGAAACTTACCAAGGAGCATCCAAGAAACTGACATGCGCCAGAGGTGGACTTATGATCCACTTTGTCTCTAGCCCAATCCGCATCCGTGTACCCAATGAGATCGAACATAGCATCCTTGGGATACCATAAACCCAACTTTGGGGTGTGAACAAGGTATCTAATAATATGTTTAACTGCTTTATGATGACTTTCCATAGGGGAAGCTTGAAATCTAGCACACATGCATACACTGAACATGATGTCTGGTCTAGATGCATAAAAGGTAAAGCAATGAACCAATCATAGAGCGGTAAATAGATGGGTCAAAAGGAATACCATTTGTGTCTTCACTGAGTGCAATTTTGGTTGGCATGGGTGTCTTGCATGGACTAGCATCAGACATGCAAACTTCTCTAGGATATCCTTGAGGTATTTTGCTTGAGACAAGAAAATTCCTTCTTGAAATTGTTGAATTTTAAATCCGAGAAAGAACTTCAAATTCGCATTGAGTGTCTTTCAAAATTCTTGGTCATTGAAGCCGCAAACTTCTTGCACAAATGAATGTTAGGAGAACCAAAAATGATATCATCTACATATATTTGGCATAAGATCAAATCACCCTTGTCCCTCTTAGTAAAAAGAGTGGGATCGATCACCCCTCTCACAAAACCATCATCGAGTAAAAACTTCTTAAAATGATCATACCAAGCACGAGGTGCTTGTTTGAGGCCATACAAAGCCTTATGAAGTTTATACACATAGTCTTTGTGATCGGGATCAATGAACCCAGGTGGTTGTGACACATATACTTCTTCTTGTAGAGGACCGTTAAGGAAAGCACTCTTCACATCCATTTGATGTAAAGTAAAACCATTGAAAGCGGCATAAGAAAGTAAGATGTTGATGGATTCAAGACGGGCAACAGGGGAAATGGTCTCACCAAAGTCCAAACCTTCAACTTGTGAGTACCCTTGTGCCACTAACCTTGCCTTGTTACGGATGATTACACCATTCTCATCTTGCTTGTTCTTGAAAATCCATTTTGTTCCAATGACGTTGTGCTCGGTAGGTGGCCTCTTGACTAGTGACAATACTTGGTTGCATTCAAAATTGTTCAACTCTTCTTACATAGCAACGAGCCAATCGTTGTCCACCAATGCATCTTGTACCTTGAGGGCTCAACACTAGACACAAACAAGAAGTGAGCACAAAAGTTTGTCAAATGTTTACGAGTGACTCTACCTTCCGATATGCCGGTGAGAATTTTGTCAACATCAACACGACCGGCGACTCAAGGCATGATGGAGGTTAGGGTTTCTCGAGGTTCAACTTCATGTCCATCATCCACGTCCTCAACATATGGATCATCATCAATGATTGGACTTTCTTGTTCTTGCCCTTGATGATGATCTTGTTCTTGAAGATTATCATGAAGATGAACTTGATCATCTTCTTGTACTTCGACTAAGGGCGTCGGTTGAACAATAGGAGTTTGTGGTGGTATGGGTGTTGAAGTAGTTTGATGATGTGTGAGACTTCCATCTTCTTCTTCATCATCATGAGGTTCTTGTTCCATTGGAAGAAGTGCATGAACACCCATGGTCAAGATATCTTGAGAGGAATCTTCTTCACCTACATCACTTAGATCAACTTGCTCCCCATGGGAGCCATTAAATTCATCAAACACCACGTCACAAGTTTCTACAACACATCCATTGGATTTGTTGTAGACTCTATAGGCGTGAGAGTTTGATCCATAGCCAACAAATATGCCCTCAATTGTGTTTGATTGAAGTTTTCCTAACCGTTCTCTTTTGTTGAGGATGAAACATTTGCACCCAAATACACGAAAGTACTTGACATTTGGTTTGTTTCCAGTTAGGAGCTCATATGGAGTCTTTTCCAATATAGTACGGAGGAAGAGCCGGTTTGATGGATGGCATGCAGTGTTGACAGCTTCGGCCCAAAAACTATGTGGTGACTTGTATTCATCCTTTCGGCTACACCATTTTGCTGAGGAGTGTATGGAGCTGAATATTGATGCTCAATCCCTTCATCACTAAGGAATTCTTCCAAGGTATAATTCTTGAACTCAGAGCCATTGTCACTTCTTATTGCTAAGATCTCTTTGTCAAACTTGCGTTGTGCTTGCTTGGAAAAATCAATGAAGGTGATCTTTGTCTCGTCCTTGGACTTGAGGAAAAACACCCATGTATATCTTGAGTAATCATCAACAATGACAAGTCCATACTTTTTCCCACCAAGACTGTCCCATGAAGGAGGCCCAAAAAGATCCACATGAAGGAGCTCCAGGGGCCTTGAAGTAGACACAATGTTCTTGGGTGGGTGCTTTGATTGATGTTGCTTCCTGGCTATGCATGCACTACACACACGATCTTTCTCAAAAGAGACATTGGTTAGTCCATGGATGTGATTCCCCTTTAAGAGATCTTGAAGATTTCTCATGCCGACATGCGCTAGCCGGCGATGCCACCCCTTGTCGGCCTTGGCCATTAGACAAGTTGCATGGAATGTGCTCTCTTTCGAGAAATCAACCATGTAAAGGTTGCCATCGAACTCTCCAACAAAGGCCACTTCGAGAGTATCTCTCTTAAAGACTTTCACATCCATTAGTCCAAAAAGTGTATCATAACCAACAGAAACCAATTGGCGAACAGAAAGAAAATGGTATTTAAGGGATTGGACAAGCATGACATTTGCAAGAGACATGTCATTTGTGATAGCCACCTTTCCCAACCCGAGTACCTGTCCTTTCGAACCTCCACCAAACATAATGCTCATGAATGGTTGAATAGCTTCCATGAAATCGTAGAGCAATTTTCTATCTCCGGTCATATGATTGGTACATCCACTATCAATCACCCATTTTACTCCATCGGTGAAGGCAACCTACACACAATTATGACTTGGTTAGAGGCACCCATTTTGCAATGGGACCTCTCAAGTTAGTCACAAGGGTCTTAGGGACCCAAATAGCATAGAATCGGAAAGCATTTCGAGGACCAACAAATTATGCATAAACTTCTCCATCCTTAGTCTTTCGAAGTACATAGGATGGAGGCATGAACTCTTTTGGCTTGTTGAGAGTGGGCATGCCCCTTGTGGCCTTCCCACTAACAACCTTACCTTTCTCCTTGTGCCCTTCTCTTACAAATGTTTCCTTTAGAGACGTTGTGCACTTTTGAGAGGATGTCTTCTTCTTGCTTGTGCTTGGGTCAAACCCAAGTCCCTCTTTGGCAAACACCTCATTGTGTTGGCTCAATACCTCATTAAGGTTCTTTTGCCCTTGAGCACATGTCATGAGACCTTTCTTAATTTGAGCCTTGAGAAAGCGATTTTCCTCAAGAATAGATGCTAGATCACTACTAGAGTTAGTAGTACAAGCATCAACATTGATAATAGGAGAAGAGTAAGCCTTGGCTAGAGTTTCAAGATAAGTAAGTTTGAGCGTCTCAAAACTCTTTGTAAGAAGGGTGAGCTCTTCTTCCTTAGTCTTGAGGGACCCGGATAGAAGCTCACAATCCTTAGAGAGAGAAGCATGAGACTTCACAAGCTTACTTTTATCATTCATCAACTCCTCGCAAGAGTCAATAGCCTTTTTCAAGGAGGCAAGATCTTTAGTATGAACATCAATGTTTGCACCAATTTTTAAGCATAGTTCATCATTTTGTGCTTACTCATATTGGACTTTCCGCTCAAGGATTTCACATTTTTTTCCTTTTCCTCGGCGACGAGGGTTTCGAGTTCCTCAATGGTGATGGTGTGCTTACTCACCATCTCCATAAGCATACAAAACATAGTGAGCTTCTTTCCTTTGAGGGAGCACATGAACTTATTAAGTTTAGCAAGCATAGGATCATCTAGATCATCATCCTCATAACTATCCTCCGCATCAAGATACTCATCACTAGGAGTAGACGGAGTGAAAAGAGGAGGATTTGATCATGGGGTAACCTTGACCTTGTCAGGAGAGCTTTGGTCCTCTCCATCTTCTACCATATCCTTTGCCATTAGGCACTTGTGAGCGTTGCCCTTGTAGTCTTTCATGTAGTTGTAGGTGACCACATCAGCACTCTTGTTCACTAACCTCAAAGTGTTTTGAGAGTCTTGAGCAACTCCAGCAACACCACTAACATCATCTAGATCGGATTCTTCTTGAGCAACCATTGCTTACCCATCTCTCTTCTTGAGCTTGGAGTTCAAATGATTTGGCAACTTCTTCTTGGGAAAAATCTTGGGAAACCTTGGTTTATCCTCTCTCTTCTCATAGGGGCACTCATTGGAGAAGTGGCTGGTTTCTTCACAGTTGTAGCATTTTCTTACTTTCTTCTTTTGAAATCTTCCCTTGAATTTTCCCGCGCTAAACTTCTTGACAAAGAGAGCCATGTCTTCATATGAAGGGCCCTCATCAGATTCAATCTCATCACCATATTCACCGTCATCATCATCATCATCTTCTTCTTCTTCTTCACTTTGCTCGTCTTCACATACATATTTGGCCTTCAATGCAAGATTGATCTTTGATGTTGGAGTACCATGCATGGCAAGATGTTTTGTGGCATTTGCCTTTGACTCTTAAAATAGTTAGAAGGTGGATATGATGTCATATGTAGTCATTTCCTTGAAGGCATGGTGTTGTCTTATGTCCCACACCATTTGATGGTGATATGGGGCAAGAGCATGAAGCAACTTATCCACAAGGAACCGCTTAGTCATGTTGAATCCATCTTGTGTCTTGTCACACTCACACGACTCAATGTCAGAGGTGAGAGTCATGAGACGCTCAAGGAGTTGATTGGGAGTTTCACCTTTCTCCATACAAAAGTTTTGCAATTGCCCCTTGGAAATTTCATATTGAGCACTCCGGAGGGTGGAGGTACCGGTCTTGGATCTTATAATGCTTTCCCATAGTTCCTTGGCACTTGTGATGTGTATGAACAGTCCCCTTTGCTTTTCAACCATACCTCTTCTTATACACATGGTTGCAGTGTCATTGAGATTCTTGTCATAAATTTCTCTTGCTGTAGGATTCTTTGGATCAACCACATGGTATCCATACTCCAAGATCTCCAGCATTTCATCGTCTCCATATCGAAGATGATCCTGCATAGCAACTCTCCACAAGGCAAAATCGAAAGTAGCATCAAGTAAAGGAGGTTTGCCTTGAGGATTATATTTCGGTTTCTCAACTTCGGGTCTTGCATAAAGCCAAGGAACACTGGAGTGATCATTGCTAGGAGGTTGTTGACCAAGTGACGAAGCAGTCACAGTTGGCCTCGAAGCCACACCACCCGAAAGTGGTGCAGGCACCGTGGACAATGTGGCTAATCTCATTTGGACCAAGGCCTCAAGAGAAGCATCATGCTCCTCTTTTTGCTTAGCAAGGGCCCCTTCTAGATCCTCAGAAGTAAAAGACTTGACTTCAGAAGAAGCATCGCCTTTATCCTTCAGATCTGCAACAAGGGGAGACCCATTGGGGTTCATCTTGCTCTAGGGCGGTTAAGCCACAAGAATAGAGCATGAGGCTCTGATACCAATTGAAAGGATCGATATGGACCTAGAGGGGGGTGAATATACAATTAAAAAATTTAATTATTACTAGGCAATTTTAGGCAATAATGCAGAATATGAGAGTGAGCCTAACAATTGCAAGAGTAGTACTAAGTGCTCAGCAAGTAACACGAGTATGAAAGGAAGCAAGCACAATATGATATAAGTAAGTTCTAAAGAGACAAGTAACCACAAGTAGAGAGTTAGGGTTAGGAATAACCGCAACTCCGGGAGACCAGGATGTAAGCCGATGTTCACTTCCTTGGAGGGAAGCTACGTCACCGTTAGAGAGGTGGATGTTACCACGAAGGCACACCAACGCCACGAAGGCTCACCCTATTCTCCCTTTGAGACAACACCACAAAGGCGTTTATCAACCACTAGTGGTAGACCTTAGGGTGGTCTCCAAACCCTCACAAACTTTTCCGGGGGTAATCACAAAGGTCGATTCCTCTCCGAAAGACTCCTACCGCCTAGGAGTCTTCAACCTCCAAGAGTAACAAGAACGATGGGGAAAAGCTCAAGACTTGCTCAAATCATGAATTCCTTTGGTGCAAATAAGGAGAAGGAGTTGATCTATCACTTGATTGGACAACTTCTCTCAAATGCTCTCAAATCCCTTGGGGATCTAAGATTTAGTGTGGAGGAGTGAGAGAGAGTGAAATGTGTTCTAGGGTTTGTTCAAAGTGAGTGGTCAGCCCTCTCTCGTGGGGAAGAAGGGCTATATATATTGTGAGCACAAATGTGGCTGTTGTAGCACAAGTGAATGGGCAGGCCGGACATCCGGGCTGGCGAGGCACTTGAAGAACAGAGGGCATGGATAAAAACAGAGGGGCCGGACATCCGGGGTAAAGCCCGGAAATCCGGCAACACGGGAAGGCCCGGACATCCGGGGCGAAGCCCGGACGTCCGGCAACAATGTGGAAACCTACTGGAGTCGGGATGACAGGGAGCCGGACATCCAGGGAAAAGTTCGGACATCTGGCATGGCTGGGAGTCCCGGACATCCGGGGTGCAGCCCGGACATCCGGCATGAACGTGCAGTCCTACTGGTGTCTAAACAGCAGTGAGCCGGACATCCGGATGGCAGCCCGGACATCCGGCATGGGAGCAAAAAGACATGTGCACCAAAGTATTTTTGTGTGACCCTAAGTTTTTATTGAAGCTAGGAATTATTGTAGCTTGAGCAAGTCTTTCACTAACCCTACCAATCCCCTCTTAATAGTGCGGGATCCTATACTCAAGAAAACAAATATGAAATCATTTTTTATGCTTCATCCTTGAGTAATACACTTTGTATGCTCTTGATCCACACACTTTGATGAACCGGGGACTAACACCTGAGATTTACTTAACAACCATTGTTAGTCCCCTATATGTATATTGTCATCAACATCAAAACATGATGTAAGGGCATGATTGCTCTTTCAACTTGGTAATTCAATTAGTGTGCGCGAGCTCTAGTAATTGGTCCAGTATGGATAGCAGCAGGGGATATGGGTGTAGCAATGGTATGGATGTCCTCATCATACCCCTTCTTGAAATGAAGTCATCCTTGACGGAAGCTCATCTTCCTCACCCAAATAAGGCTTCAAATCTGCAATTGTAAAGGGACTAACCCCAAAATCTGCAAGCAGCTCAAGTTTATATGCATTATCATTTATTTCCTCTAACACCATAAAAGGACCATCAGCACGTGGCATTAGCTTTGATTTGGACAAATTAGGAAATCTATTCTTACGCAAATGTAACTAAACAAGATCTGCAGGTGCAAACACGACATGTTTTCTACCTTTATCTCCAGCAAGTTTATATTTGGCATTCATACGCTCAATGTTTTCCTTAGTTAACTCATGCATTTTCAATATCAATTTAGCACATTGTTTAGCATCAAAATTAACCTTCTCTGAAGATGGAAGAGGTAACAAATCAATAGGTGCATGAGGTAGGAAACCATACACAATTTCAAAAGGGCACATCTTAGTACTAAAATGCAGCGAATGATTATAAGCAAATTCAATATGAGGCAAGCATTCTTCCCACATTTTCTTGTTATTCTTGAAAACAGCCCTAAGCATAGTAGACAATGTCCTATTGACTACCTCAATTTGTCCATTAGTTTCGGGGTGACATGTAGTACTAAAAAGCAGTTTAGTCCCCAACTTAGCACATAAACATCTCCAAAAGTGGCTAAGAAATTTAGTATTATGATCTGAAACAATAGTATTTGGCACACCATGCAAGCGAATAATTTCATGAAACAATAAGTCAGCAACATTAGCAGCATCATCGCTTTTATGTCATGGTATGAAGTGTGCCATTTTCGAAAATCTATCCACGACAACAAATATGCTATCCCTCCCCTTCTTTGTTTGAGGTAATCCTAAAACAAAATCCATAGATATATCCTCCCAAGGAACACTAGGTACAAGCAAAGGCATATATAAACCATGAGGATTGAGTCGTGACTTAGCTTTTTGACATGTAGTGCAGCGAGCAACAAAACGCTCAACATCCCGTCTCATCTTTGGCCAAAACAAATGTGTAGCAAGTATATCCTCTGTTTTCTTCACGCCAAAATGTCCCATTAATCCTCCTCCATGTGCCTCCTGCAACAACAAAAGACGAACGGAGCTAGCTGGAATGCATAGCTTGTTAGCACGAAACACAAATCCGTCATTAACGACGAACTTGTTCCATGTTCTTCCTTCTTGACAATTCTACATTACATCTCTAAAATCAGCATCATGCACATATTGATCTTTGATGGTCTTCAAACCAAATATTTTAAAGTCAAGTTGTGAAAGCACAGTATAGTGACAAGACAATGCATTAGCAATAACATTTTGTTTACCTTTCTTGTGTTTAATAACATAAGGAAAAGTCTATATGAATTCAAACCATTTAGCATGTCTACGATTCAGTTTGGCTTGACTTTTAATATGTTTCAAAGATTTGTGATCAGAATGTATAACAAATTCTTTGGGACATAAATATTGTTCCCATGTTTCTAAAGTCCGAACAAGAGCATATAATTCTTTATCATAAGTAGAATTGTTCAGACTAGGACCACTCAATTTTTCTGAAAAGTATGCAACCGGTTTTCCATCTTATAATAACACACCTCCTAATCCAATTCCACTAGCATCACATTCAAACTCAAAAGTCTTATTGAAATCAGGAAGTTGGAGTAAAGGAGCATGTGTCAACTTATCTTTCAATACCGTGAAGGCTTCTTCCTGTGCGGTACCCCAAACAAAAGGCACATCCTTCTTTGTAAGCTCATTGAGAGGTGCAGCAATGGTGCTGAAATCTCTCACAAAACGCCTATAGAATCCAGTGAGGCCAAGAAAACTCCTCGCGTGTGTGACATTTTGGGTTGCGGCCAACTCTCAATAGGTTCCATCTTGGCTTTATCAACTTCAATTCCCTGTGGAGTAACAACATAGCCAAGGAAAAGATACTCGGTTGATGCAAAAGATGCACTTCCCAAGGTTACCAAACAAACGTGCATAACATAGAGCAGTAAAAATAGCACGTAAGTGTTCCAAATGTTCCTCCAAAGATCTGCTCTAAATCAGTATATCATAAAAATAGACTACCACAAATCGTCCAATGAAAGCACGTAAAACTTCGTTCATTAATCTCATGAAAGTACTAGGTGCATTAGTTAACCCAAAAGGCATGACTACCCACTCATATAATCCAAACTTAGTTTTAAATGTTGTTTTCCATTCATCTCCCAATTTCATACGAATTTGATGGTATCCACTACACAAATCAACTTTGGAGAATATTGTAGAGCCACTCAATTCATCAAGCATATCATCTAGCCTAGGAATAGGATGATGATAACGAATAGTAATATTATTAATGCCTCTACAATTGTCGGCATTCTGGGAACGGGGGTCCCCAGACTTGCCTGCCTGCGTCCTGCAGCGTGGCTCAAAGGGGGCCCAGCATAGCCCATCTTCATCAACGCAAGCTCAAGACCCTCGCGAGGGGCCAAGCCTCGCGGGGCGGACGACAAGGAGCTTCCTTAGGCACGGTCTCGTCAGGCTGGCTCATGAGGGGGCGGAGAGTTCAAGGCAGGGTACCTCGCGAGGTGCCCATGACGCAAGCCATGCCGACCAAGGGCGCCAGTCGGGCGCCAGCCCGCGCAGTGTCCTCCTTTCCTCTTTGGTGCAAAGGGAGCAAGCGCAAGCGAGAGCATCAAGCAAAAGGCGTCCATTTAGGTGCAGCGAGACCAAGACCAGCCCAACGGCTGGAAGGAAGTCATTGTGGAGCCCAAGCCGGCGTCATCACCAGAGCCTTTGACAGGCGATGACCAACTTTAGTCAGGATAAGTGTACCCGCTGTTCCCCTTCAAAATGGCCAATTGTTGGCGCCCTTCCCGCTCAATATTTGGGAAGAGGCCCAGGGCCTTTGCCTATAAATAGGACTAGCCACCCCCTGGGTAGAGGGGGCGAGACCTGATAAAGATAACAAGGATAGGAAGACACACACACAGAGAGAGAGAGAGGCGACTGAACTCCCCCTAGCAGTTCGTCGCACCAGCCAAGAACAGACCCTCGCGAGGCTGATCTCCCTTTGTATTGTTCATCATCAAGCCCAAGAGGCAATCCACCACACCACACTCTGGAGTAGGGTATTGCACCACAATGGTGGCCTGAACCAGTATAAATCTTGTGTCTCTTGTGCTGTTCAGTTTGGTAGTTTAGGTCCTAGCGATTCGGCGAGGAGCGAGCCGGCAAAGGGTTGAATCTCCGCGCGCACCCCAGTGTTTGAACCTCAAGGGTCTGCCGGAACCCGAAATCCGACATTTGGCGCGCCAGGTAGGGGTGCGCCGGAATTTGCCTTCCATCGTCTCTCTTCTCCGACCATCGCATCCATGTCTGACGCTCGTCGGGCTCGCGCCGAGCGCCAAGCCACCCTCGCTTCCCATGTTGCCCAGATGGCTCCCGCTGGCGGGCGCCCTCGTCGTTCCCCGTCGCCCGCCGTCAACACCGCCACCGGCCCGGCGGGGAACGGGCAGCAAGCATCGCCCTTGCGCTCCCCAGCGACCTCTGGGGAGGAGCCGCGCAGCTTCTTCATCACCCACCCCGTCGCACCGGCTCCTTCGGTCGTCGCGGCCCTCCTGGGCGGCTCGCAGGCGCTGCCCTCCAGCCGCCACGTCAAGCCATTCGTCCGCCGGGTCGGCGCCGCCTCCACGCGGCAGGGGGCTCCCTTGGGCCAGACGGAGCCGTCGGCCGGGATGACCTTCGACTCTGGGGACCACCCCACCAACTCGGCCGGCTCGGGGTGCGCTCCCCATGCTCTGCACACCCACCATCTGCCAGGTGGCCGTCACCAGGACCCTCATCGACGGTGGCGCGGGCCTCAACGTGCTCTCAGTTGAGGCCTGCAACCTCCTCTGCATACCTCGGGAGCGGCTGCAGCCCAGCCGGCCTTTCTCGGGCGTAGGAGGCAGGTCGTCCAGCTCCTTGGGACAGATCCAGTTTCCGGTGACCTTCGGCACATACGACAACTTCCGCACGGAGCTGGTCGACTTTGACATCGCCCCCATCGGCCTCCCCTACAATGCCATCCTTGGCTATCCAGCATTGGCCAAATTCATGGCCGCGACTCACCCGGGGTACAACCTCATGAAGATGCCCGGGAGCAACAGCGTCCTCACCGTGCCTGGGGACACCGAAGGTGCGCTGCGAGTGCTCAAGCTCGCCCTCAAGACAGCGGCAGCGGCGCGGCCCGCCAGTGCGGGAACCCCCAAGCCCAAGGGGGCTGCGCCGACCAAGAAGAAGCAGTTGTTCACCCAAGACAAGGCGGAGACCAAGCAGATACCTGTTGACGAGGACGGGTCCACTAACGCCACTTTCACCATAGGCGCCAACCTCGAGCCCGAGCAGGAGGAAGCCCTGGTCAAGTTCCTGCGTGCAAACAAGAAGGTGTTCACCTGGGAGCCCGATCAGCTGGCAGGGATCCCACAGGGCGTAATCCAGCACCACCTCAACGTGTGTCCCAACGTGCATCCTGTGAAGCAGAAGGCGAGGAGGCAGTCCACTAAAAAGCAGGCCTTCATCGTCCAAGAGACTCGCAAGCTAGAAGCCGCAGGGGTTATTCGCGAGGTCCGATACCCGGATTGGCTGGCCAACCCCGTGGTTGTGCCAAAGAAGGGAGGAAAGGAACGCATGTGTGTCGACTTCACCAACCTCAACAAAGCATGCCCGTAAGATCCGTTCCCGCTCCCTCGCATCGACCAGATCGTTGATTCCACCGCCGAGTGTGACCTATTATGCTTCTTGGATGCCTTCTCCGGGTATCACCAGATCAAAATGGCGGTGGAAGACGTGGAGAAGACGGCCTTCCTAACCCCGTGTGGGGTGTACTGCTATACATGCATGCCATTCGGACTGCACAACGCGGGGGCAACCTTGCAGCGGCTCATGCACATCACCTTGGGCCCGCAGCTCGGGAAGAATGTGGAGGCTTACGTCGATGACATCGTAGTGAAGTCTCGCGAGGCCAAGACCTTGATACAAGACCTGGAGGAAACCTTCGCGAGCCTCAATGCAGTGAGCATGCGATTCAACCTGGAGAAGTGTGTGTTTGGAGTTCCCTCGGGCAAGCTCCTGGGTTTCCTCGTATCCCACCGAGGCATCGAGGCCAACCCAGAAAAGGTCAAGGCAGTTGAGGACATGAGCCCACCAAAGACCCTCAGGGAAATGCAGAAGCTCACGAGGCGCATGACGGCGCTGGGGCGTTTCATCTCCCGATTGGGGGAGCGGGTGCTGCCTTTCTTCCAGCTGATGAAGAGAAAGGGGCCCTTCGAATGGACTGAAGAGGCCGACAAGGCGTTCCAAGATTTCAAGAGGTACCTAACCAGCCCTCTAGTGATGGTGGCCCCGTGCCCTCAGGAGCCCTTGGTACTCTACCTCGCCGCCACTCCCTACTCCGCTAGCGCAACCCTGGTGGCAGTTAGAGAGGAGCGTCGGGCCAAGACCATGGCAGCCACCCGAGCGAAGGCAAGGTTGAATCAAAAGGAGCTCGCAGAAGCCACCACCATGACTGAAGAAGATCAACCGTCGCAGCAGAGCGCACCAGGGGCGGGAGAGGCCCTCCTTCCAGGCACCCAGCTTCTGGAGGCTCCGCCACCTCAGGAGGCACCACGGCTTCCGGAGGACGCCACCAGCACTGACGCCCCTAGCCTCGTCGAGCACCCGGTGTACTTCGTCAGCACAGTGTTACGGGATGCGAGGGCACGGTACCCAATGCCACAGAAGCTCCTCCTCGCGCTACTGGTGGCTCCGCGCAAGCTGCGGCACTACTTCCAGGGTCATCCAATCAAGGTTGTCTCGGCATACCCCCTGGAGAGGGTGCTCAGGAGCCCCAATTCAGCCGGAAGGGTCGCCGAGTGGAACATTGAATTGCAGGCATTCCAGCTCGAATTCAGCACGACCAGAGTCATCAAGGGGGCCGCGCTGGTAGATTTCGTGGCCGAATGGACAGAGGCACCGGGCCTCAGGGCCGGAGAGGATCGATCCCTCTCCCCAGGAAGCGAGGCGCCAGAAGGCTGGGTCATGTACTTCGACGGAGCGTTCTCCAAGCAAGGCGCCGGAGCTGGGGCGGTGCTCATATCTCCCGCTCAGGACAAGCTCTACTACGCCGTGCAGCTCTGTTTCTAGCAGGGTGAGAAGGTCTCCAACAATATAGCAGATTACGAGGGACTGATAGCGGGCCTGAAGGCCGCCGCTGCCCTGGGAGTGAAGCGTCTTACTATCAAGGGCGATTCGCAGCTCCTCGTCAATTTCTCCAACAAGGTGTACAAGCCAAGAGATGAGCACATGGAGGCCTACCTTGCGGAGGTCCGCAGGATGGAGAAACAGTTCTGGGGGTTGGAGCTCCAGCACGTGCCCCGCGGCACTAATCAAGAGGCCGACGACATCGCCAAACGAGCCTCCAGGAGGTTGCCCCAGGAACCGGGCGTCTTTGAGGAACGGCTCTTCAAGCCTTCAGTCCTGCCACCATTGTCAAGCACAGCACAGCCTCGGGTGGAGCTCCCTCAGCCACCTGCCTCGGGAGCCCCAGCTTGTGGCCCGGCCTCAGGAGGACGCCTGCTCCTGACGATGGAACCTCAAGAGGGGTGCTGGATCACAGAGCTCAGGAGTTACTTAACGCAAGGGACCCTGCCGGAGAAGGAGGAGGAGGCAGAGCGTGTGGCGCGGCAAGCCACAATGTACTGCATCATGGATGGAGAGCTCTACCGAAAATGACCGAACGATGTGTCCCTGCACTGCATCACCAGGGAACAAGGGAAGGAACTGCTGGTAGACATACACGGTGGAGACTGTGGGCATCATTCATCGTCACGGACCCTCGTCGGCAATGCGTTCCGCAGCGGTTTCTATTGGCCCACTGCGCTCAATGACGCTGTTGAGCTTGTGAAGGCTTGCGAGGCCTGCCAATTCCATGCCAAGCAGATCCACCAGCCGGCAGGAGGTCTGCAAACCATCCCCCTCACTTGGCCATTCGCGGTCTGGGGGCTGGACATCCTGGGCCCTTTTCCTCGGGCGCCAGGGGGCTATCGCTACCTCTATGTCGCCGTGGACAAGTTCACCAAGTGGGCCGAAGTCGAGGCCGTCCGCACCATCCCTGCTGGTTCTGCGGTTAAGTTCATCAAGGGCATCGTGAGCCAGTTCGGAGTGCCGAACCGCATCATCACTGACAACGGTTCGCAGTTCACCAGTAACCTTTTCAAAACATATTGTGCTAACCTTGGGACGCAGATATGCTACGATTCGGTGGCGCACCCCCGAAGCAACGGCCAGGCCGAGCGGGCCCATGCGGAGGTCCTGAGGGGCCTCAAGACCAGGACATTCAAGAAAAAACTGGAGGCCTGCGGCAGAGGCTGGTATGATGAGCTTCAGTCCGTGTTGTGGTCCATCCGCACAACTGCGACCAAGCCAACTGGAGAGACCCCCTTCTTCCTGGTCTACGGAGCCGAAGCGGTCCTCCCTCACGAGGTCAGGCGTCGATCCGCGCGGGTCTTGGCGTTCGATGAGACGCTGAAGGACGCCATGCGGGGGACGGACCTCGTGCTGGGGGAGGAGCGTCGTCGAGAAGCAGCGCTGCGAGTGGCGAGGTACCAGCAGGCGCTCCGGCGATACCACTGCCGCAACATCCGCCCTAGGACCCTCGAGGTAGGGGACCTCGTGCTCCGGCAGGTCCTCTCCAGGGAGGGACTGCATAAGCTCTCTCCTATGTGGGAGGGCCCGTTAAAGGTTGTTCATGTTTCCAGGCCCGGCTCCGTGCACTTGGAGACTCAGGAGGGAGTACCTGTACAGAACGCGTGGAACATCCAGCACCTCCGGAGGTTTTACCCCTAAAAAGGCCCAGAGCCTGTGAAGAAGGCGAATGCCTGTGAAGCTCAACTTTTTGGAAAAGGCCTAGAGCCTATGAAGAAGGCGAATGCCTGTGAAGACCATCTTTTTGGAAAGGCCCAGAGCCTGTGAAGAAGGCGAATGCCTGTGAAGCTCATCTTTTGGAAAGGCCCAGAGCTTGTGAAGAAGGCAAATGCCTGTGAAGCTCAACTTTTTGGAAAAGGCCCAGAGCCTATGAAGAAGTTGAATGTCTGAGAAGCTCATCTTTTGGAAAGGCCCAGAGCCTGTGAAGAAGGCAAATGCCTGTGAAGCTCAACTTTTTGGAAAAGGCCCAGAGCCTGTGAAGAAGGCGAATGCCTGTGAAGCCCATCTTTTTGGAAAGGCCCAGAGCCTGTGAAGAAGGCGAATGCCTGTGAAGCCCATCTTTTTGGAAAGGCCCAGAGCCTGTGAAGAAGGTGAATGCCTGTGAAGCTCATCTTTTGGAAAGGCCCAGAGCCTGTGAAGAAGGCAAATGCCTGTGAAGCTGTCGCGTTTTGGAAAGGCCCGGAGCCTGTGAAGAGGGCCAACGCCTGTGAATCTTGCTTCCCCGAAGAAAGGCCCGGAGCCTGTGAAGAAAGCCAACGCCTGTGAAGCTCGCCGCCCGTGACACTCACATAATAATGAGTTGGGGCTGTACACGCCCCGGAGTCTCACGGGTGCCGGCCTTAGGCCCTGGGGCTCCCTCCCACGCCCAGTGGCAGCACTTAGCTCCGCGCTGGTGAGAAGACGTCGAAGACTAGACTAGGTGCCGGACGCGGCTTTTTCATTTGCTTTCTGCAGTTGGCTAGTTCATTCCCATTTGGAGTTTTTATCGAAATTATCACTGCTTTTTGACCTGTGGTTCTTCGGCTTCTTTCGCTCTCCAGCCTCGATTTCTCTTGCACAGGGGCTCGCGAGGCGGAAGCCCCGGGAGCCCTCGCGAGCGTTCTTGCCCCTATCGCTCAAGTTTCATGGCCCGGGTCTACTACCGGAGCACCCCTCCGGGCCATGCCTCACGGGCATCACGACGCGAATACAGGGCCCGGGTCGATCGTCCCTACGACCGAGGCTAGGGATTACTTGAGAATGGGCATACAACAGAAAGGTACAATACCGGGATAACAAAAGCAGTACAATGATTGACGACATTAACCCAAACGCGCCCCCACGAGGCCACACATTGCTGTCTTTTTGTGCAGGATAAAAAGAAAGGAAAAGGACAAAAGCAGGTGAAGCACGTCCCGCGCCGGCCCTCTTGGAAGACTCGAGCCACCTCGGGAGCTTAGGCGGACTCCCTCTCGCGCTTCACCGGGGCACGACGGCGAGCAGACCCGCTGCCACCCTCCAAGCAGGCGCGGCGGCGTGGAGGCTGGCCGCGGCCGCTGGTAGAAGAGTCACTGCCTGAAGAAGAGCTGGTGAAGCTTGAGGAGTCACGGGCGTTGCCAGCCGCCCGCGTGCTACCCTCTCTGTCCACACCGGGGCTTAGTCCCCGATCGCGGTCGTCGTCTTCAGGGCAGCACCCCATGCGGCGACCATCTTCCCCAAACACCCTCACGTAGAGGGTGTAGTCGCCGTCGTACTTGAAGTGCAGGGAGCACCGGCGGCGGAGACCGCGCGCGCGAGCAAACGTCTGCCAGCCGCGGGTCAGGAACAGGTTCCCTGTAGCAGAGACCTCCAGAGAAGCCCACGAAGCCCGGCTGCAGCAGCCATCCGCCTGGAGCCAGAGGCCACCCAGGGCGCCATCTAGGAGCTCACCCAGGAGGAAGTGAGGGAGCTGAAGCCGGGCGCCGGACGGCTCTACCGCCCACACCATGAACTCCGGCAGCACCTCTGCAGCGTGGAGGCGCGGCCTCGGGGGTCGCACGGTCGGGGCACGCCCGCAACCATGGCCAGCCGCTCGTCGCCGCGCTGAGAGCCACCTCCGCGACCACGGGGGACCACTGTGGAGGCCACAGGATGCTTGCGAGGGCGACCCCGACTGCGCTTGGGCGGGGGAGAGGAAGACTCGGCCTGGCAGGCCTTCCCTTTCTCTATGGCCGAAAACTTCCTTGGTGGAGCCATGGAGAAGAAGGGGAAGCAAGAGGGGATAGGCTGGAAGGGCGCATGCCGTTCCTTACTTATAGCCGGCGAAGGCCAACCATCGACCTCCACGATCGCAGGTAATCATGACCCGCTTGGCATGCAGGGACCTGTCGAATCCGTGCGGTTGCCAAGGCGTCGTGGGGAAGCGGAGTCGCCCCCGTCCAATCAACCACCACGCGGCGCCCAAGGCCGCAGACTGTTAGGGCCTGCGACGCTTCGCACTCGCCCTTTCGCCTCTCAGCTCAGCCAAGTCGGGGCGCGCCGTGGGCCCGGGGGCTACTGTCGGCGTTCTGGGAACGGGGGTCCCCAGACTTGCCTGCATGCGGCCTGCAGTGTGGCTCAAAGGGGGCCCAGCACAGCCCATCTTCATCAACACAAGCTCAAGACCCTCGCGAGGGGCCAAGCCTCGCGGGGTGGACGACAAGGAGCTTCCTCAGGCACGGCCTCGTCAGGCTAGCTCATGAGGGGGCGGAGAGTTCAAGGCAGGGTACCTCGCGAGGTGCCCATGACGCAAGCCATGACGACCAAGGGCGCCAGTTGGGCGCCAGCCCGTGCAGTGTCCTCCTTTCCTATTTGGTGCAAAGGGAGCAAGCGCAGGCGAGAGCATCAAGCAAAGGTGTCCATTTCGGTGCAACGAGACCAAGACCAGCCCAACGGCTGGAAGGAAGTCATTGTGGAGCCCAAGCCTGCGTCATCACTAGAGCCTTTGACGGGCGAGGACCAACTTTAGTCAGGATAAGTGTACCCGTTGTTCCCCTTCAAAATGACCAATTGTTGGCGCCCTTCCTGCTCAATATTTGGGAAGAGGCCCAGGGCCTTTGCCTATAAATAGGACTATCCAGCCCTTGGGTAGAGGGGGCGAGACCTGATAAAGAGAACAAGGATAGGAAGACACACACAGAGAGAGAGAGGTGACTGAACTCCCCCTAGCAGTTCGTCGCACCAGCCAAGAACAGACCCTCGCGAGGCTGATCTTCCTTTGTATTGCTCATCATCAAGCCCAATAGGCAATCCACCACACCACACACTGGAGTAGGGTATTACACCACAATGGTGGCCTGAACCAGTATAAATCTTGTGTCTCTTGTGCTGTTCAGTTTGGTAGTTTAGGTCCTAGCGATTCGGCAAGGAGCGAGCCGGCAGAGGGTAGAATCTCCGCGCACCCCAGTGTTCGAACCTCAATGGTCTGCCGGAACCCGAAATCCGACAACAATCAACACACACACACACGACGTACCATCCTTTTTTGGCACTAGTATAATAGGAAAAACACAAGGACTAAGAGATTCGCGGATATAACCTTTGTCGAGCAGCTGCTGCACTTGACGCATAATCTCCTTCATCTCCTCTGGATTGGTACGATGTGGTGCACGGTTGGGTAGTGATGCACCGGGAATTAAATCAGTCTGATGCTCAATCCCTCAATAGGTGGTAATCCCGGTGTCACGTCTTGTGGAAAGACGTCAGCAATCTCCTGCAAAATGTTAGTGACAACAGGAGGCAAAGAGGAAGGCACTTCCTCGAATGAAAATAATGCCTCTTTGCACACAACAGCATAGCAAACAGATTTGCTACAATCTAGATCATCAATATCAGATTTGGTGGCAAGTAAACATCCACTTTTCAATTTAATTTTAAAAGCAACACTAGTTTGTTTATTATTAGGTTTCATTTGTTGCTCAAATTCTTTTGCCACTATCTGATTTTCACTCTTAGTTTGCTCCTGTTTTGCTTTAATAGCACGATTAATATCATCTTTCAAAATGGAATCAGGAGTCATAGGAAGCAAAGTAATATGTTTATCCTTATGAACAAGAGTATAGTGATTGTTTCTACCATGGTCTACATAATTTTTATCGAATTTCCATGGTCTACCAAGTAATAATGAACATGCTTGCGTGGGTACTGAGGGAGTCCTGGATTAAGGGGTCCTCGGACAGCCGGACTATAAACTTTGGCCGGACTGTTGGACTATGAAGATACAAGATTGAAGACTTCGTCCCGTGTCCGGATGGGACTCTCCTTTGCGTGGAAGGCAAGCTTGGATATTTGGATGTATAGATTTCCTTCTCTGTAACCGACTCTGTGTAACCCTAGCCCCCTCCGGTGTCTATATAAACCAAAGGGTTTAGTCCATAGGACAAGGACAATCATAATCATAGGCTAGCTTCTAGGGTTTAGCCTCTACGATCTTGTGGTAGATCAACTCTTGTAATACTCATATCATCAAGATCAATCAAGCAGGAAGTAGGGTATTACCTCCATCGAGAGGGCCCAAACCTGGGTAAAACATCGTGTCCCCTACCTCCTGTTACCATTAGCCTTAGACGCACAGTTCGGGACCCCCTACCCGAGATCCGCCGGTTTTGACACCGACATTGGTGCTTTCATTGAGAGTTCCACTGTGTCGTCGCGATAAGGCTTGATGGCTCCCTCGATCATCTTGAACGATGCTGTCCAGGGGGAGGTTTTCCTTCCCGGACAGATCTTCATATTCGGCGGCTTCGTACTGCGGGCCAACTTGCTTGGCCATCTGGAGCATATGGATAGCTACGCCCCTGGCCATCAGGTTGGGTTTGGAAGCTTAAACTATACTGCCGACATCCGCGTAGACTTGATCTTCGATGGATTCGAGCCCATGACAGGTGCGCCGAACAGTCACGTTGGACATGACTTTGATCTGCCGTCGGACGGTATTCGGGAGATCACACCCGCGTTGGCGCCGGGAATTAATCCGGAGCAGGTCGTGCCTTTCGAGGACGGGTGGATAGACTCCGCCATGGAGGCCGTACAGTCATCGGCGTCAGAGCCGAACACTGATCCCACCTCTTGTGAGAGTGTCATTATCGGACCCCCGGACTCGTCTCCGGTTGCAGGATCCGAACCGCGTGCGTCCGTGCCTATCAAATCAGATTGGGCACCCGTCATGGAGTTCACTACCGCGGATATCTTTCACCACTCACCCCTGGGTGATGTGCTAAACTCATTAAGGTCTCTGTCCTTGTCAGGAGGTTCTTGGCCGAACTATGTCCGGCTCGAGTGGGGAGCAGACAATGAAGAAATTCGTCCCCCACCCACCACCCACTTTATAGCCACTGTTAATGATTTAACCAACGTGCTTGACTTCGACTCCGAAGAAATCGACGGTATGGACGAGATGCAGGAGAAGAATGGGAACCACCGCCTACAGGGCGCTGGACCGCCACCTCATCATATGATATTTATATGGTGGACACCCCTAAAGAAAACAATGGCAATGAGGCAACGGAAGATAACCCCTTGGGAAAGCAATCTAGACACCAGCGCCATCGGCGTCGCTCCAAGCCCCGCCATAGCAAAAATAGCGATGCTGGCACAAGAGATAACAATCCGGATGGTGCCGAAGACGAAGACAATCCTGCCCAGCCAAGATTCAAGCAGGCCGAGCAAGAGGATGGGCAAGCTAGCCCTAAAGAATAGGAAACTGATGGAGAATCAGAGGACGATAATTATATGCCTCTCTTCGAAGACGAAGTGAGCCTTGGCGACGAAGAATTCATCATACCGGAGGATCCCATCAAGCAGGAGCGCTTCACACGCCGGCTTATAGCCACTGCAAAAAGCCTGCAGAAAAATCAGCAACAGCTCCAAGCTGATCAAGATCTGCTAACTGACAGATGGACCGAGGTCCTGGCTGCCGAAGAATACGGACTCGAACGCCCTAGCAAAAGCTACCCAAAGCGCAGGCTGCTACCTCAACTCGAGGAGGAGGCTTTAAAGCCCACACTACCAGCGCATGATGCGGCTGACCGGCCACCCCGCGGTCGCGACAAAACAGCGTACCAGCCCGAAGTCCAAACCGCATCCCGCCGCCAATCAAATGATAATACCAAGGCCCGGGGCTACACGAAGAACCAACGAGATGTATTAGAAAACAAAGAAGGACAGTCAAGATCGATCTACGGATCACGACGACGTGCCCCAACGCGTGACAAGAATCGTCACGCCGGATACACTACCATATCTGGCCGGGCCAAACGCAATGAAGCCCGACACAAAGGCGCCGCACATCCCCTATGCTTCACTGATGAAGTAATGGATCATGAATTCCCGAAAGGATTTAAACCCGTGAACATTGAATCATACGATGGCACCATAGACCCCGCGGTATGGATAGAAGATTTTTCTTCTTCACATTCACATGGCCTGCGGAGATGATCTACACGCCATCAAGTACCTCCCACTAAAACTAAAGGGACTGGCTCGGCATTGGCTGAATAGCTTGCCGGCAAACTCCATCGGGAATTGGGAGAACCTAGCAGACGCATTCCTTGATAACTTCGAGGGCACTTACGTGCACCCACTGGATGCTGATGACCTAAGTCACATAACCCAACAGCCCGGAGAGTCATCCAGGAAACTTTGGACCCGGTTCCTAACCAAAAAGAACCAAATTGTTGACTGTCCGGATGCCGAAGCCCTAGCGGCCTTTAAACATAACATCCGTGACGAATGGCTTGCCCGACATCTCGGTCAGGAAAAGCCAAAGTCCATGGCAGCTCTCACAACACTAATGACTCGCTTTTGCACGGGCAAGGATAGCTGGCTGGCCCGTAGCAACAATACAGCAAGCAATCGAGGCACATCGAAAGCTAAAGATAGCAACGACAAATCACAGCGCAACAAACACAAGCGCCGCAAAAACGGCGATAATGCCGAAGACACGTCAGTCAATGCCGGATTCAGCGGCTCCAAGGTCGGTCAGCGGAAGAAACCATTCAACAAAAACAATTCAGGCCCGTCCAGTTTTGACTGCATACTCGACCGTCCATGCCAAATTCATGGCACCCCTGGAAAACCAGCCAACCACACCAATAGAGAATGCTTGATCTTCAGACAAGCTGGCAGGTCAGACACCGAAAACAAGGGGAAGGGGTCTCAAAGCGACAACGACGACGAAGATCCCCAATCACCGAATATAGGAGGAAAGATGAAATTCCCTCCCCAGGTGAAAACGGTGAATATGATACGTGCAAGCCACATTCCCAAGTGGAAACGTGCACTAAGGGAGGTTTATACAATCGACCCAAAGTTCAACCCATGGTCCTCTTGCCCGATCACCTTCGGTCGCAGGGACCACCCCTACTAGTATCCGTCATAGCGGTTCGGCCGCATTGGTCCTCAACCCCATCATTGACGGATTCCACCTCACACAATTCCTCATGGACGGAGGCAGTAGCCTGAACCTGCTTTACCAGGACACAGTGCACTATGGGCATCAACCCTTCAAGGATTAAGCCCACAAAAACCACCTTTAAAGGTATAATACCAGGTGCAAAGGCCCGTTGCACGGGATCAATCACACTGGAAGTAGTCTTCGGATCTCCGGACAATCACCGTACCGAAGACCTAGTCTTCGACATCGTCCCCTTTCGTAGCAACCAGCAGGCACTGCTCGGACGAACCGCGTTCGCTCGGTTCAACGTGGTGCCACATTATGCCTACCGTAAATTAAAGATGCCCAGTCCACGCGGAGTCATCACGGTTAATGGTAGAAACAAATTCCCCCTCCCGGTCGAAGAGTCTACCACCACTTTAATAGCAAGAACAAGGAACGGCACCTTACAGTCGAACCTCGAGTCGAAGGCAAAGCTCCCGGACACCACCAAAGGAATCCGAACTACTGCGCGGCAGGATAGCCCGGCTCGCCTGGAGATAAATTAAAAATGCTCCGGAAAAGGATAGAACAAGCCACATGCTGCGGCTCAACCGCCAGGTGGCGCAAAACCATTTCTTACATTTTCTTTACAGGTTCACCTCTACGTAGGTTATGATGGAAGGTGTGGGAACAGTTCGAGCGCGTCAAGGAATCTCTAGATATTCCCCTATAACCATCCGACTACACCTTGGATCTGAGCACAACTCCCGCACGCCTGGTATCAGCAGGTTCCGCAATCATATTCCTTTTTATCACATCACTTGTACTCATACGAATTGACGTATTACTCAAATACAACATGTGGATTTATATGATGCTCACCTGTTACTCTTTCTTATTTAAAATTCCTTTGTTAAAAGGCGGCCGCTTATCGCGATATGCCTCAATATGCCAGGGGCTTCATCACACCCATATTACGGTAGAAAAGTCCGAACACCTTCACGGTAGTTCGGCACCTCGAACTTATAGCATTATATGCATCAGCTCCGAATCACGTCTTGGGTCAATAGTTGGGTTTGCCCGGCTCCTATGTTTTGGTACCTTACATTCCGCTATATCGGCTAAGGTAGCACTGGGAGAACTACTACGATTGTGTCCCGGTTCTTCCAGACGAGCACCTCAGTAGAGAAAGCCGAAAATTGACTGTCATGATGTAGCGAGAGCTGGTCAGCTGTTCGAGAGGTTCTAAAATCTTTAAGGATTTCTTCCACATAATGCTATAACCAATGCAGCGTGCGATGGATCGGCCTTCTCCGGTCAGGCGCTTATGGAGCCCCTCGTGCGGACTTCCGAACACTAGGGGTTGCGCCTACCATCCTTGAAACAACTCCTATGGCTAAGTGAGAGCGATAAAGCCCTATAGTCTGATTGCCTAGTTCTCTGTGCTGAACACCTCCTTTAGGGACCCAAAACTGGGATAAAGAGTGCTCATGTTTATCCCAAACACCCCCATACTCACTACATGGGGGCGAAAGCCGACGACTGGCCGACTCTTAGAATTATTATATACAACAGCCGCACAGGATGAAAAACATTCATACGACAAAGCAATAGATGATAAGAATGCTCTTGTTCGAATATTACAATGGACGAACTTGATCGTATTCATGGAAATATAATGTCCTTGGTGCATTGCTCCGCCGCAAGGCGGGCTCCTTTCAAGACACCTTCATAATACAGTTAGGGCTTGCGGTGCTCCTTCCCCTCCGGCGGGCCCTCGGTCATCAGCTTCTCCGCATCCATCTTCCCCCAATGCACCTTGGCACGGGCGAAGGCCATTCACGCACCCTCTATGCAGACCAACCGCTTGATGACTTTGAGTCGAGGGCAGGCACCTACAAGCCGCTTCACGAGCCCGAAGTAGCTGCTTGGAATCGGCTTAGTAGGCCACAGCCGGATAATTAAATCCTTCATGGCTAATTCGGCCGCCTTGTGCAGCTCGACCAGCTGCTTCAGCTGATCCGAGAAGGGCACCGGATAATTCGGCGCCAGATACTGCATCCAGAAGAGCTTATCCGTAGTATTCCCCCCTTCGACTCGGTAGAATTGGGCGGCATTAGATATGCTACATGGCAGCTCCGCAAATACCCCTGTATACATCAAAACTCAAGATTGTCAAATTTTATTTTCTCATTTCCTATACTTGCTTTTTATAGAAAAAGCCTTTCCAGCCGCAATCTTCCTCGCCTCCTGGATTTCCTTCAGGGCACCTTGGGCTTTGCCCCGGGTATCACTTGCGGCTTGGCGAGCCTAGGAGAGTTCGGATTCTTTCCCTGCTAAACTCTGCTCCAGGGTCTTGCATTTCTGCACGACCTCTTGAAGCTCTCGCTCAGCCTCAATAACTCTGGCCTCGTGCTTCTCACGGAGCACCTACTCTGCGGCTGCTTTCCTCTCGGTCTCGGCCAAAGCCTTCTTCAAGGTATCAATTTTGGTCGACACCCCTAGAGCACATTATCAAAAGATTGTTATCATGCACACTCATCCTTTCGTGCTACATAAACAAGGTTTCTACATACCTTGCTTACCCTCCAGCTGTCTCTTCACTTGGCCAAGTTCTCCTTTGGCACGCTTCAGACTACGCCTCAGGCCGGATACTCCGCAGCTTGAGAGGCCGCAGTCGCCACAGATACCTGCTGATTAAAAGAAGTGATAAATATCATCAAGTGAGTCTCCTGCGAACATGAATTTGATCCCCTGTCCGGTTCTCACCGAACAGTGTATCAGGGGTTACTATCTATACCATGACATTCTCCCAAGAACTCATAAAACATACCTCAAAGCCTCTTATGAGGCTGACACAGGATTCGTTCAGTCCACTCTCAGCGGACTGAATCTTCTCAATCACCGCACCCATGAGGGCACGGTGTTCATCAACAATGGAGGCACCCTTCAGCGCCGCCAATAAAGTACCCGACGCCCCTGGTTGAACAGAGGCGGCCGGTGGATGGGACTCGGGGACCTTATGGGTCTCTAGAATCGTGTCCGGCTTGGGTCCGGATTCAAGATAACCTCCGCCGTTGACACCCACGGGATTTTTCTCTCCCGTGTAACCGGCCCCAGAAGTATGGCCTCCTGGCGCCGCCTTCGCGAGATTCTCCCCCCCCCCCCTCCGTGGCCTGGGTCCTTCTGGGACAAAACCTCGGTTTTGTTCCTACGTTTGGAGGAAGAGGCCTTCAGGGGTGTCCCGCTCCCCATAGCATCCGAACCCAGCAGATCCTCCGACGAGGA
The DNA here is from genome assembly GCA_963921465.1 of Triticum timopheevii. Classification (NCBI taxonomy): domain Eukaryota; kingdom Viridiplantae; phylum Streptophyta; class Magnoliopsida; order Poales; family Poaceae; genus Triticum; species Triticum timopheevii. Next base: position 338,428,409 of record OY997266.1, on the reverse strand, counting down.
TTGCTCGGCACGGGGTTTCGCCGAACTGAAAAAGAAAAGCATGGCTCAGATTAGAATGTGATGGCACGACAAGTACGAACGCATGTGTGTGTTCGGATTTTATGCTTACGAGCTCAACAGGGGCTCGGCCCTGGGATCCCACTCCGGGCTGCTATCGGTGGCGCCGGTGGACTCCTCTTGAAGAAGGGTTTTCCCCCTCTTAGGCGAATCGGCCTCCAAGGAGCTGGAGGCCATTCTTTTCTTCTTCCCCCCTGCGGGGGATTCGTCCTCCTCCTCCCCGTCCTCTTCGGAGGAAGAATGGGCATTAGAATCTTCGGATTTTGTGTCCGTGGTACCACGGCGACGAAGGGCGCCCCTGGTCTTCTTGGCCTCCTTCTCGGTCCTTTTCTTCGGCGCTTTATATGGCGCCGGAACCAGCATCTTCGTCAGGAGTGGGCCGGCCGGTTCTTCTGGCAGACGGGCAGGACAGTAGATCCGCCCCGCCTTCTTTGCCTAGCCCTAGGAACAATGATGGGAAATACATTAAGCGTCTCCCTGAGGATGTACGGACAGAATGCATGAATTATCAAACATTCAGTTGCTTACCGAGCTTGCAGGGCGGGACAGTTGGTATCAATGGTCCTCGGTGGAGTCCGGCCACGGTTTGCCGGACTTGAAAAGCACCTTCCAGATGTCCTTGTGTGTAGAGCCAAAGAGCTCTAACAGGGTCTGGTGCTTGGCCGGGTCGAACTCCCATAGATTGCAAGCTCGGTGTTTACATGGTAGAATCCGGTGAACCAACATCACCTGGACTACATTGACGAGCTTGATGCTCTTGTCTTCCATGCCTTGGACGCGTGTCTGGAGCTCTGATAGCTCGTCAGACGAAGCCCAGCTCAGGCCCTTCTCATGCCATGACGTAAGTCGCAGGGGGGCACCGGATCTAAACTCCGAAATGGCGGTCCACTCCTTGCCACGCGGCTCGGTGATGTAAAACCACTGCTGCTGCGACTCCTTGACGAAGTCATTGAAAGTCCCTGTCGGCCATGTGACATTGGGCATCTTGCTCACCATGGCGCCTCCGCATTCAGCATGCTCGCCGCTCACTACCTTGGGCTTTACATTAAAAACCTTCAGCCATAAGCCGAAGTGCGGCGGAACGCGGAGAAAGGCCTCGCACGCGACTATGAATGTCGAGATGTAAAGGAATTTGGGGATATATCATGGAAATCAATCTGGTAATAGTACATGACGCCGCAAACAAATGGGTGGAGGGGAAACCCTAGCCCGCGGACAAAATGAGGGAGAAATACCACCCTCTCTTGGGGTTTCGGGGTGGGGACTATCTGTCCCGCCGTCGGAAGACGGTGGCCAATTCTTTTGGCTAGATACCCGGCCCCCCGAAGCTTTTTGATGTCCTTCTCCTGAACGGTAGAGGCCATCCACTTGCCTCCTGCTCCAGATCCGGACATCTTCGGGAAGCCTTTTTGGGTGAAGAAGAGAAACGCTCGGGAACTAGGCCTTGGGCGAAAAGGAATGGATGAATAGGGAAGGGCGTGGGTGAAAGGGAAGACTCTCATCCCCTTATAAAGGTAGCAAATATCCTGTGCCTCCCCACTTGCCCGCTAAAATCGCTTATTCCCCAAACGCCACGTTAGATGGCACGGTTGGGCTACTCACGTCTATATTGATGAGGATCCCGTGATAAGGGGATATGAACTCTGCTTCGACAAGACATGCCGCTAAAACCGCTTCGCGATATGTGCGATGGCCGGTTGTGAAAAACGGTTCGAATAATGACCGAACCGTGGCATGATATCATGCTATAAAAGCTGTCAGCAGATTAGATTTGTGGAATATTATGCTCTCTATGGTGGAATGTGGAATTTTTTTTGCAGAGCCGGACACGATCCTTGTGTTCTAAATCTCTTATGGAGTATTCGGAGAAGAAACCCGCCTTGCAATGCCGAAGACAATATGTGCGCCGGACTCATCGTCATTGAAGCATGGTTTAGGGGCTACTGAGGGAGTCCTGGATTAAGGGGTCCTCGGACAGCCGGACTATATACTTTGGCCGGACTGTTGGACTATGAAGATACAAGATTGAAGACTTTGTCCCGTGTCCGGATGGGACTCTCCTTTGCGTGGAAGGCAAGCTTGGATATTCGGATGTGTAGATTTCCTTCTCTGTAACCGACTCTGTGTAACCCTAGCCCCCTCCGGTGTCTATATAAACCGGAGGGTTTAGTCCGTAGGACAAGGACAATCATAATCATAGGCTAGCTTCTAGGGTTTAGCCTCTACGATCTCGTGGTAGATCAACTCTTGTAATACTCATATCATCAAGATCAATCAAGCAAGAAGTAGGGTATTACCTCCATCGAGAGGGCCGGAACCTAGGTAAAATATTGTGTCCCCTGCCTCCTGTTACCATTAGCCTTAGACGCACAGTTCGGGGCCCCCTACCCGAGATCCGGCGGTTTTGACACCGACAGGTACCACGTCACGATCAACAAAATCAGCATATGTAGCGATACTAAAATGCACACGAACATTGCGTGTTACCTTAACCTTGCTGTTGTTGTTGAACCATTGGATGTAGTAAGGATGCTGATGTGGTCTTGTGGTGAGAGAGAGCTTCTCCACCATCTCCATGCTAGCCAAGTTGTTGCATCTCCCTCCATCTATGATGACATGGACAGAGCATTCCTTCACAACTCCCGTATGGAACAAATTATGCCTTTGATTTTGCTCAGCTTCGTGTGGCCTGCACACTCAAAACATGGTGAGCAACTAAACTTTCATACCTGTCAGCATCTTTAGCAGCCATGTATTGCATCTCATGATCAGAATCATCTCCACCGTGTTCTTCGCTTGTAATAAGAGCCAAAGTCTCCTCGTCATATTCACTAGCGGACTCATACCTACCATCCTCAGTAGCAATCATCACATGCTTAGATGGGCATTCTTTCGCATAATGACCTCCACCCTTGCGATGACGACAAATAATATCATGTATTTGCCATGTTGATGCCATGGATGAAGAAGAGCTCTGTGCTGGACCAGAAGGTGTACTCCTAGCAGATGATGGTGGTTGTGCCTGTTTTCTTGTATCTCAATTGGAATTGGCGGCTGAAGTCAGTGGTGTTGCAGTAGGACGTGTGGGAGTAGAGGATGTATGAGGTGTCCATGATGAAGATCGACCTGCGGAAAAATTAGTTCACGCCAATGCCTGTCGATCATACACTTCACGTTCAGCTTTGCAAGCAAGATGGAATAAATGAGTGATGTTATTATACTCCTTATATGCTAGAATGGTCTGAATCTCTTTATTTAATCCACCCATAAAACACGCAAGCATAGCTCCATTATCATCAACAATACCACATCTAATCATGCCAGTTTGTAATTCTTGATAATACTCTTCTACATAATTGTTTCCTTATCTTAAACGATGTAGTTTTTGAAGTAATTCATGTTGATAATATGGTGGAACCCAAGGAGTACGCATAGCAGTTTTTAAAGTAGCCCAAGTAGTAGGGATATTATCATGATATAATCTACAATGTTCATACCACCAAACAGAAGAAAAACTAGTGAATTCACAAACAACAATAGCAACACGTCTTTCCTCGGGATATTGTAAGCATGTGAAACATTGTTCGGTTTCTAACTCCCAAGTCAGATATACATCAGGAATGTATCTGCCCTCAGACGGTGGAATATTCAATTTTATTTTACGAATATGGTCATAATCTCGTACCCAAGGTAGTGTTGCAGCCCTACCGTTGCGATTATATGCATGACGTCAACCTGGTGCTGGTGGTTGCACGTAGTTTTGATTTTGGTCAAACTCATCCTCGTAATAGTCCTCCACATCTGCAGTAGCAGCAGGAGCTACAGAAGCATCAACAGGAGTGGCAGCAGCACCATAATTTTGTCCAGGCTCAAGAGGAAGACGACCCGCTCGGCGGAGGGCTGTTTTGCGATGTGGAGGTGGTGGTGGTGGTGGTTGTTGTGGTTGTTGTTGTTGTTGTTGTGGTTGTTGTTGTTGTTGTTGTTGTTGTTGTTGTTGTTGTTGTGGCTGCTGCTGCTGCTGTTGTTGTTGTTGTTGTTGTTGTTGTTGTTGTTGTTGTGCCTTGCCAAAACTAGCCATCACGTCTTCCGCCTGTTGACCCAACATTTCCTGGAATTTATCATGGAACTCCTTGTTTGTCTTGTTCTCCCAGTCCAGCTCATCCTCTTGTGATCCTGGGATGGTTAGCAGCAAGAGAAAAAACACAAGAATATGATCCTATAGACTGCTAGGAAGTGGTTGTGGCGTTGTGGAAAGTCACAAATTCATCAAGCGAACCTCTAATTCTTACCAGTTTACCAAGAAGCAGGTGGTGATCGCCAAACGTTGTAGTCAAAACTCTCAAAGCTTGGATAGAGCAATTACCAAGGAGAGTCAAACGCACGACATAGATGTATGTGGATCTGGGAAGGCTTATAATATGGTAGCAAAAAGGGTCAGCAATAATCAATTTAGAGATGCAAAGTTGAATAAACGCTCAACGACGGTACTGTGCTGGTCCTAGGCTAGACCGTGCTAGAGACGCGAGCCTTGAACACTAACAAAATCACGACGCTACACGTAAACAAGGGAGGAGCACACTCTGAATCTCTTCTTTTTTCACTTTTTTGCACTTTTTTCCTCTCTTTATTTGCTTCGCAACAATTTTTTCGAAAAAGACTACAAATGGTCTAAAAACTACCCAGCCAGATTTTTTAAAACTGGAATTGTTTTTCTTCTGCAGGTGGCACGGAAGTTGCAGAAACCGACTTGGTCACGGCTCGGAGTATGGCGTGATTTGGAAATCAAAAACAAAGAAACAAATACTTGACTCGGACTAGGACTGGTGGTGGAGAGGAATCTGGTGGAAACTCGGACTAGTGGGATATATGTAGGGCGGTGGAACATGGACTGGTGGCGAATCTGTGATGGATGTGGAATCGGATTGTCTTGATGGTGGTAGATATGTGGTATATGGCAGCAGTGATGAGGATGGTGGTATATGGCAGCGGTGATGGCTATGGTGGTATACGGCAGCGGTGATGACAATGGTGGTATACGGCAGTGGTGATGACGATGGTGGTATATGGCAGCGGTGATGACGATGGTGCAGCGCGGCATGACAACTTGTGAACAGAACTCAAAACTCTAAAACACTAGACACTAAGACCAGCAACTTGACACGATGATGCAACTGCAAATTCAACAATGCAAATACAGAAAAGATTATGCAATGGCTCAGATTGGTTTGGATATGATGAACTAACCCTAATTTTTTTGGCTTTTTCGTGGACTGTAGGTATGAAGAACAGACTCGATCTAAACTACCAAAAACTATAAAATATCACCGAGCAACCTGGAAATCTGATACCATTGATAGAGGCTAAGGTGTCCTGTCTTCCGATGAGATGGTGATTATCGTTTCGGAGGAGTAGACTTTGACGATTCGACTACGAACGTGCAAAGGACGTCGCGACTTAGCAATTGCTAAAACAACTCCGAGTGGTTATTGACCACCCCAGAGCATGATCAACCTGACCACGAAGGTCTATTTCCTGCAAGCAAATGAAGAACAAGCAAGAAACTAAGATTGCAATATGGATATTGCGAATATAAGAAGAAAGCTTTATTGATCAAGGTGGGGTTTTGTGATGTCTTGGTCTGGTCGTTGAACACAAATGAAGAACGCAAAGTTGCAGCTATGGCAAACTTTTAGTCTAAACAAAACCCAAAGTCTAAACGATGCCCTAAGGGCTGTATATATGAAGGAAGAGGGGGGAATTTTGTGGCCCTTGGAGGAGGGGTCTGAAACCAACCCTAACTCTTGTTTCCCCACACATACAGACTCTCAAAAAAGCCTATAATCAAGTATTTCGAAATTACATGGGCCTGGCCCAATAATAAGGTGATGCAACACCTAGAATAGCCTCTGGACGAAATTTATGAAGTGGCATCTTTAATATTTTGTCCAAGGCTTTAAGCGCTCATTATGGTGGCTTCAAAGTCCTAAAATCATCACTTGTAACTCTGTGCTTGTTCCCCTTGTGCATGCCATCATCTCCGTGCTTGAACTTGCTCCAAGGTTCATCTTTCTTGTCCAGCCTAGGCCCTTCATTTGTAAGCAAAACAAATGTATCCAATTTAGGCAGCATCATATTCTCATGAACATTAGAATCGTTACCAAGAAACAGAAGTGCCTGGTAATTCAATTGGCGTGCGCGAGCTCTAGAAATTGGTCGAGTATGTATAGCAGTAGGGGCTGTGGGTGTAACAATGGTATGGATGTCCTCATAATCGTGGAATCCTGGGACATTGTCGCGGGAATAGCTCTCCGGTTGAGGAGGAGGGCAGCTGACTGTCTCATTCCAGCGCCTCCAATTCTGTTCGGAATGTTCAAAGATTCGATCAACAAAAATGGAAATAACATCCGGACTATGAAAATGTAGCTGAGCTTACCCATTCAATGGGATTATAACTCGAGTAGCCGTCCCTGGTCCTCACGCGAGCAAAATCTTCCTTTTCTTCTTTAAAGAGATCGGCCAGTATGGCTGCCATTGCTGCCTCGTTGGCATGCCCTTTCCGTTTGTAGCGGGTCGCATCATTTGTCCCATTGTAACACCATAAAGGGTACATCCTTTGCTGAAGAGGTTGGACACATCAAGTAATGGCATCGACTATCATGTCAATTATGGTTAACTTACTATGAGCTAACAACCTCACCTGAGTGGCCAGACACTTTACTTTGGTGCTTTCCTCTTGGGAATGGCTTTTCAGTCACCAATTAAATCATTTCTTGACAGGACCGTCTGAGTATTTGGGCAGACCCATCCGAGCTAGATCGAATATGGGGATGTCTTCAACATAAAACCATCTCAGGTCCACTCTTCGAAATCCTTCTTTGGGATCCCAGTAGGGTACCCCGTCCCAGCAATGCGCCATACTTCGGCTCCACCAACTTCAAAGGTTGTCCCTCCCCGGGAACAGGGGACGAGGCAGAAATATTTTCTCCATAATTCAAAATGGGCCTCGTAGCCCAGAAACATCTCGCAAAGGGCGACGTAGCCCGAGATATGCAGAATGGATCCAGGGGTGAGATGATGGAGCTGGATCACGTAAAACTCTAGCAAACCCCTTAGGAAGGGGTGAATGGGGAAGCCCAAGCCTCGTAAGAGGAAGGTCACAAAGCATACCCTCTCTTCCTTGCGGAGCAAGGAAGTTCTCTGCAAAAACCTCGCCACTCACAAAAGTTAATCCAGGGCGGGTGGATGCTAGATCTGAGGAAGATACCCTTGCGTTTCAAGGCTGTTCAATTGGAGACGGGAGACTTAGAATCTTGCCCATTCGCCTGGGAGGGGGGCCATGAGGGCGTGAGGAGGAGCCTGGGGCACTTGCCATGTCTCAGAGCTCCCTGATTTTTGGTTTCTCAATGGTTGGGGAATAGGATGTGTTGCTCATTGCACTCCTAGCCTATTTAATAGGCATTTTTTCTCTGGCTCACGAAGGGCATTTCTCTCAAAGAATACTGGACAGCCTGCCTCCCACTGACGCTCGGGAATCAAGGGGTGTCATTAGCCCTAAGCAGGAAAGTTGATACTATGGGCCCTATGACACTTCGACAAATCAGAAAGTCATCGGTGGCCGAATTGTTGTCAACCGAACATAGAAGGGGAGGATAACTCGCCCTGCAAGCCGTAGATTTTGGACGCGAGGCTACCAGGGTTCATGGACCCCGGCATTGGAGGCTAGTTCGAGGGGTACTGAGGTTGTCCGAGATTATGGAGTCCTCGGGCTGCCGGTCTAACCCTTATGGGTCGGACAGGTGGGCCGCTCGATAAGCTATTGAAGGCCAAGCTATAAGGTGACGTCATGTGTAGGAAGGAAACTTCCGAAGCCTTTGTGTGTGCTCCAAGTCAAAATGGAAGAACCGATATGTTTATTCCCTGATGGTAACTGAACATGTGTAACCCTGGGTACCCCTGGTGTATATATAAACCAGAGGGTTTAGTCTGCGGAGGCTAGAAGAACCATCATCCTACTCATCTAGGGTTTAGTTCATCTGATCTCATGGTAGATCGACTTTGTAACCATCATACACACATCAATATAATCAGACAGGACGTAGGGTTTTACCTCTTCGAGAGGGCTCAAACCTGGGTAAATATTGTCCCTGTGTTCCCTGTTCCTCGTCGATCCAAGATCCACAGCTCGGCACCCCTACCTAAGATATGCCGGTTTTGACACTGACACCTGACTCGGATAAGATTCATCTCTTTAGATATACGGAGGCCATCAAGGAGGGCATCATATGCAGCTGCATTGTTAGTACAAGGAAACATAATCCTTAACATAACAAAATTTGTCACCTCGAGGGGAAGATAAGATAACTCTAGCCCCCGAGCCTTCCAATTGTCTGTAACCATCAAAATGAATTGTCCAATAAGTTATGTCTGGCTTCTCCTTGGGAACTTGAAGTTCAGTCCAATCGTTGATGAAATCCACCAATGCTTGAGACTTGATGGCTATTCGGGGCACATACTTCAGATGATGCGGCCCAAAATCAATTGCCCACTTAGCAACCCGACCTGTGGCTTCCTTGTTCTGGATGATATCTCCCAAAGGGGCGGAGCTTACCACGGTGATGGGGTGTTCCTAGAAATAGTGTTTCAACTTGCGACTAGCCATGAAGACACCAAACACCAGTTTCTGCCAATGTGGATATCTCTGCTTGGACTCGGTCACACTTAGCTGATATAATAGACTGGCCTCTGGACGATATATTCCTTCCCGACTCCTTGCGCTCCACAACAACTGCAACACCCACCGCTTTGTTATTGGTAGCAATGTAGAGGAGCATAGGCTCTTTATCAATAGGAGAAACAAGGACGGGCCGCTCAGCTAACTCCTTCTTGAGAGCTTCAAAAGCTTTATCTGCAGCGTTGCTCCAAACGAAGTGGTCAGCCTTTTTCGTGGTCTGTAGGTATGAAGAACAGACTCGACCTAAACTACAAAAAGTATAAAATATAAGCGAGCAACCTGGAAATCTGATACCACTTGATAGAGGGTAAGGTGTCTTGTCTTTCGATGAGATGGTGATTATCGTTTCGGAGGAGTAGACTTTGACGATTCGACTACGAACGTGCGAAGAACATCGCGACTTAGCAATCGCTAAACCAACTCTGAGAGTTTATTGATCACCCCAGAGCACGATCAACCTAACCACGAAGGTCTATTTCCTGCAAGCAAATGAAGAACAAGCAAGAAACTAAGATTGCAATCTGGATATTGCGAATATAAGATGAAAGCTTTATTGATCAAGGTGGGGTTCTGTGATGTCTTGGTCTGGTCATTGAACACAAACGAAGTACACGAAGTTGCAGCTATGGTGAACTTTTAATCTAAACAAAACCAAAGTCTAAACGATGTCCTAAGGGCTGTATATATGAAGGAAGAGGGGGGAATTTCGTGGCCATTGGAGGAGGGGTCTGAAACCAACCCTAACTCTTATTTCCGCACACATACAAACTCTCAAAATAGCCTATAATCAAGTATTTCAAAATTACATGGGCTTGGCCCAATAATAAGGTGACGCAACACCTAGAATAGCCTCCGGACGAAATTTATGAAGTGGCATCTTTTATATTTCGTCCAAGGCTTTATGAGCTCATTATGGTGGCTTCAAAGTCGTAAAATCATCAGTTGTAACTCTGTGCTTGTTCCCCTTGCGCGTGCCATCATCTCTGTGCTTGAACTTGCTCCAAGGTTCATCTTTCTTGTCCAACCTAGGCCCTTCATTTGTAAGCAAAACAAATTTATCCAATTTAAGCAGCATCATATTCTCATGAACATTAGAATCGTTACCAAGAAACAAAAGTACCTGGTAATTCAATTGGCATGCGCGAGCTCTAGCAATTGGTCGAGTATGTATAGCAGCAGGGGCTATGGGTGTAACAATGGTATGGATATCCTCATCATCGTGGAATCCTGGGACATTGTCGCGGGAATAGCTCTCCGGTTGAGGAGGAGGGCAACTGACTATCTCGATCCAGCGCCTCCAATTCTGTTCGGAATGTTAAAAGATTCGATCAACAAAAATGGACATAACATCCGGACTATGAAAATGTAGCTGAGCTTACCCATTCAATTGGATTATAACTCGATTAGCCATCCCTGGTCCTCACGTGAACAAAATCTTCCTTTTCTCCTTTAAAGAGATCGGCCAGTATGGCTGCCATTGCTGCCTGGTTGGCATTCCCTTCCGTTTGTAACAGTTCGCATCATTTGTCCAATTGCAACGCCATAAGGGGTGCATCCTTTGCTCAAGAGGTTGGACACATCGATTAATGGCATTGGCTATCGTGTCAATGATGGTTAACTTATTATGAGCTAACAACCTCACCTGAGTGGCCAGACGCTTTACTTTGGTGCTTTCCTCTTGGGAATGGCTTTTCAGTCACCAGTTAAATCATTTCTAGAAAGGAGCATCTCAGTATTCGGACAGACCATCCGAGCTAGATCGAATATGGGGACGTCTTGAACATAAAACCATTCTCAGGTGCACTCTTCGAAATCCTTATTTGGAATCCCAATAGGGTACCCCGTCCGGCTATGCACCATACTTCGACTCCACCGACTTCAAAGATTGTCCCTCCCGGGTACAGGGGACGAGGCAAAAATATTTTCTCCATAATTCAAAATGTGCCTCGCAGTCCAGAAACATCTCGCAAAGGGCGACGTAGCCCGAGGTATGCAAAATGGATCCAGGGGTGAGGTGATGGAGCTGGATCACGTAAAACTCTAGCAAACCCCTCAGGAAGGGGTGAATGGGGAAGCCCAAGCCTCATAAGAGGAAGGTCACAAAGCATACCCTCTCTTCCTTGCGTGGAGCAAGGAAGTTCTCTGGAATAACCTCGCCATTCACAAAAGTTAATCCAGGGCGGGTGGATGCTAGATCTGAGGAAGATACCCTTGCGTTTCAAGGCTGTTCAATTGGAGACGGGAGACTTAGAAGCTTGCCCATTCACCTGGGAGGGGGCCATGAGGGCGTGAGGAGGAGCCTGGGGCGCTTGCCATGTCTCAGAGCTCCTTGGTTTTTGGTTTCTCAATGGTTGGGGAATAGGATGTGTTGCTCATTGCACTCCTTGCCTATTTAATTGGCATTTTTCCTCTGCCTCGCGAAGGGAATTTCTCTCAAAGACTACTAGACAGCCTGCCTCCCACTGACACTCGGGAATCAAGAGGTGTCGTTTGCCCTAAGAAGGAAAGTTGATACTGTGGGCCCTATGACGCTTTGACAAATCAGAAAGTCATCGATGGCCGAATTGTTGTCAACCGAACATAGAAGGAGAGGAGAACTCGCCCCGGAAGCCGGAGATTTTGGGCGCGCGAGGCTATCAGGGTTCATGGACCATTCATTGGAGGCTAGTTCGGGGGCTACTGAGGGTATCCAGGATTATGGAGTCCTTGGGCTGCCGGTCTAACCCTTATGGGTCGGACAGGTGGGCCGCTCGATAAGCTATTGAAGGCCAAGCTATAAGGTGACGCCGTGTGTAGGAAGGAAACTTCCAAAGCCTTTTTGTGTGCTCCAAGTCAAAATGGAAGAACATACATGTTTATTCCCTGATGGTAATTGACCATGTGTAACCCTGGGTACCCCTGGTGTATATATAAACAAGAGGATTTAGTCTGCAGAGGCTAGAAGAACAATCATCCTACTCATCTAGGGTTTAGTTCATCTGATCTTGTGGTAGATCGACTTTATAACCATCATACACACATCAATATAATCAGACAGGACGTAGGGTTTTACCTCGTCGAGAGGGCCCGAACCTGGGTAAATATTGTCCCTGTGTTCCCTGTTCCCAGCCGATCCTAGATCCACAGCTCGGCACCCCTACCCAAGATCCGTCGGTTTTGACACCGACACCTGAATTGGCTAAGATTCGTCTCTTTAGACATACAAAGGCCATGAAGGAGGGCCTCGTATTCAGCTGCATTGTTAGTTCAAGGAATCATAATCCTTAGAACATAACAAAATTTGTCACCTCGAGGGGAAGATAAGATAACTCCAGCCCCCGAGCCTTCCAATTGTCTGTAACCATCGAAATGAATTGATCAATAAGTTATGTCTGGCTTCTCCTCGGGAACTTGAAGTTTAGTCCAATCGTTGATGAAATCCACCAATGCTTGAGACTTGATGGCTATTCGGGGCACTTATTTCAGATGATGCGGCCCAAGCTCAACTGCCCACTTAGCAACCCGACATGTGGCTTCCCTGTTCTGGATCATATCTCCCAAAGGGGCGGAGCTTACCACAGTGATGGGGTGTTCCTGGAAATAGTGTTTCAACTTGCGACTAGCCATGAAGACACCAAACACCAGTTTCTGCCAATGTGGATATCTCTGCTTGGACTTGGTCACACTTCGCTGATATAATAGACTGGCCTCTGGACGGTATATTCCTTCCCCGCCTCCTTGCGCTCCACAACAACTGCAACACTCACCGCTTTGTTATTGGCAGCAACATAGAGGAGCATAGGCTCTTTATCAATAGGAGAAACAAGGACGGGCCGCTCAGCTAACTCCTTCTTGAGAGCTTCAAAAGCTTTATCTGCAGCGTTGCTTCGGACAAAGTGGTCAGTCTTTTTCAGCCGGCTTAGCAAGGGAGGTCATGTTGGAGATATGCCCTAGAGGCAATCATGTATGATGATATTTCCTATGTGTTTATGAATAAAGATAGTCCTTGGACATTATCAATGATGTGTATCAGCAAGTACGTGACTTGTTTGTGGGACTATGCATTGTATGATGACTGACCTAAAAGGTCCCTAGTCGAAAGGGCTGTGTGGACGCGCAGCCGACTAGACTAGCATATGACACGGTCGATGGCTTGGTCTCACTAGCCATGGAGTATTGGATGCTAACCGGATAATATGGACTTAGAAAGGTCTGGTCGGATTCAACGTAGTCAGATCCGAGTCGAGATAAGGTCCGAGTCGGACAGACCCAACTATGAGACGCTGTGATATGTCATCTGCGAGTCTCTAGTACAACATACGTTCTATGTCCTAAGACCTGAGCTGACACATGTACTCGGGATGGTGACAGACTTGCTTTGGGCCGACCAAACGCTACTCCGTGACTGGGTAGTTACAAAGGTAGGTTTCGGGTTTGTCCAGTCCCATGCTGCGAGACATGGTCGAGCAAGATGGGATTTGCCCCTCCGATCAGGAGAGATATACGCTGGGCCCCTCGTGTGATCCGACCAGGATAAGCATGGCCATGCGACAAGGATTATGAGGTAATCCGGATTGTGGTTGGTATCACTGGAACGAGAAAGAGGTCGGGCTAGCACAAGGATGACAGTCTCGCCTTGAGCCCGACAACATATATCGTGAGGCAAAGGGAATAGAAGTGTGACACGTTGTACAGGTTTGCCTAACCAGCTTCATAGTCTGCTTGGTGGTCGGCACGCCTTGCTAGAGGCCGCTACCAACCGTTCAGGTCGGAGGTGATCCGAACTGCGACCAAGCCGACTTGAACCTAAGGGGTCGCGTGCTTAAGGGAAGGAACCTACGAGGTCGGATACGAGGACACTGGTCGGATGTGATCCGATCTGTATTCGGATTGTGGCCGAGTAGACTTGTGGTCTTTAGGGTCCGTGCGAGGCCCAAGTGTTGAGCCCGCGACGCCTATATAAAGTGGAGGTGCGGCACACTCATGCGGTTGATGGCTTCGGTGCTGTGACTAGGGTTTGCATGTGTGTGAATAGCCACCTCCAGTCGCTGCCGATTGTGTGATCGGACCTAGCAGTCCGCCGCACGGTGTTCCTCCTGCACGCGCGGATACCTTTAGAGGCGGTGCGCTTGTGCCACTCTGGCGAACTTGTACGTGGGATCGGACAACCGGCTGTTTGAGGGAGATCAGACGAGGAGGAGACGATCCACGCGGACGCGCTGCCCCAACTCTTCTTCCGCTGCACGACACTGCGCGTCTAGTGGTAACGAACTGTGATCCATCTCCCGTGGCATGTTCCTGTTGTTCTGTGCGTAGGAAAATTTTAATTTGCAGTCGACGCACCCTACCGTAGAACGCTGCAGGTCACTGCCTTGATTTTCTCTGTATTTGCTTCAATTCCTCACTCAGACACTAGAAAACATAGCAATTTTCCTACATGAACGCCAAACACACACTTGGCTGGGTTAATCCTCATCTTATAAGTCTGAAGACTGTTAAAGTTTCCTTGAGGTCATCCAACAGTGTTTCTTTCTTCCGGGACTTGACCACAGTATCATCAACATAAGCATTAGCATTACGCCCGATCTGATTGTGAAAACAATTCTGGACACAGCGTTGATAAGTAGCACCCGTGCTTTTAAGCCCGAAAGGAATGGAGACATAACAGGAAGCCCCAAAAGGTGTGATGAAGGTCGTCTTCTTCTCGTTCTCAACAACCATCTTTATCTGATGACAGCCGAAATCCAGGAAACATAAACTCTCACACCCTGTTGTGGAATCGATGATCTGATCAATATGGGGGAGGGCAAACGGGTCTTTGGGATAAGCCTTCTTAAGATCTATGTAATCAACACACATATGCCAAATGTCATTTTTCTTTAGAACAAGCACTGGATTGGCCAGCCACTCTGGATGAAATACTTCCACAATGAACTCGGTAGCTAGGAGCCGGGCGACTTCTTCCCCGGTAGCCTTGCGTCTCTCCTCGTTAAAAATATAGAGGTATTGTTGGACTGGTTTCATCTTAGATCAACATTAAGGTGGTGCTCAGCGAATTCTCTCGGTACACCAAGCATGTTAGAAGGTTTCCATGCAAAGATGTCCCAATTCTCATGGATGAACTCGATGAGCGCGCTTACCTATTTGGGATCCATGCTAGTACCAATAGTGAACTGTTGGGATGAGTCGCCAGGGGTGAAGTCAACTTGTTTCGTGTCCTCAGCCGACTTAAACTTGAGCGGGGGGTCAGACTCTGTGGTGGGTTTCTTCAGGGGCGTCATGTCAACCTGGTCAACATTGGATGTGTAAAACTTCAACTCCTCTATTGCACAGGACGACTCATCATAAGCTGCATCCCCTTCACTCCCATGAGCAATTTTCAAGTCGCCATGGACCGTGATGGTACCCTTAGGATTGGGCATCTTGAGCTTGAGATATACGTAGCAAGGCTGAGCCATAAAACGAGCATAAGCCGACCGCCCAAAAAAAGCATGATATGGGCTTCTGATCTCGACTACCTCGAATGTCAAAAACTCTAATCTGTAGTTATACTCACCCCCAAATGCAACTTCCAGCTTAATCCGCCTAATAGGATAAGCAGACTTTCCAGAAATGATCCCGTGAAAAATGGTCGAAGATGGCAGGAGTTGTTTCTCTGGAAAACTCATGCGTCTGAACGTATTATAATATAAAATATTGATGTTGCTTCCTCCATCCATGAGTACTTCAGTAAGCTTGTAACCATCAACTTGAGGTGCCATCACCAGAGCAAGACAACCCGGATTCTCGACCCGAGGCGGGTGAACTTCTCTACTCCAGATGACCGGCTGCTCTGACCAGTTTAAGTACCGAGGGACCGCCGGCTCAACCATATTGACGACACATTGCTGCAGCTTGTGGTCACGCTTACAAGTGCTAGTGGTGAACACGTGATATTGACCACTGTTCAACTCCTTTGGATTACTCTAAAAACCTGTCTGATTGCCCTGCTGGTGGTTGCCTTGGTCGGAACGCTAATGTCTAGCCCCACCATTACCAGATCCTTGATATCTAGGCCCAGAGCCGCCCGAGCCCTAAAAGCCGAGGTTCTGGTAATTACTAGACGAGCCGGCTCCTGGGAAACCTGAGCCGCCTACCCCTGGTTGACCTGGGTTTCCACCACCACCACCTTGATGGTTTTGGTAGACTTGATTGCGGTAAGCTTGCATGATATGACAGTTCTCCTAGGAGTGATTTGCCGGCTTATCCTGAGTACTATACTTGGGACACGGACCTTTGAGAGCTTCCTCGAAATTGCAAGCTTTATTGAATGGCTTCCCAGAATGATTCCACCTCTGTCCCTTGAAGCCAGTGTTGGTATTGGCAACAAAATCTGAACCACCCTCCGGGTGCTTGCACTTTCCACCATTGCACTGATTGCCAT
This sequence comes from Triticum timopheevii, assembly GCA_963921465.1. Lineage (NCBI taxonomy): Eukaryota > Viridiplantae > Streptophyta > Magnoliopsida > Poales > Poaceae > Triticum > Triticum timopheevii. The sequence goes on along the minus strand of OY997266.1, from coordinate 338,412,219 downwards.
GGTTCCGATTATGCCCGGAGTTGTTCTATTGTTGTCCTTTGCTACCACCATTTTTCTTGCCCTTGCCAACTTTTTCGTCATCCTATGTAGGATCCTTCGCGATATCTGACTCAGCGTATCTGGTAAGGACATCCATGAGACCTCCCATGTCCTGAACCGTCTGCTTGAGACGCCCAAACTTTTGAACCAAAGGATCAAAATGACAGTTTTTCTCTAAAGTCAAGACAGCATGGGCGGCTGATATGCCATCAGAGGAGTGGATAATATCCGTGACTCGGCGGGACCAATGATGGGCCGACCCCCCCCCCCCCCCTCATGCTAAACACGGTGCTGTAAATCAACAATTGTCATTGGGCGCTTGCAGGTTCCTTGGGAGTGTTTGATTAAATGCTCCTTCAGTTCTATCCAAGTGTTGATGGAATTAGGGGGCAAGTTATTCAGCCAAGTACGAGCCAGTTCCTCCAGCATCATAGTCAAATACTTGGCACAAACCATGTCGCTAACATCCAACATATCCATGGTGATCTCGTAACTCTCAATCCAAGCCGCTGGCTCGAGGTCAGGCGTGTAATTGGAAACCTTACGAGGGCCTTTGAAATCCCTAGGCATATGCTTGTTGTGCAGAGCCGGTACTAGGCATGGGATCCCGATAGTTCCGGTGCTTGAACCAACACCTTCCGAAGCCAAGGGGGTCATAGGAGTTGACTGATGAGACGTTGCATTAGCCGCTTCTGCCTCCCGCCGCACCGGGCTGTGTCGACGATCTCCTGGGCGTCTAAATCTCCGTGTCAAGGTAGGTCATGCTTCTGCTCACGTCTCTGATGAACGCTGCTGGAGAAAGCTGGTGACTCCTGCTATGACTTGGATGTGGGGTAGAGTGGAGGCATTGTTGACTATAAAAGTAGTTTTCTTGCTGAGCGACTGCAGTTTTTAACATCTCGATGGCGTGCAAGGCGTCCCTTTCAACTGGGGTATTCCTCGTGATTGGAAGTGCAACAAGGTTGGTAGCCGCTGCCAACAAGTTATCAACGGGATTGGAGAAGTGACCAGTTGCCGCCCCCGCCATCCTTCTAGCACCCCCCCCCCCCCCCGCGCCGAGATTTTTCTCAGGTGATCCCCACGCCATGGCCCAATCACCGTGACCCCCACCGCTGGCGACTGCCAACCAGAGGTCTCACGACTTCGAATCCCCACCAACCACTAATTTATTACCATTTCTGTCCTTCATATACGCGCTGACAGGTGGGCCCTATGGTAATGTGCACTGCTGAATGTGGACCGTTTGACTGGTCAATTGATCATGTCATCAACAAATTACGGAGCCGTATGGTGAGCCAATGATCGTATGATCACCCTAAAATGTATTTTATTAACACAGTACGGACTCAAACTACCATTTCTTTCTTTCATATACATGCTGATAGGTGGGCCCCACGGTTACGCGCCCCGATGGTGCAACACTAGTTGCGCCACGTGGAACGTTTGACTGGTCAATTGATTGTGTCATCAACAAAATACGGAGTTGTATGGGTGAGCCAGTGACCGTATAATCACGACATGTATATTTTTAACACGGTACAGACGCAAGCGCTCATATATACGCGCAAGCACTCACCGCTATAAGCGCACACACACAGACCCTACCCCTATGAGAACCTTCGAGAGAGTGAGCCAGCATATGATCTTGAGATTTTACGAAGTCACCACAGGTACCTCGTAGTTGAGTGGAACATCTCCTCCCACTGAACACATATCACCGGAAAAATACTGAAATTAACCCAGGATAAATGCGAGCACCAGGACTTTAACCCTGGTGGGCTCGAGAAACCACTGTCCTCCTAACCATCCAACCACAGGTTGGTTAGCACCACAAAATGTATGTGCTGACCATGATGAGCTTATTCTGAAGTCCAGTGACCATATCATGCTTTCACTTCAAATACAATGACCATAAGTGTCGTCAACAAAATACGGAGCATGCATCAAATACAATGTCTATCAGTGTCATCAACAAAATACGGAGATGTATCGTGAGCTGGATATCGTATGATCACCATGAGAATATATACGGTGACCGTAATGAGCATATTCTGAAGTCCACCGAATCGTATAGTGCTTTCGCATGAAATACAGTGACCGTCACGCGTGAATGTGTCATGGGCATGCATACTTTTAGAGGGCCGAGAGATAGTTTGTGCGCGTACGTGAAAGTGATGTAGAAAGAGGGGGTGTCCGGTGGAGACAAGGAGAGATATGCCCTTCGTTTCTCTTTATCGTGACTAATATTTTAGGAGAAAATATAAACATTCACAATGCAAAACAAATATTTTTGGATGCACCATGCAATTAACTTTCATGTATTAGTGGCCGATTGCATGTGTGGTGTGGTGGGCACATCATTTCTAGTTGGGGTGGGCACATCATTTCTAGTTGTGGTGGGTCAACATGAGGACTCATGGGTCGGTTCCATCCTGCGCCACATAGGTTGGACCGAGATGTAATACGAAGACCCAAGTGGAGGACTCGGCGTACAACACGAAGCTACCAGAGTCGTGGAGGACTCTAACCCCACTGGTGATAAGCCGACTATATATAATTTGTAACCCTAGGCCCCGAGTATGTTATAGAAGCCTGGGGGCTAGTTCATCGATAGTATACATACATGCACAATGCCTGGCATTCACGTGTACTTTGTACACACCCCTATCACTAATATACAGTACCAGGAGTAGGCTTTTTCCTCAACTGCAAGGGTCCGAACTTGGATAAAACCTTGCCTCGTATTACCATCCAGCCTAACAGTCAGGGATATCCTACCGAATGATCTGATGGAATCATATCTGCCAACTACTAAGAGAGAGGTGTGTCTATGGGGGGGGGGGGTTGTGTGCGAGAGAGGCCTAAAGATCATGTGCGTGCGGGAGGCACGTAGGCACATATATGTGCGTATAGAGGGCTAGTAGAGACCATGCATGTGTGTATATGCATGTGAGAGAAATAGTGTTTTCCAACTGAGATTAGTGAAAAGAGTGGTACATAATAGTCAGAGAGAGAGAGAGAGAGAGAGTGTGTGTGAGACACCCCGACACCCCGGGAGAGATTGTGAGCATGTGTGAAAGAGAAATGCCGATGTATATAAAGTGTGTGCACTTATGCGTTAGATAGAGAGATATATACTACGTGTAAAAGGTGGTTCTACGCATTCAACTAAAATATAAATGGCATTATTATTTTTGGATGAGATCATGAATTTTGCAATTTGCGTATGAACGAAAATTGGTCTATCAGACACCCATACTCTATTGAATACTAACATGTGCATGTGTTTATTTCATATTATTGATCTATAGAGTGAGAGCGGTTTGAAATACAGGCAACGCATTGCTTTTGCAATTCATATATAAACATTAATTAGTGCACTCCATGTTATTAGTGTGAAGCACTTTATACATTTGTCACTTACATGGATACATTCCAAATTGCTAGCTACGAAATAGAATACATGTTGAATTCAACATAAAGGGGGTTTCAAAGATTCGAATTCGTAGGGAGTGCGTTCATCTATTTGAACTCGAGATAATGGCATTTGTAAATCAGATCTAAAAGGGGGCATCAATCTTTGTTGTGCGTTTGAACATGCTATATATTCATATGCATGTCTAACTATTTTTTTGCAACCAAGGATATTATATCTGGAACCATGCATGAACTGAGGTAAGTTGCATATTTTTTAATATATACTCATGTACAATGTATATTCAAATGTACCCCATCCATTCAAAAATAATCGTAGTTTTAGGACTTTCAAGAGTAAAGATTTGTGAAGATTGACAAATCCTGAAAGTTCAATTCAAGAGAACCGAAACCGTTAATGCTTCTGTTCCCAAATATTGAACGAAGCACCAAATAAGCCTCTGGTCACCCGAAACCGCGTGAGACTAATGTTTGGTGGTAGGAAATTACTGTCCTGACTCTGGCACGTGTAGCCTATCGGCCCGATGTCCAAAGGTCTAAACCAGGGTAGGTTTGTAACTTCACCAACATGCCATTCTCAACCGCCTCCTAGAAGCATTCATACGCCGTGGGCGCCTAAACACCCATGCGCTCGGCCGAAATCTATACCGCCCACCATTTGGGACACCTGAGATTACTGTCCTACCCCCAACCCACAATATGTCCAAAATTTTAGATGGGGGCACAGTTTGTAACTTTCCCCAAATTTCAAACAAGCGCGTACCAAAACCGAAACATTGTTCACCCTTAGTTCCCCCTCCCTCTGTTTCCCCATTCATACTCTATGGGCGCCAAAACGCCCTCTCCACCAGCCACGAAACCCTAGCCTCTGCCGTCCTCCACCCCATCGCGCCCAATCCACTGCCGCCCTCCTCCATCACGCCAGATCCGGTACCCCAACGTCGTCTTCCAACGCAACCGCAACCGCAACGCCCTCAAGGACTTAACAGCTGAAGTCGAGGCAGAGCTCCCTCCACGATGCCCACGCCGATGTGCGCTGTACCAGAATCACTTCGACCACGCCGTCCTGCGCCTCACCGCTGCCGCTCCACTATCGCAATCGTCCACCGCACCGGAGCTGTTCCCACTACGCCGTCGTTCGCCGCCTCAGATCTGGTTCCCTGCCGCCGATAGACGGCCACCGCACCACACTCAACAACTTGGCCATGGGTTCGTCCAAGGCTCCATCGTCCTCCACAACTTCTCGTTTCCAGCGAACCACAAGAAGATCATTGGAAAAACAGAAGGAGGACACAGCACTGCTAGCAGAAAAAGGTACTCCTCTTCCCTTATTCATGCAAATCTTACGTCTCTGCTCACACCGTATTCATCCCACGAAAGAAACTAGTTGAGCGCTTCGTACTGCCTCTTCTTCGTGATACTAAATGCACAAGGTTTCCTCCCATTTACTATTTCACCTTTGCTAGAGGTCAGTAGCCCGCCTGGATTTCAATTCAGGGTCAGTCGAATCGCAATTAAAAGAAGTAGCACCCACTTAGGCGCGCGGAGCACCTAGTCCGCCTGTTCGTCGGGGAAGCGTCGCATCGGTGTCTATCATAGGGTTGTGGGCGTAGGACTGCTTGCGTCCGATCTAGAGGCCGGCGGGGCCTGAAGGGATGGTCGGGACAGTGCCAAGCACGGCTGTGCGGTGAGGTCAAGGGGAGGGCAGAGGCAGGGGACTGGGCCGGTGGTCGCTGGCGTTTCGAGGAAGATTGTAACACTGACTGGCTGGAGGTAGATAAAGGCGATCTGCCCGTTCTTTGTACATCAGACGATGCAGAAAAAATGGACTGACCTATTTGTTTTCAGTCGACTGTTATTTTCATAGGACCACACCTTATGGTGTGCTGGAGGAGCATCTGCATTTCCCAGCCATCCCTGTGCTCATATTTCAAAATCCTAGAATCTAGTAATTTCATATGCCATGCATGTTGTAGAGCTATCATATGTCTCCCGTCATTTCTTTCTCACCGACCTGCTATCTGCTATCTTTACACTATACTACTTGTGCACGCACTTCACCCATACTCACACTATTGTTTTTTATGCATGAGTATTTCAAACTCTGACGCAGTGTTGATGAATACAAAAAAGAAAAGGCATAAGTCGCTCCAGTGTAATTCAAAGATAAGCACTAAGCATCTCAGCGCTCTAAAGGGTGCAGCGCCAGCAGATGGAGACAGTAAATGTAGCTCTGCAGTTGATGATCTCAATTGCCACACACAACCATCCTAGGTGCTTGCTTTCACTTCGCGCCGTCAAATGTGGTTGCATGTTGCATATGGTATCTAGCTTGTATTGCTTCCAATTTGGTCAAATTGCATCAACTTACTTTGCACATTATACCTTTGATAATGACATGCCTTCTTGTTTTTGATACATACTACATATGTCTATTAACCATGTTCGTACATCAAACTAATGCTCTTTTGTATCCCTCATCAATCCCTTATGATGAGACAGTCACCCGAGTGGGTTACTGTGAGACGCGTTACTCGTTTAAAGAATGTAGTGTCAACCTGCCCACATGATTCTCAAGAAACAACAAGGCTAAATGAAGGTAGTCAACGTAGCTCTCTAGTTGATGACCGCAATTCCCCCACACCATCATCGCAGGTGCTTGCTCTTACTTGGCAGTGCGATATGTGGTTGCATGTTGCATATGGTGTCTACCTTGTAATGCTTCTAATTAGGGTAAATTGCATCTACTTAGTTAACACATTATACCTGTGAATATGACATGTGTTCCTGTTTTTGGTACATATTACGTCTTTGTCTTAACCATGTTCTTAATCAAACTAATTTTCTTGTGTATCCCTCATCAATCACTTCTGACGAGACACCTTCAAGTTGACAATGTAATATTGGTTGCATCTTGCATATCATTTCAAACATGTATTGCCTCTAATTTGTTGAAATGCCACTTATAATGAGACACATCTAACTTGGTAGAGTGATTTTGGTTGGATCTTTCATATGGTGTCTAGATTGCATTGCTTCCAATTCTGTTGAAATGCCTTCTGCTTAGCGTTTTTAGTACATATTCCATCCTCCTACAATGTGGTTGCCATACATAAAAGTTGTGTTCGTCAGTATCATGCATCAACGAATTTGTAAGTGCGAATTTCATTCCTTTTTCTTGTGTGTTTACTTGACAAGGCAAAATCTAAAAGGACGAAGGCACGAAATGATGTCCTCTGGAACAATCGAAACAGATGATCTCTGCAGATTCTCCTGCTACTCCTACTGCAGTGCAAGTTCCAAATCTCATCTCCCCTACTCCACAACCCCAGGTGCTTGCTCTAACATGGCAGTGTGATATCTGGTTGCATGTTGCATATGGTTCCTAGCTTGTATTGCTCCTAACTTGTTAAATTGCATCTCCTTAGCTTACACATTATACATGTGAATGTGACATGCCTTCCTGTTTTTGCTACATACTAAATCTGCCTATCACACCATGTTCTTACATCAAACTACTGTTCTTGTGTATCCTGCATCCATCGCTTATGATGAGACAGTCACGTCCGTCGGTTAGTATGAGACGCGCTACTCTTATAAAGAGTGCAATTTCATCCTATCCACATGATTCTCAAGAAACAACAAGCCTAATTGAAGATATTGAACATAGCTCTGTACTTGAAGACCGCACTTCCCCTACACCACCATCGCAGGTGCTTGCTCTAACTTTGCAGTATGATATGTGGTTGCATGTTGCATAGGGTATCTAGCTTGTAATGCTTCTAATTAGGGTAAATTGCATATGCTTAGTTTACACATTATACCTGTGAATATGACATGCCTTCCTATTTTTTGGTACACACTACATCTATGTGTTAACCATATTCTTACATGAAACTACCTTACTTCTGTATCATGCATCAATCACTTACAATGAGACACCTATATTCGTTGCATATTGCATATTATTTCTAGCCTGTTGCGATGTATTGCTTCTAATTTGGTCAAATACATTTGTTAGGCCACCCTTTTAATTTGGCCGAGTGATATTGGTTTCATCTTTAATATGGTTTCTAGCTAGCATTGCTTCTAACTAGTTCAAACACCTTGTGCTTAGTTTACACTTTATACATCATACATGTCAATATGTCATGTCGTCCTATTTTTCATACATATTCCATCCTCCCATCATGCGGCTGTCTTACATGAAAGTAGTACTCGTCAGTATAATGCATCAATGAGTTCTGAAGAGCAAATTTTATTCCTTTTTCTTGTGGGTTTGACTTGACAAGGCAAAATCAAAAAAGAGGAAGGAAAAGAGTAAGAAAGGCGATGATGGTGGTCCTCTGCAGCAACGTAAATGGAGCATCTGTACGGATTCTCCTTGTACTGCTAGTGCATTACAAGTTCCAAGTCTCCGCTCCCCTACTCCACCATCCAAGGTGTTGCATATGGTGTCTAGCTTGTATTGCTCTTAATTAGTGTAAATTGCATCTGCTTAGCTTACACATGATACGTATGAATATGACATGCTTTCCTGTTTTTGGTACATACTATATCTGTCTATCACACCATGTTCTTTCATGAAACTACTCTTCTTGTGTATCCTGCGTCAGTCACATATGATGGGACACCTTTAAGTTGGTAGTGTGATATTGGTTTGTGTCTTGAATATGATCTCTAGCATGTAGTGCTTCTAGTTTGATGAACGCCACCTATGACGAGACAGTTGTAACTTGGCAGAGTGATATTGATTGCACCTTCCATATGGTGTCTAGCTTGCAGTGCTTCTAATTTGTTGAAGTGCCTTCTGCTTAGTTACCACATCATAGGTGTGAATATGTCAAGCCGTCCAGTTTTTCGTACATATTCCATCCTCGTACCATGACTTTGCCTTTCATCAGAGTAGTGTTCGTCAGTACCATGCATGAATGAGTTCTGAAGAGCGAATTTTATTCCTTTTTCTTGTCGGTTTGACCTCACAATGCAAAATCAATAAAGCGGAAGGAAATTGGTAAGGCATTGGATGATGGTGGTCCTTCCGAGCAACTGAAATGGCGGGGTCTCTGCAGATTGTACTCCGCCATCCTCCCAACAAGATTCGCAAGACAACGCAAGGCTAGACAGTCAACGTAGTTGTGTAGATGATGAGCACATCTCCCTTACTCCACCATCACAGGTTCTTGCTCTAACTTGGCACTATTATATGTGGTTGCATGTTGCGTATGATGTCTAGCTTGTATTGATTCTAACTTTGTTGAATTGCATCTGCTTATTTTACACATAATGCATGTGAATATGACACGTGTTCCTGTTTCTAGAACATACTATATCTGATCACACCATGTTCTTACATCAGACTACTGTTCTTGCATATTCCCGCATCAGTCACTTATGATAAGGCACCTTTAAGTCGCCACTGTGATATTGGTTGTGTCTTGCATATGATTTCTAGCATGTACTGCTTCTAATTTGTTGAAATGCCAGACCGTTTGAACTTAGCAGAGTGATATTGGTTGCACCTTTCATATGGTCTCTAGCTTGCAGTGCTTCTAATTTGTTGAAATTCCTTCTGCTTAGTTACCACATCATAGGTGTGAATATGTCAAGCCGTCCTGTTTTTCGTACATATTCCATCCTCGTATCATGTGTTTGCCTTTCATCCGAGTAGTGTTCGTCAGTATCATGCATGAATGAGTTCTGAAGAGCAATTTTATTCCTTTTTCTTATCGGTTTGACTTGACAATGCAAAATCAATACAGCTGAAGGAAATTAGTCCGGCAGTGGATGATGGTGGTCCTTCGGAGCAACTCTAATAGAGGGTCTCTATAGATTCTACTCCGCCATCCTACCAACAAGATACGCAAGACAACACAAGGTTGGACAGTCAAGTAGCTGTGTAGATATTGAGCACATCTCCCCTACTCCACCATCACAGGTGCTTGCTCTAACTTGGCACTATTATATGTGGTTGCATGTTGCGTATGATGTCTAGCTTGCATTGCTTCTAACTTTGTTGAATTGCATCTGCTTAGTTTACACATAATGCCTGTGAATATGACACATGTTCCTGTTTCTAGAATATACGTGTAGATGATGAGCACATCTCCCCTACTCCACCATCACAGGTGCTTGCTCTAACTTGGAACTGTTATATGTGGTTGCATGTTCCATATGATGTCTAGTTTGTATTGCTTCTGATTTTGTTGAATTGCATCTGCGTAGCTTACAACTTATACCTGCAACGATCACTTACCCATAAGACACATTTAACTTCGGAGTGTGATGTAGGTTGCATCTTGCATTGTCTTCTAGCTTGTGCTGCTTCTAATTTCTTGAAATGGCACTTACGACGAGACACTTTTTACCTGATAGATTGATATTGGTTGCATGTTCATATGGTGCCTAGATTTCATTTCTTCTAATTTTGTTGAAATGCCTTCTGCTTACTGTTTTTCATACATATTCCCTCCTCCTATCGTACGTCTGAATACGCAATGTTGTCTTCTTTTTGTATATATTCCATCCTCCTATCCTGCGCTTGCCTTACATCAAAGTAGTGTTTGTCTATATCATGCATCAACCAGTTATGCAGAGCTAATTTTATTCATCTTCTTTTGGTTTTGACTTCATAAGGCAATATCAGAAAATAAGAAGGAAAAGAGTAAGTTAGGGGATGTTGGTGGTCCTCCTGACCGATGCAAACAGAGACTATCTAGATTTGCCACTCCTACTGCTAATGAAGTTGAAGTCCCAAGTCTACATGATGAGTTGATCTCCCATACTCCACCATCGCAGGTGCTTGCTCTAAGTTGACAGTGTGATAATTGGTTTCATGTTGCATATGTTGTCTAGCTTGTATTTCCTCTATTTTGATTAAATTGCACCTGCTGTGTTTATATGTTATACATGTGCATATGACATGCCTTTCTATGTCTAGAATACACTGCATCTATCAATCATACCATGTTCTTACATCAAAATACTGCTGTTGTGTATCTCGCATCAGTCACTCATGATTGGACGCTTTTAACATGGCAGTTTGATAGTGGTTGCATCTTGCATTGATTTCTACGGTGTACTGCTTCTAATTTTTGAAATGCCACTTATGACAAGACACTTTTAACTAGGCAGAGTGATATTGCTTGCATCTTTCATATGGTGTCTAGCTTGCATTACTTCTATTTTCTTGAAAATCCTTCTGCTTAGTTTACACATCGTAGCTGTCAATATGTCACGCCGTCCTGTTTTTTTACATATTCCATCCTCATACGATTGTCTTACATCAAAGTATTGCGTGTCTGTATCATGCATCAATGAGTTATGAAGAGAAATTTTATTCTTTTGTGTTGTGGGTGTGCCTTGACATGGCAAAGTCAAAAAAGAGCAAGGAAAAGAATATAGTAGGGAATGGTGTTACTCATCGGGTGAAACGGAAAAGGATCTGCCCTCGAGATTTTGCTGGTACTTATAGTGCAGTAGAAGGTCCAAGTCCACCAGCTAAATCTACAAACACAGTATCACCTGCTCCACCGGCTGCAGCATCCGCTTCAACTGTACCAGCATCTCAATGAGTTACTCATTCATTTGCTCCAGAATTGGCCAGTTCCCAAGCTGCATTCACACCTAACACTACTTCCAAAGCACTGCTGACACAATAGGACTTGGCAAGATTAGATGAACCTCATGAGCATCAACACCAAGACGGTACCTGACCGAGTCAAGTTGCAGTTGCATGCTCCTTCATATGTACTCTCACATTTTGATGTACACTAACACTTTCCATATTCATTGTTGAACTAGCACCACGGCGCAAGCGGAAACAAACATCAGGGATAATGCTTGACAGATTAACAAAATCTAAAGGAGGAAGAATGGAGATCCATTCTGAGGCAGGTTTAAACAGGCCACGTGATGCTACAGAGTCAGCCAAGTTAGTATCAGAGGCAGCCATTGCCGTTAGGTGTCACGCACGTATCCTCCCAACGTGGATCCAGTACAGGAATGAGAAAGACAATACCCAGTTTAACACCTTCCTTGACCATTTATCCTTAAGTAATGTTATTCATCACAATTTGTAATATTGTCTTGCTCTATGCCATACTTTCTAGCTTCCTCCTAATAAGACTCACATTCTTTTTTCAACAGATGAGGTTCAAGTTGGATCCGAAAGATGATGCAACTAAACAAGCATGCACTCATGTTTTTCAGTCTGCTCTGTGACAGTATCGGTACCACCTTAGAAAATCTCACTTTGAAGGCAAGGCTAACAATGAAATTGCCCAAACATCTCCAGTGGAATATATTACAAATGAAGACTGGACAGCCCTTGTTAAACACTGGTCTGATCCAAAGTATCAGGTAGGGTATATGTATTTGATCAGACCACATATTGAACTTGTATTTATGTATGTGCCTTACAAGTGTATCTTCTTCTAGGCTAACTATTTGAAGAACAAGACCAACCGTTCTAAAGTGAAATTCCAACAGACAACAGGATCTCATAGCTATATTGCACACTGCGAGGCTCTTGTAAATAGCTGCTGCTTCCTTCTTTTTTCTGTGCCAAATTATCGTATCTATATTGACTTGTTCCAAATATAGAGGAAAACCTGTGCAGAGCAAAAAGAACCTGAACCAAATGTAGTGCAGATCTTCAAGGATTTCCACACCAGCAAGATGAAGGGCATGAGAACACCAGTTCAGGCCGCTGTTGTAAGTCCTTACTCCTCCTGCCTTTGAACTGATTGGTATTGTGATGTGTTCATTTAACTGCTTGGTTTGCAGCCAATGTTAGTTACTCTGTTCACTTTTATACACAGCTGTTTTAACGTATCATTTCACCTTACATGGTTTAAAAGAGATGAAGGATATTCTTTTGGTCTTGATCTGTAATCTAGTTGTGATGTTCACGTGTGCACACAATGATAGAATAGCATGTTTGTTTTATATCTGTTTGCCCATGATATGAATGATGTCATACTATGTTCATCCTACTTTAAACCATGTCTCTTTATCCTTAGATGTCAACGAATGTGAGGAAATAGACAATACAGTAGGCATGCTACATGGACATATGTTCCCAAAGTGATTTTATTATGTAGTTGGCACTACAATACATGCTAATGTATTACAGTAGTTCACCAAAATAAGTTATGTATAAACGTGAAACCTACTTTGTTTGTTTTTGTCTCATTAGTAAATTATCTGGTACACTAATCTACAAGTTCAAACTTTCAGCAAGCTACGGAACAAATGATTGAACAGCCACAACCACCTGAAGGTGACGAGGCTACCACAGGAACAATGTCACCTCTAGCTGTAGTGCGTCAGTATCTCTCCACTAACAGTGCAAAAAGCACCTTCCTGCGTAATTCTGGGTTGCTTGTTGATACGTCTCCAACGTATCTATAATTTTTGATTGTTCCATGCTATTATATTACCCGTTTTGGATGATTATGGGCTTTACTCTACACTTCTATATCATTTTTGGGACTAACCTACTAACCGGAGGCCCAGCCCAAATTGTTGTTTTCTTGCCTATTTCAGTGTTTCAAAGAAAAGGAATATCAAACGGAGTCCAAACGGAAAGAAACCTTCGGGAGAGTTATTTTTGGAATGGAAGCAATCCAGGAGACTTGGAGTAGATGCCAGGGCAGCTTCGAGGTGGCCACGAGGCAGGGAGGCGCAACCTACCCCCCTGGGCGCGCCCCCCACCCTCGTGGGCCCCTCATGGCTCCCCTGACAGACTTCTTTCGCCTATATATGTCCATATACCCTAAAAACATCGAGGAGCGCAATAGATCGGGAGTTCCGCCGCCGCAAGCCTCTGTAGCCACCAAAAACCTCTCGGGAGCCCGTTCTGGCACCCTGTCGGAGGGGAAATCCATTACCGGTGGCCATCTTCATCATCCAGGCGCTCTCCATGACGAGGAGGGAGTGGTTCACCCTCGAGGCTGAGGGTATGTACCAGTAGGTATGTGTTTGATCTCTCTCTCTCTCTCGTGTTCTTGAGGTGATACGATCTTGATGTATCGCGAGCTTTGCTATTATAGTTGGATCTTATGATGTTTCTCCCCCTCTACTCTCTTGTGATGAATTGAGTTCTCCACTTGAAGTTTTCTTGTCGGATTGAGTCTTTAAGGATTTGAGAACACTTGATGTATGTCTTGCCGTGCTTATCTATGGTGACAATGGAATATTCACGTGATCTACTTGATGTATGTTTTGGTGATCAACTTGCGGGTTAAACCCGTGAACTTATGCATAGGGGTTGGCACACATTTTTGTCTTGACTCTCCGGTAGAAACTTTGGGCCACTCTTTGAAGTTCTTTGTGTTGGTTGAATAGATAAATCTGAGATTGTGTGATGCATATCGTATAATCATGCCCACGGATACTTGAGGTGACATTGGAGTATCTAGGTGACATTAGGGTTTTGGTTGATTTGTGTCTTAAGGTGTTATTCTAGTATGAACTCTAAGATAGATCGAACAGAAAGAATAGCTTCATGTTATTTTACTACGGACTCTTGAATAGATCGATCAGAAAGGATAACTTTGAGGTGGTTTCCTACCCTACAATAATCTCTTCATTTGTTCTCCGCTATTAGTGACTTTGGAGTGACACTTTGTTGCATGTTGAGGGATAGTTATATGATCCAGTTATGTTATTATTGTTGAGAGAACTTGCACCAGTGAAAAGTATGAACCCTAGGCCTTGTTTCCTAGCATTGCAATACCGTTTGTGCTCACTTTTATCATTAGTTGCCTTGCTGTTTTTATAATTTCAGATTACAAAAACCTATAGCTACCATCCATATTGCACTTGTATCACCATTTGTTCGCCGAACTAGTGCACGTATACAATTTACCATTGTATTGGGTGTGTTGGGGACACAAGAGACTCTTTGTTATTTGGTTGCAGGGTTGTTTGAGAGAGACCATCTTCATCCTACGCCTCCCATAGATTGATAAACCTTAGGTCATCCACTTGAGGGAAATTTGCTACTGTCCTACAAACCTCTGCACTTGGAGGCCCAACAACGTCTACAAGGAGAAGGTTGCTTAGTAGACATCAAGCTCTTTTCTAGCGCCGTTGACGGGGAGGTGAGTGCTTGAAGGTATATATTTAGATCTTGCAATCGAATCTTTTAGTTTCTTGTTTTATCACTAGTTTAGTTTATAAAAGAAAAACTACAAAAATATGGAATTGAGTTTGCCTCATACGCTTCAGATTTTTAATATCTTTCGTGAGAATGATGGAAAGGAAAATTGTGCTCAAATGCTAGAAGAAGAAGTCTATAAAATGTTTGGCACTAAATCTTTGAATGAAGAGCATGATTGCAATGTTGTTAGTATGAACACTTTGAATATCCATAGTACTAATGATGATTGCACTAGTCATGATGAAAATGTCTCTTATAAGCATGTCAATTTTTGTGGGGTGCATAGAGTTTGCAAGTACACACCAAATAGGGAAGATAGATTTTGCAAGAGGCATAAGTATTTAGAAACTAAATGGTTGCAAGAAAGGCTAGATGTTTGTGCTGAAAATTTATAATATCTTTACCGTACTTGTGAACTTTGCAATGAACATGGTCATTTAAATCTTGGATTCAAATTGTTTCATGATCGAATCGTGTCCAAAAATTGTGATGACTTGATTTCCCTTGCACATCATAATGAACTTAGTTTGCTTTTGGGTTATGAAGAATTGAAACGTTTAACTAAGCATATTCCAAAATATAACATTGAGAAATTCCTTGATATTGATCTAGAGGAAATTTATATGTATTGTGCGGTAAATTGCATTGAAAATCCTTATATGTCCAATTACATAAAGAAAAGAAAGCAAATAGAAGATGAAGAGAATACTAATGAAAGGGAAGAGACTTCCCAATACCCTCTTATTATTTCTTATGATGAATCAGGTAACGAGGAGGAGGTTTCTATTCAACCAATCTCATTAATAAGGAGCTCAAAGAAGATGGTTAAACCCACACATGATGTGAAGAAGAAAAAGAAAAGACAGAGAAGCAAAGGTAGAAAGGTATCCCTCCCAAATGATGTTGCTCCTATTACTCATTGTGATGATGATAATTGCTATACTATTGGTGCTATCCATACTATTAATGACGAGAGTGATTATGCTTATGATATGAAAAGGCCCAAGCTTGGGGATGCTATGTTTGATGAGAATGACATGTTTGAGAATATATTATCTGCAATTAATGTTTGTCCCAAGCTTGGGGATGCTACGTTTAATGAAGATGATATTTTTAGCCTCACAAGTTTTGATATGCAAAGTTGTTATGATGATAGCATGCCTCCTACTTATGATGATTATATTGTTGAAAGTGGGTTTGGAAGAGTGTCAACTTTAGGAAGTAATGATCCCACTATTTTGGAGAATGTTGAATCTTATTGTGAAATCTATGAAAGTGGACTTGGAGAGGTCATGACTTTATTTAGTGATGAATCCACTATTTTGGAAGAGGTTTCAATTGATTATGATGAGAACAAAGTTGCTACTTATGATGATTATTATCATGAAACTTATGCTATAAAAAGTAGTGATGATTATATTTATAAGACTTGTCATGATTATGATTACCCTTTTTCTGAACATTACTCTTTTAATGTGGAAACAATTTATAGTATTCGAGTCTCTTATGATACTCTCACTATTCCAAATAAGAAGAATTTTGCTTATGTGGAGAGTAGTAAATTTTCTATGCTTGTAGATCATGAAAAGAATGCTTTATGTGTTGGTTATATTGTTGAATTCATTCATTATGCTACTGAAAATTATTATGAGGGAGAAATATATGATTGTAGGAGTTGCAATGATATCAAGTTTCCTCTCTATGTGCTTAAAGTTTTAAAGTTATGCTTGTCTTGCCTTCCTATGCTAGTTGATTATTGTTCCCATAAGTTGTTTGCTCACAAAATCCCTATGCATAGGAAGTGGGTTAGGCTTAAATGTTCTAGTCATATTCTTCATGATTCTCCCTTTATGTTTCAATTCTTATCTTTTATGTGAGCATCATTGAAATCATCATGCCTAGCTAGGGGCATTAAACGTTAGCGCTTGTTGGGAGGCAACCCAATTTTGCTTTTGTTCCTTGATTTTTGTTTCTGTTTATTAATAAATAATTCATCTAGCCTCTGTTTAGATGTGGTTTTATGTTTTAATTAGTGTTTGTGCCAAGTAGGACCTTTGGGAAGACTTGGGTGAAGTCTTTATGATCTTGCTTTAAAAAACAGAAACTTTAGCGCTCACGAGATTAGCTGCCATTTTTTACTGGAGCGTGTTTTTAGGTTCATTCTTTTTGAAGATGATTAACAGACAAATTCCTCAGGTCCACGAAGTTATTTCAGAATTTTTAGAGTTACAGAAGTATATGAATGATACAGATTACTACAGACTGTTCTGTTTTTGACAGATTCTGTTTTCATTGTGTTCTTTGCTTATTTTGATGAATCTATCAGTAGTATCGGAGGGTTTGAACCATAGAGAAGTTGGAATATAGTATATATTACACCAATATGAATTTATAATGAGTTCACAACAGTACCTAAGTGGTGGTTTTATTTTCTTATACTAACGGAGCTTACAAGTTTTCTGTTGAGTTTTGTGTTGTGAAGTTTTCAAGTTTTGGGTAAAGACTCGATGGACTATGGAATAAGGAGTGGCAAGAGCCTAAGCTTGGGGATGCCCAAGGCACCCCAATGTTATATTCAAAGACAACCAAGAGCCTAAGCTTGGGTATGCCTCGGATGGCATCCCCTCTTTCGTCTTCGTCTATCGGTAACTTTACTTGGAGCTATATTTTTATTCACCACATGATATGTGTTTTGCTTGGAGCGTCTTGTATGATATGAGTCTTTGCTTTTTAGTTTATCAAAATCATCCTTGCTGTACAAATATTTTGGGAGAGACACACATGATTCGGAATTTATTAGAATACTCTATGTGCTTCACTTATATCTTTTGAGCTAGATAGTTTTTGCTCTAGTGCTTCACTTATACTTTTTAAAGCATGGCGGTGGCTTTATTTCATAGAAATTATCAATCTCTCATGCTTCACTTATATTATTTTGAGAGTCTTTTAGAACAGCATGGCATTTGCTATGGTTATAAACTTGGTCCTAGAGTGATGGGCATCCAAGTTGGGTATAATAAAAACTGTCATAGAAAGTGAATTGGATGCTATGATCAATTTGATGCTTGATAACTGTTTTGAGATATAAAGGTGGTAATATTGAGTCATGCTAGTTGGGTAATTATGAAATTGAGAAATACTTGTGTTGAAGTTGGCAAGTCCCGTAGCATGCACGTATGTTAAAGTTGTGTAACAAATTTTTTGCATGGGGTGCTCTTTCGATTGCCTTCCTTATGTGTGGAGGTCGGGGGCGCATGATGGTTAACTCCTACCAACCTCCCCCCTAGGAGCTGCGTAGTAGTACTTTGCTTCGAGGGCTAATAAAACTTTTGCAATAAGTATATGAGTTCTTTATGACTAATGTGAGTCCATGGATTATACGCACTCTTACCCTTCCATCATTGCTAGCCTCTTCAGTACCGTGCATTGCCCTTTCTCACCTTGAGAGTTGGTGCAAACTTCCCCGGTGCATCCAAACCCCATGAATTCCTCAAAACAGCCACCGTACCTACCTATTATGGCATTTCCATAGCCATTCCGAGATATATTGCCATGCAACTTTCCACTGTTCCATTTATCATGACACGCATCATCATTGTCATATTGCCTTGCATGATCATGTAGTTGACATCGTATTTGTGGCAAAGCCACCTTGCATAATTTTTCATACATGTCACTCTTGATTCATTGCCCATCCCGGTACACCGCCAGAGGCATTCATATAGAGTCATATCTTGTTCTAGTTTTGAGTTTGTAATTCGTGAGTTGTAAATAAATAGAAGTGTGATGATCATCATTATTAGAGCATTATCTCTTAAAAAAAAGGAAAGGCCAAATAAAAATAATAAAAGAAAGGCCAATAAAAAAAGGGAAAGGCCAAATAAAAAAAAAGGGGGAGAATGTTACTATCCTTTTCCACACTTGTGCTTCAAAGTAGCACCATGTTCTTCATATAGAGAGTCTCTTATGTTGTCACTTTCATATACTAGTGGAAATTTTTCATTATAGAACTTGGCTTGCATATTCCAACGATGGGCTTCCTCAAAATGCCCTAGGTCTTCGTGAGCAAGCAAGTTGGATGCACACCCACTTAGTTTCTTTTGTTGAGCTTTCATACATTTATGGCTCTAGTGCATCCATTGCATGGCAATCCCTACTCCTCATGTTGACATCAATTGATGGGCCTCTCCATAGCCCGTTGATTAGCCTCGTCAATATGAGACTTTCTCTTTTTTTGTCTTCTCCACACAACCTCCATCATCATATTCTATTCCACCCATAGTGCTATATCCGTGGCTTACGCTCATGTATTGCGTGAGAGTTGAAAAAAGTTGAAGCGCGTTAAAAAGTATGAACCAATTGCTTGGCTGAAACCAGGGTTGTGCATGATGGGAGTATTTTTGTGATGAAAATGAAACATAGCCTAACTATATGATTTTGTAGGGATGAACTTTCTTTGGCCATGCTGTTTTGAGAAGACATGATTGCCTTATCAGTATGCTTGAAGTATTACTATTCTTATGTCAATATTGAACTTTTGTCTTGAATCATTTGGATCTGAACATTCATGCTACAATAAAGAAGATTACATAGAGAAATATGCTAGGTAGCATTCCACATCAAAAATTTTGTTTTTATCATTTACCTACTCGAGGACGAGCACGAATTAAGCTTGGGGATGCTTGATACGTCTCAAACATATCTATAATTTTTGATTGTTCTATGCTATTATATTACCCGTTTTGGATGTTTATGGGCTTTACTCTACACTTTTATATCATTTTTGGGACTAACCAACTAATCGGAGGCCCAGCCCAAATTGCTGTTTTCTTGCCTATTTCAGTGTTTCGAAGAAAAGGAATATCAAACGGAATCCAAACGGAATGAAACCTTCGAGAGAGTTATTTTTGGAACAGAAGCAATCCAAGAGACTTGGAGTAGATGTCAGGGCAGCTTCGAGGTGGCCACGAGGCAGGGAGGTGCGCCCCCCACCCTCGTGGGCCCCTCGTGGCTCCCCTGACAGACTTCTTTCATCTATATATGTCCAAATACCCTAAAAACACCGAGGAGCGCAATAGATCAGGAGTTCCGCCACCGCAAGCCTCTGTAGCCACCAAAAACCTCTCGGGAGCCCATTCCGACACCCTGCCAGAGGGGGAATCCATCACCGGTGGCCATCTTCATCATCCCGGCGCTCTCCATGACGAGGAGGGAGTAGTTCACCCTCGGGGCTGAGGGTATGTACCAGTAGCTATGTGTTTGATCTCTCTCTCTCTCTCTCTCTCTCTCTCGTGTTCTTGAGGTGATACGATCTTGATGTATCGCGAGCTTTGCTATTATAGTTGGATCTTTATGATGTTTCTCCCCCTCCACTCTCTTGTGATGAATTGAGTTTTCCCCTTGAAGTTGTCTTGTCGGATTGAGTCTTTAAGGATTTGAGAACACTTGATGTAT
The DNA here is from genome assembly GCA_963921465.1 of Triticum timopheevii. NCBI lineage: Eukaryota > Viridiplantae > Streptophyta > Magnoliopsida > Poales > Poaceae > Triticum > Triticum timopheevii. The sequence continues at coordinate 338,392,124 of OY997266.1, read as the reverse complement.
GTCTTGCCGTGCTTATCTGTGGTGACAATGGAATATTCACGTGATCTACTTGATGTATGTTTTGGTGATCAACTTGCGGGTTCACCTCGTGTACTTATGCATAGGGGTTGGCACACGTTTTTGTCCTGACTCTCTGGTAGAAACTTTGGGCCACTCTTTGAAGTTCTTTGTGTTGGTTGAATAGATGAATCTGAGATTGTGTGATGCATATCGTATAATCATGCCCACGGATACTTGAGGTGACATTGGAGTATCTAGGTGACATTAGGGTTTTGGTTGATTTGTGTCTTAAGGTGTTATTCTAGTACAAACTCTATGATAGATCGAACAGAAAGAATAGCTTCATGTTATTTTACTACGGACTCTTGAATAGATCGATCAGAAAGGATAACTTTGAGGTGGTTTCGTACCCTACAATAATCTCTTCGTTTGTTCTCCGCTATTAGTGACTTTGGAGTGACTCTTTGTTGCATGTTGAGGGATAGTTATATGATCCAGTTATGTAATTATTGTTGAGAGAACTTGCACTAGTGAAAGTATGAACCCTAGGCCTTGTTTCCTAGCATTGCAATACCGTTTGTGCTCACTTTTATCATTAGTTACCTTGCTGTTTTTATAATTTTAGATTACAAAAACCTATATCTACCATCCATATTGCACTTGTATCACCATCTCTTCGCCGAACTAGTGCACCTATACAATTTACCATTGTATTGGGTGTGTTGGGGACACAAGAGACTCTTTGTTATTTGGTTGGAGGGTTGTTTGAGAGAGACCATCTTCATCCTACGCCTCCCACGGATTGATAAACCTTAGGTCATCCACTTGAGGGAAATTTGCTACTCTCCTACAAACCTCTACACTTGGAGGCCCGACAACGTCTACAAGGAGAAGGTTGCATAGTAGACATCACTTGTCAAGGTAACCTCATCCAAATCGCCTACTGAACAAAATCTTTCGGCTAGACAGAGTGATATATTTGTGCTCCAGACACAAGTCCAATCCCTAATGGATGTTGTGTCAGAAACAAAAATAGTGGTTGACAAATGTCGTGAAGATATGAATGGTCTTGAAACCAAGCTATCAGACGTTTGCTTCATTGTTCAAGAGCAATGGCGGAAAAAAGGGGAAGATCGTGCTGCTCCATCAGATTCTACAGCCTGAAACATAAGCACTCAGGTCAAATTATATGTGCTTCTATACATCTGATGGTGCTTTTATCTGCAAGGACTGTAAACTTTATGCCAACAGGCCTTTTGTTGTATGGTTGGAATTTATTATGTTGTGATACATCATTTATGATGCTGCCAAAGGCTGCAGTAGTTACGACGCTATTTTTGTATAGTGTAGGTTTATCTTAGTAATGTGTTCGGTTGAAAGCTTCGTAGGAGCCCAACATGCCAACATTCGTCGGGCCCATTCCAATTGGGCTAAAAACAATTCTGGGCTGAAATTTGCATGTAGCCCACTAAAAATATCTGGGCCTAAATCGGCATAAGCTTTCATATTTTTCTGGTAGGCCTGTGCCCATAGTGGGCCTTTAACAGGCCTAAATATAATTTGGGCCCTCAATAATATTAGGCCGTTTACATGTGTAAATATCTCGAGCCCATAAAAATCATGGGCCTTTAATAGGCCGAAAGTAAGATTGGGCCCTGATTGTGCCAAATAACCCAATGGTCTCAGCAGGCCGAAATGGTGGCCCATTTACAATGCGGATCGTCCACAAGCTGAAATTCAGACGGGTCGTAAATGCGCCGACCTACTGCACGGGCCTTTAATAGGCCGGAAGTTCGGTCGGGTTTGATTAGTGTCACTTTTATATGGGTCGTTAATAGGCCCGATGTGGCGTTGGGCCACATATGGCCCATGGATTTCGTCCGACGTTAACAGGCCGAAAGTCACAACAGGCTGAAAATGGCCCAAATCTGTAGCGGGCCTCTAACAGGACGAATGTCAGACATAGCCGAATATGACCAATATCCTTCACGGTCGTTTATGGGCCAAAAGTTTCAATGGCCTATAAATGGGCCCAAATGAAGCAGGACCTTTAACAGGCCGGAAAAACACCGGGTCGTAATTCGGCCCAAATTCTTAGCGGATTGTTAACGGGCCAGAAGTGACCATGGGCCGTGATGATGACAAGTTTAGGACGGGCTGTTGACGGGACGATTTGACACTAACCATACGGGCCTTAACTGAGAATGTTGGGCCTTTAGCTGGGCCGGCCCATTATGGTCTACAAAATCTTATGGGCCTTTAGCTGGGCCGGCCCATTATGGCCCGCTAAATCTTGTGGGCCATTAGTTGGGCCTGCCCATTTAATCTTTATGGGCCACTTTTGGGCCGGTCCACGTGTCAACGTATCATAGGCGCATCTCGCCGATTGGATGAGTGACACCTGTCCCAACGGTGAGCAAACACGTGTTTCCTCCGGCCAATGAGTATTTTACATGTGGAAAATTCCCATTGGTCTGGGCTGTTAACGGGTTATCGGATCCAAAATCGGACCCGATAGCTTAACGGCGTTCCGTTACGGTGGATGTCACGTGTCGGTCACTCTTGACGAAAGCACTTCTATGATGCGCCATTTATCGTCATGGAAGTGGACACTTCCATGTTGATAATTTTCATAATGTCATGGAACACTTCTGCGACAGCACAGGTATGACTATCTTGATTCTGTCATAAAATTGTCATGGATGTACATGCATGACAGAAAACGTGACCTACTGTGACAAACACATATCATCACGGAAGTGTCTTTTTTTGTAGTGACGTCCTCGGCGGGAGCGCTGCACTCCGAAGAGGCGCGCTTGCTAGAGTGGGTGCCGGAGGTCTTGCCGGAAGAGGCCTCGCCGGAAGGGGTCTTGCCGGCAGAAGTCTTGCCGGCCTTCTTCCTTCCCGGGGCTTCAGTGGTAGGAGCAAGTGCCTTGGCGGAAGTTGCTGCAACTGCCTCTCGGTAGAGCTGGTCGGCACAGATGAGCACGTCTTTCTTGTCAGAGGGAACGGTGATGATGGTCAGTGGTGCCGGCATCTTCAATGTGTTGTAGGCGTAGTGTGACGCCGCCATGAACTTCGCCAGCGCTGGGCAGCCAAGGATCCCGTTGTATGGCAAGGGGATCTCGGCAACATCGAAAACAATCTTCTCCGTCCTATAGTTCAGCTCGCCCCCAAATGTAACGAGCAGCGTGATTTTACCTTTTGGCTGGCTCCTTCCCGGGTTGACCCCTTGAAATGTGCTCATCTCCTCGAGATCTCCATCAGGAATCTGCAACCTCTTGATCACATCGGGCGAGATCAAGTTCAGACCGGCCCCACCATCGACCAGTACTTTTGTCACCTTGAGGTTGCGTATTTTTTGCGAAACCAACAATGGCAAACACCCGACCGCAGTTGTGCGGTCAGGGTGGTCCTCGGCGTTGAAAATGATGGGTGTGCGGGACCACTTCAGTGGCTTCTGAGCATCGAACGATGGCTCCGCCGCAGTGACCTCACGCGCCCACTGCTTCAGTTGGCGGTGAGAGGTGTGCAGTGAGGCGCCACCATCGACGCGCATGGCCTCTGTAGCTTTCTGGAACTCGTGCTCGCCGGACTCGTCGTCCTTGTCATGATCATCATCTTCCTCCTTCTTATCGCGGCCCCGAGCGGGCCTCTCTTGTTGACTATCTTTGCCGCGGCGACCTCCTTGGCCGCCATGCTTCTTGCTGGACCCCTCAACACCATCCTGACCCTTCTCCTTGTCTCGCCTTTCATATTCATCCATCTACTTTTCTGCAAGCAGCTCAACCTGTCGGCAGTTCTGGAGGTCATGGCCCTTGGTGCGGTGGATCTTGTAGTACTGCTTGTCAGAGCCCCTCGGCTTGTCGGCGGCCGCCAAGGCCCGGCAGGCGGCGCACCCGGCAACCTCCTTGCTGTGGTCGTCAGCCTTGCCTTCTTGGCGGGGCCGAGGTCGCCAGATCCTTCTACGGCAAGCACAGTCTTGCCCTTCCGCTTCCTATTGCGGCGCCGGCCCTTCTTTGTTGTGGCAGCTGTGTCTTCGTCAGTGGAGTCAGTTTCCACGCCGGGGTACTTCCTTCCTTCCTTAGCCCGAGCACATCTATCGGCCAGGACATAAAGTTCAGCTACATCCTTGACCTTGTTCATCGCCAGCTCTTCATGCATCTTGTGGTTGCGTACATTCTGATGGAATGCGTTGATGATAGCGGCGGGATGAACATCTGGGATGGTGTACTGCACACGGCTGAATCTTTGTATATACTTACGCAGGGACTCGCCATCCTTCTGGGGGATGACATGCAAGTCACTTGCCTGGCCAGGAGCTTGGTGGCCTCCGGTGAAGGCGCCAACAAACTTGTGGCACAGATCCGACCAGGAAGAGATGGAATCTATTGTTAGGTGCATCAACCACGACATAACGTTGGGCTTAAGTGCCATCGAGAAGTAGTTGGTGAGCACCTTGTCGTCGCGAGCCCCGACGGCTTGCATTGCGATGGTGTAGATGCTGAGGAACTCTAACGGGTGAGTCTTGTCATTATACTTTTCCCCAACATCAGGCTTGAATGTCCGGTAGGAGGGCCACTGGAACCACCGCAACTCTCAAGTAAAGGCTGGACAACCCACCTCGTAAGGTAGGTCACCGGAGCCCCCCGGCGCTGGGTGGTCCATAGTAGGCCCCGCACGCTGATCCGACTGATGGCGCATCTCCCCTCGTTGCTTGATGGTGGTTCGAGCGTCTCCCTAGGCCCGCTCCCGAAGGACTTGGTGTTGGTCGTGGTGGGCTCACGGGTCGATGACGCCGTAGAAACATTGTCAAAGGCGTCGGCCCGACGGGCCGGTGGCTGCTGTCGTGGCTGCGGGGAAGGAGAGTGCACCGTGGTCGCAGCGTCTCCGGTCCCCCCACCGCCGGCATGCACCGGCTCGACAGAACGCCAGCGTGAGGGTCCTGTTGGGAGCGGCTCGTCTTTGTTGGCAAAGCTGACAAGGCTTTGGATGGTGGCCCTCCACTCGTCAAGCTTCTCCGTAGCAGGGGGAAGTCGAGGAGCAGTTGCACGCGCACCAGCGCTTCTGCTGGTGTGTGGCGGCGCGAGAGCTGCATAGACCGTGACGCACTCTGACTTCTAACCAGGTTAGAAGGGGCTCTGCCATGGTCTCGCGGTTACACGCCACTTCCGTCGGCGTCCGAGCATGCACGCCAGCCTGGTGCGTCCTGCGAGTGGCGCACAGGGCTCTTTCTGCAGTGGTGCCCGGGGGCTCCGGCATCGCGGTGTCGCTCATCGCGTGCGGCCTGGGAAGGCTGTGGCGCAGGTGCCAGCTGGGGCGCCGTAGAGGTTGCCGCGCCGCTCGTGGGTTGCACGGCCCCTCCCCCGGACCCAGCGGCGTGTGGCTCGTCGTATCGGATTCGGACGATGCCGCTCGCCTGACTCCGATCGCCAGATTGTCATGGATGCTCGCGGGCGACGTCTCCGGCCCCGTCCGTGGCCACCCGGTCGTCTGCCCGCGTTGGCGCGGACAGACCGGCTCTGGGCGACCCAATCGCTCTGATCCCCTTTCTCTTGGTGGCCATGGTGATGATGAAGTCGATGCGCTGACCTTCAAACCGGATTTCACAGCTTGCGCCCCCTACCTGGCGCGCCAAAGATGTTGGTGGAAATGACACCTATGGGATCACGGGGAATCCCTTCTACAGTCGGCGGGTGCGGGGCTGTGGAAAGAGCGGGTTTAAGAGATCAACACGGGAGATTTATCCAGGTTCAAGTTGCAAGTGATGCATAATACCCTACTCCTGCTGGCTTGAATTTATCTGGTGTTCTTGGACTGGATACAAAGCATGCAGGGTCCAAAAAGTCTGAATCCTCTCTCAGTATGCCATGGGCCTCCTTTTATAGTCAAAGGGGCTGCCACAGTGGCACACAGGAGGTGGAAAGTTGTACAGTGGTGGAGTTTGTCTCTGGCATCATTGGACAAAACGCATTAGATGCTCTACTAGGTGTCCTCTTACTTTATCGGGGACGGCAACGAGGCCCATCCTGTCCGTCGCCGCTTCGCCTTACTTCGCCACGCGTCCAGGCCAACGAGGCATGCAGCGCCATGTAGGCTGGCAGGCTGCTGAGCTAGTGTGGTGGCAGGGTCTTCACGAAGATTTGCATGCCACCACGTAGGTGCTTGACTAGTTGACTTAGGAGCCTCGTACTGCCACGTGGGTACCTGCTTAGTTGGTGGGTCGGCCGCTGAGCTGGGGCGGCCATGAGGCGGCAAGGCCTTGCCACGGTCTTGCTGATATTCCCGGCAAGGGTCTTGTCGGGGCCTTGTGGGCGCCCTCGGCAAGAGTCTTGTCGGGGTCTCGTGGGTATCTTCGTCACGAGCCTTGCCGGAGCCTCGTGGGCATCCTCAGCAAGGAGCCTCGCTGTTGTCTTGTTTCCTGGTTCCTATCTAGGCCTTGCAGGCCCTTTGTCTTTACAAAGATCTGCATGCCACCATGGAGGCGCCTCCCGAGCCTTGGTTCCAACGTGGTTGATGTCGTCTGAACTTTTAGACTCAAGGGTGACAGCTCCGTTGATGTTGGGCAAGTTGCCCCGGAAAAGCTCTTGCCGGGGCCGTGAAGGCCGCCCCGGCAAGGGCCTTGCCGGGGGAGTTTCACCTCGCCCCTCTGCTCTTCATGCTTCTAGTTTTGAGCACGGCTCTGGTAGCCTTGCGTCCTTGCCTCCTCTTCTATTCCGCCGAGCGCAGTCGCATGCATGTGGTTGCGACTGCCCGCGCATAAGTAAAGGGGTACAAAAAAGACCCCTACTTTTGTACATCGATAGTAGGCAGTAGCTAGATGGATTCTTCTCTCTTTTAATTCTCAATACAATGTTCTCCTCGTTGTTCTTCGAGATCTATTTGATGTAATGAATTTTTGCGGTGTGTTTGTTGGGATCCGATGAAGTTCGAGTTTATGATCAGATCTGTATCCATGAATATTATTTGAGTTGTTCTTGATCTCTTATATGCATGATTATTTATATCCTCGTATTTCTTCTTTGAGTCTTTGGTTTAGTTAGACCGACTCGATCGAATTTTCTTGCAATGGGAAGAGCTGCTCTGTGATGGGTTCGATCTTGCGGTGTCCTCACACAGTGACAGAAGGGGCAGCGAGGCACGTATGTATCATTGCTATTAAGGATAAAAAGATGGGGTCTATTCCTACATGAATAGATCTTGTCTACATCATGTGTGGAGTAGATGCATTACTCCATTTCTCCATGAACTTAAAACACTAGATGCATGCTGGATAGCGGTTGATGTGTGGAGTAATAGTAGTAGATGCAGAATCGTGTTGGTCTACTAATCCTGGACTTGATGCCTATATTCATGATCATTGCCTTGGATATCGTCATAATTATTTGATCTTGTATCAATTGCCCAACAGTAATTTGTTTACCCACCGTATATTATTTTCTCGAGAGAAGCCACTAATGAAATCTACGGCCCCGGGGTCTATCTTTTATCATATTGTTTTCAGATCTATATTTCCAAAAACACAAAAATACCTTGCTGCACTTTTTATTTACTTGTTTTATTTTGTGTTCTTGCTATATCTATTTATCCAATCTCATAAAATTTAATCTATCTTTTTACCGTGGAGGGATTGACAACCCCTCTTACGCGTCGGGTTGCAAGTATTTGTTCTTTGTGTGCAGGTACCGTTTACATAGTGTTGCTTGCTTCTCCTACTGGATTGATAACCTTGGTTTAACAACTAGGGGAAATACCTACCGTAGCTGTACTTCATCATCCCTTCCTCTTTGGGGAAATACCAATGCAGTTTCAAGCCGCATCAAGGCGGCAGAACCTCATAGCCCAGCATCGAAGTGTTGGGCACAACGGTCTCCGGCTGCGGTGCTGGCACCGGAGGCGACTTCGACTGGGCCGATGTCTGGCCCAGCCCTTCTTGACCGACCTCGGGGACTTCGTCCCCTTGGTCCTGTTGGACCAAGATTTCAACCGCGGCTATGACGACCGACCCTCTGGCCTCCGTCATGTTGACAAGAGGGGCCGAAGTAGATGTTGATTCCCCCAACCCCTCTTGAGCTGGAGGGGGGATGGCGGGGTCGGGCGTCCCTTTGGGGGGTGGCAGCCCGTTTGAGGAATCGCCGCTAAGGCGTACCTTCAGCGGACTGAACAAAAATACTTACGTAAATTATATCTTGATGAAAAAGTTACTGAAAGCTGGACGAAGTAACTACGACATACCTCCAAGGTGCGGGCTTCTTCATCCCCATCGCGAGGGCAGCGTCGTCATCGTCCAAATTATCAACGAAGGAAAACTTCCCCAGCAGCGCCGGCTTGTCGGCAGGCTCGGCGGAGGCCTTGCATGGCCTCTATAGGCCTTGTGGCCATACCTCGGCCTCAGCATCCTCGGATGCCACTATCTTCCCCTTGAGGGAAGGGTTCTTATCCCCCTTTTCCTCCTCCACATCATCGTCGTGGGTGGAGGAGGCGTGGGTGTCCTCAGATCGGGTGGTCGAGGTCTCCCAGATCCGGAGACCAGCCCTGCCCTTCTAGGGCTTCGACCCCTTAGGGATCACCACATGTGGCTCCTCGACCATGAGGGCTGTGAGATGGGGGGTCCACTCCCCCTCTAGCAGTGGTGCGGGGCATAGCGTCCGCTGCGCTTTAGTGATCCACTTCTGCAAGCATAAAATTCTTTGATTAGCCGAAATCAATATCGCAGAGTATGAAACTATGTGTTAGAAGATTACCTCGAGAGCATCATGGCCGGCTTCGAAGCCAAGATCGCTCCCTTCCGAGGGAAATTCATCCTTGGACAGCTTGAACAGCCGTGTCCACATGCCGGCCGAGGAGGAGCATAAGAAGTGGAGAATGGGCCTAGCATCCTCGACGTTGTGTTCCCACATTGGGTGGCCCAAAGTTGGAGTGGGAGGATGCGGCAGTGGAGCATGATGTTCACTACGTTGACTAGCTAGAGGTTCTTCTCGACAGACCACCATCTGATCTTCTTGATCAGTGCCTCCACCTCCCCTGGGTTCCCCCAGGCGATGCCCTTCTTCTTCCAGGACTTGAGCTTCTTCGAGGGCCTGACCGAAAAGGCTGGGACTTTGTCCTGGCCGATGGCGAGCGGCTCAGTGATGTAAAACCACTTGTGCTTCCATTTTTTTGATAGTCTTGATGAAAGTGCCCTTGAACTAGTAGACCATCTGGTTCTTACTGATCATGGCCCCTCCGCACTCCGCCAGATCAGAGACGCTAGACTTCGGCTTGACGTCGAAGATCTTTAGCCATAGGCCAAAGTGCGGCTCGATGCGGAGGAAGGCCTCGCAGACCATGAGGAAGAAGGCGAGGTGAAGGATGGAGTTCGGGGCCATGTGGTGGAAGTCGAGCCCGTAGTAGAACATTACCCAACGCACGAAGGTGTGCAGCAGGAACCCTAAATCTCTGACGAGGTGGGGGACGAAGACTACCCTCTCCCCTAGTTTGGGAGCGGGCACACGGGTGGAGACCTCCATTTGGATGTACCCTGCGCTACGCAGCTCCAGGGTGGTGCCCTCCGTCATGATGGAACCACCCCAGTGCCCCCTGAGGTTGTGGGCCATTACTGAGAATGGAAGGTGGGAGGCGCCACGAAAGGAGGAGGGCAAGATTGGATTTGAGTGCTAGGGCTCAAGAGGCCGCTGGCGGGGGAAATGAGAGTGTGGTTCTTTCCATTGTAGTTCTTTTGCTCTTATAGGGTGGTGAAAGGCCAAGAGCCCCCCTGCTGCGCCGATGAAATCGCCACCCTCCTCCCCTGCCCCGGCATAAAAAATGCCATTATGCGTATGGGGAGAAACAAAATCTTAATGATATCCCTAATAAGATGGGCATGATCTCCACTTTGATGGGACGTGCCAGTAAAAAGATTGCCTCGGGCCATGATGTGGGTGAGCAGTAACTGCTTGACCAGTCATGGGTAAGCACTGCTTTGATAAAGTTATTAGGCTAGTAAACATTGTTCACACCTATACGGCTGGCCTTCGAGGCTAAGTAATCCTGTGACTTCGGGCGTTGGGTGGGCTCGGTTGAGCCATGGCCAAGGAATGTCGCTCGATGGGGAGGTGGTCTATAGAACCTCTTAGAGAGAAGGAATCTCATATTTCTAATAAAGGGGAACTCGTCTGTCAAACCAAGGACTCCAAATCCGAGGTTACTTAATTCAAGGAGGTCGTCCTCGACAAAGAAGACTAGTTCAGGGACTACTGACGGTATCCTGGACTAGGGGGTACTAACCTAATCGGCATGTGGTCTTCAGGCTAGGCTAGTGGGCCAGCATTCTCATTAAGGAAGACTCCAGAAGCTGTACACCTGGATGAGATCAATACTGTACCTGCGGAAGACTTGACGTATACTCCAAGATATCCCCAGCCGCCTCCATGTGATCCTCAGGATACCGACCATGTAACCCTAGATACCCTATCTAGCGTGTATATAAGCCAAGGGGTTTAGCCTGTAGAGGGGATCGAATCACAATTACATTCACCTAGTCCTAGAGGTAGAACACAACTCACGATCTTGAGGTAGATCAACTCTGTACTTGATACATCTTCATCAATATAAATAGAGCAGGATGTAGGGTTTTACATCCATCAAGAGGGCTCAAACCTGGGTAAATATTATCTCCTCTATTCTTGTTACCATCGATCCGGGATCCACAGCTTGGGACCCCCTACCCTGAGGTCTGCCGGATTTCACACCGACACCCTCTTTCATATACAATCTATAAGTATATTACTTAGAGCTACATTTTTACTCATCACGTGACATGGGTCTTCCTTGGAGCATCTTGTACCATAGTTTTTCTTTGTGTACATTTTAAATCACCATAATCATTGTTTGCTAGACACACCTTTTGAGGGGACACGCATCTATCGTGATTTGTTAGAATACTCTATGTGCTTCACTTATATCTTTTGAGCTAGGCATTTGCTCTAGCGCTTCACTTATAAAGGTTAGAGCATGGCGGTGGTTATATTTTATAGAAATGATTGCGCTCTCATGCTTCACTTAAATCTTTTGAGAGTCTAATAAATAGAGTTGGCAATATGCACGTGTTATAAGACTAGTCCAAAAAGGATAGGTATTCAAGGGGGATATAATAAAGACTTTCATGTAGATCACTAAATATGAAACATATGGTTTAATGATATTCATGTCATAATATGGAAGGACATAGGTTCATGATCATTGGTTAGTAGAAATATCGGTATTAAAACTTGTTATTAACTTCTCATTGTTGGTCATGGCATGGTGGGGTGGTTTGAGCATTTTTATGTCTGTAATGAAATCCTTGATTGCTATTATAATCGGGATGCGCGTGATGGTTAACTCCTACCAACCAATTCCATGTGGGCATGCGAGTAGTACTTTAGTTCGAGGGCTAATAGACTTTCACAATAAGTATGTGAGTTCTTTATGCCTAATGTGAGTCCATGGATTACACACACTCCTACCTTTCCGCAATTTGCTAGCCCCTTCGGTACCGTGCATTGCCCTTTCTCACCTCGAGAGTTGGTGCAAACTTTGCCAGTGCATCCAAACCCCATGGTATGATACGCTCTGTCACACATAAGCCTCCTTATATCTTCCTCAAAATAGCCACCATACGTACCTATTATGGCATTTCCATAGTCATTTCAAGATATATTGCCATGCAACTTCCATCATTTCGTTTTCAGGACATACATTTTCATTTTCATATTGCTTTGCATGATCATAGAGTTGACATGATATTTGTGGCTCAACCGCCGTTCATCATTATTATACATCTTATGCTAGATCATTGCACATCCTGATACACTGCCAGAGGCACTCATATAGAGTCATGTTGTTCTAGTTATCGAGTTGTAAGAAAATAAAAGTGTGATGATCATCATTGTTAGAGCATTGTCCTAGTGAGGAAAGGATGATGGAGACTATGATTCCCCCACAAGTGGGGATGAGACTTCGGACGAAAAAAAGGAGGCCAAAAAGAGCCCAACAAAAAATGAGAGAAAAAGAGAGAAGGGGCAATGTTACTATCATTTTCCACACTTGTGCTTCAGAGTAGCACCATGTTTTCCATATAGAGAGAGTCTCCTGAGTTATCACTTTCATATACTAGTGGGAATGTCTCGTTATAGAACTTGGCTTGCATATTCCGATGATGGGCTTCCTCAAATGCCTGAGGTCTTCATGAGCAAACAAATTGGATGCACACCCACTTAGTTTACGTTGAGCTTTCATACACTCATAGCTCTTAGTGCATCTGTTGCATGGCAATCCCTACTCCTCGCATTGATATCCATTGATGGGCATCTCCATAGCTCGTTGACTAACCGCATCGATGCGAGACTTTCTTCCTTTTTTGACTTCCCGTATTGATCTCTATCTCCGCATTCTATTCCACCTATAGTGCTATATCCATGGCTCACGCTCATGTATTGCGTGGGGTTAAAAATGTTGAAGCACATTATAAGTACGAACCAATGCCTGGTTTGACACCGGGGTGCTCATGATTTATATTTATGCGATGAAGGCAGAGTCATGCCATGCTAATATGATAAAATGAGCGGGGTTAACATTCATTAAGGATCGTATATTTTTGAAAAAGTAATGATTATGCTTCTTATATTCATGGTTATTATTATGTTGATATATTACTTCATCGTTTCTCAATGATTATACCGTAAAGAGATTACATGATACAAACATTAGGTAGCATTTCACATCAAAAATTCTGTTTTTATCATTTATCTACTCAGAGACGAGTAGGAATTAAGATTGGGGATGCTGATACATCTCCAATGTATCTATAATTTTTTATTGTTTCATGCTATTATATTATCAATCTTGGATACTTTATATGCATTTCTATGCTATTTTATAACATTTTTGGGAACTAACCTATTAACCCAGTGCTTAGTGTCAGTTGTTGTTTTCTGTGTGTTTTCAATTTTCCGGAAAATTAGTACCAAACGGAGTCCAAGTGCTACGAAACTTTTTGACACTTTTTTTCTGGACATAACAGACCCTAGAAGCTTCAGGAGGAGGCCAGATGCGAAGCGAGGAGACACAAGGTAACAGGGAGTGCCCTGGGGCTCCATCTGATCTAATCCCACTTCTATAAATTATCAAATATTGGGAAAGCCCCAGAGAGCCACCTAAACACTTTTTTCGCCGCCGCAAGCTATGGTTCTTCCATTATCCCATCTAGAGGCCTTTTCTGGTACTCTATCGGAGGAGGAATCAACCATGGAGGGCTTGTACATCATTCTTGTTGCCTTCCGATGATGCGTGAGTAGTTTACCACAGACCTAGCTAGATGGCTTCTTCTCTCCCTTTGATCACCAATACAATGTTCTCCTCGATCTTCTTGGAGTTCTATATGATGTAAGCTTCTTTTGCAGTGTGTTCATTGGCATCCGATGAATTGTAGTTTTATGATCAGATTATTCATTGAAAGTAATTGAGTCTTTTCTGAACTTTATTATGCATGATTATGATGGCTTTGTATTTCTCTCCGATCTATCCGTTTGGTTTGGCCAACTAGATTGATTTGTCTCAGTGGGAGAGGTGCTTTCTAATGGGTTCGATCTTGTGGTGTCCTCACCCAGTGACAGTAGGGGTAGCAAGGCACATATTGTACTGTTGCCATTAAGGATAAAACGATGGGGTTTATTCATATTGCTTGAGTTTACTTTGTCTACATCATGTCATCTTGATTAAAGCGTTACTCTGTTTGTCATGAACTTAATACCATAGACGCATACTGGATAGCGGTCGATTGGTGGAGTAATAGTAGTAGATCCATGCAGGAGTCGGTATACTTATCACAGACGTGATGCCTATATGTGTAATCATTACCATGAATAAAGTCATAACTATGCATGTTTGTATCAATTAACCAACAATAATTTGTTTACCCACTGTATGCCATGTGCTTGAAAGAGAAGCCTCTAGTGAAAACTATGGCCCTCGGGTCTACTTTTATCGTACTACTAAAACCAAAAATACTTTGCTACAATTTATTTACTTTTGTTCTACTTTTCTTTTCATCTATCTATCACTATCAGAATTAATCCTTGCGAGTAACGAGTTCAAGGGGATTGACAACCCTCTTACCCGCGTTGGGTGCAAATATTTGCTTTTGTGTGTGAGGTGCTGAGGATGAGAGTTTGTGTGGTTCTCCTGTTGGTTCGATAACCTTGGTTCGCACTAAGGGAAATACTTATCTCTACTGTACTGCTTCACCCCTCCTCTTCGGGGGAAATCCCAACGCAGTGTACAAGTAGCACAAAAGCCACACGATGAGGAACTTGTAATCAGTTGCTCTATTCATCGCTTTCATAGTCTTGTAGAATTCGGTGACCATGTGGTGTTTGGGTGGCCCGGTGTGGCCGAACATCTCAATAAATCTCTTCACAACATCCTTTCAACAATATATTTCATACGTGGCCCTTTGTCTGGTAAACCAAAATTTCTGGGTCGTACGACTGGATTAGGAGTTTGGTCAACTCTGAAGGCAGTGTGTCGGCTAAGTTTACTAAGCCTCCTAACATCTTCTCGTACAGGAAAGTCCTTTGAACAGGTGTCAAATCCATATTCATCTTCACAAAACTCCCTGGTGAGGCCCTGATCCTTCCATCCTGTGAACGTCGTTGGGGGACATTTCCTACATTTGCTCCCCCTCCAACTTCATTCTCTGAGGCAAAAAATAAAACAAAGGGAGGGAAGAGAAAAATTAAAAATGCCAACTGCATACACGTTTTTGTGCGATTGAATATTAAATGGGTGCCAACTGTAATACAACATGAGTCATCTAACAATAAAAGTTTGGTTATTCTGAATGCAAAGTAAAGCGAAAAAACTTTTGCATTTGACAAAGTATTTTTTGCATGATAATACGTGTCTCATTCATATGATAAAGATTAAAGTACAAGTCATGTAAGGACCGACATGACAAAACTGAAAAGATAGCAGAACATCTCTGAGTTTGACACCAACGTCCATCACCTGCCTCCGGCACTACCACATCAGCCACCGAAGAATAGAATGATGGATCACCTTCTCACCTGAGCTCGACGCGGCTCCATCGCTGATATACGGCTTTGCGGACCTCCAAGGTGGCTCCCCAAAAGTGAAGCCATTGTCGTTGAACGAATCAGACCGTGGCAACACCCAATACATGCCATCAAACTCCAGATCTGACACCCCACCACGACTAAGACGTCAAAGAAGGAAACCACACCTGCCATCAATCAACCATGAACCCAGCACATGTTTCATCTTCCAGATGTCGTTGATACAGACCACAATATGCACCCGCTCCTAGACTACCTCCCAAACTCCACGCCGACGCTGCAGCAGGCGTCATCGCAACAACGGAGTTTGAGGACACATGTCCACCACGAGGATCATGCCGCTGCCACACGATCCTTCCTTGAACAGATTGGATTCCAAATCCATCCGCAATGATAGGACCAGCCATCTCATCGGAGTAGGATCTGAAGAAATTTTATTCAGCGCCGTCATCGCCACTGCCGAAGCTAAGACGATGAACAACCTAAAAAACTAAGCTACTTTGGCCTAAAACTATCCAAACGCGTGGATCCGACGACCTCCCTCATCACCGACGACCAAGGTCGTCGACGGAGGGGAGCCGTCGGAGAACGGCGGCGGAGCGGGAGTCGCTGGCGGCGGAAGCTAGATCGTTTTATCTATCTTCGGGAGGAAGATAGGAAAATGATTCATGGTAGAACATCCGTCAGACTCGCATTCGACAAAGTAGATAAGGGTATTTAATAATTATGAATGGTGCAAAACTACTGTACATAAGGCCACGCAGACAAAACCATTACCAAAGGAAGTTTTATGAACTGGGTTGAAAAAACTCCATAAAAACTGTTGCCCACTATATAATTTTTCAGGTGCAACAACAAAGAGAAGAGATGCCAACTAGTACCAACCTAATGTGCAACTGTAAAAAAACAAAGGTAAAGTTGAGGTACCTCGGCAGCTCGTGCAGAGGAGGAGCGGCCTCCATCAGAGGCGTTGGCTTTTACTTTCTGTCTGGCACGCTTACAACACGTAATTGATTATCATCCTCCGACTACAAAAGCATGACACATACAAAAAATCATCAAGAGAAACAAAAAAGGAGGATGCAACATATAAACACGCTAGGTTTTTTTGCGTATACTCAAAGTTGTTATCGTACATTGCCTCCAAGCACAAAAAACTGTTAAGCTTGTGCTAAAATCCTTACCTCTACTTCCTCACCATCATCAGGAACAATGAAAATGTGAAGGGCCACTTAATTAGCAGCTCTTTTCTTGTTCTGCCGATTATATTGTGGTACATTCCTCTGCATGGGACAAAAGCAGAACCAAAATCAATAGAATGAAAAGAAAACACATATATTGGATCATGCTTGCTCAAGCCTTTGGGCTCCAAAAAAAATACATCTCCTCCGCTTCCACCGGCATCTCCCTCTTCAACCATTTTCCTCACTGAAAAAAGAAGATTGCACACATGTGGAAAACTCATTTGCACATATCATTTTCTAGTTGCACACTCAAAGGGATGTAGTTGCGCACATAAAAACACTGCAAAAAAAACAAGTTGCACACTTCCAACTGGACAATACTCATATTGCAACAGTGAATAGGGTTTGGGTAAACTACAACATTAGGGTAAAATAAAAAATGTCTAAGTTTCACACACATGTAGAAATTGCATAAGAAATCAGGATACTACTCTGTTTCCCCACGTCGGGAGAGCCAACCACATTTGGGTTCCTATGCAACTCTTACATCTACAACTGTCTCAACTGGTACTACTCAGTTTGCAAATAGAAGTACAAAAACAGTTTGCATTTATGAGCAACTATTACGGCTGGAACTACCAACTAGGTACCAGTTGTAAGTAAACAGACATTAATAAAAAGAATAAAAAGAACAAACAAAAATCACAAGGATTGTAAAAAACTCTGGATAAACTCTATGGATTTCTCTACCCCTCAAACTGCAACAGTAAATAGGGTTTGCGTAAACTATAACATTAGGGCAAAATTAAAAATGTCCAAGTTGCACACAAAACATTTCCAAATTGCACACACACGCATGTAGAATTGAATAAGAACCCAGGAACTGCTAAGTTTCCCCAAGCCAGGTGAGCCAACCACATTTGGGTTCTTGTGCAACTCTTACATCTACAACTGCCAACTGGATACTACTCAGTTGGTAAACAAACAAAAATCAAAGGGATCAATAACGGTACTGATTTATCTACCAGCTCAAGTTGCAATAATAACTAGGGTTTGGGGGAACCTGGAAAATCAACCTAAGTCACATGGTAGCCTAGGTTTGGCAAAATCAACCTAGAAATCCCTTGCCGTATGTGTGTGATCTGGATGCGCCTACATGAAAACGGGATCTAAATATCAAAATCGCACGACAAAATCATTGCAAAATCACACGGAATTGCACGGGCGCGCTACGGTGCATCTTTGAAAAGAACCACAACATCCCAGCGCCTCTCAATGTCATTGCGGGAACCGCTGCTTCCCTGTCGACGAGCGCTAGGAAGAAGAAAAAACCGCTACAGATGGGGGGGGGGCGATGAGGGGGATGAGTTGCTAGGGTTGCTGGCAACTGTACCTGAGCCGGCGACGAGCAGGGGATGTGTCCCCGCTACGCCTCTGCCTTCCTGCGCAACTGTACCTATAGACGCGGGGAAAACCGACGAGGGGGTGAGTTGCTAGGGCTGCTGGCAACTGTATCTGAGCCGGCGACGAGCAGCGGATGTGTCCCCGCTACGCCTCTGCCTTCCTGCGCAAGCTTCAGCGGCGGTTGTGATGGCGAACCCAGTGAATCGCGAGCGGAGGGGAAAATGGGGAACTAGATGCGGGAGAGAAGGGAGAAATGGAGGCGTGGGAGTGGAGAGGGGAGTGGCATGAAATTCGACCCCCCCCCCCCTCCGTAATCTGTCTTCATTCACCACCGACTGCCGCTATAGTAACTATGATAGGATGGGTCCACCAGAGAAATTGCGCACCGCGAGACGCGACTCATCCAGACCAGGTGTGCGGGCCTTGTACGGGAGGGGGGACTAGGTAACACCTGGCTATGCGGGCCACACGATCTATCTCGATCGAGCGCTCCGTGGCTGGCCATTTGAGTCGACTAGCGGGCGCATTTGAGATGGCTGGGTTTGTTGGAAATATCCCTAGAGGCAATAATAAAAGGATTATTATTATATTTCCGTGTTCATTATAATTGTCTTTATTCATGCTATAACTGTATTATCCGGAAATCATAATACACGTGTGAATACATAGACCATAATATGCCCCTAGTAAGCCTCTAGTTGACTAGCTCGTTGATCAACAGATAGTCATGGTTTCCTGGCTATGGACATTGGATGTCGTTGATAACGGGATCACATCATTAGGAGAATGATGTGATGGACAAGACCCAATCCTAAGCATAGCACAAGATCGTGTAGTTCGTTTGCTAGAGCTTTTCCAATGTCAAGTATCCTTTCCTTAGACCATGAGATCGTGTAACTCCCGGATGCCGTAGGAGTGCTTTGGGTGTACCAAACGTCACAACGTAACTGGGTGACTATAAAGGTGCACTACAGGTATCTCCGTAAGTGTCTGTTGGGTTGACACGGATCGAGACTGGGATTTGTCACTCCGTATGACGGAGAGGTATCTCTGGGCCCACTCAGTAATGCATCATCATAATGAGCTCAAAGTGACCAAGTGGTTGGTCACGGGATCATGCATTACGGTACGAGTAAAGTGACTTGCCGGTAACGAGACTGAACGAGGTATTGGGATACCTACGATCGAGTCTCGGGCAAGTAACGTACCGATTGATAAAGGGAATTGAATACGGGGTTGTTTAATCCTCGACATCATGGTTCATCCGATGAGATCATCGAGGAGCATGTGGGAGCCAGCATGGGTATCCAGATCCCGCTGTTGGTTATTGCCCGAGAGTCGTCTCGGTCATGTCTACGTGTCTCCCGAACCCGTAGGGTCTACACACTTAAGGTTCGGTGACGCTAGGGTTGTATGAATATGAGTATGCAGCATACCGAATGTTGTTCGGAGTCCCGGATGAGATCCCGGACGTCACGAGGAGTTCCGGAATGGTCCGGAGGTAAAGAATTATATATAGGAAGTGTTGTTTCGGCCATCGGGAAAGTATCGGGGTCACCCGGTATTGTACCGGGACCACCGGAAGGGTCCCGGGGGTCCACCGGGTGGGGCCACCCATCCCGGAGGGCCCCAAGGCTGAAGTAGGGAGGGGAACCAGCCCATAGTGGGCTGGTGCAACCCCCTTGGCCCACCCCCTGCGCCTAGGGTTGAAACCCTAGGGTGGGGGGGGGGGCGCCCCACTTGCCTTGGGGGGCACTCCACCCCCCTGGCCGCCGCCCCCCTTGGGAGATTGGATCTCCCAGGGCCGCCCTCCCCCCCTTTGGGGCCTATATAAAGGAGGGCAGGGGGGAGGGCAGCCGCACCCTGTGTATTGGCGCCTCCCTCCCCCTGCTACACCTCGTCCTCCTCCCGCAACAGCTTGGTGAAGCCCTGCTGGAGTTCTGTTGCATCCACCACCACGCCGTCGTGCTGCTGGATCATCATCAACCTCTCCTTCCCCCTTGCTGGATCAAGAAAGGAGGAGACGTCTCCCGCCCCGTACGTGTGTTGAACGCGGAGGTGCTGTCCGTTCAGCACTTGGTCATCAGTGATCTGAATCACGGCGAGTACGACTCCATCATCACCCTTCCCTTGAACGCTTCCGCACGCGATCTACAAGTGGTATGTAGATGCAATCTCACTCCCTTGACTCGTTGCTTAGATGAACTCATAGATGGATCTTGGTGAAACCGTAGGAAAATTTTTAATTTTCTGCAACGTTCCCCAACAGTGGCATCATGAGCTAGGTCTATGCTAGTTCTCTATTGCACGAGTAGAACACAATTTTGTTGTGGGCGTAGATCTTGTCAACTTGCTTGCCACTACTAGTCTTTTCTTGCTTCAGCGGTATTGTGGGATGAAGCGGCCCGGACCAACCTTACACGTACGCTTACGTGAGACCGGTTCCACCGACAGACATGCACTAGTTGCATAAGGTGGCTGGCGGGTGTCTGTCTCTCCCACTTTAGTTGGAGCGGATTCGATGAAAATGGTCCTTATGAAGGGTAAATAGAAGTTGACAAAATCACGTTGTGGTTATTCGTAGGTAAGAAAACGTTCTTGCTAGAACCCAATTGCAGCCACGTAAAAGATGCAACAACAATTAGAGGACGTCTAACTTGTTTTTGCAGCAATTGTCATGTGATGTGATATGGCCAGAAGTTGTGATGAATGATGAATGATATATTGTGATGTATGAGATCATGTTCTTGTAATAGGAATCACGACTTGCATGTCAATGAGTATGACAACCGGCAGGAGCCATAGGAGTTGTCTTTATTTTTTGTATGACCTGCGTGTCATTGAAGAACGCCATGTAAATTACTTTACTTTATTGCTATACGCGTTAGCCATAGAAGTAGAAGTAGTCGTTGGCGTGACAACTTCATGAAGACACGATGATGGAGATCATGATGATGGAGATCATGGTGTCATGCCGGTGACAAGGATGATCATGGAGCCCCGAAGATGGAGATCAAAGGAGCTATATGATATTGGCCATATCATGTCACTACTATATAATTGCATGTGATGTTTATTATGTTTATGCATCTTGTTTACTTAGAACAACGGTAGTAAATAAGATGATCCCTTACAACAATTTCAAGAAGTGTTCTCCCCTAACTGTGCACCGTTGCTAAAGTTCGTCGTTTCGAAGCACCACGTGATGATCGGGTGTGATAGATCCTTACGTTCACATATAACGGGTGTAAGACAGTTTTACACATGCAAAAACACTTAGGGTTAACTTGACGAGCCTAGCATGTACAGACATGGCCTCGGAACATAGAGACCGAAAGGTCGAACACGAGTCGTATAGAAGATACGATCAACAGGGAGATGTTCACCGACGATGACTAGTCCGTCTCACGTGATGATCAGACACGGCCTAGTCGACTCGGATCGTGTAACACTTAGATGACTAGAGGGATGTCTAATCTGAGTGGGAGTTCATTGAAATAATTTGATTAGATGAACTTAATTATCATGAACTTAGTCTAAAACCTTTGCAAATATGTCTTGTAGATCAAATGGCCAACGCTCATGTCAACATGAACTTCAACGCGTTCTTAGAGAAAACCAAGCTGAAAGATGATGGCAGCAACTATACGGACTGGGTCCGGAACCTGAGGATCATCCTCATAGCTGCCAGGAAACAATATGTCCTAGAAGGACCGCTAGGTGACGCTCCCGCCCCAGAGAACCAAGACGTTATGAATGCTTGGCAGTCTCGCGCTGATGATTACTCCCTCGTTCAGTGCGGCATGCTTTACAGCTTAGAACCGGGGCTCCAAAAGCGTTTTGAGCAACACGGAGCATATGAGATGTTCGAGGAGCTGAAACTAGTTTTCCAAGCTGATGCCTGGGTCGAGAGATATGAAGTCTCCGACAAGTTCTATACTTGTAAGATGGAGGAAAATAGTTCTGTCAGTGAGCACATACTCAAAATGTTTGGGTTGCACAACCGCCTGACCCAGCTGGACATTAACCTCCCTGACGAGGCGGTCATTGACAGAATCCTTCAGTCGCTCCCACCAAGCTACAAGAGCTTTGTGATGAACTACAATATGCAGGGGATGGTGAAGACCATTCCTGAAGTATTTTCAATGCTGAAGTCAGCAGAGGTTGAAATCAAGAAAGAACATCAAGTGTTGATGGTCAATAAGACCACTAAGTTCAAGAAGGGCAAGGGCAAGAAGAACTTCAAGAAAGACGGCAAGGATGTTGCAGCGCCCGGTAAGCCAGTTACCGGGAAGAAGTTAAAGAATGGACCCAAGCCTGAGACTGAGTGCTTTTATTGCAAGGGGAAGGGTCACCGGAAGCGGAACTGCCCCAAATACTTAGCGGATAAGAAGGCTAGCAACACCAAAGGTATATTTGATATACATGTAATTGATGTGTACCTTACCAGTACTCGTAGTAACTCCTGGGTATTTGATACTGGTGGCGTTGCTCATATTTGTAACTCACAGCAGGAGCTGCGGAATAAGCGGAGACTGGCGAAGGACGAGGTGACGATGCGCGTCGGGAATGATTCCAAGGTCGATGTGATCGCCGTCGGCACGCTGCCTCTACATTTACCTACGGGATTAGTTATAAACCTTAATAATTATTATTTAGTGCCAAGTTTGAGCATGAACATTGTATCTGGATCTCGTTTGATACGAGATGGCTACTCATTTAAATCCGAGAATAATGGTTGTTCTATTTATATGAGAGATATGTTTTATGGTCATGCCCCTATGGTCAATGGTTTATTCTTAATGAATCTCGAGCGTAATATTACACATATTCATAGTGTGAATGCCAAAAGATGTAAAGTTGATAACATAGTCCCACATACTTGTGGCACTGCCGCCTTGGTCACATTGGTGTCAAGCGCATGAAGAAGCTCCATGCTGATGGACTTTTAGAGTCTCTCGATTATGAATCATTTGACACATGCGAACCATGCCTCATGGGAAAAATGACCAAGACTCCGTTCTCCGGAACAATGAAGCGAGCAACCAACTTGTTGGAAATCATACATATTGATGTGTGCGGTCCAATGAGCGTTGAGGCTCGCGGAGGATATCGTTATGTTCTCACTCTCACTGATGACTGGAGTAGATATGGGTATGTCTACTTAATGAAACACAAGTCTAAGACCTTTGAAAAGTTCAAGGAATTTCAGAGTGAGGTAGAGAATCAACGTGACCGAAAGATAAAGTTCCTACGATCAAATCGTGGAGGAGAATATTTAAGTCACGAATTTGGTACACACTTAAGGAAATGTGGAATCGTTTCACAACTCACGCCGCCTGGAACACCTCAGCGTAACGGTGTGTCCGAACGTCGTAATCGCACTCTATTGGATATGGTGCGGTCTATGATGTCTCTTACCGATTTACCGCTATCATTTTGGGGATACGCTCTAGAGACAGCTACATTCACTTTAAATAGGGCACCGTCTAAATCTGTTGAGACGACACCGTATGAATTATGGTTTGGGAAGAAACCTAAGCCGTCGTTTCTAAAAGTTTGGGGATGCGATGCTTATGTCAAGAAACTTCAACCTGAAAAGCTCGAACCCAAGTCGGAAAAATGCGTCTTCATAGGATACCCTAAAGAAACCATTGGGTATACCTTCTACTTAAGATCTGAGGGCAAGATCTTTGTTGCCAAGAACGGATCCTTTCTGGAAAAAGAGTTTATCTCGAAAGAAGTAAGTGGGAGGAAAGTAGAACTCGATGAAGTACTACCTCTCGAATGGGAAAGTAGTGTAGCTCAAAAAAATGTTCCTGTGATGCCTACACCAACTAAAGAGGAAAATAATGATGATGATCAAGGTACTTCGGATCAAGTTGCTACTGAACTTCGTAGGTCCACAAGGACACGTTCCGCACCAGAGTAGTACGGCAACCCTGTCCTGGAAATCATGTTGTTAGACAACGGTGAACCTTCGAACTATGAAGAAGCGATGGCGGGCCCAGATTCCAACAAATGGCTTGAAGCCATGAAATCGGAGATAGAATCCATGTATGAAAACAAAGTATGGACTTTGACAGACTTGCCCGATGATCGGCGAGCGATAGAAAACAAATGGATCTTTAAGAAGAAGACGGGCGCGGATGGAAATGTTACCATCTATAAAGCTCGACTTGTCGCTAAGGGCTATCGACAAGTTCAAGGGATTGACTACGACGAGACATTCTCTCCCGTAGCGAAGCTGAAGTCCGTCCGAATCATGTTAGCAATTGCCGCATACTATGATTATGAGACATGGCAGATAGACGTCAAAACGGCATTCCTTAACGAACATCTTAAGGAAGAGCTGTATATGATGCAGCCGGAAGGTTTTGTCGATCCTAATAATGCTAACAAGGTATGCAAGCTCCAGCGATCCATTTATGGGCTGGTGCAAGCATCTCGGAGTTGGAACATTCGCTTTGATGAGATGATCAAAGCGTTTGGGTTTATGCAGACTTATGGAGAAGCCTGCGTTTACAAGAAAGTGAGTGGGAGCTCTGTAGCATTTCTCATATTATATGTAGATGACATACTCTTGATGGGAAATGATATAGAACTTTTGGACAGCATTAAGGCCTACTTGAATAAGTGTTTTTCAATGAAGGACCTTGGAGAAGCTGCTTATATATTAGGCATCAAGATCTATAGAGATAGATCGAGACGCCTCATAGGTCTTTCACAAAGCACATACCTTGATAAGATTTTGAAGAAGTTCAAAATGGATCAGTCCAAGAAAGGGTTCTTGCCTGTGTTGCAAGGTGTGAGATTGAGCTCAGCTCAATCCCCGACCACGGCAAAAGATAAAGAAGAGATGAGTGTCATCCCCTATGCTTCAGCCATAGGATCTATTATGCATGCCATGCTGTGTACCAGACCTGATGTAAACCTTGCCGTAAGTTTGGTAGGAAGGTACCAAAGTAATCCCGGCAAGGAACACTAGATAGCGGTCAAGAATATCCTGAAGTACCTGAAAAGGACAAAGGACATGTTTCTCGTTTATGGAGGTGACGAAGAGCTCGTCGTAAAGGGTTACGTCGACGCTAGCTTCGACACAGATCTGGATGACTCTAAGTCACAAACTGGATACGTGTATATGTTGAATGGTGGAGCAGTAAGCTGGTGCAGCTGCAAGCAGAGCGTCGTGGCGGGATCTACATGTGAAGCGGAGTACATGGCAGCCTCGGAGGCAGCACATGAAGCAATTTGGGTGAAGGAGTTCATCACCGACCTAGGAGTCATACCCAATGCGTCGGGGCCGATCAAACTCTTCTGTGACAACACTGGAGCTATTGCCCTTGCCAAGGAGCCCAGGTTTCACAAGAAGACCAGGCACATCAAGCGTCGTTTCAACTCCATCCGTGAAAATGTTCAAGATGGAGACATAGATATTTGCAAAGTACATACGGATCTGAATGTCGCAGATCCATTGACTAAACCTCTCTCGCGAGCAAAACATGATCAACACCAGAACTCTATGGGTGTGCGATTCATCACAATGTAACTAGATTATTGACTCTACTGCAAGTGGGAGACTGTTGGAAATATGCCCTAGAGGCAATAATAAAAGGATTATTATTATATTTCCTTGTTCATGATAATTGTCTTTATTCATGCTATAACTGTATTATCCGGAAATCGTAATACACGTGTGAATACATAGACCATAATATGTCCCTAGTAAGCCTCTAGTTGACTAGCTCGTTGATCAACAGATAGTCATGGTTTCCTGGCTATGGACATTGGATGTCGTTGATAACGGGATCACATCATTAGGAGAATGATGTGATGGACAAGACCAAATCCTAAGCATAGCAGAAGATCGTGTAGTTTGTTTGCTAGAGCTTTTCCAATGTCAAGTATCCTTTCCTTAGACCATGAGATTGTGTAACTCCCGGATGCCGTAGGAGTGCTTTGGGTGTACCAAACGTCACAACGTAACTGGGTGACTATAAAGGTGCACTACAGGTATCTCCGAAAGTGTCTGTTGGGTTGACACGGATCGAGACTGGGATTTGTCACTCCGTATGACGGAGAGGTATCTCTGGGCCCACTCGGTAATGCATCATCATAATGAGCTCAAAGTGACCAAGTGGTTGGTCACGGGATCATGCATTACGGTACGAGTAAAGTGACTTGCCGGTAACGAGACTGAACGAGGTATTGGGATATCGACGATCGAGTCTCGGGCAAGTAACGTACCGATTGACAAAGGGAATTGAATATGGGGTTGTTTAATACTCGACATCGTGGTTCATCCGATGAGATCATCGAGGAGCATGTGGGAGCCAACATGGGTATCCAGATCCCGCTGTTGGTTATTTCTCGAGAGTCGTCTCGGTCATGTCTACGTGTCTCCCGAACCCGTAGGGTCTACACACTTAAGGTTCGGTGATGCTAGGGTTGTATGAATATGAGTATGCAGCATACCGAATGTTGTTCGGAGTCCCGGATGAGATCCCGGACGTCACGAGGAGTTCCGGAATGGTACGGAGGTAAAGAATTATATATAGGAAGTGTTGTTTCGGCCATTGGGAAAGTATCGGGGTCACCCGGTATTGTACCGGGACCACCGGAAGGGTCCCGGGGGTCCACCGGGTGGGGCCACCCATCCCGGAGGGCCCCAAGGGCTGAAGTGGGGAGGGAAACCAGCCCATAGTGGGCTGGTGCGCCCCCCTTGGCCCACCCCCTACGCCTAGGGTTGAAAGCCTAGGGTGGGGGGGCGCCCCACTTGCCTTGGGGGGCACTCCACCCCCCTGGCCGCCGCCCCTCTTGGGAGATTGGATCTCCCAGGGCCGGCGCCCCCCCTTTGGGGCCTATATAAAGGAGGGCAGGGGGAGGGCAGCCGCACCCAATGTATTGGCGCCTCCGCCCCCCTGCTACACCTCGTCCTCCTCCCGCAGCAGCTTGGCGAAGCCCTGCCGGAGTTCT
Source organism: Triticum timopheevii (assembly GCA_963921465.1). NCBI lineage: Eukaryota > Viridiplantae > Streptophyta > Magnoliopsida > Poales > Poaceae > Triticum > Triticum timopheevii. The sequence goes on along the minus strand of OY997266.1, from coordinate 338,365,465 downwards.
GCTGCATCCACCACCACGCCGTCGTGCTGCTGGATCATCATCAACCTCTCCTTCCCCCTTGCTGGATCAAGAAGGAGGAGACGTCTCTCGTCCCGTACGTGTGTTGAACGCGGAGGTGCTGTCCGTTCAGCACTTGGTCATCGGTGATCTGAATCACGGCGAGTACGACTCCATCATCACCCTTCCCTTGAACGCTTCCGCACGCGATCTACAAGTGGTATGTAGATGCAATCTCACTCCCTTGACTCGTTGCTTAGATGAACTCATAGATGGATCTTGGTGAAACCGTAGAAAATTTTTTAATTTTCTGCAACGTTCCCCAACAGGGTTGTCTTCCGGTGGCCTCGCAGGTAGACAAACCAATAACCGAACACCGAGGGGTGCATTTTGTGCAGAGTTTGAGCTGTTGTGAGCTTTATTTGTAAAGTTGAATGTTTTTTTTTGAAGGGAAAGCCTCAAGGCATTTTATTGTGAAATTATCAGAGTGGGGTTCATCATCCTTCAAGACATGTGGAAGAAGAAAACTAGGTGGTTCATCATCCCACCAATACATCAATTGAATAATATCTAAGCATGCCTAGCTAAATAGTGTGCCAAATTATTGGCTTCCCTCGAACAATGCTGGAAACGAATCGAAGAAGCACCGTGTGCGAGTTGGAAACAATCCGCGAGAGTAGCAGCATATGGTGTCAATATATCTAAGACTCCATTGCATGCATCAATTACCTCCAAGCAGTCAGATTCAACAATGATCCTTGCACACCCAATCTGCTGAACAAGTTGGAGCCCTCAACGAAGTGCTAAAGCTTCCGCCGACGCCGCATGGCCAAAGGGCTCAGCGACTCCAGCCATGGCCTCGTCACGATTATTCCTCATGATCGCCGCCAGGGGCGAAGCTAGCAATCTGGCGTGGTTTGGCGAACGCCATACCTGAACTGCTGTGAAAATACGTATATGTACGACTAGTATTAGCCCATCAGCACAATTTTCAGGATTTGGGAGTGTGCCTCGTGTTGGGCTTGGTTGATGCCTATTGAGTGGTGGGCCGTGACCATGGGCTGACTCGTTCACGTAGCACTAGCACGGCTGCTCGGCCTCGGCTGCTTGGACTCGTTCGCAAGGGACGGAGAAGCGGCAGCACTTAGCTAGGGCACCGCCGCACAGGCGCACGGCAGTCGGCGGTCAGTAGGCCGTGGGCGCACAGGACGGGACCTGCGACCGGTGAGGCAGCAACGACAAGGACACCGAGAGGCTGCGATTGGCGAAGACCGCAACTCGCCGAGTCCGCTAGGGTTTGCAGATGACGCAACCCAAGAAAAGGATTAAGTATGTAATGAAAGATGTAATGTCATTGTCCTTCTTCCCCTTGGTCGCTTTAGATGAATTGTCATATTACTTGCTCGAATCACATGAACAAACATTATTCAATTGTTCACTTAACCAAATAATGTTTCTTGTGGTTCCTACAGATTTAATGTGTATTTTTGCCGAAGCCAATAAAAGAATGTCATTGCCACAATCTACTTAATGAAAGTAAACCTTCATTGGGTATGTATTCTTTCTAACTATCTTCACTTGCATAATGTGGTTTCTATCATTATATCCTACCAGTTATTAATTCATGATTTATCTATGGTTTTTATGTTTTGTAGGTCATCTTTATGCCAGTCAAGTTAATATAGATGATACATTGGCAATCAATCATCTATGTAATCTTCATTAAATGAGGTATGTAGAGTGCCCATACTTAAATTTTGGATTTTGGTTGTATTTGTTGAACACGAAGTAATATTTATCTAATATTCTAGTGAGCTCTTCCATAGTGGAGTTGTACATGATTTTTTTTCATTCATAAACTTCGCCACACCTGGAAATTATTCCTGCCTCTGCCACTGATCGCCGCTATAGCACCAGTACCATCTTCAAAGAAAGCTGCATTTGTATTCAATTTGTATGACCCGGTCGGGTGCTGGTTTCTCCCAACTAGCTCTAGGCATTTGGCTATCAGGTGTAAAAGCTGAATGTTTGAATACGTGTGTATTGCTCCTGCCGTGAGCGTCGTGCGGACAAGCGCTCAGTTACGTGGCACCGATCTGCGTTTCTCTGGCTCACTGGTTACCAAGCGGGATGTTCGAAAGCGCACGCACGACGAGACAGATCGAGATCGAATTAGGGCAAGATCGATACAAAGCGTTGGCTCAAAAAGCTCATCTCCGCAGCCCAGAACCATCCGGCCTAGTACACAGCACACACACAGACACAGTGTGAGGCAGACACGGACACGGAGGCGACGAGGCTCTCGCTCGACTAGTCTCCGGAGGGAGGAGTCACGCCCTCGGCACCTCCCCAAAAGCGAAACCATATCCGTGTTCCATGCGGCCGCGCCTAATCGCCGTCTGCCACGTGCCATATCCCGGATACCCTCTCCAAAACCTCTCCCTCCACAACGCACTCCCTCCTCCTCCGCTCCTCCCTAGGCAGCTAGCCTCTCCGCCTCCCTCCCCTTCCGGCCAGCCAGCCACCTCGCAATTCCCTGAACCTGCGCCGCCGCGGGGGCAATGGAGTCCACCGGCGCCGCCATCTCGGCGCCGTTCAGCTGCCGCGCGTTGCGCTGGGCCGGGCAGCGGCCTCTCCGGCCGGCCGATGCCAGGAGAAGGCGGGTGGGTCCGGGCCCCGGGCCGGAGCAGTGGAGGAGCTTCAAGGCGAGCTGCGTGGCCACGGAGAAGCCTGACGAGAAGGCGGCGCCGGGGCTGGGGGTAGACTTCGCCGACGAGGAGGACTACGTCAAGGGCGGCGGCGGTGAGCTGCTCTACGTGCAAATGCAGGCCACCAAGGCCATGGAAAGCCAGTCCAAGATCGCCTCCAAGGTTCTCTCTATCCTTTTATGTACGGCTACCGCTAGTCTGCTACTGCTAGTGGTATCTTGTTCTTTGTTTTATTCCCTTATTTAATTGCTGATTTCTATGCATGTTTTGTTGATCTTGAATATACTACTCTAGTACTTAAGTGATTCTTTCCCCCAATTAGCGTTGTGTGAACTTCCAGCGTTATGGCGAATAAAATTAAAATCCCTAACATTAGTCTGTTTCTTTCTTGCGATGTACAGTAGTAACATTAGACTGTTTGAAAGATGAAGGATTCCCATAAACACCACAGTAGCAAAAGTTAATCTGGGTACTATTGCATACTATACTACTCCCTCCGTATCAAAATATAAGACTGCCTTTTGACGCTATCATAGTGTCCAAAGGCAGAAAATACATAGGAGCTCCTGGGTGCTCCACACTCTATATGAATATTAAATGTAAAAAAAATCAAAAAAATCTGAAATTTGGGGATATTAAACCTGGGTTCCCAATCTACTCCCATGTGAAATTTTGTGAAAAAATACCAGCACACGTATCTGTGGCGAAGGAAATACTGTCCGAACAAAAATCCATCCAAACAGTTTTTTCTATACATAGGAATTTTTTGTCTTTTTCGCCACGAATATTTTTCCTGGTATTTTTTTCACGAAATTTTACACGGGAGTAGATCGCGAACCCAGGTTTGATATCCCAAAATCTTAGATTTTTTTTCAAATTTCTCGGTATTTTTTTGAATTTAATGTTCGTGTAGGGGTGTGGAGCAACCGGGTGCTACAAATCCGCTTCCATCCAAAGGGGTCTTATATTTGGATATAGAGGGAGTAGAACGCAAGTGGCATTCAAATGCACGTCATGCTAGTACTACCATGGCGTTGCTCATTTTTGACAAATCAAAGCAGGAATAGTCTTGGGTCGCCCATGCTTGTCATTCCTGCCTTCCTGGCAGGAGAAGAGTACACAATGTATTTGGTCTTGCGTTAATTAATTGCTCCTTAGGGACATGTCTTTGGTCGTGCCTTTGACTTGCTTTCTTTGGAAACGCCCTTTCACTAAGTATATCATTCAATAATTCCTACATAGCAAGACGCGGATCTTAGTGGGTCACGAACGTCATTGTGTACATGTTTCAATCCTTCTTTTACTGATACTCTGTACAGTTCTTTTTCTTCAAGGTTAATTAATGAAGTTTCGAAGTTCATCGTCATTTTGTTAACAATTTTTTGTCTGGTAGCATCCTTCAAGTAGTTGATTATGTCTTCTGAATCTTCTTTGCAGCTGTTGCCTATAGCTGATGAAACTTCAGTGCTTGATTTGGTTATCATTGGCTGTGGTCCAGCCGGCCTATCTCTGGCTGCAGAATCAGCAAAGAAAGGACTCACGGTTGGTCTCATTGGCCCTGATCTTCCATTCACAAACAATTACGGTGTATGGGAGGACGAATTCAAAGGTAGCCATTAGTCGCAGCTGTGAAATGCAGCACCATGCTTGGATAACATCTTTACCAGCATTATCTTAAAAAGTGATACGTTTTTATCTTTTTATTTCCCAGATCTCGGCCTGGAGAGCTGTATTGAGCATGTATGGAAGGATACGGTCGTGTACCTTGACCGTAACAAGCCGATAATGATTGGCCGAGCATATGGCCGGGTGGACCGAGACTTGCTGCACGAGGAGTTGCTGAGAAGGTACATTCTATCATAACGATCTTGGAATTCAGTCACGTCAGGCAGCATCATATATATGATTGTTCCTAGTAATGATAATTAAACAATTGGCAGATGCAATGAAGCTGGTGTTACATACCTCAACTCAAAGGTTGAACAGATAAAAGAATCTCCAGATGGACATCGAGTAGTATATTGTGGAAGGGGCCGCAAGATACTTTGCAGGCTTGCCATTGTTGCATCTGGAGCAGCATCTGGTAAGCTTCTAGAGTATGAGGTTGGAGGACCACGTGTTTGTGTGCAGACTGCATACGGTGTAGAAGTCGAGGTACACACCAACCCTGCACAAAGTGCTCCTTCTGATTCGTGGTTTATTTCATGATTTGCATGTCACTTCATTCATGTCATTCGAGCTGAGAAATTCATATGTTGTTTGTGCACCAGTTCAATTTTTCAGAATGATGTCAAAATTTCAGGTTGAAAAATATCCGTACGATCCCAGCTTAATGGTTTTCATGGACTACAGAGATTGTTTCAAAGAGAAGTTCACACACCCTGAGGAAGCCAATCCAACATTTCTCTATGCCATGGCCATGTCATCTACACGAGTTTTCTTTGAGGTCTACATGAATTTTAGCAGCGTGTTTCTGCAATGGACACGTTTCCATAAGGATAGGTCACTGACCAAGATAATTTATCACAGGAAACATGCTTAGCTTCAAAAGATGCAATGCCTTTTGATCTCCTTAAGAAGAGGTTGATGTCTCGGTTGGATGCGATGGGAGTTCGTATCATAAAAGTATATGAGGAGGTAACGAGTTTGGAGTTGATATCCATACTGGTTTATCTTGCACAGGTGTGCTGAATTTCTGTTGAGTCTTGATTTCAGGAGTGGTCTTATATTCCTGTTGGAGGATCCTTACCTAACACAGACCAGAAGAATCTTGCATTTGGTGCTGCAGCGAGTATGGTCCATCCTGCAACTGGTACATACAAATCCTCAACCTGAACTCGTCATTCTTTATTATTTGACATACATATTGACAATATTGTAGAAAATTCATAGGATATTCGGTGGTCAGATCTTTGTCTGAAGCTCCTAGATATGCTTCTGTGATATCTGATATCTTACGAAATCGTGTCTATTCTGGACAATATTTGCCTGGAAGTTCTGAAATGTCCAGTCCATCAATGCTTGGTACAGATTTCTTCCCTTGTTCACTAAATCCAACAGATAGAATAAAATCACTTAAAGATGTTTTGCAGAATAGGAGAAATGAGCAGAAGTATCTGCTGCTAACCACTGTCTGATATTTCAGCATGGGGAACACTATGGCCTCAAGAACGGAAACGTCAGCGCTCATTCTTCCTCTTTGGATTGGCCTTGATAATTCAACTGGATAACGAAGGCATTCAAACATTCTTCGAGAGCTTTTTCCGGTTGCCCAAATGGTAATTATGCCCGCTCGATGCATTTACTGCTTGTTTTCAGGCCCTGGGCTAAGTATTTCCTTTTTCGCGAATACAATACGCAAGGATGCGTATCTTTCCATTGATAGAAAAAGTTTGAACAAGTAAATATTTCCTTGCGCGTGATTTTTGATGGATCGATCTCCTGAACAGGATGTGGCGAGGATTCCTTGGTTCGACGCTTTCGTCAGCGGATCTCATGCTGTTTGCACTCTACATGTTTGCAATTGCGCCAAACACTTTGCGAATGAACCTCGTCAGACACCTCCTCTCGGACCCGACTGGTTCGGCAATGATCAGGACCTACCTGACCTTGTAAAACCATTTGATGACTAGTCTGCGAGTAATCTAGAAAGTGTACAGTTTTGTAGTTGTACATAACATAGTTAGAGATGTTGGGGGATATCGCCTCTGCCTATGCCTAGTAGTGGAGTAAAGCGTGGATCTTGTATAGTTGAAGTGGCCATGGTTTAATTTTAGGTTTGGTCTGGGTCAAGCTTCTCCGGGAGCCAAAAGTGGGAGCATGCAAGAATAGCCAAATGTGCTGGTCTAATCTGGTACCCCCTCGCCCCCTAGGTCATTTAACAGCGGCATGCACGGGGAGGATCTTTGTAGGCAAGGAAGGGAGCAGGAGGAAGAGGAGGAGAAGGGACGCTTCCGTCGTTCCCTCAACCTCTCTGCCTCTCCTTTCTCTTTCTCTTGGTGGCCGCCCCTTGTAACATTTGGCATCCATCCAACTGATCGGAGCATCGCCGGCATCCATTCCCAGTGGAACCGATGATGCAGGGAAGCCCCCTGAATCCCGATGAGCACCGGCTGACCTCGCCGCCGCCGAGCCTGCACCAGCCGGCGTCGACCATCGTGGTTGCCATCGACCGGGACCGCAACAGCCAACTGGCCATGAAATGGGTGGTGGACCACCTCCTCTCCGGCGCCTCCCATATCATTCTCCTCCACGTGGCGGCCCACCCTCCTGCAGCCAACCGTACGTCGTAACTATCTTCCGCCACATCATTCTTAATGATTTCCCCCATAAAGCTTTTTTTGAGGGAATTTCCCCCCATAAAGCTGCGTGTTGCGCAGATGGATTTGCCATGGCTGAGACGACGCAGGACGCGCTGGAGGCTGAAATGATGGAGATCTTTGTCCCCTTCAGAGGATTCTGCTCTAGGAATGGGGTAAGCCATGCATGCATGCATGCATCACTCACTCATCAAGCACGTAGCGTAGCGTAGCATGCATATATAAGGACGGTTGCTGAACGAGCGCCTGCCTGCAGGTGCAAGAATCGGAGGTGATACTGGAAGAGGCAGACGTCCCCAAGGCCATCATAGACTACATCAGTGCCAACAAGATCCAGAGCGTCGCGCTGGGGGCGTCCAACAGGAACGCATTCACCAAGAAGTGGAAGAACCCCGATGTGCCCTCCAGCCTCATGAAGGGCGCGCCCGACTACTGCAACATCTACGTGGTCGCCAAGGGCAAGCCCGTCAACGTCAGGCTCGCCAAGTGCGGCGTGCCGGCCGACGACAGCGACTTCCTCCTCGCCACCTACTCCAGGAGGAGCTCCAGGAGCCAGCTGCCGCCGGTCTTGCCCGACTTTTTGTCCTCCAGCAGGCGCTCCATCGACAGGCCCGAGCTCACCACGCGCCCGCCGTTCCGCGAGCGCCCCCTGCAGGCGTCCGCGACCAAGCCCCACCTCCTGTCGGCAAGGATCGACAGCACCACGCTGCGCTCCAACTCCCACGACCCATCCAGCCTCGACCCCGACTTCGCACAGGCCGTGCATTTCTCCTCCATGGACTTTGGCGAGAACATGGACGCGCTCCCCCTCAGCCCCCGGGAGCCCGGCTCGCCCCTCTCCGCCGTGAGTTCCTCCTACCTTCCTTTCCCTCCCGTCGAGATCGATCGATCCATGCATGCATGTGCTTAGCTTATTAGTTGGTACGTGTAAAAAAGGCCCAGCGCGAGGTGGAGGCGGAGATGAGGCGGCTCAAGCTGGAGCTGAAGCAGACCATGGACATGTACAACGCAGCATGCAAGGAGGCCATCAACGCCAAGCAGAGGGCCAAGGAGATGCACCTGCTCAAGATGGAGGAGGCGCGGCGCCTGGAGGAGGCCCGTCAGTCGGAGGAGGCCGCATTGGCGCTCGCCGAGATGGAGAAGGTCAAGTGCCGGGCCGCCATGGAGGCTGCCGAGGCCGCGCAGCGTCTGGCCGACCTCGAGGCACAGCGTCGCCGCAACGCCGAGGTGCGCGCGCGCCGGGAGGCCGACGAGAAGGTGCGCGCCCTGGACGCCATCGCCAACCACGACTTCCGCTACCGCAAGTACACCATCGACGAGATCGAGATCGCCACCGAGGGCTTCTCCGAGAGTCTCAAGATCGGGGAAGGCGGCTACGGCCCCGTCTACAGCGCCAGCCTCGACCACACTCCGGTCGCCATCAAGGTGCTCCGCCCGGACGCCCAGCAGGGCCGGAAGCAGTTCCAGCAGGAGGTGGAGGTGCTCAGCCGCATCCGCCACCCCAACATGGTCTTGCTCCTCGGTGCCTGCCCGGAGTACGGCTGCCTCGTCTACGAATACATGGAGAACGGCAGTCTCGAGGACCGCCTGTACCGTCGCGGCGGCACGCCGACGCTCCCGTGGAGCCAGCGCTTCAGGATCTCGGCTGAGATCGCGACGGCTCTGCTGTTCCTTCACCAGACCAAGCCGGAGCCGCTGGTGCACCGAGACCTCAAGCCGGCCAACATCCTGCTGGACCGCAACTACGTGAGCAAGATCAGCGACGTCGGGCTGGCGCGCCTCGTGCCACCGGCGGTGGCGGACAGCGTCACGCAGTACCGGCTGACGGCCACGGCGGGCACCTTCTGCTACATTGACCCGGAGTACCAGCAAACGGGCAAGCTGGGCGTCAAGTCGGACATCTATTCTCTGGGCGTGCTGCTGCTGCAGGTTATCACCGCGCGGCCGCCCATGGGGCTGACGCATCACGTCGAGAAGGCCATCGAGTCCGGAACCTTCGCACAGATGCTGGACATCACCGTCAAGGACTGGCCCGTGGAGGACGCGCTGGGGTTCGCCAAGCTCTCGCTCAACTGCACGGAGATGCGGCGGAGGGACCGACCAGACCTCGGCACCGTCATACTGCCGGAGCTCAACCGGCTCAGAAATCTCGGCATCGCCTACGACCAGGCGCGCGCCACCGTCCCTGCTGGCGACAGCAGCTCGCACGGGCACGGGCAGGAAGGGGTCAGCTCACCGACGGCTGACGCGGGGTTGTGGAGAACGGCGGAAAGCTAGCATTGGCGCACACACACAGGGTTGTCTGTATATTAGCTCCGTTTCAGATAGAGAGTGAGCTTAAGTAATTACTGTACAAGAGGAGAGGGGCATTATGAATGCCCACGTTCTTTTTGAGGTTAAAAATACTTTACCTTGGTGTATGTAGTTTCTAGCATGCTTAACATTGACATGTTTGCAGTGCTGGCTCATAATTTTGATTCACAAACTTTGTACATCCATCGATTCAGAATGTTTCTTTTTTTTTGGGCCTGTATACTGAATTTACATGCCACTGGTGCTCTTTTCCTTCCCGAGCAACGCATCATCCGACCCCGTCATATCCTCTGCTTTTTCTCCAAGACAACCAGGGTAAACTATTGTTGGAAAGGTGCTGCCAAGGGCGGCCGAAGCCTGTAAACGGGGCGACGGGGATGAACGGCATCGCTAGGAGCGGCCGGTTGGGACGCTGCAACCACAGGTGCTGCGAGGATTGCTGGGACCGATGGACAGAGGTGCTACAACGAGCGAGGCGCGCTGAGACGGTGAACCAGCGGGGCAAGGTGCTGCGACGGCGACCTGATGCTGGGACCGACGAGTGGCACTGGCAAGGCAGGTGCTTCTATGAACAAGGCCGCTACTACTGGGAGCGGTCTGCAGCAACGAGACCAGCGAGTGTGCTGATGAGTGGGTGGCAACGGCAAGCTGCTGCAGGCGTTACCCCGTGCGCGCCGGTGGGAGCAGGGGACGAGATGTGTGGGATTATTTCTCGTTTGCTCTTTTTTGCCGATCAAATCTGAGGTGCAGGATCCAACGGCTGATGACTGCCCCTATCGGACAGCGCACGGGGTGACCTATCTGAGCTCCAGGCCGGTCGGCGGCGCCTAGCATTGGCCATTTTAAAGTAGAGTTAACATGATAGGCTAATGCGCATGGCATGCGACAGGATGCATCTCAAGATGTTGCAGTAACGTTGCCTTGTTAAAGGGTAAATTGTCAAAATGTTTTCTCAAATTTAAAAAAAAATGTATTCTACAATTGCTATTTACAGTTTGGTACAGACAGTCCACATGTGGTCACTCTACCATTACGAACCTGCATCTGTTATGCTCAGGTTCCGATTCCAACTCAACACCAAAACTGCAGCAGCGGCATTGCACGGTAGGACAGTTTACATTTTTGCACGATGCAACTCTGGGGGCAAAAGGAGGCGGGTGTTAATTAGTCAACGAGAAGTGGGAGAAATTCAGAAGGATATACTATCACTGAGAAGATTTATCTGAGACACAACGAATTATATATATTGCAACGCTACAATGTGGTATGATAATAAGCTAGCTACATAAAAGGCTCAAAGCATTTGTTCGGTACTACTACCATCCAATTTATTTGTCACTGGAAAGATTAGCAGACGCACCTCAAAAGGGGTCAGGTGAGAGATCTGCCAGCCCATTCACGATCTCTCTTCTTTAACTTTGCTTGCATCTTGTTAAACTTCTGTTTTCCTTTCTCCAGAAGAGGGTCAACCACTACATAGTCATTTGGATCATCCTTCCTAGTCATACCATCCTGTATAAAGATAAAATAGGTTCATGCATCTATTTCCCTTGTGTGCGCGGGAAAAAGAAGAGCCGCAAGGATACCAGTACCTTCGAAGATTCAGGTGCGAAAGTGAGACGGTTGGCATGCCACTCTTTGTAGTCCTCACTGTTTTCTGCCTTTGTTTCCATATTAGCAGGCTTATTACTCATCAAGGAAGCCTTGAACTTCTGTAACTTTGCTAAAGTCTAACGAAAAAATTGATGTTTAAGAAACAGTTAGGCACTCAACTTCAAGAACAAAAGCTGACACGTAGAAGAGATGCCAGCTGGAATATGAGTATGCATGATCCATCATGAAATGGCATAAGGAAGGTGGACACAAGAAAGCAGAAAAATAATACCTCCTCTTCACGGCCTTGGAGGCTGCGTTTTCTCTGTTTTTTCAAATGTTTCTCTTGTTCAGCTGGATTTAGCAGTTGCAAATTAACATCTCCTCTGGACATCCTTTCAGTATTGGCTTCAGAGCCAATACCTTTTTTCTTCAAAGACAGTTTCCGCGATTTTGATAATTGATGATCATCGTCGTCGTCGTCATCATCATCATCGTTGTCATCACTCCTGTGGACATTTAAATTGTTAATAAATTCACAGAACAACTGCTAAACTAGATTACCTACATGTTGTTAATAAAATCAGGAGCAACTGCAGGAGTAGATTATAGCAGAATGCTGTTTAAAGTTCGAAGTGGTTTTACTGTAGGCCCTCTCCAACTTAAGAATGGTAAGACAACTTAAGGATGCTGTTTAAAGTTCGAAGTGTTTTTACTGTAGGCCCTCTCCAACTTCATGTGGGTAAGACAACTTAAGAATGGTGTTCATCGACTTGGAGAGGGCCTACAGTAAGATACCGCGGAATGTCATGTGGTGGTCCTTGGAGAAACACAGAGTCCCAACAAAGTACATTACCCCCATCTAGGACATGTACAATAATGCTATGACAAGTGTTCGAACAAGTGATGGCGACACTGATGACTTTCCCAGTAATAGGACTGCACCAAGGGTCAACTTTGAGTCCTTATCTTTTTGCTTTGGTGATGGATGGGGTCACAAGGGATATTATACAAGGAAATATCCCATGGTGTACGCTCTTTGCGGATGATGTGGTGCTAGTCGACGACAATCAAACGGGGATTAATAGAAAGTTATAGTTGTAGAGACAGACGTTGAAATCGAAAAGTCTTAGGCTAGTAGAACTAAAACTGAGTACATGAGGTGCAGTTTCAGTACTACAAGGCACGACGAGGAGCCTTGGTGGGCAGATGGTTACCTCAGAAGGACACCTTTCCACATTTGGGGTCAATGTTGCAGAATGATATCGATGAACATGTGAGCCATCGAATCAAGCTGGATAGATGAGGGGCACCGAGCTTATGGCGTGCTCTGTGACAAGAGAATGCCACAAAAGCTAAAAGGAAGGTTCTATAGGACGGCGATTCAACCTGCAATGTTGTATGGCGATGAATGTTCACCGATTAAAAGACGACATGTCCAACAGTTAGGTGTAGCAGAGATGCGCATGTTGATATGGATATGTGGCCACACAAGAAAGAACCGGGTCCAAAATGATGATATACGTGATAGTGATAGAGTTGGGGTAACGCTGATTGAAAAGAAGCTTGTTCAACATCGTCTGAGATGGTTTGGGCATATACAACTGAGGCCTCCAGAAGCGCCAGTGCATAGCGGAAGGATATAGCATGCATAATGTCAAGAGAGGTCGAGGTAGACCAAACTTGATATGGGAGGAGTCCGTAAAGCGAGATCTGAAGGACTGGAATATCACCAAAAAACTAACCATGGACAGGGATGTGTTGAAGTTAGCCATCACATGCAAGAACTATGACCAAGTTTCGAAATCTTTTGGGTTTCCGCTCTAGCCTACCCCAACTTATTTGGGACTAAAAGGCTTTGTTGTTGTTGTTGTTGCTGTTGTTGTTGTTGTTCAGACATGCAAACACACACAAGACCATTCTTCCAGTATCTGCATGACGTAGATACTTATGTTTAGATTACCACATGTTATATTCGACACATGGTAACCCTGCTACCAAGAAAAATTGTGACCGCACAATATGCAGAACTAAACTATTTATCATAATGGCAAGCCGATGAAAAGTAATTATGATTATGTTACAATATTAGAAAGATCACATAATTTGTTGTCATTCAGAATGGTGATATTATGTCCCCGGGTAACTTATTGCCTGTTACCAGATATGAATACTTGTAAGTAGTAACAGACTTATAAATGAGTTTTCAGGAAACTACCGCTTAGTATTAAACAAAAGCTCAGGACTAAAAGGACATGTAGGAATACTACATGGTGTCGTTCACAAGAACAGATATTCTGGTTGATCAAAACATCATAATGATAACCTACCACATTGAACTAAACTACCAATAGATATTTGCAGAAGAAAATCACAGTGCATAAGCAAGAAGGATAAGGAACATATAGATAAGGTAGATAAGGTAGACATAATAATAGAACCTGTGAGCTGGTAATTCTTTATCCTTCTGATGAGATTTATCTGTATCAAAGAGGGGCAAACAGATTGTTCAGTTTTCCAACTTATATGCAGCAATCATGTGACATCAACCAAAAAAATGCAAGTAGCTGTTACATAATCCTGCCTCTCATTATGTTTGTCATGGCACAGTAAATGACTGAACTGGAGAATGGCCATCTTAATAGAAACAGGAATAGCAAATTACCTTTCTTGGAAGATTGACTCTGCCGAATATCCCCAAGCTCTCTACGTTTTTTTAGAATCCGTGAACGCATCCTGTTGTCAAAATCCTCCTCATTCTCATCTTCAGGAGAATCATCATTTTCTGGATCATGCTCTGGCTCTCTGGAGTCAGCTTTCTTCGAGATTAAAGCCTCCCTGATAGATAGGACAGTTTCATTTTTCTTCTCATCTTCCTCCTTGGACTGGATATTTGCAACAAGCACAATGGTGTTCAAATTTGACAAGGTCTAAAAATATTCAATAGTAAGCAAGTAGCTCTTATTAAGCAAAACCTGACCAGAGCCCAGGATACAACTCATGTTCTAAACCAATTCAAGACGAAAAATGTATTTGAGTTATTGATAGTTTACAACAGGAATATATTTAACTATATGAATAATCAATAGAAGACAAAAGACAGGAAATTAGTCCAACAAAGCACTCGGTGCAAAAGTGCTCCTTAGGTAGTTAGTGCTGTTAAAGAGAGAGTGCTAAAAAAATTAAGAAAATGGTCCCATTTTGTGACTGGCTTCTAAAAATGTCGATTATGAACCAGTGAGGAAGCATGATCTACACAAATACGAGTCAAAAGAATAAAGTTGACGAAGTAAGAAAGCTAGCAACACACATTTCTGGTTTCAGATGGTATGCACACTAACACAGCAGAAGTGTGCTGCACAGTATAAAATGCCATGTCCGCCAGTTGGACAAGGTCTCTTTAGGTTTTTCTAGTGCAATATGTTTGCTAGCAAAGGATTGGTTAACATCCTACAGATTTCCTCGAGCACAAGTGACACAATTGATAATACTCGCCAGTTGTTCAACCTGTGGTTCCACTTTAAGAAAACGGGGGTCATCAAGCACATCGTGGATACTCTTTATTTTGTCCTTCACAAAAGAAGCTGCCTCATTCTCCTCTTCTTCTACCTCATCTCCAAACGAGAGCACATTAAGTTGCCTACAGGATGAATGGACAGTCAAATGAAATCCAACACTGATACCTTATCTTTGCAAGGAAAATTGGTTCCAACATGCAGAGAACATACTTAACAGCTTTCTTCTCTGGTTTCCTCTCAGCATCAGCCTTGTGAGCAGGCTCAATCTTCTTAAGTTGTCGTGGAACTATATCATCAAATGGGTTCCAGAGTACCTATAAAAGCAGAAACACACATAACTAAGTAACAGCTACTTAGGCTTCACAAGTAACAGTAAAACAGATAGAAGAATCTGTTTGTTGCAGAAGTACCAGAACTAAATGAAACATGAGGGGAATAACTACCTCAACTGAGAGAATTTTCTGTGGGTATACAGGCCGATCATCCTTATCAGTCTCGATATCAGCCAAGGCCAGAAGATTGAAGATAGAATCCCCAGTGACCTGGACGCACACATACATACATGGTAAACTGTAATCACCTCCAATGGGGACAGTCTAGGTAGACACTTACCTTCCCAAAAATTGTATTCTTCTTATCAAGCCAATCGCAGCGGTCAAGGGTAATAAAGAACTGGCTTCCGTTCGAATGAGGTGTGCCAGCATTGGCACATGCTAATAAACCCCTGTGATTAAACCTCAGACGAGAATGGAACTCGTCAGCGAACGGTGCCCCGTAGATGCTCTCACCCCCTGCAGATTGATGTCAGATAATCATCAGGTTCAGTTCAGAACACCCCCAAATCCACCAATCACATGTATGGCTCGAACAGATATTCAAAACCGAGACACTAATCATTAATTTGATGCACAATCCGCGATTCAGTTGGGTAAAGACCGACAGTGAAATACGGAATCAGTAAACCACTAAACCTACATCATATAGGTCTGGTTAGGGTTTGGGATCTCACCGGTGCCGGAGCCGGTGGGGTCGCCGCCCTGGATGAGGAAGGACTTGATGACCCGGTGGAAGAGGGTGCCGTCGTAGTAGCCCTCCAGGCATAGCTGAACGAAGTTGCGCGTGGCCTTGGGGGCCTCCTTGGCCCACAGCTCGATGTCGATCGGACCGGCCGTTGTCTGCACCACCACCTTCCCTTTCGTCGGCGGCTCCAGCACATACACCGACGACATCTTGCTGGCCTGCCCTACGCCGCCGGCCGCCGGCTCGACTCTCGCGCTCCGGCAGGTCGGTCTGTCTCGAGATTGTGGTTCGGGTGGTCCGGTTCGTCTGGCCCTGTTTGCGCTCGATTCTAGAACCGCCTCCACCAAATCGCCAGTTCCACAGAGCTGTTTACGCGCCACGAAAACATAGTGTATATGGTACGTTTCCTTAACGTGAATACGTATTAGGGTAGGATTTTGAAAATATAGGAATAGGAAAAGTATAGGGTTGGAGTGGCATGCCCACTTGAATCCTATAAGATTAACAATGAGTGTTTGATGCTACAGGAAAAACAAAAGAATTGTAAAAGGTGGTTGGAGTGGATGTTAGATATCCTATGAAATGTAGTACCAAAGATTCCATAGGAAAAATTCCTATGGAATCCAATCCTATGAATCAAAGGACCAACATAGAAAAAATCCTAAGAGTTTCAATCCTTTAGAAATCCTATAAAATTCCTTCGAATCAAAGGAGCCCTTACTCTTCTCTTCTCAGGTAATAACATGGAGCACTTGTTTAAAGACTGCAAATATTATTTTGAGACCTCTAAATATTCTAAAGGAGAAATGTACTGTATATACAGATGTGTAGTACGTGCATATGAAGTTTTCATCAGTATATCTTCTAAGCTATGGTGTACACCACAAAGACAATTATATATAATTTCAAATGGAATTAGTCTTTGGTTTTTTGAACCACAAAATTATTATATTATGTAGCCTACAAATAAATAAATTATACTCCTCATAGCAACACTATTTGGACGTGCCTACTAAGTTAGAGCATCTCCAATAAAAGATGTAGTTGCAAATAATTAACTTTTGCATCTCCGAGACCCGAAAACCCCTCTCCGACAAATGATGTAGATGCAAAAAAAATACATCTTCGCCTCATGGAGATGTAAATTTGCCAGCCGCGCGCCAACCGCCCAACTGCCTTCCTCCCGCTTCCGCTCGACCGCCGCCCGCCCGTCCGACGGTGCCGTCGGCCGATTTGGCCCAAAATAGACGCCGCTGCAGCCAGCCCGACGGCCGCCCGCCTCGCTGCCACTCCGCCCTCCTGTCCCCTGCCTCCTGCCTCGTCGTACTAGCGTCGTTTGTACCCCGCAACCACTGCTTCGTTTTCGGCCGCCGGAGGTCGTGGTCGGGTTGATCGCCGTTATGCCTTCCACGACAAGCTCGTGGTCGGGCTAGGCTTGTTCCTAGCCAAGACCAACCGACGGTGCCCGCGTACCATTCTTCCCGCCACGCGTAGCCAGCTACCCCCCTACGCTGTCTTCTCTGCAGGATTGCGGTCGTCTGCTCGATTGAACCGCCGTCATCGCTCGCACATGCCGCAGCCGAACGGCTGCCCAACCCGCAGCCAGACGATTCCCCCCCCCCCCCTCCCGCAAGCAAGGTGTTCGACGAAATTCCCCCAAGGTAAAAAATGAGCAAACTTGAAGTCTTTTGTATTGTGGTTGGAGAGGTAGTTTGACGGTGATTTCCGCATTGTAGATGAGCTCGTGCGACTCCTCTTTCATGGAAGATTCCTCATCGGATGAGGAATTTGATTTGAACAAAGAAGAGGATATTTCTATGCTAGTGGCGATGCACAAGAGGAAGAAGCTGATGCACGTCATTTCGTGTATGGACGTGCATTCATTCGGAGAGAACGGGTTGAGGCTCACAAGAGGTTGATGCGCAATTCTTTTGGTTCACCACCCGGTTTTTCAGAGTGGTACTTCCGGCGCCGGTTCAGAATGTCCAAAGACTTGTTCATCCACGTTTGCAATTCCGTGAAGCAACATGATCGATCCTTCGAGTAGAGGAGGAATTGTGCTGGGTTGCTTGGACATAACAACGAGCAGAAGGTCACTGCTGCTTTGCGCATGGTGGCGTATGGCGTTCCGGCGAACTACATTGATGACAAGTTGGCGATGACAGAGAGCACTTCTATCTTCTATGTCAAATAATTTACAAAGACTATGGTAGAAGTGTTTGGTGCAGAGTACTTGAGAGCACCCAGTGCTTAGGACACTCAAAGGCTTTTGGAGATGAACAAAGCTCATGGGTTTCCAGGTATGCTAAGGTCCATCAATTGCATGCATTGAAAATGGGCCGTTGCCGATCAAGAAACATGGTTTTGGCATTCATATTTTGGGATGCATGGATCTTGCAATGACATCAACGTGCTCGACCAGTCACCTCTTTTTGCCAAGTTAGCAAATGGAGAAGCACCATCTGTGACCTTCGAAGCAAGTGGCCGCACATACAACTATGGGTACTATCTTGCAGATGGGATCTACCCGAGGTGGAGTACTTTTGTCAAGCCAATTGCAAAAACCCAAGGTAAGAGAGAACTCATATTTCACAATGCACAAGCGGTGGCTAAGAAAGATGTTGAGAGGGCTTTTGGGATTTCCCAATTTGTTATCGTGTGAGGACCATCTAGATTCTGGGATCAAAAAACCCTTTGGTATATCATGACTACTTGCGTGATCATGCATAACATGATCATTGAGAATGAGCGTGGACAAAATTTAGATTACAGCTTCTATCAGTTGATGGGCATACTGAAGGAAATATGCCCTAGAGGCAATAATAAAGTTATTATTTATTTCCTTATTTCATGATAAATGTTTATTATTCATGCTAGAATTATATTAACCGGAAACATAATACATGTGTGAATACATAGACAAACATAGTGTCACTAGTATGCCTCTACTTGACTAGCTCGTTTATCAGAGATGGTTATGTTTCCTAGCCATGGACAAAAGAGTTGTCATTTGATTAACGGGATCACATCATTAGGAGAATGATGTGATTGACTTGACCCATTCCGTTAGCTTAGCACTTGATCGTTTAGTATGTTGCTATTGCTTTCTTCATGACTTATACATGTTCCTGTAACTATGAGATTATGCAACTCCCGTTTACTGGAGGAACACTTTGGGTACTACCAAACGTCACAACGTAACTGGGTGATTATAAAGGAGTACTACAGGTGTCTCCGAAGGTACATGTTGAGTTGACATATTTTGAGATTAGGTTTTGTCACCCCGATTGTCGGAGAGGTATCTCTGGGCCCTCTCGGTAATGCACATCATTATAAGCCTTGCAAGCAATGTGACCAATGAGTTGGTTACGGGATGATGCATTACAGAACGAGTAAAGAGACTTGCCGGTGACCAGATTGAACTAGGTATTGGATACCGACGATTGAATCTCGGGCAAGTAACATACCGATGACAAAGGGAACAACGTATGTTGTTATGCGGTTTGACCGATAAAGATCTTCGTAGAATATGTAGGAGCCAATATGGGCATCCAGGTCCCGCTATTGGTTATTGACCGAGAATAGTTCTAGGTCATGTCTACATAGTTCTCGAACCCGTAGGGTCCGCACGCTTAAGGTTTCGATGACAGTTATATTATGAGTTTATGAGTTTTGATGTACCGAAGGAGTTCGGAGTCCCGGATGAGATCGGGGACATGACGAGGAGTCTTGAAATGGTCGAGACGTAAAGATTGATATATTGGACGACTATATTCGGTGTTC
The DNA here is from genome assembly GCA_963921465.1 of Triticum timopheevii. Classification (NCBI taxonomy): domain Eukaryota; kingdom Viridiplantae; phylum Streptophyta; class Magnoliopsida; order Poales; family Poaceae; genus Triticum; species Triticum timopheevii. Next base: position 338,346,214 of record OY997266.1, on the reverse strand, counting down.
GGAAAGGTTCCGAGTGATTCGGGTATTTTTCGGAGTACCGGAGAGTTACGGGAATTCGCCGGGGAGAAGTATTGGGCCTTATGGGCCATACGGGAAAGAGATAGGGGATGCCTAGAGCAGGCCGCGCGCCCCCCCATGGCCTAGTCCGAATTGGACTAGGGGGAGGGGCCGCAACCCCTCCTTCCTTCCCTTCTCTCTTCCCCTTCCTTGTCTCCTACTCCTAATACATGGAAGGACTCCTAGTTGGACTAAGAAAGGGGGAATCCTACTCCCGGTGGGAGTAGGACTCCCCTTGGCGCGCCCTCCTCCTAGGGCCGGCCTCCTCCTCCCTTGCTCCTTTATATACAGGGGCAGGGGGCACCCCATGGACACACAAGTTGATCTACGGATCGTTCCTTAGCCGTGTGCGGTGCCCCCTTCCACCATATTCCACCTCGGTCATATCGTCGCGGAGTTTAGACGAAGCCCTGCGCCGGTGGAACATCATCATCGTCACCACGCCGTCGTGCTGACGGAACTCATCTCCGGAGCTCGGCTGGATCGGAGGCCGAAGATCGTCATCGAGCTGAACGTGTGCTGAACTCGGAGGCTCCGTACATTCGGTGCTTGGATCGGTCGGATCGTGAAGACGTACGACTACATCAACCGCGTTGTGCTAACGCTTCCGCTTACGGTCTACGAGGGTACGTGGACATACACTCTCCCCTCTCGTTGCTATATCATCACCATGATCTTGCGTGTGCGTAGGAAATTTTTTGAAATTACTACGTTCCCCAACAGTGGTATCAGAGCCTAGGTTTTATGCGTTGATGTTATATGCACGAGTAGAACACAAGTGAGTTATGGACGATATAAGTCATACTTCCTACCAGCATGTCATACTTTGGTTCGGCGGTATTGTTGGATGAAGCGGCCCGGACCGACATTACGCGTACGCTTACGCGAGACTGGTTCTACCGCCGTGCTTTGCACACAGGTGGCTGGCGGGTGTCAGTTTCTCCAACTTTGGTTGAACTAAGTATGGCTACGCCCGGTCCTTGTGAAGGTTAAAATAGAGTCTATTTGACAAACTATCGTTGTGGTTTTGATGCGTAGGTGAGATTGGTTCTTGCTTAAGCCCGTAGCAGCCACGTAAAACTTGCAACAACAAAGTAGAGGACGTCTAACTTGTTTTTGCAGGGCATGTTGTGATGTGATATGGTCAAGACGTGATGAGATATAAGTTTTTGTATGAGATGATCATGTTTTGTTGAAGTTATCGGCAACTGGCAGAAGCCCTATGGTTGTCTCTTTGTTGCATAAGATGCAAGTGCCAAATAATTGCTTTACTTTATCGCTATGCGATAGCAATAGTTGCAAGAGCAATAGTTGGCGAGACGACCATGTGACGACACATTGATATAGATCAAGATGATGAAGATCATGGTGTCGTGCCGGTGATGATAGAGATCATGACAGTACTTTGGAGATGGAGATCAAAGGCGCAAGATGATCATGGCCATATCATGTCACATATTTTGATTGCATATGATGTTTATCTGTTATACATCTTATTCTTGCTTTGATTGCACGGAGACCGAAAGGTCGAGCATGAATCATATAGTAGATATGATCAACATAGTGATGTTCACCATTGAAAACTACTCCATCTCACGTGATGATCGGTCATGGTTTAGTTGATTTGGATCACGTGATCACTTAGATGACTAGAGAGATGTCTGTCTAAGTAGGAGTTCTTAAGTAATATGATTAATTGAACTTAAATTTATCATGAACTTAGTCCTGGTAGTATCTTGCAAATTATGTTATAGATCAATAGCTTGCATTGTTGCTTTCATATGTTTATTTTGATATGTTCCTAGAGAAAATTGTGTTGAAAATGTTAGTAGCAATGATGCGGATTGGATCCGTGATTTGAGGTTTATCCTCATTGCTGCACAGAAGAATTATGTCCTTAATGCACCGCTAGGTGACAGACCTATTGCAGGAGCAGATGCAGACGTTATGAACGTTTAGCTAAGCTCAATATGATGACTACTTGATAGTTTAGTGCACCATGCTTAACGGCTTAGAATCGGGACTTCAAAGACATTTTTGAACGTCATGGACCATATAAGATGTTCCAGGAGTTGAAGTTAATATTTCAAGCAAATACCCGAGTTGAGAGATATGAAGTCTCCAACAAGTTCTATAGCTAAAAGATGGAGGAGAATCGCTCAACTAGTGAGCATGTGCTCAGATTGTCTGGGTACTTCAATCGCTTGAAGCAAGTGGGAGTTAATCTTCCAGATAAGATAGTGATTGACAGAATTCTCTAGTCACCATCACCAAGTTAGTGGAACTTTGTGATGAACTATAGTATGCAAGGGATGATGAAAATGATTCCCGAGTTTTTCATGATGATGAAATCGATGAAGGTAGAAATCAAGAAAGAACATCAAGTGTTGATGGTTAACAAGACCACTAGTTTCAAGAAAAGGGCAAAGGGATAGAAGGGAACTTCAAGAAGAACGGCAAGCAAGTTGTTGCTCAAGTGAAGAAGCCCAAGTCTGGACCTAAGCCTGAGACTAAGTGCTTCTACTGCAAAGGGACTGGTCACTGTAAGCAGAACTACCCCAAGTATTTGGCGGATAAGAAGGATGGCAAAGTGAACAAAGGTATATTTGATATACAGGTTATTGATGTGTGCCTTACTAGTGTTTATAGTAGCCCCTGAGTATTTGATACTTGTTCGGTTGCTAAGATTAGTATTTCGAAACGGGAGTTGCAGAATAAACAGAGACTAGTTAAGGGTGAAGTGACGATGTTTGTTGGAAGTGGTTCCAAGATTGATATGATCATCATCGCACACTCCCTATACTTTCGGGATTTGTGTTGAACCTAAATAAATGTTATTTGGTGTTTGCGTTGAGCATGAATATGATTTGATCATGTTTATTGCAATATGGTTATTCATTTAAGTTAGAGAACAATTATTGTTCTGTTTACATGAATAAAACCTTCTATGGTCATACACACCAACGAAAATAGTTTGTTGGATCTCGATCGTAGTAATACACATATTCATAATATTGAGGCCAAAAGATGCAAAGTTAATAATGATAGTGCAACTTATTTGTGGCACTGCCGTTTAGGTCATATTGGTGTAAAGCGCACGAAGAAACTCCATGCTGATGGGATTTTGGAATCACTTGATTATGAATCACTTGATGCTTGCGAACCATGCCTCATGGGCAAGATGACTAAGACTCCGTTCTCCAGAACAATGGAGCGAGAAACTGACTTATTGGAAATAATACATACTGATGTATGCGATCAGATGAGTGTTGAGGCTCGCGGCGGGTATCGTTATTTTCTGACCTTCACAGATGATTTGAGCAGATATGGGTATATCTACTTGATGAAACATAAGTCTGAAATAGTTGAAAGGTTCAAAGAATTTCAGAGTGAAGTGGAAAATTCATCGTAACAAGAAAATAAAGTTTCTGCGATCTGATTACGGAGACAAATATTTGAGTTACGAGTTTGGTCTTCAATTAAAACAATGTGGAATAGTTTCACAGCTCACGCCACCTGGAACACCACATCGTTATGGTGTGTCCGAACGTCGTAACCGCACTTTATTTGATATGGTGCGATCTATGATGTCTCTTTACCACTATCGTTTTGGGGTTATGCATTAGAGACAGCTGCATTCACGTTTTAAAATAGGGCACCATCTAAATCCGTTGAGACGACACCGTATGAACTATGGTTTAGCAGTAAACCTAAGCTGTTGTTTCTTAAAGTTTGGGGCTGCGATGCTTATGTGAAAAGGTTTCATCCTGATAAGCTCGAACCCAAATCGGAGAAGTGCGTCTTCATAGAATACCCAAAGGAAATTGTTGGGTACACCTTCTATCACAGATCCGAAGGCAAGATATTCGTTGCTAAAATGGATCCTTTCCAGAGAAGGAGTTTCTCTCGAAAGAAGTGAGTGGGAGGAAAGTAGAACTTGATGAGGTAACAGTACCTGCTCCCTTATTGGAAAGTAGTTTATCACAGAAATTAGTTCCTGTGACAAATACACCAATTAGTGAGGAAGCTAATGATATTGATCATGAGACTTCAAATCAAGTTACTACAGAACCTCGTAGGTCTTCCAGAGTAAGATCCGCACCAGAGTGGTGTAGTAATCATGTTCTGGAAGTCATGTTACTAGACCATGATGAACCTACGAACTATGAGGAAGCGATGATGAGCCCAGATTCCGCGAAATGGCTCGAGGCCATAAAATCTGAGATATAATCCATGTATGAGAACAAAGTATGGACTTTTATTGACTTGCTCGATGATCAACAAGCCATGTTAAATAAATGGATCTTCAAGAGGAAGACGGACACTGATAGTAGTGTTACTATCCACTAAGCTCGACTTGTTGCAAAAGGTTTTCAACAAAGTTCAAAGGTGTTGAATACTATGAGATTTTCTCACTCGTATCGATGCTTAAGTCTGTCTGAATCATGTTAGCAATTGCCACATTTTATGAAATCTGGTAAATGGATGTCAAAACTGCATTCCTTAATGGATTTATTAAAGAAGAGTTGTATATGATGCAACTAGAAGGTTTTGTCAATCCTAAAGGTGCTAACAAAATGTGCAAGCTCCAGCGATCCATCTATGGACTGGTGCAAGCGTCTCGGAGTTGGAATATACGCTTTGATAATTTGATCAAAGCATATAGTTTTATACAGACTTGCGGTGAAGCCTGTATTTACAAGAAAGTGAGTGGGAGCACTACAACATTTCTGATAAGTATATGTAAATGACATATTGTTGATCGGAAGTAATGTAGAATTGTTCTGCAAAGCATAAAGGAGTATTTGAAAGGAGTTTTTCGTAGAAAGACCTCAGTAAAGCTACTTACATATTGAGCATCAAGATCTATTGAGATAGATCAAGACGCTTGATAAGATTTTCAATGAGTACATACCTTGACAAGATTTTGAAGTAGTTCAAAATGGAACAGTCAAAGAAAGAGTTCCTGCCTGTGTTGCAAAGGTATGAAATTGAGTAAGACTCAAATCCCGACCACAGCAGAAAATAGAAAGAGAATGAAAAGTCATTCCCTATGCCTCAGTCATAGGTTCTATAAAGTATGCTATGCTATGTACCAGACCTATTGTATACCTTGCTCTATATTTGACAAGGGAGTACAATAGTGATCTAGGAGTAGATCACTGGACATTGGTCAAGAATATCCTTAATGAGGACTAAGGAAATATTTCTCAATTATGGAGGTGATAAAAGAGCCCGTCGTAAAAGTTACCTCGGTGCAAGTTTTCACACCGATCCAGATGACTCTAAGTCTCAATCTGGATACATATTAAAAATGGGAGCAATTAGCTAGAGTAGCTCCATGCAGAGCATTGTAGACATAGAATATTTGCAAAACACATACGGCTCTGAATGTGACAGACCCATTGACTAAGCTTTCCCCACGAGCAAAACATGATCACACCTTTGTACTCTTTGGATGTTAATCACATAGTGATGTGAACTAGATTATTGACTCTAGTAAACCCTTTGGGTGTTGGTCACATGATGATGTGAACTATGGGTGTTAATCATATACAGATATGAATATTGGTGTTAAATCACATGGCGATATGAACTAGATTATTGACTCTAGTGCAAGTGGGAGACTGAAGGAAATATGCCCTAGAGGCAATAATAAAGTTATTATTTATTTCCTTATTTCATGATAAATGTTTATTATTCATGCTAGAATTATATTAACCGGAAACATAATACATGTGTGAATACATAGACAAACATAGTGTCACTAGTATGCCTCTACTTGACTATCTCGTTTATCAGAGATGGTTATGTTTCCTAGCCATGGACAAAAGAGTTGTCATTTGATTAACGGGATCACATCATTAGGAGAATGATGTGATTGACTTGACCCATTCCGTTAGCTTAGCACTTGATCGTTTAGTATGTTGCTATTGCTTTCTTCATGACTTATACATGTTCCTGTAACTATGAGATTATGCAACTCCCGTTTACCGGAGGAACACTTTGGGTACTACCAAACGTCACAACGTAACTGGGTGATTATAAAGGAGTACTACAGGTGTCTCCGAAGGTACATGTTGAGTTGACATATTTCGAGATTAGGTTTTGTCACTCCGATTGTCGGAGAGGTATCTCTGGGCCCTCTCGGTAATGCACATCATTATAAGCCTTGCAAGCAATGTGACCAATGAGTTGGTTACGGGATGATGCATTACAGAACGAGTAAAGAGACTTGCCGGTGACGAGATTGAACTAGGTACTGGATACCGACGATTGAATCTCGGGCAAGTAACATACCGATGATAAAGGGAACAACGTATGTTGTTATGCGGTTTGACCGATAAAGATCTTCATAGAATATGTAGGAGCCAATATGGGCATCCAGGTCCCGCTATTGGTTATTGACCGAGAATAGTTCTAGGTCATGTCTACATAGTTCTCGAACCCGTAGGGTCCGCACGCTTAAGGTTTCGATGACAGTTATATTATGAGTTTATGAGTTTTGATGTACCGAAGGAGTTCGGAGTCCTGGATGAGATCGGGGACATGACGAGGAGTCTTGAAATGGTCGAGACGTAAAGATCGATATATTGGACGACTATATTCGGAGTTCGGAAAGGTTACGAGTGATTCGGGTATTTTTCGGAGTACCGGAGAGTTACGAGAATTCGCCGGGGAGAAGTATTGGGCCTTATGGGCCATACGGGAAAGAGAGAGGGGATGCCTAGAGCAGGCCGCGCGCCCCCCCATGGCCTAGTCCGAATTGGACTAGGGGGAGGGGCCACAACCCCTCCTTCCTCCCCTTCTCTCTTCCCCTTCCTTGTCTCCTACTCCTAATACATGGAAGGACTCCTAGTTGGACTAAGAAAGGGGGAATCCTACTCCCGGTGGGAGTAGGACTCCCCTTGGCGCGCCCTCCTCCTAGGACCGGCCTCCTCCTCCCTTGCTCCTTTATATACGGGGGCAGGGGGGCACCCCATGGACACACAAGTTGATCTACGGATCGTTCCTTAGCCGTGTGCGGTGCCCCCTTCCACCATATTCCACCTCGGTCATATCGTCGCGGAGTTTAGACGAAGCCCTGCGCCGGTGGAACATCATCATCGTCACCACGCCGTCGTGCTGACGGAACTCATCTCCGGAGCTCGGCTGGATCGGAGGCCGGAGATCGTCATCGAGCTGAACATGTGCTGAACTCGGAGGCTCCGTACGTTCGGTGCTTGGATCGGTCGGATCGTGAAGACGTACGACTACATCAACCGCGTTGTGCTAACGCTTCCGCTTACGGTCTACGAGGGTACGTGGACATACACTCTCCCCTCTCGTTGCTATATCATCACCATGATCTTGCGTGTGCGTAGGAATTTTTTTGAAATTACTACGTTCCCCAACACATACGCGTTATGCCAATGAGAAAAGAGGAGAGAATCAAAGGTTTCATGAAGGTGTACAATAAAATTAGAGACTACGATGCGCATGATCAACGTAAGAAGGATTTGATGGAGGAGTATTGGTATGGCATGGCGAAAGTGCCGCCTAGTTTCATTATTTGTTTGTTGTGTTGTGCAAAACTATGTTGTTTTTGTGTTGCATTTGATCTTGTGGATTTGATGAATTATATAATAATTTGATATTATGGAAATGTGAAATGTTTTATTTGTTTTTCAGATATTTTATTTCAATTTGTGTGGTAGCTGCGCAGCCATCGGCGACTTTTACATGTCCAATTTGCATCTTTGGTTGGACTTGCTCTTTTACATCTCCAATATCGCATTATCTGTTGGAGATGCCACTTTTTTGAAGATGTAAATTTCTACGTCTCCTGTTTTACATCTCCAAATGTGCATCTTCTATTGGAGATGCTCTTAGGAGCACTATAAGGTCGAATTATGACCTTCAAACAATGTAGAGGCATTTATCTTGAGGTGATTTTAAACCTACGATTTGGTCCACAAAACAACAATCATGAAAGATTAAATTGTCTTTTTTCAAACATTAATTAAAATATAGACACACACACACATGTAGACATCTCAATACATGCACACAGTTCATGGCATGATTGTTGATGAAGAATAAAAGACGAGAGAAGAATCTCATTAAAAGTTTCAAGGAGAAGCAAAAATGCTTCTCCACGCAAATGAGCGCATGAGGGAAATATTTGCAAAAGGCACAATGAATGTAGTTGATGAATACAACACCAGGTTGTCGAAGAAAAAGGTTGAAGAAATAGCCCAAACAAAACACATTGCTGAGGCAGAAAAGAAAACTAAGGCGGTCGAAGCAGTTGTCCGCAAGAGAAAGGTTGAAGAACTTGAAAGTGAGCGGAAGAAAAAAAAACATATGCACTGTCATTTACATGTCGTTGTGATATGTATCAAATGTATCTTTTTTTATGTTCATGTTACATTCATATCATTTATAAATGGTTTTAACAAAGTTTTTAATCATTTTTTTCTAGACTGGCATATTAATTTAGTGTTAAGTGTCGTGTGTGTTTTCACTACTTCTGTGCATTGGGATCAAGTATCGTCTGAAAACCAAAAACTAAGAAAATCACTTCACGCATTTTTATCACTAAAGGGCCGCTAGGACAAAAGATGAGCAAGAGGGGGGGCCATGTCCACCCTCCCTGACACTTCTTTGCCCCTGCCATTTTATATACTATGGAAACCTTCTTAGGCATTTGTCGTTGATTTTTTTGCCGGCGCTTCATTGCGATGTGTGGCAATCCAATCTGGAGTTCCTCCTGGTCTGTTAGAGGAAGGAATTTGTTGTCGGAGCCTTCTTCATCAACTTTGCTGCTCTGATGAGTATGTGCGAGTAGTGAAAGTGCATACTATCGAGGGTGGTCAGGCCGCCGGGAAGCCGGTCCGCTAGGCCGACCTCTGTGCCCAATAGACCAAGGCATGGTCTAGGCCCCTCGCTCGGTAGGAAGCCCATCATTCATAAGACTCTAGACTTGATGGACACGCTTGAGACTCCATGTCTGAAGTAGCCTCTAGGTCGGTTAGTGATGAGTGATATTTTCAAACAATTATTCATCTTTATGTCTTCTACAATGAGTTCATCTTGTGATTCGATTGCCATATGTGAGTAATTCCTTAAGGCAATGGGTTGAGGCAAGGCCATGCAACCCAATGTATTTGTGCAAGGGATCATTGGAATGACTTCATATAAGGGCCTGCTCCATGCACCAGAAAAGGCAAGTGGGATCTAGCAATGCCGCCTCCCCCTCCCTTGGCAGTGGTAGAGTCAAGAGCACCATTTGTGTTAATGCTCACCCATTCAGGGTCTTGAGGCCTCTCACATTGGTCATTTGAGGATTTGGAATGCACTAGAGGTATATCCATCAAAGAAAACAATTCAAGTGCCCACTTCATAGCTTGCATAGGACCGTATGTCTCCATACCATGAGTCAAGCGATTGAAGGACGACCAGATAAGATACATGACAGTAGTAATCTAGCTCCTCTCTTGCTCACTGAACAAACTATCCACAAGAATAGCTTTGGAACATGTCAGAGGATGCAATTTTGGAAGCATGTCGCATCCTAGAATTTCTCCACATGGGAACAGTGGATCAATGCATGCATCAGATCCTCGTCTATCGCTTCACAAATTTTACATCTAGGAATAGATTAATGTGTCGATATTTCAGCGTCGTCAAGTAGGGGAGGACACCCAGAAGAACTCTCCACCAGAAAACTTGGATTTTCAAACAACTTTTAGCTTCCATGGGGTTGATCATAACTGTTATTCTGCCAATCAAGACCCCATATTCGTCTCTTTCTTTGGAGCGGGTTGCTCATTTTAGCAAATCTAACAGAGTGGTTGCCAAATTGTTCCAGCGCCTAGGTTAGAAAATTCACATCACCATTGGACCTAAGTGGTATGTTAAGTGTTGAATTAGCAACAACTGGAAGAAAATTCCGCCGCAACAAATCCACCTTCCAGCCTCCCATCTTTGCATCGATAAAATCTAAAACTTTGTCGATATGACCATTACTAATTCTTCTTGAATGTGCAAAAGTAGCCTGTTGATAGGTCTCCAACGTATCTATAACTTTTTATTGTTCCATGTTGTTATATTATCATTCTGGGATGTTTACAATCATTTTATAGCAACTTTATATCATTTTTTGGGACTAACCTATTGACATAGTGCCCAGTGCCAGTTGTTATTTTTGCTTGTTTTTTTACTTTGCAGAATATCCCTATCAAACGGAGTCCAAATGCAGCAAAACTTTTTGGAGATTTTATTGGACCAGAAGACAACTTGGGGGGTCAAGAAAGGACCGGAGGGGAGGCCCGTGGGGACCACAAGACACCAGGGCGCGCCCAGGAGCCCAGACGCACCCTGGTGGGTTGTGGGGCCCACGGGGGTCTCCTGCACCACCTCTTCACCCTATAAATTCCCAAATATTCCAGAAACCCTAGGGGAATCGACGAAACACAATTTCAACCGCCGCAAGTTCCAGAACCACGAGATCCAATCTAACAACATCAGGGAGGGGTTCAACATCCTCATTGGTGCCTCTCCGATGATGCGTGAGTAGTCCACCATAGACCTATGGGTCTGTAGGCAGTAGCTAGATGGCTTCTTCTCTCTTTTTGATTCTCATTACAATGATCTCTCGGAGATCTATTTGATGTAAACCTTTTTACGGCGTGTTTGTTGGGATCCAATGAACTTTGAGTTTATGATCAGATCTATATCCATGAATATTATTTGAGTCTTCTTTGATCTCTTATATGCATGATTATTTATAGCCTCATATTTCTTCCTCGAATCTTTGGTTTAGTTAGGCCAACTAGATTAGATCCTATTGAAAAGAAGATGGTCACCGAAGAACAAATTGAAAATTTGGATAAAAGGATGCAAAATCTTGCTAATAAAATTGGGTCAAAAGCGGGCGATGTTCTTAAACTACTAAGGGAGAAGGAAACTGTAGTTAACGAAAGAATTAGAGAAAGTCATTCTCAGATTGATAAGTTGGAAGAAATTTTTAGTAACTTAAGCTCGGCCTTTTCTTCGGTTAGAACTATTGAAAAAACTCCCATAAAAATTTGCAAGTCTACTCAAGTCACTAAGAACAAGGGTGCCACTTCTAATAGCAATAAAGAGGATCTTAAAATGATTAGTATCCATCCCAATTTTGTTGAAGTAGTGAAAGGCCCTACCTGCAAGAATGAATTTTTCACTCTTATTCCTAGAAGTATTGTTATTGAAAATATGCATGCTAAATCCATGAGGAATTCTAGTTGTGTTATTGAGGAGTTGAAAACCAAAGATGACAATACTTGAATCTATGCATTATGCCTAGCTAGGGGCATAAAACGATAGCGCTTGTTGGGAGGCAACCCAATGAATAAAATTTATTTTTGCCTTTTTTCTTTCTGTTCTTGAGTGTCCAAAAAATTATGCTACTGTTATGGTTGTGTTTTTTATGTTTTAATTAGTGTTTGCTCCCAACAAAGCCTTTGGGATCATGTTTGGTGATAGTTGATTTGATCTTGTTGAAAAACGGAAACTTTTGTGCCCAGTAGCAGAATTCTTAAAAATCGCAGAAGCGTGATAAAATTCTGAATTTCGTACACAAGATTGATATACAAGTTGCCTATGTTGTCCTAATTTTTCACAATTTTTGGAGTTATAGAAGTATGGACAAAGTCCATATTACTACAGACTATTTTGTTTTTGACAGATTCTATTTTCGTTGCATTGTGTGCTTATTTTGATGAATCTAAGGATTGTATTGGAGGGTATAGGCCATGGAAAGTTGGAATACAACAGATATCACTACAAAAAAAGACACATCCGTGACATTTTGGGCCGAACGAATTTTTTCTCTCATACTTATGACACTTCTATGACGATAATTATGACAAAACCCGGTATCATCATAGATGTGGTGGGCTCCTACTTCTATGACAAAAAAACATGATAGAAAATGGGCTTTTCATCCTGGGCGGGCCGGAGACTCACTTGCATGACATTCTTTGGGCCTTCAATGATGGAAAAAATCATGGTAGAAGCGAGGGCAAGGAAAATTTTGGGGAGTTCCCGGTTACGGCAGGTGGTCGGGGCCGAGCGATGCACGCAGGTTTCCGCGTTTCTCTCGTGTACGCGCGTATGTGCGAGGCGTTGGCTAAATGAACCCGAGAGATCGCATGTTACTGAACCCGAGTGATCGATCCCTTGGCTGTTAACTGAACCCGAGTGATTCATTCGCTGCTGGCTGAACCCGAGCAATTCCTTCGCTGCTGCTGTTAATTGAACCCGAGCAATTAATCAATGCTGCTGCTTACTGAAGCCGATCGAGCCCCTGTGTGAGAGGTAGCCAGCCGGTGTTGGGTTACCTCTCGATGAACAGTGACCGTTGCTACCGTGCGCATGGTACGTAGAACGAGCCGAGACGTGGTGAGTCGAGCCGGTTGGTTGGCTGTGGATGAACAGTTCTCGGTGGGGGGTCGATGAAGAGGACCCCGTGGTAGTAGGCCGTTACCGCTGGATGAACGGGACCCCGAGGAGGCCGCCGCACCCCAGCCGGTTGGGGGTGGATAAACAGGACCCCGTGGAGGCTATATGAACAGCAGCCAGTGGAGGCTGGATGAACAGTAGCCGTGGATGAACCGTAGCCCGTGGAGGCTGGAGGAGGTCGAAGATGGATGGACAAGAGCCCGTGGAGGCTGGAGCGAGGCAGTAGACGGTGGATGAACAGGAACCTATTTCAACCGTAGGAGCTCCAACACAAGTCCGTTTCCTCCGTTTGGTGGTACACCACACCCCTCCCGATCAACAGGACCCCGTTTGACCGTAGGCACTCGAACAAAAGTTCGTTTCCTCTGTTTTACGATACACCAGACCCTTCCCGATGAACAGGACCCTGTATCAATCGTACGCGGTTGAACAGAAGGCCCGTTTCCTCCGTTCTGCGGTACGCCAGACCTCGCTTCAGCTGTTTCGTCCAAGCCGGTTGGCTCCCGATGAACACGACGTATTCCAACCCAGTCGATTGCCTCCCGATGAACACGACACTGTTTCCTCCGTTCCGACCCATCCGGTTGGTTGCCGATGAACAAGACGACATCGCTGTACGCCTTCCAGACCACGTCTATATGTACGTATGTAGCCGTATTTACTTTCTTGCATCGTGGCTTTATGTATGTATACACGCTATAGATGGGGCTGCGTGACATGCTACGTCTGCGGCTCTACTACAACACGTGTTGCTCCTTACTCGGCCACAGTTCATCGCTGTAGAGAGACCGATCGACCAGTATGTATGACATGTTCGCGACCAGACGGATAACACTACATACGCTTCGACCGGGTGGGTCCCAGCTATCAGGGAGGATAAGGACGCACTTCCTTATGTGCGAAGATATAGCTGCTGGGTCCCAGCTGTCAGGGGGAATCTTTTTTTTCTTAGTATGGACGCACTTCCTTTTGCGTGCGAAGATGTAGCTGGTGGGTCCCAGCTATCGGGGGGAAACGTTTTTTCTTTGTGAAATACAGTGGCCCGTCCGGTGGGTCCCTGCTGTCAGGTGGAGGAATCATTATTTTTGCGCATAATAAGGAGGCACTTCCTTGCTGCGGCCATGGACCCAACTGTCAGCCTCTCCACGTACAGTACTCTTCCAATGGAAGTCGTTCCTTGACCACATTGACCATGCCGCGCCGAGAGCACCAAGGCGGTGGACGACGGCGAGGCCTAGGAAGGGGACGACGCGAAGCCGGGGAAGACGCGATAGTGGATGCCCGCGTAGAGAGGAGTACGAGGGTTGACTGGTTCGGCTGCGGTGTGAGGCTGTCCTCGCCACAGAATAATAGGGGTTGTGGATGACTAGAGGGATGGCTTGGCCAACAGTTGGAGTAGGAGGGGGCCGTGAGGCCTGCACGGCAATACAACCGGCCACGGGAGGCAGGAGCAGGCGGCACGGCCCGTGATGGTTTGGGCAGCTGGAGCAAGAAGACCAGAGGTTGAAGAAGCACGATAGCCGTTGGATCGCCATCATACGATCACTGCACCTAGAATCGTTTATATTGACTACGTTGACAAAGCCCTGCATCCGCGTCAACTTAGTAGGCCCACAAGTCAGCCTCCAAATATGGTGGGTCCCACCTAGCAGCGGGGGTCTTCATTTTTTTGTGCGTAATAAGGAGGCACTTGTGTGCGAAGAGATATAGCTGGTGGGTCCGAGCTGTCAGCAACGCGAATGTTTTTTTCGCGAAATATAGAGGCCCTTCCGATGGGTCCCTGCTGTCAGGTGGAGGAACCATTATTTTGCGCGTTATAAGGAGGCACTTCCTTGCTGCGGCCATGGACCCAGCTGTCAGCCTCTCCACGTATAGTCCTCTTCCGATGGAAGTCGTTCCTTGACCACTTTGAGCACGCCGAATCGAGAGCACTAAGGCAGGGACGACGACGAGGCCTAGGAAGGGAATGACCAGGAGCGGGGGAAGACTCGGCAGTTGTTTCCCACGTGGAGGGGACTACGAGTTTTTACTGCTTCGGCTGCAGTGTGAGGCTGCCGTCGCCGGAGAATAACAGGGGGTGTGGGTGAGTAGAGGGAAGGTCTGTCCAGTCGTAGTATGGTCGGTCCATGAGGCCTGCACGGCAGCACAGCCGGCCACAGAAGGCTGGAGTAGGCGGTACGACGGGCCTGGTTTGGGCGGCTGGAGCAAGAAGACCAGAGGTTGAAGATGCAGCACGGCCGTTGATTTAACATCCAACGGTCAGTGTAGCTAGAATTGTTTTGACTAAGTTGACAAAGCCCGTACGCGTCAATTTAGTTGGTCCACAAGTCAGCCTTCAAATCTGGTGAGTCCCAGCTAGCAGGGGGAATCATTTTTTTGCTCGTAATAAGGTGGCACTTCCTTGCGTGCGAAGATGTTTTCTAGGTTTTTTAATTTCTTCTTTTTGAGTTAAAATAAAAAGAAAACAATTTAGCATCTTTGGTACAATCTATACTTTTGCGAAATGAATCACAATAAAGTTGGTGGGTCCCAGTTGTCAAGGAGAGGTAACTTTTTTTCCACGCAATAAAGGAAACACTTCCCTGCATGCGAAGATGTAGCTGGTGGCTCAAGCCTGTCAGGGGGAGAAATCATTTGTTTTCGCATGATAAGGAGGGACTTGCTCGCGTGTGGCCATAGGCCATGTGGGTCCCTACTGTCAGCCACTCCATGTTCATGCCTCTTCCGATGGTTGTCGTTTGTTGAGAAAGTTGACCACGCCATGCCGTGAGAACCAACACGGTGGACGATGGTGTGGCCTAGGAAGGGACTGACCCGGAGCCGGTGAAGACATAGTAGTGGATGCCCACATGGAAGGGAGTATGAGGGTTCACTGGTTCGGCTGCGGTGTGAGGTTGTCGTCTTCGTAGAATAACAGGAGGTGTTGCTGAGTAGAGGAAGGCCTGGACGACGATGGGAGTAGGGTGGGCTGGAAAGGCCTGCACGGCAGCACAGCCAACCATGGGAGGCGGTAGCAGGCGGTACCGCTGGTGGTGGTTTGGGCGCCTGAATCATGAATATCCGAGATTGAAGAAGCACCACAGCCGTTAGATGGACATCCAACGGCCACTGCTAATAGAATCGTGTGTTGACTATAAGTTGACAAAGCCTTGCATATGCGTCAACTTAATAGGCCCACAAGTGACCATCACATCTGTGGCAGAGAACATATAGCCCATTTGTGATTTGTTACAATGTACAACTCATTTTTTAATTCTAATGGAATTTACTCAGCCCATTTACTGTTTGTTAAAATTACAGCCCATTTTCTAGTCAGGACTTTGTTAATAATTTCAGGCAACCACTCAAAAAAATCAACAAAATTTCTAACATTTTGATGGGATCCGAAATATTTTTAACCCGAAATTTAGAGTCATATTAAATATAATTTCAAAATAAATTTGTATTAGGTAAAAATCCAACAAAATTTTGCGCGTGCAACAAGTAATGAAATTATAAAATCTACCTTTTTTGAGAAGAATAAAAAATGTACCTGTTCGGTGCGTTTTTTATATTTACATCCAATTTTTTTAATTACAGCCCATTTATTATTTCTTAAAGCCCATTTTCTTGGCAAGTCTAATGCAGCCCAGAGAATAACAAGTTGACCTGGGTTGGGTATTCCGCAAAAAAAGAATAGCTGGGCTAGCCCTTTTCACATTTAAATATTAACATCTAGGCTGGATATTTGGTCGACATAAAATAATATCCTGGGCCAGACGGGCCACAGCCCGCCCAGTTGATACCCTGCTCCTCTGAACAACAAGAAAAACATCGGTCAAGAAAAATTCTACTCACACCTCAAAAATACAAATACTACTAGAGCTGCTGGGTCCGAGCTGTCGGCCGCTCCTTGTGCAATTCTCTCATTTATTGACTATATAGGTTGACGATGGTGTGGGACCGTGATGTCAGGAAACCAGGAGGAAGGAAAAAAATATAATTGTATATATATAATAAGGAGGAACTTACGTACGTACGACTATGGCCCTGGTGGGTCCCTACTGTCATCCTCTCCAAGTAAAGTCATCTCCTAATTCCTCATGTTCGTTGACCATGTTGACAAGGCTCGGTGCCACGGCGAGTGCAACAACTCGAAGGATGACGGAGAGGGCCTCGCGGGCCCTACAGATGGTCTAATACAGCGCCCACTGCTCATTTAGAAAGCCAGGATCATTGGACGCCTATGAGCACCTTCGAGAGACTGAGCCGACATGAAACGGTAAGGCCGCGCTTGGGAGCTCTGGATTGTTTCACACCTGTATTAAGATACAAGTGTAATTTACTCGTCACCGGAAACAACGCGTAAAATACAGGCATAATGAAACTGACGGCCCGAGGTCTGTAACAAAAACCGGCGAGTTACGCGTGTAATTTGAGAGATTAGTGTATATTTTACTAGTCGAGATCGACCAACCAAGTGCTTTGCCCAAGACCATCTGCTTTTATTTACAAGCGTCAGTTTTACAAGCGGTTTTGGTTGGAAAACGACGATCCAATCACAGCCTAAGATGATGAGTTGGTCGGAAGATCATATGGTTTCACCTCTAACCTACCCGAGTTGTCATATAGGCTATGAATGAAACATAAGACAATGAACTTCTTAAGCACAAAAACAACAAAAGAGGATGATCTTAACATGCAAATCACTGGCATTAGATGAACATGCAAAACAATATGAAGCATTATTCTCAGGAGGCACGGTGAACAGCTCGTGATGCCACATGCCACAACATTCCAAGCTCAACTTTGCAATCAAACTCACAAGGGCTGGCATTACATAGAAAACATTCAGAACAAACTATTAAAATACCTTACATAAGTCAACATTCATGTGACTATGCATCTCAGCAGAGTAAATATTTACTTCTAAACTGAACACGGGAATAGGAAAAAACGACCGACGCTGCTCACAGCAAAGGGCATCCCACTCAAAAATATCAAATGCATGTCTTCTGGCTAACATCAATGAGCAAAATTTGACAAGATTTTCCAATTCCAATATATTAAACTAATGTCTTCTAGCTAACATCAATGATTAAACTTTGACAAGCTTTTCCCATTCAAAATATGTAATGCCTATGATTGTGGAATGAGCAGGTCTTCATCAGTTTGTCATCTGATAGTCCGGTGGCTCAAGGTGACGACGAATGATTAGAGAACCATTCGATATATTGTGCATGATGAAGTATTATGGAGGACACGAACCATCTAAACATTTTGTGTAGTTCCACTAAAATCAAGCTGAGCATCCCTGTGGATTTCGTATTTATATGCTGCAAGAAAACAAAGACACATCAGCACACACATGAATATTGGCCCTAGTGTCAACCCACCAATTGGTGGACTGACAAATTGAAAGTACGGTAAACAGATTACCATACCCAGATGCCCCATCATTGTTGCTTAGAGTGACATTGACAGACTTGGAGTCCTGTCCTAGCTTCTTGTACTTGTTTGGGCACTTGTTTGCCAAGTGTTCCTATGAACCACAAGTAAAGCAGCAATCTCTCTTTTTGTCTTTCTTCTTACCCTTCTTAAAGGTAGTAATCTACTGGACAGAGTTCTTTCCCTTGAACTTGGGGGAATTATTCTGCCTTGAAGACGTTGGTAGCTCCATTCAGGCGGGCATGGTTTGTCATTAGTTTGCACATTGTAATGGTACATGGGAGACAGATTAACTAGCATATCTTTTTGTGCGGTACCACTGAAATCAAACAATGATTGGAGAACCATTTGATGTATTGTGCATGATGAAGTATTATGGAGGACACGAACCATCTGAACATTTTGTGCAGTTCAAGTAAAATCAAGATGAGCATCCCTGTTTGCATAAATACAGAAAAAGCATGATGAATATAATAGTGGTACTAGTTCATTAAACATACGCTTACAACTTTAATCATCTTCATTATCTTAACAGGAAAAGATAGCAATACAATAGCTTGAATTAAACATTTATTCAAAACAATACAACAATATAATCAGCACAACATAACAAAGCACGATCATGTGGATGAAGGCCGATACTAACCTCGTTTGTTACAGCTGTGTCGGCGACTGACTTGGTCATATATTTCCTTGTGAGTGAATTTTGCACCCCACAACATGCTGTTGACTTGAGTTTTCCTTGGTCTGCAGACTAGTCATGTCACCAGCGTCTACAATACACTAAAGCTTCTCAATCATTCCTTCTGTAATGTAGCACAAATAGTGACTGCTTCTTTCTGCAAAGTGGTAAGACCAACTGGACACAATAATGCAATAGTTTGCCTTAAACACATTGGCTCCTTTTGTGCAGTTCAACTAAAATCAAAGTAGAAATAAAACCGAGCAGAAGTTTTGGTATCCCTATATGCAATGATGTCTACTACACAACCTTCTTCTTGTAGACGTTGTTGGGCCTGCAAGTGCACAGGTTTGTTGGACAGTAGCAAATTTCCCTCAAGTGGATGACCTATCAATCCGTGGGAGGCATAGGATGAAGATGGTCTCTCTCAAACAACCATGCAACCAAATAACAAAGAGTCTCTTGTGTCCCCAACACACCCAATACAACGGTAAATTGTATAGGTGCACTAGTTCGGCGAAGAGATGGTGATACAAGTGCAATATAGATAGTAGACAAAGGTTTTTGTAATCTGAAAATATAAAAACAGCAAGGTAACTAATGATAAAAGTGAGCGCAAACGGTATTGCAATGGTAGGAAACAAGTCCTAGGGTTCATACTTTCACTAGTGCAAGTTCTCTCAACAATAATAACATAACTGGATCATATAATTATCCCTCAACATGCAACAAAGAGTCACTCCAAAGCCACTAATAGCGGAGAACAAACAAAGAGATTATGGTAGGGTACGAAACCACCTCAAAGTTATTCTTTCGGATCAATCTATTCAAGAGTCCGTACTAGAATAACACCTTAAGACATAAATCAACCAAAACCCTAATGTCACCTAGATACTCCATTGTTACCTCAAGTATCCGCGGGCATGATTATACGATATGCATCACACAATCTCAGATTCATCTATCCAACCAACACAAAGTACTTCAAAGAGTGCCCCAAACTTTCTACCGGAGAGTCAAGACGAAAACATGTGCCAACCCATATGTATAGGTTCATGGGCGGAACCCGCAAGTTGATCACCAAAACATACATCAAATGGATCACGTGATATCCCATTGTGACCACAGATAAGCACGGCAAGGCATACATCAAGTGTTCTCAAATCCTTAAAGACTCAATCCGACAAGATAACTTCAAAGGGAAAACTCAATTCATCACAAGAGAGTAGAGGGGGAGAAACATCATAAGATCCAACTATAATAGCAAAGCTCGCGATACATCAAGATCGTGCCATAGAGAGAACACAAGAGAGAGAGAGATCAAACACATAGCTACTAGTACATATCCTCAGCCCTGAGGGTGAACTACTCCCTCCTCGTCATGGAGAGCGCCGGGATGATGAAGATGGCCACCGGTGATGGATTCCCCCTCCGGCAGGGTGCCGGAACGGGCTCCCGAGAGATTTTTGGTGGCTACAGAGGCTTGCGGCGGCGGAACTCCCGATCTATCTTCGTATTCGATGTTTTTAGGGTACGTGGACTTATATAGGCGAAAGAAGTCGGTTGGGGGAGCCTCGAGGGGCCCAGGAGACAGGGGTGCGCCCAGGGGGGTGGGCGCGCCCTCCTATCTCCTGGATTCCTCGAGCCTTCCCTGACTTGAACTCCAAGTCTCCCGGATCATATCCTTTCCAAAAATCACGCTGCCGAAGGTTTCATTCCGTTTGGCCTCCATTTGATATTCCTTTTCTTCGAAATACTGAAACAGGCAATATAACAGCAATATGGGCTGGGCCTCCGGTTAATAGGTTAGTCCCAAAAGTAATATAAAAGTGTATAATAAAGCCCGTAATCATTCAAAACAGATAATAAAATAGCATGAATGCTTCATAAATTATAGATACATTGGAGACGTATCAACATCCCCAAGCTTAATTCCTACTCGTCCTCGAGTAGGTAAATGATAAAAGAAAGAATTTATGAATTGTGAATGCTAGAAGGTGCACAAGTTTGATCAATGATAATTTAATCACCTATTCTAGCATGATTATATGTCATAACAGTAGTTCATCTCATAAAACTTCTCAAGAACAAGCAACAAGCAATTCACATGTTAAAGCATAGACCATAAACTTACTAGCAAACTTCATTCTGAGTCATCAAACAATTACATTCATCTTATTTTTAGGAAGAGTCTATGTTAGAGCTTTGATTTAGCAAACTCCACATACTCAACTATCATATAGTCTTCTACAATTGCTAACACTCACGCAATACTAATGGTTATGGAGTTTCAATTGGACATTGAGGAAGATAGGGGCTTATAGTGTTGCCTCCCAACGTATTCACCTTTGGGTGATGTCAACAATAATAGTTCATGCTAACTTACATCCAATTGGATATATATATATATATATATATATATATATATATATATATATATATATATATATATATATATATATATATATCAGGATCTTTCCAACACGAGGTGCTTGCCAAAGGATAAAATGAAAAAGGGAAAGGTGAAGATCACCTTGACTCTTGCATAAAGTAAAAGACATAAAGTAAAAGATAGGCCCTTCGCAGAGGGAAGCAGGGATTTGCAGAGTGCCAGAGCTCAATTTTGAAATAGAGGTAAATGAAAGTGCGTTATATCGACTAGAGGGGGGTGCATAGGCGATTTTTATGAATTCTTCACTGAGGAATTTGCTGGTGAGGAAATTCCTAACTGAAGAACTACTTGCAGCGGAATAAGTACTCAGAAGTAAACATAACAGAACACAAGCATAGTCATCATGATGAAATGAAGACAAGCACAGAGTACAGAAAGCGCAAACACAGGATAACACAAGAAAGAAGACGGACAGACTGAAGAAATTGAATTGAGGAAATTGAGAAAGTCTTCAGTCAAAGTCTTCAAACAGATATGAATAGGCACACAACAACACACATGAGGAAATGAAAGAGTTGAGGAAATAGAACCAGTAAGCTCGGTGAAGACAATGATTTGGTAGACCAGTTCCAACTACTATCTCAGTTGTACATCTGGTTGGAGCGGCTGAGTATTTAAACTCGAGGAAACCCAGTCCCGGACACGCAGTCCTCACCGTATTCTCCTTGAGCTAAGGTCACATAGACCTCGCCCAATCACTCGTGGTAAGTCTTTAGGTGAATTCCGAACCTTCACAAACTTGGTCACTCGGTGATCCACAATTCCTCTTGGATGCTCTAGACCTTGACGCCTAACCGTCTGGAATAAGCACAGTCTTCAAAGGAAACAAGCTGAAAGTGCAACTATCCCTAGGTGGTTTTGTTAATTCATAACAACATATAGCTCATTGAGCTAATGCTATTCCAAGACTATTATTTCAGGAAAGCTCAATGAATGGCATGGCATGGATGATGAAAGTGGATCCGTCAAAATATCAAGGACAAAGGATTGGCTCAAGCTCAAAAGCTCAAGACTCTTCATTTTACATTTTAGTGATCCAAGATCACACTGAGTCTATAGGAAAAGCCAATACTATCAAGGAGGGATGAGGTGTTGCTTAATGAGCCTCTTGCTTCAAGTGCTTAGTGATATGCTCCAAATACCCTCAACTACTTTCTCACATGCTCATATGACCTAAACCCAAAGTCAAAATCGGTCACACTGATTCTTTCTATCCAGCGCCACCGAGTTCAAATGTCATAGCCACTGCCACAAACCCTAGGCAAATCAGTCTCACCGATAGGGATCTCGGTCTCACCGAGATGGGATTGTAATCTCTCTGCTTCCCTTCGTAATGTTTCGGTCTAACCGAAGTGAGCGATCGGTCCCACCGAGATTGCAATGTAAACTCCCTGTTTCCCTTTCGTAACATTTCGGTCTCACCGAAATGAGCAAATCGGTCCCACCGAGTTTACCTGACCAACTCTCTGGAAAGCTTATTTACCAAAATCGGTCTCACCGAGTTTGTGTAATCGGTCTTACCGAGATTACGTTATGCCCTAACCCTCACCATATTGGTCCTACCGAGTTGCATGTCAGTCCCACCGAAAATCCTAACGGTCAGTAGGTTTACTAAATCGGTCCGACCGAGTCTGTTGAATCGGTCCCACCGAGTTTGGTAAATTGTGTGTAACGGTTAGATTTTGTGTGGAGGATATATATACCCCTCCACCTCCTCTTCATTCATGGAGAGATCCATCAGAACAAACCTACACTTCCAACTTACCATTTCTGAGAGAGAACCACCTACTCATATGTTGAGGCCAAGATATTCCATTCCTATGATATGAATCTTGATCTCTAGCCTTCCCCAAGTTGCTTTCCACTCAAATCTTCTTTCCACCAGATCCAAATCCCATGAGAGGGAGTTGAGTGTTGGGGAGACTATCATTTGAAGCACAAGAGCAAGGACTTCATCATCAATGCACCATTTGTTACTTCTTGGAGAGTGGTGTCTCCTAGATTGGCTAGGTGTCACTTGGGAGCCTCCAACAAGATTGTGGAGTTGAACCAAGGAGTTTGTAAGGGCAAGGAGATCGCCTACTTCATGAAGATCTACCGCTAGTGAGGCAAGTCCTTCGTGGGCGACGACCATGGTGGGATAGACAAGGTTGCTTCTTCGTGGACCCTTCGTGGGTGGAGCCCTCCGTGGACTCGCGCAACCGTTACCCTTCGTGGGTTGAACTCTCCATCAACGTGGATGTACGATAGCACCACCTATCGGAACCACGCCAAAAACATCCGCGTCTCCAATTGTGTTTGAATCCTCCAAACCCTTCCCTTTACTTTCTTGCAAGTTGCATGCTTTAATTTCCACTGCTCATATACTCTTTGCATGCTTGCTTGAATTGTGTGATGATTGCTTGACTTGTCCAAAGATTGCTAAAATCTGCCAAACTCTAAAATTGGGAAAAGGTAAAGTTTTTAATTGTTCAAGTAGTCTAATCACCCCCCCTCTAGACATACTTCAAGGTCCTACAAGTGGTATCAGAGCTTTGGTCTCCATTTGCTTTGATTTCCATAGCTTTTGGTGGTCATAGCCTTGGTTTCACAACCTAGGAGAGTATGGCGTCTAGCGAGGGAAAGTATCACCGTAGAGGTCCTTACTTTGATGGTACTAATTTTGCTAGTTGGAAGCATAAGATGAAAATGCATATTCTTGGACATAACCTCGCTGTTTGGGCTATTATGTGTATTGGCTTGCAAGGTGAATTCTTTGATGGGAGAGAGCCGAACCGTGAAGCTAGCACGGAAGAATTGAAGATGCTACAATACAATGCTCAAGCTTGTGATATCCTCTTCAATGGCTTATGCCCCGAAGAATTCAACAAAATCAACCGTCTTGAGAATGCAAAGGAAATTTGGGATATTTTGATTGATATGCATGAAGGTACTGACTGTGTCAAGGAATCCAAGTTGGATGTGCTCCAAAGTCAGCTTGACAATTTCAAAATGAAGGATGGTGAAGGTGTCGCTGAAATGTACTCTAGGCTTGCTCTTATCACAAATGAGATTGCCGGCTTAGGGAGTGAAGAGATGACCGACAGATTCATCATCAAGAAGATCCTAAGAGCATTGGATGGAAAGTATGATACCGTGTGCACACTGATCCAAATGATGCCAAACTACAAAGATCTCAAGCCAACAGAAGTCATTGGAAGAATTGTTGCTCATGAGATGTCACTCAAGGATAAGGAGGAACTTCACAACAAGTCAAGTGGTGCTTACAAAGCCTCATGTGAAGCCCCCACATCATCAAGTGAGAAACAAACCTTCAATGAAGAATTGAGCTTAATGGTGAAGAACTTCAACAAATTCTACAAGAGTAGAAGCAAAGAAAGAAGCTCTAAGTCAAGGTCCTACAATGACAAAAGATCTTCTAGTCGAGAGCGCAATTGCTACAATTGTGGGAGACCCAGACACTATTCCAATGAGTGTACGACACCCTACAAAAGAAAAGAAGATTCTCCAAAAAGAAGAAGCAAAAGAGAAGAATGACCACCAAGAGAGAGGAGTAGAGATGATCGTTATGAACGAAGACCCTCACGGAGAAGCAAGGATTCGGAAAGGAAGGACAAGTCATCAAGGAGCTACACAAAACGAAGACATCAAGCTCATGTTGGTGAATGGGTATGCGACTCCGACTCCGACAATCACTCCGAGAGAAGCTATCACTCCGACTGCGAATATACTCAAGATGAAGGTGTTGCCGGTCTAGCACTTGTGTCAACCAACTCCTACGACATATTTGACTCACCAAATGAAGGAATTGGAAGATGCTTCATGGCCAAAGGTCCAAAGGTAACACATCCCGAGTATGTTGATTTCAATAGTGATGAAGATGACTTGCTAGGTGATGATGATTTACTTGTTGACAACTCTAGTGATGAATACTATGATGAAACGTCAATTAATCATGCTAATCAAGATAAAACGAATGATAATGATAAGGAGAAGATTGAGCTTCTAACTAAAGAACTAAACACTCTTAAGTTAGCTCATGAAACTATCTTCGAAGATCATCGAGAACTTTTAAGGGCTCATGAGAAGTTACGCTTTGAAAAGCTCAATCTTGAGCAAGAGCATGAGTTCTTAAAAGCAATCAATGATGATCTCTGTAAGAAAAGTTCTTCTTACATTGCCAAGCGTTTACTCTTATCTACTCACATGCCTCAAGTCAAGTCTAGTAACAAGTACAAGAAAGATCCTTCCTCTAGTAGTAACAATAATAATGCCAAATCCAATATTGTTGCTTCTAGTAGTTCTCTTGATTCCACTAACGATTCTCTTAGCCAAGTTACACTTGAGCAAGAAAATAGCTTATTGAAGGGAATTATTGAGAAAGGTGTATACAAGAGCCTTGCCAGGAGTAAGCAATTCGAGGAAATTGTAAGCAAGGAAGGCACCGGAAGAATCAAGGTGTTGGTTTTGAACGAAAGTTCAATGCCAATGGAGTTGAGTGGGAAGAAGATCAATACCCCAAGACGAAGTTTGTTCCTCAACAAGAGAAGTATGATCCTGCTTCCTTCAAGGGAACACAAGCACAAGATGATCTTCCACCACAAGACCACAAGAACAAAGGCAAGGACAAGCTTCAAGAGGAGATTGATGCATTTGAAGAAGCACCTAAGGCCTTGGTCAAGTGGGTTCCCAAGACTACGTCAAGTTCTACTTCATCAAGTACAACTACAACTCCAAGGATTCCCATCAAGATGATGTGGATCCCGAAGAAGAAGAACTAGAGAGTTCTTGAGGGTGACTCCGCCAACATTCTTCACTCATATCATTATGGCAAGGACAAGTGCAATCAACTTCCACATCTTGCACTAGTTCAAGGAGTCACAAACCCTCATGTTGGTAAGGCAAGGGACAAGGTAACCTAATGATTTCATGGACATCATATTGTGTGTGCACCACTCTATGTCTATGGATATTCTTGTTTGTTCCTTGTGGGACTAACCCATGTAGGTATGTTGAAAGTGCAACTCACTCCAAAGGATTGCTCCAAATGATCTACATCAACATTGAGCATCCACATCTTCAACACCTACATGAAGTCATCATTGACAAAACCCAAGGTTAGTTCATCCCTCTAAAAGGGGATCTCACATCTAGGGGGAGCTTAACTCTAAGAATTGAGTCAAAGCAACTCTAATGGTGTGAACACATCAATGCATTATGTAAAAGTGGTAACCCCACTTGAGCTTAAACGATGAGTATGACCTCTGATCAAATGTTCTCATTTGACTCCTAAGTCAATATACTCATATATAGATGGCCTAGTCATCGCCAATTGTTTGATAGATGCTAGAATTGGTTGTGCATGCTTTGCCACATATTTCATTTGCCATTCTATTGTGTGAGCATGTTGGTTGCATATTTTACTCATTCGAGGACATCCACTTGTTGCTTTGATTGTTTGGGTTCTTTCTCTTTTTGCCAAGTGGATGGACAAGAATGCCTAAGAACCTTCTCTAGCTATCTATGCTTTTCTCGTCTCAAACTCTATTCATGCTACATCACAAAATTTGATCAAGTCAGATTCGAACCACTCTGTGTGAGGAGCACTCGGAGTCCCCGATTCGTCATAGACTTAAACTTCCAAAACTTCTTTGTGATTCTCGGTCTGACCGATTCCTCCATTTCGGTCCTACCGAGATCACTAAGTCGATCTAGGTTTTCAATCTCGGTGCAACCGATTTGAACTTTTCGGTCACACCGAGTTGCTGTAACTGTATACAGTTATGCATCTCGGTGCCACCGAGTTGTTCCACTCGGTCACACCGACAGGGTCGGGCTATATATACTCACGGGCAAAAATTTGGAAAATTTCTCCAAACCCCTTCGCCCGTGCATAGCTCGCTCTGTCTCCAGGGTCTCCGGATTGTCTCCTCGTCGCCAGCCGCCTCCTGTCGCTGGTCTCCGCCGCCGTCAACGGAATTCACCCCCGCCGTTGCCGCCGTAGCGAGTTCATCGCCAAGCTAGGGTATGGACTCGATCACAGTGCTATCCTCGTCTGATTCCTAGCAAATTGTGTTCATTATGATTCTTGCCACGATTGAAACACTCCTATCCAGTCAATACAATCCTTAGAATAGATGCGATTTGAAAATTTAGGGTTAGGTTTCCGCCGAAACCATCTTGGACCCACCGAGTTGAAAAACTTGGTCCCATCGATTTGCCTAACGCTATTACACTAGTAACTCTCGGTCTGACTGAGAATTGCCAATCGGTGTGACCAATTTTAGAACTTTGCGAAACCCTAGCAGTCTCGGTTTCACCGAACTGTGACTCGATCCTACCGAGTTCACCAGTTTAGGTTCCAAAACTGCTTCGGTATCACCGAGTTTGAAAATCGGTTGATCCGAAATGCTTTCTGTGGAAAACTAAAACTTAGTTTTTGAATCATTCTTTTGCAAAAATCTCTGCATTTTGTGATGCTCATCCATTCTATCTCATCTATAACTATTCACAGGGTCAGTAGTCAGTGATTTGCAGCATGTCAGACCAAAGTGATAGTCAGAACAAGTCAGGTGACCACAACATGATTAGAGGGCATGCTATCAACTTGCTACACTTGTTTGATGTGCCACAAAAATTCAAGGTCATGAGCCTCATTGTTGAGACCATTAAGAGGACAGCAGCACACCAGAAGAGAAGTTGTGGGTATGCCCCACAGATTCAGGAGTTGATTAACTCAAAGATGGGCACAGGAACATACTTGCTGGATAAGGAACATTTTGCTATCTATCCAGACTTTGAGGACAATCAAGTTGTAATGAATGAGAATGAACCATCATCAGTGCAAGCTCAAGAGAAGAAGGAGAAAGCAAAGAGAGAGAAGGCTGCCAAGATGCCAACTCAAGAGGAGGCATCTGAGTACTTTTTGAAGAACGAGGCAGGAGCAGCTTGGTTACTTGATAGCATCAACACTGAGGATTGAGAAGGGGTTGGCCACCCTAACTCAAAACCAGGAGAGCCTGGAAAGAATCATGGAACAAAAATTATATGATCTAGATGTCAAAGTAACTGAGATTCAGTCAGTTATGGAGTAGCTCCAGGATGACATGCAGGAGAGGAAGGGCAAGACAACCACTGATTCATTTGCCAGAGTGCCTAGAGCTCAGAGGTCAGCTGCAGTGCCTGTGACAGACACCAGAGCCACATCATCTGCACCATCTCTACACCACCACCTGAAGATCAAGCCTGGGAGTCGATCTAGCACTATGCATTTTCTACGAACTTTTTGGTAACTTGTTGCCAAAGGGGGAGAAAAATGTATAGATCATAGGCTTCGAGAGTGTGTGTGTTGCTTTTGTTCTCTCTTGCTTTGGTGGTTAAACTTTGTTTGCTCTTGATTGCTTGAGATACTATGCTATTATCTGTGAGACATTGATGATCATGTGTTTGATCATAAGCTACACTTATGCTTGTTAAATGATATTATCTTACCTATCCTTTTATGATCATTCACTTTGCTTGGTGATGAGTGCATGTATTCAATCTTTATTATTTTGAGCGCTCCACCAAGATGTATGTGACATGGAAGAGTAACACATGAGCCTAATTCCTTGTGCATTTGCAGTCCAAAGCAAATTTTAAACTATGCACAAATTTAGGGGGAGCTCTTGCTTATCACATACTTCTCAAAGAGACGATGTTTTTCAATCTTATTATCATTTGTCGAAGCTTTGATCTATATGTTGTCATCAATTACCAAAAAGGGAGAGATTGAAAGTGCAACTATCCCTAGGTGGTTTTGGTAATTCATAACAACATATAGCTCATTGAGCTAATGCTATTCCAAGACTATTATTTCAGGAAAGCTAAATGAATGGCATGGCATGGATGATGAAAGTGGATCCCTCAAAATATCAAGGACAAAGGATTGGCTCAAGCTCAAAAGCTCAAGACTCTTCATTTTACATTTTAGTGATCCAAGATCACATTGAGTCTATAGGAAAAGCCAATACTATCAAGGAGGGATGAGGTGTTGCTTAATGAGCCTCTTGCTTCAAGTGCTTAGTGATATGCTCCAAATACCCTCAACTACTTTCTCACATCCTCATATGACCTAAACCCAAAGTCAAAATGGTCACACCGATTCTTTCTATCCAGCGCCACCGAGTTCAAATGTCATAGCCACTGCCACAAACCCTAGGAAAATCGATCTCACCAATAGGGATCTCGGTCTCACCGAGATGGGATTGTAATCTCTCTGTTTCCCTTCGTAACGTTTCGGTCTAACCGAAGTGAGCGATCGGTCCCACCGAGATTGCAATGTAAACTCCCTATTTCCCTTTCATAACATTTTGGTCTCACCGAAATGAGCGAATCGGTCCCACCGAGTTTACCTGACCAACTCTCTGGAAAGCTTATTACCAAAATCAGTCTCACCGAGTTTGTGTAATCGGTCTTACCGAGATTACATTATTCCCTAACCCTAACCATATCGGTCCTACCGAGTTGCATGTCGGTCCCACCAAAAATCCTAACGGTCACTAGGTTTACTAAATCGGTCCGACCGAGTCTGTTGAATTTGTCCCACCGAGTTTGGTAAATTGTGTATAACGGTTAGATTTTGTGTGGAGGCTATATATACCCCTCCACCTCCTCTTCATTCGTGGAGAGAGCCATCAGAACAAACCTACACTTCCAACTTACCATTTCTGAGAGAGAACCACCTACTCATGTGTTGAGGCCAAGATATTCCATTCCTACCATATGAATCTTGATCTCTAGCCTTCCCCAAGTTGCTTTCCACTCAAATCTTCTTTCCACTAGATCCAAATCCCATGAGAGAGAGTTGAGTGTTGGGGAGACTATCATTTGAAGCACAAGAGCAAGGAGTTCATCATCAACGCACCATTTGTTACTTCTTGGAGAGTGGTGTCTCCTAGATTGGCTAGGTGTCACTTGGGAGCCTCCGACAGGATTGTGGAGTTGAACCAAGGAGTTTGTAAGGGCAAGGAGATCGCCTACTTCGTGAAGATCTACCGCTAGTGAGGCAAGTCCTTCGTGGGCAACGGCCATGGTGGGATGGACAAGGTTGCATCTTCGTGGACCCTTCGTGGGTGGAGCCCTCCGTGGACTCGCGCAACCGTTACCCTTCGTGGGTTGAAGTCTCCATCAACGTGGATGTACGATAGCACCACCTATAGGAACCACGCCAAAAACATCCGTGTCTCCAATTGCGTTTGAATCCTCCAAACCCTTCCCTTTACTTTCTTGCAAGTTGCATGCTTTAATTTCCGATGCTCATATACTCTTTGCATGCTTGCTTGAATTGTGTGATGATTGCTTGACTTGTCCAAAGATTGCTAAAATCTGCCAAATTCTAATATTGGGAAAAGGTTAAGTTTTTAATTGGTCAAGTAGTCTAATCACCCCCCTCTAGACATACTTCAAGGTCCTACACAAGCGTCGGATCCACGCAGGATCAATCTCTTCAGTGATGCTCAATCACGTTGGGTTTGTAGGTGTTGGGTTTGGGTTTTCCTCACTTGATGATTTTCGCTCAAAGTCCTCGGAGGATGGGATGCTCTCAAATGACAAGTGTCAGTTTCTCTTGGAGCAGCCAACCAGCTAGTGGTTGAAGGGGGCAGCTATTTATAGCCTAGGGAACAGCCCGACATGATAAGACATAAATGCCCTTGTATGGTATGACCGTTAGGTGGGTAGATATTTTGGAACAGCTGGCGCATAGCACAGCAACGGTCGGAATTTTGATTATCAAAATCCTTAGGGCTATCATGTTCCTCACTGTGTAGGTAATTCGCACTGGCGAATTCCTAATTCCTCAGTCAGAACAAATTCCTCAGAGACCAAAAGAACTTTGTCTCTGTCACTGAAGAATATGACTGAACTGTATGAGATTTCCAATGGCTTCACTTGAATGGATTGGTAGGTGTAGGATTTTGAGTTGAGCATCACATGGAAATTTTTCCTTAGTATTTCCTCGACCCCCTTTAACAGTACGGTGTTTCCTATGACTCAAGAAAGAGAAAATGAAACTACGAAAACAAAAGTCTTCATGCTTCATGTTCCTCGAATGATTGCCAAGTCTTCAAGGTCGCACCAATTTCTTCACTTTCAAAGTCTTCAGAAATCCAAAGTCTTAAGTTGAAGAACTTCATTTTTAGGGGTCGACTTTCTCTGTAAATATCAAACTCCTCATAGACTTATAGACCTGTGTACACTCACAAACGCATCAGTCTCTTAACCTATAAGTCTTCAATACACCAAAATCACTAAGGGGCACTAGATGCACTTACAATCTCCCCCTTTTTGGTGACTGATGACAATATAGGTTAAGTTTTCAACGGGGATAAACATATGAAGTGTAAATACTGATATTGGGGAGTTTGATTGCAAGATATAGAAGAACTCCCCCTGAAGATGTGCATGAGGAATTTGATTTTGAAGCAATGCACACTTGAAGAGTATAATCATGGAGATCTCCCCCTATATCTTGTAATTCATACAAGCATTTGATATATAATATGAGGAATTTGAAATGCATGATGAAATATGGTGACTGATGTGATTCAGCATGCATGCATTGACATGAATGAGGAATAAGCATGCAGAAGAACACAACAAAAGTATTAGGCCACCATAGAGTTTAAGATTACAACTCGATCCAGCAAAGTCATTAGAAGAACGAGAGTTGTAACTTAGCAAAAACGCCCATATAGGATAGAACCGCTTGAAGACTAACTCAAATTTCTCCCCCTTTGTCATCGAATGACCAAAAGGGTTGAAACTGAGGACTAACGCCCCTGAAGAATATCATGATGATGGAGGAGCAGACCAGTCAAAGTCTTCCTTGAAGCCCATTTGCTTCAGATCTTCTTCACCATATAGATGTGATAGAATAGCCCAGGTGCGATCAAACACTTCATGGAGGTAGTAATGGTTTTTCTTCACTGCATTATGTGTGGAAGTCATGTTGTGAAGAATGGAGCCAAACTGACGCTTAACCCACTTGTGGTTGCGATCCACCTTCTGGTGAAGACTTATAAGCAGTTCACGGTCAGTCATCACACGAGAGCAGTAGCTTGAGGACTTGACTTGGTAGCATTGGAAGAAGAATCATGAGTAGCAGAGTCATCATTGGTGGAGTAAGATGCAACTTTGCGGAACTGACCATCCAATGGACGAATGCCTTCATCGATAACTGCTGGTGACTTGCCCTTCTCATTAGATGAGGAAATTGTCCGTTTGAGGACTTCAATAGGGGCAAGTAGCTGAGGTGATTCTGAAAATCAGCCTTGTAGTTGAGTGAAGACCTTGTTCTGAGGAATCTCATGATCCACGGCACGTAAGGCTTCAGCTCAAATGGTGAAAGTGCAACACTCGCCAGAGTCCTCATGAAGAAATCATGATAGTTTATGGGAATGCCATGCATGATGTTGAAAAGCATATTCTTCATCATTCCGATAATTTCTTCATCAGATGAGTCATGGCCTTTGATGGGACTCATGGTCTTCGTCAGAATGCGGTAGATGGTTCTTGGCACATAGAGTAATTCCTTCACGAGGAATTTGGTCCTTGGGGCTTGACCCGGCTTCAGCGGCTTCATGAGCACTTGCATATAGTGAGCTGTGAGTTCAGGCTCATCATACAAACAATGAGCACCATCGGGTGGAGGACTGATTGGCAAGGCACGAAGCAATTCAGAGGCCGGTGCCTTGTAATGAGTGTTTTCAGTCATCCAGTCCAACACCCACGAGTTGACGTCAGTAGCATCACTTGTGATATGCAGAGTTGCGTAGAACTGAAGAATAAGCTCTTCATTCCAATCAACTATGTTAGAGCAGAAATTGAGCAAGCCTGCATCATGAAGCATGCTGAGGACTTGAGAGAAGCAGGGCATGGATTCCATGTCCACGTGAGGAATGTGCTCGTGGTCGAAGACTTTGTCCTTGTTGAAAAGCACTAAGGAATAGAAGTTGGCCTGGCTAGCAGTCCAAAAACGCTTCCTTCTAAGACGAACATTGTCATAGGGGTTGAATTCAGTGAAGAACACGTGCTCGCTAAAGAAATCATCAGCCTTGAATTTTTGCTTCTTGGAGAAGGGATCCTTTGGCTTGGGCTGAGGAGTGTCAGTTGCATCACCACCTCAGGAATCGCAATCTCAAGTTCCTCAGGCTGAGGAATTTCAGGCTCTTCTGCAGCTTCAGCCTGGGTCGTCAATTCTTCATTTGCAATTTCTTCAGCACTAGTGGCTGGTGAGGGAGTCCTGGATTAGGGGGTATCCAGACAGCCAGACTATATACATCGTCCGGACTATTGGAGCGTGAAGATACAAGACTCAAGACTCCGTCCTGTGTCCGGATGGGACTCTCCTTTGCGTGGAAGACAAGCTTGGCCATACGGATATTATATTTCCTTCCTTGTAACCGACTCCATGTAAACCCTAGCCCTCTCCGGTGTCTATATAAACCGGAGAGGTTGGTCCTTAGAAGGCCGATCACAATTACAATCATAATCATCATAGGCTAGCTCCTAGGGTTTAGCCTCTACGATCTCGTGGTAGATCTACTCTTGTACTACTCATATCGTCAATATTAATCAAGCAGGAAGTAGGGTTTTACCTCCATCGATAGGGCCCGAACCTTGGTAAACATTGTGTCCCTTGCTTCCTGTTACCATCAGCCTAAGACGCACAGATCGGGACCCCCTACCTGAGATCCGACGGTTTTGACACCGATATTGGTGCTTTCATTGAGAGTTACTTTGTGTCGTCGTTGCAAGGCTCGATGGCTCCTTCGATCATCATCAACAACACGGTCCAGGGTGAAACTTTTCTACCTGGACAGATCTTTGTGTTCGGCGGCTTCGCACTGCGGGCTAATTCGCTTGTCCGTCTGGAGCAGATCGACAGCTACGCCCCTGGCCACCAGATCAGGTTTGGAAACCTGAACTACACGGCGTACATTCGCGGAGACTTGATCTTGGATGGATTCGGGCCTGTGCCAGGAGCACCGGACAGTCACGATGAGCACGGCTTAGACCTGCTGTCAGACAATGTTCGGGATATCACCCCTGTAGAAGCCCCGGACCTAAATCCGGAGCAGGCTACGTTGCCTAAGGACGGAGGGATGGACCCCACCCCGCAGGTCGCACATTCATCGGCGGTAAAGCCGAACACAGGCCTCACTTCTAAGGAAGCCTGTGACTCCGGACCCCCGGACTCGTATCCGGTTGAAGGTTCCAGTCCGCACACTCCCGAGCCAGCCGAGCCAGGTTGGGCCCCGGTGATGGAGTTTACCGCTGCGGATATCTTCCAGCACTCGCCCTTTGGCGACATGCTGAACTCACTAAAATCTCTCTCTTTGACAGGAGACTCTTGGCCAAACTATGTCTGGCTCGAGTGGGAGGCAGACGACGAAGGAATTCGCTGCCCACCCACCACCCACTTTATTGCCACGGTCGATGATTTAACCGACGTGCCTGACTTCGACTCCGAAGACATCGACGGTGTGGACGACGATGCAGAAGAAGTATAGGAACCACCGCTCACAGGGCGGTAGGCAGCCACCTCCTCATACGATATATATATATGGTGGACACTCCGAAGGAAACCAATGGCGCTGAGGCAACAGAGGATAACCCCTCAGGGAGAAACACAAACCATTGGCATTGCCGGCGCCGCTCCAAGCCCCGCCACATCAATACCGGCCCAGGAGATGAAAATAATCCGGATGGTGCCGAAGAGGAATACAACCCCGACCAGCCTATCTTCGAGCAGACCGAACAGGCGACGGACGGATATCCGGAGGAGGACAACTACATGTCCCCCTCCAAAGACGAGATTAGCCTCGGCAATTCCGAATGCGGCGTGCCTGAGGATCCAGGGGAGCAAGCTCGCTTCAAGCGACGACTCATGGCCACGGCAAGGAGCCTGCAAAGGAAGCAACAACAGCTCAAAGCTGACCAAGATTTGCTCATGGACAGATGGACCAAGGTCCTGGCCACCGAAAAATACAAACTCGGCCGCCCCGACAAAGGGCACACACGGCATAATTTGCTACCCCATCCTAAGCAGGAGAACCCAAGGCACATACCCAGACGTCAACACACCATAACTATCCAAGACAATACAAAGAATACACGAAGAGGCATCCTCAAGCCTCGGCGCAATTGTCATAAACGTCAAGTCAGGGAAGTTGGTGCCAAATCCAGCAACTCCCAGTCCGGTCAGCGGACAAAGAACAGTTCAAGCCTATACGGCCCGAGCAACATACTTGATCAACCATGTGAAATCCATGGTACTCCTAGAAGGACGGTCAAGCACACCAATAGAGAATGCCGGATTCTCAAAACAAAGCGGCCGGTCATGTGCCGGAAACAATGAGGGGAGGAGTCCAACAACGACAAGGTCAAAAGATCCTCCAGATCATAAAAGTACGGCTGATCTCTCCCGATCACATCAACCGTCCGGACAAGATCAACCACAACAATTCAACTGCAGTACCTCTAGACCTAGTAGTCCGGGGGCTCCACCTCACATAAAGCCCCCGCGGGTATGAAACTGCAAATAACATCTTCGAAAAAGATGCCAGGTGCAAAGGCCAAGTTTTATTGGCCCACCACTCTAATGGTTGTCTTCAGATCACCAAAAAATGCCACGCCAAAGAATAATTCTTCTGCACCCTCCCCTCATACGGTGATTTACCATACGTTAACGGGAACCACATTGACTAGATTCCACGTGGTAAACCATTAGGCCAACTGTCACACCCAAGATGCGACCCTATCCTAAAGGAACTCGAAGGTCCCACCAAGGATAG
Organism: Triticum timopheevii; assembly: GCA_963921465.1. Taxonomy (NCBI): domain Eukaryota; kingdom Viridiplantae; phylum Streptophyta; class Magnoliopsida; order Poales; family Poaceae; genus Triticum; species Triticum timopheevii. Next base: position 338,310,273 of record OY997266.1, on the reverse strand, counting down.
AAGCGCATCTTGAAGACGCTTTTGCAAGGTGGATATCATTACATCAACATTACATAAATAGATGGGGATACATACAAGAGGCATACAATGCCACACGAATACAACATCATACATAAGATCAACATCCGACTACGGATGAAGCACAAACAGAAGCTCAAATGACATCCACCCTGCTAGCCCAGGCTGCCGACCTGGAACCTATCCCCTGATCGAAGAAGGAGCAGAAGAAGAACTCCAAATCAAGCACACATCGCTCTCGCGTCATGATCATCACATAACCTGTACCTGCAACTGTTGTTGTAGTAATCTGTGAGCCACGAGGACTCACAATCCCATTACCATGGGTATCAAGACTAGCAAAGCTTAATGGGAAAGGAAGGGGTAAAGTGGTGAGGTTGCAGCAGCGACTAAGCATGATATGGTGGCTAACATACGCAAATGAGAGCGAGAAGAGAAGCAAAGGAACGGTCGTCAACTAGTAATGATCAAGAGGTGATCCTGAACTCCTACTTACGTCAAACATAACCCAGAAACCGTGTTCACTTCCCGGACTCCGCCGAGAAGAGACCATCACGGCTACACACACGGTTGATGCTTTTTAATTCGGATCTGGTGTCAAGTTATCTACAACCGGACATTAACAAATTCCCATCTGCCACATAACCACGGGCACGGCTTTCGAAAGATAATACCCTGCAGGGTTGTCCCCTCTTAGCCCATGATAAGCTCTCGCGATCAACGAAGGATATACCTTCTCCCAGGAAGACCCGATCAGTCTCGGAATCCCGGTTTACAAGACATTTCGACAATGGTAAAACAAGACCAGCAAGACCGCCCGATGCGCCGACAATCCCGATAGGAGCTGCACATATCTCGTTCTCAGGGCACACCGGATGAGCAAGACGTCGGGTTGGCATAGACCCTGGTTGCCCAGGGGGCGCCGGACATCGCTCGGTTTGGACCAACACTTAGACAAGCATTGGTCCGGGGGGCTAAAATAAAGATGACCCTTGGGTTAATTACTCCCAAGGGAAAAGTAGGTGGTGGTGAGGCAAATGGTAAAACCAAGGTTGGGCCTTGCTGGAGGAGTTTTATTCAAAGCGAACTGTCAAGGGGGTCCCATAAATCACCCGACCGCGTTAGGAACGCAAAATCCAAGAACATAACACCGGTATGACGGAAACTAGGGCGGCAAGAGTGGAACAAAACACCAGGCATAAGGCCGAGCCTTCCACCCTTTACCAAATATATAGATGCATTAATAATATAAGAGATATTGTGATATCCCAACAAAATCCTGTCCACCAAGGAGAAATCTTCAACTTCACCTGCAACTAACAACGCTATAAGAGGGGCTGAGCAAAGCGGTAACATAGCCAAACAACGGTTTGCTAGGAAGGGTGTCAAAGGTTAGAGGTTCATGTCAATTAGGGAGGCTTGAAGAGCAAATGATAGGTAACGCAGCATAGCGATAGAACGAAGCAACTAGCATAGCAATGATAGTAGTGAGATCCAGGGTAGCGGTCATCTTGCCTGAAATCCCACAAGGAAGAAGAACGAGTCCATGAAGAAGATGAAGCCACGAAGACGAACCACACGTAGACGAACACATCCTCACGATCGCAACGGAACGGGAACTATCGAGAAGAGGCACACAACATAGTAAACACACCACACATGAACAAGACATGATGCACAACAAGCATGATGCATGACAAACCTACATGAAGCTACTCATGGCAAGATATGATGCAAACAAGAACAACACATCAAGGCAAGTTTAAGTGAGGCCGGAAACAACATATAACAATTCCGGTAAGTCCTCATATGCAAATTTAGAAATTGGTCCAGAATTGAATAAACCTTATGTTCAAGTTGTTAAACAGCACGTTAAGATGCATCAAGATGATCTACATGAAATTCTAGTCAAGTTACATATAAAGTTCATTAGATTTGGAGCTACGGCTTAGAAGATATGAGCAAATCAAGTTAAACATGGCATTGATGCAAAATGCACCCAAACATCAAGCAAACACACCAAAACAAGGATGCAACATGGTAATATGAAACAACATGCAAAATCAAGCAAGTTTCATATAGAGCACACTCAAAACAGAGCAACGGTTCAACACATACTCTATACAAAGCATAACAACAATCTGTCTAAAACAGCAACTAGGAATATTGCAAGCACCAAAACAACATGCTACAGTACCACAATATGAAAACAAAAGGCATGGTCATGATTTACAGGTAAAGCATAACAAAACATGAACACTGAGCTAACTCCAGAAACAACGAGAACATGCTCGAAAAGACATGGTAAGATTGCATATATTAACAGTTTCAGACTTATTAGGAAATAACATCAGGTTGCAATGTTTAGATCTATCAAACATGTTACAGGAAGCTATCATGGCAAACAAAGGAATGGAATGAATCTACTAATTTCATAGAACAAAAGTCCCTTACTGACCATGAGCCAAAAGGGCACAGAAAATATGATGGCACCTATGTAAACATGGCAAGTTATATGACAGATTCAAACATGGCAGGAACAACAATAAGTAGGCATGTTGGTGAGCTTGAACCACTCACCACAGAGCAATGCATGGCATGGCAAGGTAACCAACAGTAAGAATACATGTTTGAGAAGCTAAGCATGGCAAGAACAAGTTCATAGGGTGCATGGATCACTAGCAACAATCATGGAAACATCAAACTTAATGTTAACAGGCTGACATCAACATTATTTAGCAAGTTTGGAGCAAGATAACAACATTATACAACAGGCTATAAATGCAACCAGGGGCATGAATGGATAGATCAAGACATGTATAACAAAACATCCTTACTGAACATCTCCAGAATAATGCACGAAATGACTTGTAGCAGCAGGTTTACATAGCAACAAAATATAACAGAATCAGTCAGGAAAACAGCAACAGCAAGTACCCTACTTAACAAGCTCGATGCACTCAGTACAAGATTCACAAAAATATATGGATGGCACCTCTGGAAAGATGGCATGGCATAGATCAAAACACATGTAGAGCTCACGCTCATAGGATGCACACATCAACCATGGCCAAAAATGACAAATGAGCAAGTTATAACAGTTTCAGCAGATTAACAACAACATGCACTCTTCCAACAGCATTTAGGGCATCAAGATGGACTCAAATGAACATGATGCAATGGAATAAAATGAAGTACCCGTCGAGCCGAACAATTTGACATATTACACGCACGAAACGGAGCAGTATGCAGCAAGTTATGATGTGATGAACATGGCATGATAATGTAAATAATTTCGGGACGGGCAAAAATCAGGGTCAACCTCCAGATCTGAAACTTGGGATCGCGGCACGCAGATCGAGGCGGGGCTAGAGAAGAGGAAGACGGCCGGGAACGAGGTGACGCCGGCGAGGGGGCACCGGATCCGGGCGGCGCACGCAGGCGCGCAGGGCGCCGGCGAGGAGGGTGGCCGCGAGCTCGGGAGCTCCTCTCCCTGGAGCTTCGCGCGGAGGGGCGAAGGGGCAGCCGGGGCTGGAGCGGCTCCGGCGAGGCATGGTTCGGCTCGGCGGAGGCGGAGGCCAGGTGACGGGGGCTGGCGGCGCGGGGGCCGGAGGGCGCCGGGCGGCGACCGGAGGCGGAGACGTTCGTCGGGGTGGCGGCCGGAGGCAGCGAGCGGGAGCGGGAGGCGCGGGCGGACGGGCGGAGGCGCGGGCGCGGCGGCGCGGGCCGGGCGGCGGCGGCAACCGGGCCCCGTGGGCCTGCAGCGGGCCGCGCGGGCCGGCGGCGGGGTGGAGAGAGAGAGAGGGTAAGGTGGCGGCGCGGGATTGGGTGCGGGCGGCGGCGCTACTGACGTGTCGGCCCTGGATTGGTCCGGGCGACGTGGCTAGCGGGCGGTGGACGTGTCCGGCCGCCGAGCGGACATGTCCGGCGGCGCGAGGAAGAAGATGGCTAGGGTTTGGACCCAGGATTAAAGGAGGGGTGCACATATTTATAGGTAGAAGGAGGTAGGAGTGTCCAAATGAGGTGCGGTTTTCGCCCACATGATCGTGATCGAATGACCGAGAGCATGGAGGGGAGTTAGATGGGTTTTGGGCCACTTTGGAATAGTGTTGGGCTGCGACTCAAAGAGGGCTTTAACGGTTACCCGGTTAAATGTTGGAGTATCAAACGACCTCCAAATGGCACGAAACTTGACAGCCGGTCTACCGGTGCTATACCAAGGCCGCTTGGCAAACCTCGGGCCATTCCGAGAAAGTTTAACACCCACTCACAACAGGAGACAAAAGGGGGACGCCGGGGGACATAGGAGTGCCGGATTGCGAAACAGACAACGGGGAAAATGCTCGGATGCATGAGACGAACACATATGCAAAATGAAATGCACATGATGACATGGCAAAATGCAACACGCAAGAAAATGACATGGCAATGACGGCGAATAACTGGCGGACACCTAGCGCATCGAATCCGGGGCGTTACACCGACACTGTGTGATATAATCACACCTATGGGCAAGGCCGAACCCCGCCCTTAGAGCGGAAATCATACAGCTGACGGAGTAGCGAGTCGTGCATGCCTATCAAAATCTTGATATGACAGCAAACTATCCGGACATCAACTGAGTAGTCTGTGCTACTTTACGGTATAACGGCTGGGTTAACCAGGGTCCGATCAGGAACCCTCGGACCAACCACAAGAGGACGTTTAGCTGCCTCCAAGCATTTGCCTTTACAAACTAACTTTGATGCAGAACAGGATTGGCGATGTGGAATCGTCCCGGACGCACAAGGGCAGGAACATGCATGTCAACCCCCCCAAAGAAGGTAGTCCGGATTCACCTCAGATCCACTCACAGCCCCCTCCAGTCCGGCCATCACAGGTTCCGCCAAAAAACCCCTCTTTTCATAATCATAAATCGTACTCGTATGCATAGACATATCATCCTACTACAATGCGTAGACTTAAATAACACTTACCGGCCGTTGTTTCTCATTGACGCCTCGTTGTAAAAGATGGCAGCCATGCCTCGTGTTATGCCCGATTATGCCAGGGGCTTCACAGTACGGCAATAAAAGTCCGACCACCTTTTCAGTCGCTCGGCACCCCAAACTTATAGCACTATATGCATCAGCTCCGAATCATGTCTTGGGTCATTGGTTGGGTTTGCCCGGCTCCCATGTTTTGGTACCTTACGTTCCGCCTCATCGGCTAAGGTAGCACTGGGAGAACTACTGCGATTGTGTCCCGGTTCTGCCAGACGAGCACCTCAGTAGAGAGAGCTAAAAACTAACTGTCATGATACAGCGAGAGCGAGTCAGCTGTTCGAGAGGTTGTAAAATCCCTAAAGATTTATTCCGCATAACGCCATTATAAATGCAGAGTGCGATGGATCGGACTTCCGATCAGGCGCCAATAGAGCCCCTAGTTCGTCCTTCTGAACACTAGGGGCTGCGCCGACCATACTCGAATTCCTATGGCTAAGTGAAAGTAGTAAAGCCCTATAGTCCGATTGCCTGGTTCATGGCGTGGAACACCTCCTTAAAAGGACCCAACCATGGGATAAAGAGTGTTCAGGATGCCCCGAACACCCCCGTATTTCTTTCATGGGGGAAGAAGCCGACGACTGGCCAACTCTCAGGATTTACATACACTAAACAGCCGCACAGGAAGAACAAATGTTCAAACAAAACAGGCAATAAATAATAAAAGTGCCATTATCCCATATTACAAAGAACGACACGAATTCCCTCAGGGAAATATAATGTCTTTGGCACACTTATCTGCCACAAGGCGGGCTCCCTTCAGTACACTTTCGTAGTACAGCTCAGGCTTGCGGTGCTCCTTACCCTCTGGCGGCCCCTCAGTCATCAGCTTCTCCGCGTCAAGCTTCCCCCAATGCACTTTTGCATGGGCAAACGCCATGCACGCACCCTCTATACAGACTGATCGCTTAACAGCATCAAGCCAAGGACAGGTGCCCACAATCCACTTCACGAGTCCGAAGTAACTGCTTGGAATTGGCTCCGCGGGACACAGCCAGACAACCAAGTCCTTCATGGCTAGTTCGGCCCCCTGGTGCAGTTCGACCAGCTGCTTTGGCTGATCGATAAAGGGCACCGGATAGTTCGGCGACAAATACTGCAACCAGAAATTCCTCTCTGCAGACTTCTTCTCGTCGGTCCGATAGAATTGGGCGGCATCTGGTATGCTGCGAGGCAGATCTGCAAACGCCCCTGTAAAGAAAACAAGAATTCAGCTTGTCGCTTAGAGTTCTTCCCACTATCATGTAAAAATGGCAATGAATACATCAGGCCTTACCAGCCGCAACTTTCCGGGCCTCCTGAATGTCCCGTACAACACCTCGGGCTTCTTCCCGAGCATCTTCTGCGGCTTGAAGAGCCTAGGCGAGTTAGGATTCTTTCCCTACTAGACTCTGCTCCAAGTCCTCACTTTTCTTCACAGCCTCCTGGAGCTCTTGCTCAGTTGTGATGAGCCTGGCCTCATGTTTCTCATGAAGCGCCTGTTTGGCGGCAGCCTTCTCGTTGGCATCAGCCACAACCTTCTTCAGTGCCTCATATTCAGCACTCGTTCCTAGGGCATACAATACAAATACTTTTCAATAAAGCACATTTACTAATTCGTGCCAAATTCAAGACAATGTTTCGACATACCTTGCTTGTCCTCTAATTGCTTCTTCACACGGCCGAGTTCCTCCTCGGCCCGTTCCAGGATCTACTTCAGTCCGGACACTTCCGCATTATGAGCGGCCGTCTTCTCCGCAGACGCCTGCTTTCACACAAAGGGGTATACGTCATTAACAAAGGCTCCCGCAAAAGCAGAGGGTTTGATCCCCTGCTCGGCTAAATCTCTCTTTCGCCGGACAGTGTATCACGGGCTATTACTCATATTATGACGATTCCTCAAATGTTTCTTAAAAAACATACCTCAAAAGCCTTTATAAGGCCAAGGCAGGACTCATTCAGCCCTCTTTCGGTGGACTGAATCTTTTCAACCACTGCACCCATGAGGGTCCGATGTTCATCAACGATAGACGCGTTCTTTAACACTGTCGATAGACCGCCTGGCAGCTCTGCCTGTACAGAGGTCGCCGACAGAGTAGGCAAGCCACCCACCGTCGAAGGTGGCTGTTTGCCCGATCCTAGAGCCTTAGAGGTCTCCAGGACCTTATCCGGCTGTGGTCCGAACCCGAGACTGCCCCCATCGTCGACACGCTGGGGGGCCGCCGCCCCCGTGTGTCCGGCCCTAGATACATGCCTCCCCTGGTCCGGGTCTCTTGGAGACGACACCTCAGTGTCGCGCCTGGACTTCAGGGAAGGAGCTGCCGGAGGCGTCTCGCTCGCCAAAGCGTCTGAGCTCAGCGAATCCTCCGATGAGGATTGTCCGGCGCGGGACCTCGCCGGGCTGTACGAAACATGGCGACAGTTAAAACTACTGTACCCAAACGACCCTGGATGCATATGCGCGTTCGGATTTCGGATATTACGACTTTTCCAGGGGTTGGGCCCTGGGATCCCACTCCGGGCTGTTATCGGCAGCCGTGGTGGATGCCTCTGGATGGGAACCTCTCCCTCTCTTGGGCGATTTGGCCTCCAGGGACGAGGAAGCCGCCCTTTTCTTCTCACCTCCGGAGTGAGGCTCGTCCTCCTCTGCTTCCTCCTCTTCGTCTTCGGAAGAAGGAGCGTCGCTGGAGTCTTCGGATTTTGTGTCCGAAGCCTCGCGGCGAAGGAGGCCACTCCGGGTCTGTTTGACCTTCTTGGAGGCCTCTTTCTTTGGCGCCTCGTAGGGCGCGAGGACCAGCATCTTTGTCAAAAGAGGTCCGGCCGGTTCCTCCGGCAGCGGGGCCGGACAATGTATCCGCTCCACCTTTTTATCCATCCCTGGGGTCATGGTAAAGCATGATAAAAATGTCTCCCTCAAGACATGCCAACTGAAGCATGGATTGACAGAGCGTGGCTATAACTTACCGGGCTTGCAGAGTGGGATAATTGATACCCACGGTCCTCGGCGGAGCCCGACCATGATTTGCCGGACTTGAAGAGCACCTTCCAGATGTCCTTGTGGGAGGAATCATAGAGCTCCCGAAGGGTTTGGTGCTCGGTTGGGTCGTACTCCCACAAATTGCAGGCTCGGCGCTGGCAAGGGAGAACCAGGCGAACTAGCATCACCTGGACTACGTCGACAAGCTTGACGTCCTTGTCGACCACATTCTGAATGCACGTCTGGAGTAGTGACAGCTCATCGGACGAGGACCAGTTCGGGCCCTTCTTGGGCCAGGACGTGCGCCGCAGTGGGGCTCCGGATCTGAACTCAGGAGCTGCAACCCACTTTTTGCCGCGTGGTTCGGTAATATAGAACCACTGCTGCTGCCACTCCTTGACGGAGTCGTTGAAGGCACCCGTTGGCCAAACGACCTTGGGCATCTTGCTCACCATGGCGCCGCCGCACTCGGTGTGCTCGCCACTTACCACCTTGGGCTTCACATTGAAAATCTTCAGCCACAGGCCGAAGTGAGGTGAAATCCGGAGAAAGGCCTCGCACACGACGATGAACGTCGAGATATTGAGGAAAGAATTGCGGGAAAGATCATGAAAATCGATCCCGTAGTAATACATGACTCCACGAACAAATGGGTGAAGGGGAAACCCGAGCCCGTGGACAAAATGGGGAATGAACATGACTCTCTCGTGGGGCTCCGGAGTAGGGACGACCTGTCCCGCCGGTGGGAGACGGTGGCCGATCTTCTTGGCCAGATACCCAGCCTCCCGGAGCCTCTTGATATCCTTCTCCTGGATGGTAGAGGCCATCCATCTGCCTCCTGCTCCGGATCCGGACATCTTTGGAAAAACTCTCTTCAATGGAAAAGAAGAATGCCTGGGCGTTAGGGATCGAACAGAGGGGAATGGGCTAGCGGAAGGAGAAGGCGTGGGTAAAGAGGAAGAGACCTTATCTCTTTATAGAGATGGTAAAAGCTTTTTGCGCCTCCCCACTTGCCTGGTGGAACCCGCTCGCTCCCCACTCGCCGTGATTAGCGGTGCGGTTGGATTATCCATACCCGTATTGATGAGAATCCCACAATAAGGGGGCACGATCTCTGCTATGGCAAAACATGCAGAAGAAACCGCCTCGCGATATGCGCTATGGCTGGTTGTGGGAAAAAGGTTCGAATAATGACCCGACCGTAATGACATATCACGTCATCTAAAAAGTTGTCAGCTGAAATATCGTTCTCTCTACGGTGGTATGTGAAAATCATTTTGCAGATCCGGACATGGCCTACGTGTTTGATAATTACTTTGGAGTATTTGGAGATGGAACCCGCCTTGCAATGCCGAAGACAAGACTGCGCGCCGGACTCATCGTCATTGAAGCCTGGTTCAGGGGCTACTGAGGGAGTCCTGAATTAGGGGGTATCCAGACAGCCGGACTATATACATCATCCAGATTATTGGAGCGTGAAGATACAAGACTCAAGACTCCATCCCGTGTCCGGATGGGACTCTCCTTTGCGTGGAAGACAAGCTTGGTGATCCAGATATTATATTTCCTTCCTTGTAACCGACTCCATGTAAACCCTAGCCCTCTCCGGTGTCTATATAAACCGGAGAGGTTGGTCCTTAGAAGGCCGATCACAATTACAATCATAATCATCATAGGCTAGCTCCTAGGGTTTAGCCTCTACGATCTCGTGGTAGATCTACTCTTGTACTACTCATATCGTCAATATTAATCATGCAGGAAGTAGGGTTTTACCTCCATCGAGAGGACCTGAACCTGGGTAAACATTGTGTCCCTTGCTTCCTGTTACCATCAGCCTAAGATGCACAGATCGGGACCCCCTACCCGAGATCCGCCGGTTTTGACACCGATAGCTGGAATTTCTTCATGAACACTTGGGGTTGCATGAGGTTCTTCAGATCCCATTTTCACTTTAGTAGCAGCAGGGGACTGAGGAATTGCTTGGAGTGGAGTGAACATTGGAGAGTTGGGGTGCTGACTGTCCCAAAATTCATCATTGAGCACCGGAGTGGTACAGCCAACGTCCACATCCTCATCTTCTATTTCTTCAACACCTGCCTCTTCAGCAGTGAACTGAGGTATAGGTGAGGAAATGACTGGTGTTGAAGGGATTTCATCCACTTCAATTTCTTCGTCCAACTGCTCTGTCGAAGCAGCAGAAGGAGTTTCTTCATCAGATTCATTGAGAATCACATAATCTTCACCAAAAGGAACAAGGTCCTTTGATGGCATGGAGGAGACTGGAATGGCATTAATTGTGTTGTCAATTGAGCTAGTCAGTGGCTTCAACTTCTTTGGAGCTGAAGAATTTGATGAAGTTGATGCCTTCCTTTTCTTCACAGCTGCACGCTCTGTAGCCTTGGTCTTCTTCGCATCTAATGCAGATGGAAGGATCAGAGTTGGTGTAGGCGTAGGAGGTGTAGAGGACTTTGGTTTAGTTTCCTCAGGCACAACTGATGCAGTTGCCCTAACTTGTTCACTTTCTTCAGGCGCACCACTAGTGGATGCCCTGGCAATATCTTCAGCGGCCTGATTGTCATCAGCGGTGCTGGCATGTTCTTCAGTAGGCTGAGCAGATGCTTCAGCCTGAGTAACTTCAACGTGCACAGGAGGAGCAGCACTTGAAGTGAATTTCTTCATCAGACTGACGAAACGCACCTTGGAGCCCTTCCAATCAGCATGGTAGCGATCAAATTCATCACTCAGTTGTTTGATTTCAACTTGCAAAGCAAGGAGCTGATCAGGAGTGAGAGTGTAACACCCCGGGTTCGATGCGCCAGGTGTCCGCCAGTTATTCGCCGTCGTTGCCATGTCATTTGCTTGCGTGTTGCATTTTATCATGTCATCATGTGCATTTCATTTCGCATACATGTTCGTCTCATGCATCCGAGCATTTTCCCCGTTGTCCGTTTTGCGATCCGGCACTCCTATGTCCTCCGGCGTTCCCCTTTTGTCTCTTTTCGTGTGCGGGTATTAAACGTTCTCGGATGGACCGAGGTTTGACAAGCGGCCTTGGTATAGCACCGGTAGACCGCCTGTCAAGTTTCGTGCCATTTGGAGGTCGTTTGATACTCCAACGGTTAACCGGGTAACTGTAAAGCCCTCTTTTGTTGCAGCCCAACACCCCTTCCAAAGTGGCCCAAAACCCATCTAAGTCTCTTCCATGCTCTCGATCGTTCGATCACGATCGCGTGGCCAAAAACCGCTCCTCATTTGGACTCTCCTAGCTCCCTCTACCTATAAATTAGTCCCTCCCCCCGAAATTCCCGGTCCAAAACCCTAGTCCTCTTCCTCCCACCGCCACCGGACATGTCCGTGACGGCCGGACACGTCCGCCGCCGTCCCCCGATGAATCGCAGGCCGCCACGTCGCTCCCGCCGCCGTCTCCGCCGCCAGGGCCCGCGCGGCCCAGAACCGGCCCGCGGGGCCCGCGCCGCCGCCCGCCGCCGCCCATCGGGACCCGCGCGCCCGATGCCGCCTCCCGTGGCCCGAGCCGGCACCGCGCCGCCGCTCTCCGCCGGGCCGAGCCGCCTCCCGCGCCGGCGTCGGCCGCGCCTGCCCCGCCGACCCCGCGCGCCGGCGCCGCCCTCCGCCGCCCGGCGTCCTGGCGCCGCCCCGTCCGCCTCCGCGCCGCGCTGCCCTGCTCCTGCGCCGCCGCCGCCCGGTGCCCAGCCCCGCCGCCGTCGACTTCGCGCCCCGGGAGCCCGGCCGTCGTCGCCTCGGCCACGCCGGCCGTCGCCTCTGCGCCGCCCGGGCCAGGTCCAGCCGCGGGAAGGCCGGATCCGGCGCCCCCCTCGCCGGCCCCCTCCTCCCGGCCTCTCCCTCGTCCTCCGGCCGCCTCCTCTCCGTCTCCGGCGAACAACTCCGACGAACCTCGTTTTCCGTGCTGCCTCAGGTTGACTTTCCCCCTCCGAAATTCCACTAAGTCCCCGATTATTTCAACATTATCATGCCATGTTCATCGCTTTGTATCTTTGCATCCGTAGCTCCGTTTTGTGCGTGTAATATGTCAAATTGTTCGTCTCAACGAGTACTTAATTTCATTACATTGCAGCATTTTCATTTGATATCATCTTGATGCCCGAAATGCTGTTGGAAGAGTGCATGTTGATGTTAATCTGCTGAAACTGTTATAACTTGCTCATTTGTCATTTTTGCCATGTTTGATGTGTGCATCCTATGAGGTTGATGTCTACACGTGTTTTGATTTATGCTATGCCATCTTTCCAGTGATGTCAACCATGTATTTTTGTGAGTTGTGTGCTGAGTGCATCGAGCTTGTTAAGGAGGGTACTTGCTGTTACTGTTTTGCTAGGCTGATTTTGTTATATTTTGTTGCTATGTTAACATGCTTCTACAAGTCATTTCATGCATTATTCGGGAGATGTTCACTAAGGATGTTTTGTTATACATGTCATTCTCTATCCATTCATACCCTTGGTTGCAATTATAGCCTGCTGGAACATGTTGTTATCTTGCTCCAAAGTTTGCTAAATGATGTTGCTGTCAGCTTGTTAACATTAAGTTCAATGTTTCCATGATTGTTTGCTAGTGATCCATGCACCCTATGACCTTGCTCTTGCCATCTATAGCTTCACAAACATGTGTTCTTACTGTTGGTTGCCTTGCCATGCCATGTATTGCTCTGTGGTGAGTGGTTCAAGCTCACCAACATGCCTACTTATTGTTGTTTCTGCCATGTATGAATCCGTAATATAACTTGCCATGTTTACATGGGTGCCATCATATCTTCTGATCCTTTTTGGCTCATGGTCAGTAAGGGTCTTTTGTTCTATGCAATTAGTAGATTCATGCCATGTCTTTGTTTGCCATGTTAAGTTCCTGTAGCATGTTGTTTGATAGCTCTAAACATTGCAACCTGATATTATTTCCTGATAAGTCTAAAATTGTTATTATTTGTAATCTTCCCATGCCCTTTTGAGCATATTCTAGTCTTTTTTGGAGATAGCTCAGTGTTCATGTTTTGTTTTGCTTTACCTGTACTTCATGCTCATGCCTTTTGTTCTTATGTTGGAGTGCTGTAGCTTGTTGTTTTGATGCTTGTAAGATGCCTAGTTGCTGTTATGGACAGATTGTTGCTATGACTTGTAGTGTGTGTGTGTTGAACCGTTGCTCCATTTTGAGTGTGCTCTATATGAAATTTGCTTGATTTTGCATGTAGCTTCATATTACCATGTTGCATCCTTGTTTTGGTGTGTTTGCTTGATGTTTTTTTGCATTTTGCATCAATGCCATGATTAACTTGTGTTGCTCATATCTTCTAGGGCGTAGCTCCGAATTAAATGAACTTTATATGTAACTTGACTAGAATTTCGTGTAGATCATCTTGGTGCATCTTAACTTGCTGTTTAACAACTTGAACATATGGTTTATTCAGTTCTGGACCAATTTCGAAATATGCATATGAGGACTTACCGGAATTGTTATGTGTTGTTCCCGGCCTCATTTAAACTTGCCTTGATGTGTTGTTCTTGTTTGCATCATCTTTTGCCATGAGTAGCTTCATGTAGCTTTGTCATGCATCATGCTTGTTGTGCATCATGTTTTGTTCATGTGTGGTGTGTTTACCATGTTGTGTGCTTCTTCTCGATAGTTCCCGTTTCGTTGCGATCGTGAGGATTCGTTCGTCTACGTGTGGTTCGTCTTCGTGGCTTCATCTTCTTCATGGACTCGTTCTTCTTCCTTGCAGGATTTCAGGCAAGATGACCGCTACCCTGGATCTCACTACTATCATTGCTATGCTAGTTGCTTCGTTCTATCGCTATGCTGCGTTACCTATCATTTTCTCTTCAAGCCTCCCAAATTGCCATGAACCTCTAACCTTTGACACCCTTCCTAGCAAACCGTTGTTTGGCTATGTTACCGCTTTGCTCAGCCCCTCTTATAGCGTTGGTAGTTGCAGGTGAAGTTGAAGATTGCTCCATGGTGGACAGGGTTATGTTGGGATATCACAATATCTCTTATATTATTTAATGCATCTATATATTTGGTAAAGGGTGGAAGGCTCGGCCTTATGCCTGGTGTTTTGTTCCACTCTTGCCGCCCTAGTTTCCGTCATACCGGTGTTATGTTCCCGGATTTTGCATTCCTAACGTGGTCGGGTGATTTATGGGACCCCCCTGACAGTTCGCTTTGAATAAAACTTGTCCAGCAAGGCCCAACCTTGGTTTTACCATTTGCCTCACCACCACCTACCTTTCCCTTGGGAGTAATTAACCCAAGGGTCATCTTTATTTTAGCCCCCACGGGCCAGTGCTTGTCTAAGTGTTGGTCCGAACTGAGCAGCCCGCGGGGCCACCTCGGGGAAACTCGAAGTCTGGTTTTACTCGTAGCTTGACTTATCCGGTGTTGCCCTGAGAACGAGATACGTGCAGCTCCTATCGGGATGTCGGTGCATCGGGCGGCTTTGCTGGTCTTGTTTTACCATTGTCAAAATGTCTTGTAAACCGGGATTCCGAGACTGATCGGGTCTTCCTGGGAGAAGGAATATCCTTCGTTGATCGCGAGAGCTTATCATGGGCTAAGTTGGGACACCCCTATAGGGTATAAACTTTCGAGTGCCGTGCCCGCGGTTATGTGGCAGATGGGAATTTGTTAATGTCCGGTTGTAGATAACTTGACACCAGATCCGAATTAAAATGCATCAACCGCGTGTGCAGCCGTGATGGTCTCTTCTCGGCGGAGTCCGGGAAGTGAACACGGTCTCTGTGTTATGTTTGACGTAAGTAGGAGTTCAGGATCACCTCTTGATCATTGCTAGCTTCACGACCGTTCTGCTTGTTCTCTTCTCGCTCTTATTTGCGTATGTTAGCCACCATATCATGCTTAGCCGCTGCTGCAACCTCACCACTTTACCCCTTCCTTTCCCATTAAGCTTTGCTAGTCTTGATACCCATGGTAATGGGATTGCTGAGTCCTCGTGGCTCACAGATTACTACAACAACAGTTGCAGGTACATGTTATGTGATGATCATGACGCGAGAGCGATGTTTGCTTGTTTTGGAGTTCTTCTTCTGCTTCTTCTTTGATCAGGGGATAGGTTCCAGGTCGGCAGCCTGGGCTAGCAGGGTGGATGTCGTTTGAGTTTCTGTTTGTGTTTCATCCGTAGTCGGATGTTGATCTCTTGTAAGATGATGTTGTATTTGTGTGGCATTGTATGCCTTATGTATGTATCCCCATCTATTATGTAATGTTGATGTAATGATATCCACCTTGCAAAAGCGTTCCAATATGCGTGTCTATCCTTGGTGGGACCTTTGAGTTCCTTTTGGATAGGGTCGCATATTGGGCATGACAGAGAGTGAGGACATTGTCCTTGAGGTAACGCTGTTTCTTGTACTGCGCTTTCTTCAAACTTCTGCCTTGTTCAAATTTTCATTTTTCTTCCTCAATGAAGGCAGTCAGAACATGACTTTGACCAGGAGTGAGGTTCATCTCTGGCAAAGGCGTGTTAGGGTCCTTGTGCCACAGGTCCATGTAGTCGAGGATCAACTTTGGATCCAACATCAGCGGCACATTGCTACCTTTGGCTCTAGCGGCCCTGGCTTGCCTGTCTCTGATGATTTCGGCAAGTTCTTCATCATCAGCCTCATCATCATAAGAGGGCACTTGGAAGGCGACCTACTTCTTGTGAGGACTTGGTCGAATGCCGCGTCCAGCAGTGGCCTTTTTATTCAGCAAAGAGGGACCAGCTGAAGAATTTCAAGCAGCTAAGGAGCTTGCAGATGCTCCTGAGGCAATAGAGAAGCCTTGAGTCCTTTGGCACGAGGCGAGATGCACAAGTGCCGAGGATTTGGTCAGAGCAGCTGAGGACTTTGACGGAGGAGCTGAGGACTTTGAAGGAGTAGTCTGAGGAATTTGCCGTGAGGGCCTTGAAGAATCTGGCCTTGAGGGCATAGCAGAGGAGCTTGGCCGTGAGGGCATTGAAGGTGAAGCACTGCACAGGCTTCTTGTGCATTTCCTTCTTTGGCTGACTAGCAGAGGCCTCAACAGAGGCAGCAGCAGCAGCAGAGTCTGTGTTGAATTTTGTTTTCACTGCTTCCTTTGCTTGCTTGGCCAATTTGGCCTGGCGCCTTGCCCATTCATCAGCATAGTCCTCACCGCGCTTGAGGCTGGTGGGATCTGCCAATTGGCCTGGTGCCAATGGAGGTCTTGAGCATGGAGGGTTGAGCGCGAATTTCTTCATATACTTGGGAGTAACATACCTGTACTCCCTCCATTCTTGTGCCCATCTCCTCTCTATCCTTTGTATGCGCACTTTGCGCTGATTCTTGTCCTCCTTGCCAAACTTGGCTTCATCAGGTGTGCAATATCCAGCATAAATGTCTTCAGGAATTTCAAACGCAGTATTGACATCAGGCCTCTTTCCTCCCTTCTGTGGCTTCTTATCAGCCATTTTCTTCAGCTGAGGAATATGAACAACTGAAGTTTCTGAAGAGGTGTGCAACTTTTCTTCGAGGAACGCTGCAAATGAGTTAAGTTGATGAGAACCTAGTGATTCAGCAGCGGACATTTGTACCTGTGAACAGAGTATAGTTGCGAGGAATTTGGAGAGGTCATATGCGTTCTCAGAAGGTTATTCAAAAATGAGTAGGTTTTGAGGAATTTGACCAGATGAGTCTTGAGGAATTTCACTAAGCGTTCTTTGTCTTAGGTTCCAGAGTTGTATAGATGAAAATCCACACAGTTGAGGAATCTTGAAGAAAATAATTGCTTAGAGAAACGAATCAAGAGCAGATGACATGTGAGGTGTTCATGTGTGTGAAGATTTGAAGAATAAACACCTTTGAAGATTTTCAAGAAAACTTGAGAAGCAAAGAGGGCAGTAAAAGTAACTTTTAATTACCCGAAGTGAAGAACGCGACGAACTGGAAAGAGTAGATGTGAAGTTCGTCGGGTCAGATCTTCCACGCCCTAACTCGGCAGAGGAAATCAGCTACGGCAGCGATGGAGTGAAGAAATCCGCAACTGGCGCAAGTATGACGGCGACGAGGTCGAGGCAGTGAAGCTCTTCCTCACCGGCTATGATGAAGTAGTGACGGCGCTAGGGTTTCGGGAAGCTCGAGCGGGAGAGAGCGCGAGCGAGGTGAAAGTGAAGTGAGGAAGAGACATGGGTATTTATAGAGGGAGTGAAAAACTATTTACCCGAGGAAATCGGACGAACGTGCCCCTGGCCCTTCTCATTCGCGTGACATGTATCACCCACGTACTGAGAGGTGGCGATCGTGTAGTATCGTGGGTGAATAGATAAGTATTGTCGTGAGAAGTGGAACAGTTTGAGCGGCAAAGCTGAAAATTTAGATAAGATAAGTTTAAAAGTTCCGTTCACAATTTCTTCAGTTGTCAAGGACACAGTGAAGATTTTGAACGAGTTTCAATTAGAACGCACATGAGGAATTTGTGAATAGACTGGGTTGAGTTTAGCATAGAGGGGAAGGGTCCGATCACATTCACTTAGCAGAAGAAAAACAACTTGAAGAATTAGCAATAAGTGAATGCCGTAGAGGACATAAAACTCATATATATATATATATATATATATATATATATATATATATATATATATATATATATATATATATCCAAATGAAGAACAACACCGAAAAGAGTGAAGACAAAGCAAAGTTGAAGAATATGAAATACTAAGGAATTTCAAAAACGAAGAAAAACTCAAATTGAAGACTTTCAACTTTGGGTGGTGGCGTAATCCACCGTATAAGAAAGCTGATTTCAAACACTGCGTACAATTGTCGTAGGGCTCTGAGAATCAATTTCTTCATTAATTTCTTCACACTTAGAGGGTTAGTCTTCATTGATTGAAGAAAAACGTTACTTCATGTGTTGCGCATCTAAGTCATCAAGTCAGCATAAGTGTTAGGATGTGTGTCCATCTCAGAGAACATTCGATGATTCTAGGATATTTAGCTCACACCACAACTTGCTAAATCTCTTCTCATCCAAGGGCTTAGTGAAGATATCGTCCAGTTGATCTTCAGTGCTGACGTGGTCGATGGAGATGTCGCCCTTCAACACATGATCATGAAGAAAATGATGACGAATCTGGATGTGCTTGGTCTTCGAGTGCTGAACTGGGTTATGAGCAATCTTGACAGCACTCTCATTATCACAGTAGAGAGGCACATTCTTCATGTTGACGCCATAGTCCTTGAGTGTTTGCTTCATCCATAGTAGTTGAGCACAGCACGATCCAACAGCAATGTACTCAGCTTCTGCAGTGGAGAGTGATACGCAGTTATGTTTCTTCGAGGACCAACAGACCAAAGATCATCCGAGGAAATGACATGTGCCTGATGTTGACTTGCGGTCCACGCGATCGCCAGCATAGTCAGAGTCTGAATATCCGATGAGATCAAAAGAAGAGCCCTTGGGATACCATAATCCAAGTGTTTGTGTGTGAGCTAAGTATCGAAGAATATGCTTCATAGCCTTATGGTGTGATTCCTTTGGTGTAGCTTGAAATCGGGCACACATGCAAACACTAAGCATAATATCCGTCCTAGATGCACATAGGTACAATAAAGAGCCAATCATGGAGCGGTATACCTTTTGATCGAAGTCTTTGCCATTTTCATCAGTGCATAGATGGCCATTTGTGGGCATTGGAATTTTGACCCCTTTGCAATCTTGCATGCCGAATTTCCTCAACTACGTCCTTGAGGTATTTCTCCTGAGATATGAATACCCCATTGCGCTATTGACGAATTTGAAGACCTAAAAAGAACTTCAATTCTCCCATCATAGACATTTGATATTCTTCACTCATCATATAGGCAAATTCATCACTATATCGTTGGTCAGTACAGCCAAAAATGATATCATCAACATATATTTGGCACACAAACAATTCATCATCATAAGACTTAGTGAAAAGAGTTGGATCGAGTGAACCGGGTTTGAAGCCTTTCTTCATGAGGAATTCCTTCAGAGTATCATACCACGCCTGAGGGGCTTGCTTGAGGCCATAAAGGGCCTTGTTGAGCTTGAAGACTTTGTCAGGATTCTTTGGATCTTCAAAACCTGGTGGTTGAGCAACATATACTTCTTCCTCAAGCTTACCATTGAGGAATGCACTTTTCACATCCATTTGTTGTGAGATAATATCATGATGGTTAGCATAAGCAAGTAATATGCGAATAGCCTCAAGTCTAGCAACAGGTGCAAAAGTTTTGTCGAAGTCAATTCCTTCAACCTGTGTGTAGCCTTGAGCTACAAGCCGTGCCTTATTCCTCACCACAAGGCCATTTTCATCTTGCTTGTTGCGGTAGATCCACTTTGTGCCAATAATGTTGTGCTTGCGAGGATCTGGACGTTTGCCCAGCTCCCAGACGTTGTTGAGCTCGAACTAATGTAATTCTTCTTGCATAGCTTGAATCCACTCAGGCTCCAGAAATGCTTCATCTACCTTAGTGGGCTCTGTGATAGAGCCAAAAGCAAAGTGCCCACGAAAGTTAGATAAATGTGAAGCTTTTGAGAGTGTGAGAGAACCTGGTGCTTCAATGTCATCGATGATCTTCTCGATTTGCACTTCGTTTGCAATACGAGGATGAGCGGGTTGTCTTCGAGAAATTTGATCTGCATTTTCTTCAGGTGCATTTTCCTCAGCACCATTTTCTTCAGGTGCGCCAGCTCGACGTTCATCATGTTCTGGAATGAATTCTTCAGCAGATTCTTCAGTAGGAATGACATCCTCAGTGGCTTTGAACTTGATAGAATCCTCAGGTGCTGGTTCATCTATCACAGAAGGTAGGTGCTCTCTTTATGAGCCATTAGTTTCATCGAACCGCACATCCACAGTTTCAACAACCTTGTGAAGAACGTTGTTGAAGACTTTGTAGGTGTGCGAGTCCTTTCCGTAACCAAGCATGAAACCCTCATGTGCTTTCGGTACAAATTTAGAATTGTGATAGGATCTCTAATCCAACATTTAGCACCGAAGACTTTGAAGTAACTCACATTGGGTTTCTTGTCAGTGAGGAGTTCATAGGCAGTCTTCTTGAAGAATTTGTGAAGATATACTCTGTTGATGATGTGGCACGCAGTATCAACTGCCTCACTCCAGAAACGACGAGGCGTCTTGTATTCATCGAGCATAGTGCGAGCCATCTCAACAAGAGTACTGTTCTTGCGCTCCACGACGCCATTCTGTTGAGGAGTATAAGGAGCAAATAACTCATGAGTAATACCAAGTTCATCAAGATAGTCATCAAGACCGGAATTCTTGAACTCAGTTCCATTGTCACTCCTGATATGCTTGATCTTCACACCAAAGTTGGTTGAATCCCTCGAGGAAAATCGTTTGAAGACTTCCTGCACCTCATGTTTGTAAGTGACAATGTGTACCCATGTGTAACGAGAGTAATCATCAACAATAACAAAGCCATATAGAGATGCATCATTGCAACAGCAGAATAATGATTAGGACCGAAGAGATCCATGTGAAGCAATTCAAATGGTCGAGTGGTAGTCATGATAGTCTTCGCTGGATACTTGGCCTTTGTCACCTTTCCAGCTTCACAGGCTCCGCATAAGTGATCCTTGAGGAATTTGACATTCTCAATGCAAATGACATGCTTCTTCTTGGCGAGCGTGTGCAGATTCCTCATGCCAGCATGACCAAGTCGTCGATGCCATAGCCAGCCTTCTGAAGCTTTTGCAATTAAGCATACGGCCGGTTGTGGTCCTGTAGAGAAATCAACAATGTACAAGTCTCCTCTCCTAAAGCCTTCGAAGACTTTGTAATTGTCAGCTTCCATGATCACAACACAATGATACTTGCCAAAGACAACAACCATATCAAGATCACAAAGCATTGAGACAGACATGAGGTTGTATCCTAAGGACTCGACAAGCATGACTTTGTCCATGTGTACGTCCTTTAGATGTGACGGTGATAAAGGAGCATCCATCAATAGATTATTGTCACCAGTCATGTGATTTGTACATCCACCATCGAGGACCCACTCATTGGCTTTGGGTTGATCATCCTGTAGATGAATTAGTGCAACTTACGAACTCATATACTTCATCAGTGAAGAATATGACATCAATATCATCAGATCAATTTTATCAAGCAATAGAACAGATAGATTGGTAGGAGGACATGTGAAATGAAAGTTCATTTCATCATGATTAGCCTGCGTCCTATCAGGCACTGTTCAGGTCTCCAGCAAATTCTTTAGACATTTTGAGTACGTCTGGAGACCCGACGCTGCATAAGAGATTAGTTCTTTTTCTTCACCACCCACATCTGAAGGGGTGGCAAAGAATTCATCACTCTGCGAGCACCATATGAGAAAGGTGGCATAGACGCCAGCCCACTTCGTTTCACATAAGAGGGGTTAGGGTAAGCATATGAATAAGCAGAGAAATTCTTCGAGGACTTATGAACATAATGATTTGAAGAATAATGCACATATTCATAGCCCTTAGCTCTACCCTACGAAACAGAAGGGTTAGCACGATGATGATCATATGAGGACTTTGATCCTTTTGAGGAATTTGATCCATGTGAGGAATTTGGTCCATATGAGGACTTGGATCCATATGAAGAATTTGGTTCATATGAAGAATTTGATCTGGAGTTCCTATTCTGCACAGGTGGTGTCATGAGGACATTCACCTGAAGACTTTCAAGGAAACGTTTGGGAATCCAGATTTTCTTCATAGGGGAACCGTTCCTGCAGTTAGTCCCAACATATCTAGCAAATACTTCACCATTCTGATTTTTTAACAGTTTATAGTTAGAGTCAAATGACTCATCAGAAGAATGAGGAGATTCACATGTAAAGCCAGATAAGTTGGATGGATCAACTGGAGGTCCCTTTGCAGCAACCCAAGAGGTTTTGGGGTACTGCTCAGGCTTCCAATATGTTCCATCAGCATTGAGTTTCCTCTCAAAGGCAATACCCTCTTTCCGAGGGTTTCTGTTGAGGATCTGCTTTTTGAGCACATCACAAAGAGTCTGATGCCCTTTGAGGCTTTTGTACATGCCTGTCATGTACAATTCCTTCAGCCCTGCATCATCAGTGATACTTGCATTGTCCTCAGATGAGGAATTAGTGATAGCAGAGACATATGAAGAACTTGTAGCATTAGAAGCATTTGAACTTTCAGGTGAAGAATTAGCAGTTTCATGTTCAATGCACTTCAGACATGGAGGAACAAATTCTTCCTAAGTAGCGCTGATTTGTTGAGCAAGTAGTGAATCACGCTCCTTCTGAAGATCTTCATAATCCACTCTTAGCTTTTCAAGATCTTGCTTTCTTTGAAGAAATTCATAAGAAAGCTTCTCTTGATCAGATAAGAGAGTGTTATGATGACCTTGAAGATTGTCAAACTTGGACTGAAGTCTCTGAAGATTTTCAGTCAAGGTTTTAGTGCGATCCATTTCTTCACCCAACATATCATCACTTTTATCTAGCATGTTTTGAACCTTTTCAAAGGCCTTTTGTTGTTTCACAGCAATTTTAGCAAGTTTAGAGTAACTGGGCTTGAGATTTTCATCAAATTCATCCTCACTAGAGTCAGATGAGGCGTATTTAGTTACCTTGGCACCCTTTGCCATGAAGCAATAGGTGGGAGCGAAGTCATCATTGCCTTCATCAGCCTTGTTGGTGAAGCCATTTTCTTCAGAGTTGAAGATAGACTTGCTGACGAATGCAGTAGCGAGAGCTAGGCTCGTCACACCAGACTCGGACTCCTCAGATGCCTCCTCGTCCTCATGTTCCTCAGATTCATCCTCAGAGTCCATTTCCTTTCCAATGAATGCCCGAGCCTTCTTGGAGCTGCTCTTCTTGTCAGATGAAGACCTCGAGAATTTTGATGATGAAGACTTTGAAGATTTCTTCTTCTTCTTTGCGTCATCAGAATTGTAATCCTTGTACTTCTTCTTCTTTGATTCCTTATCCCACTGAGGACAATCTTGGATGTAGTGACCAGGTTTCTTGGATTTGTGGCATAGCCTCTTCTTGTAGTCACTAGATGTGGAATCATTGCTCCTTGAGGGTTTTCCAAAGCGACCACGTCTTGAGAACTTCTGAAATTTCTTCACGAGCAGTGCTAGTTCCTGGCTTAGTTCTTCAGGGTCACTGAGGGAGTCCCGGACTAGGGGGTGTCCAGATAGCCGAACTATCATCATCGGCCGGACTCCAAGACTATGAAGATACAAGATTGAAGACTTCGTCTCGTGTCCGGATGGGACTTTCCTTGGCGTGGAAGGCAAGCTTGGCGATACGGATATGTAGATCTCCTACCATTGTAACCGACTCTGTGTAACCCTAGCCCTCTCCGGTGTCTATATAAACCAGAGGGTTTTAGTCCATAGGACAGAACAACAATCATACCATAGGCTAGCTTCTAGGGTTTAGCCTCCTTGATCTCGTGGTAGATCCACTCTTGTACTACCCATATCATCAATATCAATCAAGCAAAAGTAGGGTTTTACCTCCATCAAGAGGGCCTGAACCTGGGTAAAAACATCGTGTCCCTTGTCTCCTGTTACCATCCGCCTAGACGCACAATTTGGGACCCCCTACCCGAGATCCGCCGGTTTTGACACTGACATTGGTGCTTTCATTGAGAGTTCCTCTGTGCCATCACAATCAGGAAGGATGCCTCTTCCCGTCTTTAAAGACGGTACCATTGCCAAAGGAGCTTTGGCCGCCGGCCAAACTATCCGGCTAGGTGGTTTTCTTATGACCGCCTGTTCGGCCGCCGCTTCGACGATGACCTCTCGGGTCATCAAAAGCGATCTTCACGTCAACTCGGAATTCACCGAGCAGCTGGATCCGACGGAGCTCTCTTCCGTAAACGAGCTCTTGGATCGCATCGCCGCCCTGGGAGTCGCTACAGACTACGATCAGATTGGGCTTAAAACCGATCTGAGAGAGATTAACTCTCCCGAGGTTACCCACCACATTGCGGTGGTAGAGGAACAACGCGGCGGCTCTTCTTCTATATTAAAGACCAGTTATGTCCGGACTCCTGATCCCTCGATGCCGGATTCCCGCGGAGGGATGGACGTCAATCAAGTACTGAACCTAAAGTCAGGCAGCGGACCAGATTCGTTGGACAACATCCAGCAATCCAAGCTTCCAAATTCGGAAACTTTTCGGCCCTTGAGCCTCAAGTTGGGCAGGGTTCCGGACTTAATTCCACCCGCCCACCCAAACATAAGAGATCTATCTCAAATCCGGCAAGAGCCCACGGAAACAGTACATCATTACTGGGCCAGATTCCTCCTGGTTATGGACAGGATAAAGGACTGCCGTGAGGAAAGCGCAATCTCAATTTTCCGCAACAATTGCACGGACAAGGGAATCACAAACGCCATAAGTCACCGCGAAATTACACGCTTCGCCGACCTAGCGTCCATAGTACGAAAGTACTGTGCGATGGAGAGTACCTGGAAAACCGAAACTAAGTTTTGGGACAATCCGGCTCCGAACACAACCCTAGTCCGAAACAAAAGGGTGCACCATGCTCAGGCACCCGGGACAAAAACCAAAAAGCAAAAACCCCATAAAGGGCACGGAACCGTATTGGAGGGATGGCTCAGCGGACCCTGTAAAATCCACAGTACAGAGGGCGTCACTCCAACACATAGCCTTCGAGCATGTTGGATACTACGGCAGGTGGCCAAAAGTGGCGAAGAGCTTCTAGCCCCGGAGAACCAACCCAACAGTACCAGTACGGTATTAACAGTCTTCGAGACTTTCGCATCAAACAACATGCGGAAATGAACACTCCGCAGCCTTACCGAAGTCTACCAAGTAGCAACAATAAATCCATGGAGTGACACGACAATCACCTTCAACGCCAACGACGAACCTAAATTCTGAACAGCCCGAGCACCAGCCGCATTGGTCCTCAGTCCAATAGTGGACGGCTTTCGTCTTACCAAGCTACTCATGGATGGCGGCAGCGGATTAAACCTCATCTACGAGGAAACCCTCCAAAAAATGGAAATAGACTGGAGCCGCATTGAGCAAAGCAGCACAACCTTTAGAGGAATAATCCCTAGTCAGGAAGCATGCTGCACAGGAAAAATCACACTAGATGTGGTGTTCGGCTCGCCGGACAATTACAGGTCCGAGGAGGTCACATTCCAAGTGGCCCCGTTCAGCAGCGGATATCACGCCTTATTAGGGCGAGAGGCATTCACAATTTTCCAAGCTATACCCCATTAAGGGTACATGAAGCTTAAAATGCTCGGGCCCAATGGAATCATCACTCTTGTCAGTGATCCGGACATAGCACTCCGTGCTGAGAATAAGACAGCCGCACTAGCCCTAGAGGCACTATCCGAAGCCCTAGCGGCAGAGGAACTCACTGCGCTGCGCTCCACGGTGAATAGGGACGATGTGATACTCGATAAGAGATCTAAGTCCACCTCTTTTAAACCAGCAGACGAAATAGTCAAATTCCAGGTCTATCCAACGGACCCCACAAAGACGGCCTCCATTGGGGCACAATTAAACCCTGATGTAGACGCCGCACTACGAGAATTCCTTCGGGAAAATCGGGACATTTTTGCCTGGCACCCTTCAGATATGCCAGGAATCCCACGCAGGCTGGCAGAACACAGCCTAAACATCCTAAAAGGATTCAAGCCAGTCAAACAGGCTCTTCGGCGATTTTTCGAACCCAAAAGATAGGCAATGGGAGAGGAGCTAGCCAAACTATTAGAAGCCAGATTCATCAGAGATATAGAACATCCGGACTGGCTAGCGAACCTGGTGATGGTACCAAAAAAGGACAAATCCTGGCGCCTTTGTGTCGATTTTAAAGACCTTAACAAGGCCTGTCCAAAGGATCCTTTCCCCTTTCCCCGCATCGACCAAATCATCGATGCCACCGCAGGGCACGATTCATTGTGCTTCCTTGATGCATACTCCGGATACCATCAAATCAAGATGGCGGAAACAGACCAGGCCGCAACGGCATTCATTACTCCATACGGACCATTCTGCTTCAACACAATGCCCTTCGGACTCAAAAACGCCGGCGCAACATATCAGCGCATGATTCAGACATGTCTGGCTACCCAGATCGGCAAAACGGTGGAGGCATACGTAGACGATGTGGTCGTTAATACCAAACACGTCGAAACTCTAGTAGACGATTTGAGGCTCACATTCGACAACCTCCGAGCATATGACATTAAGCTCAACCCGGAAAAATGCGTTTTCGGCGTACCAGCCAGAAAGCTCTTGGGCTTCATTGTATCCGGTAGAGGAATTGAAACAAACCCAGCCAAGATCCGAGCTCTGTCACAATTGGATACCCCAAAAGACCTCAAACAAATACAAAAACTGACTGGATGTGTGGTGGCTCTAAGCCGCTTCATCTCCCCTTTGGGAGAAAAGGCATTGCCCCTCTATCGCCTCCTCCGGTGCACTGAACACTTCGAATGGACGGATGCTGCCACGGCCGGACTCGAAGAAATAAAGGCCATATTGGCAACAAATCTGGTCCTGGCCGCACCCAACCTGGGCGAACCGATGTTATTATAAATCACGGCAACACATCAAGTTGTCAGCGTGGTACTCGTCGTCGAACGAGAAGCAGAAGGAAACAAATTCCCTCTTCAAAAACCAGTGTACTACGTATCCACTGTCTTAACTCCATGCAAGTCCCGGTATCCACATTATCAAAAGATAGCGTACGCGGTGTTCATGGCATCCCGGAAGCTGCGACACTACTTTCAAGAGTGTTCGATAACAGTGGTCTCTGAAGTACCTCTCAACGACATTATAAACAACCGCGACGCGACGGGCAGGATTGCAAAATGGGCCATTGAGCTCTTACCATTCGACATAACCTACAAACCACGACGAGCTATAAAGTCGCAAGTTTTGGCTGACTTCATCGCCGAATGGACCGAAGCCGAACTCCCTAAAGAGTACGGCGCATACTCCAATTGGATCATGCATTTTGATGGCTCCAAAATGTTGGCCGGCTTGGGGGCTGGCGTCGTATTGACGTCCCCAACCGGAGACACAGTCCAATACGTACTTCAGATAATGTACACGGACTCCAACAATGCAGCCGAATATGAGGCCCTTCTACATGGTCTCCGGATGGCAATCTCCATGGGTATTCAACGCCTAGAGGTGCGCGGGGATTCAAACCTCGCAATATCCCAAGTAAATGGAGACTTTGACGCCAAGGATCCGAAAATGGCAGCCTACCGTAATGCCGTCTTAAAAATGTCAGCTTGGTTCGAAGGACTCGAATTCCAACATGTAGCCCGGGATAATAACCAGGCAGCCGACGTGTTGGCACGCATCGGCGCAAAATGCGACGCCGTCCCTCCAAACATCTTCCTGGAGCGGCTCTTTAAGCCATCTGTATTATGGGAAGAGGAGTCCGGAAATAACAACCCGGAACCAACCGCACCCCCAACACGGAACATTCTAACACAATCGGTGGCTCAGCCAATGAAATAACACCTTCAGCCCATGAAATAATGGCAGTAATTGCCCCGTGGACAGAACCATTCCTAGCCTACTTAATTAGGCAGGAACTTCCCGAAGACCAAAATGAGGTCCGCTGCATAGTGCGGCGATCTAAAGCCTACAAGGTCCATGAGGGAGAACTTTATAAGAAAAGCACAGTCGGAGTCCTTCAAAGGTGCATCTCCGAAGAGGAAGGGCGAAATCTCCTGGCTGAAATTCATGCCGCAGCCCGGGCCCTCGTGGGCAAGGCCTTCCGTACAGGATTTTATTGGGCGACTGCCCGGGCAGATGCTCAGGACTTAGTCCAACGATGCGTCGGTTGCCAGCTCTTTGCTAATCAAAGCCACGTGCCACCCACCGCCCTCAAAACTATACCCATCACCTGGCCGTTTGCGGTCTGGGGGCTTGACATGGTTGGACCCCTTAAAGGGGGAACCCACAAGCAAAAATACCTATTGGTCATGGTGGATAAATTCACCAAATGGATAGAGGCCAAGCCGGTTAAAACGGCCGAATCCGGACCTGTGATAGAATTCATATCTGGGGTAGTACACCGTTATGGCGTCCCCCACAGCATCATCACTGATAACGGCACGAACTTCACGGCCGACGAGGTTAAACTCTGGTGCAAAAACATGGGCATCAAGCTCGACTATGCTTCAGTCTATCACCCTCAAACTAACGGTCAAGTCGAACGAGCAAATGGTCTAATCATGACAGGCATTAAACCCAGGTTAGTGCGGTCCCTCACGGAATCTAACATGCACTGGGTGGAGGAGCTCGACTCCGTACTCTGGGGGCTGCGGACCACGCCAAATCGTACTACCGGATTCACGCCATTCTTTATGGTATACGGCGGAGAGGCAGTTTTGCCCTACGATATAATTCATGACTCACCTCGAGTGCGCATGTACGAAGAAAGAGAAGCCGAGTTGGATCGGCAGGACAGTTTGGACGCATTGGAGGAGGAGCGCGACGTGGCAAAGGCTCGTTCCGCATTCTATCAGCAGCAGGCTCGAAGATACCAAAGTAGAGAAGTACGGGCCAAAACTTACAATGTTGGCGAACTAGTTCTACGCCTGCCGGATAAGAAAAAGGACAAACTCAAGCCCAAGTGGGAATGTCCCTTCATAATCGATCAAGTCCTGACCGGCGGAGCATACCGTCTACGAAACGCATCGAACAATCGACTCGAGCCGAACCCATGGAACACAGCCCGCCTCCAAAGGTTCTACGCCTAGCGCCGGACTCAGAGTTCGTCTCCTTCCTCCGTCCACATCTTAAACGTTTGCTGTCTTTTGCTTTTTTTCTTCTTCCTTCCTCCCTTCTTTTTGTAAAGCCTCTGTGGGCTGACCTGCGCATTGTTCGCACACACTTGACATGCTGCTTGCACTCATTATACCTGGGGGCTTCTTTAACAGAAGCTTATTTATACGGGCTCCATGCCCAACACATGCGTCACACTTCCGCATGTACCTTTTACTCACCATTATATGCATCGATATGACTTAAGTTTTGGCCAAGCTGGGTTGCCTGGCTCCTGTGCTTACCCCTACGTTCCCGATTGTTCGGCTAGGAGGTAAAGGGAGCACCTCTGCGATTGTTATTGCCGGGTCAGCCGGATGTGTACCTCAGACTGGGTGAAGCCGAAAGCTAGCGTTCTTAAGGGAATATTCGGTCGGTGACTTGAAAGATGATTTCTAATTTATTTATTTATCTGCCCCCAGATGCTTTTCTGCTCTTTTCGCAGTCCGGACATGCACTTTAGGGCATGCCCCCCCAGGGAAAGGAACCCCTAATGGAACTATTCTCCCTAGAAGATGTTTCTTACTAACCATTTAATATAACATAACTAGTTGGGCACTTGTCTGATAAAGCACTAATGACCCCTACGCCTGGTCTCCATGCATGCCCCGGTTTTTTCATAACCGTGAGGGTATTCGGACACACTCCGGACTCTAGGGTCCTGAGGTTGAAGCGAAAAGGTCCGCAAAGACAAACGATCTACAATCCGGCTAGAAGGCATTTTACATGTCATTTTAGATTACATCGTCAAATTGACTGATTGTACTCCTCTTCAATCCCATCTAACAGGCTGTCTAGCTTACAGTCCCGTTGGGAATACTTAGCGGCCAACTCTACTTGGCCGTACATTAAGCTCACAGGAATCTCCTTCCCATCGGGCCCCACAGGTCCGACCTCGGCTATGTGGTTCGGATCAGCCTTCGTGTACCGCGTCTTCACCATGGCCCAGGCCTCCCGGGCGCCTTGACGGCAGGCCGATATCTTCCATAGACGGAAGTGCTGCCGTGCTCCCTGAAGCTTCTCTGCAAGCCCTCCAAGACCCTCGGGCAGGGAGACGGATGGCCATAAGGCCTGGACGACGCCGCTCATCGCCTGCCGAACACGTTCGTGCAGCTGCAGCAGCTCGGGAAGCAGATCACCCGTTGAACCGGGCATTTCCTCCGCAGGACGACCCATGAGCACACCTACAGACATATTTCTGTCAATCGACTCCCTCGCCGAACTCTTCTTTTCAAAAGAGTTTGCTCAAGCACTTACTATAAATGCCGCGACGAAGCCGCTGATTCTCCTTCACGGAGCCAGACAGCTGGGCCCAAACACCTTTTAGCTCTTCGCCCAGCTGGGTGTGGGCATCTTGGAGTTTGTTCCTCTCCTGCTGCACCTTCATAAGCACCCTCTCGCCGGCCTTCAGATGGCGCAGTAGCTGCTGCTTGTCCGGATCAAGTCCGGCAACATCTGCAATATTATTGTCAGACTTATACGCACGCCGCACTTCATAAACCGCTTATCTTTTTGAAATATGCGTTACCAGAGGGGGTCTCTGTGGCTCCTCCTGCGGCGGCTAGTGCGGCCTCAAGTTGGGCCTTGCACTCTGGAAGCTCCTGGGACAGTTGGGTATTCTTCTCCATAAATGCATATCAAATGGTCCTTAAATCAGTTATTCTAACTACTTTAAGTCTCGGGGGCTACTGGCATATATAACTATTAAAATCCCTTACTCGTATGTCTTTCACATACTGCTCCCTGGCTCTGGTTAAACCATCTTGAGCGGCACGGAGGTGCGTGTCTCCCGCATTAAAGGCATTCAACGCCTCTGGGGAGAAACATGCGTCACTAAGAACTGTCCGGCGGCGCCTGTGATTCATGGCGCTCTCCACCTCAGACCTGGTGGTGGATAGCCTGTCGGCATCCTCCGTTGGAGGAGCATCCGGCTCGCGCCTTGCGCTCGCCTCCCCCTCCGGACCAGGTGTTGGAGCCTGGCTGGCGGAGGCTTGGTTGGCAACCTCTCCGGGCACAGTCCGGCGAGCGCTCTTTCTCCTGGAAAAGTCATGAGCATTAATACATCTCCCAGGAATCTTTCCCTTAAAAATGGTGGCGTGCTATACCGTTGCGGTGACATTTCGATTCACACCGCACCCCTCTTCCGCCTGCTGGGCCGAACTGACCCTTGTCGGTCAGCCGCCGCGGGTTCGGCTTCCCACCTTGAAGGCACCTCCTGCGAGACACCGTTGGTATATGATGGTTAGAAATAAGCACGGATGAAGTAATGGTGTCAGGACTTCGGTCATAGTTACCTGGGAAGCCGGAGATAAACTGGGGTAGTCAGCCGTAATGGCGACTAGAGCATTGTCCATGCTGAGTTGGTGGAACACCCCATCAATCAGCTCCACCTCTATGTCCGGATCCTCTCCGGAGGCCGGATCAAGGGATCTTCCCGGATCCTCGGGTTGTGGAGTCGGACTGTGTATGCCCTCCACATCCCGGCATAGTTCCTGCGTCGAAATCATAAAGTAAGACACTTAACTTTGAAAGCACGGATCGGATAGACAAATGTCCGCTTACCCAGCTCCGAGGGTTATTCGTGGAGAATCCATTTAATGGACTCGTGTGGAGGAAGTCCTCCTTCTCCCCCTTGTACAAGCCGGACAGGATCTTCACCAGATCGGCGGCCAATCCCGGTCCCTTGTGGCCATGACGGGTGGCGTCATTCTCCCCGTTGAAATCCCACATGGGGTTGCCCCTATATTGGAGCGGCTGCACCCCTCGCATAATGCACATGGCCATGACTCCAATCATGGTCAATCCGGAATGGGCCAGCAACCTTATCCGGCCCATCAGATATTGGACGCTCCTATCATCTTCCCGTTGAGGGCTCCGTGGGCGCCAACTCGGGCGTTTCTTCAGAGGAGCATTGCTGAACTCCGGGAGGCCAATCCGAACTGGGTCCAGCAGTGGAGCGTCTTCCATATAAAACCATTCCGAAGGCCAGTCTTCGGACGCCTTCTTCGGGGTTCCGGATAGATATCCGGTCCCGACGATGCGCCATATTTCGGCTCCGCCCACTTGATATATCGACCCCTCGTGAGAACGGGGTACGAGGCAAAACAATCTCTTCCACATCGCAAAATGGGGCTCAATGCCCAAGAACAGCTCGCAAAGAGCTACAAAACCCGCAATGTGCAAAATGGAGGCAGGTGTAAGGTGATGAAGCTGGAGTCCGTAGAACTCCAGAAGCCCCCGGAGAAATGGATGTATGGGAAATCCGAGCCCCCTTATTAGATAAGGGACGAAGCACACCCGCTCTCCTTTGGAGGGATTGGGGGTGTTCTCCGCCTGCTTCCCGCCTTTGTAGGTGGCCAGTCCGGCTCGAACCGGGACCATGAATGCCGGAGGAAGATATCCCTCTGCTTGGAGCGTCACCAGCTCGCTGTGCGGAACTGAACATCTCCTCCAATCTCCTGGCTGAGGGCTGGGAGCGCGAGAGGAGGAGCCGCGTCGACTGTCCATGATGGAGTGGATTTTTGTCAGAGGCGCTCCGATGAGTACTCGCGGAAGGAGGATGGTGTGATTTGGATCTAGATCCTTACCTCTCTTATAGGCAGCTTATTCGTGCAGCTTTGGGGTAAAACGTAAAAATACCCTAGCTTTTCGCATTCGTATGACACATGGAAGAGGGCCATTATTGGACGTGGAATCTGAGGAGCGCAACATTTATAAGGAAGCCGAACACTATTCGGCAAGCACATGGAATTTGGAGGAGAACCCGCCTTGCAACGCCGAAGACAATATACGCGCCGGACTCGTCGTCATTGAAGCCTGGTTCGGGGGCTACTGAGGGAGTGCCGGACTAGGGGGTGTCCGGATAGCCGAACTATCATCATCGGCCGGACTCATAGACTATGAAGATACAAGATTGAAGACTTCGTCCCGTGTCCGGATGGGACTTTCCTTGGCGTGGAAGGCAAGCTTGGCGATATAGATATGTAGATCTCCTACCATTGTAACCGACTCTGTGTAACCCTAGCCCTCTCCGGTGTCTATATAAACCGGAGGGTTTTAGTCCATAGGACAGAACAACAATCATACCATAGGCTAGCTTCTAGGGTTTAGCCTCCTTGATCTCGTGGTAGATCCACTCTTGTACTACCCATATCATCAATATCAATCAAGTAGGAGTAGGGTTTTACCTCCATCGAGAGGGCCCGAACCTGGGTAGAAACATCGTGTCCCTTGTCTCCTGTTACCATCCGCCTAGACGCACAGTTCGGGACCCCCTACCCGAGATCTGCCGATTTTGACACTGACAGTCACCAAGGCTGCTAGCAGAGTTTTCATCTACAGACTCAGAGACTGCCTTGGCCTTCAGAGCACATGATCTGCCATAGCTCGAACCATAGAGATCTCTCTTCTCATCAAGCTGGAACTCATGAGTATTTAGCCTCTCGAGGATATCAGCGGGATCAAGTGACTTGTAGTCAGCACGCTCTTGAATCACCAGTGCCAGAGTGTCAAATGAAGAATCGAGCGATCTCAGCAATTTCTTCACCACCTCATGGTCGGTGATGTCAGTGGCGCCAAGCGCTTGAAGCTCATTTGAGATGTCAGTGAGGCGATCAAAGGTTTGCTGAACATTTTCATTGTCGAGTCTTTTGAAGCGGTTGAAGAGATTGCGAAGAACGTCAACACGAGAGTCACGTTGAGTTGAGACTCCTTCATTTACTTTGGACAGCCTATCCTAGATGAGCTTAGCAGTTTCCAAAGCACTCACTCTTCCATACTGTCCTTTGCTCAGATGGCCACATATGATATTCTTCGCTTGAGAATTGAGTTGCTTGAATCTCTTCACATCGGTGGCGTTCAGAGAAGGTGTGACTAAGGGAACACCATTTTCCACAACATACCAGAGATTGTTATCAATTGCCTCAAGATGCATTCACATCTTATTCTTCCAGTAGGGGTAGTCCGTTCCATCGAAGGTAGGACACCCAGCAGAGACCTTGATCATACCTGCGGTCGACATAACTAAAACTCCAGGTGGTTAAACCAAAATCACACAGAACAAGGGAGTACCATGCTCTGATACCAATTGAAAGTGCGTTATATCGACTAGAGGGGGGTGAATAGGCGATTTTTATGAATTCTTCACTGATGAATTTGCTGGTGAGGAAATTCCTAACTGAAGAACTACTTGCAGCGGAATAAGTACTCAGAAGTAAACATAACAGAACACAAGCATAGTCATCATGATGAAATGAAGACAAGCACAGAGTACAGAAAGCGTAAACACAGGATAACACAAGAAAGAAGACGGACAGACTAAAGAAATTGAACTGAGGAAATTGAGAAAGTCTTCAGTCAAAGTCTTCAAAAAGATATGAACAGGCACACAACAACAGACATGAGGAAATGAAAGAGTTGAGGAAATAGAACCAGTAAGCTCGGTGAAGACAATGATTTGGTAGACCAGTTCCAACTGCTGTCTCAGTTGTACATCTGGTTGGAGCGGCTGAGTATTTAAACTCGAGGACACCCAGTCCCGGACACACAGTCCTCACTGTATTCTCCTTGAGCTAAGGTCACACAGACCTCGCCCAATCACTCGTGGTAAGTCTTCAGGTGACTTCTGAACCTTCACAAACTTGGTCACTCGGCGACCCACAATTCCTCTTGGATGCTCTAGACCTTGACGCCTAACCGTCTATAAGAAGCACAATCTTCAAAGGAAACAAGCGTCGGATCCACGCAGGATCAATCTCTTCAGTGATGCTCAATCACGTTGGGTTTGTAGGTGTTGGGTTTGGGTTTTCCTCAATTGATGATTTTCGCTCAAAGTCCTCGGAGGATGGGATGCTCTCAAATGACAAGTGTCAGTTTCTCTTGGAGCAGCCAACCAGCTAGTGGTTGAAGGGGGCAGCTATTTATAGCCTAGGGAGCAGCCCGACATGATAAGACATAAATACCCTTGTCTGATATGACCGTTAGGTGGGTAGATATTTTGGAATAGCTGGCGCATAGCACAACAACGGTCAGAATTTTGACTATCAAAATCCTCAGGGCTATCATGTTCCTCACTGTGTAGGTAATTCGCACTGGCGAATTCCTAACTCCTCAGTCAGAACAAATTCCTCAGAGACCAGAAGAACTTCATCTCTGTCACTGAAGAATATGACTGAACTGTATGAGATTTCCAATGGCTTCACTCGAAGGGATTGGTAGGTGTAGGATTTTGAGTTGAGCATCACATGGAAATTTTCCTTAGTATTTCCTCGACCCCCTTTAACAGTACGGTGTTTCCTATGACTCAGGAAAGAGAAAATGAAACTACGAAAACAGAAGTCCTCACGCTTCATGTTCCTCGAATGATTGCCAAGTCTTCAAGGTCACACCAATTTCTTCACTTTCAAAGTCTTCAGAAAGTCTTCAGAACTCCAAAGTCTTCAGTTGAAGAACTTCATTTTTAGGGGTCGACTTTCTCTGTAAATATCAAACTCCTCATAGACTTATAGACCTATGTACACTCACAA
Source organism: Triticum timopheevii (assembly GCA_963921465.1). Taxonomy (NCBI): domain Eukaryota; kingdom Viridiplantae; phylum Streptophyta; class Magnoliopsida; order Poales; family Poaceae; genus Triticum; species Triticum timopheevii. Next base: position 338,274,890 of record OY997266.1, on the reverse strand, counting down.
ACGCATCAGTCTCTTAACCTATAAGTCTTCAATACACCAAAATCACTAAGGGGCACTAGATGCACTTACAATAAATAATATTGAGAAGTATGATCTCATTGTCAACATAACAACCAAGAGTTCCCAATATCTTCCATACTACATATACTATAGGCGGTTCCGAAACAGAATGGTAAAAGTTTTTACTCCCCCTCCACCAACAATCATCAATCCATGGCTTGCCCGAAACAACGGGTGCCTCCAACTAACATCAAACCTGGGGGAGTTTTGTTTGCAATTATTTTTGATTTGATTTTGATCTTTTGATCATGGGACTGGGCATCCCAGTTACCAGCCATTTTTCTCATGCATGATGAGCGGAGTCCACTCATCTTGAGAATAACCCACATAGCATGGAAGATACTAACAGCCCCTAGTCGCTACATGAGCGATTCGGGCATACAAAACAGAATATTATTTGAAGGTTTAGAGTTTGACACATGCAAATTTACTTGGAACGGCAGGTAAATACCGCATATAGGTAGGTATGGTGGACACTCATGGCAAAAACTGAGTTTAAGGATATTTGGAAGCACAAGTAGTATCTCTACTTGGTGCAAGGAATTTGGCTAGCATGAGGGGGAAAGGCAAGCTCAACATGTTTGAATGATCCATGACAATATACTTTAACTGAGATGTGAGAAAACATAACCCATTATGTTGTCTTCCTTGTCCAACATCAACTCTTTAGCATGTCATACTTAATGAGTGCTCAGAATTATAAAAGATGTCTAGGATAGTGTATTTATATGTGGAATCTCTCTTCCTTCAATATTCTTTCATGAATTGTTCAAATGACCAATACAATGCTCGCTAACCTTCAATAAATTTACAACCTCTACTTCTTAGATGTGAAATCATTACTCCCCATGGGATAAGCAAATGAGACATATAAAATTTGAGATTTATGACAATCAACTCATTCAACCATTTACTCATAGGATATAAGTGAAGCACACGAGTAAATGAAAAACTACTAAAAAAGATATAAGTGAAGATCAATGAGTAGCTAAGTAATTATGTAACTATGTGAAGACTCTCTCTCATTTAAGAATTTCAGATCTTGGTATTGTATTCAAACATCAAGCAAAACAAAATAAAATGACATTGCAAGGATAGCACAACTCATGTGAAGAAGCAAAAACTTAGGCTCAACCGATACTAACCGATAGTTGTTGAAGAAGAAATGTGGGATGCCTACCGGGGCATCCCCAAGCTTAGATGCTTGAGACTTCTTGAAATATTATCTTGGGGTGCCTTGGTCATCCCCAAGCTTGAACTTTTGTGTCCCCTTAATTCCTCTCATATCATGGTTTTTCTTTTTATCAATAGCTTCATCCACACCAAACTCAACAAGAACTCGTGAGATAGGTTAGTATAAACCAATGCAAAAGCTTATCATTTTCTACTGTAACAAATCACTAAAATTATTATTCAACATTGCATACTTAATGCCTCTGCATATTTAATACTCCTATCCTCAAATAGAATCATTAAACAAGCAAACATATGCAAACAATGCAAACCTAACAGCAATCTGCCAAAACAGTATAGTCTGTAAAGAATGCAAAAGTATCAATACTTCCCTAACTCCAAAAGTTATGAGAAAAATACTACGCTGTAGAAGATTTATCAGAGCTCAATATGCAAAAAATTCAACATTATATCATGCTCTAACTTTTCTACGGAATTTTTGCAACAGCGGTAAACTTTCTGTTTTCAAACAGCAACATGTATACTAGCAAAATAAGCATGGTAAAGGCTATCCTTGACATTTTTATTGAAAATAAAGATGCAAAACATTATTCTAAGTAACATCAAACAAGTACTAACAAAATAAAATGACGCTCCAAGCAAAACACATATCATGTGGTGAATAAAAATATAGCTCCACGTAACGTTACCGATGGATGAAGACGAAAGAGGGGATGCCATCCGGGGCATCCCCAAGCTTAGGCTCTTGGTTGTCCTTGAATATTACCTTGGGGTGCCTTGGGCATCCCCAAGCTTAGGCTCTTGCCACTCCTTATTCCATAGTCATCAAATCTTTACCCAAAACTTGAAAACTCCACAACACAAAACTCAACAGAAAACTCGTAAGCTCCGTTAGTATAAGAAAATAAAACCACCACTTAAGTACTGTAATGAACTCATTCTAAATTCATATTGGTGTAATATCTACTGTACTTCAACTTATCTATGGTTCATACCCTCCGATACTACTCATAGATTCATCAAAATAAGCAAACAACACATAGAAAACAGAATCTGTCAAAAACAGAATAGTCTGTAGTAATATGTATCAAACGTATACTTCTGGAACTCCAAAAATCCTACCAAATTAGGAAGTCCTAAGCAATTTGTGTACCAATCCAGAGCAAAAATAATCATATCATAATCACGTTTATGTGAATTGACAAAACTAATTTACTGGGTGCAAAAGTTTCTGATTCTCAGCAGGATTTACACCACTATCACCGTAAGCTATCCTAAAGGTGTAATATCTACAGTAGCATAATCATGTGAACACACAAAAACAGCAGGGGTAAATATTGGGTTGTCTCCCAACAAGCGCTTTTTTTTAATGCCTTTCTAGCTAGGCATGATGATGACAATGATGCTCAAATAAAAGAAAAGAATTGAAACATAACGGGAGCATCATGAAGCATATGACTAGCACATGTAAGCCTAAACCTCTTCCTATGCATAGGGATTTTGTGAGCAAACAACTTATGGGAACAATAATCAACTAGCATAGGAAGGTAAAACAAGCATAGCTTCAAGATTTTCAACACATAGAGAGGAAACTTGACATTATTGCAATTCCTACAAGCATATGTTCCTCCCTCATAATAATTTTCAGATGCATCATGAATGAATTTAACAATATAACCAGCACCTAAAGCATTCTTTTCATGATCTACAAGCATTGAAAATTTCCTACTCTCCACATAAGCAAAATTCTTCTCATTCGGAATAGTGGGAGTATCATAAGAGACTTGAACACTAAAAATTGTTTCCACATTAAAAGAGTAATGTTCAGAAAAAGGTAATCATAATCATGACAAGTTTTATAAATATAATCATCACTACTTTTTATAGCATAAGTTTCATCAAAATAATCATCATAAGTAGCAACTTCGTCCTCATCATAATCGATTGAAACCTCTCCCAAGGTAGTGGAATCACTAAATAAAGTTGACACTTCCAAATCCACTTTTGTATTCATCACAATAAAATTCAACATCCTCCAAAATAGTGGGATCACTACTTCCTAAAGTTGACACTCTTCCAAACCCACTTTCATCAATATAATCATCATAGGTAAGAGGCATGCTATCATCATAACAACTTTGCATATCAAAACTTGGGATGCTAAAAATATCATATTCATTAAATATAGCATCCCCAAGCTTGGGACAAACATTAATTTCAGCAAATATATTCTAAAATATTTCATCCTCATCAAACATAGCTTCCCCAAGCTTGGGCCCTTTCATATCATAAGCATAATCACTCTCATGATTAAAAATATGGATAGCACCAATAGTATAGCAATTATCATCATCACAATGAGTAGTAGGAGCAACATCATTTGGGAGGGATACCTTTCTACCTTTGTTGCTCCTTCTTTTCTTTTTCTTCTTCACATTATGTGTGGGTTCAACCTTCCTCTTTGAGCTCCTTATTGATGAAATTGGTTGAATAGAAAGCTCCTCCTCGTTACCTGATTCATCATAAGAAATAATAGGAGGAGATTGGGAAGTCTCTTCCCTTTCGTTAGTATTCTCTTCATTTTCTAATTGCTTTATTTTCTTTAGGTGATTGGCAATATAAGTATTTTCAATGCAATTCACCGCACAAAACAAATAAATCTCCTCTAAATCAATATCAAGGAAATGCTCAAGATTAAATTTTGGAATAAGTTTAGTTGCACGTTTCAATTCTTCATAACCCAAAAGCAAACTAAGTTCATTGTAATGAGCAAGGGAGATCAAATCATGACAATTTTTGGACACGAATCGATCATGAAACAATTTGCATTGGAGATGTAAATGATCACGTTCATTGCAAAGTTCACAACGGTAAAGATATCTTAAATTCTTAGCACTCTTATCTAGCCTTTCTTGCAACTCTTTAGTTTCTAAATACTTATGCCTCTTGCAATATCTATTTTCTCTATTTGGTGTGTCCATGCAAACCCATTCTACTCCACAAAAATCAACATGCTTATAAGAGACATTTTCATCATAACTAATGCAATCATCATTAGTACTATGGGTATTCAAAGAGTTAATACTAACAACATTGCAATCATGCTCATCATTCAAAGATTTAGTACCAAGCATTTTAATGCATTCTTCTTGTAGCAATTGAGCACAATTTTCCTTTCCATCATACTCACAAAAGATATTAAAAAGATAAAGCGTATGAGACAAACTTAACTCCATTTTTTTATAGTTTTCTTTTATAAACTAAACTAGCGATAAAACAAGAAACAAAAAGATTCGATTGCAAGATCTAAAGATATACCTTCAAGCACTCACCTCCCCGGCAACGACGCCAGAAAAGAGCTTGATGTCTACTACACAACCTTCTTGTAGACGTTGTTGGGCCTGCAAGTGCACAGGTTTGTAGGACAATAGCAAATTTCCCTCAAGTGGATGACCTAAGGTTTATCAATCCGTGGGAGGCGTAGGATGAAGATGGTCTCTCTCAAACAACCCTGCAACCAAATAACAAAGAGTCTCTTGTGACTCCAACACACCCAATACAACGGTAAATTGTATAGGTGCACTAGTTCGGCGAAGAGATGGTGATACAAGTGCAATATGGATAGTAGATAAATGTTTTTGTAATCTGAAAATATAAAAACAGCAAGGTAACTAATGATAAAAGTGAGCGTAAACGGTATTGCAATGGTAGGAAACAAGGCCTAGGGTTCATACTTTCACTAGTGCAAGTTCTCTCAACAATAATAACATAACTGGATCATATAGTTATCCCTCAACATGCAACAAAGAGTCACTCCAAAGCCACTAATAGCAAAGAACAAACGAAGAGATTATGGTAGGGTACGAAACCACCTCAAAGTTATTCTTTCGGATCAATCTATTCAAGAGTTCATACTAGAATAACACCTTAAGACATAAATCAACCAAAACCCTAATGTCACCTAGATACTCCATTGTCACCTCAAGTATCCGCGGGCATGATTATACGATATGCATCACACAATCTCTAATTCATCTATCCAACCAATACAAAGTACTTCAAAGAGTGCCCCAAAGTTTCTACCGGAGAGTCAAGACGAAAACATGTGCCAACCCCTATGCATAGGTTCATGGGCGGAACTCGCAAGTTGATCACCAAAACATACATCAAGTGGATCACGTGATATCCCATTGTCACCACACATAAGCACGGCAAGACATACATCAAGTGTTCTCAAATCCTTAAAGACTCAATCCGACAAGATAACTTCAAAGGGAAAACTCAATTCATCACAAGAGAGTAGAGGAGGAGAAACATCATAAGATCCAACTATAATAGCAAAGCTCACGATATGGTAGGGTATGAAACCACCTCAAAGTTATTCTTTCGGATCAATCTATTCAAGAGTTCGTACTAGAATAACACCTTAAGACATAAATCAACCAAAACCCTAATGTCACCTAGATACTCCATTGTCACCTCAAGTATCCGCGGGCATGATTATACGATATGCATCACACAATCTCAGATTCATCTATCCAACCAACACAAAGTACTTCAAAGAGTGCCCCAAAGTTTCTACCGGAGAGTCAAGACGAAAACATGTGCCAACCCCTATGCATAGGTTCATGGGCGGAACCCGCAAGTTGATCACCAAAACATACATCAAGTGGATCACGTGATATCCCATTTTCACCACACATAAGCACGGCAAGACATACATCAAGTGTTCTCAAATCCTTAAAGACTCAATCCGACAAGATAACTTCAAAGGGAAAACTCAATTCATCACAAGAGAGTAGAGGGGGAGAAACATCATAAGATCCAACTATAATAGCAAAGCTCACGATACATCAAGATCGTGCCATAGAGAGAACACGAGAGAGAGAGAGAGAGAGAGAGGGAGAGAGAGAAAGAGATCAAACACATAGCTACTGGTACATACCCTCAGCCCCGAGGGTGAACTACTCCTTCCTCATTATGGAGAGCGCTGGGATGATGAAGATGGCCACCGGTGATGGATTCCCCCTCTGGCAGGGTGCCGGAACGGGCTCCCGAGAGGTTTTTGGTGGCTACAGAGGCTTGCGGCGGCGGAACTCCCGATCTACCTTTGTATTCGATGTTTTTAGGGTACGTGGACTTATATAGGCGAAAGAAGTCGGTCGGGGGAGTCTTGAGGGGCCCAGAAGACAGGGGGGCGCGCCCAGGGGGGTGGGCGCACCCTCCTATCTCCTGGCTTCCTCGAGCCTTCCCTGACTTGAACTCCAAGTCTCCCGGATCATATCCTTTCCAAAAATCACGTTGCCGAAGGTTTCATTCCGTTTGGACTCCGTTTGATATTCCTTTTCTTCGAAGTACTGAAACAGGCAATAAAACAGCAATATGGGCTGGCCTCCAGTTAATAGGTTAGTCCCAAAAGTAATATAAAAGTGTATTATAAAGCCCGTAATCATTCAAAACAGATAATAAAATAGCATGAATGCTTCATAAATTATAGATACGTTGGAGACGTATCATGCAACAATAGGTATAAGGGAAACACTTACTGAGAAATAACGGTTGATGACTTATATCCCAGAAGAAAAACATCTACTGATCCACCTTATCTTAATGGGAAACAAAGCAGGAGAGTAGCAATTCTCAATCAGTGTGATTCATTCATATTAACTGAGACATTATCTTAACAATGCCTTGTTTCAACATGTATAAAGAACGACAAAGTAGAAAAGTACCATCCCTAAAACAATGCGGCTGATTCATATTAACAGAGACATTATCTTAACAATACGTTGGTTAAAAATGTAGAAAGAACTACAAAGCAGGATAGTACCATTTGTAAAACACTGTAACTGATATATGATAACAAAGACATTATCTCAACAATACTTTTTTTAAACATGTACTCCGGCCGATCCCTAACAGAAATGGTACTCCCGCTGATCCCTAACAAGTTTTGCAGTTTTGAACTAAGATTCAGTAGTTAATTCTGAGAGTGGCATTGCTTAATTTTACCAGCGGCATTAGATTAACAAAAAGCATAAACAGTTCCAGGGGAGAGTGGGCGCAACAACACCCCATGTGCTTCCATCTACTTACAAGGGGGGTGATGCAGAGTTTTGTTGTAACAAAGAAACAAGCATCATGTCTGGGTTGGAACACTTTTTGATCACTTAAGTGGTAAAAGACAGTAGTTCAATAGCTTCAATTCAACATTTATCCAAAACAGTACCAATACAAGTAGCACAACATCTCAAAGCACACTGCACCATCATGTGGATGAAAGTTGGTACTGACTTTTCTTGACCAAGATTTGAAACAACTCGCGAGGAGGATTTGAAAGAAATCTCAACACATATCCATTTGTGCAGTTCCAACAAAATTAAGCAAAGTCGCCGGTGTGCCATTCAAGTTGAACTGCACAAAACACTCTTAAAACAAAAGTGTTAAGCGTAGCAAAGCAAAATGTCACAATAGCAACAAGTTGAATATATATCCATGTTTTAATAGAGGCAAAAAAGGAAACAATTACTGGCCAATAAAGGAGGATGAAACACGTGGCCACAAAAAGAAGCATCTACCTTATCTTGATGGAAAACAAAGTATAGGACAATAGCATTTCTAAAACGGTTGCATTGATTCATATTAACAGAGAAATTCTCTTAAAATAACATTCGTTAAAAATGTAATTTACTTTTAACAGTGGCATTGCTTCAATTTTCCAGCGGCATTCTTAGATTTACAACAGCAAAATAGTTGTATGGAACATGGGACGAGTCAGCACCATGTGCTTCCACACGTATAAATGGGTGATGCAGAGTATGTTGCCAAGCAGAATATCTGCGTTGGTCCCATATTTGTTCTCTTCGAACCTTTTTCCTATGTGAGGGCAACAAATCTAGTCCTGGACAAAGTACCCGACCCCCCAGTTTCTTTCCTTTTTCAACAAAGAGATCCGTTCCTTACAGATGTGTGTACGGGGTTACCCCCTTTTCCCCTTTTCGACCAACAAAGCGGCTGGATAGCCAGTCTATACTACTTTCTCTCCCTCCTTTCCTCGTTGAACCACATCCTAGATTCATGCTCCACCCCACCCCACCATTCTTTCCTCTTTGAACCAAGACCTAGATTCGACTACAGAATCGAAAAAGATCCGGATGCAGCTAGAGCAATGATGGTTTCAAAGAAAGTTATACCTTAGGGTCATCGGGATGTGGCTAGGCGTGCGGCGCGAGGCCGGATCTGCCCACACTATGTACGACATCGAGGAAGAAGGGGTCAGTGGCCCTCATGCACAGGCGCTGGGTGAAACAGAACAACACAGCCGGCAGTGGATTACCTCCCTTGCCGAAGGCGACAGAGTGAAAGCTGCACATCGTCCCCTTCCCGGTGCGACGGGATCCAGACGGCTCCTTCACCAGCTGTGAGGGGGGAGAGAGACAAAGGCTAACGCAGTCCTATTTAGATCTGGTGAAGAGGGTGAGAGATTGTGAATATAGCAAACCCTAGCAAAGGAACGCTGAGCCTCCAGCGTGTGTATATATATAGATGTAGTGCGGCGAGAGTGTGGTGAGTGCAAACCCTAGTGAACAAGCGCTGAGGCTCCATCTTATATAGTACTTATATAGTACTCGTGTATACTACTAATATATAGTGGAGTGGCTTTCTTTTTCTCTCCATAACAATCGTTTTAAATTGTGTAAGTACGAAACAAAACTCTTTATTTAACGTACCAGTGAAGAAAACTACTTATGATGAAATGATCCACGCGTCCTGGCCGCACTTCCTGTCCTTCACGTGCGGTGCACTACCCTCCGTTAAGTGAACAACCACACACGCACCAAATTATCGAAAAGGTGTGAGAGTGTGTACAAATAAAGAATTTTAATTTCAATTATCGGAAAGGTTTGAGAGTATGTGTAGTTTGCCCTCTCTCAATAATTATGGTTTGTTGTGTTCGGCCTAAACTTAGTCAAACTTTATGAAGTTTGACTTCAAAAAAATCTAATATGCAAAGTAAATAAAAATGGAGGGCTACTACGTCCATCCAAGTTTTTAGTCCACACCATATTTTTAATCAAAGTCTGGTCACATATTTAGTTAATAGCTGGGCAAATGAAATTACAGGGGAGCTGAAGACAAATTTCTGAGAAGGCTTAGAAATCAATACAAAACTTATGCTCATAGTACCAACGTCGATGCTTCTTTGAGGAAACATTTGGTTCATAGCCAATCGTGTGATAAAATTGCACCAACGTGAAAGACGACCGCGTCTCCAACGCAACGAAGGTGAACTAATGAAGGATATCATCTTTGTGGGTAACAAGCAAAGAGCACTGGTGGAAGACAACTTGTTTCTTGTCGAAAATCGATTAGCTTCACCAACTGATGCAACCATGAGATGCAACCATGAGCATCAATAGGTCATCGTGGTGGTGCATCATTCATTTGGCATCAAGTTTGGGTGAGGCACCAATAAAGTTCGACAAATCCTCACCGTGGTCTGTTTCTTCTCGATAATCAAGATTGAGGAAGGAAGAACCACGTGGCAGAGGACAGTGAGGCAGAACAACAATGGCCATTGAGGGAGTCCTGGACTAGGGGGTGTCCGGATAACCGAACTATCATCTTTGGCCGGACTCCAAGACTATGAAGATACAAGATTGAAGACTTCGTCCCATGTCCGGATGGGACTTTCCTTGGCGTGGAAGGCAAGCTTGGCGATACGGATATGTAGATTTCCTACCATTGTAACCGACTCTGTGTAACCCTAGCCCTCTCCCGTGTCTATATAAACCGGAGGGTTTTAGTCCGTAGGACGAACAACAATCATACCATAGGCTAGCTTCTAGGGTTTAGCCTCCTTGATCTCGTGGTAGATCTACTCTTGTACTACCCATATCATCAATATTAATCAAGCAGCAGTAGGGTTTTACCTCCACCGAGAGGGCCCGAACCTGGGTAAAAACATTGTGTCCCTTGTCTCCTGTTACCATCCGCCTAGATGCACAGTTCGGGACCCCCTACCTGAGATCCGCCGATTTTGACACCGACATTGGTGCTTTCATTGAGAGCTCCTCTGTGTCGTAAACTATAGGCCCGATGGCTCCTTCGATCATCAACAACAACGCGGTCCAGGGCGAGACTTTTCTCCCCGGACAGATCTTCGTATTCGGCGGCTTTGCACTGCGGGCCAATTCACTTGGCCATCTGGAGCAGATCGAAAGCTATGCCCCTGGCCATCAGGTCAGATTTGGAAGTTTAAACTATATGGCCGACATCCGCAGAGACTTGATCTTCGACGGATTCGAGCCACAGCCGAGCGCGCCGCACTATCACGATGGGCATGATTTAGCTCTGCTGCCGGACAGTGCCCCGGAGGCCGCACAAGAGTCTGCTCCGACCCTTAGCTCGGAACCGACTGCGCCGATTGAGGATGGGTGGCTGGACACCGCCTCGGTGGCTGCTACCTCTATGGCGATAGAGCCGAATACCGACCCTGTCCCTTGTGAAGCTCGTGACTCCAAGGTGCCATACTCCTCTCCGGACCCTGAACCTTCCGCGCCCCTGCCAATCGAATCCGATTGGGCGCCGATCATGGAGTTCACCTTTGCGAACATCTTTCAGCACTCGCCTTTTGGCGACATCCTGAATTCGCTAAAGTGTCTCTCTTTATCAGGAGAGCCCTGGCCGGATTATGGTCAGAATGGTTGGGATGCGGACGACGAAGAAATTCAAAGCCCACCCACCACCCACTTCGTAGCCACTGTCGATGACTTAACCGACATGCTAGACTTCGACTCCGAAGACATCGACGGTATGGACGACGATGCCAGAGACGACCAAGAACCAGCGCCTATAGGGCACTGGAAAGCCACCTCGTCATACAACATATACATGGTGGACATCCCAAAGGATGGGAATGGCGATGGAACAGCGGAGGATGACCCCTCCAAGAAACAACCTAAGCGCCGGCATCAGCGGCGCCGCTCTAAATCCCGCCACAGCAAAAATGGAGATTCCGGCACCGAGACAATAAAACCCTGGACAGTGCCGAAGACAACCCCCTCCTGCAAGATTCAGCACAGAAGGATGGAGAAGCCAGCCCTCATGAGAGAGCGGCAGACAGAGAGGTAGAGGGCGCTAATTATTTGCCTCCCTCCGGAGACGAGGCAAGCCTCGACGACGACGAATTTGTCGTGCCTGAGGATCCCGTCGAACAAGAGCATTTCAAACGCAGGCTTATGGCCACGGCAAGCAGCCTCAAGAAAAAGCAGCAATAGCTTAGAGCTAACCAAGACTTGCTAGCCGACAGATGGACTGAAGTCCTTGCGGCCGAAGAGTATGAACTCGAACGCCCCTCCGAAAGCTACCCCAAACGAAGGCTGCTACCCCGATTAGAGGAGGAAGCACATAAACCTACATCACCAGCGCACAATACGGCTGACCGGCCACCTCGTGGCCACGACAGAGAGGCCTCTAGGCCCTCCATTAAAGCCGTACCCCGGCGTTGCTCAAAAAGTACAAAGTCATGGGGGAATGCGCCGGACTTGCGGGACATATTGGAGGATAAGGAAAGACAAACAAGATTGATCTACAGATCGCGTGGGCACCCCACGATACATGACGACAACCGTCACACCGGATACAGCAATTCCGGCCAGGCCGAACACAGTAGACAAAGCTTGTTTGAGCTGCGTCGTGATATAGCCCAATACAGAGGCGCCGCACACCCACTATGCTTCACAGATGAAGTAATGGATCATCAAATCCCCGAAGGTTTCAAACCCCATAAACATTGAATCCTACGACGGCACAACAGATCCTGCGGTTTGGATTGAAGACTATCTCCTTCATATCCACATGGCCCGCGGTGATGATCTTCACACCATCAAGTACCTCCCACTCAAGCTTAAAGGACCAGCTCAGCATTGGCTCAACAGCTTGCCAGCAAAATCAATTGGGTGTTGGGAGGACCTGGAAGCCACATTCCTTGATAACTTCCATGGCACATATGTGCGAACACCAGACGCCGATGACCTAAGCCACATAATTCAGCAGCCAGACGAATCGGCCAGACAATTCTGGACATGGTTCTTAACCAAGAAAAATCAAATCGTCGACTGTCCAGATGCAGAGGCCCTTGCAGCCTTCAAACATAACATCCGCGATGAATGGCTTGCCCGGCACCTAGGACAGGAAAAGCCGAAATTAATGGCAGCCCTCACATCACTCATGACCCGCTTCTGTGCGGGAGAAGACAGCTGGCTAGCCCGCAGTAACAACCTAACCAAAAACTCTGGTAGTTCGGATACCAAAGACAGCAATGGCAGGTCGCGTCGCAATAAGCACAAGTGCCGCTTTAACGGCGATAATACTGAAGATACGGCAGTCAATGCCGGATTCAGAGGCTCTAAACCCAGTCAGCTGAAAAAGCCATTCAAAAGAACTACTCCGGGCCCGTCCAATTTGGACCGGATACTCGATCGCTCATGCGAGATACACGGCAGCCCTGAAAAGCCAGCTAATCACACCAACAGGGATTGTTGGGTGTTCAAGTAGGCAGGCAAGTTAATCGCCGAAAGCAATGACAAGGGGCTGCATAGCGATGACGAGGAGGAGACACGGCCGCCGAACAATAGAGGACAGAAGGGTTTCCCCCCACAAGTGCGGACGGTGAACATGATATACGCAACCCACATACCCAAAAGGGAGCGGAAGCGTGCGCTCAGGGACGTATACGCGATGGAGCCAGTCGCCCCAAAGTTCAATCCGTGGTCCTCCTGCCCGATCACTTTTGATCGAAGGGACCACCCCACCAGCATCCGCCATGGCAGATTCACCGCATTGGTTTTAGACCCAATCGTCGACGGATTTCACCTCACTAGAGTCCTGATGGACGGCGGCAGCAGCCTGAACCTGCTTTATCAGGATACAGTGCGCAAGATGGGCATAGACCCCTCGAGGATTAAACCCACAAAAACGACTTTCAAAGGCGTCATACCAGGTGTAGAGGCCAATTGTACAGGCTCAGTTACACTTGAAGTGGTCTTCGGTGTTGGAAATATGCCCTAGAGGCAATAATAAAAGGATTATTATATTTCAATGTTCATGATAATTGTCTTTTGTTCATGCTATAACTGTATTATACGGAAATCGTAATACACGTGTGAACACTTAGACCCAATGAGTCCCTAGTGAGCCTCTAGTTGACTAGCTCGTTATGATCAATAGATAGTCATGGTTTCCTGACTATGGACATAGGATGTCGTTGATAACGGGATCACATCATTAGGAGAATGATGTGATGGACAAGACCCAATCATAAGCATAGCATAAAAGATCGTATAGTTCGTTTGCTAGAAGCTTTGCCAATGTCAAGTATCTATTCCTTCGACCATGAGATCGTGTAACTCCCGGTTACCGTAGGAGTGCCTTGGGTGTATCAAACGTCACAACGTAACTGGGTGACTATAAAGGTGCATTACAGGTATCTCCGAAAGTATCTGTTGGGTTGACACGGATCGAGACTGGGATTTGTCACTCCGTATAACGGAGAGGTATCTCTGGGCCCACTCGGTAATGCATCATCATAATGAGCTCAATGTGACCAAGGTGTTGGCCACGGGATCATGCATTACGGTATGAGTAAAGTGACTTGCCGGGTAACGAGACTGAACAAGGTATTGGGATACCGACGATCGAATCTCGGGCAAGTAACGTACCGATAGACAAAGGGAATTGTATACAGGGTTTGATCGAATCCTCGACATCGTGGTTCAACCGATGAAATCATCGAGGAGCATGTGGGAGCCAACATGGATATCCAGACCCCGCTGTTGGTTATTGCCCGAGAGTCGTCTCGGTCATGTCTGCGTGTCTCCCGAACCCGTAGGGTCTACACACTTAAGGTTCGGTGACGCTAGGGTTAGTAGGAAGTCAAGTATGTGACTACCGAATGATGTTCGGAGTCCCGGATGAGATCCCGGACGTCACGAGGAGTTCCGGAATGGTCCGGAGGTAAAGATTTATATATGGGAAGTCCTGTTTCGGGCATCGGGACAAGTTTCGGGGTTATCGGTATTGTACCGGGACCACCGGAGGGGTCCCGGGGGCCCACCGGGTGGGGCCACCTGCCCCGGGGGGCCACATGGGCTGTAGGGGGTGCGCCTTGGCCTGCATGGGCCAAGGGCACCAGCCCCACATAGGCCCATGCGCCTAGGGTTCAAGGGGGCAAGAGTCCTAGGAGGGGAAGGCACCTCCTAGGTGCCTTGGGGGGGAGGGAAACCCCCCTTGGCCGCCGCCCCCCTAGGAGATTGGATCTCCTAGGGCCGGCCACCCCCCCCTTGGCCCTCCTATATATAGTGGGGGAGAGGAGGGACTTCATACCTTGAGTCCTTGGCCTTTGGTTGCCTCCTTCTCCCTCCCCAACACCTCTCCTCCTTCGTTGTGTGCTCGGCGAAGCCCTGTCGGAGTACTGCTTCTCCACCATCACCACGCCGTCGTGCTGCCGGTGGAGCTGTCTTCCTCAACCTCTCCTTCCCCCTTGCTGGATCAAGAAGGAGGAGACGTCGCTCGTCCCGTACGTGTGTTGAACACGGAGGTGCTGTCCGTTCAGCACTTGGCATCGGTGATCTGAATCACGTTCGAGTACGACTACATCATCACCTTGCAAGCTTCCGCACGCGATCTACAAGTGGTATGTAGATGCAAACTCTCTCCCATGACTCGTTGCTTAGATGAACTCATAGATGGATCTTGGTGAAGCCGTAGGAAAAATTTTAATTTTCTGCAACGTTCCCCAACAGTGGCATCATGAGCTAGGTCTATGCGTAGTTCTCTAATGCACGAGTAGAACACAATTTGTTGTGGGCGTTGATCTTGTCATCTTACTTGCCTCTACTAGTCTTTTCTTGCTCAACGGTATTGTGGGATGAAGCGGCCCGGACCAACCTTACACGTACGCTTACGTGAGACCGGTTCCACCGACTGACATGCACTAGTTGCATAAGGTGGCTGGCGGGTGTCTGTCTCTCCCATTTTAGTTGGAGCGGAATCGATGAACAAGGCCCTTATGAAGGGTAAATAGAAGTTGACAAAATCACGTTGTGGTGATTCGTAGGTAAGAAAACGTTCTTGCTAGAACCCAATCGCAGCCACGTAAAAGATGCAACAACAACTAGAGAACGTCTAACTTGTTTTTGCAGCGATTGATCATGTGATGTGATATGGCCAGAAGTTGTGATGAATGTTGAATTGTGATGTATGAGATCATGTTCTTGTAATAGGATTCACGACTTGCATGTCGATGAGTATGACAACCGGCAGGAGCCATAGGAGTTGTCTTTATTTTTTGTATGACCTGCGTGTCATTGAAGAACGCCATGTAAACTACTTTACTTCATTACTAAACGCGTTAGTCATAGAAGAAGAAGTAGTCGTTGGCGTGACAACTTCATGAAGACACGATGATGGAGATCATGATGATGGAGATCATGGTGTCAAGCCGGTGACAAGATGATCATGGAGCCCCGAAGATGGAGATCAATGGAGCTTGATGATATTGGCCATATCATGTCACAACCATATAATTGCATGTGATGTTTATTATGTTTATGCATCTTGTTTACTTAGGACGACGGTAGTAAATAAGATGATCCCTTACAAAATTTCAAGAAGTGTTCTCCCCTAACTGTGCACCGTTGCTACAGTTCGTCGTTTCTAAGCACCACGTGATGATCGGGTGTGATGGATCCTTACGTTCACATACAACGGGTGTAAGACAGTTTTACACAGCGAAAACACTTAGGGTTAACTTGACGAGCCTAGCATGTGCAGACATGGCCTCGGAACACGGAGACCGAAAGGTCGAACACGAGTCGTATGGAAGATACGATCAACATAAAGATGTTCACCGACGATGACTAGTCCGTCTCACGTGATGATCGGACACGGGCTAGTCGACTCGGATCGTGTAACACTTAGATGACTAGAGGGATGTCTAATCTAAGTGGGAGTTCATAATTTTGATTAAGAACTTTATTATCATGAACTTAGTCTAAAAACCTTTGCAAATACGTCTTGTAGATCAATGGCCAACGCTAATGTCAACATGAACTTCAACACGTTCCAAGAGAAAACCAAGCTGAAAGATGATGGCAGCAACTATACGGACTGGGTCCGGAACCTGAGGATCATCCTCATAGCTGCCAGGAAGCAATATGTCCTAGAAGGACCGCTAGGTGCCGCTCCCGTCCCAGAGAACCAAGACGTTATGAACGCTTGGCAAACTCGTGCTGATGATTACTCCCTCGTTCAGTGCGGCATGCTTTACAGCTTAGAACCGGGGCTCCAAAAGCGTTTTGAGCATCACGGAGCATATGAGATGTTCGAAGAGCTGAAACTAGTTTTCCAAGCTCATGCCCGGGTCGAGAGATATGATGTCTCCGACAAGTTCTACAGTTGTAAGATGGAGGAGAACAGTTCTGTCAGTGAACACATCCTGAAGATGTCTGGGTTGCACGCTCGTATGACCCAGTTGAACATTAACCTCCCAGATGAGGCGGTCATTGACAGAATCCTCCAGTCGCTCCCACCAAGCTACAAGAGCTTTGTGATGAACTACAACATGCAGGGGATGGTAAAGACCATTCCTGAAGTGTTCTCGATGCTGAAGTCAGCAGAGGCTGAAATCAAGAAAGAACATCAAGTGTTGATGGTCAATAAGACCACTAAGTTCAAGAAGGGCAAGGGTAAGAAGAACTTCAAGAAGGACGGCAAAGATGTTGCCGCGCCCGGTAAGCCTGTTGCCGGGAAGAAGTCAAAGAATGGACCCAAGCCTGAGACTGAGTGCTTTTATTGCAAGGGGAAGGGGCACTGGAAGCGGAACTGCCCCAAATACTTAGCGGATAAGAAGGCCGGCAACACCAAAGCAGGAGCTGCGGAATAAACGGAGACTGGCGAAGGACGAGGTGACGATGCGCGTCGGGAATGGTTCCAGGGTCGATGTGATCGCCGTCGGCACGCTGCCTCTACATTTACCTACGGGATTAGTTTTAAACCTCAATAATTGTTATTTAGTGCCAAGTTTGAGCATGAACATTGTATCTGGATCTCGTTTAATACGAGATGGCTACTCATTTAAGTCTGAGAATAATGGTTGTTCGATTTATATGAGAGATATGTTTTATGGTCATGCTCCGATGGTCAATGGTTTATTCTTGATGAATCTCGAGCGTAATATTACACATGTTCATAGTGTGGATGCCAAAAGATGTAAAGTTGATAACGATAGTCCCACATACTTGTGGCACTGCCGCCTTGGTCACATTGGTGTCAAGCGCATGAAGAAGCTCCATGCTGATGGACTTTTAGAGTCTCTTGATTATGAATCATTTGACACATGCGAACCTTGCCTCTTAGGCAAAATGACCAAGACTCCGTTCTCCGGAACAATGGAGCGAGCAACCAACTTGTTGGAAATCATACATACCGATGTGTGCGGTCCAATGAGCGTTGAGGCTCGCGGAGGATATCGTTATGTTCTCACTCTCACTGACGACTTGAGTAGATATGGGTATGTCTACTTAATGAAACACAAGTCTGAGACCTTTGAAAAGTTCAAGGAATTTCAGAGTGAGGTAGAGAATCAACGTGACCGTAAGATAAAGTTCCTACGATCAGATCGTGGGGGCGAATACTTAAGTCACGAATTTGGTACACACTTAAGAAATTGTGGAATCGTTTCACAACTCACGCCGCCTGGAACACCTCAGCGAAACGGTGTGTCCGAACGTCGTAATCGCACTCTATTGGATATGGTGCGGTCTATGATGTCTCTTACCGATTTACCGCTATCATTTTGGGGATACGCTCTAGAGACAGCTACATTCACTTTAAATAGGGCACCGTCTAAATCCGTTGAGACGACACCGTATGAATTGTGGTTTGGGAAGAAACCTAAGCTGTCGTTTCTAAAAGTTTGGGGATGCGATGCTTATGTCAAGAAACTTCAACCTGAAAAGCTCGAACCCAAGTCGGAAAAATGCATATTCGTAGGATACCCTAAGGAAACTGTCGGGTATACCTTCTACTTAAGATCCGAAGGCAAGATCTTTGTTGCCAAGAACGGATGCTTTCTGGAGAAAGAGTTTCTCTCGAAAGAAGTAAGTGGGAGGAAAGTAGAACTCGATGAAGTACTACCTCTCGAACGGGAAAGTGGTGCAGCGCAGGAAACCATTCCTGTAATGCCCACACCAACTGAAGAGGAAAATGTTGATGATGATCAAGGTACTTCAGATCTAGTTGCTACTGAATTTCGAAGGTCCACAAGGACACGTTCTGCACCAGAGTGGTACGGCAACCCTGTCATGGAAATCATGTTGCTGGACAACAATGAACCTTCGAACTATGAAGAAGCAATGGCGGGCCCGGATTCCAACAAATGGCTTGAGGCCATGAAATCCGAGATAGGATCCATGTATGAAAACAAAGTATGGACTTTGACAGACTTGCCCGATGATCGGCGAGCGATAGAAAATAAATGGATTTTTAAGAAGAAGACGGACGCGGATGGTAATGTTACCATCTATAAAGCTCGACTTGTCGCTAAGGGTTATCGACAAGTTCAAGGGATTGACTACGACGAGACATTCTCTCCCGTGGCGAAGCTTAAGTCCGTCCGAATCATGTTAGCAATTGCCGCATACTATGTTTATGAGATATGGCAGATGGACGTCAAAACGGCATTCCTTAATGGACATCTTAAGGAAGAGCTGTATATGATGCAGCCGGAAGGTTTTGTCGTTCCTCAGAACGCTAACAAAGTATGCAAGCTCCAGCGATCCATTTATGGACTGGTGCAAGCATCTCGGAGTTGGAACATTCGCTTTGATGAGATGATCAAAGCGTTTGGGTTTACGCAGACTTATGGAGAATCCTGCGTTTACAAGAAAGTGAGTGGGAGCTCTGTAGCATTTCTCCTATTATATGTGGATGACATACTCTTGATGGGAAATGATACGAAACTCCTGGACAGCATTAAGGCCTACTTGAACAAGTGTTTTTCAATGAAGGACCTTGGAGAAGCTGCTTATATATTAGGCATCAAGACCTATAGAGATAGATCGAGACGCCTCATAGGTCTTTCACAAAGCACATACCTTGATAAGATTTTGAAGAGGTTCAAAATGGATCAGTCCAAGAAGGGGTTCTTGCCTATGTTGCAAGGTGTGAGATTGAGCTTGGCTCAGTCACCGACCACGGCAAAAGATAAAGAAGAGATGAGTGTCATCCCCTATGCTTCAGCCATAGGATCTATTATGTATGCCATGCTGTGTACCAGACCCGATGTAAACCTTGCCGTAAGTTTGGTTGCAAGATACCAAAGTAACCCCGGCAAGGAACACTGGACAGCGGTCAAGAATATCCTGAAGTACCTGAAAAGGACAAAGGACATGTTTCTCGTTTATGGAGGAGATGAAGAGCTCGTCGTAAAGGGTTACGTCGACGCTAGCTTCGACTCAGATCTGGATGACTCTAAGTCACAAACCGGATACGTGTATATGTTGAATGGTGGAGCAGTAAGCTGGTGCAGCTGCAAGCAGAGCGTCGTGGCGGGATCTACATGTGAAGCGGAGTACATGGCAGCCTCGGAGGCAGCGCATGAAGCGATTTGGATGAAGGAGTTCATCACCGACCTAGGAGTCATACCCAATGCGTCGGGGCCGATCAAACTCTTCTGTGACAACACTGGAGCTATTGCCCTTGCCAAGGAGCCCAGGTTTCACAAGAAGACCAGGCACATCAAGCGTCGTTTCAACTCCATCCGTGAAAATGTTCAAGATGGAGACATAGAGATTTGCAAAGTGCACACGGATCTGAATGTCGCAGATCCGTTGACTAAACCTCTCTCGCGTGCAAAACATGATCAACACCAGAACTCTATGGGTGTTCGATTCATCACAATGTAACTAGATTGGTGACTCTAGTGCAAGTGGGAGACTGTTGGAAATATGCCCTAGAGGCAATAATAAAAGGATTATTATATTTCAATGTTCATGATAATTGTCTTTTGTTCATGCTATAACTGTATTATACGGAAATCGTAATACACGTGTGAACACTTAGACCCAATGAGTCCCTAGTGAGCCTCTAGTTGACTAGCTCGTTATGATCAATAGATAGTCATGGTTTCCTGACTATGGACATAGGATGTCGTTGATAACGGGATCACATCATTAGGAGAATGATGTGATGGACAAGACCCAATCATAAGCATAGCATAAAAGATCGTATAGTTCGTTTGCTAGAAGCTTTGCCAATGTCAAGTATCTATTCCTTCGACCATGAGATCGTGTAACTCCCGGTTACCGTAGGAGTGCCTTGGGTGTATCAAACGTCACAACGTAACTGGGTGACTATAAAGGTGCATTACAGGTATCTCCGAAAGTATCTGTTGGGTTGACACGGATCGAGACTGGGATTTGTCACTCCGTATAACGGAGAGGTATCTCTGGGCCCACTCGGTAATGCATCATCATAATGAGCTCAATGTGACCAAGGTGTTGGCCACGGGATCATGCATTACGGTATGAGTAAAGTGACTTGCCGGGTAACGAGACTGAACAAGGTATTGGGATACCGACGATCGAATCTCGGGCAAGTAACGTACCGATAGACAAAGGGAATTGTATACAGGGTTTGATCGAATCCTCGACATCGTGGTTCAACCGATGAAATCATCGAGGAGCATGTGGGAGCCAACATGGATATCCAGACCCCGCTGTTGGTTATTGCCCGAGAGTCGTCTCGGTCATGTCTGCGTGTCTCCCGAACCCGTAGGGTCTACACACTTAAGGTTCGGTGACGCTAGGGTTAGTAGGAAGTCAAGTATGTGACTACCGAATGATGTTCGGAGTCCCGGATGAGATCCCGGACGTCACGAGGAGTTCCGGAATGGTCCGGAGGTAAAGATTTATATATGGGAAGTCCTGTTTCGGGCATCGGGACAAGTTTCGGGGTTATCGGTATTGTACCGGGACCACCGGAGGGGTCCCGGGGGCCCACCGGGTGGGGCCACCTGCCCCGGGGGGCCACATGGGCTGTAGGGGGTGCGCCTTGGCCTGCATGGGCCAAGGGCACCAGCCCCACATAGGCCCATGCGCCTAGGGTTCAAGGGGGCAAGAGTCCTAGGAGGGGAAGGCACCTCCTAGGTGCCTTGGGGGGGAGGGAAACCCCCCTTGGCCGCCGCCCCCCTAGGAGATTGGATCTCCTAGGGCCGGCCACCCCCCCCTTGGCCCTCCTATATATAGTGGGGGAGAGGAGGGACTTCATACCTTGAGTCCTTGGCCTTTGGTTGCCTCCTTCTCCCTCCCCAACACCTCTCCTCCTTCGTTGTGTGCTCGGCGAAGCCCTGTCGGAGTACTGCTTCTCCACCATCACCACGCCGTCGTGCTGCCGGTGGAGCTGTCTTCCTCAACCTCTCCTTCCCCCTTGCTGGATCAAGAAGGAGGAGACGTCGCTCGTCCCGTACGTGTGTTGAACACGGAGGTGCTGTCCGTTCAGCACTTGGCATCGGTGATCTGAATCACGTTCGAGTACGACTACATCATCACCTTGCAAGCTTCCGCACGCGATCTACAAGTGGTATGTAGATGCAAACTCTCTCCCATGACTCGTTGCTTAGATGAACTCATAGATGGATCTTGGTGAAGCCGTAGGAAAAATTTTAATTTTCTGCAACGTTCCCCAACATTCGGATCCCCGGATAACTTCTGAAGCGAGGAGTTAATCTTCGACATAGTCCCGTTCCGCAGCGGCTATCATGCACTGCTCGGACGAACCACATTTGCAAAGTTCAATGCGGTGCCGCACTACGCATACCTCAAGCTCAAGATGCCAGGCCCTCGAGGAGTCATCACGGTCAACGGAAACACCGAACGCTCTCTCCGAATGGAGGAGCATACAGCGGCTCTCGCGGCGGAAGTACAGAGTAACCTCTTAAGGCAATTCTCGAGTCCGGCTGGTAAGCGACCGGACACCGTCAAGCGCGCCCGGAGTAACCTCCAACAAGACCACCTAGCACGTTCCGAGCACACGTAGCAATGTAGCCCCAACCCCAGCCCTTGCAAAATCGCGAGACCAGTGCATTACTGCGCTCTGGAGATACCATGGGCATAGGGGGAGGGGCACGATCACGGCATGCCCAGAGTGCGGCTCAACCACACCAGGGGCTCCCAAATTTTTCATCCTTTTTTTCTTTTCTTATCCTCAGGACTCCGTTTTCCAGAAGCCCTGTCCGGCAGTAGACCTGCCGAACTCACGATGCAACAGCCAGGGAAGCAGAAAATCTACGACAAGTATCCAGGTGGTCTCCACTACGAGCATTATACCTGTTTTACATACCATTCCGCAGCCTACCCCTAGAGGGGGACATGTTAAATAGTCCCACCCCTTGCTTATCGCGCTATTTGTATCGTTCTGCCTTCATTGCAGTATTTTTTGAATAAACAATGCATCGCTTTTTGCCTATCATTGCATTCCTTTCTATATATGTTCACTTATGACATGTTGCGCCCGTATGTTTTGGTACGGCCAAATACACCAAGGGCTTAAGTTCCCCAAATTATGGTGTGATAAGTCCAAACACTTCCACAAGTGCGGCACCCCAAACTTATAGCATTATATGCATCGGCTCCGAATCATGTCTTGGGTCAATAGTTGGGTTTGCCCGGCTCCCATGTTTTGGTACCTTACGTTCCGTTATATCGGCTAAGGTAGCGCTGGGAGAACCACTGCAATTGTGCCCCAGTTGAGCTGGGTCGAGCACCTCAGTGGAGAAAGCTAAAACTGACCGTCATGATAAGGCGAGAGCTGGTCGCTGTTCGAGAGGTCTTTTCGAGTCCCTAAAGACTTATGCCGCTTAGAGCGCGGAGCCGGCTTTGTCCGGCCCTAGGCGTGGATAGCGCCCCGAATTCGGTCTTCCGAACACTAGGGGCTTCGCCGAAATTTAAAATTATAGAATTCTATGGCTAAGTGGGAGTGTTCAAGCATTATAAGTCCGGTTGCCTCGTTCGTTGTGTTGAGCGCCTCCATAGAAGGACCCAAAAATGGGAACAAGAGCTCTCAAGTTTATCCCGAACACCCCAGCACTCGTGGCATGGGGGCCGAAGCCAACGACTTGCCATCTCTCAGATTTGATAAACGGCCGCACAGAAGGTAATATTTTAAATTAACAAGCGTTGCTTAGCGCATACGAACAAAGTTTTCAGCGCACAGGATAACAAAATGCGAGTCTACTCAAAAATTACATCTTTGGAGCATTCGCCCACTATAAGGCGGGCACCCTTCAGGACACCCTTATAGTACATCTCGGGTGTGCGATACTCCTTGCCCGGCGGTGGCGCGTCCATCACAAGCTTCTCGGCGTCCATCTTGCCCTAGTGCACTTTAGCACGTGCAAGGGCCCGACGGGCACCTTCAATGCAGGCTGAGTGCTTGATGACTTCAACCCATGGACAGGCGTCCACCAACCACCGCACCAGATCGAAGTAGCTCCCAGGCATGGCTTCTTTGGGCCACAGCCGAACTATGAGGCCCTTCATCGCCTGTTCGGCCACCTTGTGGAGCTCGACCAGCTGCTTCAGCTGGTCGTTCAGGGGCACCGGATGTCCGGCCTCAGCATACTGAGACCAGAATACCTTCTCCGTCGAGCTCCCCTCCTTGGCCCGGTAGAATGCGGCAGCATCGGACACACTGCGGGGCAGATCTGCGAATGCTCCTAGAGAGCTCCGGATTCGGGTAAGTAACAACTAATTCACTTTCACGTGCTTGCTTTGCATGAACAATGCCTTACCCGCCGCTATCTTCTTTATCACCTCAATCTCCTGGAGGGCTTTTTGGGCTTCGGCCTTGGCGGCTTTGGCACTCTCAAGAGCCGAGGCGAGCTCGGACTCTCGAGTCTTCGAGTCACGCTCCAAACTCTCGTGTTTTTCCACAAGAGCCTGGAGCTCTTGCCACACCTCCGCCACCCGCGCCTCCTACTTCTCTCGCTCGGTGCATTCCGCGGCCGCATTGTGTTCGGCCTCGGACACCGCTCCCTTCAGGGTCGCCACCTCGTTCGTAGCCCCTGCAACACCCACGTTATTCCTGTCATTTTTTGCAACCAAATCCTTTTCCATAAGGTATAACTTTAATAAGGTATTACTTACCTTACTTGTCCTCGAGCTACTTCTTGGCATGGCCGAGCTCGTTCTCGGACCGCTCGAGGCTCTGCTTCAATGCATTGACCTCCGCAGTTAGTGCGGCAGAGGTCAGCAGTGCAACATGCATTCCCATATTGACATACTTACGTTAGACTCCTGCGTATATCTTATTAGATCCTTAGTTCGGCTTTTCTTTCCGAACACCGAACTGAGCATCAGGGGCTACTGTCTATGCGGTACTATTTTACATATCTTAAATTCCTTACCTCAAAGCCTGTTAAAAGGCTGGTACAGGCTTCAGTCAGTCCGCTCTTGGCGGACTGAACTTTCTGAATCACCGCACTCATAATAGTGCAGTGCTCCTCGTTGATGGAAGCGCCGTTGAGCGCCTCCAGCAAATTATCCGGCGCCTCTGGTTGGACGGAAGTCACGGGCGTCGCTGTCTTGCCCTTCTTACGAAGGGGCCGCCCGCCGGACTCCAGAACCACCAAAGGTTCCGGTGTGGAGTCTGGTCCAAAGTCCGGGAGGTTGCCCTGCGGCACCTCCGGGGCCTCCTCCTCCTGGCTGGTCCCTTTCTGGGACCCAGCCTCGGCATCGTCTGCGTCACGGGGGGAGGAGGCGGTCGGAAGTGAAGTGCTATTCACATCCGACGAACCCAGGGACCCGCTCGACGAAGCGGGAAGGTCATCCTTGGGCGGGCTACATGGTTGTGTTCGGCGTTAGAAGACACTGTGCGACGAAAGGAAAATCATGAATCTGGAATCCGGACACTTACGATCTCGCCAGGGGCTTGGCCCTCGAGGGCCACTCCTCTTCGCCGTCGTCGGCGTTGGTGGAACAGTTCGGAGGAAGGGTCCTTCCCTTCTTGGACCCTTCGGCCTCTCCGTTGGGGAAGCCTTCCTTTTCTTCTCTCCCCCCGCTGGGGGAGAGGCCTCTTTTTTTTTCCTCCTCGTCTTCGTGGGAGGAGTCTGCCTCGGAGTCATCAGACGATGAGTCTGATAACACCTGGCGCCGGGAACTCCTCCGGGTTCCCATGGCCTTCTTCTTGGCCTTCTTCTCCGGCACCACGTAAGGCGCCGGGACCAGCAGCCCCATCAAACGGGCGTCCGCTGGGTCTTCTGGAAGGGGAGCCGGACAGTTAACCTATCCGGACGTCTTCTGCCAGGCCTGTTAAAGGTAATGGGAGTTTAGATCCCGCATAGAGTCAAACTATGAAAGACAAGTGTCCCGTAAAGGGTAAAATAGCTTACCTCGCCGGCTTGACGCTGCGAGCTGAATCCGCGATCTTCGGTAGCGGATGCGGGAGCCTCGGCGCCCTTGAACAGCACCCTCTAGGCCTCTTCGTACGTAGTATCGAAGAGACTGCTCAAGGTCTGGTGCTGTGCTGGATCGAACTCCCACAAGTTGAAAGCCCGCTGTTGGCACAGGAGAATCCGGCGGATGAGCATGACCTGGACTACGTTGACAAGCTTGAGCTTCTTGTTCACCAGGGTTTGGACACAGGATTGGAGTCCAGTCAGCTCCTCCGAATCGCCCCATGACAGGCCCTTCTCTTTCCAGGAGGCGAGCCGTGTGGGGATGCCAGATCTGAATTCGGGGGCCGCTGCCCATTCAGGGTCACGCGGCTCGGTGACGTAGAACCACCCCGATTGCCACCCTTTGATGGTTTCCACGAAGGCGCCCTCGAGCCAGGTGATGTTGGGCATTTTGCCCACCATGGCGCCTCCGCATTCTGCTTGGCGGCCACCCACTACCTTCGGCTTGACATTAAAAGTCTTTAGCCATAAACCGAAGTGGGGCTGGATGCAGAGGAAGGCCTCGCACACGACGATAAATGCCAAGATGTTGAGGATAAAATTCAGGGCCAGATGATGGAAATCCAGGCCATAGTAGAACATGAGCCCCCCGGACAAATGGGTGGAGTGGGAAGCCCAGTCCGCGGAGAAAATGGGGAAGGAACACCACCCTCTCATGGGGCCTGGGGGTGGGGATGAGCTGCCCCTCGTCGGGGAGCCGGTGCGCGATATCGCTGGAAAAATATCCGGCCTTGCGCAGCCTTTTGATGTGCCCCTCCATGACGGAGGAGGCCATCCACTTGCCTCCCGCTCCGGACATGGTTGGAGAAGGTTGAGGTGAGATGTGCGGACTTGGGCGCTGGAGCTCGAGTACACGGAGATGTATAAGCAAAGGAGGAAGAAGGCATAGGTAAAAAGGTGGATCCCTATCCCCTTATATATGAGCGGACGAAACTATGCGTCCCCACCGGCCTGGTAAGACTCGCTTATCTCCCAAGCGCCGCAATCAATGGCGCGGTTGGGTTACCCATGCCCGTATTGATGAGAATCCCGGAATAAGGGGACACGATCTCTGCTTCGACAGGACGTGCCAAGGAAACCGCTTCGCTAAACGCACTGAGGTGGAATAGTAAAAACAATTCGAATAAACGCTTGGCCGTGGTGTGACATCATGCCACGAGATACGTCAGCAGATTGAACTTGTGTAAATATTATTCTCTCTACGGTGGTATGTGGAACTTATTTTGCAGAGCCGGACACTATCCTGGTGTTCAAAATCTTCTATGAATTATTCGGAGGAGGAACCCACCTTGCAATGCCGAAGACAACATGCGCGCCGGACTCGTCGTCATTGAAGCCTGGTTCAGGGGCTACTGAGGGAGTCCTGGACTAGGGGGTGTCCGGATAGCCGAACTATCATCTTTGGCCGGACTCCAAGACTATGAAGATACAAGATTGAAGACTTCGTCCCATGTACGGATGGGACTTTCCTTGGCGTGGAGGGCAAATTTGGCGATAGGGATATGTAGATTTCCTACCATTGTAACCGACTTTGTGTAACCCTAGCCCTCTTCGGTGTCTATATAAACCGGAGGGTTTTAGTCCGTAGGACGAACAACAATCATACCATAGGCTAGCTTCTAGGGTTTAGCCTCCTTGATCTCGTGGTAGATCTACTCTTGTACTACCCATATCATCAATATTAATCAAGCAGGAGTAGGGTTTTACCTCCACCGAGAGGGCCCGAACCTGGGTAAAAACATTGTGTCCCTTGTCTCCTGTTACCATCCGCCTAGACGCACAGTTCGGGACCCCCTACCCGAGATCCGCCGGTTTTGACACCGAGAGCCATCCAATTTTGTGCAATTCCACTAAAATTGAGGAAGACATGCCCGGGTATGGAGATGCGCATCGCTATTTGCAAAAATATAAAAAATGGATATAGTGTTGTTACTTTGTTTTCGTAGTGGTACAAAATTAACAGCGACATCTAATTTGTCAATAAGAATTAATGATAAGTACACCAACAAACAGAAGCATCATGATTATCTTGATGGGAACTAAACCAGCATACCCGAGAAAAAAAGTAGGACAAAAGCATTTATCGACGCCTCTAGATTGACATCAGCATTACTTAAAAGGGACGTCACTTTACCATGGGCATCGCTTCATTTTACCAGTGATAATATTAGATTAGCAGTAGGAGGAGGAGCATATGGACAATGACCGCACAACCACCATGTACTTTTTGTCCAAAAAACATGTATACTCCATCGAGGCATAAACCAAGACAACTTTTCGAGTGGCCTTTCCTCTATAATAGTAAAAAAATAGGTGATGTTGGACCAGCTGACGAACCCTAGATACTGTACATGGGGAGGTGGGGAGTAATGGCATAGAAGAAAACCCGCATGAAGTGACCTGGGGAGCTGGACCAGTACAATGAAGCATGAAATCCAAAAGAAGTTATACCTCTGGCGGGCGAGATGTCGCTTAGGCAGGCGGCGGGATCTGCCAACACGATGACAGAGAACAAGGGCGCGGAGGACCTTCGTTCGCGCTAGCGCCGGCTCAAAGAGGACGGTGCACATCAGCTTCCTCCATCATCGACGGTGACAACGTCAACGCCGCACCTCCTCACCTCCCACAACAGACGGGATTCGGCCGGATCAGTGACCACCGGTGAGGAGAGAGATAGAGTGGACACTGTCATCTTGTTCAGATATGGAGAGGGTGAGAGAGCGAGACGCGAGAAACCCTATCAAACAAGAGGCTATATATACAATGGAGAAAAAAAAATCTCTCCATAGAAGTGGTTTTAAATAGAATACATGCGTTCCCGGAAAAAAGAAAAGAAAACTGGCGGACAAAAGTTTTTTAACGTACCAAGAAAGAAACCTCAATAAAAAATACGCCCCCGCTTCCAGGTCGCAGTTTGCATCGCTCACATGTGATCCCCGACCCTCCATTATTAGGTGAACAAATTAAAGGGTAAAATTATTACGTACGTAAGCTGCCTCTTCGTGTACAAATGCGCTCCATCGTGTACTCGCGGGTATCTCGGAGGCAGAGTGAGTGCGTGTACATTTCTTCTTGTACGTCATATTCCATTTATCTCACTTCATATTGTTTCCCACTCCTATGATATTCCTATCCTAGGAACAAAATGAGGCGGTACTAAGTTTGTGTGTGTGTAGGGAGAACGAGACATCGATGGTGTGTAAGGGTAGTCATGAGAGTCGTCGCGCACACACACATAGACATAGACATGCATATCCGTGTTTACGTAAAATTCCATATCCATCTCCATCTCCATCTCCAATCATATTTGTCCAACTGGCACATTATTTACGTTATTAATCATATACGCAGCAATATTTACGTACAACATCTCTTGTTTGCTAGCGTCCGGACGGCTGCCACGCCCACTCCTGACCGAACCCTCTTCATCACCTGCGCGTGCTACCCGCCCGAAACGGTCAGTGCCGCATTCATGCCCGGCCAGAGCGGACGCGACCTCTCACTGGCACCGGCATTGAAGCAGCGCGCCGGCCAAGAGAGCATCGCCGTGCCGCTTCCCGGTGCACGCGACTGCTCCGCGTTCAAAGGTCGCCACGCCCGACCACAACATGCATGTAAAAAGTTCTTAGGAGTCCGTGCTACAGCTAACTGTCCTCCCCCCTCCTTGTCAATCTCTTCCAGTAGTGCTAGTACTCCATGGCGCAATCTAGCAACAAGCAGGCGGGAAAGTTATCGTATAGTTGGTTTACAGTGAGTGGCATGCCGAGCGACCGTGTGGGGTGGAGCCGTGGAGGAGTGTGAGACACGAACGCGACAGACGTGATTTAAACATTGGTTTTGCTTGATGGCACAATCCAACGAAATGAAACGTTGGCTTCTCTTCGTTTCCATTTTTTCTCCGAAAAAATGGAAACTTTCCGCTCCATTTTCATTCCTACTCCAAGGTTGCCCCGTTACAACATTCCATAAAATACAAAGGAAAACTAACACGCATGCTGATGCATCTCAATGATTCACATATCATAGCCAATATTTACTTTACAACTAAACACAAAAGTTGTGAGAGTGTGTACAAAAAAACTACTGATGGGGTCACTACGACGTAAAGCCTAAACCCTAAACATGATTTAATTTCCTGGCTAGGTAGAACCTGTCGAAGGAAAGATGGCTGGCACCCTCGGAACATACGATGCTTTTGTGCAGTTCCACTAAAATCTAGCCGAGCATCCCTGTTGGCAAAGATATTGAAGAAGCGTGATTAGAATAATAGTACTGGCACTAGTTCATGAGACATAAACTCATTACAAATAGAAGCCGGTAGAAGTAGTGAAAGATCCACATGGAGATGGAGCTACGTGGGGAGCTGCAGTAGTGAAGCAAGTCGGCTCCAAAAGGAAGTTGTACCTGGGACGTCGGGGTGTAGCTAGAAGGGCAGTTGGGAGGCGGCATCAGCCCATACCACGGGGACCCCCGATTGGGACGCACCAACAATGGGTTGTCTCCCTCGCCGCTGTGGACTGCGTCTACGCGGAACATCGTCCCCTTCCCCCAGCGGTGGGCTCAGGCCGGATATGTGACCGGCGGTGTGGCCACCGTCGTTCTATGCTTGTGAAGAGACCACCCCAAGCAAGTAGGCTTGTAGCTTAGGCTCCTGCTAGTGTATATATAATGGAGCTGTTTTCTTTTTCTTTCCATATCAACCATTTTATATTGCATACGTGTCATTGAAGAGTGAAATGATGGTTGCTTCTTCCGACTAACTTACTGTGTGATCTGACTGCTCCTGAGTGGCCCCTACACGTACTCCCCCTACGTGTATGACCGTTCCTGAGCCTCACTTGTACTTATCTCTATTTTCTTGCATGACACATAGACAAGATGCGCATACAGGAATTTTGTTACTGCACGTTGTTACGTAGTACTACTAGTACCTACTCCCTCCTTCCGGTTCACTACTAGTACTCCCTCCGTCCTGGCTTATTGGTGCCCTTTGTACTCAATTCATGGGATCGTTTTCCTAATGAAATTGTCTTTATCAACGTATTAATATCGAGAATGCATGCGTGAACAACGAATGATTAAACCTTGCATGCAACATTTTGACGAAGCATTGACTTATGAACATGTGAATGTGAGGGACTACAACCTCATGCATGCATGCAACAGTCACACGTACACATGGACGCAAAACACACGCACAACACCCTAATGCATGCATCTCCGAGCACACGACGGAACACACACGGTCACCCTCAAGTGCTCAACCTACGCATGCATGCACACACATACTCAGCCAGGGTGAGCTAGTGACCGTACAAACACCGGAAAATGTATATATTGAGCGCAATGAGCGTATTATGAAGTCCACTGACCATACTTTTACAAATATACAATTAAAGCCTGTGTATTTATCTCGTTTCAAATTAATCCATATTAACCGAAAAGGAGGCAGTATGGACTAGCATTACTTTGCTGTGTCGCGTCAACTTACCGAAGGAGGAGAAGCTTGCAGGACGGGAGGAGCTTGCGCGCGGTGGCTCACAGGACAAGGAGAAACTTTTGACTAATGCAAGCTCTCCCTCGCTCAGGCGGTTGACGTGCAACAGTTAATTTGGTGTCAGATTGCCAGAAGCATACGCTGTACTAGTGCCATTATTGTTCGACTTCCCGAAGAGGCGAACAACCAAGTGCAAAGTTTACTACTAGTACTACTACTATACAGGTATGTACTACTAGGAACCGAATGGTGGAGCGTCTGCACTCTTATTTTATTTTAATATGTGATAAAGATATCTGAACACATTTGGTTCTCTTCGAGGATTCTCGCATGTGATAATGGAAGTTGATTGCATGGAACACTCGCCAGAATTCTCTCTTAATTTTGGCTCCTATATCCTGTTAGAAATAGGATTGCTTGGTAATATTTTCTCTTTCTTTGTTATTCAGCATGTAAACAGGTCAGCAAACCTTGCGGCGCATCTTTGTGCGAACCGTGCTTGCTGCACTTTGAATGTGACCGAGAGCTAGCTTGATGAAACACCTCGCTTCCTTCTTTTTTCTGGGGTACCTCGCTTCCTAGTGACCAGTCTCTTGGCTGATCGTCCTAAGAATGCTTATTTATGAATAAAGATCTCTCATTTACCTGCAAAATATATTAAGCCATATTAACCGGAAAGGAGGGAGTATGGACTAGCACTACTTTTTGGTGTGTCCTATCAACTCGCAGAACGAGGAGAAGCCTGCAGGACAAGGTGAAGGTCGCTTACGCCCTCTTCGTCTACCTCAAGCATGGTGGCTCGCACGATGACGAGAAGCTTTTGAATAATGCAACCTACCCTCGCCCAGGTAGTGGACGTGTAGCAGTTGATACGTCTCCGTCGTATCTATAATTTTTGATTGTTCCATGCCAATATTATTCAACTTTCATATACTTTTGGCAACTTTTTATACTATTTTTGGGACTAACATATTGATCCAGTGCCCAGTGCTAGTTCATGTTTTTTGCATGTTTTATGTTTGGCAGAAAACCCATATCAAACAGAGTCCAAATGGGATAAAAACGGACGGAGAATATTTTTGGAATATTTATGATTTTTGGGAAGAATAATCAACGTGAGATGATGCTCGAGGGGCCCACGAGGCAAGGGGTGCGCCCTAGGGGTTGGGCGCACCCCTGACCCTCATGGACACCCCATAAGGCAGTTGCTGCTCTTCTTTTGCCGCAAGAAAGATAATATCCGGAAACGAATCGTGTTGAAGGTTTCAATCCAATCAGAGTTATGGATCTCCGAGAATATAAGAAACGGTGAAAGGGAAGAATCTGGGAACGCAGAAACAGAGAGAGACATAGAGACAGATCCAATCTCAGAGGGGCTCTCGCCCCTCCCACGCCATGGAAGCCAAGGACCAGAGGGGAAACCCTTCTCCCATCTAGGGAGAAGGTCAAGGATGATGAAGAAGAAGGGGGGCTCTCTCCCCCTGTCTCCCGGTGGCGCCAGAACACCGTCGAGGCCATCATCATCACCGCGATCTACACCAACACCTCCGCCATCTTCACCAACATCTCCATCACCTTCCCCCATCTATCTACAGCGGTCCACTCTCACGCAACCCATTGTACCCTCTACTTGAACATGGTCCTTTATGCTTCATATTATTATCCAATGATGTGTTGCCATCCTATGATGTCTGAGTAGATTTTCATTGTCCTTTCGGTAATTGATGAATTGCCATGATTGGTTTAATTTGCTTGTGGTTATGTTGTTGTCCTTTGGTGCCCATCATATGAGGGCGCGCGTGGATCACACCATAGGGTTAGTTGTATGTTGATAGGACTATGTATTGGAGGGAAAGAGTAAAAGAAGCTTCAACCTAGCATATAAATTGATGCATATGGGATTGAAGGGGGGACCAATATATCTTAATGCTATGGTTGGGTTTTACCTTAATGAACGTTAGTAGTTGCGGATGCTTGCTAATAGTTCCAATCGTAAGTGCATAGAATTCCAAGTCAGGGATGACATGCTAGCAGTGGCCCCTCCCACATAAAACTTGCTATCGGTCTAGTAAAGTAGTCAATTGCTTGGGGACAATTTCGCAACTCCTACCACCACTTTTCCACACTCTCTATACTAACTTTATTACTTCTTTATCTAAACAGCCCCTAGTTTATATTTACGTGCTCTTTATATTCTTGCAAATCTATCCAACAACACCTACAAAGTACTTCTAGTTTCATACTTGTTCTAGGTAAAGCGAACGCTAAGCGTGCGTAGAGTTGTATCGGTAGTTAATAGAACTTCAGGGAATATTTGTTCTACCTTTAGTTCCTCGTTTGATTCGACACTCTTACTTATCGAAAGAGGCTACAATTGATCCCCTATACTTGTGGGTTATTAGCAGTTCATTCGGTGTCAGATTGCCAGAGGCATACACTGTAGTAACACCATTGTTCGACTTCACGACGAGGCGAAGAGCCAAGCGCAAGGTTTAGTGGTACGAGTAGTACTACTACTAGTATACAGGTACTAGGAACCGCATGGTGGAGCGTTGGTACTGTTATTTTATTTTAATCTCTGATAAAGTACGCATTTTTTATTTGGGAGAAGTGTAGAAAACGGCAGCCCTATAGGACTATTAAAAAACATCGAACATGTAATGATGATATCAATCAACCATGCTCGAATATATCTTGGCCTCCGTGCGAGCCTGTCTGTGTGTTCTCGCTCCTCGTCTCTCTCAAGGAACGGTGGGTCGGCCATTTAGCTGTCAATTGAGATCGTTTTGCTCACACTCCGGTCCCACATGTCAGTGATATGCCAAGAGGAAGTGCATTAACCGACTGGCCATACACATACTTGGTTTTGCACCTTCTACTACTCCTCCCTCCGTCACAGCTTACACGGCGCGCTTCATTCTCATGCATTTCTCTCCATGAATTTCCACCACCAAAGAGATTTTAGACGCGTTTGGTTTAATGCTTAATAATTAGGGCGTGGTAACCGCAATCAAGTCCACAGTTTTCTCTCGATGTAGGTGTGTATGCGGAGTGGAGTAAGTGCATGCATGTGTGTACGCATATTTCCTCTAGTAATAGACATGCTATTTTTCAGGCCGATCGCTAGTCGCCTTGGTCCCAGAGATTGTTGAAGCAAATAGTGACGGAGGGAGTAGTATGAGCGGATTCAAAGAAGAGCATATTGATGGTTGCTTCTTCCGAGCAACTTACAGTGGGAAAGGTGGGGCTTATGATTTGACTGCTCATTACTCACTATTAGGTGCGGCGCAACGACTGGGCCGAGAGTCTCCCATGCAGTTGTGCACTACTCCCTCCGTTCTTAAATATTTGTCTTTCTAGAGATTTCTACGAGTGACTATATATTAAGAAAAATGAGTGAATCTACACTCAAAAATATGTCCATTTGAAATTTCTAAAAAGACAAATATTTAGGAATGGAGGGAGTATGATTTTGTGCATGGCACATGGACCCGAATGCTAAAGAGGCTTCTGGCAATGTTATCAAGCTTCCAGCAACATAATTGATGCACTATACAAATAATTTTCCAGCGACATGAAATTGTACAATGCTCTAAGCTTTCAACTTTTGTTTCATGTGTCTTGCCATCCATGCTCTTTCGAAAAAAAACTAACTTCCTTGCTAATGCATCTCAATGATTAGCATATCAGAGCTAATATTTACATCACAACTAAAGACAAAGTTGTGAGAAGGTGTTAAATGAAAATTGATCCATACTTTCATTAGCAGCAACTTTCCCCCAGCTCTGTCTAAATCAACAAGGCATGTTGGCAAAAAAAGTAGCTGACAGGAGCATGCAACATTCCGATCATTTTGTGCAGTTTCACTAAAATAGAGCTAAGCGTCCCTGTTCCAAAGATATTAAGTGTGATTACAATAATAGAGGACTGTTGATGGAACAATAAACACACAAATAGAAGCCGGTAACCTTTGCGGTCTCTCTTAAGACTAACTAATTGGAGAAGATTAAGCAAATAGTTGGATAAAATTAGGCTCGGAGTTGGATGAGGAGGATAGAGTAAAACCAATCTCCTTTTGTGCAGTCGCACTAAAATCTAGATATGCTGCCTATGTGACATTTTAGTAGAACTGCACAAAACACTCTTAAGAAAAAAGTGATTTGTGCAGTTCACCAAAAGGTTGCAATAGCAACAAGGTGAAATGGATAGCCCTGTTTGCAAAAAAGAAGTAGAAAGGAAACAATTACTGACCAATAATAGTTGATGACACATACGACGACAAAAAAGAAGCATATTCCTTGTCCTAAGAGCAGATAACAACATGCTTGCATTTATCTAAAACGGTGTGAGGACGAGATTGCAATATGGATAGTACGCCGAACGAGCTACGTTTTGGGCAAAGAACCAGGGAAGATCCACATGCAAGATTTTCCACATGTAGTGACGTGGGAAGATGGGCAGTGGAGCAAGGCCAGAGGGGATACTTGGGGGTCGTCAGGATGTAACTAGGAGAGTGGCGGCAGGCGGGATCTTCCCATACTGCGGCATCAAGCAAGTGGCATAGGCCCTACCACGCCGGAGCTTGGTCAGAGAGAATGATGGGTACTGTAGATCGGGATGTGCTGCCTCGGTGCAGTCGAACGGAGAAACGATGCTTATCCTTCCTTTTCGCCGGCAGGCGGGATGCGACCGGGTCAGTGACCAACGGTGAGAGAGAGAGGCCACCGCCGCCTTGTGTGAGATACTCTGAAGAGAGATCAAATCCCGGCAGTCAGGCTCCATTGTATATAGTGGATCGGACTACCTTTTTCTCCCAAAAAATCATTTTATATTCTGTGTACGTGGCATTGAGCGATATAACTTTCTTTAAAAATAACGCGCCGACGCATCATGTCGAACTTTGTTTCATGCGCGCGTGGTACATGACCTCCGTAGGTAAACAACCCCTACACACGCTCAAATTAGCACGTGGGCTGCCATTTCGTACAGAAATGACCTCCACCGTGTACCCGCGCGGGTGTGGCTGCGCACGAAGCGTGATTACGTGCACATATTCTCTTTGTGTACGTACACCACCTACATGGGTTTGTGTGAGAGAGATACAAACATAGAGAGATATAGTGTGTGGGTTCGTGACTGCATTTTTGTGTGTGGGGGGGAGAGGGTTGAGACATAGACATGGAATATGTGTCGATGATATTTCAGTCAAAAAATGTAACATATGCAATGTGTGTGAAACAGAGGCCTGGATATATCATATATATAGAGGGGGTGATCCACGAGAAGATAGTGGAGGTATCATCGGCGTGAGGTATCCATAGAATCGAAGAGAGGGATGATGTGTGTGTGCGCGCGCGCGCGATCAATAAATGTTAAAGAGTGCCATCGAATTTGTGTGTGCCCACATCAAAGATATAGGGTGGCTGGCCTACTGGAACGTGAGAGGGGACAGGTGCAGTTTGTCTCTTTGGCATGGATACCTACCTATGGAGCTCGACTATCGGTGTGTGCGTGTGTGGGCCTGGGGGGGTCGTGAGAGATAGACAGGGAATATGTGTCGATGATATTTCAATCAAAAAATGTAACATATGCAATGTGTGTGAAACAGAGGCATGGATATAACATATATATAGAGGGGGCTATCCACGATAAGAGAGTGGATATATCATCGGCGTGAGGTATCCATAGAATCAAAGAGAGGGATGATGTGTGTGTGCGTGCGTGCGCGATCGATAAAGAGTGTCATTGATTTTGTGTGTGCCCACATCAAATATATGGGGTGGCTGGCCTACTGGAACGTGAGAGGGGACATGCGCGCTCGACTATCGATGTGTGTGTGGGGGGGGGGGGCTGAGGGGGCAGAGACCTAACTATAGAGTTACAATTGCTGGTATATGTGTGGAGGAGGAGAAAGAAATACCTTATGTATTGAGGAAGATCGATCGACATCCATGCATATGTGTAGGAGAGGAATAAGGTTGGGAGAGAGACGGAGCTAGATTGTCGGAGGGGTTGGTGGTGGAGTTGCTTCTCACAAATGGTGGGAGAGGCTTGCTAGACAAACGGAGGGCACACCTACAATATCAATAAGAGAGGGGATGCCTGCCTATATGTGCACGTGCGTGTGAGAGACGGGTCGGGAGGCATGCACGAATGATGAGGGGGGACAATATGGTTGTGGTAAGCACACATAACTACATAAGAAGATCAATCGTCCTTGGTCGGAGAAAGGAGAGACATAACTTGTGAAATACGTCGATCGATGCGTGGGGAAAATAGTTAAAGTCGACCTAGGTATATGTAGGGAGATCGATCGGTATACATGCATGTATGTGTTAGAAGCAAATAAGGCCCGGAGAGAAGGGCAGAGAGAGGGATGCAGCTAGGAGGTGCTGCGAGAGGCATACTATATCGAGGGGGGAGGAGTGTGCGAGTACGATATCGATGAAAAGAGGGGAGGGAGTGAGACATGGACGATGAGAAGAGAAGAGGAAAAGCTTGTGTTTGTGGTAGGCACAACTGGCTAGAGAGGCATATCGATCGGTGTGTGCCAGGAAGAAGGAGATGGGGGCCTACAAACACCGTGGGTGAACGACCTAAAGTGAAAGGACGAATTTGCGCCATGGAGCTAGAGAATGCTAAGGGAGGGTGAGTGGGAGGCGGACGTGTGCATGCACGAGAGAAAGTTTGCGCTAGCTACAAAGATAAGAGGATTGTGTGGGTTTAAAAGACGAATAGAGATCATAATTCATTGTAAAAAGTGAATTCAGATATTTGAAGAATTTATCATAGCGTTTTAAACCGACGCATGCGTGGATATATATAACGGTGATACGCATGGTATGGTTATGAACATGTTATACCACATATATTATACTAACAAAGTTGGTGATGATGATGTTGTGCCCGCCATCCTGCAATATAGGCCGTCCGATTTATATCTGACAGTTAGGAAGGAAACTATGGCAATTTTGGAAAAAGATACCCACACCCCTCTCCACATTTGCAAATAAGGCCTTCCCTCGTTCATCCTTTTCTCCCACAAGATAAACTACTCATACAAATGCATTTTGATGTTCCCTGCAATGCATGGGCATCTTGCTAGTACTACATATAATATATAGAACATTTATTATAATTTGGGATAATGTGTGGCTTTTGCAGCTAGGGCTAAATACTTGTCATAATGTAGGAGGCGGGGCACTATACCTTGTGTGATAAACATGGTGTATGTATGGAACATGGTTTAGATCATGAGTATCTAGTTAGTACATCAAATGTACTATTATTTGGAATCAACATTTAGTGTGTTCAAAAATTTGAATTCGAGTTCATATCTATCTCTATGGTAATCATGTGGTGTGTTGTTAAGATAATACACGAATGATGGTTTAAGTTGGCAACAATCATGATTGTACATTCTTATTCAAATAGAGAAACAAATTCAAATCTAGTTCGAATTACAGCGGTAGTATAGACATTTGGAATGCACTAAAATGTTGGTAAGAGTACGTTACATGCATTATACAGACAACGAAAAAATTAATTGGACATAACATGGATTCATACGTAGCTTTGAATAGCATTTGTACAGT
Source organism: Triticum timopheevii (assembly GCA_963921465.1). NCBI lineage: Eukaryota > Viridiplantae > Streptophyta > Magnoliopsida > Poales > Poaceae > Triticum > Triticum timopheevii. Next base: position 338,236,027 of record OY997266.1, on the reverse strand, counting down.
AAAATGGGACAAGACTCTCTCTTTGTGTGTTGTGAATAGCTTTATTTTTTTTGTTTTTTTCATTGAGGGAAGTGCAAATTGATTTGGTACATACAGAACTACACATTAGGCTTGTCCCTAAAATTCAACCCATGCCTTGTTATATCCTGAAAATTCAGATATCGAGCTCCCAAAACGCGCGCCTTCACAGCCCACGCCTTGTTATCCCGAAATTACAACGCGCACGAAAACTCCCTCTAGCTGCCAAATCCTGACACGCGAAATCCCCCTTCTAAACCTGAGCCAAAAGGGCCGCTAGTTCAAATCGGCGGGGGTACTTTTGTAACACACCCTACATTTTGGGCAAGCACATCCCTAAGTCATGGTTCCCCCCTCCCATCGCCTCCTTTTCGCCATTCGAAATCCCAAGCCGCCATAACCTCTCTGCTCTAGCCGCGAAACCCCACCCTCCTCCATCCGCCACCTCACCATTGCCCAGCCGGAGCCTTTTCCCCGATGACATCGTCCACCGCAATAGCTCGACGTCCCTCATCCACCTCCCTGGATGAGGATCCGTCGTCCCGCCGGTTCAGCCGCCCCGTCCTCCACCTCCAAGGAGCTACTCCGACGATCGCCTCGTCTATCGCGGCTGCTCCATCCCCATAGCGTTGCCTTAACCTGCTCCACCGGAACCGCGACATCCTCACTGACTCCTCGGACGAAGCCGAGGCCTACTCGATGCCACCAAAGAGGTTGTACACTCGTCGCATCGCACCTTCTCATTAACTTGACCTCCCGGCACCGAAGGTGCTCCATCCCGCACCCCCATGGCGGGGCTACCTCGAAGCCGGTGCCGCAGGCGACATCTCCACGGCGGCTCTCCCCCAGCGCGGGCCCCTTCGACGGTGGTGTCCATACCAGCCGGATCTGCTGCTGCTGCTGCTATGGCTCTCGCTCGCTCGCTCGCGCTGCTGCTGCTGCTCCGGCTCTCGCTCGCTCGTGCTACTGCTCCGGCCCTCGCTCGCTCGCGCTGCTGCTCTACTCTCCCCCTCGCTCGTGCTGCTGCTCTGCTCTTGCTCTCACTCGCACTGCTGATGCTGGTACACGGGCTACTGTAGCTACACGAGTTGCCGCTCTGGCTCTATTTCGCGCTGCTCCTCCAGGCGCTGCTGCTTCGGCTGCTATCTGCTACTGTGTTCCCCATCGATCGCCTGCTGATTTAGATCACTGTTTCTCTACTACTAGTGCTCGAGTGGCCTAAACTACATGTGAAGTGCCTCATTGCTACCAGTGCGTTCAATTTTGATAGTAACATTCAGATTCCACAGTAAACTTCATTTTTGACAGTTAAGTCCAGAGTCAACAGTTTTTACCTCATCTGTTGTAGTCGGGTGTTTTTTGGTGATGTAAACTTTACATCTATCACTTTTTGGTAATGTATTGTACATCATCTATTGGAGATGCTATTAGAATCCCACTTGAGATTAATGATGTCTGTCTTGTACTGCTTCAGCCTTGACGTGTTACGGCTCGCCACAGCTGCTCCAACGACGGAACCATCCATCACAATAGAGCAGTGCCCTGGACGCCGTCTACAGATTCCTCAGATCTTCCTACACACCTCCGACAGCCACCTCTGCCTCAACTTCTTCGGCGACCAACCCAATGATGCCGAGGTCGACACGGCTACAACAAAGAGGTTGTGCACTTGTCGCATCACTTAGTACTTTGCATTCATGTCCATCCATTAGGGCTATTTTTGTTCAAAGGAAAAACTCAGGGAAAAACATAGCAATAGGAAATTTTCCTATGGCACTCTACTATTCAATTATTCTTGCATTTTGTTGAAAGGAATGGAGCAAAACATCCATCTGAACCCACTTTTCAAAATCCTATGCATCAAAACAAGACCAAGTGCATTAGTGGCAGAATAACATTCTAACTGTACACACTTTCATATGGTTTCACTTTAATTTGGCCATGTTTCTTTGCATTCCTCTGCTCTTCCAATTCCTGTGAACCAAACATCCAAGTTGACAGAAATCATGTGTTTACAAATTCTTTGTTTTCGACGTGCATTCCTATCCTACTCCGGTGTTTTCCCTATCCCTGCATTTTTAGAATCCTGCAAGCCAAAGGAGCCCTTATAAAATTACCTCAGTTACACGTAGGCGTCGAAGAAAACTTTGTGTGGTTTGTCCTGCTCCTACCATGACGTTGTCCACCTCACCTGAGCTGCTCCATCGATAGAAGCATCCACCAAACCAGACATCACGACTCCTGACCGTCTTTTGCCGCCTCAGATCTCCTTCCTTGCCGCCGGCACCCACTGCAACGGCATCACCATCATCGACTCAGCAGATGAACCTGAGGAGTACATGGGTCCACAAGAGAGGTCACACTCTTTTGTTTCTACTTATATTATGCATTGATTAATATTACCTGCTACTTTATCATCCTATTTACCTCTTAGACTCCAAGTCAGGTCCAAATTAATGTTCAAACTTGAGTTTTAAAATTAGTTGTGGGGCACATATCGAGGCAACAATGAATAGTATCTCTGTCTATTATCTGGCACATATCGAGGCAGCAATGAATAGTATATCTGCCTATGTTGTTCATCTTGGGTGGGAAAGAAATAATAAAGCACTCATCATCTATCTTTTTATTAAATTAAAGCTATCATCAGCCTGCTATCATTATTTTTGGATCCATCCACTGGTTGTTACCATCACTCCAGATTTCTGCATGCTCTCCTCACATAATCTCACTATATTTTTTCCGTATGCATGTCAGATATTTTATATAGTCATGCTGAACATGTAGAGAAAAAGAGAAGAGTTTTGCGTGGCAATACAATGTCATGCAGACATGGCTCCATGGTGGGTTCAATGGCAAACCCTCCCCCCTCCCCAGATTGTAATCCAGAGGAAGATATCTGTTCTGAGGCGGATTCAGACGCAGCTGGCCACTCCTATTTACCCCCCAAGGTGTTTGATCTAACTTGGCATGATGATGTTAGTCATATCATGCATATGTTGCCTTTCAGTGCCTACTTTCGACATCATATATGTCATCTGCTTAGTTTAGACATGTTCTGTAATGCCACCTGCTTAGTTTCTATATTATATATGGGAATTATGAAGTCTCATCTCTTTTAGCCAGCCATAATATATGTGAAATAATATGCAATGACATCCTATTTAACGAGGCATTATATATTTGAATGATATCTTGCCCATCCTTTTCTTCATTGCATTTCCATTTGTCGACAATGTTTGTACATTAAACTACTCTTCATGTGAATTAGCCATTTGAGTGGGTGATGGAAAAATCTAGAGTGAAAAGAAGGTCTTCAGAGCAGAGAGTGCTACCTGTCGAAGCAGATCTCTTGATGGGTCCCAATAGCTCCTCAGAGATGGATTCCGAGACAGATGACCAGTCCTATTCCCCCACCGAGTTGTATCCTCTAACTTGGCACGGTTATACTGCTCATATCATGCATATGGTGTCTTGCATTGCATAGTTTTGACATCATATACACAATATTCAACACCATGTTCTTAGTTCAGACATCATATATGCGAATGCCCTCTGCTTAGCATATAAATCACATGTGTGAATTAAATCATGTGATCTTGATTACTTAGATAACATGTATGTGAATTATGTCATGCGAAACTGTTTACTGAAGACATCATATAATTATCTCATGGCATCCTATTTAGTTAGTCATCATATCTTTGAATTATGTCACACTATGCTATCCAGTTTAGATAGACATCATATATGTGAAATTATGTCATGCTATCCTTTTTAGTTAAACAATATACATGTCAACTATTTCATGCCCTCTTTTTTCCACACTATCTATTGCATCTGTCTCTCATATAATGTCTGTACATTCAACTATGTTTCCTGTTTATCAGCCATTTGAATTGGAGCGTGTGATGGCAGCATCTAGCGGAGTAAAACCACGTCTTCAAATAAAACAATGCTACCTCTTGGTGGACATAGCACCCCGGTTGTACATGCACGAGAACCAGCCCTACCACACATAACCCAGACTCTCGCAGATTGTACCCCTATTGTGATGGACAGAGAACCAGCTTCACCCAATCTAACCCCAACCCCAGCAGATAGTAACCTAGTTCCTGTTGACACATCACCATCTCCAACACAGAGCTCCCAAACAAGAGCAGTTAGTAAGGCAGCTTTAGTGCCCAAAGCACCAATACTACCACGGCGAACCCCAACTCCACCAGTTAGTACACCTATTCATGTGGAGGAAGCACAACCAGCAATTCGTAGTTTAGCATCTATCACATTTAATGTTGTTAAATCCTATGTGCGTATCTTCCCATCATGGAAATATTATACTAAAGATGAAGGAAAATGCCAGTTGCGGGTGTTTGTCCAGGAGTTATGTGTAAGTAATGTTATTCATGGAAATTACTTTGCTTTGTCCCATACATTCTACCTCCATGATGGTTATAATACAGCAAATTTTCCAATTTTTCTCTATAGAGAAGAACCAGTTTGGAAACTCAGGATGAGGTAACGTGTGCTGATACCTCTGCTATCTTCAAGAATGCTTGGTGGAAATATCGGAATTACCTGAAGAAAACGTACTTCAGTGGCAAAGAAACTCATCAAATTCCCTTACGTTCTCTTGAGACACATTTACTGGACGATGACTAGGAACGCCTTGTTCTGTACTGGTCCCAAACCAATAATGTGGTAAGGTCTATGAGCTCATTTTTTATTTTTAAGTACTATATGCCTGCGTCTTACTGTACTCTATTCATGTAGAACAAGTGCTTAAACCTGAAGAACAACTGTTCTCATTTAAGATTCCATTGCTATCGTTCATACTGCTTTCCTCTTCTATCACTGTATTTACTCATACAAACTTATTTTTAAATTAAAGGATCCAATCGAAACTCCAATGGCACAATAGGTATGTTTACGCATGTTTCTTTAATAGGTTTGCTCTTATAAATAGCTCTGTTGATTTCAATTTCAATTGTGTATACAGTTGACTTCTCATATCATGCACATCACTCGCATCACAACAGAGCCAATAGTGTTGTTGTACTTGTAGACCCATGGTACCCATCTGAAATCTTGTGTATCGTGTAGTTTCCCACGCTTTGTATTCTTTCAGTGCTGCTTTGTCTTGAACCGATATGATTTGAACCGTGTCTCTATTTTGATTTGGCTAGACAATGCAGTGACCATAGGACATAGATATATGTTTGTTTGATGCTTTTATTATGTACTACTTGGCAATAGAAGACTTGGTAGTTTAATCCTGTCCACCTTACTAATGAACTGGTTCACCCAAATGAGTTTCATATACTAGTACATGCTAAACCTGTTATGTATCTGCTTGTTTATTCTTTTAGAATGATGATAGAATATTCGGGAAGAGTGCCTTATTAAGCAATGATAAAGGAAGTAATGCAGATAAGGTTCAGGATAGTGAGACATCCTTGTTGGTCTCCAACAAAGCCGATAAAACAACCAAGGAAAACTATCTTGAAGATAGTGAGACAACCCCAAAGTCCTATCTTGGTTTATTGTTCGAGTTACTGGCCACTACCGCTGGCACAAGCTATTCAAACTCACTGTCTGAATCAGTTCGATTCTTGAGTCTCAAGTACAAGCTGAAAGACATTGATCAGCTGTGCTGCGACAAGAAGCCGAAGGACTATGGAAGTCCCTGGAGCATTCAGATGCATACTTTCTGGTGCAACAACTAGCATTGGAGGACTTTAGCGCCAAACAGGACAAAGCTAATAAGCTTGCTAAGCTTATTGCCAGCATGGTGGATACCCAAGATAACGTTTCTTGAGCTCTTCAGAAGTTGTTTCAGTTATGGACTTGTTTTGCTACCGCGTTTATTTGCACTGCTAGGCAATTTAGACGGCCAGTGTATGTAATATGCCGCTTTGTTCCCTATATTTGCACTGATGGCGAACTTTGATGCCCAGTGGATGTAATGTGTGTAATATCCGTTATAGCCCACGTTAGTTGCTTGCTTATTTATTCCCTTATTGTCTTGTTTAGTTGTTTTCTTGTAGTCACTACAGTTCTTTTTCTGTTTTTTTCTAGTGGCCACAATAACCTGTTTTTATAACTAGGCCACAATAACCATGGCAACACACGGACTGTTGTAACCATGGTCCTGCTACCCTCCATGGGTTGTACGATCCATGGGCCTTCTATGGGCTGTAGGATCCATGGGCTTTCTAGGAGCCGTACGATCAATGGGCCTTCTACGGGCCATAGGATCCATGGGCCTTCTACAGGCCGTCTAATCTATGGGCCTTGTACAGGCCATATAATCGTTTCGCCAAACATGTGCCGTACTATTCGTGGACCAATAACTGTCCGCAAAATGGGCCGTAAATGGGCTAGAGTGGAAATCGTATGTTTTATGGCCTAACCATAACGGGCTGTTAATAGGTCATATTTGATGACACTATGAAAACGGCCCAACGGATTAACGGGCCACAAACGGGCTGACTGTAACCATGTGCTGAATTTGGCCCAAAAGCAGAAGAGGCCAGTAACGGGCCGTAAGTAACCGAATGCTGGAATGAGCCAAAGAATAAATGGGCCCTTAGAAGGCCGAAAGGTAACACGGGCTGGAAACGTCCCAATGGAATAATGGGCCGCTAATAGGTATAAAGCGATACACTATTCATTTTGGGCCGGTTTCACCACGGGCCGTTAATGGGCCAAGAGTTACAAAGGGACTCATATGGGCCGAAAGACGTCATGGGCCATACATGGGCTGGAAGTTACAACGGGCAGGAATCGTATTGGATGACCCAAATGATGCTACTGGGCCTAATTCCGATAGGCCGTAATGGGTCGTGAGTTAGCGGGCTGTAAATGGGCTATATGCGAATAGGCCGTTAACAGGCTTTCCGTGGGCCGGCCCGCTACCTTTTAACCAAGTCAAACGGGCCGTCCTTTTCACCAGAATAACGGTGAGGCTACACGTTGTTCCTCCGGCCAATGAGAAATTTACACGTGGAAAATCCCCATTGGTCGTGTCTGTTAGTGGCTTATCGGATCCAAAACTGGACCCGATAGCTTAACAGCGACCCGTTACGGTGGATGCCACATGTCGGTCACCCTTGACGAAAGCACTTCCATGACGCATGATTTATCGTCATGGAAGTGGACACTTTCGTGATGATAATTTTGGTAATGTCATGGAACACTTCTATGACAACACATGTATGACTATCTTGATTCTGTCATAAAATTGTCATGGATGTACATGCATGACAGAAAACGTGACCTACTGTGACAAACACGTATCATCATGGAAGTGTATTTTTTTGTAGTTTATAATGCAATAATGAAATATGAATGGGTTTGCAACTGTACATAGAGTAGTGATTTGCTTTATTATACTAACTGATCTCACGAAGGTTTTGTTAAGTTTTGTGTGATTGAAGTTTTCAAGTTTTGGGTGAGATCACGATGGATGAGGAATAAGGAGTGAAAAGAGCCTAAGCTTGGGGACGCCCATGGCACCCCAAGTTATTATTTAAGGAGAACCAAGCAACTAAGCTTGGGGATGCCCCGGAAGGCATCCCCTCTTTTTTCTAACAACCGTCGATAATTTTACTAGGAGTTATATTTTTATTCGTCACGCATGATGAGTTTTGCCTCGAGCGTCTTGCATTATATGAGTCTTTGCTTGTTTTGCCTTTTGGTTTTCACAAGTACCCTTGCTGGACACACCTATTTGAGAGAGCCAAAATTATATTATGATTTGTTAGAATTTCTCTATGTGCTTCACTTTAAAAAAATTGAGCTATGGAATTGCTCTAGTGCTTCACTTATATCTTTTTGAGCACGGTGTGCTTTAATATTTTTGAAGAAATACTCTCATGCTTCACTTAGATTTATTTGAGAGTTAGTAAATTTTTGAAGAAATTCTCTCATGTTTCACTTATATTATTTTGAGAGATGAAAATCTTTATGCTCATGTTCTTCACTTAAATTTATTTGAGCTTGTCAAAAGCAATTCCAATATATGAAACTAGTCCCAAAGTGATAGATATTCAAGATGTATATAATAAAAACTTTCATGAATATCATTGGACAAAATAAACTTGATTCTTTGTAGTAGTTTTGAGATATGTTGATAATAATATATGAGTCATGTTGGTGAGTAATTATGCTTTCGTAAGAATATTGGTGTTAAGGTTTGTGATTCCCTATGCAAGCACAAAATTTAGTAGTTATGCAATGAAATTACTGCTACCTCTTGAGCACTGCGTTGGTTTTCCCTTGAAGAGGAAAGGGTGATGCAGCAAAGTAGCGTAAGTATTTCCCTCTATTTTTGAGAACCAAGGTATCAATCCAGTAGGAGGCTCCACGCAAGTCCCTCATACCTACACAAACAAACAAGAACCTCGCAACCAACGCGATAAAGGGGTTGTCGATCCCTTCACGGCCACTTGCGAAAGTGAGATCTGATAGAGATAAAAAGATAAGATAAATATTTTTGGTATTTTTATGATATAGCTTGAAAAGTAAAGATTGCAAAATAAAGTAGATAGGAAACTTATATGATAGAAAATAGACCCGGGGGCCATAGGTTTCACTAGTGGCTTCTCTCAAGATAGCATAAGTATTACGGTGGGTGAACAAGTTACTATCGAGTAATTGATAGAAAAGTGTATAGTTATGAGAATATCTAGGCATGATCATGTATATAGGCATCATGTCCGCGACAAGTAGATCGAAACGATTCTGCATCTACTACTATTACTCCACAAATCAACCGCTATCCAGCATGCATCTAGAGTATTAAGTTTATAAGAACAGAGTAACGCATTAGGCAAGATGACATGATGTAGAGGGATAAACTCAAGCAATATGATATAAACCCCATCTTTTTATCCTTGATGGCAATAATACAATACGCGCCTTGCTGTCCCTGCTGTCATTGGGAAAGGACATTGCAAGATTGAACCCAAAGCTAAGCACTTCTCCTATTGCGAGAAAGATCAATCTAGTAGGCCAAACCAAACTGATAATTCGAAGAGACTTGCAAAGATAACCAATCATACATAAAAGAACTCAGCGGAGATTCAAATATTTCTCATAGATAAACTTGATCATAAACCCACAATTCATCGGATCTCGACAAACACACCGCAAAAAGAGTTACATCGAATAGATCTCCAAGAAGATCAAGGAGAACTTTGTATTGAGATTCAAAGAGAGAGAAGAAGCCATCTAGCTAATACCTATGGACCTGAAGGTCTCTGGTAAACTACTCACAATTCATCGGAGAGGCAATGGTGTTGATGTAGAAGCCCTCCGTGATTGATTCCCCCTCCGGCGGAGCACCGGAAAAGGCCCCAAGATGGGATCTCGCTGATACAGAAGGTTGCAGCGGTGGAAATAGGGTTTCGTGGTGCTCCTCAATGTTTCCAGTGTATGCAAGTATATATAGGCGAAGGAGGTCGGTCAGGGGAGCCACGAGGGGCCCATGAGGCTGGGGGGCGCCCACCCCCCTAGGGCGCGCCTAGCACCCTCGTGGCCGCCTCGACTGCTTCTTGACATCCACTCCAAGTCTCCTGGATTGCGTTTGTTCCAAAAAGATCGCTCCCGAAGGTTTCATTCCGTTTGGGCTCCGTTTGATATTCCTTTTCTTTGAAACACTGAAATAGGCAAAAAATAGCAATTTGGGCCGGGCCTCCGGTTAGTAGGTTAGTCCCAAAAATGATATAAAAGTGTAAAGTAAAGCCCATAAACATCCAAAACGGGTAATATAACAACATGGAACAATAAAAAATTATAGATACATTGGAGACATATCAATTACATCCTACTTGTGGTGCATTATTCGGTGTTAGTTATGCTTAATGCTCGTTTATGTGAATTTTTGTTTCATGGTTGGTTGCTTCTCAATCTCTTTGCTAGCCTCCACTTGTACTAAGTAGAAATAGTACTCATGCATCCAAAATCCTTAAAACCAGTTTTGCCATATGAGTCCACCATACCTACCTATATGCGGTATTTCCGTGCAGTTCTAAGTAAATTTGTATGTGCCATCTCTAATTTTAAAAATGAATTTCCTTTTTGTGTGACCGTACCGCTCATGAAGCGGCAAGGGGTGGCCAATATTTTCCATGATAGATGTGTTATTCTGAAGATGAGTGTTTATTCACTTGTCATTGCACAAGAGTACGACGATAATAGGGATGTTGTTGATGCAGATCACAACCAGCGTCCACTCCTGGATGACCTCCCAACCTCCGCGTCGATGCTGGAGAAGACATCGTCTCAACGGCGGAGCCCGAGGACACAAGTCCACCACAAGGATGTTGCTGCCACCACAACAACCCCGCTTGAACAGAATTGTTTCCAAATCCATCACCGACACATAGAAACGACCGCCTCGCCGGAGAAGAATCTAGAGCTTCTTTATTTAGCATCATCATCGCCGCCGCAGAAGCCAGTACATCGAACAATGCAAAGCCTAAGTTACTAGGGGCCTAGAACCTAAAGCTAAAGCGATCCGCATGCGCGGGATCTAGCGACCCCCCTCACCACCAACGACCAAGAGGTCGTCAGTGGAGGGGGCGCTGGAGAAAGGCACCGGAAGGCTAGTCTCTTGCTGGTGGCGGCTAGGGTTTCAAGCTGCCAGGGACGAGAGGAAAACCGTGTCTGATGGACGCCTTTCGATCCTGGTTGTGCTTATTTTTTAAGTGCGTCAAGTGCCCCCTTAGTGTTTTTTGAGTATTGAAGACAAATAGGTTGAGGATCTAATGTGTTTGTGACTATACATAGAAAATAGAGTCCCTGAATATTTGGTTTAACACATGGAAGACGACTGCTAAAAATGGATTTCTTCAAGTGAAGAATTTGGTGATGAAATAGGTACGACCTTTGAAAAAATTGATGTGAAGACTTTATTTTCATAGTTCCTTTTCTTCTTATTTGAGTCATAGGAAAAACCGTAGTATTAAAGGGGGTCTAGGTGAAACATATTTCACATTTCCAAAGTGATGCTCAAACTTAGTCAAACCTATACACACAAAAACCTCTTTGAGTGAAGCCTTTGGAAATCTCTGGAACAACTGATGTCTACTACGCAACTTTATTCTTGTAGACTCGTGTTGGGCCTCCAATTGCTGAGTTTTGTAGGAAAATAGCAATTTTCCCTCAAGTGGATTACCTAAGGTTTATCAATCCGTTGGAGGCGTAGGATGAAGATGGTCTTTCTCAAACAACCCTACAACCAAATAACAAAGAATCTCTTGTGTCCCCAACACACCAAATACAATGGTAAATTGTATAGGTGCACTAGTTCGGCGAAGAGATGGTGATACATGTGTAGTAATGATAGTAGATATTGATTTTTTAATAGGAACAATAAAAACAGCAAGGTAGCAAGTAACAAAAGTGAGCATAAACGATATTGCAATGCTTGAAAATGAGGCCTAGGGTTCATACTTTCACTTGTGCAATCTCTCAACAATGCTAATGTCATTGGATCATAGAACCTTCCCTCAACGTGCGATGAAGAGTCACTCCAAAGTTCTTATCCAGCGGAGAACATAAGACGAAATTGTTTGTAGGGTACAAAACCACCTCAAAGTCATCCTTTCCAATTGATCTATCAAGCTACCCCTATAAGTGTCACAAACAGCCCAAGAGTTCATACTAAAATAACACCATATGATACACATCAACCAAATCTAATGTCACCTATATACTCTAATGCCACCACGAGTATCTATAAGTTGATTATACGATATGCATCAAACAATTTCAGATTCATAATACTCAATCCAACACAAAGAACCTCAACAAGTGCCCGAAGATTTCTACCAGAGAAACAAGAACGAAAACATGCATCAATCCCTTTGCATAGATTACCCCAATGTCACCTCGGGAATCTGCGAGTTGAGTGCCAAAACATATATCAAGTGAATCAATATGACACCCCAATGTCACCATGGGTATTCATAGCAAGACATACATCAAGTGCTCTCAAATCCATAAAAGTATTCAATCCAATAAAACGAAATCTCAAAGAGTAAAACTCAATTCATCACAACAAGATAGAGAGGGGAAAATACCATATGATCCAACTATATTAACAAAGCTCTTGATACATCAAGATTGTTCCAAATCAAGAACATGAGAGAGAGAGATCAAACACATAGCTACTAGTATAAAACCTCAACCCTGAGGGTGGACTACTCCCTCCTCATCATGGTGGCCGCCGTGATGATGAAGATGGCCTTTGGTGATGATTTCCCCCTCTGGCAGGGTGCTAGAATAGGGTCTAGATTGGTTTTTCATGGCTGTAGAGGCTTGCGGCAGCGGAACTTCTGATATAGGGTTATTTCCGGGGGTTTCCTGCATTTATAGGATTTTTTGGCGTCGGTTTGACACGAAGATGGGCCTCAGGGGGCTCACTACCCACCAGGGCGCGCCAGAGGGGGTGGCGTGCCTGGTGCCTTATGGGCAGCAGGGCCCCCCTCCAGTGGTTCTTTGCTCTAGTATTTTTCTTTTCTTCCAAGAAAATCGTCAAAAAGTTTCGTCCAATTCTGAGAACTTTTATTTCTGCACAAAAGCAACACCACGGTAGTTCTGTTGAAAATAGCGTCAGTCCGGGTTAGTTACATGCAAATCATACCAAAACCATATAGAATTGTTGTAAACATGGCATGATTACTTCATAAATTATAGATACGTTGGAGACGTATGAACAGCTGACGCATTTTCCAACTACAGTGATGAAGTTCATTTGGTTGCTGACGAATTTGGTCCGGATGAGTAGGAGTTCGCTAGTGCAATCTGCCTACCGTGAGGAAATTGTGTGCCCTGATGAATTTGAGAGTTCAAATTCTGACCGTTGCTCTACCGCGGACCAGCTGTCGGGTGGGTCCTTATCCTGACAACGGTCGAATTAGAGAAGGGCATTCATGACATATCGTGTTGGGTTGCCCCCTCGCTATAAATAGTCGCCCTGACAACCACTTGTTGGTTGGCTTCTCAGAGAGAACTTGACACTTGTCATTTGGGAGTAACCCATCCTCTAACAACTTTGAGAGAATCCTAAGTGAGGAAAACCCAGAGCCAAAGTGAAGAGATTGATTTGTGTGACCCGATGCCTGTTACCTTTGAAGACTATCCTTCCAGACGGTTAGGCGTCAAATTCTGAGTACACCAAGTGTTGTGGTGTGCCGGTGAACAAGCCTGTGAAGGTTTTGGAAGTCTACCTTGAAGACTTACCACGAGTGATTGGGAGAGGACTAAGTAACCTTAGCTCAAGAGGAATACGGTGAAGACTGTGTGTCCTATGAGTTGTGACTTAGCCACCTCAACCAGGCGTACAGTTGATACAACAATTGGAACTGGTTTATCAAATTGCATTGTCTTCACCGATCCAACCTGGTTCCAAATTCCTCACCCTCCCTTACATTATTCCATTGTTGAAGAATTTGTGGTCTATCCTCTGATGAACTTGAACTGAAGAATTTCATCATGCTATCTTTCATTTCCTCGGTTCATATTCTTCATACTTATTGTAAGATTGCATGTTCTTCACTCTCACATATCCTGATTACATGTACTCTGATTCTGTGATGACTTAGTTTCCCTTGCATTTCTATTTCTTCACTCTGATCTTTGTCAAATTCTTCAGAGTTTGATGAATTTCTAAAAATCTCCCATTCACCCCCTTTGGGAGATAACCTAGGCTTTCAATTGGTATCAGAGCAAGGTACTCCCTTGTTCTGTGTGAATTTTGGTTTAACCACCTGGAGTTTTAGTCATGTCAACCGCAGGTATGATCAAGGTTTCTGATTTGTGCCCCATCTTCGATGGCATAGACTATCCTTACTAGAAGAACAAGATGCGCATGCATCTTGAGGCAATTGACAACGATCTTTGGTTCATTGTTGAGAATAGTGTTCCCACTGTTGCTCCTAGCATCAGTGCTGCTGATGTAAAGAGATTCAAGCAACTCGGTTCTCAAGCAAAGAACATCATATGTGGACATCTCAACAAAGGACAGTATGACAGAGTGAGTGCATTTGAAACATCAAAGCTGATCTAGGATAGGCTCTCTAAGGTCAATCAGGGAGTTTCCACTCAATGCGACTCTTGAGTTGATGTGCTTCGAAATCTCTGCAACCACTTCAAGAGGCTTGACAATGAAAATGTTCAAAAGACTTCCAATCACCTCATTGATATCGCCAATGAGCTACGAGCATTAGGTGCCGCTGACATCACTGGCCAGGAGGTGGTGAAGATATTGTTGAGGTCTTTTGACAACTCCTTTGACACCTTGTCCCTAGTGATTCAAGAGCGTCTGATTACAATTCACTTGATCCTGCTGATATCATTGAGAGGCTCAATACTCATGAGTTTCAGCAAGCTGAGAAGAGAGATATGTATGGTCCGGGCTATGGACGACCTCATGCTCTGAAGGCAAAGGCTAAAGCCAAGGAAATTTCTTGATCTGAAGAAGAAGAAGTGTCTGAATGCAGTATAGATGATGCTGAGGAAATTGGCTGAGAACTGGCTATGCTTGTGAGGAAGTTCCAAAAGTTCTCCAAGAGGAACCACTTCAGAAAGTCTTCAAAGTACGATTCAAAGAACACTGAAGCTTCTGCTCGATACTACGCCAAAAGAACTTGTCACAAGTTCAAAAAGGTAGGCAATTACATCGTTGATTGCCCCCTCTGAAAAAGGGCTCAAAGAAGAAAACGTCTAGCAAGGATGACGACTCTGATGACAAGAAGAAGAAGTCGTCAAAGTCTTCATGAAAATCCTCAACAAAGAAGAAAAGCACCTCCGGCAGAGCTTGCACTTTCATTGGGAAGGAAATGGATTCCGAGGAAGAATCTGAGGAAGCTAAGGAATCTGAGGAGTCTGACTCTGGGGTTGCAAGCTTGGCCTAGCTACTGAGTTCATCAGCAAGTCCATCTTCGATCATGAAGAAAAATGTGACTCCACCAACTCTGAAGACTGTGCTGATGACTTCACTCCCACCTACTTCTTCATGGCAAGAGGTGCCAAGGTAACCTCACGAGAAGCTTACTTTAATACTTCAAGTGATGATGACTCTGAATGTGAAGCAAAACCTAGCTATAAGAAAGTTGCTAAAATTGCAACTGAACAACAAAATGCTATGGAAAAGATTCAAAAATTGCTAGACAAAAATGATGATATGTTAGATGAGGAAATGGATCGCGGTCAAGGTTTGTCTGAAGAACTCAGACGCCTAAAGTCACAATATGACAAACTTGAAAATTGTCATGTGGCCCTCTCAGTCACACACGAGAAGTTGTCCTATGAATTTCTTCAAAGGAAGCAAGAACTCAAGAAGTTGAGAGTGTCTCATGATGATCTTCAGAAAGACAACGATTCATTACGTGCTCAACAGATCAACACCGCTTAGGAAATTTGTTGCTCCGTGCTTAAAATGCCTTGAACGTGATAATGCAAACTCTTCAGCTGAATGTTCAAATGCTTCAACTGCTACTATATCATCAAATGTCTCTGTGGTTTCAATCCCCTCATATGAGGAGACCACAAGTGTTACTGATGAAAATGCAGTTCTGAAGGAATTATACGTCACATGCATGTACAAAAGCCTCAAAGGGCACCAAACTATTTGTGATGTGCTCAAGAAGCAGATTCTGAACAGGAACCCTAGCAAAGAGGGTATTGCTTTTGAGAGAAAGCCAAATGCTGATGGATCTTATTGGAAACCTGAGCAGTATCCCAAAACCACATGGGCTGCTCCAAAAGGACCTCCACTTGATCCATCCACCCTATCTAGCTACAATTGTGATACTCCACATTCTTCTGATGAGTCATTTGACTCCAACTATAAGTTGTTCAAAAATCAAAATGGTGAAGTATTTGCTAGGTTTGTTGGTACTAACTGCCAAAATGGTCCCCTAATGAAGAAAATCTGGGTGCCCATAAGTGTTCAAAATCTTCAAGTGAATGTCATCTTGACACCACTAAAGAAAAGAAGCAACCTCAGGGCAAATTCTTCACCTGGACCAAAGTCGTCAAATGGACGCAGACCAACTCATGCTCATACTAACACTTCTATGCAGGGAAACAGACAGAGATATGATGAATATCAGCATTATTCTTCAAATCACTATCTGCACAAAACTGCTAAGAATTTCTCTGCATATTCTTATGAGTACTACACTCCTCGTGTGAAGAGAAATGCATATTCTTCAAGGCCTAAGTTCTCTATCAATGCTTTGCATTACATTGCTTCTCAGCCACTCATTCAAATGTGGGTGGTTAAGAACAAGAACTAAACTCTTCTGCAGGGTCACGTCTTCAGACACAATGAATGTCTGATGAATTTGCTGAAGACCTGACATAATGCTTGATGGGATGCAAGCTAATCATGATGAAATGAATTCCTCATTTCACACATCCCTATGCTGCTTGTTATATTCTTACTGATGAAATTCACTGATTAAGTTGATCATCATATTGTTTAACTGAAGTATATGCATTTTTAAGTGAGACTAATGCTTCTACAAGATGATAGTCCAAAAGCTAACGAATGGGTTTTGGACAGTGGTTGCACCAATCACATGACTGGTGACATGAATCTCCTCACTGATGCTCTAATGTGACGGTGGCCCGATCATTCGATGAGAGTGGGGATAACTATTGATTTGGTGGATTTTCACCTTGACGATCCGGCTATACCGTACCCGATGATACGCCTCGACAATCGCTAAACCAATCTTTGATGGTTATTGACCTTACCATAAGCACGATCAACCCGAACAACGAGGTTCGAGTTCCTGCAAGCAATCGAGAACCGGCAAGAACAAAGGTGAATTGCAATCTGAAATTGTGGATGAAAAATTAAGCACACAAACTAGATCAAAAGTTGGGGTTCCACTGTGGATCTGACAAGGCATAGTCCTACACGTCTTGTAGATGTGAATTGTAGCGATGGCTAGACAACACAATAAAACCCTAGTCTAAATCCTAACCTAAGGTAGCTATTTATTAAAGGTCATCATGTAGGGCCGAGTTGTTGTCGTGTTCCATCCGGACTGCAGCAATCCTCCGTGGGTCAAACTCCAGGAGACCGAACATGGCAGGTGATAACCCACAAGTATAGGGGATCGCAACAGTTTTCGAGGGTAGAGTATTCAAACCAAATTTATTGCTTCGACACAAGGGGAGCCAAAGAATATTCTCAAGTATTAGCAGTTGAGTTGTAAATCCAACCACACCTGGATAACTTAATATCTGCAGCAAAGTATTTAGTAGCAAAGTAGTATGGAAGTAACGGTAACAGTAGCAAAAGTAATAGTAGCAGTTTTGTAGTAATTGTAATAGTGGCAACGGTAAAGTAACTAAGCAAAGAGCAATATGTGAAAAGCTCATAGGCATTGGATCAGTGATGGATAATTATGTTGGATGCGATTGCTCATGTAATAGTTATAACATAGGGTGACACAGAACTAGCTCTAGTTCATCAATGTAATGTAGGCATGTATTCCGAATATAGTCATACGTGCTTATGGAAAAGAACTTGCATCACATGTTTTGTCCTACCCTCCCGTGGCAGCGGGGTCCTATTGGAAACTAAGGGATATTAAGGCCTCCTTTTAATAGAGTACCGGACCAAAGCATTAACACTTAGTGAATACATGAACTCCTCAAACGACAGTCATCACCGGTAAGGATTCCGACTATTGTCACTTTGGGGTTAACGGATCATAACACATAATAGGTGACTATAGACTTGCAAGATAGGATCAAGAACTCACATATATTCATGAAAACACAATAGGTTTAGATCTGAAATCATGGCACTCGGGCCCTAGTGACAAGCATTAAGCATAGCAAAGTCATAGCAACATCAATCTTAGAACATAGTGGATACTAGGGATCAAACCTTAACAAAACTAACTTGATTACATGGTAAATCTCATCCAACCCATCACCGTCCAGCAAGCCTACGATGGAATTACTCACGCACGGCGGTGAGCATCATGAAATTGGTGATGGAGGATGGTTGATGATGACGACAGCGACGAATCCCCCTCTCCGGAGCCCCGAATGGACTCTAGATCAGACCTCCCGAGAGAGATTAGGGCTTGGCGGCGGCTCCGTATCGTAAAACACAATGAATCTTTCTCTCTAATCTTTTTCTCCCTGAACACGAATATATGGAGTTGGAGTTGAGGTCGATGGAGCTTCAGGGGGCCCACGAGGCAGGGGGCGCGCCCTTGGGGGGGGGGGGGGGGCGCCCCCACCCTCGTGGATAGGGTGTGGGCCCCCTGACGTTGATTCTTTCACCAATATTTTTTATTAATTCCAAAAAGTTGCTCCGTGGATTTTCAGGTCATCCCGAGAACTTGTTTTTCTGCACAAAAATAACACCATGGCAGTTCTGCTGAAAACAACGTTAGTCCGGGTTAGTTCCATTCAAATCATGCAAGTTAGAGTCTAAAACAAGGGCAAAAGTGTTTGGAAAAGTAGATACGACGGAGACGTATCAACTCCCCCAAGCTTAAACCTTTGCTTGTCCTCAAGCAATTCAATTGATAAACTGAAAGTGATAAAGAAAAACTTTTACAAACTCTGTTTGCTCATGTTGTTGCAAATATGTAAAGCCAGCATTCAAGTTTTCAGCAAAGATTATGAACAAACCAGATTCACAATAACACTTAGGTCTCATGTTTACTCATATCAATGACATAATCAGCTAGCGAGCAATAATATTAAATCTCGGATGACAACACTTTCTCAAAAGAATCATAATATGATATAACAATATGGTATCTCGCTAGCCCTTTCTAAGACCGCAAAACATAAATGCAGGGCACCTTTAAAGATCAAGGACTGACTAAACATTGTAATTCATGGTAAAAGAGATCCAGTCATAGTCATACCGAATATAAATTAATAATAATGCATGCAAATGACAGCGGTGCTCTCCAGCGAGTGCTTTTTGATAAGAGGGTGATGACTCAACATAAAAGTAAATAGATAGGCCCTTCGCAGAGGGAAGCAGGGATTTGTAGAGGTGCCAGAGCTCGGTTTTGAAATAGAGATACATAATATTTTGAGCGGTATATTTTCATTGTCAACATAACAACCAATAGATCTCGATATCATCCATGCTACACACATTATAGGCAGTTCCCAAACAGAATGGTAAAGTTTATACTCCCCCTCCAACAACAAGCATCAATCCATGGCTTGCTCGAAACAACGGGTGCCTCCAACTAACAACAATCCTGGGGGAGTTTTGTTTGTAATTATTTTGATTGATTTGAGCATGGGACTGGGCATCCCGGTGAACAGCCATTTTCTCACGAATGAGGAGCGGAGTCCACTCCTCTTGAGAATAACCCGCCTAACATGGAAGATAAGACAACCCTAGTTGCTACATGAGTTGTTCGAGCATACAAAGCAGAATTTCATTTGAAGGTTTGGATTTTGGCACATACAAGTTTACTTGCAACGGCAGGTAGGTACCACATATAGGAAGGTATGGTGGACTCATATGGAATAACTTTGGGGTTTATGGATTTTGGATGCACAGGTAGTATTCCCGCTTAGTACAAGTTAAGGCTAGAAAGAGACTGGGAAGCGACCAACTAGAGAGCGACAACAGTCATGAACATGCATTAAAATTAATCAACACCGAGTGCAAGCATGAGTAGGATATAATCCACCATGGACATAAATATCGTGAAGTCTATGTTGATTTCGTTTCAACTACATGTGTGAACATGTGCCAAGTCAAGTCACTCGAATCATTCAAAGGAGGATACCACCCTATCATACCACATCATAACCATTTTAATAGCATGTTGGCATGCAAGGTAAACCATTATAAACCCCTAGCTAATTAAGCATGGCATAAGCAACTATAATCTCTAATTGCATTGCAAACATGTTTATTCATAATAGGCTGAATCAGGAACGATGAACTAATCATATTTACAAAAACAAGATAGGTCGAGTTCATACCAGCTTCTCTCATCTCAATCAGTCCATCATATATCGTCATTATTGCCTTTCACTTGCACGACCGAATAGTGTGGATAATAATAATAGTGCACGTGCATTGGACTAAGCTGGAATCTGCAAGCATTCAATTCAAGGGAGAAGACAAGGTAATATGGGCTCTTGATTAAATCAGCAATAATGCATATAAGAGCCACTCAACATTTTCATCATGGTCTTCTCCTCTTGACCCCCAAAGAAAAGGAAAGAAATAAAACTATTTACATGGGAAAGCTACCAACAAGCAAAATAAGAACGAGAAATATTTTTGGGTTTTCTTTTAATTACTACTAAAAGCATGAAAAGTAAACTAGCTAAAAGCTAGCACTAATTTTTTTGGTTTTTCTTAAGATTTATCGAACACACAAGAAGAAAGCGAGAAAAAGAAAATAAACTAGCACGGATAGTACAATGAAAAAGTATGAGCACCGACAACTAGAATGAGTGTGTGAACATGAATGTAATGTCGGTGAGAAATACGTACTTCCCCAAGTTTAGGCTTTTGGCCTAAGTTGGTCTACGCCCATGGATCAAAGTGGTAGCTGGGGTCGTACTGAGATGCAGCAACCATCGCCTCACGAGCTGCAACTTGGAGGCGGGCTGCCTCCGTCCTCCTCTCATACTCATTCGCCTCCTCCCTGATTATAACATATCTTCTTTTTGCCTGATAGTCAAAGAAAGCAGGAGCAGGGAGAGTAATATGGACAGCGCGATGTCTGTCAAAGATTAGTCGATACTGGAGGATTTGTTCATTCCTCTCAAGAAACTGATGGTTAACCATGGCATTATAATCTAGATAAACAGGAGGCAACTCCATGTCCCCTTCATGTATGGGTATCTCAAGAAAATTAGCTACACGGGTTGCATAAATCCCACCAAATAAGTCTCCCATTAAACAATTATTATGCAACCTACGTGAAATAATGGCCCCCAGGTTATATTGTTTATCTCCTAACACCGCACTCCTGAGAACACTAAGATCAGGAACACACATGTGACATGCCTCATCCTTACCATTTATGCATCTACCTATAAAGAGAGCAAAATAATGTATAGAAGGAAAATGAATGCTCCCTATGGTAGCTTGTGCTATTTCTCTAGATTCCCCCACAGTGATACTAGCAAGCAAATCTTTAAGTTCAGATTTGTGAGGTTCACTAGCACTACCCCATTGCGGGAGTTTACAAGCAGTGGTAAAATCTTCTTAGTCCATGGTATAAGATTTATCATAAAGATCAAACATGAGTGTGAGAGTTGCGTGAAGATGTAAATTTGAACCTTCTCACAAAGGAATCAGCTAAATGGTAATATTGATGGCACTTATCTTGCCTGAAGTCCTCAAGATCAGCATTACGCACATATGCATCAAATTCATCCTTGATGCCCGTTCTGACCATAAACTCCTCTGACGACCATTCACAAGGCCACACGTAAGCTTCCCTCGGTGGTTCATCGTCCTGCTCACGTATTGCGAGCCTGGGTCCTTGCTTCCTTGAAGAATCACCTTGGTACATTTTCCTAGACATATTTCTTCCTCTGAAAAATTTCTGAAAATTTTAGTAACTCAAAATAAAAGTGAACCAGACTCAACAAAATTGATAGCAACTACTCCCACAAGTGCCTAGAGACTATATCATGCATTAGAACTACTTGGGACCATATAAATTTGACATGCAAGCTCAAGAACAGGGTCACCTAGGCAGCAAAAATTGCAATGAATTAAGCACTAGAACAAAAACTAATTGGACCATTGGAGGAGTCACATACCAAAGAACAATCCCCCAAAGCAATTTTGTGAATGGAGCTTTGAGCAAGGAGATCGAAAATGGCAGCAAGATGAGCTAGAACTCGTGCTTGAGTTGGATAGTGATTTTTTGGGAGGAAGAAGAAGAGTATGGGTGCAGGAATAAGTGGAGGGGGGCCACCATGGGCCCACGAGGCAGGGGCGCTCCCTGGACCCTCATGGCCAGGTGCTTGCTCCCCCTGCTGTGTTCTCAGTGCCAGATATTCTCAAATATTCTAAAAAAAATTATATTTCATTTTCAGGGCATTTGGAGAACTTCTATTTTCGGGGTATTTTTTATTGCATGGATAATTCAGAAAACAGATAGAAAATACTATTTTTGCTTTATTTAATCTAAATAGCAGAAAGTAAAAAGAGGGTACAGAAGGTTGTGCCTTCTAACTTCATCCATCTGATGCTCATCAAAAGGAATCCACTAACAAGGTTGATCAAGTCTTGTTAACAAACTCATTTCGAATAACATGGAATCAAAAATTTTTCAAATAACACTAGGTTACCTCAGCGGGGATATGCACATCCCCAATAATAAGAATATCATATTTCTTCTTAACAGTAGGAAGAGGAAATTCAAAACCTCCAATAATAATTGATGGAATTTTTCCAATAGAATTGATACTGTGAACTTGAGGTTGTTTCCTCGGAAAGTGTACCGTATGCTCATTACCATTTACATGAAAAGTGACATTGCCTTTGTTGCAATCAATAACAGCCCTTGCAGTATTCAAAAAGGGTCTACCAAGGATAATCGACATACTACCGTCCTCGGGAATATCAAGAATAACAAAGTCCGTTAAGATAGTGACGTTTGCAACCACAACAGGCACATCCTCACAAATACCGACATGTATGGCGGTTGATTTATTAGCCATTTGCAACAGTAGGTGTCAACTTATTCAATTCAAGTCTATGATATAAAGAGAGAGGCATAACACTAACACCTGCTCCAACATAAAGCAGTTTTAACATAGTTTCTGTTAATGGAGCATGGTAGAGTTGGTACTCCTGGATCTCCAAGTTTCTTAGGTATTCCACCCTTAAAAGTATAATTAGCAAGCATGGTGGAAATTTCAGCTTCCGGTATCTTTCTTTTATTTGTAATAATATCTTTCATGTACTTAGCATAAGGATTCACTTTAAGCATATCAGTCAAACGCATACGCAAAAACATAGGTCTAATCATTTCAGCAAAGCGCTCAAAATCCTCATCATCCTTTTTCTTGGATGGTTTAGGAGGAAAAGGCATGGGTTTCTGGACCCATGATTCTCTTTCTTTACCGTGCTTCCTAGCAACAAAGTCTCTCTTATCATAACATTGATTCTTTTATTGTGGGTTTTCAAGATCAACAATAGGTTCAACCTCTACATCATTGTTATTGCTAGGTTGAGCATCAACATGAACATTATCATTAACATTATCACTAGGTTCATGTTCATCACCAGATTGTGTTTCAGCATCATAAATAGAAATATCATTAGGATTCTCAGGTGTGTCAACAACAGGTTCAGTAGAAGCATGCAAGGTCCTATCATTTTTCTTTTTCTTCTTTTTAGAAAGACTAGGTGCATCTACATTATTTCTCCGAGAATCTTTGAGGGAGTCCCGGATTAGGGGGTGTCCGGATAGCCGAACTATCACCTTTGGCCGGACTCCTGGACTATGAAGATACAAGATTGAAGACTTTGTCCCGTGTCTGGATGGGACTTTCCTTGGCATGGAAGGCAAGCTTGGCGATACGAATATGTGGATCTCCTACCATTGTAACCGACTCTGTGTAACCCTAACCCTCTTCGGTCCCTATATAAACCGGAGGGTTTTAGTCCGTAGGACGAACAACAATCATACCATAGGCTAGCTTCTAGGGTTTAGCCTCTCTGATCTCATGGTAGATCTACTCTTGTACTACCCATATCATCAATATTAATCAAGCAGGAGTAGGGTTTTACCTCCATCGAGAGGGCCCGAACCTGGGTAAAAACATCGTGTCCCTTGTCTCCTGTTACCATCCGCCGAGACGCACTGCGGGACAATTCGCTTGGCCATCTGGAGCAGATTGAAAGCTACGCCCCTGGCCATCAGGTCAGATTTGGAAGTTTAAACTACACGGCTGACGACCATGAAGACTTGATCTTCGACAGGTTCGAGCCACAGCCAAGCGCGCCGCACTGTCACGATGATCTAGGTCTGCCGCTGAACAGTGCCCTGGGGGCCGCACCAGTGTACGCTCCGACCCTTAGCTCGGAGCCGACTGCGCCAATCGAGGACAGGTGGCTGGACACCGCCTCGGGGGCTGCAATCTCTATGGAGATTGAGCCGCACACCAACCCTGTCCTTTGCGAAGCTCGTGACTCCAAGGCGCCGGACTCCTCTCCGGACTCCGAACCTTCCGTGCCCCTGCCAATCGAATCCGATTGGGCGCCGATCATGGAGTTCACCGCCGCGGACATCTTTCGGCACTCGCCCTTTGGCGACATCCTGAATTCACTAAAGTCTCTCTCTTTATCAGGAGAGCCCTGGCCGGACTATGGTCAGGAAGGTTGGGATGCGGATGACGAAGAAATTCAAAGCCCACCCACCACCCACTTCGTAGCCACTGTCGATGATTTAACCGACATGCTCAACTTCGACTCTGAAGACATCGACGGTATGGACGATGATGCAGGAGACGACCAAGAACCAGCGCCTACAGGGCACTGGAAGGCCACCTCGGCATACGACATTTACATGGTGGACATCCCAAAAGATGGGAATGGCGATGGAACAACGGAGGATGACCCCTCCAAGAAACAGCCTAAGCGTCGGTGTCAGCGGCGCCGCTCTAAATCCCGCCACAGCAAAAATGGTGATTCCGGCACGGGAGACAATAACACCCCGGACAGTGCCGAAGGCAACCCCCTCCAGCAGGATTCAGTACAGGAGGATGGAGAAGCTAGCCCTCACGAGAGAGCGGCAGGCAGAGAGGTAGAGGACGATAATTACATGCCTCCCTCCGAAGACGAGGCAAGCCTCGACGATGACGAATTTGTCGTGCCTGAGGATCCCGTCGAACAAGAGCGTTTCAAACGCAGGCTTATGGCCATGGCAAGCAGCCTCAAGAAAAAGCAGCAACAGCTTAGAGCTGACCAAGACTTGCTAGCCAACAGATGGACTGAAGTCCTTGCGGCCGAAGAGTATGAACTCGAACGCCCCTCCAAGAGCTACCCAAAACGCAGGCTGTTACCCCGATTAGAGGATTAAGCACTTAAACCTACATCACCAGCGCATGATACGGCCGACCGGCCACCTCGTGGCTGCGACAGAGAGGCCTCTCGGCCCTCCACCCAAGCCGCACCCCGGCGCCACTCAAACAATACCAAGGCGCGGGGAAATGCGCCAGACCTGCGGGATATATTGGAGGACAAGGCAGGGCAAACAAGATCGATCTACGGATCGCGTGGGCGCCCCACGATACGTGATGATAACCGTTACGCCGGATATGGCAATTCCGGCCGGGCCGAACATAGTAAACAAAGCTCATTTGAGCTGCGTCGCGATATAGCCCAATACAGAGGCGCCGCACACCCACTATGCTTCATAGACGAAGTGATGGATCATCAAATCCCTGAGGGTTTCAAACCCGTAAACATTGAATCATACGATGGCACAACAGATCCTGCGGTCTGGATCGAGGACTATCTCCTTCATATCCACATGGCCCACAGTGATGATCTACACGCCATAAAATACCTCCCACTCAAGCTTAAAGGACCAGCTCGGCATTGGCTTAATAGCTTGCCAGCAGAATCAATTGGTTGTTGGGAAGACCTGGAAGCCGCATTCCTTGACAATTTCCAGGGCACTTATGTGCGACCACCAGACGCCGATGACCTAAGCCACATAATTCAGCAGCCAGAGGAATCAGCCAGACAATTCTGGACACGGTTCCTAACCAAGAAAAATCAAATCATCGACTGTCCGGATGCAGAGGCCCTTTCAGCCTTCAAACATAACATCTGCGACGAGTGGCTTGCCCGACACCTAGGACAGGAAAAGCCGAAATCTATGGCAGCCCTCACAACACTCATGACTCGCTTTTGCGCGGGAGAGGACAGTTGGCTAGCTTGTAGTAACAACATGACCAAGAGCCCTGGTAATTCGGATACCAAGGACAGCAACGGCAGGTCGCGTCACAACAAGCACAAGCGCCACATTAATGGCGATAATGCTGAAGATACGGCAGCCAATGCCGGATTCAGAGGCTCTAAATCCGGTCAGCAAAAAAAGCCATTCAAAAGAAATACTACGGGCCCATCCAATTTGGACCGAATACTCGATCGCTCGTGCCAGATACACGGCACCCCGAAAAAACCAGCCAACCACACCAACAGGGATTGTTGGGTGTTCAAGCAGGCAGACAAGTTAAATGCCGAAAACAATGACAAGGGGTTGCATAGAGACGACGAGGAGGAGCCCCGGCCGCCGAACAATAGAGGACATAAGGGCTTCCCCCAACAAGTGCAGACGGTGAACATGATATACGCAACCCACATACCCAAAAGGGAGCGGAAGCGTGCACTAAGGGACGTATATGCGATGGAGCCAGTCACCCCAAAGTTCAATCCGTGGTCCTCCTGCCCGATCACTTTTGATCGAAGGGACCACCCCACTAGCATCCGCCATGGCGGATTCGCCGCATTGGTTCTAGACCCAATCATTGACGGATTTCACCTCACTAGAGTCCTGATAGACGGCGGCAGCAGCCTGAACCTGCTTTATCAGGATACAGTGCGCAAAATGGGCATAGACCCCTCTAGGATTAAACCCACAAATACGACCTTTAAAGGCGTCATACCAGGTGTAGAGGCCAACTGTACAGGCTCAGTTACACTTGAAGTGGTCTTCGGATCCCTGGATAACTTCCGAAGCAAGGAGTTGATCTTCGACATAGTCCCGTTCCGCAGCGGCAATCACGCACTGCTCGGACGAACCACATTTGCAAAGTTCAATGCGGTGCCGCACTACGCATACCTCAAGCTCAAGATGCCAGGCCCTCGAGGAGTCATTACGGTCAACGGAAACACCAAACACTCTCTCCGAACGGAGGAGCATACGGCGGCCCTCGCGGCCGAAGTACAAAGCAGCCTCTCAAGGCAATTCTCGAGTCCGGCTATTAAACGTCCAGACACCGTCAAGTGCGCCCGGAGTAACCTACAACAAGACCGCCTGGCACGTCCCGAGCATGCGTAGCAATCCGGCCCCAACCCCAGCCCTCGCGAAATTGCGAAACCAGTACTACGCGTACATAATTACGCTCTGGAAATACCATGGTGTGATAAGTACCCCAAAATATGGTGTGATATGTCTGAACACTTTCACAAGTGCGGCACCCCAAACTTATAGTATTATATGCATCGGCTCCGAATCATGTCTTGGGTCAATAGTTGGGTTTGCCCGGCTCCCACGTTTTGGTACCTTACGTTCCGTTATATCGGCTAAGGTAGCGCTGGGAGAACCACTGCGATTGTGCCCCAGTTGAGCTGGGTTAAGCACCTCAGTGGAGAAAGCTAAAACTGAGCGTCATGATAGGGTGAGAGCCGGTCGCTGTTCGAGAGGTTTTCGAGTCCCTAAAGACTTATGCCGCTTAGAGCGAGGAGTCGGCTTTGTCCGGCCCAGGCGTGGATAGCGCCCCAAACTCGGTCTTCCGAATACTAGGGGCTTCCCGAAATTTAAAATTATAGAAATCTATGGCTAAGTGAGAGTGTTCAAGCATTATAGTCCGGTTGCCTTGTTCATTGCGTTGAGCGCCTCCTTCGAAGGAACCAAGAATGGGAAAAAGAGCGCTCAATTTTATCCCGAACACCCCAGCACTCGTGGCATGGGGGCAGAAGCCGACGACTCGCCATCTCTCAAATTTAATAAACGGCCGCACAGAAGGTAATATTTTAAATTCTCAAGCGTTGCTTAGCGCATATGAACAAGTTTTCAGCATACAGGATAACAAATGCGAGTTTACTCAAAAATTACATCTTTGGAGCATTCACCCGCTATAAGGCGGGCACCCTTCAGGACGCTCTCATAATACATCTCGGGCTTGCGATACTCCCTGCCCGGCAGTGGTCTGTCCGTCACAAGCTTCTCAGCGTCCATCTTACTCCAGTGCACTTTAGCACGGGCAAGGGCCCTACGGGCACCTTCGATGCAGACGGAGCGCTTGACGACTTCAATCCATGGACAGGCATCCACCAGCCGCCTCACCAGCCCGAAGTAGCTCCCAGGCATGGCTTCCTCGGGCCACAGCCGAACTATGAGGCCCTTCATGGCCTGTTCAGCCACCTTATGGAGCTCGAACAGCAGCTTCAGCTGGTCACTCAAGGACACCGGGAGTCCGGATTTAGCATACTGAGACCAGAACACCTTCTCCGTCGAGCTCCCCTCCTCGGCCCGGTAGAATGCGGCAGCGTTGGATACACTGCAGGGCAGATCTGCGAATGCTCCTGGAGAGCTCCGGATTCGGGTAAGTAACAAGTAATTCACTTTCACGTACTTGCTTTGCATGAAGAATGCCTTACCCGCCGCTATCTTCTTCATTGCCTCAATTTCCTGGAGGGCTTTTTGGGCTTCGGCCTTAGCGGCTTTGGCGCTCTCAAGAGCCGAGGCAAGCTCGGACTCTCGAGTCTTTGAGTCACACTCCAAACTCTCGTGTTTTTGCATGAGAGCCTGGAGCTCTTGCCGCACCTCCGCCACCCGCGCCTACTGCTTCTCTTGCTTGGTGCGTTCCGCGGCCGCATTGCTTTCGACCTTGGACACCGCTTCCTTCAGGGTCGCCACCTCATTCGTGGACCCTGCAATCCTCACGTTATTCCTGTTATTTTTTGCAACCACATCTTTTACATACTTCCATAAGGTTACAAATTGGTGTTGCCTTGTTGTATCTAGTCCGACATTTTGTTGGGAACAAACGTGAAGTAAGTGTATGCAGCACTACATTTATATGTATATGTGAACTCCACTACATGTATGTGTGAACTGCATTGTTGTTTTGTTCAAGTTTTTTGTACAATGCATTAATTTTTATTTAGCTTATGATTGGAACACTTCATTTATATGTCTAATTGTACTGCATTTGTACTTCTTATGCACTTTTAACGACTATAGCTAAACTTCATTTTGACACAGTGTCTGTTTTTCATGATGGGGTGCATGGGTTTGAGGAGGTTACTCAGTTTATTGACCATTATTTTGTAGAGGGTGATGTTGGTGTGAGTTTTGACCAGAGACGTCCCATCTTATCTGAAACACAATCTCAGTCTGTTGATGGTACAGAGGAAGTTACACAAGAGTGGATGGTCTCGGAACAACTTCGTGCATATGAATTGAAGCAAATCAAGAAGAAGTTGAGGTTTGAAAGTGACTCAAAAGAGTGTGCGGAAAAGGAGAAGCAAAGGAGAGCTGCAGATGGTGCCAAGGGTGCCAAATTTGTCAAAGTCAAGCAGCCTGCTTTGCACAAGAAGAGGCTGAGTTCTGTTGCTGAGGAAGGTGGTACTCCTCGGTGGAGTCCACATGTTGGTGGCATGAACAAGAATCTTGGTAAGAGAATTGCTGAAGCTTGTGAAAGGATCATCGGCGCAAGCGACTACATGTCAGTGAAGGTCCTAGCTCTGATGATGATGACTTTGTGCTTGCTGATTTTGTGAGGGATGTTCATATTGGTAGACACAAAGATTGTGGTTCATCTAAGAGTGTACCCAAGCGTTCCCTTGATGATGACGATGAAGGTGTTGGTGCTGAATCTGGTGGGTAGGCGGATGTTGTTCCAAAGGTTTGTTGAAGTGGACTGCATTTGTTTCCTTCATTGTTATTCTATCTATATTTTTTCTGTCTCTTTTTATGGCTAATCTTCTAATGTGGACTGCATTTCCCTTTACACAAAGGAAGAAGTCTAGTAAGATCAATGCAACTAAAGATGATGCCGAGGGAGATGATTTGATTTAACAAGACCGTACGTTTGTCTCTTCCCACTATTTGCAAAAGCTGCTGCTTTATTGAAAGATGCACACTGTAGTCGTGTTCGGGGTGCTGGATTCCGTGTTGTCTTTGAACTGACAGTAAAGAAAAATGTGTCATGCATTGTTATGTGCTATCTGATGGGAGTGATTGACCCTGCCACAATGACAATGGACTTTGGGAATGACAGGGTTCTTCGAATAAATTGTGATGCAGTTCATCACATTTTTGATTTACCTATGGGACTTCACACTGCACCCATGCCTGCTGCTAGCGACCATGATGACTCATTGACTGCCCTCAAGGATGTGCTTGGCTTTGACCATTAAAAAGTATAGGTGTCAAGGACTTGCTTGAGAAGCTGAAGGTGTTGGTGGAGGAAGATGATCATGTGACTGTTGATCTTGCTGTCAAGGTGTTCTTCCTGATACTTTATCAGAATTTGCTATGGCCTGGGCCTGCAGTTCATTTGGGTAGGGTTAGTGCAATGGTAGAGAACATGGATTATGCGGCTATGGCGCAGGTGGACTTTTGTCAGCTTGTTGTTGATGAGTTGCAGGCAGCTGTGGTGAGGTGGCAGACAGAAGGCTGCAAGCAGAATTGTGCAGAGGGTTGTGCCATTGTCCCCCTGATTATGTATCTTGATTGCTTGAAGCTTCGCAAATTTTTAGTTATGCACATGTTTACGCCACGTGCGTCATACCAGACGACCAAGGACCTAATGAAGTTATACAACGAGGATGTGCTTGTCAAGGGAAATATTTATTTGGAAACTTACAAATTTGGGAAGCTGCCGGTTACTTCATCTGAGTTTTTAATATCAAAGTTTTTTTAAAGGTGCAGTCATTATGAATCTGAACTTTCTAGAACTCACATGTGTACTGCTCTTCCCTTGTTTTTTTACCGTGGAAGGCTTCAGGTGATATTGTGTACAACCGTCCTGCTACAGTTCTATGTGGTAGCTCTGATGCGGGGCCTAGCACTCATGCCAGGTTATATGAGCCTATCTATAGCCAGCTTCCTGCCTGTGATGATGAGGCGCCGCCTACTCGTGGTTTCAAGGCTCGTCGCATGTTTGATAATAGAAGCTCTTCTAAGCAGACATTTGTTGGCGGCAAAAAACACGAGGAGATAGATGAGCTTCTTCTGAAGGTTTTGAAGTTAACTGAAGATTTGCCAACCTCTTGTGATAGGTTGAGGACAGTTGCTGGTTTTTGCGATGTTGGCCATGGCCCACGAGATGAAGATATTGTTGTTGAGCACAATTTTGATTGCGGTGTGGTTGAAAGCCTGAAGATTGAAGTGACGGATATTCGGTCTTCATATGATCAGTTGAAACATTTGTCGGATTTCGGGTTCCACAAACCCTTGAAAGGTTCGAACTCTGGGGTGCGTGCGGAGATCTCAACCTGCCCAACCAGCCTACTCGTGATCCTCCTAGGCCTAGCACATCTAGCTTGAAGAGACAAAGAGACAAAATAGTTTTTCTTGGTTCGGGCCACCTTGCGGTGTAATACCCTACTCGAGTGTTTTGGTGGATTGCCTCGAAGGGATGAGGATGAACTAGTACAGTGGATGAACTGGCCTCAGGAGGTGAGGTGTTCTTGAGCTCAAGGGAGCTGGTGAGGTGTGAACTAGATGCCTCTCTATGGTGGTGGGTAAGTCCTATTTATAGTGGCCTTGGTCCTCTTCCCAAATGTTGGCGGGAAGGGATCCCATAACGGCCGGATTTGAAAGGGGACAAATAGTACATCTTATCCTGACTAAAGTGGTCTTCGCCTGCGAAAAGCCCCTGGTCGTGATGCTGTGGTGGGCTCTCCGTCCTGCCGTCCTGGTGGTCTTGGTCTTGTTGCACCAGAATGGAAACCTTTGGCTGATTCCTCGGGACTCCGCGCCCGCGGCTTGACTCCCTTGCACCAAAGTGGAAACTGGCGCTCTGCGCCCTCTGGCGCCCGCCTGGCCTTGGTCGTCATGGCTCACATCAGCTGAGCCTCGTGAGGTGTACCTTGCATAGAACTCTCCGCCCCTGGGAGCCATCCTGAAGAGGCTGGTCCCCTCGGGGGTCTTGGCGTCGTCCTCCTTGCGAGGCTTGGCCCATCGCGAGGGTCTTGAGTCGTTGATGCGGAAGTTGGGCCATACTAGGCCGTTGATGGAGCCACGTGGTGGGCCGCAGGCAGGCAAGTCTGGATACCCCCATATCCAGAACACCGACAGTAGCCCCTGGGACCAAGGCGCGCACGGACATGGCTTCCAGGCGAAGCCAAAGGGAAAATGCGGAGCACCGCGGGCCCTAACCGCCTGCGGCCTTGATGACACGTGGCGATTGATGGGACGTGGGCGTCTCCACTTCCCCATGCTGCCTCGGCAACTGTTTCCTTCTGACAAAAGGGGTGTCGCCTGCTATCGTGCTTTCATTGCATTTCCTTCGTCTTGCTCCAGATCCCCTTCCCGTAACACCGAAAGAACTCACCAGATCTGCCAATTCTCTCCTCCAATCTTCCGCCCAATGGCTGCTGAGAAGACCAAGGCTTCAACCCCGGCTGCCGGCCTCGCCTGGTACGAGCCGGTGCTGACCGCGCCCTCCGTCACCGAGGAGAAGCTCCAGACCGCGCTTCTCCTGACGGTGAGTGAGGACAAGGGTACTGCACTCTGGGTCGCCGCCGCTACACTGGAACCCACGAACAGTACCTTCTACCCTTTCTTCCTACACAACTTCTATTCAGGGCTGGTGCCCCCATTGTCCCACTTCTTCTACACTGTTCTCCATCATTACGGCCTCCATGCGCTCCATATTCACCCCAATTCCATCCTCATCCTGTCCATCTTTGCCTTCTACTACGAGGCATTCATGGGGGTGATGCCCTCCATCGCCATGCCCCGCCTCTTCTTCTTCCTTCGCATGACTGGTGACCGACCCACTGGGTGCGTGGGCTTCGTTGCGGCACGGAGTGGCAACGCGATCTCCCGCGCCGGGAAGAAGGTGGAGGATGCCCTGAAGAGGTGGGTCCTAATGGACGCCAAGTGTTCATAGGACTTGCTGGAGCTGCCGACCGAGCTCCTTCCTCCGAGAAGGGGTGGCTTTCTGAGAAGATCATGACCCTTCCCTGAAGCCGTTGATGAAGAAGATGGAGGAGGACCTGAAGAATGAGAAGCTGACAGGGGCCATGATCGTCCAGGAGTTCCTGATGGAGCGCCTAGCGCCGCTCCAGGATCGCTCCTGCCCCTTGTGGAAGCTTGGGGGCGCCGACGATAATATCCGCCTGCGCCAGGACGCCCTCCCTAAGGAGGAGCTGAGCAAGGTGTCGCTTTACTTGACTAGGAAGGATCCGAGTGGTCCTCTAGAGGAATGGATCCCACTGTATCGCCGAGTCGGTGGGCAGGAGGTGGTCGCTGCCATGCCAGTCTTCAATGAGTTCGGCCCCGTGCTGACGGGGCCTCCCCCGCCGCCCACCTCCTTGTTGAACATGTCCTCCAGTAACCATTCCTTCGAGGCCATCGAGGATGAGGGCGAGGGGGAATTCTCTACCCCGAGGCAGAGGGAGCTCCTTCGCTCCTTCCCTAACAATGATGATGATGACGCGCCTTCGGTGGTGGAGCTGGCTTGCCCCTCCTGGATCACCACGAGATTCGGGGCAGCCTCCTCGAATTAGCCCAAGCGGTCGGCCATGAAGAAGGGCAGGATTGCGCTGATCCACCTAGGCACTACTCTGCCTTCGCCAGCAGCATCCCGAGTGGTGCCGACCGCGTGCTCTCCTGCTCCCAAGAGTGCAGCTTCGGCTGCCCCGGTGAAGCCCCCGCTGTTGGGCCTAAAGAGGAACTACATCTTCTCTGACCTGTGAGTGCTTTCCCTCGATCTTGTCATTGATTCTTGATACGATGCTTAGCGTCTTCATTCTTTGTTAGGCAACAGTCATCGTCGAAGAAGAAGGAGGGCGCTGGGGTTGCTGTGGTTGAGCGCGTCGAGGTGGCCGCCGCAGCCCTAGCGAAGGAGAGCACTTCGGCCCCTGCAGCCCCAGCGGCGATGTCGTCTTCTCAGGGCGCTGAAGCCCATCCTCAGGAGGTGCCGATGTCTTTAGCGGGGCTGACCCCATTGGCGCACATCGTCACTGCGGCTGCGAAGGTCGCCCGGCCTCCGGAGGCCCCAGTCCTTCCTGCTGTTGTGGTTTCTCCTGCCTTGATGCCGAGAATGTCTTCTCTCCCGTCCGGCGCGCAGCTAGGCCATGCGCTTTTGCCGCCTCCGGTGCCCTGGATGAGGCACGAGCGGCGCTGACCCTACTCCAAGGTGAACTTTAGGGCCTGGATCGGTGCGCAGTGTTGGGGCTCCTAGGGCTAATCTCTGGCTGGCTCCAAGCTGACGCGTCTGGGCGAGCAGCCTGGAGCTCTATGGAGGAGGCCTAGAAGGTGTGTGGGGTGGCTGCTGTCGAGCACGACCTAGCGCAAAAGGAGGCCACGGAAGTCGAGGATCGGTGCCGCAGGATGGAGGCTGAACTAAGCCCTTCAGGATCAACAGGCCGCCCAGGCCGGCCAACTTCCGAAGCAAGAGGAGAAGCTGAAAGCCCATGAGGCTGTCGTTGCCGATCAAGATGTTGAGCTGAAGAAGGCAGCCCTGGAACAGGCTGCAGAGCGTGACCGCATGACGAAGCTGAAACAGGAGGCAAAGGCGGCCCAAGCATTCCTTGCCGAGGCCAAAGAATTAGCCACCATGGAGCGCAGCACCCTCGCTTGCCTCGAGGCGAGGTTCCACACGGCTCAGCGGGCGCTCTTTGGGGACGATCCCTCAAAGAAAGCGGTGGTGGCTCCAAGGGAGAGCTCTGCCGCCCTGCTCCCTGAGGTCGTGGCAGTGCTCGAGGATGCCATCGACGGGTTTGGCTCTTTGGTGGAAGGTGAGGCTCTCTTGCTTTCTTCCTCGGCCCTTACATGCGTCGTCATCCATCTCTATCTCCGGGACGCCAGCTTCGACTTCGCCACCTTCCTCGAGCCCATGGACCCCAACTTCCACAATGCTGCTGCCGCCGCCGTAAAGAGCTCCGTGGATGCCCAACTGAGCAAGTTCCTTGTCGTCGGTCCTCCGGCCGGGGCCGAGGGGACGGGCGACGCGGCTGGTGACAAGGCTCCACTGGCGGGTGTCGGTGTCAAAACCAGCGGATCTCGGGTAGGGGGTCCCAATCTGCGCGTCTAAGGCTAATGGTAACAGGAGGCAAGGGACACGATGTTTTACCCAGGTTCGGGCCCTCTTGATGGAGGTAAAACCCTACTTCCTGCTTGATTGATATTAATGATATGGGTATTACAAGAGTTGATCTACCACGAGATCGTAGAGGCCAAACCCTAGAAGCTAGACTATGATGATTATGATTCTTCTATCTCTAAGGGTTAAACCCTCCGGTTTATATAGACACTGGAGAGGGCTAGGGTTTACTTACAGTCGGTTACAAAGAAGGAAATATAATATCCGGATCGCCAAGCTTGTCTTCCACGCAAAGTAGAGTCCCATCCGGACACGGGACGAAGTCTTGAGTCTTGTATCTTCACGGTCCAACAGTCCGGCCAAGGTATATAGTCCGGCTGTCCGGATACCCCCTAATCTAGGACTCCCTCAGTAGCCCCTAAACCAGGCTTCAATGAGGATGAGTCTGGCGTGTAGTTTGTCTTCGGCAATGCAAGGCGGGTTCAATCTGCAAATACTCCATACTAATTACCGAACACATAGATCGTGTCCGGATCTGCAAGAGGATCTTCACATACCACCGTAGAGAGAATGATATTTCACAAGTGTAATCTGCTGATAATTTCAGACAAAGTGACGTGACACTATGGTCGGGTCATTATTCGAACCGTTTTCCCACAACCAGCCACAGTGCATGTTGCGAGGCGGTTTCCTCTGCACGTCTTGCCGAAGCAGAGATCATGTCCCCTTATTACGGGATTCTCATCAATATGGGTATGGGTAGCCCAACCGCAGCACTAATTGCAGGGAGTGGGAACAAGCGGGTTCCACCAGGCAAGTGGGGAGGCAAAAAAGCTTTTACCGCCTCTATAAAGAGATAAGGTCTCTTCCTATTCACCCACGCCTTTTCCTTCCGCTAGTCCATTCCCCTCTGCTCGAGCCCTAGCGCCCAAGCACTCTTCTTCTCCACCCAAGAGAGGTCCTCCGAAGATGTCCGGATCTGGAGCAGGAGGCAAATGGATGGTCTCTACTGTCCAGGAGAGGGATGTCAAAAAGCTTCGAGAGGTTGGGTACTTGGCCAAGAAAATCGGTCACCGTCTTCCACCGGCGGGACAGATCGTCCCCACTCCGGAGCCCCATCAAAGGGCCGTGTTTCTTCCTCATTTCGTCCACGGGCTCGGATTTCCCCTTCACCCATTTGTTCGCGGCGTCATGTATTATTACGGGATTGATTTTCATGATCTGTCTCCCAATTCTTTCCTTAACATTTCGACGTTCATCGTCGTATGTGAGGCTTTTCTCCGTATTTCGCCCCACTTCGGCTTATGGCTGAAAATCTTCAACGTGAAGCCCAAGGTGGTGAATAGCGAGCACGCCGAATGCGGCGGCGCCATGGTGAGCAAGATGCCCCAGGTCGCATGGCCGACGGGCACCTTCAATGATTCCGTCAAGGAGTGACAGCAGCAGTGGTTCTATATCACCGAACCGCGTGGTAAAAAGAGGGTCGCTGCTCCTGAATTCAGATCTGGAGCCCCACTGCGGCTCACGTCCTGGCCCGAGAAGGGCCTGAACTGGTCCTCATCCGACGAGCTGTCAATGCTCCAAACGCGTGTCTAGAGCATGGTCGATAAGGACGTCAAACTCGTCAACGTAGTCCAGGTGATGTTAGTTTGCCTAGTTCTCCCTTGCCAGTGTCGAGCCTGCAATTTGTGGGAATACGACCCGAACGAACACTAGACCCTACAAGGACATCTGTAAGGGGCTCTTCAAGTCCGGCAAACCATGGCCGGGCTCCGCCGAGGACCGCGGGTATCAACTATCTCGCTCTGCGAGTCTGGTAACTCATTGCTGTGCTCTGTCCATCCGTGTTTTAGCCGGCATATCCCGAGGGAGGCGCACTTATCATGCTTTCTACAATAATCCCAGGAATGGACGAAAAAGGTGGAGCAGATACACTGTCCGGCCCCACTTCCGGAGGAACCGGTCGGACCTCTTCTGACGAAGATGCTGGTCCCAGCGCCTTACAAGGCGCCGAAGAAAGAGACCTCCAAGAAGGTCAAGAAGACCCGAAGTGGCCTTCGTCATCGTGATGCTTCAGACGCAAAATCCGAGGATTCCAGCGACCATCCTTCCTCCGAAGATGAAGAGGAGGAGGAAGAAGACGAGTCCCCCGTAGGGGGAGGGGAGAAAATGACGGCCTCCTTATCCCTGGAGGCCGAATCGCCAAAGAGGGGGAAAGGTTCCCTCCCCGAGGCATCCACCGCGGCTGCTTATAGCAGCCCGGAGTGGGATCCCAGGGCCCAGCCCCTGGTAAAGGCGTAAGTATACGAAACTCGCACACACCTACGTGCCCGAGGTCATTAGGATGTAGTAGTTTTAACTGTCGCCATAATTTGTATAGCCCAGCGAGGTCCCACGCCGGACAGTCCTCATTAGAGGATTCGCTGAGCTCAGATGCCCTGGCGAGCGAGACGCCTCCAGAGGCCCCTTCCCCGAAGCCTAGGCGCGACACCGAGGTGTCGTCTCAGCGGGACCTGGACAAGGGGGGCATATCCCTAGGGCCGGACACACGGGAGCAGCGACTCCCAGGCGTGTCGATGGCGGTGGCGATCTTAGGTTCGGACCGCAGCCGGACACGGTCCTGGAGACCTTTAAAGCTCTAGGATCAGGAGAGCAGCCACCTTTGATGGGGGGAGGCTTGCCTCCTCCGCCAACGACCTCTGTCCAAGCAGAGCTGCCGGGCGGCCTATCGACAACGCTAAGAAGCGCGTCTATCGTCGATGAACATCGTGCCCTCATGGGTGCGGTGATTGAAAAGATTCAGTCTGCTGAGAGTGGACTGAATGAATCCTGCCTTAGTCTTATAAAGGGCTTTGAGGTATGTTTTTAAGAAACCTTTGGGAGATTGTCATAATATGAGTAGTAGCCGCTGATCCACTGTCCGGCGAAATAAAGCCGGACAGGGGATCAAATTTTTCTGTTTTACAGGAGACTGAGTTAATGACGGGTATCCCTTTGTTTGAAAACAGGCGTCTGCAGAGACGACCGCCGCTCATAGTGCGGAGGTGTCTGGACTAAAGCAGCGTCTGGACCAGGCCGAAGAGGAACTTGGCCGCGTGAAGAAGCAGTTGGAGGACAAGCAAGGTATGTCGAAACCTTGTGCTAAGTTGAGCACGAATTAGAAGTTGTGCCTGACGAAAATATTTGTATTGTATCTAGGGGCGAGTGCCAAAATTGAGGCACTGAAGAAGGTTGTGGCCGAAGCCGACAATAACTCCGCCGCCGAACAGGCTCTTCGTGAGAAGCATGAGGCCAGGGTCATTGAAGCTGAGCGAGAGCTCCAGGAGGCCGTGAAGAAAAGTGAGGCCTTGGAGCAGAGTCTAGCAGGGAAAGAATCCGAACTCGCCCAGGCTCTCCAAGCCGTGGAGGATGCTAGGGAAGAAGCCCGAGGTGCTCTGAAAGACATTCAGGAGGCCCGGAAGGTTGCGGCTGGTAAGTGTGACGCCCGGATAATTAAGCTACAGTAATTCCATGCTAATGATGCCACATCACTAGCATTACTGTTGCTAACCTCGCAATGATTCGAAACCGTTTCAAATTTAAATTCTAAATATGTCCAACAACAAAAGTTTTCAAACAATTGAAACAAAAATGTTCGGTGGGTGCCGAATATTAGAAGAGTAATTATAGTAGAGAAAACATATTTTTATAAAAGGCCGAAATAATTTAAAATGATTTAAAACAGAAAAGTAAAGAAATAAAAGAAAAAAAATTACAAAACAGAAAAAAAGAGAAAAACCCCTGGGCCGTGGCCAACTGGGCCAACCCATCAGGCCCAGCCGGCCACCCACTTCCCCCTTATCCACTCACCTCCCCCCAGTACACCAGCAACACACCCCACTTCCCCCGAAAAATATCTCCTTCCCCCTCTCTCCCCCGATTGGATCGGGATCGAGAGGAGGAGGTCGCCGTGATGCCTCGACGCGGCCCGGAGCCCACGCCGCCTCGCCGGACTCCCCCGCCGGCCTGCTTCCTCCTCCCTCGCCGGCCTGCTTCCTCCACCTCGCCGGACTGCCCCCTCGACGCTGTCGTCCCCGCCTACCTCCCCACGCCCCATTGCCATGAACCCTACCGTCCCTGTGAGCTCCCCCTCTCCTCTCTCTCCTCTGTGCCCTGCATCTCCCCTGCGCTCGGCTCCGCCGTCGCCCACGGACAGACTCACCCAACCACCCCCACGGTGCCCCGCCCGCGCGTCTCGCTCCGCCCCCCGGTCCTCCTCTCTTCCTCGCCCCGCGACCGTCGCCGCGCCTCGCGCGCTGCGGCCCCGCGCTCATCGCGGGCGGGCCGCGCCATGGCCAGGCGCCGCGCCGTCCGGCTGTGCCCGTCGCCCCGTGGTCACCGTGTCGTGCTCGTGGCCACCACGGCCCCACCCGCGCCCGCTCGACCACGCCTCGTCTCCGCCCTCTCCTCCTCCCGCGGCTACACCACCGCGCTCGCCCGTGCGCCACTAGCCGCATCGGCCCCCCTCGCCTCCACCCGCCGTGGCCACCGGCCTCCCCCTTGCTCCGGCGCCGCGCTGGATCTGGCCGCCCCTGAGCGTGCGCTCATTCGGGCTGTCGCCCGTGCGCCTGCTGCCCGGCACCCGTGCACCCAACGCCTATGACAAACGGCCCCCAGCGTCCGAGAACATTTACAAAAAATGATAATAATAATTAAAAAAATAAATAATAATAATAATAATTATTATAATTAAAGAATTAATTAACTTAATTAATTTTATTTAATTAAACTAATCAAATAAGTAAACTAATTAAACTGTTAGGTAATTAATTATTGAGTCAATGATAGTGGGGCCCACCCCTAGTTAATCCTGTTTAGGTTAATTAATATGTGTAATTAAAGTGTGTCACTGACCAGTAGGACCCACTGGTCAGGTTGACCTGTCAACCTCTGTTGACTGCTGACGTCAGCATGACGTCATGTTGATGTCATAAATCCAATTTCGAATTAATTTAAATAATTAATTAAGTTGTAGAAATTAATAAATTCTTTTGAAAATCATATCTTTTAATCCGTAACTCGGATGGAAAAACTTTGTACATGAAAGTTGCTCAGAACGATGAGATGAATCCGGATACGCAGCCCGTTCGTCCGCTACACGTCCCTAGCATAGTGAACCTGCAACCTTTCCCCTCCAGGTCATATGTCCGAAAACGCGAAACACTGGGAATACTTTCCCGGATGTTTCCCCCTTCGCCGGTATCACCTACTACCGCGT
Organism: Triticum timopheevii; assembly: GCA_963921465.1. NCBI lineage: Eukaryota > Viridiplantae > Streptophyta > Magnoliopsida > Poales > Poaceae > Triticum > Triticum timopheevii. Next base: position 338,195,736 of record OY997266.1, on the reverse strand, counting down.
TAGGGCACACCTAGCACCGCTCATTGTCACGTCACGCATCGTCATGCTTATGTTTGCATTGTATTTATTGTTTCTTCCCCCTCTTCTCTCCGGTAGACTACGAGACCGACGCTGCTACCGCCCCGTTCGACTACGGAGTTGACGACCCCTCCTTCTTGCCAGAGCAACCAGGCAAGCCCCCCCCCCCTTGATCACCAGATATCTCCTATTCTTCTCTATACTGCTTGCATTAGACTAGTGTAGCATGTTACTGTTTGGTTACTCCTAATCTGTTGCATAGCCTGTCATTGTTGCTACAGTCATTGATACCTTACCCGCAATCCTAAATGCTTAGTATAGGATGCTAGTTTATCATCATTGGCCCTACGTTCTTGTCAGTCTGCCTTGCTATACTATTGGGCCGTGATCACTCGGGAGGTGATCATGGGTATATACTATACATATATACATACTATACGGATGGTGACTAATGTCGGGTTGGCTCGTTGAGTACCCGCAAGTGATTCCGATGTGGGGGCTGAAAGGACAGGTGGCTCCATCCCGGTAGAGGTGGGCCTGGGTTCCTGACGGCCCCCGACTGTTACTATGTGGCGGAGCGACATGGCAGGTTGAGACCACCTAGGTGAGAGGTGGGCCTGGCCCTGGTCGGCGTTTGCGTTTACTTCATAATAACACGCTTAACGAGATCTTGGTATTTGATCTGAGTCTGGCAACTGGCCTATACGCACTAATCAACTACGCGGGAACAGTTATGGGCACTCGACGTCGTGGTATCAGCCGAAGCCTTCTTGACGTCAGCGACGGAGCGGCGCGTGCCGGTTTGGACTGCGTAACGCAACTTCCTTTGTCATGGAGGTAGCTAGGTCTGCTTCCGGCAGCCCTCGCAACGTGCAGGTGTGCAATGGGCGATGGGCCTAGACCCCTGCGCGCATAGGATTTAGACCGGCATGCTGATCTCTCTGTTGTGCCTAGGTGGGGCTCCGACGTGTTGATCTTCTGAGGCCGGGCATGACCCAGGAAAGTGTGTCCGGCCAAATGGGATCGAGCGTGTTGGGAAATGTGGTGCACCCCTGCAGGGAAGTTTATCTATTCGAATAGCCATGTCCCTCGGTAAAAGGACGACCCAGAGTTGTACCTTGACCTTATGACAACTAGAACTGGATACTTAATAAAACACACCCAGACAAGTTCCACAGACAACCCGGTGATCGCTTTTCCACAGGGCGACAAGGGGAGGATCGCCGTGTAGGATTATGCTATGCGATGCTACTTGGAGGACTTCAATCTACTCTCTTCTACATGCTGCAAGACGGAGGCTGCTAGAAGCGTAGTCTTCGATAGGACTAGCTATCCCCCTCTTATTCTGGCATTCTGCAGTTTAGTCCACTGATATTGCCTCCTTACACACATACCCATGCATATGTAGTGTAGCTCCTTGCTTGCGAGTACTTTGGATGAGTACTCACGGTTGCTTTGCTCCCTCTTTTCCCCTGTTTTCCTCTTCTTCTCAGATGCCGCAACCAGACGTTGGAGCCCAGGAGCCAGACGCCATCGTCGACGACGACTACTACACCGGAGGTGCCTACTACTATGTGCAGGCTGCTGACGACGACTAGGAGTAGTTAGGAGGATCCCAGGCAGGGGGGCTGAGCCTCTTTCGATCTGTATCCCAGTTTGTGCTAGCCATCTTATGGCAACTTGTTTAACTTATGTCTGTACTCAAATATTGTTGCTTCCGCTGACTCGTGTATGTTCGAGCACTTGTATTCGAGCCCTCGAGGCCCCTGCCTTGTAATATGATGCTTGTATGACTTATTTATGTTTTTAGAGTTGTGTTGTGATATCTTCCCGTGAGTCCCTGATCGTGATCGTACATGTTTGTGTGCATGATTAGTGCACGATTGAATCGGGGGCGTCACAAGTTGGTATCAGAGCCGACTGCCTGTAGGAATCCCCCTTCCACACTCCTTGGCCGAAGTCGAGTCTAGTCACTACAAAACTTTTACTAACATGGCTATGTGCCTTACGGGCCCACGTCGCCATTGGGTGGTACTAGGATCTTTTACTCCTCGACCTTTACTCTGGGACTCTGATCTCTCTTCTATTCGGGTTAAATGATTTTACTAAATCTGACTCTAGGTTCTCATAACTACTTCCTCCTGGAGAGCCCCTTATTACAGATGATTGCCGGCTGCACCACAAGATTTTGAAGATAATCTCCGATATTCTCTCCAGACCTTATGCCCATTGCTTTTGCAATTCCCTACCACCGAAATATCCCTACGGATAACTACCTACAATTGTCGTTCATTTCTTCATCCTCACTTGCTCTTGTTATTACAAATGCCCTAAATTGCTCTCCGTTGTTTCGAAAATCCTTTAAGCTTACTGCCTTGCAGTTCTTTACCACATGAATACCCCTATTGAAAATTCCTCGCACTTATTGAGTATCTGTTCATCCCCAGTTGTTCGTATGCTTCATAAGATACTCTGAAATACTATTCGACCTTTTGAGCATCCTCTTCAAACTATTGCTTTGCAAATACTTGTATGCTTACATTATGGATGCTCCCATATCACTAGCAATATTCACTAGTATCTTTTGACACCGTCATTTTGATCCTATTGATTCAACATGTGTGCGAATGCACACAATCATCTATCAACCCTTCTAAATTATCTTTCCGGCTCAGACGTCATTTTGAACA